>CM068297.1:23795407-26195407 GCA_034768395.1 Linum lewisii
CACTCATTTTAAATCCCTAACCTACAATCTATGCAACCAAGCATCTCAGCATCAAATCAAATGAATGGACCAAATCAAAAAAACATGGCATAAAAGGGGCATTAAAACAATCTAGGAATCTCCCTACAACCAAATCAATCATGGCAATTCTATACAATCACTCTCATCATAGCCAATAATCTACCCACCAAATAAACCCAGAAAACAGCCACACAGGCCGGGGGAGTAAAGAAAAAAAAGGAAAATTCACCAAAAACCCATGGATAATCCTTGAGATGATCTTCACCTCCACTTGTAACTTTTCTCCAAGGTTTGTTCTTTAATCCTTTTCCAATGGCTTAAAAATTGCCCCAAAAATGGTTTTGGGGTTTTGAGGGTTTCGGGGATATTGGTTTTGGGGAAAAGGATATCAAAAATTCCCCAAAAATGGCCAAAAATAAGAGTTTTATAGTGCAGGGGACAGTGAAAAGGGCGTGCACCCCTAGGGCCACCCCCGGGGCGTCCCCCCTGCACCTGCAAAAAGCTCTTTTTGCATCTCATATCTCCCCGCCCGGACTCCAAAGACCTCCCCGTTTGCTCCTACGCTCCTTGCATCCTATTGATCCAAAACCCCTGAAAATGAAAAAGGGCAACTCAATAGCCCACAATTTTTTGGCTCCAAAGGGGAAAAGGGAAAACAAAATGACATTTTCAAAACTTCAAAAAAAAAGCAATAAGCCCTTTTCATTTCACAATACACCGGGGCATTTAAAGGGGTCATTCATAAGCTTAAAATGCACTAATTAAAGTCACATCAACTATCCCCCTTCAAACACATTCTAAAAGGTAGCTCACAATTCCTCAAAAGGGAAAGGGAGTAAGCTTATACAGCTTGAAAACAATTTCCAAGATTTTCTCTCTGAATGCCCTCACCATGGATTCAACCAGGGATGTGAGACATTTTCCCGAATTTAACGTGTTTTCAGCCTCATTTAACGCCCTTTCTTTGCTTAAAAAACATGGTTTTTTGGGGTAGAATAAGAATATTCCCATCAATTGCCCTATCTCGTCCTTTTTTGTTTTCCCTTTTGGCCATTTCCGGTCTTTTTTGATGGTTTTCTAGTTTTTTTACGTAAGCACAGGGTTTTTTGCCGTCAAATAAAACCATGGATGTGTTGAACTTTGGAACCTCGGGAATTAAACCCGGGAATCAGTCAAAGAAGCCATTCAAGTTCAACAAATCCTGCTAGTTTATACACATTTTTCGGCGAAACCCCCTTTGGTTTTCGCCGAAAATGGAAAAGAAACCATGGCCGATTGAGGGGAAGGTTTTCGGCGAAGAACCATGGAGATTTCCCCGAACCGTAGGAAGGAATCAACCCCTTTCAAGTAGAAAAAATTTTCCCCGGGAAATCACTCTACATTTTCGGCAAAAATTTAAATTAAAATCAGGAAATCTCGGTTAATATAAATAGAGAACTCGTGGCGATTAAGGGGAGACGACACTTTTTACAACGGGAACGACAAAACTAACAAAAAAGGAGGCAGGGGCGAGTAGATAAGTTGGGAGCGGGAACGGATCGCGACCCATCCATCCATCTCGGGACCCCAGTGCGGGGATTTGAAAATCCAGCAGATTTGACTCCGGGAAACATAAAATTGGGTTTTTTAAAGGGTTCTTCTTTTATCCACCTAGATGTATTTTTGCGTTTTCGTTCTTCCCTGTATTGATATGATTAGATAAACTCGTGTACTTAGATTAGATAAACCCAAGTGATCCAGGGTTTAAAAGCGGTCACGGTTTGGGGCGGGTTTAATTCGAAGTTCATCCAGTTTCATCTTTGCATTTTGATTTGTTCTTCTTTTTTCTGTGTTTCTTGCTGGTTTGGCCCACCTAGATTAGATTCTTTTTAAGCTAAGGAAGAACGAATGCTCGCCTTACTTTAAAACCCCAAAACGAAAAATCAATTTTAAAAATTTGGGAGTGTCCCTTTCGTAGAACCGTTTGGGTTGACCCCTTGCTAGAGAAACTCATTAATCACTAGAATTTGCACCATTAAGTTAATTCTTTGCGAGAGGCGACCTACCCCCCGGGGCCCGGCTAATTTAATCGTGGTACTAGACGGATAGGGCGAAAACTTCACCAGTTTTAAAACCAAAGGGGTCAGAGTTATGATGGTGTCTGTAAACTGAATGAACTAAATAAAAAAATCGTTGGTCTTGGAAATGTTGTTGCCTGGTTCTAAGGGGAATTCGAAATCTAAACTTGTCTGTCATCTTTTTAGTCAATCTTTTAATCTTTCTTCGGTTTAATTTTATTTTTTTTTTTATTTTTGCATCTTTGTATAAATCGTGGAAATCACCCACGCACAACTTGTGTTTGAACTTAATTAAAAACTGCAATCCCGGAGAAAGGGAAATAGAGGAAAAACCCCGGAATACGATCTGCTTAACCTTTTATTACATTAGTATTATTTGGTTAACCATCCAACGCACGTTCATCAAATTGGGCGCCGTTGCCGGGAAATCTTCTACTTTGTTAAAGAAAGTTGGAACTTTTATTCTTTTTCCCCCTTTCCCTTTCATTTTTCCAAACACACCCTTTTTTTCACCGGGTGTTTGTTTTTTTCTCGGCAGATCAAGCAGTACAAAGCAGATCACTTCCGTTCCACCTTCCTTTAAACCACAAGGTTACTCTTTAAAAGTGTCGGACACATAAACCCCGGCATCTACCTCCTTTTACCCATCACCGTGCTTACTAATGACATGACCCCACATGAATTAAATTCCCCTTTTTGGGGCATTCTCTAGGGGCATACAAAACGGGAAGACCAAAAATAATCCTGCACACAAAATAAAACCAACTTTTTTGGTTGTCTGCGACACTTAATTCCCCGGGAAACCCCAATAAAAATGCATTATACTCCGACTTTCCGTTTTTCCCTAAAGGGCACAAACAATGGCTTAACACAAACCGCCAGGGGGGGGGGCATTACACTGAATGGGGGAATTTCTCAAATTTTTTGAGGAAAACTTTTCCTCCTTCAAAAACAACTGCTTATAAACCCCCCCTCTCCAGGTTCACACAAGAGGAGGGTGCAAGCCTGATGACACTTGGGAAAGAAATTTCATCCTTCTCTTCCTGCCCCACCATGGGTTTAGAACAAAACACGGGTGACTTTTTTTACTCGAGGGGGCGCAAAGAATCGCAAAATGGGGGCAACACCTTAACCTGGAGAATTTTCACCGTCTCACTCTCAGGATGCTCCCCCTGCATTTGCTGACTGTGCGTCGAAATCAAAACTGGGAGAGGCAAAAGAAGGGGAAACCCAAAAGTCAAAACCCGAGTCAATAAAAATTTTCAGACAAAACAAGGGAAATTTTAAAAGCATCTGCCAAACACTTACCCTCTCGACTCTCCGTCACTACCCCTCTTTTTTTTGACTGTGGGTGGTGTGGATCATTTCCATACGGGGGAAGTTCCTCAATTTGTGCAGCAGAAGTCTTGTCTACTGAGGAGGTAAAACTTCTTGATCAAGGTTTTGCCAAAAATCAGAAAGGCTAGTCGGGTTTCAAAAACTAAGTGCCACGGGAAACAAACAACCGGTTGGTAGATCCTTATTATAACCTCCGGGGTTTTGGGGGGGGGCAAACACCATTTTAGGGAAACCCGGGGTACAATAAGTATACAAGAGAGGGGAAAAATTTTGATCGATCAACCGAATTGCACCAGACTTCTTTAAACCCAATCGCAACAAATCAAGAATAAAGAGTTGAATATGAGTATGGGAGTAGTAGGTAATAACCACCATGACCAGATCGCTGGGGGCTTGAGGAGCACCGTCTCCACGCTTATGAGAGCACCAAACTATACAAAAGAACGGACGGGGAAAAGGGAAATTTATGATTCTCAGTTGAAGACGATCAAGCAGTTCTACCCGAGAGAGGAAGTGCTCTTTTATAATTCTCGATTAAAGCTCTTTCCGGGTAAGTTGAAATCTCGATGGTCTGGCCCTTATACCGTGGTCCGACAGACACCCTTAGGCAGCGTCTACATTCAATTACACGATCAAGAGCCGTTTGTGGTTAACGGGCATAGGCTTAAGAAGTATCTGCAAGGGTTAGCCGTATCATCCATAGACGTGCATTACCTCGTTTTGGAATCCTGACACGAATCCAGGTATCGTCTGGCTCACGGACGTTAAACAAGAGCGCTTCGTGGGAGGCAACCCACGGCTGGAGTCAGTTATTTTTACAGTTGAGTCGTTTTGTTTTGAAACCATTGTTAAAAAAATAAAAAAATAAAAAAAAACCCCTCCGCCGTTTTCAAAACGTTTTCGGCGAAACTGTGTCATTGTTTTCGCCGAAACCGTGTTCTCCAACTCAACCTGCTTTCCCCTGTTCGGCATTTTCGGATCGAAAACCACAAGCCCTTCGCCGAAAATTTTTCCTCCATTTTCACTACAATTTTTGCCGAAACTCGACCCTTCTTTTCGCCGAAAATCCCAGTTCACATTCAATTTTTCCACCTGTCTAAAATTTTCGCCGTAAATTCCCCTTTATTTTCGCCGAAAATCCTGGGTTTTCCTTTGACTATTTAAGTGACCCCACACCTCTTGTTTTCGGTCTGACATCCGAAACCTTGAAGCCCGTCGCCCCCTTCCCTGCTTTGCAATCCGCTGCCGCCCGAACGCTTAACCTGCCGTCGTCGACTGCCTCGCCGCCGCCGCCCCACTGAACAGTAACCGCCGCCGCCGACAGTCACCAACCCCCGACCCTAGCCACCTGTTCCAAACCCTAGAACCAACGTTCTTCAGCTCCGATTCCGGCCGACCTAGTTTTCAAGTTTTTCCCTGTTTTCGTGGATTTCCAATCGTTTTCTCGAATCATGTCTTCACGGTTAGTTGTTCAGCCTTTGATTGTGCATCTTTTGGCTTTTTGACTTTCGGTTTTCGGCATGGTTGACTATGGTGGACTTTTAGGTTCTCCCCCATTCTTCATAATTGCTTTGTCAGTATCAATTGGCTAGGTTCTGGTATTGTTTTGTAGCCTTTTCGGAAGTGTGACCTGTTGTCTGTGCGATCGTGTTCTTGAGTCATTCCATTATTTATGCTTGCCGAATGAATTGACAAGTTCTTCAATGATATATCTTGATTCTATGATCTCTCGGTTAATTAGTCTACCCCACTTGTCACATTAAGTGTGGGGTAAGAGTCTTGTAATCTAATGCTGGTCATCTTTGAGTTATGTTTTACAGGGCTCCCAAGCGTTTTAAGACTACCAGTGCAGATAGAGCACAGCGATCCTCAGCTCGCCAGAGCAGGACACCACCTCCTCGTCGACCCGCACCAGCTGCACAGAAATCGACGGCTGTAGCCATCATTCCCGAAGATGCGACTATCCCTGCGACTCCCATCTCCTCTATTCCTACACCTGCCAATGGAGCCGTGCATCCTTTCATCGCCGCCCTGGAGCCGCACCAGTTCGAGGTCTTTCAGAAGATCAAAGACATCCCTCTGGCTAAGGTGGCAGTTCTGTCTCTTGACAGTCTCAAAGCGCACAATCCGGCTTGGCACTCGACAATTGACACCGCTCTTACTAAAGCCGGATTGCGAGTGCTGACCACTCATGGATCCCCGTACCCGCTCGTCGCCCTCCAGGAGTTCTAGAGTTCATTTCGGCGCCTCACCCCGAAGCCCTTTCGTGAGCAGAAATTCGTTTCCTTTCGCCTCGGTGGTGTTCTTCATGAGAAGTCCCTTCGCGAGTTCGACCGTTTGCTGGATCCGCACGTTAATTTCGATACCGCATTAGCTGGCTTTGAGGACACATACTCCATCACAAGTGCTCCTTACCCGGATGTGTGGAAATGGGCATGCTGCGAGGATGAGAGCTCACCTATCGTCCACCCCACGGTCGGTGACATCTTTCACCCTGTTCTTAAATTCTTGCATTATGTTTGGGTGCAATCTCGGTGTTTTTGCAGCAAGACGAGCCGCCACCACGTTTCTCTGGAGGAGCTCGTATTGTTCCGTGCTTTAGAGGAGGATGCCAACCTGCACCCCGGCTGGTGGCTTGCACGATTCTTTCACAAGCGCACTACCGCCAAGAAGCTTCCTACTGAGCTTCCAGGAGGCCCCTTCATTTCTATTCTGATCGACAACCTCCAGCTCGGTGATAAATGGGGCCCCGATATTCCTCGTATCCCGATTGAGCATGTAGGCGTTGAACTTGCCATAGCACGGCGCATCGACCTTTCAGAGACTATTGAGCATTGCACATCGCTCCCTCATCGCATGACCCAGCCAGCTGACCGCCCACCGTCGCGAGCGCAAATCACCGCGGAAATGAATGAAAGGCTGGCGCGTATTGAGAAGTGGCAGCTAGACTACTCGGCTGGTTCGTTGCAATGGCAGAAGGACCGAGTAGAACATGAGGAGACTCAGAATGAGCGTTGGTCCACTCTACATCAATTCATGGCTGACCAATCCGCCAGACACATGGACGAGCTCGCCTGGCGACAGCATATGGAGCAGCGGTTTGCCATATCCTCCATTCCCACTGCACCTCCACCTCCTCCTGCGGAACAGTGATCAGGTTGCTTCAATCTTTTTCCTTTCTTTTCTTTCTTCTTTTCGGGTCTCGACCCAATTTTATTCTGTGTGGATCCGGGACACTTGTCCCGGTATCCTTTTGATCTTTTTGTTGTTTGTGTTTTGTAGGAGTTTGAGTAGCTCTGCTCCGCTCCGGACTCTCCGTGCTCATCCACTACACCGACCATCACCTTCCAGGTTCTTCGTAACTCTCTACTCTAGATTAGTCCTGTGAGGACACAGAACAGTTTAAGTGTGGGGTAGGGGTGTTAGATAACCATGCATGATCTTGATTGCCTATATCTTTGTGTGTGCCTCGTGATTCCTGTCCAGTTCTCTAGCATAGAATTGCTCAATTCTTGACTTTGGATGTTAAATTGACTTCAATTTTGGACAATGACGTCTAGACTGTTCCACTTAGAACCTGTAACCAACGTGTCAGAACTGATATTAAATGAGTCTAGGTCAGAACAGATCATAAATTACCTCTGTAGTTGGATCTGGAATTAATTGAATCAATTAACTTGTTAACAACAAAGCTCGATAACACCGTTCTAAGATGATAAATGCTAGCTTCTTCCATGTTTTCACTCCATATTTGATCACCTGTGATTGTGGCTTGAGATTAGACGGAAATCCAATTCGAAATCTTGTGTAAAAAGTTATAACTAGCTAGGATTAAGTGGCTAAATGGTGAAATCAAGTGATTGAGTAAATCAAATCAATGCTAAGTTCTTTAAAGTGCTGGAAATAAAGCTAGGCAAACCCGACACCTAAGTGAAGTGTTCGGGTTGAGCACTAGCATAAGCACAAATACTGTGAGCTAGGCAGGTCCAACACCTAAGTGAAGTGTTTGGTATCGAGCACTAGTATGCAGTGAAGAAATTAAAAGAAAGTTTGAACTTGAAATAAATCATTGTTTAAATCGGTCCTAGCTAGAACGGGTAACGTACAGATCTAGAAACGGATGAAGTCGAGTCGATAGCCACGTCACTCTTCCTACCTACGCACGCCCATCATGGCTAGAGCTTAAAGAAAATCTTTTTGATTAGAATTGGTGTTATCGTAGTCGGTTAATCATGACCATCTGTTGCTAAGAAACGATCTTATTAAAACCACTACTTGAAGTGTGCAGAAATCAGTGTGATCGAAAACTTGTTGGTTGACGTTCGTGCATGTGTAGGTCACTCTTTCTACGTGGAACAGTCTAAACCAAATTCTTAGAATTGAATCTCGGTTTAATCTCGTGTCATTTATGAATTTGAGTGTGTTCTAGTTCAGTTTGCTTGAGGACAAGCAAAAGCTTAAGTGTGGGGTATTTGATGACACTCGAATTGACGTGATTATCAGCCTCATTTAAGCGACATTTCTTTGCTTAAGACATGGTTTTTAGGGTAGAATAACGAATATTCAATCAATTGCCCTATCTCGTGCCATTTGTGTTACCTTGGCCCGTTTCGGGTCTATTTGATGGTTTTCTAGTGTTTTTACGTAAGCACAGGTTTTTGCCGTCAAATAAAGTAACCATGGATGTTTCTGAAGCGTTGGAACCTCGAGGAATTGAACCGGAATCAGTCAAAGAAGCCATTCAAGTTCGAACAAATCCTGCCTAGTTTATACACATATTTTCGGCGAAACTACCCTTTGGTTTTCGCCGAAAATGGAAGAAGAAACCACTGGCCGATTGAGAGGAAGGTTTCGGCGAAGATACCATGGAGATTTCGCCGAAACCGTAGGAAGGAATCAACCGCTTCAAGTATGAAGAAATTTTCGCCGAAATCACTCTACTATTTTCGGTGAAAATTTCAGTTCAAATCAGGAAATCTCGGGTTAATATAAATAGAGAACTCGGCGGCTGATTAAGGGAGACGATCACTTTTTACAACTGGAACAGACACAAACTACGACAGAGAGAGAGGCAGGGCGAGTAGATAGAGTTCGAGGAGCAGGAACGGATCGCGACGCCATCCATCCATCTCGGAGAGCCAGTGCGAGGAGTTGAAAATCCAGCAGATTTGAGCTGCCAGGAAACATCGAAATTAGGTTTTACAGTTCTTCTCTGTTTTCCTACCTGAGATGTATTTCTTGTCTGTCTTCGATTCTTCTGTATTGAGTATGAGTAGATAAACTCGTGTAGCTTAGATTAGATGAACCCTAAGTGATCCAGGGCTTAAAGCGGTCACGGATCGGTGGTGATTAGATTCGAAGTTCATTCAGTTTCATCTTGCATGTTTGATTTGTTCTTCGTTTTCTGTGTTTCTTGTCTGGTTTGGCCACCTAAATTAGATTCTTGTTAAGCTAAGGATAGAAGCGAATGCTCGCCTTACTTTAAAACACCAAATCGAACAATCAACCTTATAATTGGAGTGTGCCTTTCATAGGAACCGATTAGGGTTGATCCATTGCTAGAGTAACTCATTAATCACTAGAATTTGCACCAGTTAAGTTAAGTCGTTGCGAGAGGCGACCGTACCCGGGCGGCTAATTAATCGTGGTAGCTAGATCGGATAGAGCGAACGTTCACCAGTCTTAAACCTAAGGGTCAGGAGTTATGATGGTGTCTGTGAACTGAATGAACTAGAATCGAAAATCGCTGGTCTGTGACTGTTGTTGCCTTGGTGATCTAAGGGGAATTCGAAATCTAAGCTTGTCTGTCATCTTTCTAGTCAATCTTCAATCTTTCTTCGGTTTAATTTTCATTTTTTTTTATTTTTGCATTCTTAGTATAGAAGTCGTGGAACTCACACCACGCACAACTTGTGTTTGAACTTGAATTAAAACTGTCAACTCCCTGGAGTAAGGAAGTAGAGGAAACCCCTGGAATACGATCTGCTATAGCCTTTTATTAGCATTAGTAGTTATTTGGTTGAACGCATCACAACGACACGTTCATCAGATAGCTAGTCGATCTTTGCCCAAGGTATGAATGAAGAAACGGCTGAATGGGTCAACACTTTAGCTAATGGCAACTGCACAGCACTTGAACTAGAAGCTGCTCTTCTTCACTTCGCAGACTGCGCATCTAAGTCCAGAAATTGGGAGAGACAGTTTGGAGCAGCCAAGAGCCAACCAAGCTGTGAAGAGCAGATCAAGATCGAAGTGCAGAAACACATGGAGGAGATCTTCGGTACAACTAATAACTTGTCTAGAGAGGAAGTTAATTTCATTGATCAAGGCTTCACCAATGATCAAGGAGGCTACCCCGACTACCGTCAGTTCAGAACACCTCCTCAACAACAGGGAAGCTTCCTTGAGCGTCCTCCTTCCAACTTCGGATTCAACCGGAGTCAGAATCAATGCTGGGACAATAGTTATCAAGATCCTCCCAGATTTGCCGGAGCACAGCAACCTCAGAATTTTACGTCTGAGAACGTTTGGGAGAGGAAGATAGCCAGAAAGTTTGATCTGATTGCGGCAAGGCTTGATGATCACGAAGAAAGGTTTAAAGCCCAAGATGCTTTTAACCAAGGACAGATCGCACAAGGGCAGAGAATAGAGAGCATGGTAAATAAAGTTGCTAGCATGTTAGCTAACCTTCCTCTCTTAAAACAGGCACCGTCTCAAAACAACTCCACCATGAAGAACGAGCATGCGAAAGTCATCACAACCAGAGCAAAACAGCATGGAGAAAAAGAAGGAAGCACTTTCCACTCCCTCTACGGGAGAATGCTCAGCTATTGATTCTCGATCACCGCCCATACCTATCCCAGCTAAGTGCTCTGATCCTGGCCCTTTTACGTTACCTATAATCATTAATGGCATCGAAATTGAGCGTAGTTTGGTTGATCTAGGTGCATCTATCAATGTTATGCCTATGTGTTTATATAAGAAACTGAACTTAGGTGAACTACAACCTACTAGCATGCATTTAGTGTTCGCTGACAAAACTTTAAAAGAACCTAGAGGAATAATCAAGGATGTAATCACTTGTTGTGGCCCTTTCCATTTTTTCGCTGATTATGTAGTGATGGATACTCAAGAGACATATTCTACCCTTATCCTAGGTCGACCGTTCATGGCGACAGCCGGCATTAACATTAATGTTCCAAATGGTTCATTAACATTAAGGGTTGGAAAGGATACTGCAACATTCCGTCTCAAGGACAATATGAAATACATTCCTAAGGGAGAATTACATTATTTAACTGTAGAAACTGTGGAGTTGGCCTCGGTCAACTTCATTACTGATGTTTCTTCTAGTGTTCCTAGCTCAATTGTTACTGCAGATGCTGAACAAGTTACTAAGAAGAAACCAGATACTCCTGTTCCTCAAAAGCCGTCAAAGAAGAAGGAACTGAAAGCCTCTTCTAAGCCACCGAGCACAAAACCTAGCAGACCTCGGGGAAAGAACAAGAAGACGAAGACTCACATGGTCTGGAGACCAGTTGTGCCGCCACTTTCCACCGAGCCAGCTGCACCACCAATTCGTTCCAAGCTACCGGCGCAGGAACAAGTATGGAAGGAGAAGCCAAAAGCGTCTCCTAAGGAAATACCTACGATCACCGATCCTGGTGATATCAAGCCGGAGGTTAAAGAAAAGAAGGAGCCGATCGTTCTCATTCCGTCCACTGTCTTCCTTGTGGAAGATGATCCCTTGACAGAACTGTTCGGACCATTCAAGATCACAGACCACCGTCCCGACGGACGTACCAAGCTCTTACACGCGAACAGGAAGAAATTCATACCGGAGAAGCCCCGAAGCTCTACTTTATGAACTCCGATGCTACCATTAAGGAGAATCTGAGTTGGGATGTCTCCTAATACCGTCCAGGTATCGTCCAGCTCAAGGACGTTAATAAAAGAGTGCTTCGCGGGAGGCAACCCACGGCTGGAGTCAGTTTTCCATTTGTGTCAACCTTAGTATTTTAGAGTCAGTTCGGGGAGCCAAAAGTATTAGTTTGTTTGATTTCATATTTTTCGTGTGTAGTATGTGTGTCATAGTGTCAGTTGCAAGTCGTTTGAGGTCTTTCCGATTTTTGTGGATTTAACTGTGATTTTCTGAAGTTTGCCGGGATTGCGAAAATATTTTCAATCGTAGAGTTCAATATTTTCGGCGAAAATAACCCATGTTTTCGGCGAAAATTATCTTTGAAATCCCACTGAGTTTTCCAAACGTTCCTGCTTCACATTTTCGGCGAAAATGTATTAATGTTTTCGGCGAAAATTCTTTTGAAAACCGGCAGTACTTTTTAACTAACATTTTTGGCGAAAATTTGCACTTATTTTCGCCGAAAATGTCTTTGAAAATCAACCAACTATTCACTTTAAAATCCGGTTTCAGCCCCCTCTCTCTCCCCACTTTCTATTTTTGAAAATTTCCCAAAAAAACCTTCCCCCCTGTTTTCGAAAACCGCCGACCGCCGCCACTATTTTTGTTGCCGCCGCCCGTTGCCGCCGACCGCTGCCGCTCCCTTCCCCTCCTATTTCCGATCATTTTAAGCCCTAGAACAGCCGAATCGGAGCTCTACAGCTCTAGTTCACCCAAACCCTAAAATTTTTGATTTTTCACCGATTTCTCCCAATCCGTTCATTTTTAGCATCCATGGCTTCAAGGTAAGTTGTAAAACTTTTCATTGCGAATCTTTTGACATGTTGAATGCTGAATTTTGTCGGGGTTGACTTTCAGTTGACTTTTTGGTTTGCCTCGATTTGCGTGCCGACTGATTTCGTGTGAACTAGGTTAGCTGAACTTGTTGAACTGTTCTAGCATGCTGGGGAGTGTTGTGCTTAATTTTCATATCGTTTGATCATGTGTTGCTATGCCTAAGTCTCATTCCTTATTAGGTTGACTTTTGAGAAATGTCGGTTTGACCATGAACTGTTTTTGATCATTTGGCTGCCTTATATGCTCATTCTCGTTCCAATTATTGTGTTTGCCATCTGAGACCATATTATACCGTCATTTCCCGATTTGTGATAGTCTTGCCATGATTAGGGTTCAATGTTCTATTATGTTGACTTTTTGAATGTCGATTTGACTTCTGAACTCTGATTGTGCTAATTCGATTCTGGCTGTTCCTGAGCATGTATTTTATTGTTCGTGATTACCGGTTAATCTGCTTTGCTTACCCCCACTCGTTTTCCTCATTTCTTTGTGAAATTGAGTTTTTCGACTAAGTGTGGGGTAGGGTATTAGTTTGACTAATCTGATTTGTTTTCTTGTTTAGGAACACCACTTATGAGCGCAGGACCAAGCAGAGACTTGACGCCGCCTCGAGCTCCAGAGCCCCCGCTCCCATCACACCCGCCGTCCAGGGCCCTCCACCAGCATTCCCTGGCCGTGCTGGGTGCCATCGCACTGTTGCTCGCTTACCCGACTACTACTTTGAGTGCTACAAGAAGCTCGAGCATGTTCCGGGAGCTAATGTTCGACCACTCTCCATGGAGTCCCTCCACGATCACAATGAGGACTACCACCGGAACGTGCACGACGCCCTGGCACCGGCCGGCCTCCTAGAGCTGACCACCATCGCTTCCGACTTCCCAGACGTTGCTCTCCAGGAGTTCTGGGCTACTTTTGATCTGGACGGGCACAAGAGGAGGCAGAGCAAGAAGGTCGTTTCCTTCTACCTGGGCGGGGTGTACAGGAACCTCACCTATGATGAGTTTGCAGCTCATCTAGGCATCCCCTACGAGCATTACCATGGTCATCACCTCGGCTGGGCGGACGACGAGGACGACGGAGAGGCATACCACGCACTCTGGAGCCACATGACTGGAGTGCCCAGCGATCATCTCTCGGACCATAACTCAGTTAAGTCTCTCTATCACCCTCTCTATAGATTCATTCATATGGTTTGGCGTAGATCGCTATTATATGCTCCAGAGAAGGACCGCCACCATATCAGCAAGGAGGAACTTGTGCTTCTTCGCGCCATCCGGGAGAGCTACCCTCTTCACCCCGGATGGGTGCTTGCTCGCACCTTCCGCCAGAAGACCAAGAGGAGGACGCCACCTCGCTCACTCCTGGGAGGCAACTTCATCGGCCAGCTCATCATCTCCTTCGGCCTCAGCCATGAATATGGCCCGAACATCCCACGCCGCAGAGTACGCACCGTTGAAGGAGATTTGGCGGTCGAGTACGACCTCGAGCTGGACCTCAGTCCCCAGGTAGCAGCAGATCCTCCCCTCCAGTACAAGGATGAGTCGGAGGAAGAAGATGATTCTGAGGAGTCCCAGCCTCAGTACGAACCAGAGTCTCATGACCATACTCCCTCGCCACACCATCATGCAGGGTATGCATACCAGTCGCCGCCGGCCATCCCAGATCCATACCAGGTGCCTCACCCACAGCACCACCCGCACCCCGCGGATGTTGGAGAGCTGTATGAGCGACTGCAGGAGTGTCGCATCACCGACAACGCCACTCAAGAGGCGAGATGGACTATTATGCAGCAGCATATGCACCGCGCTGATAGGCGGTATGAGGCACAGCTGGCGTGGCAACGTCAGCTTGGTGATTTCCTCCATTTTCCACCTCCCGGCGCGCCTGACGAGCAGTGACCGGGTTGTATCCTCTTTCTTGTCCCTTCTTTTTATTCATTCTTTTCGGATTTCGATCCAACTTTTTTCTGTGTGGATCCGGGACACTTGTCCCGGTTTCCTTTTTATGTTTCATTTGTTTTTGTTTTGTAGGCAGTAGGGAGATTCCCTTCGCTTCGTTTCGGTAGATTCCCTCCGCTCCGAGGACCCGTGCTCATCCTCTACACCAACCATCTCGGTCCAGGTTCTTCTACTTCACTCTGAACTCTAGAATTAGTCCTGTGAGGACACAGTCCGATTTAAGTGTGGGGTAGGATGCTAGAGAACCTTGCATGAACTTGATTGCCCTTGATTGTGTTTTCTGTGTGCCTCGTGATTCCATTCCAATCTCTCTAGCATTAGAATGGCTCAGTTCTTGATTTTTGATGTTAAGTTGTTGTTCAAACTTTCATAATGATGCTTAGACTGCTTAACCTAGAACTTGAGAACCAACTTGTATACTTTGATGCTAAATTGCCTGGTCAGAACAGAATTTTTGAAATCACACTTGTAGTTTGTAGCCTTGATTGCATGAAAATGACCGAATCTGACTAGCAAACCAACTGTGAGCTTTTGATCCATTGCACGTAACTTGCAATTTTAATTCTTTTTGAGTGGTTTTCTGTTTGCTTAAATGAGTTAGAATTTGCATGAGACATACTCGAGACCACACGATGACACGAGTTCTAGAATGATAGGGGCACCTAGATTCAGCTACTAAGCCAGATAGCCTACCTAACGATAAAATCCATTAGGTTTAAACCTTTGAGCTTGGCCTGTTCTTTCGGTTCGATATACATTACAGCCATTTCCCATTCTTTCATTCCCCGTTGATCCCCTGTGGTTGTAGTTCTAGATTGACCTACCGAAAGTCGGTTTGTGGTAACCTGCTTATAGCCATTAAACAGGTGGTCTTAGCTATTATGTCCAGACGTGTAAACCCCTCCAGCAACTAAAAGAAAGAATCGGCACAAAAGAAAAAAAAAATATTTAGAAAAAAAATGAAAAGAAGAAAAATCAGAAAAGCCAAAAAAGGTTTCAAGTTTTAGTTCAATAAAACGTTCTTCTCCCTACAAATGGAAGAACGAAGTGAAAAGAAAAGTCAGAAAAAAATTGTGTAAAGAAAAATAATAAGTGCTAGGTTGCTTGAGGGTATCATAGGACGGCGTTCATTATTCCACCCGTGTCTAGTTAGACGGTAGGAAGCCATGGGCTAGATTCGAGGGAAGTTAGTCGAAAGCTACACCGCACAAAGCCATCATCATACATTCCCATCATCCATCGCATCATAAACCCAAGTAGTGTAGAATTCGTTACGGTCCTAGCAGGGAAGTCCTTCTTGACTAGTTACTCGTGTTATCACAGTGGTGGAGATGTGGTCGAATTGCAAACTTATGACAGAATTCAGTAACAGAAAATGATTGAGAGCAGAAACACGTCCTTAAACACAGAGAGTGAGAGTTTCCATTATACTAAATATATCCTGTGTGAGGAGTCTGGTCGGTCAGGTCAAATTCGTGCATAATTGGTTGCTACTACTTGTCGTGTGCAGTTTATTAGTGAGACCAGGTGGTTTGGCTGATCAGTATGCATGTTAGGTTTCTTGTTCTATGATCTATCTGTCCAATAAGTCATTGTGTTTGATTGAACTCCAATTTAATCGATCTTATCATTTGTGAACATGAGCGTTTCTATTCAGTTTGCTTGAGGACAAGCAAAAGCTTAAGTGTGGGGTATTTTGATGACACTCGATTTGACGTGATTATCAGCCTCATTTAAGCGACATTTCCTTGCTTAAGACATGGTTTTTAGGGTAGAATAGCGAATATTCAATTGATTGCCCTATCTCGTGCCATTTGTGTTACCTTGGCCCGTTTCGGGTCTATTTGATGGTTTTCTAGTGTTTTTATGTTAGCACAGGTTTTTGTCGTCAAATAAAGTAGCCAAGGACGTGTCTAAGGCGTTGGAACCTCAAGGAATTGCATCAGAATCGATCCGAGGAGTCAATCGAGTCGAACCAAAGTCTGCCCCATTTTACAAAGGAATTTTCGCCGAAAATACCCTAGCATTTTCGGCGAAAATACATGCACAAAAATCACTGATGCCAACTGAAGGAAGTTTTCGGCGAAAACCCTAAGTTTTCGACCGAAAATTATTGGACCAAAAATTACAGGAGAAATCAACCGGCGGACTCCCCATTTACACCAAGATTTTCGGCGAAAATACCCTAGTATTTTTGGTGAATCAGGCAAAATCCGGCTGAATTAGGGTTAAGTATAAATACTTAACGCCCAATATACTTACACACCTCATAATACATCATAATTACCAAACTTCAGAATTCTCTCAAGTTCTGAAGCAGAGAGTTTAGAGTTCGAAGAGCCGGAAAGAGATCGTGACGCCATCCCTTCCATCTCGAAGACTCGGAGCTAGGATTGCAGTTTACCGAAAATCAAAGTCTGCCAGAGTCGTCTTAATTAGGTTTTTCAGATTCTTTTCTGTTCTTCCTCTGGATGATGAACTCTTTCTTTGTCTTTGATTCTTTTGTGATAAACATGAGTAGCTAAACTCTTAGAGCTTAGACTAGATGAACCCTAAGTGACCCAGGGCTTTAAAGCGGTCACGGATCGGCGGTGATTAGATTCAAAGTTCAATCAGTTTCTCTTTCATGTTTGATTTGTTCTTCATTGTTCATGTTTCTTGTCTGGATTGATCACCTAGATTAGATTCTTGTTAAGCTAAGGATAGAAGCGAACGCTCGCCTTACTTTAAAACATCAAATTGAACAATTAACCTTATAATTGGAGCGTGCCTTTCGTAGGAACCAGTTAGGGTTAATCCACTGCAAGAGTAACTCATAAATCGTTAGTAATTCCACCAGTTAAGTTAAGTCGTTGCGAGAAGCGACCGTACCCGGGCGACTAATTAATCTTGGTAGCTAGAACGGATAGAGCGAACGTTCGCCGGTCTTAAACCTAAGGGTAAGGAGTTATGGTGGTGTCTTAGAATTGATTGAATGAAAATCGAAATCCGCTGATCTGTTGATTGCCTATGCTCTGGGGAACGAAGGGGGATTCAAAGTCTAAGTTCGTCTGTCATCTCTGTTTTAATCAACCAATTTCCATTCTGTTCTTAGTTTCAATTTTTAATTTGACACCTGTAAACTCTTCGTATGTCGTAGGTCTCAGCGTTAGAGAAGAAAGAGAGTGAGGAGAGAGGCAAATGGATGAGATTGATGAGAAAGAGAGGGTTGTGGCGGAATTGGGGAAAGAGATTTTGAAAAAGCTATCTGACACCGCTTTTTCATTAAACATTTCTTTCTTTTTCGGAAAATATTTCTGCCACTACCCCCGGTTCTACCCCAGCCGTCAGATCGCTTGTCTGGCCAAAATTGAATTGTGGCCGCTGGATCAGGGTCTCAGATGGATCAGAGAGAAACAACTCTTAGAGTGATAGCGAAATTGACTAAATACATGGTGTTTCTCACAATTTTTGGAAATACTAAAAGTGGAGAAAATTTCTATTGTTAGGGAACTCAAAATACAAAACACCCCTAACAAAATACAAAACACTGGTCTTTACAATGGTTACCAAATACTGCTTTTATGGAATACAGAGTTTTGTTGAAACTGAGGAAAAATTCCCCCGAAACAAATGAAATATATAGTTGTAGCCAAAGGGTAAAAGCTTAACTTATATTCTAGGTTAGTGATTTAAGCCTTAGGAAAGAAAAATTTGGATTTGTTTCTAAAAAATATATTAGTCAAGGGGGCTGCAGAGCAACCCCTAAGTTGTGTGTGGCTCTGCCACTATTCACCGAGGCCTTACCAAAACAAAGAAATGGGTGAGTGCCTTGTCGGGGTTTAAGCTTAACCCCTCTAAAAGAATCGATTCTTGATGGCCCAACGAGAAGAAAAGTAGAAATCTGATGAAAACTCATTGAGCAATACCTGATTATGGAATTGTTTAGAGCATGATTTTATGTTGAACCATAAACCCGCAAGAGTAAATCATGACCCATCTAATTAACCAGGTTACAAGCCTTCCTCATATCTTTTTTTTTTTTTTTTTGCCGAAGACAACTCCCACAGGAGAAAGGAGTCAACCATACAAACAGAGATATTAAGTACCCACCCAAGCCAAAAGGTTAACCACACCTTGACTTGGAAGGTATAACTGAGCGCTTGGCTAGGCACATAGTGGGCTGCCATATTAGATTGACGAGGAACTGTCTACAATCTTAACTGGGGAAGCCCTTCCACGAGCTGCAAAATGTCAGCAACGATGGGACCACCCTCTCATGTAAACACGTGGTGCTGGTGATGTGAACCGCTGCAACCGTGGGCAGACGACCCTTAAACACCACAAGCTGATGATCCTAGAAACGAGAGAAAACCGTTGGAACCGGGGATGGAAGAGGACTTTGACCCACTAGCTATAAAGGAGCTAGGAACCAGAAGTATCAAGTCGAGGGCGCCACTTCAAGAGGAGGATACTCTTGATGATAAGTCGACCCTTCAGTATTGCAACATGCAAATACAATAAGGGGTTTCAAGAACAAAGTTCTATAAAAGGGGTTGTTTATTTAAAAGGGTTCTTGTTTACATAGGTGGTCGACGGCCTCTATTTATAGGTGAGGGAACAAGCTCTCCTCCCTATTAGCTACTTCCTAAATAAGAATAAAATAAAGAGTCCTATTCCTAAATAGAATCCTAAAACCCCTAAATAATCCGACTAAAAAGGAAAAAACAATTAAATAGTCTTTAAGCCGAAAATACAACTCAAATAGGACTTAAACACTTAAAAAAAACCCTAATCCGGCAATTTAGGGTTTCCTAGTCCGGGTGGGACTAGGACTCGTTGGTCCGCCGGTCTCGGGTTGGGCCTTTGCTTCGGCTCCGGGCTTCTTCTCAAATGGTGGTCCTTCGTCGGGCCTTGGGGCCTGATGCTCTCATAAAGTATTCCCGTTCGGTCCGGCTCTCGGTCTAGGGCTCGGGGCGGGGCCTTTCTGGGGTCTTCTCCATTTCTGCTCGGGGCTTCCTCTCCTAGCTTCGGGCATCTCCTTAGGTAGCTCCATATGTGGCTCTCATGGGCTAGGGTCGGCCCAGGAGTGGTGCCTTGGAACCAGGGGCTCCTATTCTTCTCAAGACTTGGCTCCGGGTCAGTCTTGGGTGGCCATCCCTTCTTGGCTAGGTACTCTTGAGCTCTCATGTTCCTGTACTCCAGGAATGCTTCCAGAGGGTCTCTGGAGTGTGCCTCGTCTTCAGGGCCCTTGGAGATTAGGCCAGGATCTGACCGAGGCTTGTCCTCAGCCCTAGGGTTTCTACACTAGGCCAACAGCATGGCCTGGAGTGGCATTCCTTCCTTCTGAGCTTTCCTACCTGCAGGGGGAGGCCTTAGTCTATATCTCATTTCATACCTTGGTTTGAGGGCTTGTAGGTGGCCTGCCTTTGGTCCTACACGTTTCTTGTAAGGCCCTAGGGTTCTGCCTCGGACAGGTGACCCTGGTGGGGTGTAGGAGTACCGGATGGTACTAGGGCAGCCTGGCTGGGTCATATCAGCTGGTCAATTGCTTGTTTGACTTGAGTAGCATCTCCCTCAATATCCACCTCCCTCCACCCCATGGTGTGGCAGAGAACACAAGCATCCCTAACAGCCAACAATTCTAAAACAAAAGGCGTACAAATACCAGGATAGGAGATACCTGTCGCGAATAGCTGGCAACCTGAAGAGTCTCGAACCACCAACCCAACTGCACCCCCCTGAACCTGCTGCTACAGCTCCATCCACATTGATCTTTAAACGAGGGTAGCGTGGTGCCTGCCAAGGCATGACACGAGAAGTGGGAGCGACGGCTGGTGGAGTTGGCAAAGGAAGTAAACGTAGCTTGTCTCGGTCGAAGGAGAAATGTCGTTGAAGATCCGCCATAGAGTATTGTACATTTTTGAAGACCACCTAGTTTCGAGATTTCCAAAGCCGCCACCAAGCCAGCACCCATAATTCTGCTCCTAAAGGCCGTGATTGAGTGATGTACCTCCAGACTAGCGCGAGATGAGTATGAGGAATGGTACGCAGATCTAGACTTGACGAAGCGAAAAAACGGCTAGCCACCATGCAAGAAAAAGAATGTGTTCCACAGTTTCTGGGAGCTGTAGACACACAGGACAAAGAGGGTCCAAGTTCATATCTTGTGAGTTTAGGCCTTCGATTGTCGGAAGGATTCTGTGACAAATCCTCCAAAGAAAGAACCGAAGCTTAGGTTGTATACGTAGAGACCAGATTGACCTCCACAACAGAGCATCCGTTGGAGACGCTAACGATGGAGGTATTTTTTTTCTTCCTAGACCGACAAGTCAGGTCATACCCAGACGAAGTGGAGTACTGACCACTGGGGGGGAAACCATATTGGTTTGTCCATGAGCATACAACGAGGAAGGGGGATGCGCTGAATTGCTTGAATCGAGGCTGAGTCAAATAAATCCCTTAACCGCATTCTATCTCGAGTACCATTCCGAAATAAACTAGAAATCCTTATTTGCCTCAGCTCCAAAACTGGAATTTTGGGGTTGGGGAAAGCCGGTCCAAGGGCACTTGGGACCATGGTAGTTCCAGAACAAAGAGGCGAGAATTAAGGCCAATTTGCCGCAGCAATCCAGAGATTATTAGATCCCTGCCGTGAAGGATACTCTACCAGCCCCAAGACGGGTGAGACCTTTTAGTAGCATTAAGGAAATTACTAGAAGGAAAATAGCGAGCTTTTAAAACCATGGATAATAATAGATCCGGCTGATTTAGGATTCTCCAGCTTTGCTTTACTAACAAGGCTTGATTGAAATATTGGAAGTCTCGGAAGCCCAAACCCCCCTCCTCTTGAGGAGTACATAGCTTCTTCCAACTCCTCAATCTTATTTTCTTTTGGTCTCCTACTTCCCCCCACCAAAATTTACTCATTAATGAGTCTAGGGCAGAGCACACCGCATTGGAAACCCGGTAGCAAGACATGATATGAACTAGGAGCCCGGATATCACCGACGTTAGTAAGGTGTGCTCCCCTGCTAGGGAGAGACTCTGTCTCTTCCAGCTATGCAATCTATTGGTGATTTTATCCTCCAGAAAATGAAAAGTCTCCTTTTTTGATTTCATGACCACACATGGGGCACCTAGATAATTTGACGATACATTGAGGGTATCTATTTGTAAATACCTTGAGTATTCAACCCGGAGATATCTCGGGACATTCTTACTGAATAAAATCGAGGATTTAGAAAAGTTTATATGTTGACCACTTAGAAGCTGGTACCTAGTGAATAATGCCCGTAAGTGGACTAGGGCTGGTCGTGTTGCCTTAAGAAAAAGCATGGTGTCATCGGCAAACATCAAGTGAGTTATCATCAGACAATGACTATTTAGTTTAATCCCAAAGATAAGTTTCTGGTTAACCGTAGATTGGATTAGGTGTGACAATCCTTCCGTACAAATAGGAAACAGAAGGGGTGATAGAGGATCTCCTTGTCGAAGTCCCCTAGACGGAACAAAGTAACCATGAGGACTCCCATTTAATAGGACTTCCATTGTCACCGAGGAAAGACACGTATGAACTAAAGAGATCCAATCAAGCCGAAATCCCAAAATTCATAGTAGGGGGAAGAGAAAATCCCACTCTACTCGGTCATATGCCTTTTCCATGTCAACCTTAACAGCCATGAAATGTTGTCCTCCCGCCACACGCCACATACGACTGAAGGTGATGAATCATCTCATGAGCTATGAGGATATTATCCGTTATGCATCGCCCTCGAACAAAACCATTTTGAGCCGGATTAACAAAGTGCGGTAACACATTTCCCAAACGAGACGATAATTTTTTTTAGATAATCTTATAAAACACGGTACATAGCCCAATTGGGCGAACCTGCGTCATGTTCTCCACATCTGACACCTTTGGAATTAGAGTCAACATGTGTGGTTCAGAGTGCGGAGCATATGCCCTCGTCTGAAGAAGTTTTTCACTGCACAAGTGACATCACTACCAATGATGTGCCAGTAATGCTGGAAGAACAAACTCATAAAGCCATCCGGACCTGGAGCATGAGTCGGACCTATAGAGAACACCGTTAACCGAATCTCTTCATTTGTTAATTCTGTCAATAACTCTGAATTCATTTGTGGAGTGACCACTAGCGAGAAGCCAAGCTCAGAAACTGACTCTTGAGTACCATCGTGTTTAGAAGAGAATAAACCTTTGAAATAGTTTACCACTAAACGCCCCTTATCTGTCTCAGAGCTTCACATAACCATTCGAGTCACATAAATCCCCAATGAGGTTACATTTCCGAGTGGCAGTTACCGAACGATGGAAGAAAGATGTGTTTCTATCTCCTGAAGCAAGCCAATTGACCCTAACCTTCTGCTTCCAGTATACTTCCTCCTGAAGTCGAACTTGAGATCTTAAAGCCTCTAACCGACGAATCTCCTCCCAATACCTAGAAGGAATGGAGTACTCGATTGTCAAAGCTCGGTCTATATGCTTGAGCAATCTTGCAGAGTTCGAAGTCCCCCCTCTACACCAGTCAAAGAGAACATGGCGCAAGGTTTTTAACTTATCCGCCAGACGAAACATAGGGCTTCCATCTCGGCATGGTTGCGACCATGTGTGTTGAATTAACAGAGAAATCTCTGGGTTATCCACCCACCGACAGTCAAACCGGGATAGTTTTTTAGATATTGGAGACGAAGGTTGTGTCCGAAATAAAATCGGACAATGGTCCGAATAGCAGGACGGGAGGTGAAGGATGTGATATTCCGGAAATAACGAGAGCCATAGGTCATTAAAGAAAAACCGGTCTAAACGCTCCTCAATTAAAGAAGGACCCGATTGACGGTTAGACCAAGTGAATTCATCACCTGAAAAATGAATATCAATTAATTCAAGCCCGTTTGAAAAATTCATCAAAGGAGAGAGTGTACTTCGAGAAGGTGGAACTCTTCCCTTTTTATCCCTAATTGACAACATGCCATTAAAATCTCCAAACACAATTAGATGATAAAAAAATAATTTCAAGATTCTGACGTAAATCACGTAGTTGCGAAGACCGGATAGATTGAGTGTTAGAAAGATAAACACCCACTAGATATATAAAACTGTTTTCCTCATGTTCCCATGCTAAAGAGATGGAATAACTAGTAGAAAAAACCACTCGAGATCAAAATTCTGTCGCCCAAGCGATCGCTATCCCACCCCCTGAATTGCCGCTCGGAATATGGAAATAAGAAACAAAGCAACTTTTATTTAATATGGTGGATAGCTCCACTGGGCTTACATGAGTTTCACTTAAAAACAGAAAAGACGGTTTGTACACACTACATAAACGTTCAAGCTTTGAAACTGTATCGGGACCGCCCAACCCTCTACAGTTCCAAGATAGGACTATCATGGTCCCTCGGCGGCCCCATTAGGGTTGGCCGCCTCCACCTCATCATGAATCATCTCTTGGGCCTATGAGTTGTCACCTGGCCCATCCATGATAATGTCGAACCCATCATCGTCGCTCAAGTCCAAATCCGTGTCATAGTCATCCGGAGGAGTTTCTGGTTCCGGGATCAAAGACGACCCATCCGGTTCACCTTCCCCCACAAAATTTTGGGTCACCCCCACTAAAAGGCTCCACATGGATGTCTGGAAGCCCACTAGGGAGGAAGTCAGGAAGCCCAACTGAATCTTGCAAGCCTAAGGGATTTGGGACATGGGCCTGAGTAGCTTCCAATTGGCCCAAAGCTTGTTGCTGGTCCAACCCCTATCTTCCTCACCGGCCTCCCTAATAACGAGAGAAGTGGGACGACGGCGGCGGACTGCAGGCATCTCCAACGGTGGCGATAGAGCAGCAACCACCGGCCTTTTATCTGGGCGGTGCGAAGGCCGGATCGGAGAGAGCCCTTCATCAAGGTTGATCGCCCTTGTCTCCGACAAGCCTTCCATCTCCGGTGCCTCCACTGGAATTCTCCGAGCTCTGTGGCGCGATACAACCTTCTTGCGAACTCTTCGAACAAAAACAGTCCCAGAACGAGGAGGAGGCATCACGATTGCATTGCCCGCCTGACGATAGACTTCCCTACGACGCTGGAACATCCACAACCCGCACATCGGAGGACATGTACTGATCTCAATCGGAGCACTGCAATCTCCTTGGACGAGATCCGAAACGCCACAGTAAAAGCACAAACGAGCCACACCTTCGTACAACACCTTGACCCAGAAGGACTTGCCTGGCCTCTCCATGACCTCTCTCCGACCAAATAATCCCTTCGAGTTGATCTTCGCACAGAGAAAGGTAACGAGCATATCACATTTGCTTCTTGATTCGATATGAGAGTGAGAGTGCATGATATCACACGTGTCCTGCTGTAGACACTATTTGCACTAGTAGTGATTACTGATTATAATATCATCATCATTAGACAGCCAGCCAACCCCTTCACACTTCCACATCACCTATTCCTCGACCAATAATCACCCATAGTACTCAGCTCTCTGACCCATCCCATTTCTTTCCCTTAAAATCATCCGTATAAAAAACGCGCTGCCGCCAATTTCCCCTCCGTCGTAAAAAAAATGGCCTCTCTCCAGCCCGCCGGATGCAGCACCGGTGGTGGACTCTTCCGTGAACGCACTTTCTCCTACGCTCCGTTCCCCGGCAGAGATCTGAACTCGTTTGGCCTTAAGGAGTATCGTAGCCACGTCCTATTTGCTTCCGGGATAGTGAGAGCAAAAAGAGTGAGGACAAGAGACGCCAGGATTTGCGCAATGTCGGCCACTAACGGAGCTTCATCTTCGCCTGCGATGCATTTGAACGAGTACATGGTCACACTCGACAGGCCTCTCGGTATTCGCTTCGCCTTGTCCCTGGATGGCAAAATCATCGTTCATTCTCTCAAGAGAGGCGTAAGCGCATCATTTCCATATGCTCAATCTTCTTTTGTTTCCTCGTGATTATTTTTCAACGAGAGATTTGGATTTACTTTTGGTTCACATTTGTTTTTGTTTCTCTAGCGATTGGTGATGAACTTAGTGATTTGCAGGGGAACGCAGAACGGACGAGGATAATAATGGTCGGAGACACATTGAAGAAGGCTGGCGGGTCCTCTGGCTCGCTTATGGTTATCAGTGATATTGGTGCAGCACAGTAAGCACAATTTCATTCATCTTCTTACCGTCTTCGAAATGACTGATTTGAGTTCGTGATCATTAATCACTGCACCGTTAGTAAATTACGCAACTATGAGAACGCAGTGATGATAATAGATTCTTTCTCAATAATGCTGTTTAATTATCTTGTGCATTTCATTCAAACTACTCTTGGGGTGTTGACGTATCTATGTTAAAAGAAGAAAGGTGTTGTTTCTGACTAATACTGGAATATGTGTCTTTCTGACTTTCTGACTGATTGCCTCTAGGTGTTGTTTATATATGCTTGGCTAGGATGAAGTGTTCGCAACTTAAAATCTGAGCTCACTGTTTCTTTTAGCGTTAATGTTTGAACTGTAGTTGATTTGTTCTGTTATTAATTCGTTTGTTTTGTTGTTATTAATTTTGTTTTATGAAGGAAGGTGTTGCTCGAGGATGTTGATTCCAATGGACAATTGACTCTGGTCCTAGAGAGGCCAACGTTTCCTTTTCCAATTCACCTGCTTGACTTTTCTAGTGATCTTGGAAGCTTTAACAGAGGACGGGTCGCCATGGTGACTTGGAACAAATCTATGCTAGCTTCACATCTTCAAAGCAATGAGGAAACTGGAAGTTCTGGATTTGCAGCATTTTCTTGGAACTTCCTTACACATCATGGGTGGAAGCTTTTGAATGATCGTATGGGAAGGGTTGAATCTCCAGAATCTAGGTATAGAACTCAAGTCGTCAGCCTTTTGTCTGAGGATGTGTCTGGAGATGGAGAATGGGCCCATGGAAACTTTCCTCTGGAAGAGTACATTGGTGCTCTAGAACGTTCGAAAGATGAATTATACTATGATCATTCTCTTGGTATGCATTATACTAAGGTGTGGTGTTCAACGTTCCTCTCAGCTGTTTATCGACTTTTACAACAGTCAGTTTTGGTGATCTTAAATCTTTTATACATACACCTGGCTACTTTTGTGGTTTTTTGTGGTCAGGTAACGGAGCAAATATTTCTAGGATCATGTCTGCAAAAAGAGGAGGATGTGAAAAGATTGTCCAGGGTGGTAAGTTCAGTTCATCTTCTGACTTGAATAACTCCACTTGCTATACCAAAAGAATGTTGAACAGATACTCTTGCTCCCTTAAACAACATTTATTCAGCTGCGCAAGGAGTCTGTTTAGTTTAGACCCAGCCAGCATTGTTTTATAAATGCCACTGGTGGATGCTGATACTTTTTCTCATTCATGGCTGTAGGGGATTGACTGTTCGATTGTATTCTCCAACATGTTATAACCCGATTATATATTAAGTGCTTTATAGTATGCTGTAAAATAGCCAAGGTTCCATCCCTACTTCTTAACAGTTGTATCTACTACAGGGTATCACTGCAGTAATAAATTTCCAGGGTCCTACAGAAGCAGAGAACTGGGGGATCAATTTGAATTCAATAAATGAGTCATGCCAAAGGTCCAATATCCTAATGATAAACTATCCAATAAGGTAAGTCATTTCTATTGCCAATTTAGGTACAGAAAGATGTCTATTACTGTCTGTATTTTCGATCCTAATCCATGAAAATTAGGACATACGCATGCTGGGGCCGTCTTATGCTGTTATGATTGTTGATACAATTTGGTTTTTAAACTGTGATTGGGTTTGTTCGAAATTTGCTTTGCAAATAGGCATAGAAAATACTAGTAATTAAAATAAAAAATAAAAAAGAAAATACTAGTAATTGAGGCATTATCTACAGAAGTGTATTTTTGCTGTCATTTTCCTGCAGGGATGTAGATTCCTTTGACTTGAGAAAGAAACTACCATTTGCTGTTGGCCTCCTGTTTCGCCTACTGAGAAAAAACCATCATGTTTTTGTAACTTGCACGACTGGTTTTGACCGGTCTCCTGCTTGTGTGGTTGCATATCTGCATTGGATTACCGATACATCCCTTCATGCAGCATACAATTATGTCACTGGCTTCCACGTATGCAAGCCTGACAGGTACTTTTTAATCTTATTGTTGTGACGCATCCCTACAGCATTACATTGGGCCACATTTGTTCCTTGTTTTGGAATCTTAGTAACAATTTGATGCAAAACAGAAATAATATCCTGTCACAAATGGAATACAAGAATCACTAGCTGCTACTTGTGTTTGATTCTCTCCCATATTGTAGATTATTTACTTTTTACTAATGTTACTAGTGGCTGGATTTGAGTATTTAAGGCTTTACTAATTCGTATCTTATTCCTGGGTTCTTGTCTTGAGCCACTAATTGAACCAGCCTATATCCATTATCGTTTGAACCAAGAGTAAAACCATACATATGTTTCATTCATCAAAAAGTACACATCTTTCTTATGTGGAATAGATTATAAAGAAGGAGTTCTGGCTGTGTTGCTTTCAACATTGAATGAGTCTTCTTACGAAAAGTTTATGACAGAGCTGCAATTGCTTGGGCCACGTGGGATCTTTTTGCTATGGTGGAAAGTGGGGTGCACGATGGACCAGCTACGCATGCTGTTACTTTTGTTTGGACTGGGCAGGAGGTAACTTAAGGTTCCAAAACTATATTGTTATCAAAGTGCTTAGCTATTAGCACGAATCTTAACATGGATTAAGCAAATAGGATTTAACCCTAGTGTCAATATGAAAATGAAGAACCTGACCAAACAATTCTTTTTCGTACCTTCATGAAGGGGGAAGATGTGTCCTTGGTTGGAAGTTTTACAGGAAACTGGAAAGAACCCATTAGGGCAACTCACAAGGGTGGACCAAGATATGAAGTTGAACTGAGGCTAGCACAAGGAAAGTAAGTGTCATTAAGCAATACCTTGGTCACAGTCTAAGGGTTCTGATTCGCTGTATGGTTCACTCGACTGCTTATTTTTTAATTCGTACCTGGTACTTCTTTTCATGATCTCTTAGCTCCCATTTGAGGAGAAACTGAAATCATTTAGTTTATTCCTAGTAGATTAATGCTATGTAAGTGGAGAAGAATAGTTTTTTTTCTTATTATTAACTGAACCAGTATGATAGATATATATACAAACGATAACTGTCTAGGGAAAGAAGAAGAAGTACAACTGTTACAGTTGTATATTAATTCACTCTGCCTAGGGACTACACAGTACACCTCAACTAGAGCCTAGAGCCTAGAGCCCCATACAAAATAATTAAAAATAATTGCTAACATCTTAATTCTAACACTCCTCCTCAAGCTGGTTCAAAGATATCCTCAAGAGCCAGCTTGGATTTGAAGTAATCAAACTGCTCCTTAGGAAGACTTTTTATTAAGATATTTGCTGCTTGCTCAGTCGTAGAGATGTAGGGTATGCACATTGTCCCATTGTCAAGTTTCTCCTTGATGGAGTGACCGTCAATTTCCACTTGCTTAGTCTTGTCATGGGGGACAAGATCATGAGTCATAGCAATTGTTGATTTGTTATCACAGCAGATCATGATGGCAGAAGGAACACTCATATTCAGTTCCTTCATGATCCTATGGATCCGAATAATCTCACAAATTCCCAAAGCTAGAGATCTTAGTTCTGCCCTAGCATTGCTTTCGGAGACAGAAGTTTGTTTCTTGCTTCTCCAAGTGACAAGGTTCCCACCTACAAACATACAGTAACTGTGGTGGATCTACTACCATTTTTGATATCTCCAGCCCAATTTGCTTATGTGAAAGCTTCAATTCACAGGCAGTCTCCCTTTTAAACATCAAACTATTGACAGGAGATTCTTTTTAAACCCAAATTTCTTGATTACCTGGCCAAATCTCTCAAACCACACTCTGGGAAATTGTTTGAGCCCATACAAGACCACTCACCAAAAACGGTAATAGTTGGAGACTTGACAAAGTTAACGATGTGAATGATGTTTATTGGTACATGACTTTTATTGATGACCATACACGATTCACTTGGACTTTTCTCATGAGAACCAAGTGCTACAATTGAGGGAGAAGTATTCTTAATTGATAATTCTATTATTCATCCAGTTAGGGTTGGGAATCAGTCGGTTCAGTCAAAAACTGATGAAAATCGCTTAACCTATGGTTAACCACCCCTAACACAGCTTTGACCAATTAGCTGACTGATTTTCTTTATATTTTGGCGGAATTCGGTCAAGACCGAAAATTGACCGACCCGATTTCTGGACATTTAGTTGACCTAATTTTTCGATCGATTTGACCGAATATAATAAATTCAACTGATTTCTAACCAATATTATGTAAAATTCGGCAACATTACGTTACTATGATACATATATATACACCATGATAACCATTTTTTATTGTACGAACAAACAAACAAGCTCATCATATTATGAAGAGAGGTAACTTCCATACATTCTTAGGGCTTTGCTTGTGTCTGGGTTGTTACCAAGCAATTGACGAATCTTGACTTCAGAGAAAGAACCACATACGAGACAGTAGCTTCAGATTTGAGTCAGCTTGCTAATTCATGTGTTTTGATCCAGAGCTCATTCTCGCTTGTTTCTTCCTACCTCCTATGCTGTATTGACTTCTTCCACACCACCTAGTAAATGTATATATATACAAGAAGATTGGAATCGATATAAAGTGAGAAATTGGATAAAGAGACGATCGAGAAACTCCTATGTTAAGTTAGGTTTGCAACGTCGATCAAAATCGGTCAGGTAAGGTTAACCGCTGACCGACCAACTGAGAATTCATTGACCACAGCCCGACCGAAACACAAATCGATTAACCGATTTCGATTGGTTAATCTATTTTGACAATTAACCTTAACCGGTTTCCCAGCCCTACATCCAGTAGGGTAATATAGCAAACAACAAAAGAGTCATTCCATAAGAGGGACTCAATTACCTAATCTAGAATATTATGATAATCACCTAAATAAGCAAAGAAAATAAAGACAGAATAATATTAATAACTAATATTAATCCACCGTATCACTACACTCCCCCTCAAGCTTGTTGTAGATATTTTAGAGGCCAAGCTTGAACTTGAATCAATCTAAGACTTCCTTAGATGTTGACTTGGTGAGTATGTCAGCCGTTTGATCGGATGATGGAACATAGGTAACTTCAAGAACTCCCCTAGAAGCTTTCTCTGAAATGAAGCTTCTGTCGAGTTCAACATGTTTTGTCCTGTCGTGATAGACAGGGTTTTTAATGATTATAATAGTAGATTTACTATCAGTCCTTGGATCAATGGATCCACAATTCACAATCTTTAGCTCTTCCAACAGTCACTTAAGCCAAATTTCCTCATAGAGTTCGTCTGTAACTGCTCTGTACTGCTTCTAGACACAAATTTCCTCACAGTCGCTTTAGCACTGCTTCTAGACACAACTTGTTGCTTCTTGCTTCTCCAAGTGACAAGGTTATCGTATACAAAGGTGCAGTATCCGCTTGTGGACTTTCTATCGGTAAGTTCACCTACCCAACTTGCATCTGTATACACCTCAATCCCTCTTTCTTCATGTTTACTGAACTGAAGACCAAGACCAGGTGATCCCTTCAGATACCTTAAAATCCGAATGACTACTTCCATATGTTCTTCATTCGGATTGTGCATATACTGATTTACAATTCCCACAGCATATGCAATATCAGGACGTGTATGGGATAGATAAATGAGATTCCCAACAAGTCTCTGGTATCTCCCTTCCTCAACTAGTGATGGTTTTGCTTCACGACTCCAACGTTTATTCTGCTCCATTGGTGTGTCTACAGATTTGCACCCAAACATCCCTGTTTCTTTTAGGAGATCAAGAATATACTTTCTCTGAGATATATTCAGCCTGTCCTTTGATCGAGCAACTTCAATACCCAAGAAATGCTTCAGTGTTCCGAGTTCCTTGATTTCAAACTCAGTAGCTAACCTGTTTTTCAGTGCCACAATCTCAGTTTGATCATTACCAGTGATGATGATATCATCCACATAGACAATCAGAATAGACATCTTCCCATTCATATTGTGTTTAACAAACAGAGTATGATCTGTTTGGCATTGCTGATATCCTCCAGACTTCACAACATTAGTAAAACGTTCAAACCATGCACATGGTGACTGTTTTAGGCCATACAAGGCCTTCTTCAGTCTACACACCATTCCATGTTTCACTTGCTTCATTCCAACAGGTACATTCATGTACACCTCTTCAGACAAATCTTCATTCAAAAAAGCATTCTTTACATCAAACTGATGCAAGGGCCAATCCAGATTGACGGCTAGAGATAACAAAACACACACAGTTTTTAACATTGCTACTGGCGCAAATGTTTCTTGGTAGTCAACTCCAAAGGATTGAGTGAATCCTCTCGCCACGAATCTTGCTTTGAATCTTTCAATGTTCCCATCAGCCTTATGTTTTATACGGAAGATCCACTTACAATCAACGGTCTTCTTGCTGGGAGGTAAAACCTCCAATGTCCACGTGTTGTTTTTCTCGAGAGCTTCAATCTCATTTTGAACAGCTTCACACCACTTCAGACTTGCCATAGCTTCATGAATGCTATTTGGGACTTTCTCATCATCAAGCCGTGTTAGAAAGGCTTTGAATGTGGGATTCAGTCTTTGATAGCTTACATACTTGCTGATGGGATGCTTAGTACACTCACGTACCCCTTTCGGAGTGCAATTGGGAGGTAAAAATCAGCATCTTCGTTTGCCTCAAGAGTTCTAGCATCAATAGCATCATGTCCAGGTTCAATAGCTGTAATTTTAGGTTCAGTAGCAGCTGGAGTAATCTGTTGTGTTTCAGCAGAAATAGTGTGCTGCTGCTGTGTCCGAGAGTAGACATGTTCGATCGGAGGCTTGGGGCCTGAAACCATCTCGTCATTCTGAACATCATCTCGAGCCGGAAAAGAGTGCAGATTAGTGGATTCAGGCTCAACCACAGCAGGTTTGACTGTAGAATCAACTGTGCTTGGGTTACCAATGATTTCCCACAACTGCAGTTCATTCATCCTCTCCCCCTGAAATGCAGTAGTGGAAAAATAGGGCTCCGCCTCAAAGAATGTGTTTGATCTTCTTTCTATCACATGATTCAAACTTCAGTTTAAAACTCCTATTAAAACTCTTCACAGTGATAATGCTAATGACTATTTTAACCCTGACCTTAATGCCTGTTTATCAAATCATTTTGCAATACATTTCCCACTTACCCTAACCTTAATTCTTCTCACTTAATATTTACAATACATTTCTTTTCCTATCATTTTTAACTTCAGAGTCAACCACACAAATTTAAAACATCAACTTTAAGGTGATTGGTTAAATATGAACTGGCTGATGGGCCAGCGTTTTACATATCAGTTCGTTTATTTCTTATTCAAAAGTAATTTTCTTTCAGAATGTCAGCAAGCAATTGCTTGAATTTCATTTTTTGGTGGAGGTGAAACTGTATTTTCTGTTAGAAATACATTTGGTTAAATTTTGTCACTGCTTTCAGGTACTACTATAAGTACATTATTAATGGGGACTGGCGGCATTCCACATATTCACCAACAGAAAGAGATGAAAGTGGTAATTTAAACAATGTACTTGTCCTCGGTGAGCCTGCTAGCATAAGGCATACTGTTAAACAAAACCAGAAGGTTGGTGCACGAAATATTTTTCCACGAGTTCTTTGCAAGTGTTGTCTGTTTTATGTCATTTAGTCACTCATTCTGCGGATATTTATTTCTTTGTTGTGATCCGTGTTAAGTAGTATCTTTGAGCTTGAAGATAGTCTAGTTAGCTAGTTGTGCGTCACAACCTTAGCATTAGGACCGGGTCCTAATTACAAGACTCAAGTACTTGTTGTTCTGAATCTGTTGAGTACTGCTTAACCTGTATGAAAATTTCTGCTTTTGAAGCCTTGTGACTTGATTGATGTTGAGAACCCCTCAATCAGTACAAGGAACTTGTAACACTTTTGGGTATAACAGTGTTGAATGAGATGAATACTTGGACTTTAATGAAATGAATACTCGTCTTGTACCACGAGGAAGAGAAGAAAGCTTGACAGTAGCACACTGGTGCTTAGCCATTTTCTCTGTTCGTCGCCTTCTTTCTTAAACTGTCGTTTGTTAAGCTTTAACCCTTGAATTAGCACCTTCAGTATCAAATTTGATTGGTTCCTGAGGTCTTTACTTTTTGTTAGTAAAATGATTGGATGTCTATATGTTATTTCTTGCCAAATTATATTCCTCCTTTCATAAACCAAGTAGCAACTAGAAACTATGCGGAAAATTAAAAGCATTCTTAACCACGAAGCAGGCTACCCAAGACTGCTTCCTTTCTGTAATTGTGGATTGATTGCTAAGGTGACTACAAAAGATTTTACATATCACTGTTATTTGCTTCCAGGATGTCAACATTGTGAAAGTGATCGAAAGGGGGCTAACGGAAAGTGAGAGGTTCACTCTGGCTAAAGCTGGTCGCTGTATTGCGTTTTCAGTGTGTCCGCTGAGACTAGCTCCCAAGTAGTTCAGAACTACCAAACAAGGTTAACTCTACATGGTCTGTACCTACAAGAGATTTCGCTGTTGCTACCACTTGGATTGATGCTTGGCATATTCTATTTTCTGCCTCATATAAGATTTCCTATGGTAACACCACAGTGGGCTTACTAGTTGGTAAGTTAATAAGTGAATACAAGGTCCTAAATATCGACTGGTTGGAGTAAATACAAGTGTCTTGACACAAGAAGTATATGTATAAAGATGAATATTCACGGCATTGTCTTGTCACATAAATGATCATGACGAATTGTTGTGCTTCTTCGCTCAGAGCTGATGTAGGATGTCATAAATATTCTTGAGTAGAGATAATGCCATTGTGTCATGTTTGATGATGTTTATTTAAAAAATCTTTTCAGTTTGTATACTCTTTAAATGAGTATAAAGCTCTATGATGTGATTGACCGTTTATAGTAGTGATTGATTTTAAGGTATCCTCTCTATTTTATATAGAGTGCCACTGACAGAGCGGCTGTGTTTAGGAAAGCAAAATTTCTAATGTTGATGCACAAATTGGTATACGGTTAATATGATAGTAATGTATGGACTGTTTAAAGAACTATGTTTTCTTAGTACACATTCATGTATATGACAGAGGGTGTGTATAGAATGCTAATGCAGCATGGTAAAGACAGCATTATGAGTTGGTAATATATGATGTAAGTAGGGTGTTTCATTTGTTTACATAGTAAATATCGAAAAGTAAAATGGAGAGCACAGCATAATGAGAAAGGGGCAGAAGTGCATAGTTACATGTAATAGAGACAGAGCAAAAGAAGGGTCAGTAAGTTGACAGAGCGTATGTCGACATTGGGCAAATAATGTTGACATACATGTAGGGGCAAGCATGTTGAGTTGGTCTTATGGTTGAACATTAGCGGGGTATATATGCATTACTATATAGAACATGAAAGGCGATGCAAATACTGCATATGGAAACACTTTGAGTTTGTTCCTTTGAATTGTATGTCAGATAGAAGTGCAGTGAGGAAGGGTGGAGATGAAGATGAAGAAGATGAACCTTTGAATTCAGCTTTTGCCAGTGGGCAGCGGGTAAGCTTTAACCTTAAAGAGGATGTGGTGTTGATGGAGTATTCATTTTAATTACAAAATATATATAGGTGTGGTTGATTCTATTTTGTGTTGTTTTAAAAATCAGTGTTATATTATGGGGCAGATAACAGATTGATTACAAGTGATGAGGAAGAGTGGGAGGTAGGAGATAAGAGCAAGCAAGCAGGATGGGAATGAGTATAGTATAGTAAGGTACATCCAAAGTCCAAAGCAAGGGTCAGGTGATGGATGAAGAAGTAGAGTCACCTAACCTCCAAGTCCAGAGTTGGAAGGTGGGTAGATCTAATAAGCAAAAGGACAGAAGAAGCAGTGAAACAAACAAGATGAAAGATGAGTGAGTGTGGAGCAGCGGTCAGAGTAAGCAGAACCATATGTGTAAATTGTGGGATAGGGGGGTTTATGGATCTTATCCCTCCAAATCAAACTCCCTCCAAGTTTTCACATTTCCATTCAATCCATCCATCTATCTATCTATCTGTCTATCCTAACCCTTCACCACACAATTTCAACCTCCCACCCACCCACCTCCTCCCCATATTGATATTTGTTTGTTCTCTCTTCCACAAAAATACACAAGGTCTCTAATTTTAATACAAAATAAATGAACATACCACCAATGTAATATGCTGTTGGTCCACTTCCGTTTTTCTCGCACATCACAAACTTCTCTTTCCCCTCATTTTATTTCAATTTTTTTTTTTTTTTTTAAATTAGTCTTCATTTGTTGTCCTTAATGCTTTCACGGGAAAGGACAATAAGACTAGATTCATATCCAACTATGAAGCCAATATTTTCACTTCCACCCTTACACTCTTAGGCTAGCCTACCAAAATCAGCATTTTTCATAATTCTTATACAAGCCAACATTTTGCCTCAATGGTAATTTTAATTAACAATGATGTCAAATTTTGAGATGGTAGTGAAATGGGCAACCGAAAAGAACCAAAAGACATAGAAGAGTGTTGATTGGTACATAGTGAGATGGTTGTGAAATGGGCAGCCGAAAAAGAACCAAAGAAGACATAATGCATAGCACACAAGAAAAAAATTTGTGGAACAATGACAGAAGGGGCGATGCCGTTTTTGCAACGTCAATTGTGGCGATGAGAATGCTACAAGCCCATAAACTTACCCTCACGACTCACAAACCCACCCAACACAAGATGACCCACGAAAGACCACTCTTCAAAACCTATGATCAAAGCCTTAAATAAATATTTTAATGGAGGGAAGCAAATACTATTCATTCAATAGTAACTCCCCTTCTTAAATCAAAAAAAAAAAAAATTAGTAACTTCCCTTCTCCCTTTATATATAGAAAATTTGTTTATGCACCTTAGTTTTCATTTTTCAATTTTTTTTTAATTCATTATAACATTTCAAACAGACATTTTCATAGAAATGTAGCTGATTTTGAAAAACAAAAACAAAAACAAATATTTGTTATTTTTTTGAATAATAATAGTATTTTCCATAGTCTGAAGCATCACATGCTTTGAAATAGTTTGGTTGAACATCTCTAGTATCATATATGAAATAATTAGTATCCTTTTATTACATTTTCATGTTTAATGGTTATAAAGTGGTAATCATTAGTACCATTAGATTGCTACTAATGTCCGTGGCTGAAGTAACAGCAATCTCTTATAAATAACAAAATGTGCTTAATATATTAAAATATAATGAATTCCAAATTCTTACTATAAAAAGTAGTGTCCGTTATTGACATTGGAAACTCCATATACATATAATAACATCATCTATACAAATACAAGGAGTTCCTTTGTCAGGAGAATATAATATTTCAATTATATATGCAGCAGTGCAGCAACCAATAAAATAGTGTGGAAAAGAATATCAGGAATTTGGTTTGAAATTGAAACATATACCATAACAGAAAGAAAGAAAGCAAGGGAAGAGAAGTGAGTATAGAGGTTTCGCTTTCATTATCCAAAAAGGAGGGCATGCATTTTTCCCGGTTGTGGAGGTTCGTGGACTACTTATCCACACTTCCCAACTGTAACTTGGGTTGGGTTTATTTTATTAATATTGTATTGTATTATAAATGAACACAACCAAGTAGTAGTTGGTGCAGTGAGTAATATAAATTTAAGAGTAGCAAAGTGTTTTAGTTTGCCACAATGTCGACTGCTTCCCTAAACGGTTGCTTCCTTACTTCCCTCTCCACACCCAAACCCAAACCCACCAAACTACAAAGACTACCTTCTGCAGCTGCTTTTGTTGTTGCTAAGCTCACAAATTCTAACAATCCCTCTTTCTCTTCTTCTTCTTCTTCATCAGTACCTATTCCCCGCCTCATAAGAAACCAGCCTGTTTTCGCTGCCCCTACCCCTCTTCTCAATCCTACTTGTGTACGGATTCCTACCCCTCCCCACTACTCTTATTGTTTAATTTCTTTACACATGTCACTCATCCTGTGGTTTTCTGCATTTACTTACTTACTTACACTCCGCTTCCTTTCCCATTTCTTTGGGTGTCCTGATTAAATTATATATATGATTCCAGCATAGCATCTATCTGTCAGAAACAGTTATAATACAAGTTTACCAACTAGTATCTATATGGAATAGAGAGACACTGTCCCTCCCTTTCATATTTCTTCGCCCCCTTCAACACGTAATTATTATATATGCATGCTTTTGTCATAAATTTCTTGCATCAATTTCTTGCAAATGGGATGGACCCGAATACTTGGAAGGATACACGTGGGTGGTTATTATAACTTCCAATATCCCTTCAAAAACAGAATACCATGCTTTATTGTTTTTGAATTTTACACCTATATATCTACTGTATATATCTATTGTATGGAAGCTGCTGGCTGGTAAATTAACTGTCAAGTTGATAATTATTGAGTACAGGGTGAGGAAGACATGTCTAAGGACTACCAGGAAGCTATTAAGGGCCTTGAGAAGCTCCTCAGGTACACCATTTATTTATTTTTATTCATTTCATGAATTACCTGCTATATATACTACTTTTGTACCTTTCAAATTTGCTCTCTAATGAAATTAATGAATGCAGCGAGAAGGGAGAACTGAAGGAGGTGGCAGCTGCTAAGGTGGACCAAATCAAAGCAGAGCTTACTGCAACAGCTGCTTCTGGGACTAAGCCCTTTGATGCTGTCCAGCGCATGAAAGATGGCTTCATCACTTTCAAGCACGAGAAATACCAGTCAGTACTAGTAGTATACACTTGTCATCAACACTTTCACTACAGTACTACAGCATAAATTTAATTTGAACATTAATGGTCACAGGAAGAACCCTCAACTCTATGGTGAGCTTGCCAAAGGGCAGAGCCCCAAGGTTAGTTGTCTAATTATTTTGGCTATCTTCTATGTTTTGTTTATTAATGAATGGTAGTGGATGGGGATGATGTAATATGCATGTATATTACAGTACATGGTGTTTGCCTGCTCGGATTCAAGGGTGTGCCCATCACACGTAATGGATTTCCAGCCAGGAGAGGCATTCGTGGTCCGTAATGTTGCCAACATGGTCCCCGAATTCGACCAAGTCAAGTACGCTGGAGTTGGGGCAGCTGTGGAGTATGCTGTGCTCCATCTCAAGGTTGAGAACATTGTGGTCATTGGTCACAGCGCTTGCGGTGGTATTAAGGGTCTCATGTCTTTCCCTTACGATGGCAAAAACTCCACGTTCGTCCTCTTACTCTTAATACCTTGGGTTATTTATTCTAATTAGTTATATATACTCTCTATCATTGAAGCAATAAAATTTTGATAGTTTATGATATATATGACAGTGACTTCATAGAAGACTGGGTAAAAATTGGGTTCCCAGCAAAGAAGAAGGTGCTAGCTGAGAATGGTAGTGCTGGATTCGGAGACCAATGCACCACCTGTGAGAAGGTCTAGACAATATGATTCATCAATCCATCCATCTATATATTTCTCTAGTAATGAATTTGATTTCATCTAACTATTTTTGTTACATATATATATACACTAATGCATGTTATGTGTATGGTTGCAGGAGGCTGTGAATGTGTCACTTGCCAATTTGCTGACATATCCATTTGTGAGAGATGGACTTTGCAGCAAGACCCTGAAGTTGTATGGAGGTTATTATGACTTTGTGAATGGAGGGTTTGAGCTGTGGAGCCTTGACTATGGTCTTTCCCCACCCATCTCAGTATGATATGATACTATACTACCTAGCTACCTACTATTATATCATCAACATTATGCACCTCCTCCTATCTCCCTTGGATTATTACTAAATAACCATTCCCCACAATCATCAAAACCTTTCTTTCTTCTCTTATTCACACGCCAAATCACAATTGTACCTTTTTTTCACGATTTCTGAAAGACCGAGAGTACGCTCTATATGAATAAAAATTATATATGTTTGACTTATGGAATATCTAATTCATTCCACCTCTTCTTAATTACCCATAAATATGTGATGATGATGATGAAGTAGTTAATTAAATACGACACTGTTTTATTGGTATAGGTTAAAGATGTGGCCACCATTCTCCAATGGAAGCTCTAAGGACTTTGATCACAATATTCCAAGCTGGCTCAGCCTTTTCCTTTCTTTCTATAATATAATATAATATAATAATAATGTCTTACCCGACATTTTTCCTTTTTAATTATCCTCCTCTTCTCTTCTCTTCTTCCTCTTCAATACTTGAAGTTAATTAAGTGAGGGTTGTCAATCATAAGAGATATATATATATATATATAGCTACCTCCTCATCTTCACCATAATCAAGTCTGACATTTTTCTCCAACTACTCGTTGCCATTTGTTTCGAGACAATAACAGGTTAATTACATTAATAAAAGGCTATTCAACTTTGACATCTTATTACACAAACAATCACCAAACTTTGGCCAAATAACTCGGATATCACCGAACTTCAAAAATATCCTCCACATAACTGGACTTTTGCCGATTAGGTCACCACTCACCAAGGTTTACAGACATCAATTTTCCGTCTAACCGTCTACGTGAAGCTCCCACATAGGCCATGTCATTTAAAAATCCACATCAGCTCATATCTACCGCAAAACCAACTCAGGCACCAAATTACCCAACTGATTTCCGAACCCGATTATCCAATCATCCCCCCTCTCTTCCTCCGTTCAAAACCGAAATTCGAGTTCCTCCCTCCTCCGCCGGCCAAAACCCATATCTAGGTTCCTCCTCCTCTCTCCAAAACCCAGATCTGAGTTCCCCCCCCTCATCCTTAGTCCAAAACCTAGATTTGGGTTTTCGACTAGAGTAGAAGGAGAGGAGGATGGAGGGGGAAATTCACTACAAGAAAATGACATTTTAATATCATTCTAACAACAGATAAGTCGTTGTTAGATATCCTAACGGTGGTTGTCTATCCACTGTTAGGTTGCCTAATGTAAGGTGACCTAACAATGGATAATCAGTCTGTCGTTAAACCTAACAGTGGTTAGGGCTAATAGCACATTTTTATGTGTTGTTAAACCTAACAATTGATTTTATGTGTTGTTAAACCTAACAACGGATTTTGTGTATTGTTAAACCTAACAACGGATTTTATGTGTTGTTAAACCTAACAACGGATTTTATGTGCTATTAGGCTTAACAACACATAAAATTCGTTGTTAAACTTTAATTACAAGTCAGAAATAGGGATCCAGAAATGTAGATTTCTGGATTTCCAACGACTCGTAAATTAACTATTTCACGCTCAATGCCCGATTTCATATAACAAAACACACAAATGTAATATTTAATTAATAGTATACTTAGTTCAATCCATAATATCACAAATATTTAAAGTGCAATTCACATAAGTTACTCATCCTACACAATAGTAATGTAATCCCAATTTACTACTTTCTAGCCTACTCATCCCCGCCTTCCTCGTCATCATGTTCATCATCATCCTCATCCGATGTACTTTCTACAACCCGCTTTCCCCTAGAACTCCCACCAACATCGGAGCTATCAGGCGTACCTACAAAAAGAGTTGCAAACTCTTGCATCTTCTGTGAGAGTGGGTTTCCACCAGAGAGTCACTCCAACTCCCTAATCACTTTGAGACCAAATTGTCTCATGAGGGGGTCTTGGACTTGCAACATTGGAGTAGGAGTAGAGATAGAGCCTTGTTTGATTTGGAATTCCTAGAAAAGGAAAGAAAATGTCAACATCTCAGAAAGTTGGGCATGACCTATTCGCATATTCAACCTATACTCATACTCTTCGATCTGCAAAGCTATAAAACATCCAAGAAACATTTCTACAAAACACCTAAACACAATGAATGAGCTACATACATATATCGACACCAATAGAATATACAAACAATTCATAGTAAGTTCACATATATATCCATAACCTAAAAGTTCACAAACTCACCACTAAAGGCTTCTTTCCTAATCCCATATGACGCACTCGTACTGGATTCTCTTTGCCCTTGTACAATCTCCCCACACCATCATTCAAACCAATTGTAGGGTCAATCTCTGGATTCGCAACATTCTCCTCAACTGCTTCCTCTAAAACAGGTAAGAAAAATACAACTTAATTAGAATAAGCATGTGCACATTCTACAATTCAAAACATAATTTATTGGATAGTTACATACATATCCTGCGTCTCCTTGTTCGACCATCCTTTCTTACCCTTCTTAGCTTTTTCCCTTTGGTTCCCATCTTATACTTGACAAACCTCTCCCAATCTCTGTCATAGTTCTCATTTCGTTTGGCGACTATGTAATAGCCCTGCCTTTGAGTACCATCCCCAAACACTCCACTCTATACTCTACCTCGATGTTCCTTCCACTTCTTCCTAATGTCTTGCAATATGTACCTCTTCATATCGTGCTCATCCTCAGGTACCCAGGTGAACTTTTGCTACAAAGTTGTAAAGTATAAAGTGTTACATAAATGGAAAACCATTCACATTTTTTTTGATGAATAAGTGGTTGCATTTCATCAAAAAAGAGATATGTACATACTAAAAGAGGAAAAACTACAAACTCAAGAGAAATACTACTTCTAAACAAAAGACCTATACATTATCTAAAATAGACTTCTCATCACTCCTTCCGTCGGCAAACAGGCTTATATCACTAATAATTCTATCAACCCTTACTTGAGCATTTGAGCCTTTTCCTCCATACACTGTTGTACACCTTGCTCTCCATATAACATTCAGCATCATAACCCATTTTAACTGTTTAACTGTCCCCTGAATAGTGTTACATCCCCAGGCAGCTGCAAGGCGAACAACACTATCCCAATCTTGATTTCTCAACTCTGGGAGCACCAGCCTAACCACCTCATGTGCAACGCTGCAATCAAAGAAAAGATGACTTCTACTCTCATCTTCCTGTTTACATAGCAAGCACTTTTCATCAACTGTCAGATCCCACTTTCGAACTTTGTCAAGAGTGACGATTCTTCCAATCATAACTAGCCAGGTTACAAAATTAAGATGTGGAATACTATAACCTGACCAAATCAATCCACTCCAGGGGATAACTTGCCACCTTTCTCTAATATCTTCCCAAACAATCGAGGGTTTAAATTTTTTCATTATTTTACCCTTCCAGCAGTAACCACCATCAACATCAGTAGACATGAGTCCCTGCACATTCGTTCTTAGCTTTAGAACTCTTTTCCATATCCATGAACCATTCACATTGATTAGTAATATAATTACTCAATTTCCTTATCAAACCATTTAAGGGAATTGGAATTTTGTAGCACAATTGTAAAAAATATGTACCGTCAGTAGCCAAATGAGTAAAAATGTCCAGAAATAGCACAATCTGACTGGCAGCCAGCGCTGCGCCAGCCAGATGGCGCTGCGCCAGCCAGATGGCGCTGCGCCACCCAGCCAGCGCAGCGCTGGCTGCCTTATCAAAATTGTGCCGTTGCAGCGCTGCGCCAGCTGGCAACAGAGCCGTTACAAAAGAGCCGTTAAGTAACGGTAGTGTTGATCCCAGGCAGCGCTGCGCTGGCTGGGTGGCGCAGCGCTACCTGGGATCAATATTACCGTTTTTTTTTTGGTATAAATACCCCCTACCCCCACATACCATCTTCACACCTCCTCTCATACTTTCACACCTCCTCTCATACTTTCACACCTCCTCACATACTCTCTAAGGTATTTTTGATAGTTTGTTTGTGTTTCTCATAAATTTTTTGTTATTATTATTGTACGCTAATGACGTATTTTATTTGTAGGTTCATAGCAATTGTCCGGCGAGGAAATTTCGTTTGAAGAAGGCCTGAACCCTCCCTCAAAAGGTATCATGCTATAAATTATATGGTAATTAAATTGTGTTTTACGATTTTATATGTATTTAACATTGTTTGTGGATATGAAATTGTAGATGGATTACATGTTTGGAGAGGTGCCGGTTGGGGTACGAAGTGGTAGTCCCGAGGACCCGTCGATTTTATGGGGTGATGCTGACCGACATCGAGCGGCGGGAATTTTTGAAGCTCAGGTTGGTACATCTGAAATGTTATTTATTTTTACAAGGTATTTATGTTTGAATGTTGCATTTATTTTAATAATATTCATAATTTAATTACTTATATTGTAATATTAGGATCAAATTTGAAATGTTATATGTAAATGTTAGTTATATTTGAATGTTAATTATATTTGAATGTTAATTACATTTAAATGTTTAGGGTGCACTCAGAAATTGAGTACTAGTTATTAATTTTGTTACATCTTCTTCCCCCAACTATTAGGACCCACATATGACGCTTAAGTGTCACTTCTCTAAGAAGATCGTGAAGTACGATCCTAGGTTCGAGACATACCTTGCCCCCATAGGTCTAGATCAGTTGCGTGCCTGCCTGGATTTTACCCCGGATTCTGAGCTGATCACCGCATTGGTCGAGAGATGGCGTCCCGAGACGAGCACTTTTCACTTGTACCACGGTGAGGCAACCATAACACTCGAGGACGTGCACTTTCTCACTGGTCTGAGCATCGATGGTGTGCTTGTGGAGTCGCAGAGGCGCATTCCGACTGTGGATTCTGATCTGCAGCTTTACGTTGAGCGCCTTCTTGGGAAGAAACCATCTACCGCTGACCTTTCTGCTGGCAGAGTGAAGATGACGTGGTTGCGTAACCACTTTGGCACCATCAGGGATGACGCCGATCAGGAGACTATCGAGCAGCACTGTCGAGCATACATTCTGGACTTCTTCGGCAGCTGCATCTTGCTGATCGGTCAGGATCACACGCCTCACTCTTCTTCCTTCCACTGCTCGAGGACATGAGCCAGGTAGGCGACTACGCTTGGGGGGCTGCCGCACTTTCATGGCTATATAGGGAGCTTGGCCGGTGTGCTTTTCGCATAGAGAGCAACCCGTCCCGCGACCACGTAGGTGACATTGGAGGTTGGACGGCACTGGTTCAGGCGTGGGCCCTGGAGAGATTTACGTCCATTGCGCGTCGAGTCCACAAGAGTCGACAGATTGCACCGACGCACTCCCCCATTCCACGTATGACTAGGTTCGGGCTACGACTTCTTCTTCCATTTTCATAGTTTATTCCATCTGATCAAGTTGTATGAATGACGTGGTTCATTCTGCATTTTTTTAGCTGGTCCGAATGGTATCACGCGAAGACCAGATACATCCTTGTTGGGGGGTACCGCCAGCTGTTTGACGATGGGACTCCATTCGTGGTATTGTATTCTAACAAGAAGATCATGTTTTTCCCTTACAGTTTAGGTTTCGTAGTTGTGTAACTTTCCACTTTGTTTCATATAGTGGTGTCCCTACTCGGCGGACCGTGAGCATTACAGTCCAGGGACTTTCCCCATCCATCGTGTCGTCGCACCGCTTATCTGCTTCTTCAGCGCTATGTGGCATAGGCCTGATAGAGTGTTGCGTCAGTTTGGGATGGACCAGCCTGTCCCTACATGGGATCAGCCAGTAGGTGAGGTCATCAGTAACCTGGAGCTGACACAGCGTGGATGGCATCGTACTGATGTGGTAGCTAGATTTGCTGGATATCGAGACATGTGGTCCACTCGTCTTGACCACATCGCCTCAGGCCCGTGGCTGCGGAGCGAGGAGAGGGAGTCCTACCACTTCCACGACGAGATCAACCAGTGGTATCATGGCATCACTAGACGTACAGTTTCTCGCCGAGGAGCCGTGGACCAGTCAATGGTACGTAGGTTCTGTCATAATTATTACAACTACTTCTAGTTACATGTTTAACCATTCTAATTATGTGTTGTAGCTTGATGGCATGGAGAGGCTATACGTGACTTCTGGCCAGTCACATATCACGCCTTAGGAGCAGCAGGAGATGCATGCTACACTGAGGTCAATGATGCATGCTTCAGGCGGGATCCATAGGACGTCTGAGTCTAGGAGGGCACCCCGGCAGGCCACCCATCCACGACATGCTGACTACCCAGTGCCTAACCCGCCAGCCGCCAGGATTCCTTCTGCACGAAGAGTCCGACAGCATGTAGATGTCCCCCCTGTCCCGCGATTGTGGGAGCCGACATTGCCTCAGTGGGATCCACATCACCAGCAGACGCGATACTCTGAGCACTATCCATTCGACACTAGAGGCGACGCGACTTTCGATTATATGGGGAGTCAGGACTACACCCAGCCGGAGGACTACACACAGCATCAGGATTACACACAGCACCCGGACCCGACCCAGCCATACCCCACTCCTACAGTCCCCACTGGAGGCTATACATCTTACGCCCCTCCATCCGGGTCTCAGTGGGGTGCTTCCTCATCGTACGCCGGTCCATCCGGGTCTCAGTATGTCACACCACCAGTAGTGACATATGATGCATCTTTCGATGATGATGGTACTCCACCCGCCGACGGGCAGCATCGGTATGGACTGAGGCGAGAGCCTACGCAGAGGATGTGCGCTACTGGAGGCCATGAGCTGGGGGCACATTGGAGGGGACAGGGTCGGCGTAGGGGTCGAGAGGGTAGGGGCCGAGATGGTGGGGGTCGGGAGGGGAGGGGTCGTGATGGGCGGGGTCGTGAGTAGTTATAGTATTTTATGAGTATATTTTATTGTATTTTGTATTTCAGAGTACAGTGGTATTAGAAATTTGTTTTCATAGATAGATATAATTTGTAAGAAATAATTGCCAACCCACGTGAAAAAAGCTGCAGCTCCTCATTAAGTCAACCACTTATGGACGACACAATAATTTGTAACATATAATTGCCAACCCACGTGAAAAAAGCTGCAACTCCTCATTAAGTCTTCCACTTATGGACGACACAATAATTTGAAACGTATAATTGCCAACCCACGTGAAAAAAGTTGATAAAATTTCTTACTAACTGAATTCTGGTTGACACCACTTATGGAGTTGTTCTGCAATTCTGGCATCCACTAACAGAATTCTGTCTTCCGTACATTATATATAGGCGTGAGTCCATAAACAATTTATTACTAACTCTTCCAAACTACTCGAAACCTACTACAACTCTCAATATCTTGTAACCATATAAAATGAATTTCGCGTTTTGGCTCCGATGGGATGGCGAAATAGTACACGGCCAACACGGTGGGGTGTGCTACAGCGGGGGGAAATTATGTCGCCTCAAAATGACGAGGCAACCTTCACTACAACAGGCATGTCCAGTGTTCTTGCGAAAGATGGGGGTAGGATCTTCGGCGGTGTTGCGGACGGTCATGTATCGATGTCCAGTTTTTGGGAATGACCAAATTCTGGCACACTACCCGCTCATTCTTAATGACGTTACTGGGTTAGAGGTTATCTACAACATCATGGCAACCCAACCGGACTACCGAGTGGCAGAGCTGTACTTTGAGTTCGACCACCGTGGGACGCCAGGCCAGGGAGACTCTATATTCATGGGCGATGGAGCGAGTGCCTGTTATAGTGGTCAGAGCAGTCAGAGCAATCACACACAATTACGTGGCGATAGCAGACAAGAAAGTACGGTAGCACACTTGGGAAATGAGATAGAAGGAGACTCATCAGAAAGCGACGTCAACTCGGAGCAGGCGAAGCAAATGTATCTGAGCCGGACATTGAAACGCAACCCTTTGTGAATGCGCAACCTCCGAGAGACTACACCCCCCGAGCCATTTCACACATTTACCAGAAGATATCGGTGCCCTGATGACTACAAGCAGCAACGAGTACGGCGTTCATAACGTTCCACGGTGGCACATTGACGGGCCAGGGTTAGCGGTTGGCCAACAATTTGAAACCAAACTTGTGGCTCAAACTAGTCTGAAGCAATATGCACTCAGGAATAACCGCATGTTATGCACGACACGGTCTAGCAAATGGTTGCTTGAGCAACGATGCCATGGATACCGAAGCAATGGATGCCCGTGGAGGATAAGACTCACTACAGATGAGAGCGATGTGTGGACGGTAAAACAATTCAATCCGGCCCATACGTGTTTGGGCAGTCAGAACAACATCAGTCCGACCCAGCTGGACGTTGATGTCATAGCCGATGCAGTCACGCCCTTTGTCCAGGCACGCCCCCATATTCGTATCAAACTTCTTCAGACAGAGATACATACTATGTACGGACGAGAAATTTCGTACAAGAAGGCATGGAACGGCAAACAGCGCGCCATGGAGTGGATATATGGTAATTGGGAGGAATCATACAACGAGTTACCTACCCTAATGAAGGCAATACAAGATCGGAACTATGGGACGGAAGTTGAATTCGTCACGAAAGAATGGACAACGGTTGATGGAGATACAATCATCCAATTCGACCGTGTGTTTTGGAGTTTTGCCCCGTCCATTGAAGGTTTCAAACATTGTCCTCCTGTGCTCATCGTCGACGGTACCTTCATGACCGGAAAATACAAGCACACACTACTCATGGCTAGTTCGTTCGATGGTAATAAGAACATCTTCACTGTGGCTTTCGCAATCGTGGATGTTGAGAGCAAGGAGACTTGGGAATGGTTCTTTGATTGCATACAACGACGAGTGACACAGAGACGCGGAGTATGTGTCATATCCGACCGACATGTGGGCATCGTGAGTGCAATGGAGAAAATCCAATTTGGATGGCATTGGCGATGGTGCGCCAGACACTATGTAAGCAATTACAACAAAGCCGCCAAGAACCCAAGAATGAAAAGCCGCCTTATGAATTTAGGTCAGTATCATGACACTCCACCAAGTACTTAACAATTTCAGTGTATATCATTTGTAATCCATTCTTTTTTACCTGCAGCTAAACGCCGGTCCTTGAGAAAGTTCACAAAGGGGGCAACAAGATTCGCAAGGGACGACCCCGTAAATAAAAAATGGGCGCTTGAAGATCAATTATATTGGTCAAGAGCCGTAGACGCTCAACACGACGGGGCACGATGGAACCAATTGACATCAAACATGGCGGAGAGCGTGAATGGGGCATTCAAGTCAATCCGGGCTCTCCCTGTTGCAGCTTTGGTGGAATCCACTTTCTACAGGCTGCAAACGTATTTTGAAGATCGACGAAAGAGGGTTCGAGAAGAACAGGCGGCCGGTGAAATCTGGACGAAGAAGTGTCTTAAGCGCCTACAGAAAAGAGTGAATAAGGCCACTTCCCACACAGTGAGGCAATTCGATTACGATGCTGGGATATTCGAAATACAGACGGCGATAAATCGCAGCAACGGGAAGGGAAACAATAGGCAAGAAGTTCGCTTGGACTACGAGGAGGGTGACGGTCATTGCTCATGCGGCAAGTTCCAACAGTGGAAGATGCCTTGTTCACATGCTGTGGCCGCATGTAACGCCGCCAATCAAGATCCGTTATACTACGCCAACGCCCATTACAGGCTGGAAACAGTACGACAGATATATGGACGGAGTTTCCTCCCTATCGGCTCGAAAGACGACTGGGTGCCTCATGGAGGGCCTAAGTTGATGCCTGACCCAGGAAGGGTCAGGGAGATGGGGCGACCACGACATTCTCGCATACGCAACGAGATGGATTGGGTTGAAGATATTGAGCCTCACTGCAGTTACTGCCATCAAGAAGGGCACAATAGGAGGACGTGCCAACGTGCGAGGCGAAGCAGCAGAAATCCAAACCCTACAAGGAACGGTTAATTGCACTATGACATGTTTTAGTATTATGGGTTTGGTAGTTTGTGTTTGATAATCTGTATTTCAAATGTGTGGTTGTCAATTTCATGTTTCAGTTTCAATGTAACCTAATGTTTTGTAGTTGTACTATGAAGTTACTTTTATTAGTCAATCCTTCAACTGAGAAAGACTGCAACTATGTCATAACAACAAATGAAATGTCACAACACAATGAAGAAAGGCTGCAACTACAACCCAGTCATTTTATTAACTTTTATAATGACTCGAACAACGACAACAACAACAACAACAACAGCAACAACAACAACAGCAACAACAACAATAGAAATGACAAACACACTAGGCCCAACATGGATGTCAATTGTAAGGACAAGGTCCGGGTGGTGGTGGGGGAGGCACTTCCCTGAGCAACCTATTGATTGAAACGTGCAACCATGAAATTTCTTCCCTCAGATCTCGAATAATGTTGTCCTTCTCCTCGACGATTTCATCCTTCTCCCTATTCGCTCGAACAAGTTGTTCGTCCTTCGCCCGAATGATTTGGTCCTTCTCCTTAATCGCAGCATCCACGGCCTCCCGCACCTCCAGTTTTTCATAATAACCACACCCCTTCTCCTACAGATCATAAGGCAAACATAGAGGGGTTTGAGAACTACGAAAATGCAAATAATTAAATTCAGACCCTTTTTTTTACCTCTCTCTCACGAGGGCAGCCAAAATAGCATTCCAGATCACTTGGTCGAACGGATCTAGTCGCCCTTAAGTCACACCAGCAGTTCACCACACTTGCCTCATAAACGAACAAGTCCTCCTCCACCGGCTTCTTCAACTTGTGCATTACCCTCTCAGTATCTGTCACTACAGAAAAACAGTACTTAGTATACAAGACGAATTCGTTAAATGCATAAATAAGATAAGTACAAAGCACCCAAACGAAGTTCACTTACGCTTGCTCTTGCGAGACCTAGAGCCATAGTTGAAGAACGACATATTCTAAGCTTGGTTACGGCTGCCTACTACAAATTCTAAGTTTAGGGCTTCAAGGGAGGTGTGTGGTGCAAAACTGCATCATAGAGGGGGGTATTTATACTAAAAATTGACGACGTAGGGGTTTTTCAGTCCCAGCCAGCGCTGCGCCACCTAGCTAGCGCAGCCCTGGCTGGGATTGAGGAAACCCTAACGGTGCTATGACGGTAATATTTTCTGACTGGCAGACAGCGCTGCGCCATCTGGGTGGCGCTGCGCTGGCTGGGTGGCGCAGCGCCATCTGGCTGGCGCAGCGCTGGCTGCCAGTCAGATTGTGCTATTTCTGGACATTTTTACGCATTTGGCTACGGACGGTACATATTTTTTACAATTGTGCTACAAAATTCCAATTCCCACCATTTAATCCCTACCATCAAGTCCATCATTAACTCCATGCTTACATCATAATCAATTTCAATCCACAATTCATACATCACAACCAATTCCATTACTCAATTCCATTACTCAATTCCACGTACCAATTCTATTGTCCAATTCCATGTACCAATTCTATTACCCAATTCCATGACATTAATCTACACCACAAATCACATTATCGACCACCATTACACATAACATAAATTTCACCCAATTCAACACATAACATCAATTTCACTCAAATCACAAAATCCACAAACTCGAGACCATTTTTTTCGGGAGGAAAGAGAGAGAGAGAAGTTGAGGATTTCCGTAAAGAAAAAGTCATTTTTTATAGTCAGACCATGATACACTGCGTGTATCATGATATACGCCGTGTATCACAGACACACGGCCATGTATCATGATCTGCCAACTTCGACGAAAACTTCAACCGACTCAATTATGAACGTCCCGGACTTCGATGGGGCATCAAGAACATTGTTTTCAATGTCTCAACCATCCAAACTCGAGTTCCAAATTGTTCGGTTGGGCGGGGATGTTACAATAAATCAGGTGTTTTATTTAGTAAGAACACTTATAGTACGTTAGCCAAAGGTGTGGCAGTAGTTATTGGAGATGGTGCCACGTTTGGCAATAAGCATTATCTTGGCATGTAATCCTTGATAGGAAGGACCAATAAAGTGGCATTCAATTATTTAAAGGAACAATTTTGCGAGAGGTTGCAAACGTGGAAATGGAGGCATGTGTCGAAGAGTGGGAGGAATTAAGTCAATGACACAAGCCATCCGAGTGTAGTGCATGAGCATCTTCTGTCTGTCAAACTTGCTTACGCAGGTGCTGAAGTGGATGATGCACTAGTTTTGATGGGTTTGGTGGACTAAAATGGATGAGGTGGGAGAGCCTTTGCACACGAAAGAAAGAAGGTAGAATGGGTTCTCCTGACTTAGACATCTTCAACCTTGCCATGCTTGGGAAATAGGGATGAAAATTTCTGGCGGATCAATCTACTCTTGCTAGAAGAGTTTTCAAAGCTAGCTACTTTTTCTTATAGGGATTTTGTGACATCCTAGGAAAATCCCACATCGACAAAGTGCGAGGAGAGATCCGTGGGCTATGAGCAATAATTCAACCTTAACTAACACTACAACAAAATGGGCCAACAGTGGCGGGTTTTTTCTCCAACAGTGGAGGTTATAACTGTCAATGTTTAATATATAGTGGCGGTTGTACAACCGCCACTATTGAAAGAAGAAACCGCCACAAAAACGTCCGACACAAATGTTGTTTATTGGTGGTCAGGAACCGCCAATAATAAACATTAGTGGCGGTTACATTGTGGAGGTTATAACCTCCACTGTTGGTTTTGATTCTTTTAAAAAAATCTAATTAAAGTTTTCTTCTTCAACCTCTATTGGGACGTGCTAACAAACGATGAGGTTATAAACATAGTGGCATCGGCGAGGCAGAGATCAATGGCGGCCAAGCTATTGATAAAATATGTTATTAGTTTATGGAGGACGAGGCATCCTAACTAGGTCATTCTCGTAAACAAGCAAAGTGAGCGCAAACCACACGAAATTGGCGGAAAACTTCCCAGAGGTTAGCAGAGCAAGCTTCCCTCAGAAGTGTTGTTGAAGTCGAGGATTGTGAGGCGTCCGCCGGCGGGACCAGAGAGCGTGAACATAGACGACGGTGGAGAGAGCGGAAAGTGGAGATCAGACTTGTTTGAGCCATCTAGATTAAGTCAGAGGAGAGGAGTGAAATCAATGGAGCCTATTGAGGCTTGATATAAAAAAAAACTAATTAATGGATTCTGGGAATAGAGAAAAGGTTAAAGATGAAAGAAGAAGAAGGTTGAATCCATGGAGATTGAGAGGTTGAAGATGAAAGAACAATGTTCCCGGGAATAGAGAAAAGAAGAAGAGGAAAGAGAAAATTGGACCTTTTCCATTGGTTTATTGGGTTTCACGTGGATCGATAAATTTTAAAAAAAATACATAGTGGTCGTTTTAACCGCCACAATGATAAAAATATGACATTGGAGGTTAAACCCACCACTATGCAACCTCCACAATGGTAATTACATAGTGGTGGTTCCACAACCGTCAATGTTAATTCAACAACTTTAAACACTTTTTGTTGTAGTGTAACAAGACGCGTATGGGTGTAATGAAAGAGTTCTTGTAAGAACTCCAAAATTAAACGTTCTCATGACGGAGCAGTGCAGAGATGGGCGACCTCCTGGTAAGTCACCATGATGCATCCAAAAGTAAATCCGTGAGCGCCTAGTCCCAAAGCGGATAATATTTTGTCGAAAAAGGTTGGGGTTACAAGTGATATTAGAGCCTCTTCGCGTCCCTCTTGAGTGATGGTGGGGCAAACCTGAACGAGGACGAGTCCTTGAGGGGGGAGGGGTGTATGTGACATCCTAGAAAAATCCCACATCGACAAAGCACATGAGAGATCCATGGGCTATGAGGAATAATTCAACCTTAACTAACAAGACGCGTTTTGGGGTGTAATGGATAAGTTCTTGTAAGAACTCCAAAGGTAAACATGCTCAGGGTGGAGTATTGCAGAGATGGATAACTTCCTGGGAAGTCACTATGATGCACCCAAAAGAAAAGTCGTGAGGGCCTAGGCCCAAAGCGGACAATATCTTGTCGGAAAAGGTTACGGTGTTATAGATTTTTTGTCGGCACCGTTGGGCAATTGGTTGAGCTATGTGTGGCATAGGATTTGTGCTTCTCATGACATGGTATGGAGGGGGTGTGAGATAGTGCATTGCAAATGGGACTCAACTGAGAGTGTTGGGAGATCAATGGCTACGTGAGGAGGATGACATGCATATTATGACCAAGCTAAAGGAATCGCTAAGAGAGCTCCGAGTTTGTGATTTATGCATTCCAGGTACTATGGAATGGGACTTGAGGGTTTTTTTTTTAGCGGGACGTTCAGGCCATACCGCGGGTGCCCCCTTGGTGTTGGAGTGAACGAGGATCTACGAATATGGATTTATGATAGAAATGTTTGTATTTCGTTTGTTCTACATGTCGTGTTTATATGGAGTTGATCCGAGAGAGCGAGAACTTTCGAATTCTTGGTGAGTGGAGAAAGTTGTAGAGCTTGCGGGTGCCACCAAAGATGTGAAATCTCTTGTGGTGTATGGCTAGGTCCATTGTTCTCACTCGAGATGTGTTGAGACGACATCATGTTGATGTTCCTGACTGGTGTGAGCTTTGTGGGCTTTACTCAGAGAGTTATCGACGCCTTTTCCTACAATGTCATTTTGGGTGGCAATATGGAGATGACAACCATCCTAGGTGGAATGGTGTTGAGGGATAGTAAGTGGTTTTCTATCGAACACTGAGAGAGGGTGAGGCGATGACCTTGATGAGTTCTCTACGGTGGGTGGCAGACAGTTACTACACAAGTGTCACGTTTGAGGTGGATGCAGTTGTGGTAGGAGCTACATTGGGCAACCAGGAGGAGGATAGCTTAGAGTTTGGATGTCTAATCGACGCCTGTCACACAATACTAGCAGCTCAAACATCCTTTAATGTTCAACTAGTTCGGACAAATAGGAATTAGGTGGCACACCAATCTCATTCCTTTGATTCATCTGTTGTTAAATTTTTTCTTCGAACGAGATAAACAATATTCTAAACGATATTCATTTCTCAATCAAGCATTAATAAGATCTAATAATGATTTGTCTAAAACAAATTGACTAGAGATAGATATATCAACATTTTCTATTACTCTTTCGCATCAAAGCCACCAGAATAGTGGAGGAACTTCGATGTGGGGAAGAAATGCCAGACAAGACGGTCTAGATGATGATTGAACTTAATATCACTGTATAGTGTTTCCAGTAATGTATACAGACACAAATATGTACAACAACAGCAGCAGCAGCCGCCCACCATTCAATTTTGTGACACAATTACAATTCATGTTGCAAGGGCCCGTCTATATGACGAGATACGGACCAATATCAAAATCAAACCAACCAACTAAGACTCATCAGGTTTTGGTTCAAGAATCACCGGTATCTTCTCCTTGTGATCCCCACGTAGAACCTCTACAATTATCTGTTCGTTCGTGTCCAAAAAAACACATGCACAACTCCAGTTAAACTTTGCCGATATCGGAAGGCGGACGACAGATAGAACAAAATGAACCAACATGAATACCTTATCGCCCACATTACATTGGTCAAGAATTCTGTACAAATCACTTCCATTTGCAACCTTTTTTCCGTTCAAGGATGTTATGATATCCCCCAACACAAGTCTACCATAAGCATCACGTTTAGTTGATTGCAGGCCCTGCAGGTTTAGATATATGCAAATTGCAAAACAAACATATTATGGACATCAACCAATAACTGTTCTGTTTTCCATGGTAGTAGTAAACAAGTCAGGGGGGAAATTACAACGCATACCGCTTTTCCCGCTGGACCATTTGCAGGCGCATCTAAGACTAGCACCCCACTAACCCCCAACTGCTCCACTGATTGATCTGGAGCAAACTTTATTCCTAATATCGGTCTTGTGACTTTCCCAAACTTCACTAGCTGGTCGACAATGCCACTCACCTATATTCACACGGTCAAACAAGTCACGGTACCTTCTGAAACCGTCCATATAAGTAAGAGTGTGTCCGCTCAGGTGGTATCAGTTGTGTAATATTTGGCGAGGTTATTTCTTTTTTCTGATATAAAGGATAAAGTACTGCCCGAGTTATTACTTACAGTGTCAACTGGAATTGAAAATCCGACACCTGAGGATGCCCCAGATGGTGAATAGATGGCTGTGTTTATCCCAATTAGGTTTCCTGCACTATCAAGTAGCGGTCCTCCACTGTTCCCTGGATTAATTGCAGCATCTGTCTGTATAACATCTTGAATTGGTCGCCCTGTAGCTGCAGAGCTTATTTCTCTCCGAAGTCCACTACAACATATGAAAACGGTTCGTCAATTAAGTACCAAAAGAAGTTATTTCTCGCAGATGGACATATAGGAAGACACTGCTACAGAAAAATATAGATATATCAAGTCACCTGCTATCTTACTTTGAAACTATTGATAAGCTCATTCTATTTAACTGTTTGTTATCATTTGAATGAAACGGAACATCACTTTGTAATGGAAGGAATGGTAACGCAAGCACAATGCATAGAATTTTCATGAACATTAATTAACACACATCGGTCAAAAAAAGATGTATGATTCTAATCATGAATTACAAGTCAATAGAGGCATAATCACAATAGCACATACTTTCTCTAACTTTGTACCTGATGACACCGGTAGTAAGTGTGTGGTCAAGGCCAAACTGCAAAACCAAAACACCAAAATCGAAGTCAATAAGCTGGATAAGAGTAACTTTGCAGCAAAAAGGAACTGAAGCTGCATTCAAATTCTCTTCAAAGATTTGTTCCTGAAATCAGGAACCACTTAGGTGTGAGACCGCAATGCTTTGATGAAAAAGAGCAAAAGAAACTGAAAAGTAAATGCTGGAAAGCATCTGATCTGAGAGCTTTATGAAATAGTATAAAACTAGCTGTAAGCAAAAACTTTGATGGTCAAGAAAAGTTACAAGGGTGCCGCTGTATGCATTCTTCTTAAAAAGGAGAGTTAATCCTACTCACAGGGTTGCCAATAGCGTACACTTTCTGGCCAACAAGCAAGTCAGCAGAGACACCAACAGGTATAGGTTTCAGTTTGTCCTTGGGAGCATCAACTCTCAACACAGCCACATCCTTGTCTTGGTCAAACCCAACAACCGTTGCATCATAAGCCGTCTGGTCAGATAGAGTCACTCTGCATACAAAAAAAACGAATAATCTCAGAATGTTGAGAATACTACCCAGGGTATAACTCCATATTTCAACAGCTTAATCTAACCATCTACCATATGAAGAACACTTCCATCGAATACTTCTGGTTTGGCTACTTTCAGGAAGTTTATCAACCACAATACATAAATTAAGAAGCTTCCCTCCTAGCAAAACGCATCACAGTTGTGAAAAGTAAGGAGGAGGAGGAGGAGGGATTAGGATGAATAGGACTCACTTCAGATCAGAAGCACCGCGAATGACGTGATAATTGGTGACAATGTGACCATCTTTGTCCCAAACAAACCCCGATCCTGAACCCTGTGGCACCTCCAACACGTCCAGAGTGAAGGCGTCTTGCCTGCGGGAAGATATTGTTAATATAAAAGAGCAAAAGAAGGAAAGAAAAAAAAAACAATGAAGTTAGTGCTGTACTATACAGACTTGACAGCCAAATTGGTGATGTAGACAACGGAAGGAGTATTCTCCTGGAAGAGACGAACAGTAGCCAATTCATCGGACTGCAACTTCCTCGGCGTGGTTACGACAAAAGCAGCGGCGGAGTCAACATCGGCCAGGAACAAGGTCAAGGACAGGGCGACGGAGGTGCATACCACAAGCAGCGCATCCACAATAGAAGAAGTAGAAGAAGAAGAAGAAGAGTCGGAGGACGAGGCAGAGTGTTTTCGGGCACGAAAGAGAGCACCTGAGATAGGAGAAGCGCCGTGAGTAGGTTGAAGGAAGGAGAGGACGGGGCGAGAAGAGCAGAAGGTCCGGCAGCGGCGGAAGGCAGATGGTTTGGTAAGAGGAAGAGAGTGTGATAGCAGAAGGAAGGTGGTGGGTGGAGAGGAGCGGGGGAAAAAGGAAGAAGCTAGAAGAAGAAGAAGAAGAAGAAGAAGAAGAAGAGTAAGCCATCTGGACTGTGTTCCGTTTGTCTCACTCACTCTTTTCCAGTATCAGATGATTTCTCCTCCTCCTCCGGCCCAACTGTTTTTGTGTGGTGAGAGAGAGAGAGAGAGGCAATTCCATTTTTCTACTTAATACTTTATTATACTTCATACTCTACTATGTATTTATTAGTATTTAGGGTTGTTCACTTGAAAGATTTGAATTTAGGGGATTTCAAATCTCTAGAGATTTGAAATAGCTAGAGATTTGAGATTCTCTAGCTATTTCAAAAAACTATGTTCACTTAGGTGATTTGGTGTAGAGAATTCTAAAAATATAAAAAATAATAATAAATATGGATATTAGGAAAGACCAAAATGGCCTCATTCATCATCTCTGTTTTGATATTAGACAAGTTAGTTGGGTTATTTTCGTAAAGTGAGCCCCAAATCTCTCAAATCCCCCTCAAATCTCTGGTCTTAGTAGAGATTTCAGAAAGCTCCCAAAATCTCTAGGGGTCCACCTCGAAATCTATAATCCTTCCCAAATCTCCATCTTCAATTGTGAAGTAAACATGAGATTTCGTCCAAATCTCTAGAGCAGATATTTGAGCCCCAAATCTCCACCCCAAATCTCTCAAGTAAACGACCCCTTACTGGTTTTCATTTGGTCAAATAATCTCCCAATGTTCAATCTTTCGTCTCTCTAAACATGAGGGTGTTTGGTATGGGAGATTATGTCGGTTTCCAAACAGAGTGGCTAGTGATTTGCTCCACGTTTAGTTTGAAAAATTGTGTTCGTGATTTAGTTCGATTTGAGAAGAGCTAGTTTTGGGGTTTGCTCGAAAACTTAACGAGCTAAACTCTAGTTAGAGGAGATTCAACTTGTTCGCGAAGATGTTCGGCTCGGAGGCTCATTGAGATCGACTCGTGAATATGTTCGCTTATCATTCACGAACATGAATTGTGACTCGGTTCACGAGTTAACTCGTATAATGGTTTGTGAACATGGTTCGTATACAAGCTTGTGAGTTGGCTCCTTTATAGCTCATAGTAAAGTTAATTACAAACTCGATTGTATGTCACATTGTCATTAGTATTACATATTTTAACATTTATGTTTAATTTTCAATAAAAATACGTGCATTCATACTTATTGTATATGGTGTACAACTATATCAATTTGTGTTTATAAAAGTTTCACATGGCTAAAAAATATTGTATATATATTTGTATCCTAATTTTTTACGATTTGTGAACTCTACATTACAGGAGTGGATGATGTTCTTGCTTACAATCTCTGCTTTTCTTCTGGTATGCAAAGAGGTATGTTTCCATTTAGATACGTTGGTGTTCCTTACTTCCTTTGAACTCAGGGAAGTTGATAAAAGGTTAATGTAAGGTTCTCATTGATAAAATTACTGTTAGAGTAACTGACAGGAAAGCAAAGTGTTTATCATATATTGGTAAAGTTTAGTTAATTCAATCAGTTATTGAAGGGATTTTGCAGTATTGGATGTCAGTGGTTTTGATTCCTAAATTTATTCTAAATGAAATTGAAAGCATTTGTAATAGTTTTCTTTGGGGTAAACAAGGAGGAGAGAGAGCTAAAATTGCTTGGAAACTGCCTGCATTTCCTAAGTTTGAAGGTGGTATTGGCCTCAAAGACCTTCATAGCTGGAATGCAGTTAATGTCTTAAGGCATTTGCGGTCTCTAATTGCTCGTGGAAGTTCCTTGTGGGTAGTCTGGATATATAAGTGCATGATTAAACATAGAGATATTTGGGATTTGAAGATTGGTGCAGGCTCTTGGATATGGAGAAAAATTATGAAACTAAGAAGTATTGTTGTTAACTTGTTGTCTGTCTATGACAATGAGATGTACTGATTCATAAAAAAAAAATAATGAGGTGTACTGGAATGGTAAACAAATGATGAAGTACAACATTCGCTCTATTTGGGAAGATATTCGTCCAAAGGCTCCTATTGTTGGTTGGTATTGGGATGCAGTTAATGCTCATATTTGATATGGTTATAAAGGCATGGGGTTAAGAGTAAAGTCAAGCGTCTTATTTGGTGTGATATATCAAGCTCAAAGAGAGATTTTTGAGAATCTATGGAAGTTCTAGTAAGAACTCCTCGGAGAAACTTATTGAGGTAGTCGTTTGTTAAGTGGAATTGGAGCAGGAGAATTGGGGTCTATTGGAGAATTCACTGAAATAGACCACTACAAGAAAATACTGCATTTGTCACGGATTTCTAAATCGTGACTAATTGGTCACAGTTTTATGTAACTGTGACTAATTAGTCATGATTTTTAAGAAACCGTGACTAATTTTTTCACGGTTTCATGTAACCGTGACTATAGTCACGGTTTTTTAGAAACCGTGACTAATAATTTAAGCCACGTTGGCAATCTTCCCTCTTTTTTTTTCCTCCTCTTCTTTTCTTTCTTCTCCCTGCACGCCAACGACGCCTTCGATCTGCCTCCGACTTCCTCTCTTCTTCCTTCACCATTTCTCCAACACAGATCGGAATCCCCACCCACCATTCCTCCGACTTCCTCTCTTTTGCCAACGATTCGGAATCCCCACCCAACGCCGATGACGACGACAACAATCAGATCCCCACCCAACGCCAACTTACTCTTCACCACCGCCCATCAGATCTGAAAGAAGAGGAGTCGAAGAGGAGGTTTAGCTCCGGCGATTGGAGAAACAGAGAAGGAGGAGAAGGATATCGACGAGGAAGAGGGAGAACAAGAAAGAAATAGATCGTAGAGGATTCATCGACGGAGAAGAGGGAGAAGAGGAGGCTTAGCTCCGGCGACCGGAGAAATAGAGGAGAAGAGGATATCGCCTGAGAAGAGGGAGAAGAAGAAAGAAAAAGAGAAGAGGAAATCGATAGAGGAATAGATGAGATCGACAAAGAAGAGGGAGGAGAGGAAATCGACAAAGGATGAGAAGCTCCGAGCTCGCCTGTGGAAGTCAAGACTCACCGGCGACGACAAAGTCACCGGAGAAGACAAGAGACTAAGAACGAAAGACTGATTTGTTAAATGATGAAGTTTCTAGACCAAGTTGCATAACTAAAAAGTTGTAGTGACTGATTTGTATAACCGAAGGAATAAAATTTGGACCTTTTGTTAACCTTATAAGTTTATGGATTAAATTGCCTAACGGAAATAATTGAGGGTTTGATACAATATTTTTGTGAAATTACAAATTCAGTCACTGGAAATTTTTAACTTACAATTTGGTCATCAAATTAGTCACTGTTTACCAAGAAACCGTGACTACCGTTAGTCACGGTTTCTAAGTAAACCGCGACCAACGTTGGTCACGGTTTATTCAGGAACTGTGACTAACGGTAGTCACAGTTTACCAAGAAATCGTGACCAACGTTAGTCACGGTTTCTGGGTAAATCGTGACAAAATTTGGTCAATTTAGTCACGGTTCCTTATACCGTGAAAAAAATTTTGTCACGGTTAAAACCATAACAAATGGCATGTTTTCTTGTAGTGGACCATTTGGAATATCGGATAGAAGAGAGAATTTTGGAGAATTCAAATTCTCCATCGTGGGCCCCATAGAGAATTGGGGTTTTTCTTCGTTCACTTGAGAGATTTGGATTTAGGGAATTTCAAATCTCTAGAGATTTGAAATAGCTAGAGATTTGAGATTCTCTAGCCATTTCAAAAAGCTATGTTCACTTGGGTGATTTGGTGTAGAGAATTCTATATAAAAAAAAATAATAAATACATATATTATGAAAGACCAAAATGGCCTCATTCATCATCTCCGTTTTGATATTAGACAAGTTAGTTGAAGTTATTTTCGTAAAGTGAGCCCCAAATCTCTCAAATCCCCCTCAAATCTCTGGGCTTAGTAGAGATTTCAGAAAGCTCCCCAAATCTCTAGGGGCCCACCTCAAAATCTCTAATCCTCCCCAAATCTCTATCTCCAATTGTGAAGTAAACAAGAGATTTCATCCAAATCTCTAGAGCAGAGATTTGAGCCCCAAATCACCCCAAATCTCTCAAGAAAACGACCCCATCCTAAATGGGGAGAATTTGGGAGGATGAGGATGTTTATAGTCTTCTCCAATTTAGTTTTAAATTATTATTTTTGTTATTAATATCAATTCTATAACGAAACAATCTCCCACATTCTCTCTTACAAACGGTCTACTTTCAAAATAGATAATTATTTCCAATTCTCTAACTAATTCAATTCTTCCTCCACAATTCCACTTGACAAACAACCCCGAGAAGATTAAGGAAGACATTAGTTATTTTGCAGCGAGTAGAGTTGATGAGGCTATTGTTTTAGCTCTTTTATAATTTGCATAGATTGTTTAGCTTCTTTCATTCAAGCTTTTGATTGTATGGTCATACCTTTTTATTAAATTATATAATATATATATATATATATATATATATATATATATATATATATATATATATGATTTATTTAAAAATATGTATGAGAGGGGTTCTTGTTGGGAACAATTTTTTTGTCGTAGCAGCTCCTGGGCGAGAGTGAACTATAGATCATGAACCAACCTAAACGATACAAAAAAAGGGGAAGGGAGAGGCTTGGAAGGGGAAGGGATGGGTGGAGGGTAGAGCTGTCAAACGGGCGGGCTGGGCGGGCCACGGGTCGGGTTAATCGGGTTACGGGTTAGTTGGATTACGGGTTCGTCGGGTTGCAGGTTCGCCGGGTTGCGGGTTCACCGGGTCGCGGGTTAGTCGGGTCGCGGGTTCATCGGGTCGCTGGTTCAACGGTCGCGGGCCGGGCGGGTTTCGGGTTGCCCACGGGTTACTAGATTTGAAATAAATTTTTTTATGTGATAAATAATTTTAAAAAATATTAAATTTTTATTCGCGGCGGGTAGTCTTAAGGCTTGTCGCCGTTGTAACTGTTCATATATTAAAAATAATAATTTATTTTCATAAATTAATAATAAAATGAAATGAAATTGAATATAATTTAGTTCTTAAGGTCTAGGGTTTAACATTAGACTAATTTATAAATTTAGTCAATTCTTTCAAAAAAAAATCTCAAATCTAGCTACTTACTTTTCATGACATTTTTAGGTCAAACATTTTGCTTTTATGTCAAATGACAAATATAATCAACGTTCATTAGATTTTTAACATTGTTGGTGCTGCTAACTGCTAAGTGCTGACAAATTTTTAAACCTTTGTCCGGAATGCATCCCCTCTCTTTCCTCCCCACCGACACCTAACTCTCTTCTCCTCACAGTTGTTGGTGGTTCACTGGAGCTATCCTTCACCGACGAGGTGAAGCTCGCAGTGTTCTTTTCTAGATAGAAATAGATGGAATACATAACCAATATCTTTGTTGAATGACAAACCCTCTACGAAGAAACCAAGAATGTCCAAACAAGTTTGAATAATTTTAAATTAGGGATTTATGGGTGGGACGAGTCGGAGGGGGTTGTGAGAGTGGTGGTGGACAATGGACTAGTGATGTCGTGCAACCACTAGTTCCCGATATCTCATTCCTTATGCGATTCATTCTTCCTTGTTGTATACTCATTCACTGTTTCTTTCGCATTGAGCTAGAGCTATTTATCAACTCAATTTCTTATAGATTGATGTGTTGGTGTTGACTGTTGAAATGGATTCTGAAAATGAATACTAATGGTTGCACCCCTCATTAATGAAACTAAAGAAGTGTGGGTGAAGGTGAAGACACCGTGTGAAGGACAGAGAGATGAGTCGACAGTTTGGAGTTTAGGGTTTAACGCTCTAAGTTTAGGATGTAGCTCAAGGTTTAATCAAAGGAGGAGATAATTTATGGTTTATGGGTATCTGATATTTACGGCTTAGAGCTTACAAACTAGGGGGTTATGTATTTAGGATTTTGATAAGTTCATGGTTCATTGGTTAGGATTTCAGATATAGGGTTAAGTTAGAAATATAGGAAATTAAAAATAAAGAGTTTGAAATTAAATTTTTGTACTTAAAAAAATTGAACAAAACTAATAAATTTGTGATTTAAGAAATAAAAAGTAAATAGTTAAAAATTAAATAAAAATATAAACTAAATGTCAAATTCCAAAATTTTTCATTTTCCCCCACCCAAAAAAAAATTTCATTTCATTTTCCCCCCACCCAAAAACAATTTCCCCCCTTCGACAAAAATCCCCAACCCTAATTTTGGAATCATCGAAATTTCCAGGCAGCCACTGACACAACTTCCGGCGACGACGATTCCGGTTTCTTCTCAAACTCCGGTCGCCGCTTCCGAGTTCTGACTTCTGGCCCTGTCTTCCTCGTCGCCAACGGTCACAGACCCTATCTTCGGAGTTGACGACAACGGTTACGGACTTCTACTCTCGTTTCAGGTTCTACTCTCTATTCCATCATTCTTAGTTCTTCCATATTTGCTCTGGTTTTCTTTATACATACTCTTGATTCTGTGTCGGACTCTCTCGTTGATCTGTTTATTGCACTGCATTCAGTCTCAGTTCACTCTTTCTGATCGGTGGTAGGGAAGGAACCTTATCTCGTCTTTCTTCGAAAATTCTGCATCCTTGAGCTGAACTGAAGAGTCTCTATCCTTCTCCAAACTCTGAGTTTGATACCTGGATTCAGCTTTGGTAGTATTATTACCTTATCTACCATCCTCATGTGTAGGACTAGAAAAGATCAGCACTCGAGCCAATTCCATGTTCTTTTCATATTCAGTTTCTTCCATTGAAATAGACTTAGCGTCGATGCTGTGTGAATGGCTGATGTTGGCTGTTTCCTTTTGTTTTGGGTGTAGTAGGGTGCTGTCATTTTGACAGTACCTGGGCGCAGCTTGTTCTTGGGGTTCTGGGTTTAGGTGTAGTAAGGGTTTAGGTCTAAATTAGATGGGTTTGTTTGGCCTTTTCCCTGTCCTGTTGTGTTTTTGCAGCTTGGTGGTGGATGTGTACAGCTCTTTTCCTTATTATATAAACATAGTAACATACCCAATAGGCAGCTTGTTAAGAAGTTCACAGCTGCAACTCTTTTCTTCTGAATTATCTCAATTGTTATTGCTGTAAGCCTGTAATGTTGTTGCTGCTGTAATGTTGAGCCTTGCATAGCTGCATCCTAGTTTCTGGTTGCTACAGGATTCATTGTTGTTGAGTGTTGACAATGCAAAATGAATATTTTGTTATAACACTTTTTCTTTATAATTTTGGTTTGAAGGATGAAGTATGAATGAGTGGTTTAAACTTTAATGTTCATTAGTAGTGTTTCTATTTATCAACAAGTTTGAAACTTGACTTTTAGATTATTCTATAAATTAGGAATGTTTGGTGTCGAATTATGTAGTGTTGCATACTGTATTAGTTGCTTGTATTAGTAATTGGTGAAAGAACTTAAAAGCATGGATATGGACATATGGTGCAGAGCAGTCGTTCTCGTTCATGTAGATAAAAGTATATACAACAATGATTGTCAATGTTATATATATATATATTGGTTTTAATTTAATTATTTTGGAAATAAACTTGGTGAAGTTAGAAGTAGATGAAATTTTTTATATCTTCAATAATGACATAATGTTGATATTTGAAGCACTGAATATTATGAATTGTGTGACAATCAGGTTATTCGGGTCAGGCGGGTGGGTTGCCGTTTAGTCGGGTTGCGGGTTCGTCGGGTTGCGGGTTATCCGGGTTGCGGGTTAGTCGGGTTGCGGGTTCGTCGGGTTGCGGGTTAGTCGGGTTGCGGGTTCATCGGGCTGTGGGTTGATTGTTGACTTTTTAGTCAATCAGGCCACGGGTCGGGCTGGGCTGGGCGGACTAGGCGGGTTTATCGGGTCGGGTCAGCATTTTGCCAGCTCTAGTGGAGGGTGCAATTGTGTTATTAAAGAGATGTCACCTTGAAGATTGTTGATTACTTGGGAATCAATGAGAAATTCTTGATAAGGTTCACAAATTCAATTGCTTGAAACCATCCACCATGTTCCAAATAAAATTATTTGTTGCCTTCCAATCTTGGAATCCTAAACGACTCTTAGTACATTTCCGACATATCCACCCAAGGTTACTGATCATTGATCTTTTACCTCATAGCTAATTGTTTATTTTACTGAAAAGTTTAGATTAGATTCATAGCTAATTTGGAAGTTTCATTCTTTTTCTTGCTTACTTGTTGCTAGAGAGGGCGTGTTTTAGTACTGAAAGAATATAGTTTGAAATAATATAATTTGGTTAAGAAGCACTTTTTGAAAACAGTTTTACTTACCATAAAAATAAAAATAATTCAAAATTATGCTTCCTATTGATTAGGAGGAGAGATAGCAGATTCTTAAATGTATATAGGGGTCGTTTACTTGGTGATTTGACCCAAAACACTCGTTTACTTTGTAATTGTAGCTAGAGATTTGGGTGGGATTAGAGTTTTAGTTTTAGGGTTAATTATTAATGTTATTATTAAGAAAGGTCAATGATAATTTTTATTGAATGCATTATTATTGCCAATGTCATTATTGGGATGGATATCTTGAATGTATTATTGTTACTAATGTTAGATATCTTTGTCTTTAACACTCTTTAAAATACAAGTTTACCCATTTTCAAACATTAATATATTAAAGACGCAATCATAAAGGTTAATTTTTTTAAATTCAATTATCATTACTAATGTTAATATTTAGGCGGGGTCCTTTGTCCCCTTCTCTTTTTGTCATTGAAATGGAGCTGCTACATTTCCTGTTTCAGGAAGCTGCTGGGGAAGGAAGGATTCCTTAGCATCCAAAATGCAAGAAGTTGTCGATTTTTAATCTCTGTTTTGCTAATGATTTGCTGGTGTTCACAAGTGGTTATAAGGAAGGGATTGAAGGAATAAAAGGTACTCTTGCTGACTTCTATAAGCATTCGGGCTTGAAGCTGAATTCGGATAAAACAGAGATTTACTTCTCTCCTTCAGTTCATGATGATATAAGAGGTGAAATATTGTGCAGTTCAGGGTTCAAGGAGAGGAAACTTCCAGTCAGGTATCTTGGTCTCCCTCTTATCTCTGGGAAGCTTTCATCTAAAGACTGTGACCAGCTGGTAACGAGAATCACTTCAAAGATAACAGGCTGGAGGGTTAGAACCCTAAGCTATGCAGGAAGACTCCAACTTGTGGAAGCAGTGTTGACAACCATGAGCCTATATTGGACATCAGTGTTCTTATTACCAAAACAAGTTATAAAAAAAGTTGAGAAAGTTTGTAGTGACTTCCTTTGGTGATGACACTAGAAATATCGTGTTTATTAGTCCTAATTAAATGACATTTCATTGTCTGAAATACGATTTTAGGGATAATTTAGTGGGTTTTCATTCATTAATGCTATTTCCTACAGAATTAGTTACCTTAGCCCATTTCGGGTCTATTTGATGTGTTTTCAAGTGTTTATGTTAATACACGGGTCTATACCGTTAAATAAGTGATCATCCGGAGTGCTCGGGATGCGATGGGACCTCGAGAAGTGAACCAGAATCATCAGAGAAATTAGACATCCATAAATTTATACATAGCCACTCTCTAAAGAACATTTCAGCGAAAAGTCTCAACCATTTCGCCAAAAACAATGTGAAGAAACTTCTTAATTTCCAGCGTCAAAGATCGAAGAAAATCTTTCAAAGAATATTTCGGCGAAAAGTTCAGACCTTTTCGCCGAAAAGTTTGTGAAGAAGCCACAACTGAAAAGTTCGTCGCAGATTTGGAAAAACTTTGCAAAGGACTTTTCGCCGAAAAGAAGTATTCGGCAAAAAGTTGGCCCTATTCCGGGTCAGATTGGGATAAGCCCTTATTTAAGAAGCCCTTCACCCCCCATTTCATATACTTTGATTTTTAGACTTCCACAACGATAGGAGAGAGTTTAGAGCTTGTTCTGGACTTCTTAGAGAGATTTTGATACAATCCTTCCACCCCAGAGTTGCTTGGAGCTAGGAGTTGAAGAGTTTACCGAGTTCGAAGCTGCACGGAGTCGTCACAATTAGATTTTACAGTCCTCCTCTGTTCTCCCTTTTTAAGATGAACTCCATAGTTGTTTTTTATTCTCTTAACTTGAATATGAGTAGCTAAACTTGTTAACCTTAGATTAGATGAACCCTAATTGACTCAAGGCTTTAAAGCGGTCACGGATCGGCGGTAATTAGATTTTAATTCAATCAGTTTCTTATTCATAATTTATTTGTTCTTAATTTGTGTTCTTTTCTAGTTTTATCACATAGATTAGTTTCCTGTTCAAATAAGGATAGTTGGCGATATAGAATTTGATGAACATCTGACCCCTCGACGGTCGCCATCTTGTTGCCTTGACCGTTTCCTCAATGTACCTCGGCCAGGGTCTAGAGCCACCATGATGGTTCTCCTCTTGCATTGCCCGGTTTGTCTTGTTCCGATTTACGGCATCCTAAGCCGATTACATGCATATAATTATATGAAGTTGTGAAATTTTTTAAAATTTCACAACTTCATATAATTAAACTTAGTATCAGCATTCTCCTAATAATTTATATACAAGTATATGTTCCTAATTTAATTAAACTGTAACTAATACGATTACATGCATGTATATTTTTTGAAATTTCACAACTTCATATAAATAATTAAGTACTATGATGAAATGTGTAACCTATGACATGCATAAACTATTCATTGATTTTAATTTTAATAAAGCATATGACATGCATAATATTTTTATTTTAAAAGTTTATAAACCAATTTTCAATTTTTATTCTAAATCTCTCATTTAACTTTTAAAGTAAGTTCACAAAGATTAACTAATTTTACGAGCATAATATGTCATTTTCGAATTTTACATAAATAAAAAATATTAGCATGTTTTACTCATTTGTAATTTGTGATGATATAACATAAATAAATCTATTCATTTTTAAGTTGATAAATCATGTTTTTAATAGCTAATTAAACAAGTACTTGATGTAATAAAGTAATTACCTACCTGAATACTAGCGAACGAATGTGTGATAATGAAATAGCGATGTAACCGAATATATGAAAATAACATAAACCTGAACTTAGACAACAAAATAAATATTCAACAACATGACTACAAAAGAAATAAATCGTTGGATCCAAGTGTTATAACCTGATCACCGTTGTAGATGATCGCTACTACACCGTTGCTATGGTATTTCCCCTCCAATAGCAACGGGTCACTACATTCAAATCTGATTACAAAAACAAAAGGAAATCAATATTTCGAATACATTAGCTCGAATCATTAACACTAATGACATTAATTAACCCTTACCAAACAAAAATCAGTGATTGAGTACGGTGAAACTTAAAAAAACCCCAAAAACGTGATTAATAAGTCTGCAAAACGTCAATAACAACACAACATTCAGCTTCAAGACGACAAAAATATCGACAAAATTCAAAATACACGCACGCACAAATCTGCCCCCTAACAAAATCAAGATTGAGGATGAAACTCTTACCAAGAACGATGTGAATCCCTGCAAATACGACACAAATCCCTGCAAATCATCGTGACAAATCGAAATTAACTCAAGAACACAAACAAAAACAAACAGAAGGAGAGATTAGGGATGAATACTTACCTAAAACAAGAAGGAATCAGAGTTGAGAACGGGACTTCGTGAAATCTTCGATCGGCAGTAGAAAATCGGAGTTGAGAGAGGGATTTGAGAGAAAATCGGAGAGGTGAAAGCCAAGAATGACCTTCTGACGGTCAGATGGGGAGGTCATTCAATTTCTTAGTCGCAGGCCGCCTGCGACTAAATTAGGTCATAGTCACAGGCGCCTGCGACAAAGCTTACTCGCGAGCCTCATTCTAGTCACAGGCGGCCTACGACTATATTGGATAATAGTTGGGGGCCTATTTCTAGTGGCAGACAGCCTGCGACTAAGTTTGTCGCAGGCCAAGGCTTAGTCGCAGGCGCCTGCGACTAAGCTGTGTGCCCACGACTAACTTAGTCGCAGGCCCGCAGGCGGCCCGCGACTATATCCCCTCTTTTTGTAGTGAATCTACTTTTGTAGTTTAGTTATTTAATACCCTATTTTACACGTTATCAAATTGGCACCGTTGTCGGGGACCTCTTCTTCATTGTTTGAAAGAAGAGTTGGCAACTATTCTTCTACTTTCCAACCTTTCATTTTCCATCACATTACGGTTTTACACCAATTATTCTTGTTTTTGTTGACTTGCAGGTTGAATGCAGGTATATGAACTGTCCAGCTACTCGTTCTCAGCTCAAATCTGTCAAGACTAAGAGCTCAAACATTCCTGGCAGTTCTGCACCGATAAAACAACAGCAAGCAAATAAGCAAGTCATAATCGAACCGCCTTCCCCCTGAAAATCGAGGAGACTAAGGAAAAATCTACTCCATCTCCCAAGTCTTCCGGTATACCTCACGCTACTCCATCACCACCGCCATATCCCAGAATGAATCCACTGCCGCCACCCCCTGCTCAACACATCATGGCAGACTACAACAAGCCGAGCGTGACTAGTGTTCGGTCAAACATCACTGTCCTAGTAAACGATGCAGATCCTAACTATGAGATCAAAATTCCCTTAATGGGAATGATCTTTAGGGATGTCCAGTTTGAAGGGAAGCCGCATGACAATCCATGCACTCTTCTGGCGGACTTCCTTGCCATGTGCGAGACATTCAGGAGTGGGAACCTCGACAAGAACACTCTATGATTGCGAGCATTCTCATTCTCACTCAAAGGTGCCGCCAAGAGGTGGCTTAATAGCAAGCCACCTGGTCACTACACTAATTGGGATACTCTTGCCCAAGACTTTGTGGAGGAATACTTCCTTCCATCTAGAACCACGACCTACAAAGACAACATTACCAGGTTCAGACAAAAGGACGGAGTCGACCTATATGATGCTTGGAATGAATTCCAAGAGGTGGGATGCACCACGAGGACTCCTTCGACGAACTCGCCGAGCTGCTCGCCATCCACCCCAACGACTATTCTCACGCCAACCACGGGTGGGAAAACAACAGCTCGACCACTCATCCGCCCTATCCAGACATCTGGTGCCACATCAACGGCCGTCCGGATACCAACCTCCGCAAACCCACTATAGGTCAGATCTCCCACCCCTTGTTCTGTTTCTTACATTACTTGTGGAGGCAGTTTATTTGTTATGCAGTTGAATATAGGCGCATCCGGTACCACGTCTCCCTGGAGGAACTGCAGCTCTTCAGGGCTGTTTACGAGGGCCATCGCCTTCACCCTGGGTGGTGCCTTGCCTGGTTCTTTCACAAGCACACGACGGCCAAAAAGCTGCCCATCGAGCTCCCTGGGGGCCCCTTTCTCGGCTCGCCTCATCACTAGCCTCCGCCTCAATGCCAAATGGGGCCCCGAGGCCCAACGCATTAAAATTGTGCATGTGGGCGTGGAGGTAGCTGAGAAGTTTGGCCTCGACCTGTCCATCGCCCCCACCACTTATGTACCCGCCACAACTCAACCTCAGCAGGACCCTCAGGAGGACGAGCCCCAACAGCCGCCGACTTTCGACTTTGGCGTACCACAGCACGATCAGCCCCAGATGTCGCAGCCCCCCACCACCACAGTATGTTGAACAGTACTGTTAGATGCTGACTTAGATGCAGCAGTGGCAGATGAATTTCTCTTCAGCTCTCACGACTGGCAGAAGGATAGGGTAGCTTACGAGACCGATCTCACCACCCGGAGAGAGTGGCAAGACGCCTGGCGAGCAGATCAGGATGCACACTGGGTTATCACCCAGCGCCATCACTAGCTGTTAGTAGAGCATTGGGCCGCCCAAAGGACGTGGCAGGACCAGGAACTGGCTTGGCGCCAAGAGCTGAGGGCCCACCTCCACATGCCACCACCCGAGGACTAGTGATCAGGTTGTATTTTTTCCCTTTCTTTTATTTCTTCTTTTCGGATTTCGATCCATCTTTATTATGTGTGGATCTGGGACACTTGCCCCAGTTTTCTTTTGATCTTTCCTTTATTTTTTGTTTTTTGTTTTTGTAGGACCTTTGTAGCTGCTTCACTCCGTCCGAGTTCTCCACCCCATCCTCGACATCGACCATCACCTTCCAGGTATTCCAGATAACTCTTCTCCCTTTTAGTCATGTGAGAACACAGTCTGATTTAAGTGTTGGGTAGGATTCCAGAAGAATTGTGTTGAACATGTTTGCCTCTCTGTGATTCTGTGGTTCATTTTAATTCATCTAGCTAGAATTACTCGGTTCTTGACTTTTGATGTTAAGTTAACATAGCAATAATCAACCATCCATGATCAATCAAAAGGCAACCATCACATTCAATCAACTGACAATCAATCATAGAACGGTTATCACTTTTACTCTCTTCCAATTTCATGCAATCCCTAATTTCGACTAATCCAGATTAAAACTCCTCACATCGACCAGCACTATGCATCGTATGCTAAACCCTCACCTGACAAGAAGACGAGGCTCTAAAACAACTTCTAGAACTCGAACAACCAAACCGTCCTTCTCCAAAACGTAGCTTATTCCTTATGCCACTGACAGTACCTCACTCTGAAATATCAAGAACCGAGATTTGTAATCTCTTCCTCTCGTCTCCAGAAATGCACAAGCGAAAATGGATCATCAATCGGACATCTACAGCTCCCGGAATCAAGGTTTGAAGTTGGGGAAAGTTTGGTTCGTCAAAAGGATTTTCGGGAGGAAAGAAAGAGAGAGAAGCTGAAGAATTCCATCAAAACCCTAGTTTTTATAGTTAGATCATGATACACGGCCATGTATCATGATACACGACGTGTATCACAAACACACGACCATGTATCATTCGGTTGGGCGGGGATGTTACAAGTTTCCACAACTTCAAAAGATTTCGTCCCCGAAATCACAACCCAACTCATCCTAGCAATGCAACACAAAATGTTACACCCCGAACATAGCTATAGAAATGTGGTGTAAAATCCCTAAAATACCCTTAGTAAAATTTCTCTAACCAATAAGAAATTATGATAGTCATGAAATGTTGTTCACTTATGACCTATTATTTACGATGTGATTCGTTGATTGAAATGCTAAATTTAATTCGTTCTTAGTTGGGAAAGTTCGGTCAGTTAAGATAACATAATTAGTAAGTGTAATGGATAGGCCGTAGCCCAGTGGTTAGTGCGGCAGCTTGTAGCCTTGCGGTTCAGGGTTTGAAACCCACCAAAGACAGAGTTGTCTCTGTTATCTTTTTAAGCACTCTTATTATTATTCCAGCTTTTGAAGCCATGGAACGATGTCGTTTTCGTGAAGCTGAAGTTGAAATCGTCTTCTCCATTTTCTCCGAGTTATTGCAAGCCGGCAATGATTTCAGTTCACAGGGCAACGAAATTAAATCTGTTCAATGAATTTAACCCTCCATTCTGCAAACTCTGAACGGCTTTGAACGATATGATTATTTAATCCTTCCCCAACCTCTTTCCTCTCGTTTTCCCAAAACTCCATAACCAGGCCGTTGTCTTTCTGGCGCCGTTCTCCTGTTTCTTGTTTGAATTTGTCGATTTAATTCTCCCCTACTCATGTTAAGGTAAGGACGTAGTTCAAATCGGATATATGTTTTTTCAGTGCGGTCGAAACTAAGGCTAACTCCCCTTTAGTTCTTCGTTCCAATTTCTAATTGCCGACCAAGTCAACTTTCCACTATTCCTCCTCGTTCCCAACTCTAGTGTTGTCCCTCCGAAGCCACAAGTCGTCGGAATTAATCTGAGCGTGGTAAGACCTCGTTCTCCCTTGTTAAAATAGAGTTTAGGGCTCGATTATCAAGTTATCATTTTACGATTATTGACTTGGTTAAAGGTTTCATAAGTTTTATTTAAGTTTATTTTTCAAGTTTCCCGGCCGGGGCAGTTTTGTTAAATATGTTAAGGCTTAAGCATAGCACCCTCTTTCAGTTTATGTTTTCCGCTGTTTACAAGGGTAATTTGGTAATTCCCTTTATTTCAATAGTGAGGGTGTTACACAAAATTTGCAGCAAAACGCAGCAGCTTAAGCACCACATCACTTACCCGAAACTCCCTCTTAACGGCTCTAGCAACACACACCTCCTAACACACTTCACCTACACGAACTCGAACTTCCACCTAACACACACGCACAACCGAACACTTAAGGCACAACAGGGCCGGCCTAGAGGGTGTGCCGGCCTGTTTTCGGCACAGTGCCCCAAAATTTCGGGGGCCTCAGAATTTCGGGTGAAAAGTGTCAGATAAATAATTATTAATAAGTAATGTTGAAACTGAAATATTATCATTGTTGAGTATGTGGTGTACTGGTTAGAAGGTGTGAAAGAAGCTTCTTTATGGTCGTTAGATCACAGGTTCAATTCACAAAGATGTTGCTTTTATTAGTTGTTTTTCTCTTTTATCTATTGGGCATATGGGGCCTTCTTTTTTATTTAATAATTCATATCCTTTATCTAGATGATATTTTTATTAGTTATTTTTCTAATTCATCTCTTAGGCATGGAGGCTTTTTTTTTATTAAATAATTCATCTTATTCATTCGGCAAGTCATGCGCCCTTTATTTTTTTAAATAACTCTTATTGTTTTAATCATTTTTTGAATCATTGTTAGGATTTTTATAATAATATATTTTGAATCATTTGGATATCAATTTCTAATAGAATAGAACTTAAATTTTAAAATTAAATATATGAGCTTTACAGAAATATCTCCAATTATAATTTTAGAGAAAATATATTTGAGATTCATAAAAAAAAATAAAAATAAAATATATTTGAGAATAAATAAATAAATTACTTATGATTATAGAGCGTTATCTTTTGAATAGTATAACTTTAAATACTCATATATCTATTAACCAACAATGTAATATTTGTTTCAAATATAAAATGTGAATTTTTATTTTGATATACTTAAAAAATATTTTGTCAAAATATGTTATAACGGGGCCACATCTTGATTATATCACAGGGCCTCTGAAGTTCATGGGACGGCCCTGAGGCACAACATGCCACAAGAGCACAACCAAAACACACAACTCCACAAAGCAAGAAACTACTTAGCTAATCCCTTCGGCTAGAACCTCACACCCTTCGCACACGCTACCCACCTTAACCCAAAATCCACACGGAGTTCTGCACTCTCAACCACTCTCAATCTACCCGCTACTACCCCCAAACCACTCGAGCACTAGCTACACATCTACACTCTATCGTTACAGAAACCTTTCTCAATCTGATTTTCAGAACCCAAGTAAACTATTCAAAAAGGCGAAACTTTAACAAATTCCTTTCAATCCACTCAAAATCAAAATTAAAGTTCCTCTTTTTAAAATCAACTTATAAGACCTTTAAAATCAAATTCATAAAACCAACTCTATTTTAGTTTAAAATACCCAAATGCTTCCAAATTCCTAAACACTATCACCAATGAAAACATTTCCCCAACGTTTAAAACAAGAACACTTAAATAATTTGAAACCACAGAAACTCATGACTCAGTTTTGAAAAGGTAAAAGCGATTTCAAACTCCTTTCAAACAAACCAAGAACCCAAGACAACAATTTTCCTCTCAAAATCAAAATTAGTAAAACCCAACTCTATCTCAGTTAAAATACTAAAATATTAAAACTCTCTTCAAATTCGCTACACCAATTTGTTACGTGCATGGTTTAGCATCACGTGTTTAAGTTTGATTAGGTTTCTTTGGTTTGATTTATTTGGTTTTGGGTGGGTTACTTAGTTAATTATCGGACGTAACTTTATATTTTAATTAGTTTAAGTCTCTGATTCGGAATTGTATTCGGAGAGGGGTATTTAAGGAGTTGATTGGGGTTAGGAGGGTTAAGAAATAAGAATCATTACTTTATTATTTTTATGTTTTTACCCTCTGCTTCCTATCTTTCCAGCCGCCGACACCATTCCCCGTTTCACCACCATTGATAAGCTATTAAAGCTTTCAGCTTCTTCGTCATCTTCAAGCTCTGAATCGACAAAAACTCGTTGGGGAACTCGATTGTGGGGAAGGTCGAGCCCTATCGTTACGCGCTCTAAATCGGGCCGTAACAAAGTGGTATCAGAGCCGCACGATTCCGACGTCATGACCGAGCCAAAACCATGGGAGGAGGAGATCAATCGGCAGGGACAACTCTTGCACAACCTGCAGGAGATGATCGGCCATTTAGCTCAACGCGTCACCGAAACCAATGATCAGGTTGCTGCTTTTGCCCGTACGAACGCAGAAAGCATCACTGCCATTCGTTTAGATCAGCTGGAGATTCGCCATCGTCCTCTGGGAGGAGGGGGTATACCGCGTGGAGATGATACACGACCTCCAGGACCGACGATCAAGGTCGATTTTCCAAGGTTTATCGGCGAGGACGACCCCACTACATGGATTTGTCGTGCTGAACAGTATTTCTCATTCTACCGAACTTCAGATGCCGATAAGGTACTTATCGCGTCGATCTATCTAGAAGGGGAAGCACAACTTTGGTTGCAAGTTATGAAGGATACCAACCAGCACCTCACGTGGCAAGATTTGGTTACTGGGATGTACTCTCGATTCGGACCCACGCAATTTCAGGATCCGTTTGGAGAGTTAACGAAGCTCAAACAGTCAGGCACGGTGAGAGAGTTCCAAGCTCAGTTTGAGAAACTCTTGGTTCGAGGTGGACAGCTAACACCGGCGCAACAGGTTAGTTGCTTCACGACTGGGCTCAATCCCCAAATCCGGATAGATGTACAGGCAAGCCAACCGACATCCCTGAGCGAGGCGATTGGACTGGCTCGCTTGTACGAGGAAAAGTCAGCTATGACTAAGGCACTCGATGCCGGAAATCGGCCGCAACCGGTGGAGGGAAGACGTCAACCCTATGTCCGCCGACTCACTCCTCTCGAGATGAAAGAGAGACGTGAAAAGGGGATGTGTTATAATTGTGATGAGCAATTCAATCCGGGGCACCATTGCAAGAAGTTGTTTTATATTGACACATTCACATCGGACGAAGATGATAAACCTCCAGACGAAGATAGGAAGGAATTGATTTCCATCTCATTGCACGCGTTATCGGGGGAGAATGCACCAGAGACTATGAAGCTTTGGGGTGTAATTCGCACTAGGCCGGTGATGACACTCGATTTGACGTGATTATCAGCCTCATTTAAGTGACATTTCTTTGCTTAAGACATGGTTTTTAGGGTAGAATAACGAATATTCAATCGATTGCCCTATCTCGTGCCATTTGTGTTACCTTGGCCCATTTCGGGTCTATTTGATGGTTTTCTAGTGTTTTTGTGTTAGCACAGGTTTTTGCCGTCAAATAAAGTAGCCAAGGACGTGTCTAAGGCATAGGAACCTTGAGGAATCAAACCGGAATCGATCCAAGGAGCCGATCAAGTCAAACCGAAAGTCTGCCCATTCACACTTACACATTCGGCGAAAACAAGCTTTCATCTTCGGCGAAAATATTAATGCAAATCAACTGATGCCAAGTGAAGGATGGTTTCGGCGAAAATGATCAAGTGTTCGGACCGAAAATACAAGGCAGAGAGATCACGGCCATTTACACAAGGATTTTCGCCGAAAATTCCTTAAGAATTTCGGCGAAAATATCAGGCCAATCCGGATCAGTTAGGGTTAAGTATAAATACTTAACCCGGCGGCCCAAATAACAATAGACAATCATAATTCGCAAAACACAACTTTTCGAGATCAGAATTCTCTGAAGTTCTGGAGCGAAGAGTTGGAGTTCGAAGAGCCGGATAGAGATCGTGACGCCATCCCTTCCATCTCGGAGAACCGGAGCTAGAAGTGTTATCTACCGAAGATCGAAGTCTGTCAGACTCGTCTAATTAGGTTTTTCAGATTCTTTTCTGTTCTTCCTTTGAATGATGAACTCTTTCTTTATCTTTGTTTCTTTTGTAATAATCATGAGTAGCTAAACTCGTTAGAGCTTAGACTAGATGAACCCTAAGTGACCCAGGGCTTTAAAGCGGTCACGGATCGGCGGTGATTAGATTCGAAATTCAATCAGTTCTTTTTCATGTTTGATTCGTTCTTCATTGTTCATGTTTCTTGTCTGGATTGATCACCTAGATTAGATTCTTGCTAAAGCTAAGGATAGAAGCGAACGCTCGCCTTACTTTAGAACATCGAATTAAACAATTAACCTTATAATTGGAGCGTGCCTTTCGTATGAACCGGTTAGGGTTAATTCACTGCAAGAGTAACTCATTAATCATTAGTAATTTCACCAATTAATTAAGTCGTTGCGAGAGGCGACCGTACCCGGGCGGCTAGTTAATCTTGGTAGTTAGAACGGATAGAGCGAACGTTCGCCGGTCTTAAACCTAAGGGTAAGGAGTTATGGTGGTGTCTTAGTAATTGATTGAATGAGAATCGAAATCCGCTGATCTGTTGATTGCCAATGCTCTGGGGAACGAAGGGGGATTCAAAGTCTAAGTTCGTCTGTCATCCTTGTTTTCAAACCCTAATTCCCAATCTGCTTTAGTTTAATCTTTTTAATTTTTCTGCATTTCTTAGAAGTAGAAGTCGTGGAACTCACACCACGCACAACGTGTTTACCTTTGAGTATTTTGCTAGTTCTGAAGTAACCAATCATAGAAAGCCCTCGGAATACGATCTGCTATACGCTTTTTAGCATTAGTAGTTTTTATTTGGCTGAACGAACCCTCAACGACAAGTTCACCAAATTGGCGCCGTTGCCGGGGATGCTTCTTTTGACTGTTCGAAAGAAGAACTGGCAATTTATTCTTCTATTTTCCATCTTTCATTTTTCCACCCACTTCGATTTTACACTGGTTTTGTTTGTCTTTGTTATCTGTAGGTTTACAGGTGTATGCCTCACCGTCCTTGGACTCGCTCTCAAACCGAACAGGCCAAGAGTACAGAGAGACCAGGCAGTTCAGCTACACCTCTCTGATCACAGATTCTAAAGAAAGGCAGATCCAATCCATTCATCACTCCGATCAAGATCGAGGAACCGAAGGAGAGTTCCTCATCTCCATCTTCACCTGTACCGTCTTCATCCGCTTCATACACCGAGTCACTTTCACCTCCTCCATCTCCCACCATGGACGATAGATTACCACCACCAAATGGCGATCAACCGCCGCCACCACCATCTGCACGTAAGAGTCTAGCAGACTATAACAAGCCGAGCGCGACTAGCGTTCGATCTGCCATTGCCGTTCCGCGCATTGAAGGAGATCCTGACTATGAGATCAAGATTCCATTCTTGACAATGATCTCTAGGGATTTACAGTTTGAAGGCAGGCCCCTAGACAATCCGTGCACTCATCTTGCAGACTTCCTTGATCTCTGCAGTACTTTTAAGAGCGGAAACCTCGACAAAAACACTCTTTGTCTGAGAGCTTTCCCGTTCTCCTTGAAAGGCGCTGTTTAGAGGTGGCTTACTGGTAAACCACCTGGCTACTACACTAACTGGGATACTCTGGCTCAGGACTTCGTTGAAGAATACTTCCCTCCAGCCAGAACAACCGCCATCAAGGATAACATCGCCAGATTCTCCCAGAAAGAAGGAGAAAGCTTATATGATACTTGGAATCGATTCCAAGAACTTCTTTACACCTGCCCTCATCATGGATTCGAGCAGAGGCAGTTAGCTGAAATCTTTTCTCGTGGACTTCGAGAAGAATCTGCCAAGTGGGTCAATTCTCTAGCTGAAGGGGATTGCACTACACTCACTCCTGAAGCTGCTCTTCTTCACTTCGCAAACTGTGCTTCCAAGTCAAGAAATTGGGAGCGACAATCTGAAGGATCAAGGAGCAAGCTAGATCTTGAAGCAGCCATCAAGGCAGAGGTAGAGAAGCATTTGAAGAAGTCTACCACACCGATCAAGCCGCCGGTAGCTTCTGTCTATGTTGCTGATTGCGAGTGGTGTGGAGCTTGCTCACATAACGAAGGCCGTTGTCAGAATTTTGGTAAGGCAGAAGTCTGGTCTGCCGAAGAGGTAAATTTCATCCAACAAGGCTTCGTTAATAATCAGAATGGTTATGTTGGTTACCGTAACTTCAGACAGCAAGGGAACTATCAAGACAGACCTCCCTACAATGCTGGCACCAACCAGAACCAGAATAACCGCCCAGCTGGTCCAGCTCAGGATCAGAAGCCTAACCATCCGCCGGCAGGTGTCTACCAGCCGTCGCATCGCAATCCGGGTAATTATGGAACTGCTCCTGGCAATCGCCAGAATCAATATCTTAACAATACCTATACAGGGCAGCATCAAAGAGATAATAATGTCAGTGACCTGGATAAGAAGCTCAGCCAGATCATCACAAGACTCGATGATCATGACAGTCAGTTCAAGGCTCAAGCTCTTCTCAATCAAGAACAAATAGCATCTGGGCAAAGAATTGAGCAAGCCGTGAACAACATATCGAGCATGCTAGCATCTGGTCGACCATTTGGCCAGCTTCCAAGCCAGACAGAGCCAAACCCGAGAAAAGAACAGGCTAAAATGGTAACTGCTCGAAAACTTCCAAACCTAATTGCTGATGCTTGTTCTGTCTTGCGCAGGATCGCTTAAACTCCAGAGGAAGAAGAAGAAGAGGAACAGAAACCGGCGCCTAAGGAGGATCCTCCTCTTGCACCGTACGTTGTGAAACCTCATTTTCCTAGAGCATTGCTACCAAATGCAAGGATCGAGACTGGCATGAAGGGGAACAAGGAAGGATATCCTGACATTCGTATTAAGAAACCTGTTTCTCCATATCCAGCTAAGTTATCTGATCCTGGTTCATTCACTTTGCCTTTGGTCATTAATGATGTTGAGATTGAACGTTGCTTAGTTGATCTAGGAGCATCTGTTAATTTTATGCCTGTGAGTCTATATGAAAAGTTAAACCTAGGAGAACTTGAACCGCCTAGTATGCAACTCATCTTTGCTGATAGATCGCTTAAAACCCCTAAGGGAGAGATTAAAGACGTTGTCACTAAATGTGGTCCGTTCACGTTCTTAGCTAATTATGTGATTATGGATACTAGTACAGATGATGCTACCATCCTCATAGGTCGACCTTTCATGGCTACTACTGGAATGAATATTAACGTTCCAAATAGTTCTTTAACTTTAAGAGTTGGTAAAGAAATGAAAACTTTTCGTCTTAAAGATTGCATGAAATATGACTCTAGGAATGAAGAATCTCAATGCCTAGCTGTTGAAACGGTGGGGTTGACTCCGGTCAACTCCGTTACTAATGCCTCTTCCAGTGTCTCTAGATCAGTTGTTGCTGCAGATATTAAACAGGTCATTGAGAAGAAGCAGAAACCTGTCGTTCAGAAGCCGCCTAAGAAGAAGAAGAAGGAACTGCAAGCCTCTTCTAAGCCACCGAGCATTAAATCGAGCAGACCTCGGGGAAAGAACAGGAAGACGAAGACCCAAATGGTCTAGAGACCAAAAATTCCGCCGTCTTCCATCGAGGCAGCTGCACCACCTATTAGTTCCGAGAAACCGGCGCCAGAACAAGTATGGAAGGAGAAGCCGAAAGCATCTCCTAAGGAAGTACTAACGATCACCGATCCTGGTGATAACAAGCCGAAGATTAAAGAAAAGAAGAAGCCGACAGTCCTCATTCCTTCCATCGTCACACTCAAGAAGGATGATCTCTCCAGAGAGCTGTTCGGACCATTCAAGTTCGTTGATCATCTTCCCGACGGACGTACCAAGTTTTTGCATGCGAACGGGAAGAAATTCACGCTTACCGAGAAGTCTCGAAGCTGTACTTCATGAACTCCGATGCGAGAGTGAAGGAGAATCTAAGTTGGGATGTCTCCTAATACCGTCCAGGTATCGTCCAGATCAAGGACGTTAATAAAAGAGCGCTTCGTGGGAGGCAACCCACGGCTGGAGTCTGTTTTAATTTTTGTTGAACTTGGTATTTTAGAGTCGGTTCGGGAGAGCCAAAAGTGTCAGCTTGATTGAGTTATTATTTTTCGTGTAGAGTCTGTGTGTCATAGAGTCAGTCGCAAGTTGATTGAGGTCGTTTTGATTTTTGTGGATTTAACTGTGATTTTCTGAAGTTGGCCGGATTTACGAAAATATTTTAAACCCGAACAGTTCAAAATTTTCGGCGAAACCACCCTTTTTTTCGGCGAAACTGATTTTCGATTTTTGAACCGTTCTTCCTGTTCATTGTTTTCGGTTCAAAAAGTCTTTTGTTTTCGGCGAAACCATCTTAACCAAAATTTTCGGCGAAACCGTGCTATTATTTTCGGCGAAACCGCCTTCACAAATCCGGCAGTCCATCTTAACTGATATTTTCGGCGAAACCACCCTCCTATTTTCGCCGAAAATAATTTTGAAAATCACCCAAATATTCCCACTTTAAAAATCCGGTCCACTTCCTCTCTCTCCTTCTTTCATTTTCGTTCAGCAGCCCGAAAACTCCCTCCCCTATCCTTTTGTTTTTCAAATGGCCGCCGACCGCCCCCCATTTTAAAAATCGCCGTCGCCGCCGTAACCCGCCACCGCCGCAGTCGCCGACCGCCGCCGCTCCCTTCCCCTCCCTTTTCCGATCCCAACGAGCCCTAGAACGTCCGAATCAGAGCTTTGCAGCTCCAGTTCTCCGAAACCCCAGTTTTCAAGTTTTTCACCGATTCCTCTCAACTCGTTCATTTTTAGCAATCATGGCTTCAAGGTAAGTTGTATAACTTTTTGATACGAATCTTTTGAAATATAGATTGCTGAATTTCGTCGGGGTTGACTTTCGATTGACTTTTTGGTTTGCCTCGTTTTGCGTGCCGACTGTTTCGTGTGAACTAGGTTTAACTGAACTTATAGAACTGTTCTAGGATGCTTAGGGAGTTCCGTGCTTAATTTCCATATCATTTGATCATATGTTGCTATGCATAGGATTAATTCTTTGTAATGTTGACTTTTGTGAGAAATGTCGGTTTGACTTTGAATTGCTATGATCATTTGGCTGTCTGATGTGTTCATTCTCGTTCATATTTTCGTGCTTGCCAGTTGAGATCATATTTTACCGTCATTCTCCAAGTTATGATAGTCTTGCCATGATTAGGGTTCGATGTGCCTACATGTTGACTTTCAAAATGTCGGTTTGACTTTTTGAACTCTGATTGTGCTTATCCGATTCTGGGTGTTCCTAAGTATGTATTTTACTGTCTATGATTACCGGTTGCTCCGCTTTGCTTACCCCACTTAGTTTCCCTCATTTCTTTGTGAAATTGAGTTTTTCTACTAAGTGTGGGGTAAGGTTTTGGTTGACTAATCTTGTTTCATTCTGGTTTTAGGGACACCACTTATGAGCGCAGGACTAAGGCGCGACTTGATGGCGCCTCGAGCTCAGGAGCTGCCACTCCCGTCACACCTGCTTTTCTGGGTTCACCACCTGCACTTCCTCGCCGAGCTGGATACCACCGCACCATAGCTCGTCTACCAGACTTCTATTTTGAGTGCTTCCAGAAGCTCGAGCACGTCCGAGGAGCTGACGTACGCCCCCTTTCCATGGAGTCACTCCAGGAGCATGACGAGGACTACCACCGGAACGTGCATGATGCCTTAGCACCGGCTGGTCTCCTCGAGCTGACCACCATCGCCGCCGAGTTCCCAGACATTGCCCTCCAGGAGTTCTGGGCAACGTTTGATCTGGATGAGCACAAGAGGAAGCAGCGCCAAAAGGTTGTCACCTTCTTTCTTGGTGGGGTGCACCGACTGCTCACCTATGATGAGTTTGCTGCTCATCTAGGCATCCCCTACGAGCACTATCACGATCATCACCTCGGTTGGGGAGAAGATGATGACGGCGAGGAGTACAACGCGCTTTGGAGCCACATGACAGGCGTACCTGGCGATCGCCTCGGGGAGAGCAACTCAGTTAAGTCTCTCTCTCACCCGCTCTATAAATTTATTCATATGGTCTGGCGTAGATCCCTTCTATATGTACCCGACAAGGATCGCCACCATATCCTCAAGGAGGAGCTCATGCTTCTCCGAGCCATCCGAGAGAGCTACCCTCTCCACCCCGGTTGGGTACTTGCTCACATCTTCCGCCAGAAGACCAAGAGGAAGAAGCCACCTCGCAGACTATTGGGGGCAACTTCATAGGACAGCTCATCCTCTCCTTTGGCATCAGCCATGAGTATGGCCCGCACATTCCACGACATCCAGTTAGGACCGTTGGAGGAGACTTGGCGGTTGAGTACGACTTAGAACTCGACCTCAGTCCCCATGTAGCAGCTGATCCTCCACTCCAGCCTGTGGTCGAGTCAGAGGCAGAAGATGATGCTGAGGAGCAACAGCCGCAACACCACCCCGCGGATGTTGGTGAGTTATACGAGCGACTGCAGGAGTGGCGCATACCGACAACGCCACTCAAGAGGCGCGGTGGACTATTATGCAGCAACATATGCACTGCGCCGACCGGCGATATGAGGCACAGATGGCGTGGCAACGCCAGCTCGGCGAATTTCTCCACTTTCCCCCTCCCGGCTCACCGGACTAGCAGTGATCGGGTTGTATTCCTTTTCTGGTGTCTTCTTTTAATTGTTCTTTTCGGATTTTGGTCCAACTTTTTTCTGTGTGGATCCGGGACACTTGTCCCGGTTTCCTTTTTATGTTTCATTTGTTTTTGTTTTGTAGGCAATCGGTAGACTCCCTTTGCTTCAGGTTCTGTTACACTTCCCTCCGCTCTCTAGATCCGTGCTAACCCTCTGAAATCAACCGTCCTCTTCTAGGTTCTTCCATTCCACTCTGAACTCTAGAATTAGTCCTGTGAGGACACAGTCCGATTTAAGTGTGGGGTAGGATGCTAGAGAACCTTGCATGAACTTGATTGCCCTTGATTGTGTTTTATGTGTGCCTCGTGATTCCATTCCAGTCTCTCTAGCTTTAGAATGGCTCAGTTCTTGATTTTTGATGTTAAGTTGTTGTTCAAACTTTCATAATGATGCTTAGACTGCTTAACCTAGAACTTGAGAACCAACTTGTATGCTTTGATGCTAAATTGCCTGGTCAGAACAGAAATTTTAAAATCACACTTGTAGTTTGTAGCCTTGATTGCATGAAAATGACCGAATCCGACTAGCAAACCAACTGTGAGCTTTTGATCCATTGCACGTAACTTGCAATTTTAATTCTTTCTGAGTGGTTTTCTGTTTACTTGAATGAGTTAGAATTTGCATGAGACCTACTCGAGACCACACGATGACACGAGTTCTAGAAGGATAGGGGCACCTAGATTCAGCTACTAAGCCAGATAGCCTACCAAACGATAAATCCACTAGTTTAGACCCTTGAGCTTGCCTGTTCTTTCGGTTCGATAATACATTACAGCCATTTCCCATTCCTTTCATTCCCCGTTGATCCCCTGTGGTTGTAGTTCTAGATTGACCTACCGGAAGTCGGTTTGTGGTAACCTGCCTATAGCCATTAAACAGGTGGTCTTAGCTAATATGTTGAGACGTGTAAACCCCTCTAGCAACTAAAAGAAAAAATTGGCACAAAAGAAAAAAAAGTAAAGTAAGAAAAGAAGCAAGCTTCAGAAAAAAAATGAAGAAGCAGAAAAATCAGAAAAATAAGAAAAATTTCAAAGTGTTGTTCAATAAAACGTTCTTCTCCCTACAAATGGAAGAACGAAGTCAAAAGAAAAAGTTCAAAAGAAAAAAATCGTGTAAAGAAAAAGAATAAGTGCTAGGTTTCTTGAGGGTATCATAGGACGAGCGTTCATCATTCCACCCGTGTTTGGTTAGACGGTAGGAAGCCATAGATTAGATTCGAGGGAAGTTAGTCGAAAGCTACACCGCACAAAGCCATCATCATTCATTCCCATCATCCATCTCATTATAAACCCGAGTAGTGTAGATTTCATTACGGTCCTAGCAGGGAAGTCCTTCTTGACTAGATACTCGTGTTGTCACAGTGGTGGAGATGTGGTCAAAATGCAAACGTATGACAAAATTCGGTAACAGAAAATGATCGAGAGCAGAAACACGTCCTTAAACACAGAGAGTGAGAGTTCCCATTGTACTATAAATATCCTGTGTGAGGAGTCTGGTCAGTCAGGTCAAATTCGTGCATAATTGGTTGCTAATTACTTGTCGTGTGCAGTTTATTAGTGAGACCAGGTAGTTTGGCTGATCTGTATGCATGTTAGGTTTCTTGTTCAAGGATCGATCTGTCTAATAATTCATTGTGTTTGATTGAGCTCCAATTTAATCGATCTTATCATTTATGAACATGAGCATTTCTATTCAATTTGCTTGAGGACAAGCAAAAGCTTAAGTGTGGGGTATTTGATGACACTCGATTTGACGTGATTATCAGCCTCATTTAAGCGACATTTCTTTTCTTAAGACATGGTTTTTAGGGTAGAATAACGAATATTCAATCGATTGCCCTATCTCGTGCCATTTGTGTTACCTTGGCCCGTTTCGGGTCTATTTGATGGTTTTCTAGTGTTTTTGTGTTAGCACAGGTTTTTGCCGTCAAATAAAGTAGCCAAGGACGTGTCTAAGGCATAGGAACCTTGAGGAATCAAACCGGAATCGATCCAAGGAGCCGATCAAGTCAAACCGAAAGTCTGCCCATTCACACTTACACATTCGGCGAAAACAAGCTTTCATCTTCGGCGAAAATATTAATGCAAATCAACTGATGCCAAGTGAAGGATGGTTTCGGCGAAAAGGATCAAGTGTTCGGACCGAAAATACAAGGTAGAGAGATCACGGCCATTTACACAAGGATTTTTGCCGAAAATTCCTTAAGAATTTCGGCGAAAATATCAGGCCAATCCGGATCAGTTAGGGTTAAGTATAAATACTTAACCCGGCGGCCCAAATAATAATAGACAATCATAATTCGCAAAACACAACTTTTTGAGATCAGAATTCTCTGAAGTTCTGGAGCGAAGAGTTGGAGTTCGAAGAGCCGGATAGAGATCGTGACGCCATCCCTTCCATCTCGGAGAATCGGAGCTAGGAGTGTTATCTACCGAAGATCGAAGTCTGTCAGAGTCGTCTAATTAGGTTTTTCAGATTCTTTTTGTTCTTCCTTTGAATGATGAACTCTTTCTTTATCTTTGTTTCTTTTGTAATAATCATGAGTAGCTAAACTCGTTAGAGCTTAGACTAGATGAACCCTAAGTGACCCAAGGCTTTAAAGCGGTCACGGATCGGCGGTGATTAGATTCGAAATTCAATCAGTTCTTTTTCATGTTTGATTTGTTCTTCATTGTTCATGTTTCTTGTATGGATTGATCACCTAGATTAGATTCTTGTTAAAGCTAAGGATAGAAGCGAACGCTCGCCTTACTTTAGAACATCGAATTAAACAATTAACCTTATAATTGGAGCGTGCCTTTCGTTGGAACCGGTTAGGGTTAATTCACTGCAAGAGTAACTCATTAATCATTAGTAATTTCACCAATTAATTAAGTCGTTGCGAGAGGCGACCGTACCCGGGCGGCTAGTTAATCTTGGTAGTTAGAACGGATAGAGCGAACGTTCGCCGGTCTTAAACCTAAGGGTAAGGAGTTATGGTGGTGTCTTAGTAATTGATTGAATGAGAATTGAAATCCCCTGATCTGTTGATTGCCAATGCTCTGGGGAACGAAGGGGGATTCAAAGTCTAAGTTCGTCTGTCATCCTTGTTTTCAAACCCTAATTCCCAATCTGCTTTAGTTTAATCTTTTTAATTTTCTGCATTTCTTAGAAGTAGAAGTCGTGGAACTCACACCACGCACAACGTGTTTACCTTTGAGTATTTTGCTAGTTCTGAAGTAACCAATCATAGAAGCCCTCGGAATACGATTGCTATACGCTTTTTAGCATTAGTAGTTTTTATTTGGCTGAACGAACCTCAACGACACATTCACCATCCGGGTCACAATATTATGGACTCCGGAGCGACACAATTTCATGGATAACGAATCGCAGAACGCTTGGCAATTGTTACCGGAGTCGGGTACGCGATTCTCCGTTCGGGTGCAAATGGTGATCATATACAAGTTCTGGTCGTCACTTGACGTAGGTATACGCATTCAAGGCATTGTACCATCATGATTCCATCTCCTGCCATTGGGGGAGGTTGCGACGTAGTGTTGGGAGTGAAATGGCTAAAGAGGTTGGGCCAATAACTTGGGACTTTGAGCTGCTCACTATGGACTTTAGTTGGAGAGGTAATCAGGACATTCAAGGGTATGGAATTACACCGCACCGGTATATTGATGAAATGATGCGAGGAGAGAAGCTCGACGTTGTAGGGGATGATGAACGTCGCAGAAGCGGTTGATCAAATACTACCCAGCTAACGAGAGCTAAGCAGATCGTATTCTAGTAGAGCTGTCAAAGGGCGGGTTGGGCGGGCCACGGGTCGGGTTAGTCGGGTTGCGGGTTAGTCGGGTTGCGGGTTCGTCGGGGTTGGGGTTCGTGTTTTGGGTTCGCCGGGTCGCGGGTTCGCCGGGTCGCGGGTTCGCCGGGTCGCGGGTTCGCGGGTCGCGGGTTCGCGGGTCGCGGGGTTCGTCGGGTGCGGTTCGTCGGGTCGCGGGTTTATCGGTCGCGGGTCGGGGGGTCTCGGGTTGCCCACTGGTTATTACTTACTAGTCTCAACTCTCAACTACAATTTGCAAAATTTAAGTAAATTTTGTTTATGTGATAAATAATTTAAAAATATATTAAATTTTTAATCGCGAGTAGGCTTAACTCTTAAGGATTGTAGCAGTTGTTCAATATTAAAATAATAATTCTTTTTATAAATTAAATATACTAATAATAAATGAAATGAAATTGAATATACTTTAGCTTTAAGGGTTGGAGGGTTTAACATTGGACTCATTTATAAATTAGTCAATTCTTTCCAAAAAGTATCAATTAGCGACTTCTTTTTATGACATTTTTAGACCAAACGTTTTGATTTTATGTTAGATGACAAATATAGTCAACGTTCTTAAGATTTTTAACACTGTTACTGATGGTGCTAAGTGTTATTGATGGAGAAGACGTGAGTCTTGCATAGATGCATTCTAGTTTCTGGTTGCTGCAGGATTCATTGTTGTTGAGTGTTACAATGCAGAATGAATATTTTGTTATAACACTTTTTCTTTATAATTTGGTTTGAGGTTGAAGTATGGATAGTGGTTTAAACTTAATGTTCATCATATTGTGTTTCTATATATCAACAGGTTTGAAACTTGACTTTTGGATTATTCTATGGAATTATGAATGTTTGGTGTCGAATTATGTAGTGTTGCATACTATATTAGTTTCTTGTATTGCTAATTGGTGAAAGAACTTAAAAACATGGATATGGACATATGGTGCAGAGCAGTCGTGCTCGTTCAGGTAGATGGAAGTATTTACAAACTATGATTGTCAATGTTATATATAATTGATTTTAATTATTTTGGAAATAAACTTGGTGAAGTCAGAAGTAGATTAAATTTTTTATATCTTCAATAATGACATAATGTTGATATTTAAAGCACTGAATATTATGAATGTGTGACAATCGGGTTATTCGGGTCGGGGGGGGGGGTTGCGGGTTAGTCGGGTTACGGGTTCGTCGGGTTACGGGTTAGCCGGGTTTGCGGGTTAGTCGGGTTGCGGGTTAGTCGGGTCGCGGGTTCATCGGGTTGCGGGTTCATCGGGTTGCGGGTTCATCGGGCTGCGGGTTGGATTGTTGACTTTTTGGTCAATCGGGCCACGGGTCGGGCTGGGCCGGGCGGGCTGGGCGGGTTTATCGGGCCGGTCAGCATTTTGCCAGCTCTAATTCTAGGGGTCTTCTAAGATGACTACTTTAAAACTGGCAAAATACTCAAATGCAAGCAAGTTGTGCGTGGTGTGAGTTCCACGACTTCTAACTCTAAGAAAAGCAGAGAAATTAAAAGAAATTAAACTAAAGCAGATTGGAAATTAGGGTTTGAAAACAAGGATGACAGACGAACTTAGACTTTGAATCCCCCTTCGTTCCCCAGAGCATTGGCAATCAACAGATCAGCGGATTTCGATTCTCATTCAATCAATTACTAAGACACCACCATAACTCCTTACCCTTAGGTTTAAGACCGACGAACGTTCGCTCTATCCGTTTTAACTACCAAGATTAACTAGCCGCCCGGGTACGGTCGCCTCTCGCAACGACTTAATTAATTGGGTGAAATTACTAATGATTAATGAGTTACGCTTGCAGTGAATTAACCCTAACCGGTTCATACGAAAGGCACGCTCCAATTATAAGGTTAATTGTTTAATTCGATGTTCCAAAGTAAGGCGAGCGTTCGCTTCTATCCTTAGCTTTAACAAGAATTAATCTAGGTGATCAATCCAGACAAGAAACATGAACAATGAAGAACGAATCAAACAGAAAAAGAACTGATTGAATTTCGAATCTAATCACCGCCGATCCGTGACCGCTTTAAAGCCCTGGGTCATTAGGGTTCATCAGTCTAAGCTCTAACGAGTTTAGCTACTCATGATTATTACAAAAGAAACAAAGATAAAGAAAGAGTTCATCATTCAAAGGAAGAACAGAAAAGAATTTGAAAAACCCAATTAGACGAGTCTGACAGACTTCGATCTTCGGTAGATAACACTTCTAGCTCCGATTCGTCGAGGTGCAAGGGATGCGTCACGATCTCTATCCGGCTCTTCGAACTCTAACTCTTCGCTCCAGAACTTGAGAGGATTCTCTGAATTCTGATATCGAAAAGTTGTATTTTGCGAATTATGATTGTATATCTTCTTTGGGCCGCCGGGTTAATTATTTATACTTAACCCTAATCAGCCGGATTTCTTTTGATATTTTCGCCGAAAATATTGACTTATTTTCGCCGAAAACATGCTTGTGAATGGAATCCCGCCGGCTGATCTCTCTGCCTTGTCTTCTCGGTCCGAAAACTCCTCTGTTTCGCCGAAAATATCCTTCTCTTGGCGTCAGTCGATTTGTAATATTATTTTCGCCGAAATCATATGCTTATTTTTGCCGAAAAGTAAGTGTGAATGGGCAGACTTTTGGTTTGACTTGATCGACTCTTGGATCGATTCCGGTTTGATTCCTCGAGGTTCCAACGCCTTAGAAACGTCCATGGCTACTTTATTTGACGGCAAAAACCTGTGCTAACACAAAAACACTAGAAAACCATCAAATAGACCCGAAACGGGCCAAGGTAACACAAATGGCACGAGATAGGGCAATCGATTGAATATTCATTATTCTACCCTAAAAACCATGTCTTAAGCAAAGAAATGTCGCTTAAATGAGGCTGATAATCACGTCAAATCGAGTGTCATCAAATACCCCACACTTAAGCTTTTGCTTGTCCTCAAGCAAACTGAATAGAAACGCTCATGTTCATAAATGATAAGATCGATTAAATTGGAGCTCAATCAAACACAATGAATTATTAGACAGCTCGATCCTCGAACAAGAAACCTAACATGCATACAGATCAGCCAAACTACCTGGTCTCACTAATAACTGCACACGACAAGTAATTAGCAACCAATTATGCACGAATTTGACCTGACCGACCAGACTCCTCACACAGGATATATATAGTACAATGGGAACTCTCACTCTCGTGTTTAAGGACGTGTTTCTGCTCTCGATCATTTTCTGTTACCGAATTCTGTCATAGGTTTGCATTTCGACCACATCTCCACCACTGTGACAACACGAGTATCTAGTCAAGAAGGACTTCCCTGCTAGGACCGTAATGAAGTCTACACTACTCGGGTTTATAATGAGATGGATGATGGGACTGAATGATGATGGCTTTGTGCGGTGTAGCTTTTGACTAACTTCCCTCGAATCTAATATATGGCTTCCTACCGTCTAACCAAACACGGGTGGAATGATGAACGCTCGTCCTATGATACCCTCAAGCAACCTAGCACTTATTCTTTTTTTCTTTACACAATTTTTTTCTTTTCTTTCTTTTTCAACTTTTCTTTTGACTTCGTTCTTCCATTTGTAGGGAGAAGAACGTTTTATTGAACTAAAACTTTGTACTTTTTCTTATTTTTCTTTTCTTCATTTTTTCTTCATTTTCTTCTTTTCTTACTTTACTTTTTTTTCTTTTGTGCCGATTTTCTTTTAGTTGCTAGAGGGGTTTACACGTCTGGACATATTAGCTAAGACCACCTGTTTAATGGCTATAGGCAGGTTACCACAAACCGACTTCCGGTAGGTCAATCTAGAACTACAACCACAGGGGATCAACGGTGAATGAAAGAAGTGGAAAAATGGCTGTAATGTATTTTCGAACCGAAAGAACAGGCCAAGCTCAAGGGTCTAAACCTAGTGGATTTATCGTTTGGTAGGCTATCTGGCTTAGTAGCTGAATCTAGGTGCCCCTATCCTTCTAGAACTCGTGTCATCGTGCGGTCTCGAGTAGGTCTCATGCAAATTCTAACTCATTCAAGTAAACAGAAAACCACTCAGAAAGAATTTAAATTGCAAGTTACGTGCAATGGATCAAAAGCTCACAGTTGGTTTGCTAGTCGGATTCGGTCATTTTCATGCAATCAAGGCTACAAACTACAAGTGTGATTTTAAAATTTTGTTCTGACCAGGCAATTTAGCATCAAAGTATACAAGTTGGTTCTCAAGTTCTAGGTTAAGCAGTCTAAGCATCATTATGAAGGTTTGAACAACAACTTAACATCAAAAATCAAGAACTGAGCCATTCTAATGCTAGAGAGACTGGAATGGAGTCACGAGGCACACATAAAACACAATCAAGGGCAATCAAGTTCATGCAAGGTTCTCTAGCATCCTACCCCACACTTAAATCGGACTGTGTCCTCACAGGGCTAATTCTAGAGTTCAGAGTGAAGTAGAAGAACCTGGACCGAGATGATTGGTGTAGGGGATGAGCACGGGTCCTCGGAGCGGAGGGAATCTACCCAAGCGAAGCAAAGGGAATCTCCCAACTGCCTACAAAACAAAAACAAATAAAACATAAAAAGGAAACCGGGACAAGTGTCCCGGATCCACACAGAAAAAAGTTGGACCGAAATCCGAAAAGAATAAATAAAAAGAAGTCACCAAAAAAGGAATACAACCCGATCACTGCTGGTCCGGTGAACCGGGAGGTGGAAAGTGGAGGTGCTCGCCGAGCTGACGTTGCCACGCCAGCTGTGCCTCATATCGCATGTCAGCGCGGCGCATATGCTGCTGCATAATAGTCCATCGCGCCTCTTGAATGGCGTTGTCGGTGATGCGCCACTCCTGCAGTCGCTCGTATAACTCTCCAACATTCGCGGGGTGGTGATGCGGCTGTTGGGGAGGCGCCTGGTATGGAACGGGAATGTGCGGCCGCGACTGGGGAGCATAACCTGCCTGATGATGTGGCGAGGGTATATAATCGTGGAATACTGGCGGCGGCTGGGGCTGCTGCTCCTCAGCATCATCCTCTTCCTCTGACTCGACCACAGGCTGGAGTGGAGGATCTGCTGCTACATGGGGGCTGAGGTCGAGTTCTAAGTCGTACTCAACCGCCAAGTCTCCTCCAACGTCCTAACTTGGTGTCGTGGAATGTGCGGGCCATACTCATGGCTGATGCCGAAGGAGATGATGAGCTGACCTATGAAGTTACCCCCCAAGACTCTGCGAGGTGGCGTCTTCCTCCTGGTCTTCTGACGGAAGATGCAAGCCAGTACCTAGCCGGGGTGTAGAGGGTAGCTTTCTCGGATGGCTCGGAGAAGCATGAGCTCCTCCTTGAGGATATGGTGGCGATCCTTGTCGGGTACATATAAAAGGGATCTACGCCAAACCATATGAATAAATTTAAAGAGAGGGTGAGAGAGCGACTTAACTGAGTTGCTCGCCCCGAGGCGATCGCCAGGTACGCCTGTCTTATGGCTCCAGAGTGCGTGGTACTCCTCCTCGTTATCATCCTCGCCCCAGCCTAGGTGATGATCGTGATAATGCTCGTAGGGGATGCCAAGATGAGCAGCAAACTCATCGTAGGTGAGCTGCCTGTACACCCCACCAAGATAGAAGGTCACAACCTTCTGGCGTTGGTTCCTCTTGTGCTCATCCAGATCAAAGGTTGCCCAGAACTCCTGGAGGGCAATGTCTGGGAACTCGGCGGCGATGGTGGTCAGCTCGAGGAGGCCTGCCGGTGCTAGGGCGTCATGCACATTCTGGTGGTAGTCCTCGTCGTGATCGAAGAGGGACTCCATGGACAGAGGGCGCACGTCAGCTCCCCGAACGTGCTCGAGCTTCTGGAAGCACTCGAAGTAGAAGTCTAGTAGATGAGCTATAGTGCGATGGTATCCAGCTCTGCGAGGTAGTGCAGGTGGGGGACCCAGAACGGCGGGGTGTGACAGGAGTGGTAGCTCCTGAGCTCGAGGCGCCATCAAGTCGCGCCTTAGTCCTGCGCTCATAAGTGGTGTTCCTAAACCAGAATGAAACCAGATTAGTCAACTAAAACCCTACCCCACACTTAGTAGAAAAACTCAATTTCACAAAGAAATGAGGGAAACTAAGTGGGGTAAGCAAAGCGGAGTAACCGGTAATCATAGACAGTAAAATACACACCTAGGAACAGCCAGAATCGGATAAGCACAATCAGAGTTCAAAAAGTCAAACCGACATTTAGAAAGTCAACATTTAAGCATATTGAACCCTAATCATGGCAAGACTATCATAACTTGGAGAATGATGGTAAAATATGATCTCAAATGGCAAGCACAATACTATGAACGAGAAGGAACACATACGACAGCCAAACGATCAAATACAGTTCATGGTCAAACCGACATTTCTCACAAGTCAACATAACAAGGAATTAATCGTATGCATAGCAACACATGATCAAATGATATGGAAATTAATCACGGAACTCCATAAGCATGCTAGAACAGTTCTACAAGTTCAGCTAACCTAGTTCACACGAAAACAGTCGGCACGCAAAACGAGGCAAACCGAAAAGTCAACCGAAAGTCAACCCCAACGAAATTCATCAATCCATATGTCAAAAGATTCGTATTTAAAAGCTCTACAACTTACCTTGAAGCCATGACTGCTAAAAAAGAACGGGTGGGGAGGAATTGGTGAAAAACTTTGAAAACAAGGGTTTCGGTGAACTGGAGCTGTAGAGCTCCGATTCGGCTGTTCTAGGGCTCGACGGAATCGAAACGGAGAGGGGAAGGGAGTGGCGGTGGTCGGCGATGGCGGCGGCGGCGGGAAATGGCGGCGGTGGCGGTTTTAAAGAGAACGGCGGCGATGACGATTTTAAAAAGATAAGGGGGAAGGGATTTTCGGGTGTTTGAACGAAAATGAAAGAAGGAGAGAGAGGGAGTAAATCCGGATTTTAAAGGAAGAGTGGGGTGATTTTCAAAATTATTTTGGCGAAAATAAGAGGGTGGTTTCGCCGAAAATTTCAGTTCAAATGCACTGCCGGATTTTCGAAGGTAATTTCGCCGAAAAAAACCATATGGTTTCGCCGAAAATTTAATTAAAATGGCTGTTGGTCTTCAAAAATCATTTCGCCGAAAACAAACAGCTTTTCGAACCGAAAATAATGAACAGGGAGACCGGGTTTGAAAATTCAAAATCGGTTTCGTCGAAAATAAGGGTGGTTTCGCCGAAAATTTTGAACTGTTCGGGTTAAAATATTTTCGCAAATCGGGCCAACTTCAGAAAATCACAGTTAAATCCAAAAAAATCGGAACGACCTCAATCAACTTGCAACTGACTCTATGACACACAGACTCTACACGAAAAATAATAAATCAATCAAACTGACACTTTTGGCTCCCCCGAACCGACTCTAAAATACCAAGTTCAACAAAAAATTAAAACAGACTCCAGCCGTGGGTTGCCTCCCACGAAGCGCTCTTTTATTAACGTCCTTGAGCTGGACGATACCTGGACGGTATTAGGAGACATCCCAACTCATATTCTCCTTAACGCTCACGTCGGAGTTCATGAAGTACAGCTTCAGGACTTCTCCGGTAAGCGTGAATCTCTTCCCGTTTGCATGCAAAAGCTTGGTATGTCCATCGGGAAGATGATCGACGAACTTGAACGGTCCGAACAGTTCTCTAGAGAGGTCATCCTTCTTGAGTGTTACGATGGAAGGAATGAGGACTGTCAGCTTCTTCTTTTCTTTCTTCGGCTTGGTATCACCAGGATCGGTGATCGTTAGTATTTCCTTATGAGATGCTTTCGGCTTCTCCTTCCATACTTGTTCTGGCGCCGGTTTCTCAGAACTAATTGGTGGTGCAGCTGGCTCGGTGGAAGACGACAAAATTTTTGGTCTCCAGACCATTTGGGTCTTCGTCTTCTTGTTCTTTCCCCGAGGCCTGCTCGATTTAGTGCTCGGTGGCTTAGAAGAGGCTTGCAGTTCCTTCTTCTTCTTCTTGAGCGGCTTCTGAACCAAAGTTTCTGGCTTCTTCTTAATAACCTGTTTAATATCTGCAGCAACAACTGATCTAGAGACACTGGAAGAAGCATTAGTAACGGAGTTGACCGGAGTCAACTCCACAGTTTCAACAGCTAGGCAGTGAGATTCTTCATTCCTAAAGTCATATTTCATGCCATCTTTAAGACGGAACGTTTTCGTTTCTTTACCGACCCTTAGAGTTAATGATCCGTTGGGAACGTTAATATTCATTCCAGTAGTAGCCATGAAAGGTTGACATATGAGAATAGTAGCATCATCTGTACTAGTATCCATAATCACATAGTCAGCTAAGAACGTGAACAACCACATTTAGTAACAACGTCTTTAATCTCTCCCTTAGGGGTTTTAAGTGATCTATCAGCAAAGACAAGTTGCATACTAGGCGGTTGAAGTTCTCCTAGGTTTAACTTTTCAAACAGGCTCATAGGCATGACATTAACAGACGCTCCTAGATCAACTAAACAACGTTCAATCTCAACATCATTAATGACCAAAGGCAAAGTGAATGAACCAGGATCAGATAACTTAGCTGGATATGGAGAAACAGGTTTCTTAATACGAATGTCAGGATATCCTTCCTTGTTCCCCTTCATGCCAGTCTTGATCCTTGCATTTGGCAGCAATGCTCTAGGAAAAGGAGGCTTCACGACGTACGGTGCAAGAGGAGGATCATCCTCCTTAGGCGCCGGTTTCTGTTCTTCTTCTTTTTCTTCTTCCTCTGGAGTCTCAGCGATCCTGTGTAAGACAGAACAAGCATCAGCAATTAAGTTTGGGAGTTTTCGAGCGGTTACCATCTTGGCTTGCTCCTTCCTCGGATTTGGCTCTGTCTGGCTCGGAAGTTGGCCAAATGGTCGACCAGATGCTAGCATGCTCGAGATGTTGTTCACGGCTTGCTCAATTCTTTGTTCAGATGCTATCTGTTCTTGATTGAGAAGAGCTTGAGCCTTGAACTGACTGTCATGATCATCGAGTCTTGTGATGATCTGGCTGAGCTTCTTATCCAGGTCACTGACATTGTTGTCTCTTTGATGCTGCTGCCCTGGACAGGTATTGTTAAGATATTGATTCTAGCGATTGCCAGGAGCAGTTCCATAATTACCCGGATTGTGATGCGGCGGCTGGTAGACACCTGCCGGCGGATGGTTAGGCTTTTGATCCTGAGCTGGACCAGCCGGGCGGTTATTCTGGTTCTGGTTGTGGTTGGCGCCAGCATTGTAGGGAGGTCTGTCTTGATAGTTCCCTTGCTGTCTGAAGTTACGGTAGCCAGCATAACCATTCTGGTTATTGATGAAGCCTTGTTGGATGAAATTTACCTCTTCGGTAGACCGGACTTCTGTCTTACCAAATTTCTGACAACGGCCTCCGTTATGTGCGCAAGCTCTACACCACTCGCAATCGGCAACATAGACAGAGGCTGCCGGCGGCTTAATCGGTGTGGTAGACTTCTTCAAATGCTTCTCTACCTCTGCTTTGATTGTAGCTTTGAGATCTAGCTTACTCCTTGATCCTTCAGATTGTCGTTCCCAGTTCCTTGGCTTGGAAGCACAGTTTGCGAAGTGAAGAAGAGCAGCTTTTGGGTGAGTGTAGTGCAATCCCCTTCAGCTAGAGAATTGACCCACTTGGCGGATTCTTCTCGAAGTCCTCGAGAAAAGATTTCAGCTAACTGCCTCTGCTCAAATCCATGATGAGGGCAGGTGTAGAGAAATTCTTGGAAACGATTCCAAGTATCATATAAGCTTTCTCCTTCTTTCTGGGAAATCTGACAATGCTGTCCTTGATAGCGGTTGTTCTGGCCGGAGGGAAGTATTCTTCAACGAAGTCCTGAGCCAGAGTATCCCAATTAGTATAGTAGCCAGGTGGTTTGCCAGTAAGCCACCTCTTAGCAGGGCCTTTCAGAGAGAACGGAAAAGCTCTCAGACAAAGAGTGTTTTTGTCGAGGTTTCCGCTCTTGAAAGTGCTGCAGAGATCAAGGAAGTCTGCAAGATGAGTGCATGGGTTGTCTAGGGGCCTGCCTTCAAACTGTAAATCCCTAGAGAATGGAATCTTGATCTCATAGTCAGGATCTCTTTCAATGCGCGGAACGGCAATGGCAGATCGAACGCTAGTCGCGCTCGGCTTGTTATAGTCTGCTAGACTCTTCTGTGCAGGTGGTGGCGGCGGCGGTTGATCGCTATTTGTTGGTGGTGGTGGTAATCTATCGTCCATGGTAGGAGATGGAGGAGGTGAGAGTGACTCGGTGTATGAAGCGGATGAAGATGACGGTACAGGTGAAGATGGAGATGAGGAACTCTCATTCGGTTCCTCGATCTTGATCGGAGTGATGAATGGATTGGATCTGCCTTTCTTCAGAATCTGTGATCGTAGAGGTGTAGCAGAACTGCCTGGTCTCTCTGTACTCTTAGCCTGTTCGGTTTGAGAGCGAGTCCAAGGACGGTGAGGCATACACCTGTAAACCTACAGATAACAAAGACAAACAAAACCAGTGTAAAATCGAAGTGGGTGGAAAAATGAAAGATGGAAAGTAGAAGCATAAATTGCAAGTTCTTCTTTCGAACAATCAAAAGAAGTCCCCGGCAACGGCGCCAATTTGATGAACGTCGCAGAAGCGGTTGATCAAATACTACCCAGCTAATGAGAGCTAAGCAGATCGTATTCCAGGGGTCTTCTAAGATTGACTACTTTAAAACTGGCAAAATACTCAAATGCAAGCAAGTTGTGCGTGGTGTGAGTTCCACGACTTCTAACTCTAAGAAAAGCAGAGAAATTAAAAGAAATTAAACTTAAGCAGATTGGAAATTAGGGTTTGAAAACAAGGATGACAGACGAACTTAGACTTTGAATCCCCCTTCGTTCCCCAGAGCATTGGCAATCAATAGATCAGCGGATTTCGATTCTCATTCAATCAATTACTAAGACACCACCATAACTCCTTACCCTTAGGTTTAAGACCGGCGAACGTTCACTCTATCCGTTCTAACTACCAAGATTAACTAGCCGCCCGGGTACGGTCGCCTCTCGTAACGACTTAATTAATTGGTGTAATTACTAATGATTAATGAGTTACTCTTGCAGTGAATTAACCCTAACCAGTTCCTACGAAAGGCACACTCCAATTATAAGGTTAATTGTTCAATTCGATGTTCTAAAGTAAGGCGAGCGTTCGCTTCTATCCTTAGCTTAACCAGAATCTAATCTAGGTGATCAATCCAGAGAAGAAACATGAACAATGAAGAACGAATCAAACATGAAAATGAACTGATTGAATTTCGAATCTAATCACCGCCGATCCGTGACCGCTCTAAAGCCCTGGGTCACTTAGGGTTCATCTAGTCTAAGCTCTAACGAGTTTAGCTACTCCTGATTATTACAAAAGCAACAAAGACAAAGAAAGAGTTCATCATTCAGAGGAAGAACAGAAAAGAATCTGAAAAACCTAATTTAGACGACTCTGACAGACTTCGATCTTCGGTAGATAACACTCCTAGCTCCGATTCGTCGAGGTGGAAGGGATGGCGTCACGATCTCTATCCGGCTCTTCGAACTCTAACTCTTCACTCCAGAACTTGAGAGGATTCTCTGAATTCTGATCTCGAAAAGTTGTATTTTGCGACTATGATTGTATATCTTCTTTGGGCCGCCGGGTTAAGTATTTATACTTAACCCTAATCAGCCGGATTTCTTTTGATATTTTCGCCAAAAATATTGTCTTATTTTCGCCGAAAACATGCTTGTGAATGGAAGTCCCGCCGGCTGATCTCTCTGCCTTGTCTTCTTGGTCTGAAAACTCCTCAGTTTCGCCGAAAATATCCTTCTCTTGGCGTCAGTCGATTTGTACTATTATTTTCGCCGAAATCATATGCTTATTTTCGCCGAAAATGTAAGTGTGAATGGCAGACTTTTGGTTTGACTTGATCGGCTCCTTAGATCGATTCCGTTTGATTCCTCGAGGTCCAACGCCTTAGACACGTCCATGGCTACTTTATGTGACGGCAAAAACCTGTGCTAACACAAAAACACTAGAAAACCATCAAATAGACCCAAAACGGGCCAAGGTAACACAAATGGCACGAGATAGGGCAATCGATTGAATATTCGTTATTCTACCCTAAAAACCATGTCTAAGCAAAGAAATGTCGCTTAAATGAGGCTGATAATCACGTCAAATCGAGTGTCATCAGCGGAGCATACGTCCTATACATGTCTGACGTAGTCGACCAAGTGGTAGAGGAGATACCCATGAGGGAACAGATGAAGCTTTGAGCAAGATGTTGGATTCCTTCTCAGATATATTTCAAAATCCACAGGGGCTGCCACCGAAAAGAAATCATGACCATCGGATTCCGCTTGTGTCGGGAAGCTCGCCGGTCAATAACCGTCCATACAGGTATCCCCACTACCTTAAATCTGAAATCACTAAGCTGGTTGATGAAATGTTGGAAACAGGAATTATACGGCCAAGCCAGAACCCGTATTCGTCACCAGTTCTCATGGTTAAGAAGCAAGATGGCTCGTGGAGATTGTGTGTCGATTATCAAGCTTTAAATCAGATAACTGTCAAGGATAAGTTTCCGATTCCGGTCATTAATGAACTATTGGACGAGTTGCATGGAGCTACATTCTTTACAAAATTGGATTTACGTTCAGGATATCACCAGATTCGAGTCATTGATGAGGACGTCCCGAAAACTGCTTTCAGAACCCAACGAGGCCATTATGAATTTCTAGTCATGCCCTTCGGCTTGACAAATGCACCGTCAACTTTTCAGTCATTGATGAACGAGGTTTTTGACAGCTACCTTGGAGATTTTGTGGTCGTATTTTTTGATGATATTCTCGTGTACAGCCGGTCGAAGGAAGAGCATGTCCTGCATGTTGAAAAGGTGTTCCAAACCTTGCGTGATCATAAATTATTCGTGAAGAAGTCAAAGTGTACGTTCTTTCAGGAACAAGTCCATTATCTCAGACATATAATATCTCAACATGGCGTGTCGGTTGACCCGGATAAGGTTTCAGCTATGGTTGATTGGCCACTTCCAACGTCAGTTAAGGCACTGAGAGGGTTTTTGGGGTTAACAGGTTATTATAGAAAATTTATACAACATTATGGGGTGGTGGCTAGCCCTCTTACTAAGCTACTGAGAAAGGGTGGGTTCATGTGGAACGATGAAGCTTGTACCGCATTTAACCGACTCAAAAAGCTCATGACTAGGGCTCCGTTCTCGCGCTGCCCGATTTCAGACTTCCATTTGTTATCGAGTGCGACGCTTCAGGTATAGGTGTGGGAGCTGTACTAATGCAACTTGGGTGCCCCATAGCTTTTTTCAGTAGTGCTCTTCATGGGAAGTCGTTGTTGTTATCGACATACGAGAAAGAAATGTTGGCCCTAGTGTTGGCTGTCAAAAGGTGGAGACCGTATCTGTTAGGCCGGAGATTTGTGGTGAGGACGGATCAGAGGAGCTTGAAATACTTATTAGACCAGAAGGTAACAACAACAATGCAAGAGAAGTGGATTACAAAGCTTTTAGGATATGATTTTACCATTGAATACAAGAGCGGGAAATCAAATCAGGCGGCAGATGCCTTGTCTAGACGGTTGGAAGCTTCGGCCATCACGAGCCCCATCTCAACATGGATGGAGACGGTTCGAGAGGAAAATGACAAACTACCCAGCTTGAGGACTTTATGTGACAAATGCTTAGACGGAAATTTATCGTCAGAGTGGGAAGTAAAAAATGGTATTTTATATCATCGTGGTCGGATCTATCTATCAAAAGGATCAGAACTAATTCCAATTATTATCAAGGAGTTGCATACCTCAGTACATGAAGGATACCATAAAACACAACAAAGAGTTCAGGCGGTTTTTATTTGGTCGAAGATGCGCGAGGATATCCGAGAATTCATCCGTGACTGTGAAGTATGCCAGCAAAATAAAATTGAGAATCTCAAGCCGGCGGGATTCTTAAGCCCTTTACCGGTACCAGTTGAGGTATGGCCGGACATTTCGATGGATTTTATTGAGGGTTTACCGCATTCTAATGGGAAGACAGTGATATTGGTTGTGGTGGATCGTCTATCTAAGATGGCCCACTTCATGGGTCTAACTCACCCGTACACGGCATCGTCAGTGGCGTCTCTACTGTTAAGAGAGGTACTGAAGCTTTATGGCCTGCCGTCGACCATTTTTTGTGATCGCGATGTGACGTGGACCAGCACCTTTTGGACAGAACTCTTTCGTTTACAAGGCACGAGTTTCAACTTCAGTTCAGCTTACCATCCGCAAACTGAGGCGGTGAACAAAACACTAGAAATGTATTTGAGGTGTTTCACGGGAGATCATCCAAAGGAGTGGATGAAGTGGCTACCTTGGTCCGAGTTCTGTTACAACACAAGCATCCACGACACGACTAAGAAGTCGCCTTATGAGATAGTTTATGGAAGGAAGCCGCCTACCCTTTTATCCTATGTTCCAGGAACAACCAAGATAGCTGCTGTTGAGATTGAGCATCGTGATCGTGATAAGGTATTGCGAGAGTTACGGCTCCGACAACTTCGTGCCCAAGAACGCATGGCGAAGCATTACAACAAGGGTCGTACCGACAAGGAATTTGTCGTGGGAAGTTGGGTTTATGTGAAGACGAGAGTGTACCGGCAGTCAACCCTCACAAACCAGCCATATCATAAACTAGCTCCAAGGTTTTATGGGCCGTATAAGATCCTAGAGAGGATTGGAGCTTTAGCATATCGGTTGGAATTGCCGGCAAACGCCCGTGTGCACCCGGTTTTTCATGTCTCGGTACTCAAGGAAGCTAGAGGAGCCGGCTCGAAAATGGTACCGAGGGACCTCCCTCCAGCTGGGTTGCATGTCCCAACCCCCCAAACGGTTCTGGATCGTCGCATGCGACGAGGAAGGGAAGAGGTGCTCGTACATTTGTCGGGTTCCAATCCCTCGGAGGCTTCGTGGGAGGACTTGGAGCGCTTACATGGACAGTTTGCCGACCTCGTCAATGTCGATCCTTGAGGACACAGATAGTTTGAAGGGTGGGGGTATGTTACGTGCATGGTTTAGCATCACGTGTTTAAGTTTGATTAGGTTTCTTCGGTTTGATTTATTTGGTTTTGGGTGGGTTACTTAGTTAATTATCGGACGTAACTTTATATTTTAATTAGTTTAAGTCTCTGATTCGGAATCGTATTCGGAGAGGGGTATTTAAGGAGTTGATTGGGGTTAGGAGGGTTAAGAAATAAGAATCATACTTTATTATTTTTATGTTTTTACCCTCTGCCTCCTATCTTTCCAGCCGCCGACACAATTCCCCGTTTCACCACCATTGATAAGCTATCAAAGCTTTCAGCTTCTTCGTCATCTTCAAGCTCTGAATCGACAAAAACTCGTTGGGCAACTCGATTGTGGGGAAGGTCGAGCCCTATCGTTACACGCTCTGTTCCTGTAACAATCCTTGACTCCTCTCCTCAACCGACTTCCAACTCTCTCACAAAACACACATCTAAAACTTCCACCTCAAGCTAGAATCCTAACTTCCGTTTCTACGTCTAAAGATCAAGCAACTCTCCTAACCCGACACTCTATTGTCAGTCAACCACTGCTCAACACTACAACTTCTCATCCCATGACTTTCTTCGTGGCTCAGAAGGACCGGGAACAAACCAATTTCAGTTGACAAATTCTTCAAATCACTTTCGCTCTTCAAAACACACTTTCACTTTCAAAATCCCAACCCAGTTAAAACGTTGAAAACCCTTGGAATGCTAGTATTACATTGGTGTTCCGTTCTTTCCATTAAGAGGGTAGCTAATCCCCTAGAGGAAAGAACAGTTCACCTATGCAGCAGAGGCAAACCAAACTCTGATACCATCTGTAACACCCACCCCGAACCGACCCGGGTTGAACCTATAGTCGAACCAGTTAAGAGTATCACTCGAAGATACAACAATAAAATGAAAGGAGAAACAACATTGACATCGATTAAAACATAAATCAAGAGTAAATCGGAAGCGCCTCCATTGTTAAAATCCAAAAACTTATTACAACGGTTCAAATCCAAACCATGAAACATTTATATTGCTAAAGTTCAAATACACTGATACAAAACATCCCAACCCAAAATAGTCAACATAAATCGAAAAGATGGTCAACTTCTGGTACAAGCCTTCGAAGATCTTCTCCACGCCAACAACACATCAGCACTCGACACACAACTGAAGCACCTGAACTTTAACTCACTCACTCTAACCACGCTAACCTAAAAAAAGAGACTGGGGGGGTCAATTTCCTATTGAAATTGAGTGAACCCACTGGGTTTAACTATGCGCCGAACCTAACCAAAAGAAGCGATCCCAAACTCCTCATGAAACACTAACAATGGATTCAGACCCAACCTTTACCAGTTTTAATTTCCGAAAACAGTCTAAGTGATCGCGTAGGTGCAGTTCTCAGTTCAACACTTACCATCCACGATAACATCCATAAATAACAGAGGATCATCATTCATACAGTTCAACATTACATCACAATACAAATCACACTCACAATCCTAACTTCCACACACAACAACTACACGCATTCACATTGTACAGACTCATCGCCCACATTTCAATTCACTAAGAGAGTTATTCGACCTTCTTAAGCAGTCTAAACTATCATCCAAGGGTAATACTCCACACTAACAATGCACAATTCATGACTTCAACATAATCATAAACCATTCGTCATCAATCTCACAGCTCAGCACAACAACACAATTCAGTTCACAAATCAATCCAACACAGTCCACAACACATCACTAATCAGTTCACAAGCACGTCCAGCATAACACACACACATCACGTCACACTTCATTCAACTAGGTGAGTTAATTAGGTGCCATAAGGAGTTGTTCCCCCGCTACCCCGTCGGCCATCACATCATCCAGATGCATCCATATAGGATCCTTCCCCGAAGGAGTATACCCTCAGATGCACCCATATAGGATCCTTCCACGAAGGAGAACAACAACCGACCTTGGTAACCCAACCAAGGGATTCGCCCCAGTGAATCGGACTCAATCTCAACCAGTATTTCAGGTGGGGTAACATTGGCTCCTTCAGATTCTATCATTGATTTCATTTAATACACCCACATCATTTACGCACACACATCCAATAATACAGTTCCATTCAACCAAATTCATGCAATCAATTCCACGCCTCAATTCCACTTTACCACTCCACAACACAATACCACAATCCAAGTCCACAACACAATTCCACATCCCAATTCCATGTACCAATTCTACACCAAACCACAACTGGCAATGATAGATACAATTACAGAAATTCATCTCGCCCTGTTCCATCCTATCGTCAGCCATATTAATGAACAAAAGATCACACGAACAAGGCCTCACAAAATCTCTCAATCTAAACAAGAACTAATCTCACAAGAACTCTGATTTTTACCACTCATATTTTAGGGTGAAACTATTTAGGGGTTTTCGAAATTTTCTATAAAAACTAAATGAACAACATACACAGTCCTAGAGAGCTGAACCGAAGCCCTAATACCAAACTGATGTGAAATCACATCACTTGAGAAATCACAACTCACGAGCCAAACCTTAGACTATAGGGTGGACATCGGCATATTGATCAATAGCTATTGAGCTAAGAATCCAAATGCGATCTTTAATACGAGAGGTGACACAAATTAGAGGTGAATACTATAGCTCCATAAATCTAGTTTTATATGATAATCAATTCCATGAAAATAAAAAAGAAAGAAATTGCAATTCCATGCAAAGAAGAAACCGAAGTTTGTTTTTATTCATCAAAGTCTAAGTTGTCTTTACAATGGTGGCCGAAGCCTCTATCTATAGCTCAAGGGTCGGCCTAAGGCTCTCCTACTCCGACTTGAATTTCAAGTCTAAAAATAAAGAACTTGAAAAGAGTCCTAAATAATCTACTAAAAAGGAATAAATCCAAAAATATCTAAAACAAGGAAATAAAATCCAATTCTAAGTAGGAAAACTAATAAAATAGGAAGACCAGCATCGGTGCCTGGTCTCATCCCGGCATCAGTGCATGTGTCCGTGTCTGGCTTGGACTAGCATCAGTCTATCTTAGCCCAATGTCCGCATCTGTCTCGGACCAAGATCAACACCTAGTGTCCGCACCTGGCTCGGATAAGCATCCGTGTCCAGCATCACGATGTGTTACACCCCAAAATTTTTTTTATCGTTCTTAGCAAAAGGGGGGGGGGGACACGAGTTCATTCGAGGTTACATTTAAGGGTTAGTTCGAGTTGGTCGTTGGTAGGATCTAATTTGGGAAGGTGAATCAAACCAATCAGACCGAGTTAACAGCTAGCTGGGTAATACTAATTAATGAATGACCTGTAGCTTGGCTGGTTTTTGAACTAGACCAGCACTCAGCCGACCCAGGTTCGAATCCAAGCCTTGACATTTTATTTTATTCTTTTTTTTTTAAATCCGCCCAGCACCAAAACTACGTCGTTTTGGGTCATCTTCTTCCTTGGCTCATCAGTTCAATGACCAGAAATTTTTTCGGGGACTGGAATCACTCCGGTGACTCTTCCCAATAGCCAAGAGGCATGTTTCTAGTCTATTCGGGACAAGGAACCCCACCAGAACGTGAAGAAACACGTGGGAATCGAGATTGGAGCTTGAGTCCATTCAGAAACGAACAAAACGGATAAGGAGTTGATCCCACTACAGCGGAAATCTCGGAAAAACGACGACTTTTCCAGAGTGCCACTCAACCCGTGAACCTTATCTCTTTTGGCTCTAAACGACTCCCTGAAGCCTATAAAACCCGGCTCTTTCTTCGAATCAAAGTGTATCTCTTCCAAAAGCCATCTCTCCGTCACTCTGTCACCATCTCCGACCAAAGATGGGTTTAAGGGTTCCAGGCATCGTCGGTCTAAATTGAAACCCTCTATCAGCTTGTCTCAAACTCCTAAAACTAACCCTTTCTCAGAATTGAGTTTTCATTCACCAAAATCATTTAATCCCCTCGTCGGAGATTGGCAGAACTGCAGGTGCAGGAATAGGGAACAGATAAATTACCTGTGCAGTCCCTCCTTCTTTTTCCTTTGTTATTTCGGCCCTTGAAGTTTTTCCTCATGACAGTTTGATCCTTAACTGTCAACTTTTGGCATTTAACCTCTTTCAGCTTTGACAGTTTAATCCAGGAAGTTGCGCAGCCGTTAACTCCCTATCTTCGAGTCGACTCTTTAGCTGGGTTGGTTTAGGGGGGTAAATTCCTTGGATTAATTAATTCCCCAATTTAAATAGCTATTTGGTTAAACTTTGTCACTAACCAAATATTGTGATAATTCCGAATTAATCGTTTGACGGGAACCGGATCAACGAGTGAGGTACTCGAGCCTTATTTTGGACTCGTGCATGCTTAAATTAAGGTCCTTATAATTTTCGTGGTGATTTTACTACTAACCGAGTACTAACCCATCTGAGTTGGTTTTCCCGATAGGTTAGATTATTCAGAGTAATGAGTGATGCGAATCCTCATTAATTCCGGTTTATAAAGTTATGATGCCTAAGGTTAGAGGGACTTAAGTAGTCCGAGTGACTCCCCTACTTACCTGGAAATTAAGACGAAAAGTCTTGGTTTTGACAACAAGGTGTCGTTTCTACGGAAAGTTCTATCTTTCCGGAATCGTTGGTTTTATATCTAATAGTGTTTGATTCGGTTATGGTTAAACCGTGATGTTATCTGATGATGTTTGACACCTAGTGTATACAGATTGAAAGTAGAGCCTCGCTAGCTAGTCCTCCGCCGGGAACATCGATGGATACGGGTTCCTACCGGGTGATGGAAGTTGGGTATTGTTAGCCCCAACCGAATCACGGTAGATGAGTACGGATAGCCCCAGCCGGATGATGGGAGTTGGGTATTGTTAGCCCCAATTGATTCATGGTAGTCGGGAAGAATGGCGACTCTTGTGAAGTCCCTATTATAGACTCATAAGTAAGCCTTATCGATGATGGCATAGAGGTTAGCTAGGCGGGAAGAGGGGACGCCCTATTTGATGTTAATTGTGGTGTTATTGTGAACTAACGGTTATATGATTTTTCCGTAGTTCGGCCATGAAATTAAGGACCATGCCAGTTTGGTCATGTGCACCTCTTTACTTTTAACATTCCTTTATACTTGAATGTTAAGGACTGACCCATGAACCACCCACCAGGTTACTTCGCAGCTAATCAGGAGTAAGCGGTGCAGAAGGAGCCTCGGAAATCATGTCGGGAGACTCTCAGTGAGTGGTCAAGGATGTTGGACGAGTGTTTCTATTTATGTGGAGTATGTTTTGAAATTGTGTGCTTGGTTGTAATAACTACAACTCATGTGTTAGTTTTGCCCATGCTTTGGGGCCCGCTTTGCGTTTCTGCCTTTGAACGGTTGTCAACGACTTTGGTAGTGTGTTTTCTCCTACTATAAGCAATAAATGTTGTTTTCAAAAGTTTTAAAGTTTTGGACGTTACACGATGTCTCAGCCCGACATCAGTATCTAGACTCGATCCGGTATCAGCATCTCGGCTCGGTCCAGTTTCTTGTCTTGGTCCGACTTTGGTGGTTCGGCACGACCCTTGGCATCAGTTGGGTTGGCACTTGGCATGATTAGCTCTCGCTCTAGGTTTTTGGTCCATGGTGTCGGGGCCGGGTCGGCCATCGTGGTGGTGCTCACTTCATTCCCCTCTTCTTGAGAAGATTCGTCCTTGAATCTGTGTGGCCACCAACATCCAATTTGATATCTGTATCAACTTTATCAACTTCAGCATCAGCATATTCGGTTTTGTCATCGGTCTCCATGTAGGTCATGGTGTCCGTATCGAATGGTGTGTCCGTGTCAGTCTCAGAATCTGGGCTTGGGGCTCGGATGTACATGGCCAACAATTTCTTCAAACCTTCAGGCACAAACTCCTCATCATCTGATCTGGTGTCCACTTCTTCTTCGGCCGTTCTTGCTCATCATCAGTCACGACCGCTTTATCTTTGATCACCATGAATTGTTTGTTGGGGCAGTCACTAGCCATGTGACCACGTCCTTGGCACTTGTAACAAATAATCTCACCCAGAGGATTAGCACTAACATTCGAATTCACACTAGGTTTAGGGATACCTTGTGTGGTTTGGCCATGATTCCTTGAATTTGATTTCGAGTACGTTGTGGCTCCTCTCCATGATGTTTAATGTGTGGTTGATGTCGTCTTCCTTTCCATTTCATTGCTCAACTCTCTCTTAACTCGAATAGCTAAGGCCATGAGATCTTCATAATCAACATAGTTGACAATGTTGACCTGGTATAAAATGTCCCTTTGCAATCCGTTAGTGAACCTGTCCACTCTTGCTTCTTCGTCGTCCCTTAGATCCAGCCTGGTCACCAACATCTCAATCTCCTGAACCGTCATGTTTCCTTGCTTCAAGGATTGAAGCTTGGTGTGTAAGTCTCATGTGTAGGCAGCCGGTAAAAACCTTCTCCTCATCTTCCTCTTCAGATCCCTCCATGTGGTGAATAGATCTCCCTTATCTCTCTGAACCTGCCTCCTGATTTGATTCCACCATAAGGCAGCGTAGTGAGTAAACTCACTAGTGGCAATGGTTACCTTATTTTGTTCGGAGTAGTTATGGCACTCCAGGAGTCCTCCATGCTTCTCTCCCAATCGATGTATTCATCAGCATTCTCCTTGCGAACAAACTTAGGGACAGTCAGCCTGAGGCTGCTCACATCATCATCGATTCCAAGGACATTCCTTCGTGGCAGCCGGATGCCTTCTCAATTCGGACTAGCCCCATTGACCTCAATTCGGACTAGCCCCATTGACCTCCGGTATTCTTTCCAATCTTGCGGTCATGGCGAGGGTTTGCATCATCGTGGCCATGGTCGCCTCAACTCCGTCCATCCTATCGTCAACCATATTAATGAACAAAAGATCACACAAACAACGTCTCACAAAATCTCTCAATCTAAACAAGAACTAATCTCACAAGCACTCTGATTTTTACCACTCGTGTTTTAGGGTTTTTGAAAATTTCTATAAAAACTAAAAGAACAAGATACACGGTCCCAAAGAGTTGAACCGAAACTCTGATACCAAACTGATGTGAACGGGCAAGATGATTCCACAACTAAACCACTCACCACTTGGAAAATCACAACTCACGAGCCAAACCTTAGACCATAGGGTGGAGATCGGCCAAGAGATCAATAGCTATTGAGCTAAGAATCCAAAGGCGATATTTAATACGAGAGGTGCCAAGAATTAGAGGTGATTACTCTAACTCGATAAACCTAGTTCTAGATGACAATCAATTCCATGAAAATCGAAAAGAAAGAAATTACAATTCCATGCAAACATGAAAACCAAAGTTTGTTTTATTCATCAAAGTCTAACTTGTCTTTACAATGGTGGCCGAAGCCTCTATTTATAGCTCAAGGGTCGGCCTAAGGCTCTCTTACTCCGACTTGAATTCTAAGTCTAAAAATAAAGAACTTGAAAAGAGTCCTAAATAATCTATTGAAAAGGAATAAATCCGAAAATATATGAAACAAGGAAATAAAATCCAATTCTAAGTAGGAAAACTAATAAAAAAGGGAAGAAATCCTAAATCAAAAAAATAACCCTAATCTGGGTTTCCTAGTCCGAGTCGGACTAGGATTTGGCGGTTTCGCGGTCCGAGGAATTCTCCTGTGTCACGAATTCCTGATGCGGCACGAATTTCTAATTCCCAGTCTACCATCGGTGCCTAGTCTCATCCCGGCATCAGTGTATGTGTCCGTGTCTGGCTCGGACTGGCATCAGCATCTAGCATCAGTCTATGTCAGCCCAATGTCCGCATCTGTCTCAGACCAGGATCAACACCTAGAGTCCGCACCTGGCTCGGACGAGCATCCGTGTCCAGCATCATAATGTCTCGGCCCATCATCAGATCTGGACTCGATCCGATATCAGCATCTCGGCTCAGTCCAGTTTCTTGTCTTGGTCCGACTTTAGTGGTTCGGCACGGCCTTTGGCATTAGTTGGGTTTGCACTTGGCATGATCAGCTCTCGCTCTGGGTTTTGGGTCTATGGTGTCGGGGCCGCGTCGGGCATCGTGGTGGCGCTCACTTCATTCCCCTCTTCTTGAGAAGGATTCATCCTCGAATCTATCTGGCCACCAACATCCAATTTGATATCAGTATCAACTTTATCAACTTCAGCCTCAGCATCTTTGGTCTCGTCATCGGTCTTCATGTAGGCCACGGTGTCCATATTGAATGGTGTGTCCGTGTCGGTCTCAGAATCCGAGCTTGGGGCTCGGATGTACATGGCCGACAATTTCTTCAAACCTTCAGGCACAAACTCCTTATGATCTAATCCAGTGTCCACTTCTTCTTCTGCCGCTGATGACACTTTCTTTGTAGTTTACCGAAGATCGAAGTCTGCCGGAGTCGTCTAAATTAGGTTTTTCAGATTCTTTTCTGTTCTTCCTCTGAATGATGAACTCTTTCTTTGTCTTTGATTCTTTTGTGATAAACATGAGTAGCTAAACTCGTTAGAGCTTAGACTAGATGAACCCTAAGTGACCCAGGGCTTTAAAGCGGTCACGGATCGGCGGTGATTAGATTCGAAATTCAATCAGTTTCTCATTCATGTTTGATTTGTTCTTCATTGTTCATGTTTCTTGTCTGGATTGATCACCTAGATTAGATTCTAGTTAAGCTAAGGATAGAAGAGAACGCTCGCCTTACTTTAGAACATCGAATTGAACAATTAACCTTATAATTGGAGCGTGCCTTTCGTAGGAACCGGTTAGGGTTAATTCACTGCAAGAGTAACTCATAATTCATTAGTAATCGCACCAGTTAATTAAGTCGTTGCGAGAGGTGACCGTACCCGGGCGGCTAGTTAATCTTGGTAGTTAGAATGGATAGAGCGAACGTTCGCCGGTCTTAAACCTAAGGGTAAGGAGTTATGGTGGTGTCTTAGAATTGATTGAATGAGAATCGAAATCCGCTGATCTGTTGATTGCCAATGCTCTGGGGAACGAAGGGGGATTCAAAGTCTAAGTTCGTTTGTCATCTCTGTTTTCAAACCCTAATTTCCAATCTGCTTTAGTTTAATTTGTTTTAGTTTCTCTGCATTTCTTAGAATTAGAAGTCGTGGAACTCACACCACGCACTACTTGTCTGCATTCAAGTATTTTGCCAGTTTTGAAGTAGTCAAATCTTAGAAGACCCTTGGAATACGATCTACCTTAGCTTTTGTAGCTTTGTTAGTTGTTTGTGTGAAACGCATCACAACGACTGCGCGTTCACCAAATTGGCGCCGTTGCCGGGGACATTCTTTTGATTGTTCGAAAGAAGAACTGGCAATTTATTCTTCTACTTTCCATCTTTCACCTTACCATCCACTTCGATTTTACACTGGTTTTGTTTGTCTTTGTTATCTGTAGGTTTACAGGTGTATGCCTCACCGTCCTTGGACTCGCTCTCAAACCAAACCGGCTAAGAGTGCAGAGAGACCAGGCAGTTCTGCTCCACCTCTACGATCACAGATTCTGAAGAAAGGCAGATCCAATCCATTCATCACTCCGATCAAGATCGAGGAACTGAAGGAGAGTTCCTCATCTCCATCTTCACCTGTACCGTCATCTTCATCCGCTTCATACACCGAGTCACTCTCACCTCCTCCATCTCCTGCCATGGACGATAGATTACCACCACCACCACCGAATGGCGATCAACCGCCGCCGCCACCACCTGCACAGAAGAGTCTAGCAGACTATAACAAGCCGAGCGCGACTAGCGTTCGATCTGCCATTGCCGTTCCGCGTATTGAAGGAGATCCTGACTATGAGATCAAGATTCCATTCTTGACTATGATCTCTAGGGATTTACAGTTTGAAGGCAGGCCCCTAGACAATCCGTGCACTCATCTTGCAGACTTCCTTGATCTCTGCAACACTTTCAAGAGCGGAAACCTCGACAAAAACACTCTTTGTCTGAGAGCTTTCCCGTTCTCTCTGAAAGGCCCTGCTAAGAGGTGGCTTACTGGCAAACCACCTGGCTATTACACTGATTGGGATACTTTGGCTCAGGACTTCGTTGAAGAATACTTCCCTCCGGCCAGAACCACTGCCATCAAGGACAGCATTGCCAGATTCTCCCAGAAAGAAGGAGAAAGCTTGTATGATACTTGGAATTGATTCCAAGAACTTCTCTACACCTGCCCTCATCATGGATTCGAGCAGAGGCAGTTAGCTGAAATTTTTGCTCGAGGACTTCGAGAAGAATCTGCCAAGTGGGTCAATTCTCTAGCTGAAGGGGATTGCACTACACTAACACCTGAAGCTGCTCTTCTTCACCTCGCAAACTGTGCTTCCAAGTCAAGGAACTGGGAACGACAATCCGAAGGATCAAGGAGCAAGCTAGATATCGAAGCTACAATCAAAGCAGAGGTAGAGAAGCATTTGATCAAGTCTACCACACTGATCAAGCCGCCGACAGCCTCTGTCTACGTTGCCGATTGTGAGTGGTGTGGAGCTTGCGCACATAACGGAGGCCGTTGTCAGAATTTTGGTAAGGCAGAAGTATGGTCTGTCGAAGAGGTAAATTTCATTCAACAAGGCTTCGTTAATAATCAGAATGGTTATGCTGGCTACCGTAACTTCAGACAGCAAGGGAACTATCAAGATAGACCTCCCTACAATGCCGGTGCCAACCATAACTAGAACCAGAATAACCGCCCGACTGGTCCAGCTCAGGATCAGAAGCCTAACCATCCGCCGGTAGGTGTCTACCAGCCGCCGCATCGCAATCTGGGTAATTATGGAACTGCTCCTGGAAATCGCCAGAATCATTATCTTAATAATACCTATCCAGGGCAGCAGCATCAAAGAGAGAACAAGGTCAGTGACCTGGTTAAGAAGCTCAGCCAGATCATCACCAGACTCGATGATCATGACAGTCAGTTCAAGGCTCAAGCTCTTCTCAATCAAGAACAGATAGCATCTGGACAAAGAATTGAGCAAGCCGTGAACAACATCTCGAGCATGCTAGCATCTGGTCGACCATTTGGCCAACTCCCAAGCCAGACAGAGCCAAATCCGAGAAAGGAGCAAGCCAAGATGGTAACCGCTCAAAAACTCCCAAACTTAATTGCTGATGCTTGTTCTGTCTTACACAGGATCGCTGAAACTCCGGAGGAGGAAGGAGAACAGGAACCGGCGCCTAAAGAGGATGATCCCCCTCTTGCACCGTACGTCGTGAAGCCTCATTTTCCAAGAGCATTGCTGCCAAATACAAGGATCGAGACTGGCATAAAGGGGAACAAGGAAGGATATCCTGACATTCGTATTAAGAAACCTGCCTCTCCATATCCAGCTAAGTTATCTGATCCTGGTTCTTTTACTTTACCTTTGGTCATCAATGATGTTGAGATTGAACGTTGTTTAGTCGATCTAGGAGCGTCTGTTAATGTCATGCCTATGAGCCTGTTTGAAAAGTTAAACCTAGGAGAACTTGAACCGCCTAGCATGCAACTTGTCTTTGCTGATAGATCACTTAAAACCCCTAAGGGAGAGATTAAAGACGTTGTTACTAAATGTGGTCCGTTCACGTTGCTGTCTGATTTTAACCAGCAGTGATTTTAACTCTTAATTTCGGCGAAATCATTTGGGAATTTTCGGCGAAATGATCTTTGAAAACCGGCAGTGCATTTGAACGTTTGTTTTCGGCGAAAACACCCTTTATTTTCGCCGAAAATCCTTTTATTTTCACCGAAAATCCTTTTGAAAATCACCCAATCCTCCACTTAAAATCCGGTCTACCCTCTCTCTCTCCCCATTTTTCCCATTTTCGACCCGCAGCCGAAAAACCCCCTCCCCTTTTGTTTTTTTCAAAATCGCCGACCGCCACCACTATTTCTCACCGCCGCCGCCATTTGCCGCCATCGCCGACCGCCGCCGCTCAACTCCCCTCTCTTTTCCGATCGTGTTGAGCCCTAGAACAGCCGAATCGGAGCTCTACAGCTCTGGTTCTCCCAAACCATAGAATCTTCAATTTTTCACCGATTCCTCCCAAACCGTTCATTTTTAGCATCCATGGCTTCAAGGTAAGTTGTAGAACTTTTCCATACGAATCTTTTGACATATGGATTGCTGAATTTCGTCAGGGTTGACTTTCAGTTGACTTTTCGGTTTGCCTCGATTTGCGTGCCGACTGATTTCGTGTGAACTAGGTTAGCTGAACTTGTTGAACTGTTCTAGCATTCTTAGGGAGTACCGTGCTTAATTTCCATATCATTTGATCATGTGTTGCTATGCATACGATTGATTCTTTGTTATGTTGACTTGTGAGAAATGTCGGTTTGACCATGAACTGTATTTGATCGTTTGGCTGTCGTATGTGTTCAGTCTCATTCAGATTATCGTGCTTGCCATTTGAGATCATATTTTACCGTCATTCTCCAAGTTGTGATAATCTTGCCATGAACTCTGATTTTACTATATGCTTTAATGTTGACTTTTTGAATGTCGGTTTGACTTTTTGAACTCTGATTGTACTATCCGATTCTGGCTGTTCCTAAGCATGTATTGTACTGTCTATGATTACCGGTTACTCTGCTTTGCTTACCCCCACTCGGTTTTCCTCATTTCTTTGTGAAATTGAGTTTTTCTACTAAGTGTGGGGTAGGGTTTAAGTCTGACTAATCTGGTTTCATTTCTGGTTTTAGGAACACCACTTATGAGCGCAGGACTAAGGCGCGACTTGATGGCGCCTCGAGCTCAGGAGCTGCCGCTCCGGTCACACCTGCCGTTCTGGGTCCTCCACCCGCATTACCCCGTCGGGCTGGGTACCATCGCACTATCGCCCGTCTACCTGACTTCTACTTCGAGTGCTTCCAGAAGATCGAGCACATTCAGGGAGCTGACGTGCGCCCTCTTTCCATGGAGTCCCTGAATGAGCACGACGAGGACTACTACCGGAATGTACATGACGCCCTAGCATCGGCCGGTCTCCTAGAGCTGACCACCATAGCTGCCGATTTCCCAGACATTGCTCTCCAGGAATTCTGGGCGACCTTTGATCTGGATGACCACAAGAGGAAGCAGCGCCAGAAGGTTGTTACCTTCTATCTTGGTGGGGTGTACAGGCAGCTCACCTACGATGAGTTTGCTGCTCATCTAGGCATCCCCTACAAGCATTATCACGATCATCACCTAGGCTGGGGTGACAATGATGACGACGAGGAGTACCACGCCCTCTGGAGCCATATAACTGGAGTGCCTGGTGATCGCCTCACGGGCCATGACTCAGTTAAGTCCCTCTCTCACCCTCTCTTTAAATTTATTCATATGGTTTGGCGTAGGTCGCTTTTATATGTTCTAGATAAGGATCGCCACCATATCCTGAAGGAGGAGCTTATGCTTCTTCGAGCCATCCGGGAGAGCTACCCTCTCCACCCCGGCTGGGTGCTGGCACACATCTTCCGCCAGAAGACCAGGAGGAGGATGCCACCTCGCAGACTCCTGGGGGTAACTTCATAGGTCAGCTCATCCTCTCCTTCGGCATCAGCCATGAATATGGCCCGAACATTCCACGACGCCAAGTTAGGACTGTTGGAGGAGACTTAGCGGTTGAGTACGACTTAGAACTGGACCTCAGTCCCCATGTAGCAGCAGATCCTCCACTCCAGCCTGTGGTCGAGTCGGAGGAAGAAGATGATACTGAGCAGCAGCAGCCCCAGCCGCCGCCAGAATTCCAAGACTATATACCCTCGCCACATCACCAGACAGGGTATGCTTACCAGTCGTCGCCGCACATTCCCGATCCATACCAGGCACCTCACCCTCAACACCGACCGCACTCCGCGGACATTGGTGAGTTGTACGAGCGACTGCAGGAGTGGATGATGACACTCGATTTGACGTGATTATCAGCCTCATTTAAGCGACATTTCCTTGCTTGAAACGTGGTTTTAGGGGTAAAATAGCGAATATTCACTCAGCTACCCTATTTCCTACCGATTTGGTTACTTTGGCCCTTTTTGGGTCTATTTGATGGTTTTCTAGTGTTTTTGTAAGAGCGCAGGTTTTTATCGTCAAATACGTAACCACGGATGTGTTCAAGACCTCAAGGAGTGAACCGGAATCGAACCAAAAATTGAACCAGAGTCAGAACCGAAGATCCAACTGCCCAGCACAATATTTTCGCCGAAAATACTATGAGGTTTTCGGCGAAAATACCTTCAGAAACTCACAGGCTGATTTACACTGAAGTTTTCGGCGAAAACTACTTTGAGTTTTTGGCGAAAATCATAGAAGAAATCAAACAGGGGATTTTGCCTAAAGTTTTCGGCGAAAATTATCTGATATTTTCGCCGAAAATATCTTCCAAATCCGGCGCTGTATTGGAAACCCTAAGCGTACCTATTTAAAGAGAAGCAGCCGGCAGCCAAGCGGGGGAGGGAATCATTATTCATATTTTCACGAATCAGACTTTTGAGAGTCAGCCGACTCTAGGGTCGATAGATAGAGTTTAGAGAGTTCGAAGATCCGTGGAGAGATCGTGACGCCATCCTTCACCTCGGAGAACTCGGAGCTTAAAGTTGAAGTTCCAGGAGACTGAAGCTTCGCGGGATTCGTCAGAATTAGGTTTTTCAGTTCTTATCTGTTCTTCCTCTGTATGATGATCTTCATTGTTGCCTTTGATTCTCTTGTTTCTGATATGAGTAACTGAACTCGTTAGAGCTTAGATTAGATGAACCCTAAGTGACCCAGGGCTTTAAAGCGGTCACAGATCGGCGGTGATTAGATTCAAAATTCAATCAGTTCTTTTTCATGTTTGATTTGTTCTTCCTTGTTCATGTTTCTTGTCTGGATTGATCACCTAGATTAGATTCTTGTTAAGCTAAGGATAGAAGCGAAGGCTTGCCTTACTTTAGAATATCGAATTGAACAATTAACCTTATAATTGGAGCGTACCTTTCATAGGAACCGGTTAGGGTTAATCCACTGCAAGAGTAACTCACTAATCATTAGTAATTGCACCAGTTAATTAAGTCGTTGCGAGAGGCGACCGTACCCGGGCGGCTAGTTAATCTTGGTAGTTAGAACGGATAGAGCGAACGTTCGCCGGTCTTAAACCTAAGGGTAAGGAGTTATGGTGGTGTATAGAAACCGATTGAATGAGAATTGAAAACCGCTGATCTTGTGATTGCCGTTGCTATGGTGATCTAAGGGAGATTCGAAATCTAAGTTCGTCTATCTTCTCGTTAGTCAACCTTTTACTTTTCTATCTTTTATTTTCCTTTGTTCATTAGATTAGAAGTCGTGGAACTCACACCACGCACTAAGTGCTTAAACCTGGATAAATTGTCAGCTTCTTTGAGTAGTCAATTAGTAGAAACCCTGTGGAATACGATGTACCCTAGCTTCACAGCTTAGATTTGATACCGCTAAAACTGCAGCACCAAATTGGCGCCGTTGTCGGGGACTCTTCTAATTGTTTGAAAGAAGAGTTGGCAAATTATTCTTCTACCTTTCCGCCTTACCATTTAATTTTCCTCCATATTTCCATGATTTACCTGGGTAGTGCTTTTGAGTTTTGATTATGCAGGATTACAGGTGGGATGACCAGTACCAAGAGTGGCGCGTCAATGGAGCACCGAATATTGAGGATTACCAAGAGATGTATATACTAGCTCATCAGCATCGACAACAGACGACGAGAATAGAATCCTTCTTGGAGAATATCTCTACAAAGCTACAAGCTCACAAAGAGATAGACTCACATGTTCATCAAAATCGACAACAGACGGCAAGAGTAGAATCCGCCTTGGATGATCTCATTTCGAAGCTGCAAGGAGAACGAGCAAGCACAAAGTCTAATCTCGTCACACAGCAGAGCACGCCCCGTGGGATTGGGACGGGCATACACGGCTGACACGACGGAACGTGCAACACCAGCAATGTCCACCTCGAAATGAATCATCTGGTTAGAGCGGCCAACCTCGGTGATACAAACCTGACTACTGTTCTAGAGGACCCAAATACCACCTTCAAAACCTTGAGCATCGATTACAAGGTCACTATCAAAGCCAAGCTTCCCAATCACCTTCATCGCGGTATCACCACTGATACGAGGTTCCACGATGATATAGATATTAGCTTTCACCAATTTGGTATAATGAAAAAAAGACGGAACAAAATCCACGTGTCCCGCTCCCCTACAATTCCATGAAAAAATATTCATTAAAAAATCAAAGGAAATAGCACGCCACATCTTACTGGGGAGAGTCAGGGGGACGACCACTAAATGATTGCGGAGCTGCTGCCTCAGATCCTGAAATTTGACTTGAACCGTGCAGCTTAAAAACCCTGGTCTTCGGTCTACCCTCAACTATAGCTTTCATTTTCTCAGTTTGGGGATTTGGCAGCTTAGACACGCTAGCTTTCCCTTTGGAAACATGTTTCTTCTGAACTGGCTTGGACACGGGGACACAACTTTCAAAGATTGGATTACCATAAGTGACAGGAACTTGAACCATGGAATCAGGGATCTCGGACACCACACATTCCTGCAACCTGACAGGTTTGGACACCTTAGAATCCGAGGCCTTGCTATTCGTTATATCACTCAGGGGATCTTTTGAAAAAGCAGGCCATTTGATAATGACCTCCTCCGACGAGGCAGTATGAGCGTTCGCCGATGGCTTTTTACTAATACCCAATGGCTTGGTGACCTGCACCTTGGTCAGACTAGGGGAAAGAACAGGTGTCCCAGCATTACCTGACGGTCCCTCCTCCACTTGACTGAGAATGTCGAACTTGTTTCCTTTACCAGCCTGGGGGGTAGCTTTCGGAGCCGGGGTTTTCTTCTTTTGTTTACGACTCACCACCATCCAACTACCAGTATCCCCTTCCCCTGACGTCGACCCTACCACCACCGATGAATCCTCAGTCGGCTCATTGACTGGGATAATCCTAGCCTCAGGAACAGCAGGCTTACAAGAAGGGCAAGACACCGCTTTATTACCATACATTCCACATAGATAACAGAAATTCTCAATACTCTCATATTCCACGTAGAACACTCAATCCCCAATCATATATTTTCCCAATAAGGGTTTCGTGAGGTCTACCTCCACACACACCCGGGCGTAGCGGGCCCTAGCACCCTCCGCGGTGGCCAAATCCAGCCGGACAGTTTTCCCGATCTGGTTCCCGATCCTAGTGACCGCGGTTTGATTAAAGAAGTGGATAGGAAGCTTCGGTAAACGAACCCATGTCAGAATCGATCGGATAGGTTCCTGCTCATTAAAACAAGGAGTCCAACGTGCCACAGTGATATAGTAATCAAACATCTTCCATGGCCCTTGGAAGGCAGCACGGTTATAATCATCAGTATCCGAGAACCGAACTAAGAAGAAGTCATTCGAGAGATCGGAAACTTTAATCCTTCCCCCTTTGGCCCAAAGATATTCCAACCGCCTACGGAGAGCAAGATATCCGAAGGATTTTTCCAGAACCCGGACGACCAGGGCCTTCGACCACGGTCTGTAGAACTGTTTGACTTCTTCATCATAGAAGTGAATCTTAGGGCATCTCAGGTTAATCGGTTCATCCTGATTCATCGGTGCCGAGGCCGAGAAGGCAGCCGAAACAGAATCATCAGTGATCCACCCGCCAGCACCGGCCGCCTTACTATAAGATTTCCCAGACGCCGGCCTGCTCTCAGGGACACTCTGCTTCTCCGTGACGACAGGGTTATTCGGAGGGGCAGTACCTCCTGGTTCAAATCTGAGAGATGGGACAAAGGTGTCAACAGGTCTTCACGAGCGCGCTTCCGAGGAAGCGAAGAGGGATCAACGCCGGAGAGATGAGGGAACGGGGGGTCCGGCGGCCGGAGAAGCCCGAGCGACACACTCTCCAAAACCCTAGGGTTCGCCTCCGAGTTCTCCGGAGCAGCAGACATAATTCTATTATAACTCTATTCAAAATATAGTATGTTTTCATTCCTTTCAACTTTATACTTAATTACTTAGAACTTATCATTTATTTAAAATGGTAAATTTAAAAACATTGTCAATTTATTTATAGATTTTAAATCTCCTGTATCTTCAATTCATTTTATATTTTATCCGTGCAAGAGTTTTCTAGTGGCTTGAGATCAGGCTCCCTTCCAACCTTTTCTCAGCCATTAGATCACATTTGATCGTTTGATCAATCTAATGGTCTAGATTATTAGGGGTATTTAAGACTTTACACATAACATTTAATTTAATTATTATATTTAAATTAAATAATTAATATTCTCAGGAACTACAGATGACTCTCCGGCGGCCGGCCACCGTCGTCGGTGACCGGCCACCGTCGTCGGCGACCGGCCACCGTCGTCGGTGACTTTTTCGGCGACCGGCGAACTTTCCGGCGAGGCTCCAGCAAATTTTTTTTTTTTTTTTACTTTCAAAATTTTTTTTTCAAAAAACTTGTTAACACCTTTTTCCTGCTAACTAGTTAACATGCTTTTTAACTGATAACTAGTTAACATCATTTTTTGTTTGATAACTTGTTACCAGATTTTAACTTGATAACTAGTTAACAATGTTTTTTTATTGATAACTAGGTAACATGATTTTTTATTGATAACTAGTTAACATGGTTTTTAAATTGATAACTAGTTAACAATATTTTTTATTAGGTAACAATGTTTTTTATTGATAACTAGATAACACCTTTTTTTTGTTGTTAACGGTGTTTTTTTAACTCATAACAAGTTAACATGGTTTTACCTGATAACTAGTTAACAACGTTTTTTGTTTGATAACTTGTTAACATATTTAGGCGATAACTTGTTATCAACATTAGTTAACTAGTTATTAAATTAACATAATTAGTTAACTAGATAACTTATCGATAACTAGTTAACATTTTTTTAAGATGATAACTAGTTAACCAATCGAGTTAACTAGTTAACCAATCATGTTAACTTGTTAACAGATTTTAACCTTATAACTAGTTAACAAATTTTTAGGTGATAACTAGTTAATTAATCGAGTTATCTAGATAACTTATCGAGTTAACAAGTTAACATTATATCTTAGATAACTAGTTAACGATGATATTTAGATTGATAACTAGTTATCAATCTTACATAACTAGTTATCAACATTAGTTAACTAGTTATCAAAATTAGTTAACAAGTTATTCTAATGTTAACTAGTTAACGAATTAACATAATTAGTTAACTGAAATATTTGGTAACAGGTTATCTAACTAGTTATGTTGTTTTTAACTAGTTAACATCACAATTTAGATAACTAGTTAACAGGTTTTTTAGTTGATAACTAGTTATAAAAAATAGTTAGAAAGTTTTCAAAATTAGTTAATTACTTAGTTTGTTATTAACTAGTTAACTTATCAAGTTAACTTGTTAACATCACGATTATCGAGTTAAGTAGTTAACATCACGATTCGATAACTAGTTAATAAGATTTTTAGTTGATAACTGGTTACTAAAATTAGTTATATTGTTATCAAATTAGTTAATTAGTTATTTTGCTAGTAACTAGTTAACTAGTTATCTTACAAAATGGCCCAAAAATTACTAAATTGTTAATAACAAAAAATAAGTGACCTAACTAAAATTGATTAAACTCAAGTGACTAAATTATAAATGATTGAAATTTAACATCTTCTTCCCCAATCTTTTTCCCGACCCGCCGCCGATCCAACTCCCACTCCATTCCTCCGTGCGCCGTCGTCCGCTGCCCGCCGTCATCCACCGTTCGCTGTCCGCCATCGTTCGTCGTCCGCTGTCCGCCATCATTCTCCGTCCGTTGTCCGCCTTCCGCCGTCGTCCGCCATCAGATCTAATCTACCTCAGATTTGCTCAGTCTCGATCTTGGATTGTCTTCTGCCTCGGCTTCGATTATGCTTCTGCCTCGGCTTTGACTATGCTTCTGCCTCGGATCTACTGCTCCTCCGCCACAAGAGAAGACGAGAAGGAGGCGGCCGGAGGGAGGTGGATTGGAGGATAGAAGGCAGCCGGAGGTAGGTGAATCGAAGAATTGGAGGCGGCCGGAGGGATCGAAGAAGGAGGCGGTCAGAGGGAGGATGGATCGGAGGAGAAGGCGAAGAGGAAGCCGCCGAAGAGAGGGTGGATCGGAGGAGGAAATAGTTGGAGAGAGCTTATTGGAGGAGACGGCCGATTGCGTTTGGATAATTAGGGATTTAATTGATTATTTTGGAATTCCGAAAATGCCAAAATTACCCCTCTGTGTATGTGGGTTGGACCGGTCCAACCTTTGGAGGTTGGGTCCGGATCGGAGCCTTTTCTAGTGATTATAGACTATAGTATTTAACTTAATATTTTATCTTATTTTTTAACAAGTTGAATATAAAATGGCAGTATTGAACAACACATCAAAATTCAAATCATGGTATATACAACTAGAGTTGGCAAAATGCTGGTCCGACCCGATAAACCCGCCCAGCTCGCCCAACCCAGCCCGATTGACCAAAAAGTCAATAATCCAACCCGCGACCCGATGAACCCGCAACTCGCAACCCGACTAACCCGTAACCCGATTAAATCGCAACCCGCCCGCCCAACCCGAATAACCCGATTGTCACATAATTCATAGTATCCCGTGCTTCAAATATCAATATTATGTCATTATTGAAGATATAAAATTTTCATCCACTTCTGACTTCACCAAGTTTATTTCCAAAACAATAAAATTAAAAAAAAAACAAAACGTTTGGCCTAAAAATGTCATAAAATGAAAGGGGTCGGTTACCAAAATGATTACTAGACTTTGGCCCAATTAACCCGGCAGTCACTGGATTCGAAAAAATTCTTTAAACATCACTAGACTTCGGCCTCATTATCCAAGCAGTCACTACCGTCTACGGACATCCAATTTTCCGTCCATCCGCCTACGTGGACATGCCAAATGGGAGTCCACATCACACAAGCCCGCCTAGCTGGATTATTTTCACCCAAACCAGCCGACAAACCCAAACCAATCTACCCAAGCCGATTCCCACCCTAAACCCAAATACCCAACTCTAAACCCAACTCCTTCTCCTTCCACCTCCCTCCAGCACCGCCTCCCTCCTCCGGCCTCTGCCCTCTGCTCCTCCCTCCTCCGACCTTGCCTCCGAACTCTGCCAGAAATCACCGCCAATCCACCGTCGCGTCGCTCCAGAACTCCACCCACCTCGACCCGGTCGGGTGAACTTCGATAGATCCGACCCGCAGCAGAACACTCTAGTCCCGTCGACGAAGAAGATAGGGTTCCCTACCAAGGAAGGTTGACAAGGGATGTAGCAATGGTGGAAAATCGGGAGTTTAGGGTTGAGACCATCGATCGGAATACCTTAAGCGCCTTTTTCCGGATCCAACGGCCTGTATCCCCAACTCTTGGACCAGAGATTATTTCTCGCGATTTGGATTGAGACGACGGTAATTGGAATATCTAGGGTTGCTTGGAGGTGGGACCTGGTGATCGCCAGTCAGGGAACCTGGGGCCGACGGAGAGGCCGGCGGAGACTACGACGGGGAGGTCCGGAGGGAAGGAGAATCCAAATTGGGCCTCGATTCGGGCGAACTCCGGTCGAATAGACCCGGGTGGACCCGGACGGAGGAGGATTGGAGATGGGTGATGACTTTGTTGGCCAGTGGGGAGAAAGAGATGAGACTGTTGTGGGATGGAAGAGGATTAGATGATGCGGTGGCGGCGGCTCGAGCAGAGAGGCGGCGTAGTCCAGTTGATGAAGAAGAGGGAGGTGGTGGGTTGATAAATTTGTTTTAGGGTTGGGTGTATGGGTTTGATTTTGGGTAGGTAGTAATTTAAATGAGGTGGCCATTTTAAATGACATGGCAATTTCAAATGACGTGGTAATTGACTTAACATCGCCACGTAAGCAAACTAACAGAATTTTGGATGTCCGTAGACGGTAGTGACTGCTTGGATAATGAGGCCGAAGTCTGGTGATGTTTAAAGAATTTTTTCGAATCCAGTGACTGCCGGGTTAATTGGGCCAAAGTCCAGTGATCATTTGGGTAACCGACCCAAAATGAAAGTGGCTAAATTTGATTTTTTTTTGAAAGAATTGTCTAAATTTATAAATTAGTCCAATGTTAAACTCTAGAACTTAAAAGCTAAATTATATTCAATTTAATTTTATTTATCATAAGTATATGTAATTTATGAAAATAAAGAAGAATTATTTCTTCTTTAACCAGTGTTTTGGACGCGTTGACTGGGGTTGACTTTGCTCTGAAATCGAGTTCTAGGTTTTGCGTTTCTTCGTCGGCCGCCTAGGCCGGCGTTGTTCTTTGGTCGTCGGAATTAGTCTTCTACTATTCTGATTCTTCTTTTCTTCTCTCCCTTCGATTTCACGATGTCCTCCCCCTCAACTGATGATCTTCATTCTTGGGCAGGATTATTTGGTATCCCAAAGGATCTCTCTCTGTGGCTTGTTGAACCGACGGTTGTGGAAGGGATCCTTTAAGTACCTAAGGAGGTCCGGAATGAAGGGCGAGTGGTGAACGTGTCGTTGTGATGCGTTCAACCAAATAACTACTAATGCTAAGAAAAAGCATATAGCAGATCGTATTCGACTCGAGGTTTCTTCTAATCGACTACTTTGAAGAAGCTGGCAAATTACTCAGGTTAAAACACGTTGTGCGTGGTGTGAGTTCCACGACTTCTAATCTATTAAGCAAAGGAAAACAAAAGACAGAAAGATTAAAAGATTGACTAACGGGAAGATAGACGAACTTAGATTTCGAATCCCCCTTCGTTCACCAGAGCAACGGCAATCACAAGATCAACGGTTTTCAATTCTAATTCAATCGGTTTCTATACACCACCATAACTCCTTACCCTTAGGTTTAAGACCGGCGAACGTTCGCTCTATCCGTTCTAACTACCAAGATTAACTAGCCGCCCGGGTACGGTCGCCTCTCGCAACGACTTAATTAACTGGTGTAATTACTAATGATTTATGAGTTATTCTTGAAGTGGATTAACCCTAACCGGTTCCTACGAAAGGCACGCTCCAATTATAAGGTTAATTGTTCAATTCGATGTTCTAAAGTAAGGCGAGCGTTCACTTCTATCCTTAGCTTAACAAGAATCTAATCTAGGGGATCAATCCAGACAAGAAACATGAACAATGAAGAACGAATCAAACATGCAAAGAGAAACTGATTGAACTTCGAATCTAATTACCGCCAATCCGTGACCGCTTTAAAGCCCTGGGTCACTTAGGGTTCATCTAATCTAAGCTCTACAAGTTCAGTTACTCATATCAGATACAAGAGAATCGAAAGCAATCAAGGAATACATCTCAGGTAGGAAGAACAGAGAAGAACTGCAAAACCTAATTTGACGACTCTGTGAAGCTTCAATCTCCTGGATCTTCGACTTTAAGCTCCGAGTTCTCCGAGATGGGAGGATGGCGTCACGATCTCTCCACGGATCTTCGAACTCTCTAAACTCTATCTATCGACCCTAGAGTCGGCTGACTCTCAAAAGTCTGATTTGAGAAAATAAGAATAATGAATTGTTGCGTGTTGTAAATTATCATCTCTATTGTTGCCGGCTGCTTCTTTAAATAGGCACGTTTTAGGGTTTCCAATACAGCGCCCGATTTGGAAGGGATTTTCGCCGAAACCATAGGGACAGTTTCGGCGAAACTGGCTTGAGTTCAGGGCTCCGCCGGCTGTTCATTATTTTCGGTCCGAGCAGTTGAATGGTTTCGCCGAAACCATCCTTCTCTTGGCATCAGTTGATTTACACTGTTATCTTCGCCGAAGATGTGGGCCTGGTTTCGCCGAAACTGTAAGTGTGAATGGGCAGATCTTCGGTTTGACTTTGATTGGCTCCTTTGATCGATTCCGGTTCAGTTCCTCGATGTTCCTATGCCTTAGACACGTCCATGGCTACTTTATTTGACGGCAAAAACCTGTGCTTACGCAAAAACACTAGAAAACCATCAAATAGGCCCGAAAAGGGCCAAAGTAACCAAATCGGTAGGAAATAGGGTAGTTGAGTGAATATTCGCTATTTTACCCCTAAAACCACGTTTCAAGCACAGAAATGTCGCTTAAATGAGGCTGATAATCACGTCAAATCGAGTGTCATCAGCGAGCTCGTTTGAATCTGTGCCTCGTAGGGCAATTCTTGGGTCTGGTTCCAAAAGATCGGGATCTTCATCTTATTGCAAATCGTCTATGGGGGCGTGATGGCTTATGTCGTGTTTCGATTCTCCCGGACAGCGATTTGAAGCTCCATCTATTCCAGTTTCCCTCAGTAGAAGTTGCTCGGTGGGTTATCACCAGTGGACCTTGGCATATGGCGAATTCATCAGTGATTTTCCGCAGGTGGACTCCTGGTATAAAACCTATCCCTTCCTTTACTGCTGTAGCTCCAGTTTGGGTTCAATTGCGTGGGGTGCCGATTGATATTCGTACTAGTGCTTTCTTGAGCATGGTTGCTAGTATTTTAGGTCACCCCCTCAATGTGGATATGTCCTCCAGTACGGTTGTTGGTCAAGAGGTTCTTAAAATCTGTGTCCTAATGTCGAGTAGTAGACCATTTCCTACGTCCCTGCCAGTCTCGATAGACGGTGATGAGTTTGTTTCAATTGAATTGTCATATCTGAACGCTCCTGTTGTGTGTACTGGCTGCAAAGGGTTTGGTCACAATCTGGAGAGTTGCTCTAAAGCTAAGGGTGGAGTGCAATGGGTTCAGAAGAAAGCTTCTGAGGTTGCTGTTCCAAAGGCCTCTGATGGCCAGAGGAGCACACCGAAGACAGCTACTTCAGGGGTAGCCGCTATGGTTACTCCAGATCTTTTGCCCCAAGTTGTGGCACAAAAGCCCCAGGATGTGTGCTCTCGGGCCTCTGATGGTCTTGGAGACTCTCCGAAGGTGGCTGTGCCGGAGGGCCATGCTGGCACCTCAGCAACTTCTATCCCGAGGCAACTTTTTGACGGCTTTCAACCTGCTAAGTCTGCTGCTCGTGTACCTCCTATTCAGCAGGAGCCTATCATGTTAGTTGGTAATGCCTTTGGAGCATTGAGCATGGATGAGATTATCCCAGAAGTTGCTCCAGAGGCTGTAGTAGACCCGATTTCAGTTCCGAAAAGGAAGACAAGGAAGCGACGGGGGAAGGGTGGTGGTGGTGGAGGCGGGGGTCAAACCCCACCATCATTATGAATCTCTCAGTTTGGAACGTACGAGGGTTGAATGACCCTCGTAAACAGGACATGCTTCTTGATCATATTAGGAAGCATAGTCTTGATGTTCTAGGAGTTCTGGAAACTAGGGTGAGGTCTGGTAATGAATTTAGTATCCTTCAGTCAAAATTCAGTCATCTGAGATTTTATGGTAACTATCAGTATTCATGTCTGGGCAAAATCTGGATTCTTTGGAAACCTGATATTGATTTAAAGGTTCATTTTGCCTCTGAGCAATGTATTAGCTGTTCAGTTCAGTATAAGGGTTCTGCAGTTTTCATAACTTTCATTTATGGTGCTAATGATGCAAAGGTTCGTCTTGATCTTTACAACTTGCTGCTTGGCAAAGTTATTAAGGGTTCCCCATGGATAGTACTTGGAGATTTTAATGCTATTAGGGGCCCTAGGGATGCGTCCAATGTTATCAAATTCTCAGCAAGTATGGGTGCTTTTAATGAATTTATAGAGAAAAGTTATTTGCTGGAGCTGCCATTTTATGGTCCATTTTTCACATGCACTAATAAGCAGGAGGATAATTGGATTGCTCGTAGGCTGGATAGGGTTCTTGCCAATGAGGATTGGCTTACTATTTTTCCTCATTCCAAGATAACTGTTCTCCCGCCGGTTCTTTCAGATCATGTGAGCTTACTCCTTCAGTTTGATGTTACTTATCAGTCCTTCCCTAAGCCTTTCAGGTTTTTTAACTTCTGGGCTACTAAAGTTGGATTCCTGGACTGTGTTAAGCAATCTTGGGATAGGCCTACTTTTGGTTCCCCCATGCTCAGACTATTCAGGAAGCAGAAGCATCTTAAGGCAGCTCTAAAACAATTCAATAGAGATAACTTTAGTGATATCTCTGTGAGGGTTAAGCAAACAGCTTTGAAGCTTGCTGGTATTCAATTAGCCTTGTTGAATGCTCCTTCCAGAGTTCTAGTTGATGAAGAAAAACAGGCAACAGCTGATCTCCTTAATCTCCAGAAAGCTGAAGAGATTTTGTTCAAACAAAAGTCAAGAATTAGGGAGATTTCGGAAGGTGACTTAAACACACAGTACTTTCATCGAACTGTGAAGATTAGAACTGCTCATAATACGGTACGTCAGATCTCCACCCCTTCTGGTATCGTGTTGAGTGATCCTAATAGCATAGTTGATGAATTTGTCTCGTACTATAAAGGCTTATTAGGCACTGAGGATGATTTTGTTCTGCCTCCTTCAGTAGAGGAGTTGTCCTCTGTTCTTAATAAATTTGTATCAGATGATCATTGCTCCCTGTTGCTGCAGCCAGTTACTAGTGAGGAAATTAAGGGAGTTATGTTTCATATGGGTGGTAAGCGTGCTCCGGGTCCTGATGGTTATAACGCCACATTTTATAAATCAGCTTGGGGGATAGTTGAGAGTGATTTTGTTGCGGCAGTTTTGGAGTTCTTTGATACATCTGCTATGATCTCTGAGTTAAATGTGACCTCTTTAACTCTCATTCCTAAAATTAAGAACCCTACGCAAGTCCGTGAGTTTAGGCCTATCTCCTGTTGCAAACTATTCTATAAGTGTGTTTCAAAGATTTTGACCTCCCGATTGCAAAGAGTCCTCCCAGATATTATTAGTTCATCACAATCAGGATTTGTGAAAGATCGGCAGATTGTGGATAATATTCTGTTGGCTCAGGAATTGGTTCGAATGTATAATCATGCTTCTGTCTCCCCCAGATGTATGCTCAAAGTAGACCTAATGAAAGCATTCGATTCAGTGCACTGGGGATATCTTCTGAATATGCTGAATGCAATGAAGTTCCCCTCCCAATTTATTAAATGGATCAAAGCCTGTATCTACTCTGCTTCATACAGTATCTCTCTCAATGGAGGACTTCATAGTACTTTTTCTGCAAAAAAGGGGGTTAGACAGGGGGATCCATTGTCCCCCTATCTCTTTGTTATAGCTATGGAAGGCTTCTCTAGGCTGTTAGATATGGAGGGTCTTTCACGTTCCCTGCCTTATCATCCACAGTGTTTGAAAATTAAGCTGACTCACTTGGCTTTTGCAGATGATATGATGCTTTTTACCAATGGTAGCTACTATGGATTGGAAACCATTTTAACTATCCTGAAAAAATTTGCTAGATGGTCTGGACTGCAAGTTAATCCTGATAAATGTGAGCTCTTCAGTGCAGGGATCCCTTCCTCAACTCTTAACGCAATGTAGAGGCTCTCGGGGATTAAACTTGGTACTCTCTCTGTTTCCTATTTAGGCCTTCCTCTCATTGCTAGCAAGTTGTCTCTTCGTGATTGCTCTCCTTTAATTGAGAAGGTCACAAAGCGCATTAAAGGTTGGATCCCTAAGTCTATATCTTTTGCTGGCCGATTGCAGTTAGTGAACTCTGTTTTGATGAGCTTGTCGCAATATTGGATGAGAGTTTTTTCCCTTCCAATGAGTGTTATTAAGTGTATACAACAGCTGTGTGCCTCCTTCCTTTGGGGTGGTGATGATAAGTCTGGAAGTAAGGCAAAATTCAGTTGGTCTGAGATTGTTTTCCTTAAGAATGAGGGTGGTCTTGGTCTTAGAGACCTGAAATTGTGGAATAGAGCTCTTGTATTCCGTTTACTTTGGGAGATTTTCGCAAGTGAAGGTTCTATTTGGATTGCTTGGTTAAGGCATTATAGATTGAAAGGGAGAGATTTGGCAACCCTCTCCCCTGGCACAGGGTCATGGGTGTGGAGGAGGCTACTTAAAAATATGCAGGGCTTTTTCTCTCATTTCTCTGTTGCTGGTGATCTGTGCTATTGGGACAATGTCCCCTATGATAAAATCAAGCTCTCAGTTATTTGGCATTCAGTTCGCCTAACTCGGCCTAAAGTTGACTGGTATTGTTTAGTCTGGGGAGCTGGAAGTAGGCCGTGTAACTGCTTTCTTTCATGGTTATATGTGAGACATAGGCTATCAACTAGGGATCGTCTTATTAAATGGGGGATACCTGCTGACCCTAGGTGTATTTTGTGTGACTCAGGAGCTCTGGAATCCCATAGTCACTTATATTTTGACTGTCCCTACTCTCGTACTATTTGCAATGATCTGCTTGGAAGGGGGTTGCATGTAACTACTGTTAATGGTGAGGACATCCTTGTTGCCCTCAGTGCCCTTGCAAGTGAGCAAAGCTCTCGAGGTGTGCTCTGCAGGGCTGTTTGGACTTCTATGATTGCTGCTATATGGAGAGAACGCTGCATCCGTGCTCATGGAGGTGTGCCGTCGATTGTTGATTCGATTGTTAGCTCTATTCTCAAAGAGATAGGCTATCATGCGTTAGGAAATGAAGTTTTGCAGTTAGCCATTTCTTCTTACGGTTTTTCTTTACAGAAATAGTTTCAGTTTACAGTTTCTGTCTTTTTGAATGTAAGCTGTAAACTTTGAGCTGTGCTCTTCGGACACAGTCTCCATTTTTGGAATGAAATTATACTAATCATCCAAAAAAAAATTGTAATTTATGAAAATGAATTATTATTTTTAATATATGAACAGCGGCTACAGCCTACAAGCCTTAAGCCTACATGCGAATAAATATTTAATATTTTTTAAAATTATTTATCACATAAAAAAATTATATCAAATTTTGTAAATTGTAGTTGAGAGTTGAGACTAGTAACCCGTGGGCAACCCGAGACCCGCCCGACCCGTGACCGATGAACCCGCGACCCGATAAACCCACGACCCTGACTAACCCACAACCCGGCAAACTCGCGACCCGACTAACCCGCAACCCGACTAACCCGCAACTCGATGAACCCGCAACCCGACTAACCAGCAACCCGATGAACCCGACCTGTGGCCCGCCTAGCCCGCCCGTTTGACAGCTCTATATACACCCATGAATTCAAGGTCAGCATATTATTTGTCATGTATTCGTTAATGTTTTTATTGCCGATAATTTATGCTAGATTATCTTTATTCATAACTTTCTTTCAATAAGCCGCATAATGTTAGAAATTTGAACTATATAGTTACACTTTTTAGTCATTAATTGATAAGTTTCCTGCAAAAAACACAAATTTTTTATCTCTCTCGTATGAGGGTTTTCCCCTTGCATAAGGGCGGCGACTAGGGTTTTCTCAAACTAGGGTTGCTTTTCCGAGAAAACTCATTCATCTTCTCACTACGAATTGGGGTGTGCAATCATCTCACGGCTAGTGTGTTTTCTGATCTAATCAATGGAGACTGGTGTGGCTCGATTGAGGAGGAGAACAACGAAAATTTGGTGTTCTCTCGAGATGCTGTCAATACGGAGGCAGACGACTACACGCTCTGTGTCGTCGGATTCCTGATGTCAAACAAGAGCTTCAACTTTGCGGCTCTGGAGAGTCGGCTGACAGAACTGTGGCAGCCAGGCAGGGGGGTGACCATAGAGGACTTGGGAGGGAATCTCCTTCTCTTCCGGTTCTATCATGAGATTGATCTACGACGAATGTTGGAGCTGGGTCCATGGCACTTTGATGCAAGTCTGATCGTGATGAAAGAGCTCAAGCCGAATGAGAATCCTCGTTCTATCGACCACATTGAGGCTGACTTTTGGGTTCAGGTCCACAAGCTACCTCCGGGCTTCTTCTCCATGACGGTGGGACAGGCGCTGGGAATTATATTGGCACTTTTATTGACTATGATGAGAGGAATTTATTACCTTTTGATCGTGAGTATATGCGACTGAGGGTGCGACTTGACATTCGTAAGCCACTTAAATGCAAGAAGAAAATCAAAATGGAAGGGGGGTGAGTGTAAGTTGCGAGTTTAAGTACGAGATGCGGTCGTATGGGTTACATCGACTGATACTGCGAGGTTCTCTTCCAAGTCCCAACCGATAAGATTGTCAGGCAGTGGGATGAGCGACTTCGAGCACCGCCACGCAAAATAAAAGTGAGGCCGATAGAAAGTTTATAGTGCGATGCGCTCAAACTGGGAATGGTGGGGTTTTGGCTGGGATCCATAGTACTTTCAATCAGACATGTGGTTTTACACACACCCAAAAATTGGCAACCTCCGAGAGAGCATCCCAAGGACTGGTTGGGAACCTTGGGGCCAGTAGGCTGATAGTAGGAATGCATATTGTGCATGGTGAGGAAGCGGTGACATCAGAATTTGTATCGCTGGTCATCAATGAGGAGAAGAAGAGGCGGCAGAATGATGAGATTGGTGACGTCGGTTCTCATATGGAGGTTGATGGGACCAGCGGTGGGAAACCTACCAAATCCCAAGAAAAGGGTGGCCATGACCCTAGGAAGGTGGTGCAGGCAGGCCTCAACAGTTTTAGGACCTACTAGGAGCAATGATCGTCCTAAGCTGGAACTGTCGATGTTTGGGCCAACCTCGAGCAGTTCAAGGAATGAACGAGCTGATAGCAGCTTGTAGGTCGGATGTTATTTTCCTATCGGAAACTCTGGTAGGGAGACAACGCATGGAGATGATACGTGGGCAAATTAAATTTGAGGGTTGTTTTATAGTGGAGAATAACGGACATAATGGAGGTCTCACAACTCTTTGGCGAGAGAAGGACCAGGTGCAGGTGATTTCGTATGGGAATCACTTCATTAATATGAGGGTGGCTGACGAAAATGGAGTGAAGTTTTGTCTTACAGGCTTTTATGGCATACCAGATAGAGCACGTAGACGAGAATCATGGGATTTACTTAGGAGCTTGGGAATTAATGACCATGAGCCATGGTGTGTTATCGGCAATTTTAATGATCCCCTGAGTGCGTAGGTGATGACACTCAATTTTACGTGATATCAGCCTAATTTAAGCTACATTTCCTTGCTTGAATCTCGGGTTTTAGGGTAGTTTAGGTTATTTTACCTAATTGCTCTAATTCTTGCCATATTGGTTACTTTGGCCCCGTTATGGGTCTATTTGATGGTTTTCTAGTGCTTTTGAGAATGCACCGGTTTTTGTCGTCAAATACGTAGCCACGGACGAGCTCGGGAAGCAAAGGAACCTCAAGGGATGACCCGAGATCAATCCGAAATCAACCAAGCCAGAAAAAATCACTGTCCCGGTTGTAACTAAAGTTTTCGGCGAGAAGTCTAAAGTCTTCACCGAAAACTTATGCAAGAAATTCACAGTCGAAGGCAGGAGAATCCAACCAAAGTTTCCTCTGAAGTCTTCGGCGAAAACTCCCAGGTTTTCGCCGAAAACTAATTCCTTTTTTCGGCTGGAATCCTAAACCCTATAAATACTAAACCGGCGGCCACAAAAGAGATATACCTATTCCTTGGATTAATTTCTAGACTAAAAAGTTTGAGAGAGAGTTTAGAGAGTTCGAGGAGCCAGGAAGAGATCGTGACGCTATCCTTCCATCTCGGAGAACTCGGTGCTAGGAGTTGAAGATCCAAGAGATTGAAGCTTCACAGATTCATCTGAAATTACGTTTTACAGTTCTTCTCTGTTCTTCCTGATTAAAGATGTATTCCTTGTTTATCTTCAATTCTTTTGTTTTGAATATGAGTAGCTAAAATCATAGAGCTTAGATTAGATGAACCCTAAGTGACCTGGGGCTTTAAAGCGGTCACGGATCGGCGGTAATTAAATCTAGCTTCAATAAGTTTCTCTTGCATGTTTGGTTTGTTCTTAATTGCTTCTGTGTTTCTTTTCTAGCTTGATCACCTAGTTAAGATTCTAGTTAAGCTGAGGATAGTAGCGAATGTTCGCCTCACTTCAAAACACCAAATCAATAGTTAACCTATTCATTGGAACAATTTTTCTTTGTAGGAACCAGTTAGGGTTAATCTGCTGCTAGAGTAACTCGTTAATCACTAGTAATCGCGTCCGTTGGTTTTCCGTTGCAGAAATGAACGCACGGGCGGTCAATTAATCTTGGGAGTTAGATCGGATAGAGCGAACGTTGGCCAGTCTTAAACTTAAGGGTCATGATTTATGGTGGTGTCTGAGAACTGAGTGATTCGGGATTGAAAACCACTGGTCTTGTGATCGCCAATGATCTGGTGAACTTAGGGGATTCGAGTCTAAGCTTGTCTGTCGTCTTGTTAAGTCAACCAATCGTTCAACTGCTTTCTGTTTTCATTTCTTATTTTCTGGTTTTATAGTTTAGAAATCGTGGAACTCACACCACGCGCAACTTGTTTTGAATTGAGTAAATTGCCATCATATTTGAGTAGACGATTAGAAGAGACCTGTGGAATACGATCTGCTTAGTTTTTAGCTTAGTAGTATTTGATCACTGTTCTGCAGCACATAAGTAGGATAAGTTGGGGACGTATGAACACCCTTAGTGGCTGATGAGAGGGTTTAGGGGGGCCGTGGAAGATTTCCAGTTAGTGGATATTTCGATGATTGGGTATCCATACACGTGGAGTAGCTCCAGAGGGAAGTCCGAGGTGGTGGAAGAGATATTGGATAGGTGTTTAGTCACAGATGTGTGGTTAGCTGCTTTTCCATATTCATAGCTCGTTAACTCGGTGGCTCCAATCTCTGACCATTCACCTATTGTTCTAACGACGCAAGTGGGGCCTGCATGCATGCACCGACGTAAGTTTCGCTTTGAAAATTACTGGATGAAGATGCCGGGACTTAAGGAGGTGATTAGGAGATGCTGGGTGGCAGGTGGAGCGGTGGATATTGAGGCTAAATTGCAAGTTTGTGTGGATGAATTAATGGCATGGAGTAAGGTCATTGGGGTGAATTTTAAGTCGGATATTAAACGAATAAGGAAACAGCCGGAGGAGCTCCGAACTGATCAATCGGAGAGTGGTGTACAGGAATATGAGTGTAAACGACAGAAGTTGTTACAATTGCTACAACACGAAGAGAAATATTGGAAGCAACGTGCCAAACACTATTGGATGAAGGACGGGAAGAAGAATACAAAATACTTTCATCATGTCGCAATTGGTCGGAAAAAAGGAAAAAACTCATGAGGATACGGGACAGCAATGGCGATTGGCAAGACTCAGAAGATGGTATGGCCTCAGTTGCAATTGACTATTTTCGTAATCTTTTCAGGTCACAAAGTACGAACACGCGACCAGTTGTTGATCTTGTGCCCAGGCGAGTCTCAGAGGAAGAAAATGAACTATTAACAGTAGCCTATACGAAAGAAGAATTCTGTTTGGCGCTTTTCGACATGAATCCGGATAAAGCCCCCGGACCGGATGACTTTAACCCGGGTTTCTATCAGCGAATGTGGGACGAGATTGGAGATGATGTGTTCAATGAGGGAGTTGCTTGGTTGGCGAAGGAGAAATTACCGATTGGAATTCAACAAACGAATATAGTGCTTCTACCTAAGGTAACTAATCCGGAAAACATGAAGGACCTTCGACCTATAAATCTGTGTAGTGTGTTGTATCGTATCATTGTGAAGGTGCTTGCTAATAGATTGAGAAGGGTGATGGAGAGGGTTGTCGGAGAAGAGCAATCTGCATTTGTGAAGGGGCGTAGTATTGTTGATAATATTTTGATTGCCTTTGAGACCTTGCATGCTATGAAGGTCAAGCAACGCACTAAACAGGAGTTTGCAGCACTAAAAGTTGACATCTCTAAGGCATATGACAGAGTGGAGTGGAGGTATATGGAGGAGATGATGTGTGCATTTGGGTTCTGTGAGCAATGGGTTAAATGGATGATGATGTGCATTAAATCGGTGGAGTATAAGTTCCTAATTAACAATGTGGAGGGGGAGTCGTTTCGTCAGGGGAGAGGCCTAAGACAAGGGTGCCCCTTATCACCTTTTCTCTTCCTCATCTGCGCCGAAGGACTATCCTTGCTTATGAAGAATGAAGCACATAAAGGATGTCTTCAAAGAATGAGAGTGAGTGTGAAGGCGCCGCAGATCACACACCTTTTATTTGTGGATGACAGCTTCCTTTTCTTCCAGGTGGGAGTGAGGGATGCTAGATTTTTGGGTCAGGTACTAGATACGTACGCACGTGCCTCGGGTCAACTAGTCAATTACTCAAAATCGAGCATTTTCTTCACTAGGTCGACGGATAATATGCTCGTGGAGGCGACTAGCTAGATTTTGGGAGTTACAGCTTCATTGGACTCAGGTAAGTATCTTGGGCTGCCCTCCATCGTTGGGAGAAAGAAGAAAGTAACCATGGCGTTCTTGCGTGAAAGAATGTGGGCAAAGGTGAATGGCTGGTGGCATTAGTTTAATTTAATAAGCGGTAGAGAGTTCCTCATCAAAACTGTGGTTCAAGCAATACCTACTTACTTTATGAGTGTGTTCCAGATTCCTTTGATGCTGGCAGAGGAGTTGGAGCGCATGCTTAACAGCTTTCGGTGGGGAATGAAGCAATCGGAAGGAAGATGAGGGGTCGCGTGGATGAGGTGGAGGAGGTTGTGTGTTTGGAAGGAGTTTGGAGGGATGGGGTTCCAAGACTTCGCCAGTTTCAATCTCGCCATGTTGGGTAAGCAAGGGTGGAAATTCTTAGCTAAACCAAATGCTCTAGTTACGAGGGTGGTCAAAGTCAAATACTTCCCAAAAGGGGATTATCTTATAGCTGAGAGCGGTTACCACCATAGCTTTGTGTGGAAGAGCATTTTAGCGGCCTAAGATGTTGTGAGAAGGGGATATCAGTGGAGAATAGAGGATGGTTCGAATGTGGGGGTGTGGAAGGAGTCGTGGTTGAGGGACGACAATAATTGTTATGTGGAGACGGTCCCTAGTCTGCAACTCAATGATTTGACGGTTAAAGATTTGATCATTCCGAACCTTTGGGTTTGGAATGATTTGCTACTTACTCAAATTTTTTGTGATCGCGATGTTCAGGTTATAAGACAAATGATGCCTCTAGTGCAAGGTGGGGAAGATGCTCGTATCTGGAGACATGAAAGCATGGGGAGTATTCAATTCAGTCGGCGTATCGAGAAGTCATGGAGGAGATCAGTGCAATCGGGGGACTGTACCCGGTAGGGCCTTGGACCAAACTTTGGAGCTTGAAAATACCGCCGAAGTCCAAAAAATAGATATGACGAATGGCGAGAGGGATCTTACCGACCCGACGTGCGTTACATGCCCGAGGCATCCCGATTGAGAAGTCGTGCGTGTGTTGTGAAACAGAGGCGGATACACTAGAACATGTTTTCTTCAGGTGTCATGTGGTTATGGAGTGCTAGGAGATGAGTGGTTACGAAGCTGGTTGGAGAGTCTGCCAGGTTTTGGCGTTGACGGGAGGAGGTGGGTTTTTGAATTGATTAACTCTGGAGTGGTGTACCTAACTCAGAAATTGGCAGCAATGCTATGGACCATTTGGAGAGAGCAAAATACAAGACTTTGGCAAGGGAAAACATGCCCAAGCTCGAGCTGGTCCGTCTGGGAGAGGAGGAGTTGAGGGAGTGGTTGGAGATTCACAAAGAGGGAGGGAGGACGGCTACGACGGAGGTACGTAGATGTCTCAGCTGGCACCCCCCGCCCCCACCTACGTTAAGTGCTGTCCGACGCCGGTACTAACTACGGTGCTGGGATGGTGATTAGAGATGAGCGTGGCCATGTTCTACAGTTTGTTATGCAGAAGCAGCGAGGCAATGGCATTGTAAGATAGTTAGAATCCATGACAGTACTGGAGGGCATGAAATGGATAGAGAGTATGGGAATATGATCGCGTGTTTTTTGAAACAGACAGCTTGCAGGTGGCGAAGGCGATAAACGGAGGAACATCGGACGTGATAGAGTTTGGCAGATTGATCACGGAGTGTAGGATTTTCATTGATAGTAGACCATTTTACAAGGTCGTTTGGGTTAGGAGAGATAGAAACGTGCTCGCTCATGAGTTAGCTCATAGATCACGCTTTCTGGTGTCACCTATACTGGGAGAGACACCTCCTAGCTGGAGTATGCAATATGTAAACCGGGTGTGTTTTGATTTGAATCATTTGATACAAGCAGCAATTTTTGAATTTTTTTTTTGATAAGTTTCCTCCATTTATTTTCCTAACCAAATTATCTTGATCGAATAGCTACTTCGATCAGCAAGTAGTACATGCTAAGTTAATTTAATTGTTTTGGTTTGATTTTCTAAGCTTATGGGTTGTACCACCGTTTTCTGATAATACATTTAACATTCATAAATACAAATAGCCAAAACTTAGACGAAGGACAATAAAACACTTTTTTAACTATATTATAAATGTTGAAAGAACATTTATGTAAAATATCATGTAAAATAAGTGTCATAAAGTTTGAAAATATAGCTAACAATATAGCGACATAACAAATTTTCATTGATAAATGTCACTAGAAGTTCTAATGTTGCAACATTAGAAAAAATAAATGCCAAATTTAGTTTTTTAGTGACATTTAATAAAAATGTTGTTATAGTCTACCAAATAAACGTCGTAAAAACTTATTTTTCTTGTACTGTACTAAAAAATAATGTTGAGATTTTCTTTGTTGATTTTGGTGTCTTGATGTTTGCACTTTAATATTTTCTGTTTTGTTTAATCGCGAGACCATTGCTAATGAAACAAATCTTTCCACGTCATGTTGGGGGCATGCTATTTTACATGCTTCATCACTAATTCGCATTAGGCCAACAAGTTATCATTAGTTTTCTCCCTTACAATCGGTTTTTGGCCAGGAACCAAACATATCCCATCTAAGAATATTTGGATGTGTTGTTTATATCCCAATTGCTCCACCACAGCATACTAAGATGGGTCCTCAAAGGTGGTTGCGAATTTATGTCAGTTATGAGTCTCCATCAATCATAAAACACTTAGAACCATTAACAAGAGATTTATTCACATCTCATTTTGTTGATTGTCATTTTGATGAATCTGTTTTCCCAACATTAGGGGGAGAAAATAAAAGCTAGACAAAGAGATCATTTGGAATGAATTATCAATATCTCATTTTGATCCTCGCTCTAAACAATGTGAACTAGAAGTTCGAAAGATAATTCATTTGCAAAGCTGAGCAAATCAACTGCCAGATGCTTTTACTGACCTAAATCGAGTAACCAAATAAGATATACCAACGATAAATGCCCCAACAAAAGTTGATGTCCCAATTGACCAACATGAAAACGCAAATGAGTCTAAAGCACACATGAAACATAGTAGACCTGTTGGTTCCAAAGATTAGAGCTGTCAAACAGGCGGGCTGGGCGGGCCACGGGTTGGGTTAATCGGGTTGCGGGTTCGTCGGGTTGCGGGTTCGTCGGGTTACGGGTTCGTCGACCTGCGGGTTCGTCGGGTTGCGGGTTCGTCGAGTTGCAGGTTCGTCGGGTTGCGAGTTAGTTGGGTCGCGGGTTAGTCGGGTCGCGGGTTCATCGGGTTGCGGGTTCATCGGTCTCGGGCCGGACGGGTCTCGGATTGCCAACGGGTTACTACTTACTAGTCTCAACTCTCAACTACAATTTGCAAAATTTTATATAATTTTTTTATGTGATAAATAATTTAAAATAATATTAAATTTTTATTCGCGGCTGGTAGGCTTAAGGCTTGTAGTCGCTGTTCATATATTAAAAATAATAATTTATTTTCATAAATTACATATACTTACAATAAATGAAATAAAATTGAATATAATTTAGTTTTTAAGGTCTAGGGTTTAATATTAGACTAATTTATAAATTTAGTCAATTCTTTCAAAAAAAAAAATCAAATCTAGCCACTTCCTTTTTATAACATTTTTAGGCCAAACGTTTACTTTTATGTCAAATGACAAATATAGTCAACGTTCATTAGATTTTTAACACTGTTGGTGCTGCTAACTGCTAAGAGCTAACAGATTTTAAACCTTTGTTTGGAATGTTATATATATATTGTTTTTAATTTAATTGTTTTTGAAATAAACTTGGTGAAGTCAGAAGTAGATGAAATTTTTATATCTTCAATAATGACATAATGTTGATATTTGAAGCACTGAATATTATGAATTGTGTGACAATCGGGTTATTCGGGTCGGGCGGGCGGGTTGCGGGTTAGTCGGGTTGCGGGGTTACGAGTTTGTCGGGTTGCGGGTTAGCCGGGTTGCGGGTTAGTCGGGTTGCGGGTTCATCGGGTTGCTGGTTCATCGGGCTGCGGGTTGGATTGTTGACTTTTTGGTCAATCGGGCCACGGGTCGGGCTGGGCGGGTTTATCGGGTAGGGTCAGCATTTTGCCAGCTCTACCAAAGATAAAAATCATCGCAAAAGAAAAGGATCGATTAATCAAGATGGTCAAGTTGAGGATATGATAACTCTCGAAAAGCCACCAAGCATAACTGGTATATCAGGTGTAGAAGAGCATTAGGTACCTGAACATATTGAAAATAAAGAGATCTCAATTAATTATGTCTTGGATGGTAAACAATGAAACCGAAATATAGTTAACATTGACCAAAATTTAGCTTATAATGCAGCGCTGAATGTCATAAACGAGAATGAGGGTCATGAGCCAAAATCCATAAATGCATGCAAACAAAAAGAGGATTGGCCAAAATGGAAAGACGCGATTACGGTAGAATTACATTCTCTTGAAAAACGAAAAGTTTTTGGATCTGTAGTCCTTACACCTGAAGGTGTCAAACCGGTAAGGTACAAGTGGGTTTTGTTAGAAAGCGTAATGAAAATGTTGAAATCACAAGATATAAAGCACGTCTTGTTGCCCAAGGATTTTCACAAAGACCTAATCTTAACTATGAAGAGACATATTCTCCTGTGGTGGATGCAACTACTTTTTGGTATTAAATTAGTATGGCAATTCAAGAAGGATTGGATTTGCGTCTAATAGATGTCGTTACAACCTATTTATATGGCTCACTTGATAATGACATTTATATGAAACTCCCTGAAGGATTTCATTTGCCTAAAGCTAGCAAATGAATCAAGTTCTCGACAACATTATTCAATCAAATTGAATAAATCTTTATATGGATTAAAACAATCAGGAAGAATGTGATATAATCGTCTCAGTGAATAGTTACTCAAAGAAGGATCCTATATGTTCATGTGTTTTCCTAAAAAGATCAGAAATTTAATTTGTAATTTTTTATGTTTATGTTGATGATATAAATATTAATGGAACTCCTGAAGAGTTAATAAAGAGGTCACTTGCTTGAAAAAGGAATTTGAGATGAAAGATTTGGGAAGAACAAAATATTGTCTTGGACTCCAAGTTGAGCATTTACCAAACGGAATTCTTGTACATCGTGAAAAATACACTACTAAGGCGTTGAAACGTTTTTATATGGACAAATGACATCCATTGAGTACTCCAACGGGTGTAAGATCACTAGATGTAAATAAGGATCCATTTAGACCTCGAGAAAGCAACGAGGAACTACTTGGTCCTGAAGTACCCTATCTTAGTGCAATTGGTGCACTAACGTATCTTGCTAGCCATACACGACCAAATATATCATTTGTTGTTAATTTGTTAGCAAGATATAGTTCTTCTTCAACACGAAGACATTGGAATGGTGTCAAACATATACTTCGCTATCTTCAAGGGACACATGATATGAGATTATTTTATTCAAGTGAATCAAATGTAGATTTAGTGGGATATGCAGACGCTGGATATTTATCTGACCCTCATATCGACCGATCACAAATGGGTTATTTGTCACATATGGCGATACAACAGTTTCTTGGCGATCTGTGAAACAAATAATTACAGCCACATCATCTAGTCATGCCGAAATTTTGGCAATACACGAGGCTAGTCGTGAATGTGTTTGGTTGAGGTCTATAATACAACAAATTCAAAGATCGTGTGGAATATCTTTAGAAAGATGGTTCCTACACTCTTGTATCACAACTGAAAGATGGTTACATCAAAGGAGATATAACGAAACACATATCGCCCAAATTCTTTTGCACTCACAACCTTCAAAAGAATGGTGAAATAATCGTTAAACTGGTACGTTCAAGCGATAACTTGGCTGATATGTTCACTAAAGCTCTTCCTGCATCAACCTTTGAAAAACTTGCGCGTAAAATTGGAGTTCGACCATGAAAGAATCTCAAGTGATATCATCATGAGGGGGAGTCGATACGCATCGCACTCTTTTTCCCTTAACCATGTTTTTCCCACTGGGATTTCTTGGTAAGGTTTTTAATGAAGCGATATTAGGTAGCGTATTAGAAAATATGATGTAACCAATGGTCAAGGGGGAGTGTTATGAATATTTATATTCATTATACATTTGAATGCCCATTGTGTAACTTCCCATATGTGTAACCTTCTCCTCCTCCTATTCATGGTAGTTTATCTCATATTCATGTGTAGTTATTCTAGTCTTGTATAGGTTATGCACTATTGAGCCTATAAATAGAGCTCTACTTTGTAACCTTGAACATACACCAATAACAATAAGAAGCACCACTCTTATACTCTGTTTCCTTGTTCCCTTATTCCCTTGTTCCCCATTGTTATTAGTTTTCTAACATAAAGATGATTTATAAGCTATATACCTCGATACAAAAGTTTACTTGCCAAAAAAGAAAACAAACAAACGAAAGTTTGGAAATGGCCATACTTGTGAAATTCACATAATATCAGCAACATGACAAATCTTATTACATAAAATCAGATCAATTTTTCACTAAGTTGCCTCTGTTAACTTTTTCTAAGAGCCATCAAGGAAAAACACAACTCTCATTTGGGTTTGTGATTAAAGAAAAATATTCTCACCTCTTCACCTAATTAGAATGCTAAATAAAACAAAGGAGAAACAAAAAACAAAATGTATAGAAAAGCTTCTTGAGCTGAGATGCAAAAAAAACAAAAAAAAAACGAGTGAAAGATCTTGACTAGAGTATCCTCCCGTAAGGCCTCATTTCTCTGGGCAATCCTTCGTAGTTCTCTGCATTTACATCAGCTTGGAACATTGGTCGATTACCATTTTTCAGAATACCCTCTGCTAAGTGCTCCTTGCTTGGTGTCAACATTATGAAATTTGGTTCCGCTCTTTGGTAGCTACATACACATTAATTAATCACCATTAATTCAGAACAACACCTATCTTCTCTATGTAATCTGTATTAGCATTAACAACGGACCTGGCTTCTCGAAGATTTTCCACTCGTATGCCAAACCCATACCCTGTTTTTCCTGTCATTCTATTTCTGGTAGCTGCAACAATCACCCAACATTTTATTCAATTACCATATATATATATATATATATCAGTATTGCTCTACCGCTACAAGCCTATCATTGACGTCTGCATGAAGCAAACATCAAAAGGTTGTTTCATAGAGTGCATTATAAACAAATTTGGCTTTACTCGAAGAGACGATAGTATACAATCAAAAGGTCCAAGGAGTGCTCAAAAGATGGATAAGAGTGTTCTGCATTGCACCTGTAACATTGAATGTAAACGAAGGTTTCCACCATGACTTGAAGGCCAATACAAATGATGAGGTGAGAGGACCAATCTTTGCCTGCAAAAATTATATAAAGATATAAAATGTGCACTTGACACAAGTTGTTTGATCGTGAGTTGTATCAAAACAGTACCTTTAATAGGAAATTCTTGTTGGCTTGCCAGGATGCAGCGACATTGAAGGCGGAGTCTGGAAAATCCTTTGACGTTTTGTCATCATCAACCCTTTTAAATATAAAAAAAATGTACATTACAAGTTTGGAACTAAACTCGACACTGACAATAAGATAAATTGCAGCTTAATTCACCTTGCTTGCAACTCAAATCCAAAATCAATGTAATTTGTGATTCCAACTACTTCATCTCCTTCAAATGGATTCTTCACCTGCACATATGAGATTGGTAGTTCAAAATTTCCACTGGATAAAAACGAAATGAAACATCAATATGTGTAAAGTTTTCTATTGATGTAAGATTCAAATTCCCAAAAGAGAAAGTAGAGAATAATCTTGAAGATTTTATCTGTGAAATGACCAAGAGCTAGCATACTAATTCAGTATCCAAAAACTAGGCCACTGATCAAATGAATCCAGCATAGAAACGGTCAAAGATATTATTTATGTGATTTAATAATGTGCCTGAACCTGCCTAAAATGTAAATTTCCTCATAATCTTCACATGTGTCAAGTCTAATGGTTCACTATTTCAGCACAAACATGGATGAGTTTTTTCCATGAGAGAATCAACAGACAACATTAAGAAACAACCTCTGCGTACAATGAAAATTACAAAAGTTCATAAACATACGAATAAATGACCTATGACCATTGAATAGAGAGTAAGAGAGAGTAGGAGCGTACACGTCTCTGAACCACCACATGTTGATAGAATGAGGCTGTGAACTGCATGTAAAATAAGCATAGAATTCTCTGTCAAGTCAGTTAAAGTGCTTTCACTAGAATATTCGCCAATGTCAAATTCTCATTTTAAATTAGTATGAAAATTCAAACAAGTTTTAATGTACTAAAGGTAAACAGAAGTTTAATGTTCTTACAAACTAACATAAATCACCTACAAAACTAATTTTGAGCAAGAGGCACAGACCTGGGAACGTTTAGCCAGTTCGAGACCAAAATTAAAGGAGGGACTTAAGGGGCTTGCTGATCCTATCCCATAGCCAAGTGCAGCACTCCAGTTCTTGAGATTCTTGTACTTGGCACCGTCTATACTACCAACTGATCAGAAACATTCAGAGATATCAATATGCATTAATTGTTCTTAAACTTATATTCATTTATTTTGGCACTTGATAGACAATTGTCGTAGAAAAGATAAAGACCAACTTTCAACAATTCGAGGTTAAAAATTTACCAGACCTGACCTACAAAGTGTGCAATGTTGTGGGCCAACATTTAACACTACATGAACACACTTCTCATTAACAAGGTTTTCACTACAATTTCTCAGAATCACTTTACATTTCAAAACTTTAGTTTCTTCTTAACCAAACAGGAAAAGATGTTACTAGGTTCTATTATTCTTGACAACCTAGTCTGGTTATTCCCAAACAACTTCTCAATGCAGATATAACAGGAGCTAAAAGAAAGACAAGAAATGTGCACAAAAACTAAAGAATTGAATGAGAAACATACAAGAAAATGAATCACAAGCACTAGGAGAACTCACATAATTCATTTGGAATATAATACAAACAAATAAAGGGAAACAAGTGAAAATGAGACTATGTCACAGACAAAAGATGAACAACTGACTAATATCCAATCAATTTTAAACATGACACTTACAATGTGGCTCATACTGTACTCCGAGGGATAATCTTCCAATCTTGCTCACAAGCCATGCATTCTTTGGCAACTCTTCTTTCACTAAAGTGTATGTAAAGAAAACAAGGGACCGTAAGGATTGTTCATATGCTTACACAATGAGCTTGAACAGTACGAACAAAAAAGAGAATTCATGCAATTAACACTGATCTTCGAATAACCTACAAGCAAAAGGCATAATAGTGGCCCCAATAGACAAACACTCGGATCCATATCTCAGTCCCATTACTCCATAATCTTCAGAAGCTACTCTGAAACAGTGAGTTTTGCCATAAGGACAAATTTGACCATCAATAAATACAATTATCAGAAAATAACATATGAAACGTGGGGAAGGTAGGGTGATACCTATTTCTCAATAATATAGGCAACACGCCAAAAGCTCCCAATCCAAGTCTCGGATAGAAAGCACATGATCTCAATCGTAGTATACTGAAGGAAGCAAATTAATCTTTTTTGAAGAAGAACCATGAAAAGAAGAGAATGTAGATTGAACGTTGGAATTTTAACTTACGGATCACAGTTTGATACATAAAGGTCCATGAAGGTATGAGGATCATGCACATCACTGTTGACATAAAAAGATGAAAAATAGACAATGAATTAAAAAACTCTAATAGTTTCTTGCAATACATAACATAATTCAAAGCTTGAAATAATTGGAAATAGTATACTTGATATAGTTTATATAACTTCATAGCAGAAAAAAAATTTAAATCATAAACCTAATTTACATAATATCTTAAGTCTTAAAAAGACATTATCATTAATTAACTGAAAACAAATATGATTCAGTAGCATCAATAAATAACTTGTAATTTTTTATCTAATTTAGAAATTAATTATCTATATTGTTAATATGGTAATAAATTTTGAAACGAGTGTCAAACTCTATATGTAAAAGTTTCATATTTTTATTATTTCACTAATTTTTATTTAAAAACAATTATATGCAAATATCATAAGTAATTAATTATGCATATATAAAATGTATTAAGCTAACTTAACTTTGAATGTAAAAAATTTAAATAACCTAATATAAAACTGAAATAAATGAAAAAAAAAAAAAGCTAAAGCTAGACATTCAACACATTTTCACATTTTGACAATACTTTAACTACTGCTCTACAATGCTTTCCTAGTTAAATTTAGATTAATCTGTCTAAATTCAAACCTAAAGTATGTATACTTTTTTTTTAAATTCTCAGGGATGTCATGGATCAAACTTCAAACAATACCTTTGCCAGCGAAAAAATGCATTTCCGTCGATATTCTCCTCGGGCTTGTGATCCAACGGTCCGGAAACCTGATGAGTAATCAGGTTAAGGCAAAACCAACGGTTTGCTTTCACATGCATGATTCTCAATTGTGTTTCGGATCAGAAAATGAGGGATAAGATTTCATAAATCAGAATAATAGGATACAGTTGCAATTAAATCCACATGAGGATCATCAATTGGTTTCAACATGATCCTGGTAGTAAAATGTTGTGCTTCCTCAAAATAATCCTCGAATAAGCACTTTAAAGCTAGCTTCCCAAACAACAAATTGTACGACGACTCCAGCATCCTGCAACAGTTTCAGAAATGATCAATTGTCGTTGTTACACAACCCATACGATAGAATTTGAGAGAAATGGAACCTGTTGCGGGCTGCGAGAGGAGGGAAGTCAAAAAGCGGTGGGACGAGCACCATAGGGGGTGGCGGTTCTGCGAGGGATACATAGTTCCCCATTGTGTTTGTTCACCAATTCGACAATGTATCTGTATTCTTCTGTTGAAGGTTTGGTGAGAATCTGAAAATTAAGGAAGAAGAATAAGTAAGAGAGAAAGAAGGTTTGTACCAAAGAAAAAAAGAGAGAAGGAAGTAATGGTAAAGATGAGTGTAGCTAGACGCTAGTTACGTTCATCCTGAACTTTTGAGTTTTGAAATGGCGGTCTCATTCTATGAAAACACAAAGTAATAGGATCACGCTAAACTCGGATCATTTATAATTAGATGCCCACTATACAAAATAGCTATTCTTACCACTAGTTTAATATAAAGGCAAACTTTAAATTTTTATTCTATATTAACAAATATTTACGGCAACTCAATTATACAAAACTTTTGTTAATTAATAAAATTAGATTATTGGATGCAACACACATTTAGTTATAAAGTATTCTATTTGAAAAGTTAATGTGATAACCTGACCATTTTTTGCCCACTAATTGGGAAAATTCTCCCAGATTCTGGCGAAAATTGGTAGTTTTGTAAATAATTAAAAAATATTATTAAATTTTTAAAAATCAGTACTTTACTAAAATCACCAATAAAACGTTTAATACAATCATCCAAAAATGTGACTTTTCGACAAATTCAAATAGTATGAAAATTCAATAAGTTGTAACTTACTCGTTTAAACTCATTTTTAATCTATAAAATTGCGCGCAATTGTTGAAAAGTTTCCTATTTAAAGATATCTTATTTGACTTGGAATGACAAACTAAAAAACGACAAATCTAAATAGATACATGAATCCATTTGGGTTTGTCAATCTATGTCAAATGAGATATCATTAGAGAGTTTCACAAATGCCTTGACTTTAAAAAAACAACTAACATATGCCTAAATTTCAATTTTAATGTTACATGAAACGTAACATATATACTCTAACATGCTCAAACACAAATTGAATTTCAGTTTTCATAAAACTAAAACTCATCATGCTATAATACATTATAACTAAAATAGAGAACAAATTACTCACCTCAATTCCTCGAGTTCCCAAATTTGGGCTTGGATCAATTTAAAAGTTTGATATAGATCTACAAGAATATATATATATAATTGTTACAATAATTATAGAAATAATTAACAAAAACAATATACAAAATCAACCATCATAATCTAACATTGAACCATCTTCTCCAACCTAAATCATTTGCATAATATTTTATGATTAATATATAAATTGCAAGCCACAATGACCAACTAAAATCTCAACAGTTTCATTTAGAGTCCAAATCAGCTAGAACCAAGACTACATATTTTAAATTATGATTTATCACCTTAAAAAAAAAGGATTTATCCACACAAAAAAAATCCTAAATCGATAAAAGTTTCAACACTAAACTTAGGATTTATGATCTAAACAAAATTTCAAAAAAAAAACGAGATCATTTATATAGTAATTTGATGTAAACAAAATCTCTTTTATACAGTAATTAATTAGATGTGTATTAATGATTTTTTTAATAGAAATTGGGTATCTTTATAAAGCAAAGCATAAAAGATCTAAATGTATTTAAAAGAGATAATTGAACTGGCCCAAGTTCCGAGAGTCTCGATACGGAAGAAAACTCTTGTCTGGGTCCTAAATAAAAAATGCGGCCCATAAATACTCCAAGAACGGCCCCATTCATACAAATGAAGCTCGGCCCGTTATTATTCGATTTTTTTTAAACTGGGTATTGTTGATTTTAATAAACTTCAGCCCATTAACTTCAATTAAACTTGACCCAATAATAATAACTAAATAAGAATAAAAAACCCTAACACGGGTTTAGGTTGAAGGTTCAATAGTTCGCCGCCGCCGTGAATCTCTCGTCCGGTGGCGGCGTTAAAGTGACTCTCTCGTCCTCCGCCTTTACTTTGCCGGGGATTTAGAAAACGACGGTAACTTTTCTAGACCTCGATTTCACATACTTTCTTCTCTTCGATCCTGATCAACATCCCCATCTTTTACGATGTTTCTTCTTTAAATGGAGACAGGGGCTGACATGAAGGCGGTTTGCATAAGAGGATTACCCCTTGGCTTCCCGATCGGCCGACCATTAGGTTTGCTAAATTGTTGTCCTATGTTTCTAGTGTTGGTAAGGGAAAAGAGGAATGCACCGCTCGGATGGTTCAACCGAACCAGGAAAAAATGGGTTAAATCAACAGAAGAAAAAGACTAGAAAATTCTGATTCACGGTCTATGAGTTTCTACACTACACTATAAATTCTGATTTGGTATGTGAGTTTTGATTCTTACCTTGTTTCCTTGCGCTATGATTCTGATCATCACTTTCTTCTCTTTCATGTGTTGATCATCGTTGGGAATTGGTATGATTCCAACTTATTTCTTTTTCTGCGTTGCGAGGTTCGAGAGGAGGAGGAAGCAGCGAATGGAGGCGTAATATTTGTTATATATAGAGTTGATATTTTACTTTACGCAATTAGTTTTCTTTTTTAAAAGAATATTTTTATTTACGTACCGTCCATATTTTACTTTGCGTAGTCTATATTTTTCAAAAAATTATTATTATACTCCTATTAATTTGTGCCTTCCATATTTTACGTAGCGCAATCCATGTTTTACTTCGGGCAATTTGTTTTTACTTCACGCAGTGACGCAGTCCACGTTTTACTTCGCGAAGTCCGTTTGTACTTCGCTCAATCCAGGTTTTACTTCGTATAGTCCATTTTATCGCGCAGTCCAAGTTTTACTTCACGCAGTCCAGATTTTAATAACATAAATAACTAAAAACCTTAATTTTTTTTGGATATTTTGGAAGATATGTAATGGTTATAGTTATTCAATTTATTTTTGTGAAAATGTAATTATTTTTATTTTATTAGAATATTCATTTTAGATATGAAATTTGTCATTGTTTTGAATATGTATTTTATTTTACTTTCAAAACAATAAAAAAAATTTATTCAAATATGAACTACGTTAGTAAATTTAGACCGCACAAAGTAAAAATGGAACGTGTTAGTAAAATATGGACTGATTGAAGTAAGAACGGACTGCGCAAAGTAAAACATAGATTGTGCGAAGTAAAAAACGGATTGCATAAAGTAAAACTTGGACTGCGCGGAGCAAAAACGGATTGCGTGAGGTAAAACATGGACTGTATGAAGTAAAAACGGACTGCTTGAAGTAAAGCATGGACTGCACGAAGTAAAATACAATAAGGGTATAATGGTCTATTTCTAAAAAAATCCGAACTGCGCGAAGTAAAATATCGACTGTATATAGCAGCACCCTTTTATGGGTTTGTATAGATTGTACAATGTAAAGTACGGATGGTACATAACAACACTTATGAATTTAATAAGGGTCAAATACTTTCTCCTCTTTCAGTCAGGCCTTTCTCCCTCTTTCTCCTCCATTGCTCCAGAAATACTTCTAGAGGGTTCCAGGGCTCTTCCTTGCCTCCAAAGCTCATGGGAATCAGGTCGGGGCCTAGTGGAGGCACTCGGCTTCGGGCTGGACTTGGCCCTAGGCTTGGCCCGGGGTCTGGATCTGGGGCTTTGGCTCTCCAAGGCTCCGGGGGTGGTGCCGGTGTTGGCCTGGTGTAGTCTCGGCCCGACATCAGTGTTGGGGCCGGATCGGCATCAGTCTTGTCCAAGCCGGGCTTGGTGGCCAGGATCACATCATGATCCTTAGATTTGTTTAGCAAGGCTTTAAGATATGGAGGCTTAGGCATGTAGGGAGCAAGAGGTGGTGCAGAAACTGGCTTTGTCGGAGGGGGTGGAGTAGTCATTTCCTCTTCTTCTTTGTCTTCCTCTTCCTCGATCTCTAGCATGTCAATGGTGACGGCATCTGGAATCATGACCAGATCGGGAGCTGAAGGACTAGCTAGCTTCTTACCACTTCTAGTGGAAATGGCCTTGACATGCTCCCTTTTGGGGTCTGGATCTGTCTGGTTTTGCGGTTGACTGAAGAGAGGGCTATTAGCGAGGAGGCTGGCGATGTTGTTGATCTGTTATTCTGTTCTCTGGCTTTGAGCCACTTGGTCTTGGTTTAAGGCGGCTTGATTTTTGAATTTCTCTTCGTGATCGTCGAGCCTTAGGTCAAGCTTCTTGTCTGTCTCGCTCTCCCTAGTGTTTCCTGGCGCGGATCGCTGAGGCTGCTGTCCTCCGGGAATCCAGGAGGCCTTGATAGTTATTGTTCAGGTACTAATTCTGGCGATTGTCAGGTGTTGTACCGTAGTTGCCTTGGTTTCTATGAGGCGGCTGATATACTCATCCGGATTGGTTGTTCGGCTTCTGCTCTTGAAATGACCTAGATGGTCGGCTATTCTGATTCTGGTTCTTGTTGGCTCAGGAGTTGTAAGGTGGTCGCTCTTGGAAACGTCCTTGTTGTTGGGGCTGCCTGTAGTTGCGGTAGCCAATGTAGCCTTGTTGGTTGTTAGGGAAGCCTTGAGTAATGAAGCTCACCTCATCCACAGACTAGATATCTGCTTTTCCAAAATTCTAGCAATTTCCTCCGTTGTGAGCTGATAAAAACGATTTTACCAAGGTCGGTTATAGTTACCTTGATAGTTACCTTGGGGGCTGAAATTACCATGGAAACCTTGACCTTGTGCGAAGCTTACCTCCTCAAGGTCGCCTTGGCCAAGTTCAGGAGTGGTGGAAGGACAAGCACTAACATCGTGGCCTTGGCCCCCACAACCCTCACAACAAAATACCGAAGCAACCGGTGGATTACCCACATGAGATGATTGAACCTTGGAGGGATGCTTAGGCATGCTTAGGTTGCTTACTTGTGAAGCCATGGCGTCGATCTTAGACATAAGGAGAGCGATCATTGGATCATCTTCATCTCGATGTCCCGGTAACTTATGCTTCTTCCCATAGGTGGATGAATCCTTTGGTGCATCAACACTTACGGACCGAGAGTCATAGTGCGTGTCACTTCCATACTTAGACTTAGGAGGTTGTTGTCGAGACCAACTCCTTGTCTTGTTGGCCATCTCCGCGAAGAGTTCTAGAGCATCTTCGGGAGTGAGCATCCTTAAGTCACCTCCGGCGGCTTGGTTGATCATCCTTGTATTCTCAAAATCAAGGGACCTAGCAAAGATGTCCGCCAAGCTCCATTCGGCGAAGTTGTGATGAGGACAAGACCGAAGAATGGCTTGGAACCTATTCCAAGTCTCATGGAAGAGCTCTCCCTTGTGTTGTATGAAGTGGTTGATGCGGTCTCGGATTGCATCCGTCATATAGGGAGGAAAGAATTCTTCAAGGAAAGCTTCGGCTAGGCCCTCCCATGTAGTGAATGTTCTACTAGGTTGGTTCTCCAACCAAGACTTGGCTCGACCTTTGAGTGAGAAGGGGAAGAGTCGGAGTCGTATGCAATCCGGGTGAACTTGATCATTCTTAACCGTGTCACAAATCTCCAAGAAGTCCTTGAGATGCCTAGATGGACATTCACCATCAATGCCATTGAACACCACTCCATTTTGAACCATTTGGATCATATTAGGCTTGAGCTCAAAGTTCCTAGCATTGACGGGTCTTCGAACAATGCTAGAGGCTGCCCCTTCAAGAGTAGGACGAGCATAATCCGCCAAGGTACGTCTTGCACCCCTTTGTGAGTGATCATCATCATTAGTGTGGTGTGAATGTACCGATTGGTCATCGTCATCCCCGTGTTGAGACATAGTGTGGTGTGAGATGCGATCAACTTCTTCTTTTTCAACTATAGGAGGTGGGGAAGTGGTAGGTGACTTGAGCACTTGTTCTAGTCCTTGGATTTGTGCTTGAAGACGAGCTGAACGCCTCATGCACTAGTACAAGATACCTACAAACAAGCACAACAAATACACCCAAGTAATACGACAATGCGGAATAACAAAACCAAACATCAAGTAAAAGGAAGCAAAAACTAAATTGGAAGGAAGTGAATAGATCGGTCCACTACTAAGTGCTTTCAAAGGAATGAGAGGGTCCCCGGCAACGGCGCCAAAAACTTGATAAAAGCGGGTTTTACCAAGGTCGTATTCCACGGGGTTCTCTCAATGGCCTCTACTCACATTCCTCGTAGACGGTCTATTCATTTGAAAGGAGTTTTGATTTGAAATAGATATTAAAAACTTAAAGGAAACTAAAAGGAAGAAAGAAAAATAAAGTGGTGCAAATCAAAGACAAAGGGGCTCTCTTTGTGGGTAGTTTCATCATGCTCAAGATGACTAATTGAACAAACAAGTCAATCAAGATCGAGCTTGCATTCGGATGACCATGCATTTCACTTTTATAGACTCGATGCACTCTCGTAGCACCTAATCCCTATCCCAATACCACTCAACTTAGGCTCTCGCTCTCAAGCTAAGTGAAAAAAGGATGCATTCTAAGTGTTTGATGAAATGCCAAGACACAAGACCCTCTCTTAAGACTCTATGACCACAAGGCTAGGCACAACACTCTCATATCAATGCCCTAACACTAAGAGATTCACCAAAAAGCCTTTTCAAACTCAATTGAATGAAAATCCACATGCACACCAAGTGTTCGATAAAATGCCCAAGAGAGAAATCAAGTGAAAATGGTTGAAATAAGATGATCTAATCTCTTAGAACACACTCACTTCAATCCCTAGACCTACAATCTATGCAATCCAAGCACTCTCATGCATCAAATCACAATGAATGGACCAAATCAAGCAAACATGGCATAAAATGGCATTAAGAACAAGTCTAGGAATCATCCTCATACAACCAAGATCAATCATGGCAAGTTCTATACAATCATCTCTCTATCATAGCACAACTAATCTACCCATCCAAGATGAACCCTAGAAACTCAGCCACACATGGCCAAGGGAGTAAAGAGAAAAGAAGGAAGAATGGTCACCAAGAACACCATGGATGAATCCTTGAGATGATCTTCACTTCTCCACTTGTAAGCACTTCTCCCAAGGTTTGTTGGCTTTAATCCTGGCTCCAATGGCTTCAAATTGCTCCAAAAATGTGTTTTAGGGTTTGAGGGTTCGTGGATATGTGTTTGGGGTTCAAGAGATATCATAGAATTGCCCAAAATGGCCAAAAATAAGAGTATTTATAGTGCAGGGACAGTGCACGGCGTGCACCCCTGCACGGCGTGCACCCCTGCACTCTGCAGAAAGCTCGATTTTGCGATGCTCATATCTCCCTCGTCCGGACTCCAAATGACCTCCCGTTTGCTCCTATGCGCTCCTTGTCATCCGTACTTTGATGCCATAACCTGAAAATGCACAGAGGCAACTCCAATAGCCCACGAATTTGGCTCCAAAGTGGCAACCGGACAACAAAATGACACTTTGCACAAAACTTCAATATAAGCATATAAGTCATGTCATTTCACGAATACACACGGGCATTTCATAGGTCATTCATAAGCTTAAAATGCACTAATTAAAGTCACATCAAATTCCCCTACGACTAAGCTTTGCTTGTCCTCAAGCAAATGAATTAGAAAACATCCAAGTTCACAAATGACAAGTTCGGTCCATTGAGATTCAAGCAATCACAATTTAGCTTAAACTGTTCCACGAACAAACTAAACCTACACATGCAAGAACATCAACCAAACAAGTCTAAACCTCACTAATTTCTGCACACTTCAAGTAGTGGTTGATTGGGACACAGCAAAACCGACCACGACAACACCAACTCTAATCAAAAGGACTTGAAATCGGAACATGGATCGTGAGTCGTGAATGTGGCTATCGACTCGACTTCATCCGCTTCTAGATCCGCACTTTACAACTCTGGCTAGGATCAAGGGCTACATTTGAGAACTCTTTTTCTTTCTTTTCTTTTCTTTTTTTTCTTACTGCATACTAGTGCTCGATTCAACACTTCACTTAGGTGTTGAACCTGCCTAGCTCACAGCCTTTGCCCTTTTGCTTAGTGCTCAACCCGACACTTCACTTAGGTGCCGAGCTTTTCTTTTGAGCATTTTTTTTTTTTTTTACAATTTAGCCACTTAATCCTTAGCCCTTTACAACTTCCGTACAAGATTTCGAATTGGATTCCGTCTAGTCTCAAGCCACAATCACGAAAGATCAAAAAGAGAATGAAAAACATGGAAGAGGGGAAGAAATTCTGATTGCCTTCATCATCCTAGATCGGTGTTATCGAGTGGTATAAAAACACGTATCCAACCAATCAACCAACATACAAGAGTGATAAAATCTCAGTTCTGGCCCAGACTCATTTGATATTAGTGCTAACATGCTGGTTATAGGTTCTAAGTGGAACAATCTAAACATCATTGTGAAGGCTTGAAGTCAATTACACACCGAAAGTCAAGAACCGAACGATTCTACAATAGAGGAATTCGATATTCAATTAAGATCATGCAACACATCAAAACATAGCTTTAGACTTCTACCGACAAATAGTCACACCAAATCTCAAACTCCCCTACGACTAACATGAGCATTGTCCTCAATGATCAAGAGAGATAGAGGATAAGGTGGAACGAATATACCGCGCGGTGAAGAAGAGAAGCCGGAGATGGAATCCCGGGTCAAGTAACCTGTTCAGGACGAGGACCTGAATCAGGGGTACCTGTAGAAAACAAGGGAGGGCACACCACTCAAACACAACCCATAGTCGACAAGATGAGAGTACATATGAGATGTGTAATCCAACAACATGACAAGTTCAAAGCCAGAAATGAAAAGAGAAAATGAGAAGTCAAACACAACAAAACATGCAGTCATAAACAGAAATAAAAGAAAGGAAAAATCCAAAGTCCTGAGAAGTGTGAGTGATCCTGTGGCTCTCAGTGGGGTGGTGGTCGGGGGTGCCCAGGCCACTGTGACCATGGATGGTAGCCGTCAAACGGGGGAGGCGGTGGAAAGACTGCCCAAGTGCTGGAGGGGCCGGACTCAGAGTGGAAGCTCTCCTGGTAGTAGTAGGACTGATGCTGCTGCCAGTACTGAGAATGCTGAATCTGAGTAAGCTGGATACCCTGAAACTGTTGAACCTCGTGCACCTGAGCAAGCTGCTGTCCATAGAACTGCTGGCTCTCAAAGTCCCTAGTGTTGTATGCCTCGAGGTTCTGAACTCTCCTGTTAAGATCTTGTATCGCCGCACTGTCTCTCCTCTGTCCCTCACGCATATCCTCCACTACGGTCGTGAGGCGACCCATCCCCGAGATAAGCTCATGAAGTGTAGTAGGGTCGATCTCTTCATCCTCCTCATCACTGTCATCATCAGAGATCCGACAAGTCGGAACCAGAAGGTCTGTGATCTGAGCTGTAGGTAGGACAATCCGCAAGAGAACTGGTCGAGGCTCGACAAATGCTGGAGCAGGACCAAAAGCATCAAGGCACTCATACCCACGCACCAACCTGGTCACAAATCCTCCTCCCAGCAGAACACCAGTAGTGTCACTAGCTTGTATCTGAAGGAGGGCTCCTAGCACTAAATCACCTAAATGCAGCTTGATGCCCCTCTCCAAGCAGTAAAAGAGAAACAAATCTCTGACTGAGACTACACCTGGAGAGGAGGATGACTTCCTGTGGGTGATGGAGTGCCGGAAGAAGTGATGGAGGAGCTTCAGCATAGGCCGATTCACTTCTGTGACCTTGGATGAGCGAGCTGAATAACCTCTAGCCCTCGGTGCAATTTCCTTGAAGAATGCACTCTTGGCGTCCCCCGCAAGAGAAGATATGAGAGCCAACCCAGAGAGCTCGCCACTTTGAACCTGCACCCACTCATAGAACCCAAGGCGGTATCCAAACTCGTCAATGGAGCACACACGCGCCATCCCGCCGAGCCTAAAGCGCACACAAACCTCACTAGTGGTCTCGTGACACTCCACGATGAGAGTGCTCAAGAACTCCTTTGTAGGCCACTCATACGCCCTCTCGTCAACCTCCAAGAGCGGCCAAATACCGGCTCCATCAGCCAAAGTCTTCAAAGCATCCAACCAACCATCATGACTCTGCAACCCTTCAAAATCAAATCTACCCTGCCTCGCCACGGGCCATCTTGCCATAACCTGATAACGACTGTAAGCCCGATCCCTGGGGTCGAAGTCGAAGATCCTCTGAACCACTGATTCAGGAGGGTCGACGCCACGAGGAGCTGGAGGCGGCGAAGGCGACCGTGGTGGAGGAGCAGAAGACTCCCCAGTCTGTCCCTTCCGCTTCTTGGAAGCTGGTGTCTTGGATCGCTTGGGGGCGGAGGATGAAGAAGCTGCTTTACCCTTAGGAGGCATCCTGCAAAAGAAGTGCATACAAAGAATCAACCAAAAAGGCTACACTCCTAAGACAAATCCTATCAAGGCGCCGAATCATAACACATGATCAAAACATTGAGCACAATTCAAAATCATCAAGATCAAGCACAACAACCTATGCTAGGAAGAGTCAAATCATTGAAATCCACAGTTAAGCAAAAGGCATGCATCATGGATCAAAAACACGAATCAAGAACATATAAGCCTAAGTCCACACAATGTAAGGAGGAATGCACAAAAATAAATTAACGAGTGGTGATTAACCACACCCCTCCTCACACAAAGAAAGGAATTCGGTCCCTGAATTCAGTACCTGCAACAAACTAGCCAACCACACTCGGACCACAATGAGGTACCAATCCTAGCCAACCATCATGAATCAAGAACATTTAACCATCCACTTCAAACAAACAAGCCAGGATTCTCATTCAAAAAATCAACAAGCAAAATGCATATTGTCCAAATCCACACCACCGAGCAACAATACAGCAGCACTCTTCACAAGGCAAACCAGCCACCAACCAAATAATCAAGCCAAAAATCCACCCAACTGTCCAAAATCAAGCAATTGATGCAAACCAATCAAATAACAAATCACAAGTGAAAGGCACGGAATTGCAGCTTGTAAGCACTACGTCCAACTCAGCACATCAAGTAAATAAACCATTCCCACACACATGATGAACGGAACAAGCAATGAACAAGCTATGAGATCAAGCAACAACATAACTCCAAACCCTGCTCATGAAGCCATCGAAGCACACAAAGCAAATTGAGTCAATCACCAAACAATCAAACGGCCCCAACACCAGCAAACCAAACCCCAACAACAACTAAGCTAAACAGCCAAAGACTCTATCCAAGCACAATCAGCTAACAGTAACAAACCACACTATCAACGCCCAACGAAATCCAGCAACCAAATCAGAAAAAAAAAATCCAAGCCAATAGAAACCTGGAAATTGGCGGCGTCGGGTGGCTGGGTACTACTGGCGGCGGGCAGGGCTGATTTGATTTTGAAGGGTTGCAGAGTCATGATGGTTGGTTGGATGCTTTGAAGACTTTGGCTGATGGAGCCGGTATTTGGCCGCTCTTGGAGGTTGACGAGAGGGCGTATGAGTGGCCTACGAAGGAGTTCTTGAGCACTCTCACCGTGGAGTGTCACGAGACCACTAGTGAGGTTTGTGTGCGCTTTAGGCTCGGCGGGATGGCGCGTGTGTGCTCCATTGACGAGTTTGGATACCGCCTTGGGTTCTATGAGTGGGTGCAGGTTCAAAGTGGCGAGCTCTCTGGGTTGGCTCTCATATCTTCTCTTGCGGGGGACGCCAAGAGTGCATTCTTCAAGGAAATTGCACCGAGGGCTAGAGGTTATTCAGCTCGCTCATCCAAGGTCACAGAAGTGAATCGGCCTATGCTGAAGCTCCTCCATCACTTCTTCCGGCACTCCATCACCCACAGGAAGTCATCCTCCTCTCCAGGTGTAGTCTCAGTCAGAGATTTGTTTCTCTTTTACTGCTTGGAGAGGGGCATCAAGCTGCATTTAGGTGATTTAGTGCTAGGAGCCCTCCTTCAGATACAAGCTAATGACACGATTGGTGTTCTGCTAGGAGGGGGATTTGTGACCAGGTTGGTGCGAGGGTATGAGTGCCTTGATGCTTTTGGTCCTGCTCCAGCATTTGTCGAGCCTCGACCAGTTCTCTTGCGGATTGTCCTACCTACAGCTCAGATCACAGACCTTCTGGTTCCGACTTGTCGGATCTCAGATGATGACAGTGATGAGGAGGATGAAGAGATCGACCCTACTACACTTCATGAGCTTATCTCGGGGATGGGTCGCCTCACGACCGTAGTGGAGGATATGCGTGAGGGACAGAGGAGAGACAGCGCGGCGATACAGGATCTTAACAAGAGAGTTCAGAACCTCGAGGCGTACAACGCTAGGGACTTTGAGAGCCAGCAGTTCTATGGACAGCAGCTTGCTCAGGTGCATGAGGTTCAGCAGTTTCAGGGTATCCAGCTTACTCAGATTCAGCATTCTCAGTACAGGCAGCAGCATCAGTCCTACTACTACCAGGAGAGCTTCCACTCTAAGTCCGGCCCCTCCAGCACTTGGGCAGTCTTTCCACCGCCTCCCCCGTTTGACGGCTACCATCCATGGTCACAGTGGCCTGGACACCCACGACCACCACCTCACTGAGGGCCACTCACCACTTCTCAGGACTTTGGATTTTTCCTTTCTTTTGTTTCTGTTTATGACTGCATGTTTTGTTGTGTTTGACTTCTGCTTTTCTCTTTTCATTTCTGGCTTTGAACTTGTCATGTTGTTGGATCACACATCTCATCTGTACTCTCATCTTGTCGACTATGGGTTGTGTTTGAGTGGTGTGCCCTCCCTTGTTTTCTACAGGTACCCCTGATTCAGGTCCTCGTCCTGAACAGGTTACTTGACCCGGGATTCCATCTCCGGCTTCTCTTCTTCACCGCGCGGTATATTCGTTCCACCTTATCCTCTCTCTCTCTTGATCATTGAGGACAATGCTCATGTTAGTCGTAGGGGAGTTTGAGGTTTGGTGTGATTATTTGTCGGTAGAAGTCTAAAGCTATGTTTTGATGTGTTGCATGATCTTAATTGAATTTCGAATTCCTCTATTGTAGAATCGTTCGGTTCTTGACTTTCGGTGTGTAATTGACTTCAAGCCTTCGCAATGATGCTTAGATTGTTCCACTTAGAACCTATAACCAGCATGTTAGCACTAATATCAAATGAGTCTGGGCCAGAACTGAGATTTTATCACTCTTGTATGTTGGTTGATTGGTTTGATACGTGTTTTTATACCACTCGATAACACCGGTCTAGGATGATGAAGGCAATCAGAATTTCTTCCCCTCTTCCATGTTTTTCATTCTCTTTTTGATCTTTCGTGATTGTGGCTTGAGATTAGACGGAATCCAATTCGAAATCTTGTACGGAAGTTGTTAAGGGGCTAAGGATCAAGTGGCTAAATTGTGAAAAAAAAAATGCTCAAAAGAAAAGCTAGGCAAGCTCGGCAGGCGGGATGGGTGAGCGGGATGGAGAGTGGCGGCGGGCAGGAGGGAAAAAGATGGCGGCGGCGGCCGGAGTGGTCGGGCGAGGCTCGGCGGCGGCGGAATTGCTGGCGGCTGGGCAGGAGTGGCGGCGGCGGCGGCTGGAGCTGGGGAAAGAGAGAGCGACAGGTGAGAGGGGTCGGGGTAGTCGAGGAAAGGGATAAGGGGGGGTTGGGTTTAGTTGGGTGGGTTGGCCGGGTCGGGTGAGTGGGTCGGTTGGTTCGGGCGGGTTGGTTTGGTTTGGGGTAGGGGGTGAGGGGGAAATTTTTTCACACCTCCTGGACAGCCCGTGCACCCAACCGTGCACGGTGCACGGCGTGCATCATGCACGGCGTGCAGCGGTGCACGGCGTGCACCATGAGGTGAAATTTTTTTTTTCAAACCTCCTGGACAGCCCGTGCACCAAACCGTGCACGGTGCACGACGTCCATCATGCACGGCATGCAGTGGTGCACGGCGTGCACCTCCTCAGCTCAAAATCAAATTTTCACCTCGATGAAAAACGACCAAAACACCGACAAATCAACCCAAAACGGACCCCGAACTTCAGAATTTCAACGCCTACGAGACCACAAAGGACACCACAACAACTCAAGGACCTTGAACACCACAAAAACACACAATCATGCAATCAAATCAAGAAGAAAAGACATGAAAAACACTCGGGTTGCCTCCCGAGAAGCGCTTGTTTAACGTCGTAAGCTCGACGAAGCAAGGAACACTCAAGGCACGACCAAAGACAAGACCTCAACAGCACCTATAGTATCACTAACAACATAATGCTTAAGTATATGGCCATTCACCTTAAAAGGTTCGGTTTGGGATGGAGAGATTACCTCGATGGTGCCATAAGGAAAAACATGAGTTACCGTAAAGGGGCCGGACCAACGAGACCTCAATTTCCCGGGAAAGAGCTTGAGCCGAGAGTTGTATAGGAGAACTTGATCACCAACTTTGAAATCCTTGCCCGGCTTCAAACGGGAATCATGAATGAGCTTCGTCCTCTCCTTGTAAAGCTTTGCATTCTCATATGCATGATGGCGATACTCCTCGAGCTCATGTACCTGAAACTTACGCTCTTCTCCTGCGAGACTCATATCAAGGTTTAGAAATTTCAATGCCCAATAAGCTCGGTGCTCGAGCTCTATCGGCAAATGGCATGCTTTGCCATAGACCATCCTATAGGGAGTAGTGCCTATAGGGGTCTTGTAGGCCGTGCGGTAGGCCCATAGAGCGTCATCAAGCTTCTTCGACCAATCTTTCCGTGATTGGTCGACCGTCTTCTCTAAGATTCTCTTAAGTTCCCTATTGGTCACCTCGGCTTGGCCACTAGTTTGAGGGTGATACGAGGTGGACATCCGATGAGTGACGCCGAACCGGTGGCATACTCTATCGAATTGCCCTTGAAAATGAGTACCTCGATCACTAATGATAGCACGAGGGGTACCAAAACGGGTGAACAACTTAACAAGAAACTTCCCTACGACTCGGGCATCATTGGTACGCAAAGCTTGTGCCTCCGCCCATTTAGACACGTAATCTACCGCAACTAATATGTACTTGTTACCATGCGAAGTAGGAAACGGTCCCATGAAATCAATACCCCATATATCAAATATTTCTACCACTAACGAGACATTTTGAGGCATTTCATTACGGGAAGAGATGTTACCTGAATGTTGACACGCATCGCAAGACTTGACAAAGTCTTGACAATCTCGGAAGATCGAAGGCCAAAAGAATCCGGACTCAAGTACCTTGCGAGCTGTGCGATTTGCTCCATGATGTCCACCCGTAGGACCGGAGTGGCAATGTCGCATGATGTCCTTAGATTCTCCATAAGTGACACATCTTCTAATCATACCATCCGAGCCAACTCGAAATACAAAAGGATCGTCCCAATAGTAATGTTTCAAATCCGCAAAGAACTTCCTTTTGTCTTGAGTGGAGAGGCCCTCCTTCAAGTCTCCACTAGCAAGATAGTTAGCCAAATCCGCGAACCAAGGTTCCTTGAACTCTAAAGTTGTTATAGCGAATAATAGCTCATCGGGGAAGTTGTCATTGATCTCTTCATTACCATTGTGTACCATTTCCGCCTCTTCCAAGCGAGACAAGTGGTCGGCGGCTACATTCTCGGACCCCTTCTTATCTCGAATCTCAATATCAAACTCTTGCAATAGAAGGACCCATCGGATCAACCTTGGTTTAGCATCGGTCTTAGATAGAAGGTACCTCAAAGCTTGGTGGTCCGTGAAGACAATAGTGTGAGAAAGTACCAAGTAGGACCTAAACTTATCAAAAGCAAACACTATGGCCAAGAGCTCCTTCTCCGTAGTTGTGTAGTTCCTTTGAGCATCATTGAGAGTCTTACTTGCATAGTATATTGGATGGAATCTCTTGTCGATTCGTTGGCCTAGAACCGCTCCAATGGCGTAATCGCTAGCATCACACATCAACTCAAATGACTTTGACCAATCCGGAGCAATGAGTATAGGGGCATTCGTGAGCTTACCCTTGAGGAGTTCAAAAGCTTGCAAGCACTCTTCATCAAAATGAAATTCCACATCCTTCTCAAGAAGCCGAGTCATAGGAGTAGTTATTTTCGAGAAGTCTTTGATGAAGCGCCTATAGAAACCGGCATGCCCCAAGAAGCTTCTCACGGCTTTCACGGATGAAGGTGGAGGAAGTTGAGAGATGGTCTCCAACTTTGCCTTGTCAACCTCAATGCCCTTTTTAGAGATCTTGTGACCAAGAACAATCCCCTCATTGACCATGAAATGACACTTCTCCCAACTTAATGCAAGATTGGTCTCTTCACACCGACGCAAGACCTTCTCAAGGTTCCTCAAGCATAGGTCGAATGAATCCCCAAAAACCGAGAAGTCGTCCATGAAAACTTCCATGATATCTTCCACAAAATCATCGAAAATGGCAAGCATACACCGTTGGAAGGTGGCGGGAGCGTTGCACAACCCAAAGGGGATCCGTCGATAAGCAAAAGTACCGAAGGGGCATGTGAATGTGGTCTTCTCGATGTCCTCCGAGGCGATCGGGATTTGGAAGTACCCGGACATACCATCTAAGAAACAATAGTACTCGTGACCGGAAAGACGCTCGAGCATTTGATCCATGAAAGGTAGAGGAAAGTGATCCTTCCTAGTGGCATCATTGAGTCGACGATAATCTATGCAAACACGCCACCCGGTGATCGTCCTTGTCGGGATAAGCTCATCCTTGTCATTAGCTACCACCGTGATCCCTCCTTTCTTGGGGACAACTTGCACGGGGCTAACCCAAGGGCTGTCCGAGATAGGAAAGATAATACCCGCATCCATAAGCTTAATAACTTCTTTCTTCACAACCTCCTTCATGTTAGGATTTAGCCTTCTTTGTGGTTGCACAACCGGCTTGAAATCTTCCTCCATAAGGATCCGATGTGAGCAAAATGTGGGACTTATACCTCGAATATCCGAGATGCTCCACGCAATAGCTCTCATGTACTTCTTGAGGAGCTCCACTAGACGGTCCTTTTGCTCGAGTAGAAGCTCAGAATTGATGATGACCGGTAGCTTAGAATCTGGCATGAGAAAATCATACTCCAAATGTGCGGGAAGAGGCTTGAGCTCAAGAGTAGGTGGTTCTTCATAGGAGGTCTTTACCCTTTCCACCTTCGGGAGAGCAACAAAAACCGTTTCACCCTCTAACTTGTCTCTCCCTTCATCAAGGTAAGCCACTTGAGCTTTTAACTCCGGGGTGCCTAAATGTTCCTGCACATCCGTTCTAAGGCAAACATCCAAAGAATCTCGACACACGAAGTTAGAAATACTACACACACTAGCCGAAGCAATAGTATCACACGAGTACTCTAAATCATCTTGTGCGTGAGCAAACTTCATGCCATCGGCTATGCAAAATGTGACACTCTCTTGTCCTACTCTCAATGTCAATTTTCCGTCATGCACATCAATCAAAGCACGAGAAGTAGCTAGGAATGGTCTACCAAATATCAATGAGACGTCCACATCATCGGTATCTATGACCACAAAGTCAACTAGGAACACAAAAGGGCCTACTTTGACTAGCACATCATCAACAATTCCCCTAGGACTCTTGGTCGACTTGTCTTCAAGTTGAATGTACATACGAGTAGGACGAAGATTAGACAACCCTAGCTTCTCAAATATGCAATAAGGCATGACATTGATACTAGCACCTAGATCCGCAAGACCATTAGCAAGAGAAATATTACCAATAGCACAAGGGATAGTAAAGGTACCCGGATCCTTGAGCTTTTTGGGTGGACTTTTGAAGAGAACGGCGGAGCATTCCTCATTAAGGTGGACTAGAGATGTCTCCGGTAGCTTTCTCTTGTTGGTGTAGAGTTCCTTCATGAACTTAGCATATTGGGGCATCATAGTCATTGCTTCGGGAAACAGAAGAGAGAACAGAAGAGAGAATTGCATTTGACTAATCCGCTCCACAAACTTCTTGAAAACCTTCTCAAGGCCATCCTTCTTCAATCGAGATGGGTATGGAGGCTTAGGCTTATATGGAGATACACCCGGTGCGGGAGGAGAGACCGGTGGTGTACTCGATGTAGCCTTACTAGGTTCCTTTGCAACCTTAGTGTTCACATTACCCGTAGGAGGTTCGACTTCAACCTCAACTTCATCCGAAGGAGGATCATTAATATCATCATCATCAACCATTAGATTAGGATCTTGTACCTTTGTAGAGTCAATTGGAGTAGAGGTTGTATCTTGCAAGGGTCTTCCACTTCTCAAGGTCACTACCTTGCAATGCTCCGGGCCTTTGGGGTTGATCTCGGTATTGGAAGGTAAAGTGCCCGAGGGTCGCTCCGAGAGTGCCTTAGAAATATGTCCTAATTGGTTCTCCAAATTGGCAATTGAAGCTTGTTGATTCTTGATGAGTTGGATCATTGCCGCATTGGTGTCTTCTTGAGAGATCGAAGAACCACCCTCCTTATTTTGAGGAGGCTTGTTGAACCCGGGTGGTCCTTCACCTCTATGGTTGTACATTCCCGGTGGGGAAGGACCTTGGAAACCTTGACTTGGATGTCCACTTTGATTCCATTGATTTCCCCCTTGGTGCCCTTGACCTTGGGGTCCTCCTTGAGTCCCTTGGCTACCTTGGTTTAGGTTACTTCCTTGAGACCATTGGTTGCCTTGATAACCCCTATAACCTTGATAACCTCCTTGATTTCCTTGGTTGTAGCCCTTGCTATAACCACTACCTTGACTCCCTTGGCCTTGGTAACCTTGGTTAGACTTGTTGTACCAAGGTCGGTTATAGTTACCTTGATAGTTACCTTGGGGGCTGAAATTACCATGGAAACCTTGACCTTGTGCGAAGCTTACCTCCTCAAGGTCGCCTTGGCCAAGTTCAGGAGTGGTGGAAGGACAAGCACTAACATCGTGGCCTTGGCCCCCACAACCCTCACAACAAAATACCGAAGCAACCGGTGGATTACCCACATGAGATGATTGAACCTTGGAGGGATGCTTAGGCATGCTTAGGTTGCTTACTTGTGAAGCCATGGCGTCGATCTTAGACATAAGGAGAGCGATCATTGGATCATCTTCATCTCGATGTCCCGGCAACTTATGCTTCTTCCCATAGGTGGATGAATCCTTTGGTGCATCAACACTTACGGACCGAGAGTCATAGTGCGTGTCACTTCCATACTTAGACTTAGGAGGTTGTTGTCGAGACCAACTCCTTGTCTTGTTGGCCATCTCCGCGAAGAGTTCTAGAGCATCTTCGGGAGTGAGCATCCTTAAGTCACCTCCGGCGGCTTGGTTGATCATCCTTGTATTCTCAAAATCAAGGGACCTAGCAAAGATGTCCGCCAAGCTCCATTCGGCGAAGTTGTGATGAGGACAAGACCGAAGAATGGCTTGGAACCTATTCCAAGTCTCATGGAAGAGCTCTCCCTTGTGTTGTATGAAGTGGTTGATGCGGTCTCGGATTGCATCCGTCATATAGGGAGGAAAGAATTCTTCAAGGAAAGCTTCGGCTAGGCCCTCCCATGTAGTGAATGTTCTACTAGGTTGGTTCTCCAACCAAGACTTGGCTCGACCTTTGAGTGAGAAGGGGAAGAGTCGGAGTCGTATGCAATCCGGGTGAACTTGATCATTCTTAACCGTGTCACAAATCTCCAAGAAGTCCTTGAGATGCCTAGATGGACATTCACCATCAATGCCATTGAACACCACTCCATTTTGAACCATTTGGATCATATTAGGCTTGAGCTCAAAGTTCCTAGCATTGACGGGTCTTCGAACAATGCTAGAGGCTGCCCCTTCAAGAGTAGGACGAGCATAATCCGCCAAGGTACGTCTTGCACCCCTTTGTGAGTGATCATCATCATTAGTGTGGTGTGAATGTACCGATTGGTCATCGTCATCCCCGTGTTGAGACATAGTGTGGTGTGAGATGCGATCAACTTCTTCTTCTTCAACTATAGGAGGTGGGGAAGTGGTAGGTGACTTGAGCACTTGTTCTAGTCCTTGGATTTGTGCTTGAAGACGAGCTGAACGCCTCATGCACTAGTACAAGATACCTACAAACAAGCACAACAAATACACCCAAGTAATACGACAATGCGGAATAACAAAACCAAACATCAAGTAAAAGGAAGCAAAAACTAAATTGGAAGGAAGTGAATAGATCGGTCCACTACTAAGTGCTTTCAAAGGAATGAGAGGGTCCCCGGCAACGGCGCCAAAAACTTGATAAAAGCGGGTTTTACCAAGGTCGTATTCCACGGGGTTCTCTCAATGGCCTCTACTCACATTCCTCGTAGACGGTCTATTCATTTGAAAGGAGTTTTGATTTGAAATAGATATTAAAAACTTAAAGGAAACTAAAAGGAAGAAAGAAAAATAAAGTGGTGCAAATCAAAGACAAAGGGGCTCTCTTGGTGGGTAGTTTCATCATGCTCAAGATGACTAATTGAACAAACAAGTCAATCAAGATCGAGCTTGCATTCGGATGACCATGCATTTCACTTTTATAGACTCGATGCACTCTCGTAGCACCTAATCCCTATCCCAATACCACTCAACTTAGGCTCTCGCTCTCAAGCTAAGTGAAAAAAGGATGCATTCTAAGTGTTTGATGAAATGCCAAGACACAAGACCCTCTCTTAAGACTCTATGACCACAAGGCTAGGCACAACACTCTCATATCAATGCCCTAACACTAAGAGATTCACCAAAAAGCCTTTTCAAACTCAATTGAATGAAAATCCACATGCACACCAAGTGTTCGATAAAATGCCCAAGAGAGAAATCAAGTGAAAATGGTTGAAATAAGATGATCTAATCTCTTAGAACACACTCACTTCAATCCCTAGACCTACAATCTATGCAATCCAAGCACTCTCATGCATCAAATCACAATGAATGGACCAAATCAAGCAAACATGGCATAAAATGGCATTAAGAACAAGTCTAGGAATCATCCTCATACAACCAAGATCAATCATGGCAAGTTCTATACAATCATCTCTCTATCATAGCACAACTAATCTACCCATCCAAGATGAACCCTAAAACTCAGCCACACATGGCCAAGGGAGTAAAGAGAAAAGAAGGAAGAATGGTCACCAAGAACACCATGGATGAATCCTTGAGATGATCTTCACTTCTCCACTTGTAAGCACTTCTCCCAAGGTTTGTTGGCTTTAATCCTGGCTCCAATGGCTTCAAATTGCTCCAAAAATGTGTTTTAGGGTTTGAGTGTTCGTGGATATGTGTTTGGGGTTCAAGAGATATCATAGAATTGCCCAAAATGGCCAAAAATAAGAGTATTTATAGTGCAGGGGACAGTGCACGGCGTGCACCCCTGCACTCTGCAGAAAGCTCGATTTTGCGATGCTCATATCTCCCTCGTCCGGACTCCAAATGACCTCCCGTTTGCTCCTATGCGCTCCTTGTCATCCGTACTTTGATGCCATAACCTGAAAATGCACAGAGGCAACTCCAATAGCCCACGAATTTGGCTCCAAAGTGGCAACGGGACAACAAAATGACACTTTGCACAAAACTTCAATATAAGCATATAAGTCATGTCATTTCGCGAATACACACGGGCATTTCATAGGTCATTCATAAGCTTAAAATGCACTAATTAAAGTCACATCATGAGCACAAGCTCCACACCATTCACAGTCAGCTACAAAGACAGAGGCTGGCGGAGGGTTAATAGGCGCACTAGCCTTCTTTAAATGCTTTTGGACTTCTGCTTTAATCTGTTCTTCAATGTTAAGCTTACTCTTAACTCCTTCTGATTGTCTCTCCCAATTCCTTGATTTGGAAGCACAGCTAGCAAAGTGGAGAAGAGCAGCTTGTGGAGTAAGAGCGGTACAATCTCCCTCAGCTAAGGAGTTGACCCATTTAGCAGACTCCTCATTCATACCTCGAGCAAAGATCTCAGCTAGTTTCCTTTGTTCGAAGCCATGATGAGGACAATTGTAGAGGAGTTCTTGGAATTCATTCCAAGCCTCATATAAGCTCATCCCTTCTGAATGAATGAATCTGGCAATGATGTCCTTGTAAGCTGTAGTTCTAGAAGGTGGAAAGTGTCCTCTACGAAATCTTGAGCAAGTTCGTCCCAGTTTGTAGAGGAGTTTTTTCGACCAAGTGTGGGGTAAGATGTCGATTTGGATAATTTGGTTTTCTATTTTTGATATCTTTTAGGAACAGGGGTAAGAGACCGAGAGTCAGTGGTTCAGGATCCTCTTCCGCCACTCCGGATCCCATGGACGACAGAGCTGGTGCCAGTGCCCTCGCCCCTGCCACTCTCGCTCTCACCGGTCCTCCTCCGCCCAACCCCAACATTCAAGGGCTCCATCCCTTCATTACCAACCACTACTGGAGGATTCGGACCGTCCCTCTAGCTGACGTGCGCCCCTTTTCCCTAGAGTCTGTCCATGAATTTGATCAGGAGTAGCACGATAACGTCAGCCACTCCCTCACCACCGCGGGACTTCTGGAGCTCTCAACGATCGCTGACAACTTTCCACACATAGCCCTCCAGGAGTTCTGGAGCATGTTCGAGCTCGACACCCGCAAGAACAGGACGCGCTCAAAGGTGATCACTTTCCTTGCCGGCCAGAGATGCGAGCACACTTATGACGAGTTCGCTCACTACCTCGGCATTCCAGCCGAGCACTACGTCGGTCACCACCACAGATGGGAGAACAACAAGGTGAAGGGTATAACACTCTGGAGCCACATCATCGGTCAGCCAGGAGTCAAGCCCACCAACCGAAACTACGTCGGTATGATCTCTCACCCTCTCTTTTGATTTATTCATTACATATGGCATCATTCTTTGTTTTATGCTCCAGAGAGAAGTCGCCACCACATAGCCACCGAGGAGCTACCCCTCTTCAGGCTTATCCATGAGGGATACCCTCTCCATCCGGGTTGGGTTCTTTCCCACCTATTCAACAAGAAGATCAGCTATTCTAAGCTCCCGCCTTTCCTCCTTGGCGGTGCTTTCATCGGTCATCTCATTGCCGGCCTCGGCCTCTTCGGTTCCTAGGATCCTAGAGTTCCACGCATCCAGGTGCACACCATTGGAGCGGAGCTAGCCCAGGAGTTCGGGCTCAACATGGCCATCGAGCCAGAAGTGTATGTTCCAGCCCCCATCCTTGAGGACTCCGAGGTAGAAGAAGAGGAGGAGCCCCAGCAGGAGCAGGAGTTCCATTATCAGGAGCCTCATCAAGAGCCAGAGCCTCAGGTCCTAATGATTCGCGAAACGCGTGTCGTCAAATAACTACCTTACACAAAGTAAGATAAATCGTATTCCACGAGTCTCGACTAATCATTTACTCAAATGAGTCGGCAAATTAATCAGATTTAACACGTTGTGCGTGGTGTGAGTTCCACGACTTCTTATGTGAACCGTGTAGTCGGCTTGTCCTCAACCCACTCACCTCTTGGATGAGGAACCTCGGCGCGGCTGCCACACGACCCTAACCACTGTGAGTCTTGGATACCGGCACTATGCTCACTTATGGATCCTTGGAGGATGCGTACTTGGACCCGTCGGTTGTAAATAACCGGGAACCCTAAGTGTCCAGTCGATCGGCTCCACGACAAAAGATGATTGCTTCTGTTGATAACACCGTTCCCTAAGCTATGCATGAGAGCAAAAACTTAAAAGGATTGAGAACAAAAGTTCTGATTTGTATTTGATTTCGAAAAAGGTTGAATACAATGAGAGGCCGGAGCCTTTTATTTATACTAGAGGAGCCGTGACATCCCCACGGTTTTCCTACTTAGAAAATAACTCGGAAATATTAAAGAAATAACCTAGAGTCCTATTTAGACTACTAAAAGGACTTAAATATTCCTAAAAACTCGAAAACTAAAAGGGAAATCCGAGTTCAACACTAAAAGTGAAGAAAAATAATAAAACGTGATAAACCCTAAACCGGCGGATCCGGTCGGATTGATGCTCACGTGCGGTCTGGATTAGGAAAGCCGGCGCCGCCTTTTGTGTCGGGCTTGGAATTGGCGGCGGCGTCGGGTACTGAGGTTGGGGAATGCACGGGGCTACACATGCTGGGCACCGCGGGGTCTAATGCTGATGCTGCTCGGCCTCCAGGGTCCTTGCTCGAACGGTCCGATCTGTCCTCCTCTTCCAGCCTCCTCATTTCCTCCCACTTCCTCTCATTTCCTAGGGTGGCGGCTGCTAGGCTTGATGTGATCCTGGCCACCCTCGAGCCAACCCCGAGCCGAGAGACTGAACAAGGCCTCAGGCCAAATGCTACGAGCCCTGAACCGACCACAACCCCTGAAGACCCTCTGGAGACCTTCCAGAAGATGTGGCCTAATCATAATCAAGAAAGCCTGGCCAGAAGAAGCTGGCACCCGAAGATAGACCCCGGTACGAGCCCCGGACCGGGCCAATTGGCATAACTGAGCTCCAGGATCGAAGCCTCTGTCCCTGTACCAGCACCAGCCCTTGAAGACCCCATGAGAGCATTCCTGAAGACCTGGCCGAAGAAGAAAGTAAAAGGCTTGGCCAGAATTGAAAAAGGCCCAGCACGGAGCCAGCCCCGGGCGCCGGACCGAGCACCGGGCACCACAAATGGCTTGAGCCTTTGGGTAAATTTCAGTTGCTATGGATATCTTGAAGCCCCAGGAGCACTCTCCAACAAACGAAGCTGAATTTGGAGAAGAAATGAAGGAGATAGAGCTCGGCCAAGTCCTAGCAAAGTATGGGGGGAGCACCAAAGAGGAAGACTCGGATGCTGATCCGAGGAAACCAATGTTAGGTGCCATGATCAGGCCACCACCTAAGCCTGATCCATGGATGTATGGGTGACCATTCATGATACGGGAAATGGAGAGAAGAAGGCAAGTACATCCGAACAAGGAATCCTAATCAAGCTAGGATTTCCCGGTTTCGGACAGATTCCTAGTCTGACGAAGAATGACCAATTTGGACTACCTGGAGATAGAATTTGGGCTGAAGCCCAACATGAAAGTTGATGCCCATGACGTCTAGTAGTGATCTGCCAAAGGGAATAATATTCCTATTTTATTTGGTATTTATTTGGCTATTTTCCCAGAACCCGTTTAGCTGATTTTTAGGAATTTCCAGGTTTTTCCTTTTTAGAGTTATTGTTTAGGAAGGAGTCTTTTCCTTGTGGAATAAGGCTACGAATTTAGCCTCCTTCTTAGACAATATTAGGATTATGTTAAGTCCTTTTAAGTGGCTTAATTAGGACTTTTTTCTTTTGTTTATTATTTATTAGTTAGTTTCGTAGGAGGAAAATGAGAGCATGTTCTCCCTTCCTCACCTATAAATAGAGGCCTATACGCCTCATTGTAAGACACCGTTGAATTGAATAAATTACTTAAACTTTGGTTTTTCTTTTAGCATGGAATTGCTAATCTCTTCTCGACTTTCATGAAATTGACTGTCGTTTAGACCGGCTTATCGTCTAGGGTATCCTCCCCTTGAAGTGGCGCCATTGACTTGATACTTCTGGTTCCTTGCTCTTTATAGCTAGCGGGTCAAAGTCCTCTCTTCCATCCCCGGTTCTGACGGTTTCCTCCTGTTGCTAGATCATCAACTTGCGGTGGTTAGGGTCGTCTGCCCACGGTTGCAGCGGTTCACATCAGTTGGTATCAGAGCACGGATCAAACACAAGGACCACATCTATCCCAGTTTCCAGGTTCATTCTTGGATCCATATCCTTTACTTTTTTTTTGTTCAAGAAAATTTCAAAATCTTCATCTATTTTAGTTCTTGTTTTAAGTCTCGATTGTAAGGCAAGAAAATATTGGTGGCCGATCAAGCTATCAAAGAAAAATATACAAAAGAAGAGTAGAAAAAAAAGAAAACAAAAAGCAAGGCCACCCTTGCCAAGTTCTTTATTTTCATTGTAATAGTGTGTTTAAGAAGAGGGGATAAATTAGCTTTCGTTGCTTGTGTTAAACCGAGCCGCGACCCTACTTTTAGCCACTAAGTTGTTGTTTCTCGAGTCTTAGAAAAGAGAGTATTAGAAAATCATATTAGAAAAAGTTTTGGGTGTTCGTTTGTTACACTAACCATGGCAGAAAGGAGTCTAGGTCTATTGGAGCTTCAGTGCATGACTGCACGCTTAGCCCTACAAAACATAGAATATTCGTTTAGAAGGTTAGTTGAAGACAAGAGAGCCAGCACCGTGCCCAGCACCGAGCCGAGCGCCTGCCCAGCACCAGCCCAGCGCCTGCCCAGCACCAGCCGAGCGCCAGCACCAGCGCCCGAGCGGAGCCCAGCGCCCGAGTGGAGCCCAGCACCCGACTGGCGCCCTGCGCCCGACCGAAGTCCAGCGCCCGACTGGAGCCCAGTGCCCGACCGGCACCCAGGGCCCGAGCACCCAGCCCCGGCGCCCCCGCGCCCAGCCCTGGCACTAGTCTCGGCCCCATCCCCGGCCCCAGCCCCCATACCAGTCCCGGTATGGCCCAAAGGCCTCAGACCCGAGCCCCGAGCACCCGTACCAGCCCCGGTGCAGTCCGAATCCCCAAGGAGCGTCCATCAACAACCAGGTCAAGTCCTATACTCCCCTGTGAATATTTTTATTATTTCTAATGGATTATCAGGCAAGGATTCAAGGATGAATCCTCTTCAAGAAGAGGGGGATGATGTGATCCTGGCCACCCTCGGGCCAACCCCGAGCCGAGAGCCTGAACAAGGCCTCAGGCCAAATGCTACGAGCCCTGGATCGACCACAGCCCCTGAAGACCCTTTGGAGACCTTCCAAAAGATGTGGCCGAAGCATAATGAAGAAAGCCTGGCCAGAAGAAGCTGGCACCCGAAGATAGACCCCGGTACGAGCCCCGGACCGGGCCAAATGGCAGAACTGAGCTCCAGGATCGAAGCCTCGGTCCCTGTACCAGCACCAGCCCTTAAAGACCCCATAAGAGCATTCCTGAAGACCTGGCCGAAGCAGAAAGTAGAAGGCCTGGCCAGAATTGAAAAAGGCCCAGCACGGAGCCAGGCCCGGGCGCCGGACCGAGCGCCGGGCACCACAAAAGCGTGCTTTTTTCCCAGCCAACAAATGGCTCGAGAATTTTGGGAAATTCCAATTTCTATGGATAGCTTGAAGCCCCTTGAGCATTCTCCAACAAACGGAGCTGAATTTGGAGAAGAACTGAAGGAGATAGAGCTCGGCCAAGTCCTAGCAAAGTATGGGGGGAGCACCAAAGAGGAAGACTCGGATGCTGATCTGAGGAAACCAATGCTAGGTGCCATGATCAGGCCACCACCTGAGCCTGATCAATGGAGGTATGGGTGACCATTCATGATACGGGAAATGGAGAGAAGAAGCCAAGTACATCCGAACAAGGAATCCTAATCAAGCTAGGATTTCCCGGTTTTGGACAGATTCCTAGTCTGACGAAGATGACGAATTTGGGCTACCTGGAGATAGATTTTGGGCTGAAGCCCAACATGAAAGTTGAAGCCCATGACGTATACTAGTGATCTGCCAAAGGGAATAATTTTCCTAATTTATTTGATATTTATTTGGATATTTTCCGAAACCCCGTTTACTGATTTTTAGGAATTTTCAGCTTTTTCCTTTTCAGAGTTATTGTTTAGGAAGGAGTCTTTTCCTTGTGGAATAAGGCTACGAATTTAGCCTCCTTCTTAGACAATATTAGGATTATGTTAAGTCCTTTTAAGTGGCTTAATTAGGACTCTTTTCTTTTGTTTATTATTTATTAGTTAGTTTCGTAGGAGGAAAAGGAGAGCATGTTCTCCCTTCCTCACCTATAAATAGAGGCCTATACGCCTCATTGTAAGACACCGTTGAATTGAATAAATTACTTAAACTTTGGTTTTTCTTTTAGCATGGAATTGCTAATCTCTTCTCGACTTTCATGAAATTGACTGTCGTTTAGACCGGCTTATCGTCTAGGGTATCCTCCCCTTGAAGTGGCGCCATTGACTTGATACTTCTGGTTCCTTGCTCTTTATAGCTAGCGGGTCAAAGTCCTCTCTTCCATCCCCGGTTCTGACGGTTTCCTCCTGTTGCTAGATCATCAACTTGCGGTGGTTAGGGTCGTCTGCCCATGGTTGCAGCGGTTCACATCAGTTGGTATCAGAGCACGGATCAAACACAAGGACCACATCTATCCCAGTTTCCAGGTTCATTATTGGATCCATATCCTTTACTTTTTTTTTGTTCAAGAAAATTTCGAAAATCTTCATCTATTTTAGTTCTTGTTTTAAGTCTCGATTGTAAGGCAAGAAAATATTGGTGGCCGATCAAGCTATCAAAGAAAAATATACAAAAGAAGAGTAGAGAAAAAAGAAAACAAAAAGCAAGGCCACCCTTGCCAAGTTCTTTATTTTCATTGTAATAGTGTGTTTAAGAAGAGGGGATAAATTAGCTTTCGTTGCTTGTGTTAAACCGAGCCGCGACCCTACTTTTAGCCACTAAGTTGTTGTTTCTCGAGTCTTAGAAAAGAGAGTATTAGAAAATCATATTAGAAAAAGTTTTGGGTGTTCGTTTGTTACACTAACCATGGCAGAAAGGAGTCTAGGTCTATTGGAGCTTCAGTGCATGACTGCACGCTTAGCCCTACAAAACATAGAATATTCATTTAGAAGGTTAGTTGAAGACAGGAGAGCCAGCACCGTGCCCAGCACCGAGCCGAGCGCCTGCCCAGCACCAGCCCAGCGCCTGCCCAGCACCAGCCGAGCGCCAGCACCAGCGCCCGAGCGGAGCCCAGCGCCCGAGTGGAGCCCAGCACCCGACCGGCGCCCTGCGCCCGACCGAAGTCCAGCGCCCGACTGGAGCCCAGTGCCCGACCGGCACCCAGGGCCCGAGCACCCAGCCCCGGCGCCCCCGCGCCCAGCCCTGGCACTAGTCTCGGCCCCATCCCCGGCCCCAGCCCCCATACCAGTCCCGGTATGGCCCAAAGGCCTCAGACCCGAGCCCCGAGCACCCGTACCAGCCCCGGTGCAGTCCGAACCCCCAAAGAGCGTCCATCAACAACCAGGTCAAGTCCTATACTCCCCTGTGAATATTTTTATTATTTCTAACGGATTATCAGGCAAGGATTCAAGGATGAATCCTCTTCAAGAAGAGGGGGATGATGTGATCCTGGCCACCCTCGGGCCAACCCCGAGCCGAGAGCCTGAACAAGGCCTCAGGCCAAATGCTACGAGCCCTGGATCGACCACAGCCCCTGAAGACGCTCTGGAGACCTTCCAGAAGATGTGGCCGAAGCATAATGAAGAAAGCCTGGCCAGAAGAAGCTGGCACCCGAAGATAGACCCCGGTACGAGCCCCGGACCGGGCCAAATGGCAGAACTGAGCTCCAGGATCGAAGCCTTGGTCCCTGTACCAGCACCAGCCCTTGAAGACCCCATGAGAGCATTCCTGAAGACCTGGCCGAAGCAGAAAGTAGAAGGCCTGGCCAGAATTGAAAAAGGCCCAGCACGGAGCTAGGCCCGGGCGCCGGACCGAGCGCCGGGCACCACAGAAGCGTGCTTTTTTCCCAGCCAACAAATGGCTCGAGAATTTTGGGAAATTCCAGTTTCTATGGATAGCTTGAAGCCCCATGAGCATTCTCCAACAAACGGAGCTGAATTTGGAGAAGAACTGAAGGAGATAGAGCTCGGCCAAGTCCTAGCAAAGTATGGGGGGAGCACCAAAGAGGAAGACTCGGATGCTGATCTGAGGAAACCAATGCTAGGTGCCATGATCAGGCCACCACCTGAGCCTGATCAATGGAGGTATGGGTGACCATTCATGATACGGGAAATGGAGAGAAGAAGCCAAGTACATCCGAACAAGGAATCCTAATCAAGCTAGGATTTCCCGGTTTTGGACAGATTCCTAGTCTGACGAAGATGACGAATTTGGGCTACCTGGAGATAGATTTTGGGCTGAAGCCCAACATGAAAGTTGAAGCCCATGACGTATACTAGTGATCTGCCAAAGGGAATAATTTTCCTAATTTATTTGATATTTATTTGGATATTTTCCGAAACCCCGTTTACTGATTTTTAGGAATTTTCAGCTTTTTCCTTTTCAGAGTTATTGTTTAGGAAGGAGTCTTTTCCTTGTGGAATAAGGCTACGAATTTAGCCTCCTTCTTAGACAATATTAGGATTATGTTAAGTCCTTTTAAGTGGCTTAATTAGGACTCTTTTCTTTTGTTTATTATTTATTAGTTAGTTTCGTAGGAGGAAAAGGAGAGCATGTTCTCCCTTCCTCACCTATAAATAGAGGCCTATACGCCTCATTGTAAGACACCGTTGAATTGAATAAATTACTTAAACTTTGGTTTTTCTTTTAGCATGGAATTGCTAATCTCTTCTCGACTTTCATGAAATTGACTGTCGTTTAGACCGGCTTATCGTCTAGGGTATCCTCCCCTTGAAGTGGCGCCATTGACTTGATACTTCTGGTTCCTTGCTCTTTATAGCTAGCGGGTCAAAGTCCTCTCTTCCATCCCCGGTTCTGACGGTTTCCTCCTGTTGCTAGATCATCAACTTGCGGTGGTTAGGGTCGTCTGCCCATGGTTGCAGCGGTTCACATCAGTTGGTATCAGAGCACGGATCAAACACAAGGACCACATCTATCCCAGTTTCCAGGTTCATTATTGGATCCATATCCTTTACTTTTTTTTTGTTCAAGAAAATTTCGAAAATCTTCATCTATTTTAGTTCTTGTTTTAAGTCTCGATTGTAAGGCAAGAAAATATTGGTGGCCGATCAAGCTATCAAAGAAAAATATACAAAAGAAGAGTAGAGAAAAAAGAAAACAAAAAGCAAGGCCACCCTTGCCAAGTTCTTTATTTTCATTGTAATAGTGTGTTTAAGAAGAGGGGATAAATTAGCTTTCGTTGCTTGTGTTAAACCGAGCCGCGACCCTACTTTTAGCCACTAAGTTGTTGTTTCTCGAGTCTTAGAAAAGAGAGTATTAGAAAATCATATTAGAAAAAGTTTTGGGTGTTCGTTTGTTACACTAACCATGGCAGAAAGGAGTCTAGGTCTATTGGAGCTTCAGTGCATGACTGCACGCTTAGCCCTACAAAACATAGAATATTCATTTAGAAGGTTAGTTGAAGACAGGAGAGCCAGCACCGTGCCCAGCACCGAGCCGAGCGCCTGCCCAGCACCAGCCCAGCGCCTGCCCAGCACCAGCCGAGCGCCAGCACCAGCGCCCGAGTGGAGCCCAGCGCCCGAGTGGAGCCCAGCACCCGACCGGCGCCCTGCGCCCGACCGAAGTCCAGCGCCCGACTGGAGCCCAGTGCCCGACCGGCACCCAGGGCCCGAGCACCCAGCCCCGGCGCCCCCGCGCCCAGCCCTGGCACTAGTCTCGGCCCCATCCCCGGCCCCAGCCCCCATACCAGTCCCGGTATGGCCCAAAGGCCTCAGACCCGAGCCCCGAGCACCCGTACCAGCCCCGGTGCAGTCCGAACCCCCAAAGAGCGTCCATCAACAACCAGGTCAAGTCCTATACTCCCCTGTGAATATTTTATTATTTTCTAACGGATTATCAGGCAAGGATTCAAGGATGAATCCTCTTCAAGAAGAGGGGATGATGTGATCCTGGCCACCCTCGGGCCAACCCCGAGCCGAGAGCCTGAACAAGGCCTCAGGCCAAATGCTACGAGCCCTGGATCGACCACAGCCCCTGAAGACGCTCTGGAGACCTTCCAGAAGATGTGGCCGAAGCATAATGAAGAAAGCCTGGCCAGAAGAAGCTGGCACCCGAAGATAGACCCCGGTACGAGCCCCGGACCGGGCCAAATGGCAGAACTGAGCTCCAGGATCGAAGCCTTGGTCCCTGTACCAGCACCAGCCCTTGAAGACCCCATGAGAACATTCCTGAAGACCTGGCCGAAGCAGAAAGTAGAAGGCCTGGCCAGAATTGAAAAAGGCCCAGCACGGAGCTAGGCCCGGGCGCCGGACCGAGCGCCGGGCACCACAGAAGCGTGCTTTTTTCCCAGCCAACAAATGGCTCGAGAATTTTGGGAAATTCCAGTTTCTATGGATAGCTTGAAGCCCCATGAGCATTCTCCAACAAACGGAGCTGAATTTGGAGAAGAACTGAAGGAGATAGAGCTCGGCCAAGTCCTAGCAAAGTATGGGGGGAGCACCAAAGAGGAAGACTCGGATGCTGATCCGAGGAAACCAATGCTAGGTGCCATGATCAGGCCACCACCTGAGCCTGATCAATGGAGGTATGGGTGACCATTCATGATATGGTAAATGGAGAGAAGAAGCCAAGTACATCCGAACAAGGAATCCTAATCAAGCTAGGATTTCCCGGTTTTGGACAGATTCCTAGTCTGACGAAGATGACGAATTTGGGCTACCTGGAGATAGATTTTGGGCTGAAGCCCAACATGAAAGTTGAAGCCCATGACGTCTACTAGTGATCTGCCAAAGGGAATAATTTTCCTAATTTATTTGATATTTATTTGGATATTTTCCGAAACCCCGTTTACTGATTTTTAGGAATTTTCAGCTTTTTCCTTTTCAGAGTTATTGTTTAGGAAGGAGTCTTTTCCTTGTGGAATAAGGCTACGAATTTAGCCTCCTTCTTAGACAATATTAGGATTATGTTAAGTCCTTTTAAGTGGCTTAATTAGGACTCTTTTCTTTTGTTTATTATTTATTAGTTAGTTTCGTAGGAGGAAAAGGAGAGCATGTTCTCCCTTCCTCACCTATAAATAGAGGCCTATACGCCTCATTGTAAGACACCGTTGAATTGAATAAATTACTTAAACTTTGGTTTTTCTTTTAGCATGGAATTGCTAATCTCTTCTCGACTTTCATGAAATTGACTGTCGTTTAGACCGGCTTATCGTCTAGGGTATCCTCCCCTTGAAGTGGCGCCATTGACTTGATACTTCTGGTTCCTTGCTCTATATAGCTAGCGGGTCAAAGTCCTCTCTTCCATCCCCGGTTCTGACGGTTTCCTCCTGTTGCTAGATCATCAACTTGCGGTGGTTAGGGTCGTCTGCCCATGGTTGCAGCGGTTCACATCAGTTGGTATCAGAGCACGGATCAAACACAAGGACCACATCTATCCCAGTTTCCAGGTTCATTATTGGATCCATATCCTTTACTTTTTTTTGTTCAAGAAAATTTCGAAAATCTTCATCTATTTTAGTTCTTGTTTTAAGTCTCGATTGTAAGGCAAGAAAATATTGGTGGCCGATCAAGCTATCAAAGAAAAATATACAAAAGAAGAGTAGAGAAAAAAGAAAACAAAAAGCAAGGCCACCCTTGCCAAGTTCTTTATTTTCATTGTAATAGTGTGTTTAAGAAGAGGGGATAAATTAGCTTTCGTTGCTTGTGTTAAACCGAGCCGCGACCCTACTTTTAGCCACTAAGTTGTTGTTTCTCGAGTCTTAGAAAAGAGAGTATTAGAAAATCATATTAGAAAAAGTTTTGGGTGTTCGTTTGTTACACTAACCATGGCAGAAAGGAGTCTAGGTCTATTGGAGCTTCAGTGCATGACTGCACGCTTAGCCCTACAAAACATAGAATATTCGTTTAGAAGGTTAGTTGAAGACAGGAGAGCCAGCACCGTGCCCAGCACCGAGCCGAGCGCCTGCCCAGCACCAGCCCAGCGCCTGCCCAGCACCAGCCGAGCACCAGCACCAGCGCCCGAGCGGAGCCCAGCGCCCGAGTGGAGCCCAGCACCCGACCGGCGCCCTGCGCCCGACCGAAGTCCAGCGCCCGACTGGAGCCCAGTGCCCGACCGGCACCCAGGGCCCGAACACCCAGCCCCGGCGCCCCCGCGCCCAGCCCTGGCACTAGTCTCGGCCCCATCCCCGGCCCCAGCCCCCATACCAGTCCCGGTATGGCCCAAAGGCCTCAGACCCGAGCCCCGAGCACCCGTACCAGCCCCGGTGCAGTCCGAACCCCCAAGGAGCGTCCATCAACAACCAGGTCAAGTCCTATACTCCCCTGTGAATATTTTTATTATTTCTAACGGATTATCAGGCAAGGATTCAAGGATGAATCCTCTTCAAGAAGAGGGGGATGATGTGATCCTGGCCACCCTCGGGCCAACCCCGAGCCGAGAGCCTGAACAAGGCCTCAGGCCAAATGCTACGAGCCCTGGATCGACCACAGCCCCTGAAGACCCTCTGGAGACCTTCCAGAAGATGTGGCCGAAGCATAATGAAGAAAGCCTGGCCAGAAGAAGCTGGCACCCGAAGATAGACCCCGGTACGAGCCCCGGACCGGGCCAAATGGCAGAACTGAGCTCCAGGATCGAAGCCTCGGTCCCTGTACCAGCACCAGCCCTTGAGGACCCCATGAGAGCATTCCTGAAGACCTGGCCAAAGCAGAAAGTAGAAGGCCTGGCCAGAATTGAAAAAGGCCCAGCACGGAGCCAGGCCCGGGCGCCGGACAGAGCGTCGGGCACCACAGAAGCGTGCTTTTTTCCCAGCCAACAAATGGCTCGAGAATTTTGGGAAATTCCAGTTTCTATGGATAGCTTGAAGCCCCATGAGCATTCTCCAACAAACGGAGCTGAATTTGGAGAAGAACTGAAGGAGATAGAGCTCGGCCAAGTCCTAGCAAAGTATGGGGGAGCACCAAAGAGGAAGACTCGGATGCTGATCCGAGGAAACCAATGCTAGGTGCCATGATCAGGCCACCACCTGAGCCTGATCAATGGAGGTATGGGTGACCATTCATGATACGGGAAATGGAGAGAAGAAGCCAAGTACATCCGAACAAGGAATCCTAATCAAGCTAGGATTTCCCGGTTTTGGACAGATTCCTAGTCTGACGAAGATGACGAATTTGGGCTACCTGGAGATAGATTTTGGGCTGAAGCCCAACATGAAAGTTGAAGCACATGACGTCTACTAGTGATCTGCCAAAGGGAATAATTTTCCTAATTTATTTGATATTTATTTGGATATTTTCCGAAACCCCGTTTACTGATTTTTAGGAATTTTCAGCTTTTTCCTTTTCAGAGTTATTGTTTAGGAAGGAGTCTTTTCCTTGTGGCATAAGGCTACGAATTTAGCCTCCTTATTAGACAATATTAGGATTAGGTTAAGTCCTTTTTAGTGGCTTAATTAGGACTCTTTTCTTTTGTTTATTATTTATTAGTTAGTTTCGTAGGAGGAAAAGGAGAGCATGTTCTCCCTTCCTCACCTATAAATAGAGGCCTATACGCCTCATTGTAAGACACCCTTGAATTGAATAAATTACTTAAACTTTGGTTTTTCTTTTAGCATGAAATTGCTAATTTCTTCTCGACTTTCATGGAATTGACTGTCGTTTAGACCGGCTTATCGTCTAGGGTATCCTCCCCTTGAAGTGGTGCTATAGACTTGATACTTCTGGTTCCTAGCTCTTTATAGCTAGCTGGTCAAAGTCCTCTCTTCCATCCCCGGTTCCGACGGTTTCCTCCTGTTGCTAGATCATCAACTTGCGGTGGTTAGGGTCGTCTGCCCACGGTTGCAGTGGTTCACATTAGTTGGTATCAGAGCACGGTTCAAACACAAGGACAACATCTATCCTAGTTTCCAGGTTCATTCTTGGATCCATATCCTTTACTTTTTTTTTGTTCTAGAAAATTTCGAAAATCTTCATCTATTTTAGTTCTTGTTTTGAGTCTCGATTGTAAGGCAAGAAAATCTTGGTGACCGATCAAGCTATCAAAGAAAAATATACAAAAGAAGAGTAGAAAAAAAAGAAAACAAAAAGCAAGGCCACCCTTGCCAATTTCTTTATTTTCATTGTAATAGTGTGTTTAAGAAGAGGGGATAAATTAGCTTTCGTTGCTTGTGTTAAACCGAGCCGCGAGCCTACTTTTAGCCACTAAGTTGTTGTTTTTCGAGTCTTAGAAAAGAGAGTATTAGAAAATCATATTAGAAAAAGTTTTGGGTGTTCGTTTGTTACACTAACCATGGCAGAAAGGAGTCTATGTATATTGGAGCTTCAGTGCCTAACTGCACGCTTAGCCCTACAAAACATAGAATATTCGTTTAGAAGGTTAGTTGAAGACAGGAGAGCCAGCACCGTGCCCAGCACCGAGCCGAGCGCCTTCCCAGCACCAGCCCAGCGCCTACCCAGCACCAGCCCAGCGCCAGCACCAGTGCCCGAGCAGCGCTCAGCGCACGAGCGGAGCCCAGCGCCCGAGCGGAGCCCAGCACCCGACCGGCGCCCAGCGCCCGAGCGGAGCCCAGCGCCCGACCGGCGCCCAGGGCCCGAGCAGCGCCCAGCGCCCGAGCACCCAGCACCGGCGCCCCAACGCCCCACCCCGGCCCTCCAGCACCCAGCCCCGGCGCCCAGCCCCCGCGCCCAGCCCCGACCCCAGCCCCAGATGATATGACCCGGCTCCACCGCCCCGGGCCACAAAGGTATACCTACACCCCACCAAGGTACCCCGTAGAAGGCAGCACTCCGGGTCCATACAAAAAGCGCCTAGAACTAAGGACTGGCTACCTACAAGCTCTCAAGCCTAGAAATGAGCTCAAGAACAAGCTCAGGTCTGCCCCACAGGGAAGGAAGACACCCCGAGATGGAAGGGAGTTCCAGGCCATGATACTGGTCGAGAACCTAAGTCCTAGACGAAGCACCGAGTCTCAGTCCTTCCCCAACCTCTCTTCAATGATCCCTCAAGTCAAGCACACGTCAAAAGCCATCTGGAGAGAGTTCTGGCGTACAGAAGACCAGAAGATTCGAGAATATGTGGCCAAGACAGGTTGGCTTCCCAAGGACACTGCCCGGGCCCCGGCGGATACGGCCAACCAGCCCCTGCCACGGCTAACCCTGCTCCACACTCAGAACCTGGCGGACAAGTTGAAGCCAGAAGACTCAGGAGGTCAAAAGACTTGGGAGGAACCTCACTTGTCCGAGGAAATGGCCAGCAGGAAGCCAGAACCGCCCGGCATCACCAAAACCCTAGCATCGGGTCCGGAGCACTTGATGCCGAGCCGGTCACCAGCACCGAAGGACGCCACCCGACCGCCCGGTCACCCGGAACCCGCGGTAATTACAGAAATGCCACCGCGCGGGTTCCGGGCACTCTTCCTAACCGCGTCCGGAGTCCAGCCCGCGCCCGGAGGGTTTTCCTAAGCCCGATCGGACACGGACACCCGGCGTGCCCTAATCCGCCCGGATTAGGGTTTTGTGCAATTTTTGCCGGTTTTAGAATTTCACTCTCGGACAACTTTGTGTATTTTAATATTTTCTTCGGCCTATCTTTTAGGATTATTTTAGTCTTACCTTATTAGAGTTGGAGACGGCTTAGGCCACCCTTGCGCTATAAATAGAGGCCTCGGCCATCATTGTAAGACACGTTAAGTCATAAATTGAAATTTCAGAACTTTGTTCTTTTTCCTTCAAGTCTTTGCTCGTTGTTGCTTAGCTTAAGGTTTGGTTTATCATCGAAGGTTATCACCCTTTGTTGTGGCACCAATTCGACTGAATACCTTGGGATTCCTAAGTCTATACTTAGTGGATTTCAAGTATTCCCCGCGGTTTCAAAAGTTAGGATTCGTGAAGCTGGTAATATAGTTTTGGGTGTTGAGTCGATCCCTTCATTGAGGAGCGGTTCGCATCAGCTGGTATCAGAGCGCGGTTCAACTCTTGGACCAACAATCTATCCCAGTTTTCAGGTTCTTTTACTTGAATTCATATCCTTTAGTTTTTGTTGTTTTCAGTTTCAGAAAAACCCTAAAAAAAAAAAAATAGCTTCATTGTGTTTGTTCTATTCTTCTACCTTTCTTCAAGTTTGTTGTGAGAAAAAGCTGTGGCCGATCAAAGAAAAGAAAAGAAAAGAAAATCAAAGGTCTAGAAAAATTGACCTAGCTAAAAAAAAAAAAAAAAAGAGCAAGGCCACGTTCACTATCAAGATAGTAGACTAAGTTCAAGAAGAGGGGTTTTTCATAAGTTAGCTACTAGATTCCGCACTACTAGCTCTCTTGGTAGAACACCCAAATTTGTATGTCTTGTCATCCCACGTCCTAACTCAAGATTCTGGCCCCTAGAAATCCGAAACCCTAGGTATAAGGTCTTGTTAGTGTCATTGGTAGACTTAGACTGCATAGCTTCGAAGAAACTTGCAACTACTTGAATTGAGATTGACTTTGTTTTGAAAATTTCAAAGAAAACCCTAATTTGAGTGACTTGATAAATAAAAAAAAAAAAAGATTCATACACGAGTGGTAAGAACAAGAGTGTGTGAGGTTCATTAGAGAGATTTTGTGAGGCCTATTGTTCGTGATTAACCATGGCAGATGAGAGATTCAACGCTTTTGATGCCCGGCTGACCGCCATGGCTGAAAACATGGCCCGAATCGCCGAGCAGTTCGGAGCCACGAATGGAGATGGCCCCCGGCGGCCAAGGAGGAATGAGCAGGAAGAAGATGATGATGTGAGCAGCCTGAAGCTCAGTGTGCCTAAATTCACTGGCAAAACCAATCCCGACGACTACATCGATTGGGAGAGAGCCATGGAGGATTTCTTTGAATGCCACAACTATTCCGAGAGGAAAAAGGTAACCCTAGCCACACTAGAGTTTACTGACTATGCTGCCTTGTGGTGGTCCCAACTCAGGAATCTGATCAGGAAAGAAGAAGAGGACCCCGTCCTTACTTGGAGGAGTCTTAAAAGAAAGATGAGGAGGAAGTTTGTACCGAGTAGCTACAACCGAGACTTGCACACCAAGCTTCGATCCTTGAAGCAAGGGAGCATGACGGTTGAGGAATACAACAAGGAGATGGAGATCCTGGTTGCACGGCTTGATCTGAGTGAGGATGAAGATGCCAAGATAGCCCGTTTCACCGGAGGGTTGCAAAGAGAGATTCTACATCAAGTCAACATTCTCAACTTTGCTGACTATGATGACTTGATCAACGTGGCTACTAGGGTTGAGAAGGAGCTGAAGAACGGCCTTGGGAGAAGGACTACCCCGCCGCCACCGATCAGTGCCCCGGTGAGAGGAGACCGAAGCGCCGGCCACACCCCATACCGGCCAAACCCTAACCGGAGCGCCGGATCGCGACCAAACCCTAACCAAGGGTCGGCACCACGGGTAAACCCTAATCTTGGTTCAAAAATCCCTACTACTAACGCTCGGCCAAGTGCCATTGTGTGTTTTAAATGTCAAGGTAGGGGTCACATGGCAAGGGAATGCCCTAACACCCGAACCATGGTGCTTAGAAAGGGAGAAGTCGTGACAGACGACGAGGAGGAACCAATTGTTGAAGAATTGGAGGGAGAATCGAGTGAAGGAGAAGAAGTTGAGGTAGAAGGCTTGGAAAAATTTTCAGCCTTCAGCAATCGAGTGATCACCCCGGCACCGCCCCAGCACAGCGCCCGGCACTGCCCCGGCCCCGCGCCCAGCACTGCCCCAGTACTGCCCCAGCACTACCCCAGCACAGCGCCCGGCACTGCCCCGGCCCAGCGCCCAGCACTGCCCCAGCACAGCGCCCAGCACTGCCCCGGCCCAGCGCCCAGCACTGCCCCGGCCCTGCACCCCGCGCTGCCCCGGCACAGGCCCCAGTACTGCCCCGGCCTGGCACCGGCCCTGCCCCGGCCTAGCATCACGACTGCTCCGGACATCCTGTCCGCGCCGGATGATGTCAATCGGTCCACCCCGGGTCTTTTGAACATTCCTTCGGCCAATCTTGACCAAAAGAAAGCCGGAGGGATCTTTGACGACCTGAAGCCGAGCGCCGGCCCCGACGACCACCCGGCGCCCCCGACGGTCATGAATCCGACGGCCACCCGTCCCGAGATTCAATGGGAAGTCGTCTCCCGGCGGATTTTAAAAGCTGCCCCGAGCGAAGAAGTTCCAGCAGAAGACTCGGATGAGGAAATGAGTGAAGAACCCTCACCCAGCAGCTCCCGAGCCTTAACATTATTGTTAATGGCATTTATGAAGTGGAAGATATGAAGACTGAAGAAGAAGACACTAAAGAGTCCGAAACATTGTCCAGTACCGACTCGAATGACACCCCTAGGACTACGGATGAAGCTGAATCTCTCCCGGCCGTCGCCCACAAGAATGCTGAAGTTTGGAAAAGAGTGATGGGATCCAGGAAAGATGCCGAGGTGGATTTGGGGACAAATCCCCGTCAAGAAGAGGGGGATGATATGACCCGGCTCCACCGCCCCGGGCCACAAAGGTATACCTACACCCCACCAAGGTACCCCGTAGAAGGCAGCACTCCGGGTCCATACAAAAAGCGCCTAGAACTAAGGACTGGCTACCTACAAGCTCTCAAGCCTAGAAATGAGCTCAAGAACAAGCTCAGGTCTGCCCCACAGGGAAGGAAGACACCCCGAGATGGAAGGGAGTTCCAGGCCATGATACTGGTCGAGAACCTAAGTCCTAGACGAAGCACCGAGTCTCAGTCCTTCCCCAACCTCTCTTCAATGATCCCTCAAGTCAAGCACACGTCAAAAGCCATCTGGAGAGAGTTCTGGCGTACAGAAGACCAGAAGATTCGAGAATATGTGGCCAAGACAGGTTGGCTTCCCAAGGACACTGCCCGGGCCCCGGCGGATACGGCCAACCAGCCCCTGCCACGGCTAACCCTGCTCCACACTCAGAACCTGGCGGACAAGTTGAAGCCAGAAGACTCAGGAGGTCAAAAGACTTGGGAGGAACCTCACTTGTCCGAGGAAATGGCCAGCAGGAAGCCAGAACCGCCCGGCATCACCAAAACCCTAGCATCGGGTCCGGAGCACTTGATGCCGAGCCGGTCACCAGCACCGAAGGACGCCACCCGACCGCCCGGTCACCCGGAACCCGCGGTAATTACAGAAATGCCACCGCGCGGGTTCCGGGCACTCTTCCTAGCCGCGTCCGGAGTCCAGCCCGCGCCCGGAGGGTTTTCCTAAGCCCGATCGGACACGGACACCCGGCGTGCCCTAATCCGCCCGGATTAGGGTTTTGTGCAATTTTTGCCGGTTTTAGAATTTCACTCTCGGACAACTTTGTGTATTTTAATATTTTCTTCGGCCTATCTTTTAGGATTATTTTAGTCTTACCTTATTAGAGTTGGAGACGGCTTAGGCCACCCTTGCGCTATAAATAGAGGCCTCGGCCATCATTGTAAGACACGTTAAGTCATAAATTGAAATTTCAGAACTTTGTTCTTTTTCCTTCAAGTCTTTGCTCGTTGTTGCTTAGCTTAAGGTTTGGTTTATCATCGAAGGTTATCACCCTTTGTTGTGGCACCAATTCGACTGAATACCTTGGGATTCCTAAGTCTATACTTAGTGGATTTCAAGTATTCCCCGCGGTTTCAAAAGTTAGGATTCGTGAAGCTGGTAATATAGTTTTGGGTGTTGAGTCGATCCCTTCATTGAGGAGCGGTTCGCATCACCAGCCCCGACACAAGCCCCCATACCAGTCCCGGTATGGCCCGAAGGCCTCAGACCCGAGCCCCGAGCACCCGTACCAGCCCCGGTGCAGTCCGAACCCCGAAGGAGCGTCCATCAACAACCAGGTCAAGTCCTATACTCCCCTGTGAATATTTTTATGATTTCTAACGGATTATCAGGCAAGGATTCGAGGACGAATCCTCTTCAAGAAGAGGGGGATGATGTGATCCTGGCCACCCTCGGGCCAACCCCGAGCCGAGAGCCTGAACAAGGCCTCAGGCCAAATGCTACGAGCCCTGGACCGACCACAACCACTGAAGACCCTCTGGAGACCTTCCAGAAGATGTGGCCAAAGCATAATGAAGAAAGCCTGGCCAGAACAAGCTGGCACCCGAAGATAGACCCCGGTACGAGCCCCAGACCGGGCCAAATGGCAGAACTAAGCTCCAGTATCGAAGCCTCGGTCCCTGTACCAGCACCAGCCCTTGAAGACCCCATGAGAGCATTCCTGAAGACCTGGCTGAAGCAGAAAGTAGAAGGCTTGGCCAGAATTGAAAAAGGCCCAGCACGGAGCCAGGCCCGGGCGCCGGACCGAGCGTCGAGCACCACAGAAGCGTGCTTTTGGCCCAGCCAATAAATGGCTCGAGCCTTTTGGTAAATTCCAGTTTCTATGAATAGCTTGAAGCCCCAGGAGCACTCTCCAACAAACGGAGCTGAATTTGGAGAAGAACTGAAGGAGATAGAGCTCGGCCAAGTCCTAGCAAAGTATGGGGGGAGCACCAAAGAGGAAGACTCGGATCCTGATCCGAGGAAACCAATGCTAGGTGCCATGATCTTGCCACCTCCTGAGCCTGATCCATGGAGGTATGGGTGACCATTCATGATACGGGAAATGGAGAGAAGAAGCCAAGTACATCCGAACAAGGAATCCTAATCAAGCTAGGATTTCCCGGTTTTAGACAGATTCCTAGTCTGATGAAGAATGACGAATTTGGCCTACCTGGAGATAGAATTTGGACTGAAGCCCAACATGAAAGTTGAATCCCATGACGTCTACTAGTGATCTTCCAAAGGGAATAATTTTCCTATTTTATTTGGTATTTATTTGGCTATTTTTCCCAGAACCCGTTTAGCTGATTTTTAGGAATTTCTAGCTTTTTCCTTTTTTGAGTTATTGTTTAGGAAGGAGTCTTTTCCTTGTGGAATAAGGCTACGAATTTAGCCTCCTTCTTAGACAATATTAGGATTAGGTTAATTCCTTTTTAGTGGCTTAATTAGGACTCTTTTCTTTTGTTTATTGTTTATTAGTTAGTTTCGTAGGAGGAAAAGGAGAGCCTGTTCTCCCTTCCTCGCCTATAAATAGAGGCCTATACACCTCATTGTAAGACACCCTTGAATTGAATAAATTACTTAAACTTCGGTTTTTCTTTTAGCATGGAATTGCTAATCTCTTCTCGACTTTCATGGAATTGACTGTCGTTTAGACCGCTTATCGTCTAGGGTATCCTCCCCTTGAAGTGGCGCCATCGACTTGATACTTCTGGTTCCTAGCTCTTTATAGCTAGCGGGTCAAAGTCCTCTCTTCCATCCCCGGTTCCGACGGTTTCCTCCTGTTGCTAGATCATCAACTTGCGGTGGTTAGGGTCGTCTGCCCACGGTTGCAGCGGTTCACATCAAGGCTAGATTCTTGGCATCCTATGGAGCCTAGCGCCGGTGGTAAACCTCCCAAGGCTTGAGCCTTTTGTTGGCTCAGTACTAAGGCCCTCCGGGGCCCTCCGGGGCCGATGCTGGCCCCCATAGAGGGTCTTTCCCCTGGCCTTCTCCCTATTCGTCCAGGCCTTTCCCTCCTTGCTTAGCCCAATTCTCCAAGAAGGTCTTCAGAGGTTCTCCTAGTGTGGACATCCGCTCCTTAAGCTTCTGAAGGCCTAGCCCTGGTGCCAGGCCCGTTGTGGCGCCCGGGGTAGGGACAGCTTGAGCCTCTTTAGGGTGGTGTTCGGCCTTCTTTCTTCGGTATTCTTCTAGGAAAGCATCTAGAGGGTCCCAGGGTTGTATAACACCTCCTGGAACCTTAGAAATAGCGCCAGAGCTATAAGACAAACCTGACCTCACAGTAGCTTCGGGCGTCGGCGCCCAAGATAGGGCTGGCTGGGTCCGAACGCTTATCCTCGCTTATTTGGCCCTTGGCGGAGGTCTATATTTGAACCTGACCACATGTTTAGGCCTTACAAACCTCTGTAGGGCCAAGTTAGGGGTCTGGCGCAGCTCCAAGCGCTTCTTATATGGCGCTAAAGTCTTCCCTCTCGTAGGTGATCCCGGCGGAGTGTAAGAATAGGCATTCTCAGCCGGCCGGTCGACCGGGATCACTTCATTCCCCTCTTCTTGTAAGGGATTTGTCCTCGAATCCCACTTTGTTCCAGTTCGGACACTGAGTAGACGCCTCCACAAGTTGGTTGCCTGAGTGGTGATGTCGGGGGTATCATCCAGGATGGCCCGAGGTGTAACACCCGTCCCGAATCGACCTGGGTAATCCCGTGGTCGTACCGGTTAAGAGTATCACTTGAAGATACAGCAATGAAATTAAAGGAGAAACAACATTGAAATCGATTAAAACATAAATTAAGAGTAAATCGAAAGCGCCTCCATCGTTAAAATCCAAAAGCTTATAGCAATAGTTCAAATCCAAACCATGAAACATCTACATTTTTGAAGTTCAAATCCGCTGATACAAAACCTAACCCAAAATAGTCAACATAAAACCAAAAGATGGTCAACTCCTGTCCAAGCCTCCGAAGATCTTCTCCATGCCAACAACACTTCGACACTCGACACACAAAGAAGCTCCTGAACTTTAACTCACACACTCTAACCACGCGCACCTGAAAAGAGAAACTGGAGGGGGATCAGCTTCCTAATGAAACTGAGTGAACCCACTGGGTTTAACTATGCGCCGAACCTAGCCTAAGGGTGATCCCAACTCCACACGCATACAATCAACGGGATCTGACACAGCCATTCTCATTTTAATGTACTCAAGTCAATGTACTCAAGTCATCAATCCTCAACACAACATCAACAACGGAGTCATCAGACACACGATACAACACTTAGCCACAGTACATCTTCCAACACGAATAGCACCCACATTCATCCATCAACCACATAACTCACAATTCACAGTTACCGACATCAACCAAGCACAATCCAACGCAAACTCTGTTCCATAGACTCAACACATCACACAGTCAAGACATGACTAGACTCATTACATTCTAGGTGAGTTATTAGGCATCACTTCATATTAATAGTTCAACATTCCTAACATCATCAAAAACACTAAGCGTTCAACATCAAAGTTACAACTTAGCTCAACCACGCAATCCATTCACATACAATCCAACACCGACCACAGCTCATCAGAAGCATCGCACAAGCACAATCCAATACACACAACATACACCAGTCACACACACACACACACACACATGTATCTCAAGTGATTATCTAGATGAGTTCATTAGGCGCCATAAGGAGTTTATCCCACACCACCCCTGCCGGCCTGACGCACCTCTCTCCCCTGGAGAGTTCCAAGACACATCCTCTCCCTTGGAGGATACCACGGGACCTTTCCCTTGAAGGAATCGTAAACTTGACTCAACCAAACAAATCACACCTTTCCCTTGAAGATGTGACCGCACCTCTTTCCCTCGAAGAGGCACTTAGCACCCATAGTGCAGTTTTAAGGGGCAGTGCAGGCTCCTTCAGATTCTAACATTGCATTCAATCACATCAATCAATTCATCCCTTAAATTCGTCTACCAATTCCATTCATCAATTCCTCCTCAAATCCATCCAATACACATCATCAAGACCATCAATAGTTCCACCATCAATTTCAACATTAATCCAATTCCAAACCTCAATCTACATATCACAATCCAAATCAATTACACAAATCAACAACGCAATTCCAATCAATCAAACCAAGTCCCAATTCCTCTAGCCAATTCCATGTACCAATTCTATTGTCAAATTCCATACACCAATTCCACCACACAGTTCCACTACACAATTCCACAACAGAATTACACAGTACAATTCCACTCAACCGATTCCACATATCCAATTCATGTTACAACTCTACACTAAACCACAACCAACAACGATAGGTACAAATACAGAACAATTCATCCCATCCCATCCTATCTCACATTTCTAGTTCAAAATCATTAGTCATCATCTTCCATCCCAATCCCCCCATCACACATCAATCAGCACACTCATCAAACAGTAATCACAAGACAGTTATCCATTTTTACTCTCAAGGGTTCATGCAAGACCTACTTCCATTCTAACTTCAGTTTTAGCTCCTCACTCCCATTCCTAGCCACCTAGTCAACCATACACTAACACAAGTCAACCATACAATCACACAAGTCAACCAACGCCACATAACAGTAACAATCACGACAACATCAATTTACCATTTCAACTCTCCTATTGAGCGTTACTAGATTAAACCACATAATCTATCTAGTTCACATATTTCATCTAACACGATTTCTAGCCACAATTCGACCAATTTTGACATCCTCTTTCTTCTCAACAATTTACCAATCCACATCCAAGACTCCAATCCTTATTACCATAACCACAAGACACACTATCAATCACCATCACACAACATCAATTCCACCTAAAAGGCACGTTGCATAATTCATGCATCAACACCTAGCATCATCTCAATCCCAACATCACATAAACCAACACAATCCAAATCATTCTGTAATCCCACATCACACATAACCACACATCACAAGACATTCGATGCCTCCCACGGCACAAACAGTTTAAGGGTAAACGGCTAGCTCACCGGCCACCCCCACCTGCAAGTATAGGGGAACCGATGTCATGAGTCGTAGGGTTACCCTCCTGTACGTCCTTCATTGGATGACCCCACATTGGTGGAGCCATCCACCTGTTCATCAATTAAGGGTGACCCCCACATTGGCAGGACCACCCTCCTGTAACCACAGATTAACAATTCCAAGCAGAAATACAGTTACAACATCATACCCCAACCCTCCTACACTCGTTACTACATCCAATTCATTAATCATCATTATTAATCATTCCTCTTTCCCAACATATAACCACAGCCAACAATCATCATCATATTCATCACATAAACATCCAAACAACAATCACCAATCATCACAAATACACAGAAACCAAACGCAGAACAATTTCCCCTTTTACTCTCTTCCAATTCATGCAAGTACTACATTCATCTAGGTTAAAATTGCAACTCCTCACACCGACCATACTACCTATCGTACGCTAAACCCTCACCTGACAAGAAGACGAGGCTCTAAAACAACTTCTAGAACTCGAACATCCAAACTCTACAGCTTAAAAAACGTAGCTTCTTCCTTCTGTCACTGACAGCGCCTAACTCCAAAATACCAGAATCCGAGATGTGCGATCTCTTACTCTCGTCTCCACAAACGTGTAACAAGAAACGGATCGTCAATTGGACCTCTGTAGCTCTCGGAATCGAGGTTTGAAGTTAGGGGAAGTTTGGTTTGTCAAAGGGGTGTTCAGAGAGAGACAGAGATGAAAAAGCTGAAGAAACTCATAAAAATCTGAATTTTAAAAACCCAGTGCATGATACACGGCCGTGTATCATGATACACGGCCGTGTATCATGATACACGGCGTGTACTACAAGTACACGGCCGTGTACCATCAACTGCACCCCTAAAGTGTTTTAAACTCAACCCAGCTCAAATTTGAACGTCCCGGACTTTGATGTGACCTCAAGAACACTGTTTCCAATGCCTCAATCACCCGAACTCGAGTTCCAAATCGTTCGGTTGGGCAGGGATGTTACAAGTCTCCACAACTTCAAAAGATTTCGTCCCCGAAATCACAACTCAACTCAGCTTAGCAACGCAACACCAAATTTGCAGCAACACGCTACAACTTAAGCATCACATCACTTACCCGAAACTCCCGCATACGGCTCTAGTAACACACACATCTCCGAGCACACTTCACTTACACGAACTCGAACTTCCACCTAACATACAAGCACAACCGAACACCTAAAGCACAACACATCAAAAGAGCACAACCAGAACACACAACTTAACAAAACAAGAAGTTACTTAGCTAACACACTCGGCTAGAACCTTACACCCTTCAAGCATTCTACCTAGCTCAACCAAAGTCCACACGGAGCTCTGCACTCTCAACCTCTCTCAATCCACCAACTACTACCCCCAAACCACTTGAGCACTAGCTAAACATCTTCACTCTATCGTTACAGAAACCTTCCTCGATATTATTTTCAAAACCTAAGCAAATCTTTCAGAAAGGCGAAACTTTAATAAATTCCTTTAAAATCAAAACTAAGTTCCCCTGTTTAAAATCAAACTCATAAAACCGTTAAAATCAAGCTCGCAACCGGATTCTATCTTAGTTTAAAATACTCAAAAGCTTTCAATTCCTTACACACTAGTACCATTGAAAACACTGACCAACTTTCAAACAAGAACGCTTGAACAAAATGAGACCACAGAATCTCATGACTCGACTTCGCAAAGGTAAAATCAATTTCAAACTCCGTTCAAACCAACCAAGAACCCAAGACAACAATTTTCCACTAAGAACCAAAATTAGTAAAACCCAAATCCGCCTCAGTTAGAATACCAAAACATTAAAACGCTCCTCAAATCCGCTACTCCAATTACGCAAAGAACTCATACCAAGACTCGACACTAAGATCACGTTTGACAAGACAAAACAGGTTATGAAATACCCTTTTTCCAAAAGTTCATATTCTTAAATCCTTCTAACTTTTCCAACATGGAACGAAAATCAAAACTTACTTGATAGATTAAAATCACAATCAAACCACAGTTGAAAACAAGCAGGACAAAATTTGCACAAATCAAAACCCTTTTCTTAAACTTTCATAACAACAAACAAGATAGGTTTCTGTAACAATCCTTGACTCCTCTCCCCAACCGAGTTCCAACTCTCTCACCAAACACACATCTAAAACTTCCACTTCAAGCTAGCATCCTAACTCTGGTTCTCTTTCTAAGGTCAACAACTCTCTTAACTCGACACTCTATTCTCACTCAACCACTACTCAGCGTTACAACTTCTCACCCCATGACTTTCTTCATGGCTCAGGAGGACCGAAAACAAACAATTTCAATTGAAAAAATCTTCAAATCACTTCGCTCTTCAAAATGCACTTTCACTTTCAAAATCCCAACCCGGTTAAACCATTTGAAAACCCCTGGAATGCTAGTACCACATCGATTTTCCTTTCTTTCCATTAAGAGGGTAGCTAATCCTCTAGAAGAAAGAATAGTCCACCTATGTAGCAGACGCAAACCAGGCTCTGATACCACTTGTAACACCCGTCCTGAATCGACCCGGGTAAACTCGTGGTCGTACCGGTTAAGAGTATCACTCGAAGATACAGCAATAAAATTAAAGGAGAAACAACATTGAAATCGATTAAAACATAAATTAAGAGTAAATCGGAAGCGCCTCCATCATTAAAATCCAAAAGCTTATAGCAATAGTTCAAATCCAAACCATGAAACATCTACATTTCTGAAGTTCAAATCCGCTGATACAAAACCCAACCCAAAATAGTCAACATAAAACCAAAAGATGGTCAACTCCTGTCCAAGCCTCCGAAGATCTTCTCCATGCCAACAACACTTCGACACTCGACACACAAAGAAGCTCCTGAACTTTAACTCACACACTCTAACCACGCGCACCTGAAAAGTGAAATTGAAGGGGGATCAGCTTCTTAATGAAACTGAGTGAACCCACTGGGTTTAACTATGCGCCGAAACCACACAACTCACAATTCACAGTTACCGACATCAACCAAGCACAATCCAACCCAAACTCTGTTCCACAGACTCAACACATCACACAGTCAAGACATGACTAGACTCATTACATTCTAGGTGAGTTATTAGGCATCACTTCGTATTAATAGTTCAGCATTCCTAACATCATAAAAAACACTAAGCATTCAACATCAAAGTTACAACTTAGCTCAACCACGCAATCCATTCACATACAATCCGACACCGACCACAGCTCATCAGAAGCATCACACAAGCACAATCCAATACACACAACATACACCAATCACACACACACACACACACACACACACACACACATGTATCTAGATGAGTTCATTAGGCGCCATAAGGAGTTTATCCCGCACCACCCCTGCCGGCCTGACGCACCTCTCTCCCCTGGAGAGGTCCAAGACACATCCTCTCTCTTGGAGGATACCACGAGACCTTTCCCTTGAAGGAATCGTAAACTTGACTCAACCAAATAAATCACGCCTTTCCCTTGAAGACGTGACTGCACCTCTTTCCCTCGAAGAGGCACTTAGCACCCATAGTGCAGTTTTAGGGGGCAGTGCAGGCTCCTTCAGATTCTAACATTTCATTCAATCACATCAATCAATTCATCCCTTAAATTCGTCTACCAATTCCATTCATCAATTCCTCCTCAAATCCATCCAATACACATCATCAAGACCATCAATAGTTCCACCATCAATTTCAACATTAATCCAATTCCAAACCTCAATCTACATATCACAATCCAAATCAATTACACAAATCAACAATGCAATTCCAATCAATCAAACCAAGTCCCAATTCCTCTAGCCAATTCCATGTACCAATTCTATTGTCAAATTCCATACACCAATTCCACTACACAATTCCACAACACATTTACACAACAGAATTACACAGCACAATTCCACTCAACCGATTCCACATATCCAATTCATGTTACAACTCTACACTAAACCACAACCGACAACGATAGGTACAAATACAGAACAGTTCATCCCATCCCATCCTATCTCACATTTCTAGTTCAAAATCATTAGTCATCATCTTCCATCCCAATCTCCCATCACACATCAATCAGCACACTCATCAAACAGTAATCACAAGACAGTTATCCATTTTTACTCTCAAGGGTTCATGCAAGACCTACTTCCATTCTAACTTCAGTTTTAGCTCCTCACTCCATTCCTAGCCACCTAGTCAACCAGACACTCACACAAGTCAACCATACAATCACACAAGTTAACCAACACCACATAACAGTAACAATCACGACATCATCAATTTACCATTTCAATTCTTCTATTGAGCGTTACTAGATTAAACTACATAATCTATCTAGTTCACATATTTCATCTAACACGATTTCTAGCCACAATTCGACTAATTCTGACATCCTCATTCTTCTCAACAATTTACCAATCCACATCCAAGACTCTAATCCTTATTACCATAACCACAAGACACACTATCAATCACCATCACACAACATCAATTCCACCTAAAAGGCACGTTGCATAATTCATGCATCAACACCTAGCATCATCTCAATCCCAACATCACATAAACCAACACAATCCAAATCATTCTGTAATCCCACATCACACATAACCACACATCACAAGACATTCAATGCCTCCCACGGCACAAACAGTTTAAGGGTAATCGGCTAGCTCACCGGCCACCCCCACCTGCAAGTACAGGGGAACCCATGTCATGAGTCGTAGGGTTACCCTCCTGTACGTCCTTCATTGGATGACCCCACATTGGTGGAGCCATCCACCTGTTCATCAATTAAGGACGACCCCACATTGGCAGGACCACCCTCCTATAACCACAGATTAACAATTCCAAGTAGAAATACAGTTACATCATCATACCCCAACCCTCCTACACTCGTTACTACATCCAATTCATTAATCATCATATTAATCATTCCTGTTTCCCAACTTATAACCACAACCAACAATCATCATCGTATTCATCACATAAACATCCAAACAACAATCACCAATCATCACAAATACACAGAAACCAAACGTAGAACAATTTCCCCTTTTACTCTCTTCCAATTCATGCAAGTACTACATTCATCTAGGTTAAAATTGCAACTCCTCACAGCGACCATACTACCTATCATACGCTAAACCCTCACCTGACACGAAGACGAGGCTCTAAAACAACTTATAGAACTCGAACATCCAAACTCTACAGCTTAAAAAACGTAGCTTCTTCCTTCTATCACTGACAGCACCTAACTCCAAAATACCAGAATCCGAGATGTGCGATCTCTTCCTCTCGTCTCCACGAACTTGTAACAAGAAACAGATCATCAATCGGACCTCCGTAGCTCTCGGAATTGAGGTTTGAAGTTAGGGGAAGTTTGGTTCGTTAAAGGGGTTTTCAGAGAGAGAGAGAGAGATGAAAAAGCTGAAGAAACTCACAAAAATCCGAATTTTAAACACCCAGTGCATGATACACGGCCATGTATCATGATACACGGCCGTGTACCATCAACTGCACCCCTAAAGTGTTTTAAACTCAACCCAGCTCAAATTTGAACGTCCCGGACTTCGATGTGACCTCAAGAACACTGTTTCCAATGCCTCAATCACCCGAACTCGAGTTCCAAATCGTTCAGTTGGGCGGGGATGTTACACGAGGGCTGGGGTACTCATTGGAGTCCGTGTCTAACTAGGGCTCCGGGTCTTCTGAACTTGCACCGTCGGTGCTCATGCTGTCTCTTGACGACGGGCTGCTCACCACGATGTTTAGGCTTGTGGTAGACATGAGGGAGTACATGTCGTCCCAGTGAGGTCCTTCCTTCTTGCTCGGGTCCTCCTCTTTTTGCCGCCGGTTCTGTAGGTGTGCCGACTCGGATTGGTGCCAGCCTTAGGAGTAGGTGAGACACCTCCTCTGTGTGCATCTCTCGGAGAGCCTCGATGTCCCTTGGGGGTCTAGGCGTGTCCGAGTGCTGATCCTGCACTAGAATAGGGCTGGCCATCGGGTGCTCCGGTGTTGGCCAGTAGGGCGCTGGGTGTCGGCTCGGGGTTGACCCGATGCTGGCTGGGTACTATCCCAAGGCTGGTCCGACGCCGGGGATATATGGTTCTGGCTCAGTCACGACTTCCTGGTCAGCTTTAGGGCTTAGGGCTAGGTCTCTGACGAACATCCCCGTGAACTTTTCTAGGCCTTTAGCCTCTACTTCTTCTCCACTCTCTGAGCACCATGACCCTTTGGTTGGGGCATTCTATGGCTACGTGCCCTCGTCCCTGACATTTAAAACATACGATGCCGCTTGGCCTAGGGTTAGTATTTGGCATAGTAGGGGCAGTGTTTGATGTTACCCGGTTGGCGGTGGTGCTAGGATTTGTCCTTCCTCCTTGGGCTCGGTTGGGGCCTGATCTCCATGGGGGCTGGTTGGAGCTGGCGGCGCTTCTCCAAGTGCTGGTGGCGTGGGCCTCTTCCCGAAGCCATTCTTGATCTCTCTCTCTACCCGAATTGCCAAAGCCACTAGGTCATCGTAGTCAACATAGTGAAGGATGTTGACTTGATGCATGATATCCTTCTGTAGGCCGTTGGTAAACCTGGCGATTCTGGCTTCCTCATCCTCCTTAAGGTCAAGCCTTGTTACCAGCATCTCGATCTCCTTATTGTACTCTTTTACAGATAGACTGCCTTGCCTTAGTGTTTGTAACTTGGTATGCAAGTCTCGTGTGTAGGCCACCGGTACAAACCTCTTTCTCATTCTTCTCTTCAGCTCCCTCCAAGATCGAATGGGCTTGATGAACGCTGCAGAGCGGGTTATCAAATAACTACCAAGCTGTGAAGCTAGGGTAGATCGTATTCCACGGGCCTTCTAATGATCGATTACTCAAATAAGCTGGCAAATCACTCAGGTTTAAACACTTTGTACGTGGTGTGAGTTCCACGACTTCTAATTCTAAGAAAACTGCACGAAAATTGGAAGTTGAAACTGAAAACAGATTGGAAATTAGGGTTGAAAACAGAGATGACAGACGAACTTAGACTTCTGGTGAACCTCAGATCATTGTGCGGGTTCAACCAAATAACTACTAAGCTACAAAAAGCTAGGGTAGATCGTATTTCATGGGTCTTCTATGATTGACTACTCAAATAAGCTGGCAAATTACTCGGATTTAAACACTTCGTGCGTGGTGTGAGTTCCACGACTTCTAATTCTAAGAAATGCAGAGAAATTAAAAATTGAAACTAAGAACAGAATGGAAATTGGTTGATTAAAACAGAGATGACAGACGAACTTAGACTTTGAATCCCCCTTCGTTCACTAGAGCATTGGCAATCAACAGATCAGCGGATTTCGATTCTCATTCAATCAATTCTAAGACACCACCATAACTCCTGACCCTTAGGTTTAAGACCGACGAACGTTCGCTCTATCCGTTCTAGCTACCAAGATTAATTAGTCGCCCGGGTACGGTCGCCTCTCGCAATGACTTAACTTAACTGGTGGAATTACTAACGATTTATGAGTTACTCTTGCAGTGGATTAACCCTAACTGGTTCCTACGAAAGGCACGCTCCAATTATAAGATTAATTGTTCAATTTGATGTTTTAAAGTAAGGCGAGTGTTCGCTTCTATCCTTAGCTTAACCAGAATCTAATCTAGGTGATCAATCCAGACAAGAAACATGAACGATGAAGAACAAATCAAACATGAAAGAGAAACTGATTGAACTTCGAATCTAATCACCGCCGATCCGTGACCGCTTGAAAGCCCTGGGTCACTTAGGTTCATCTAGTCTAAGCTCTAAGAGTTTAGCTACTCATGTTTATCACAAAAGAATCAAAGACAAAGAAAGAGTTCATCATCCATAGGAAGAACAGAAAAGAATCTGAAAAACCTAATTAAGACGACTCTGGCAGACTTCGATCTTTGGTAAACTGCAATCCTAGCTCCGAGTCTTCGAGATGGAAGGGATGGCGTTACGATCTCTTTCCGGCTCTTCGAACTCTAAACTCTCTGCTCCAGAACTTGAGAGAATTCTGAAGTTTTTGGTATTAGGTGGTGTATTATGAGATGCCCTCGTTATTGGGCCACCGGTTAAGTATTTATACTTAACCCTAATACCACCAGATTTTAACTGATATTTTCGCCGAAAATACTGAAGGATTTTTGGCGAAAACTCCTTTGAAAAAGGGGATGGCCGCCGATTGTTTCTTCTGTGTTTTTCGGACCAAATGTTTTCAGCGAAAACTTGTGGTTTTCGCCGAAAATACCTTCTTGAATGCACTGCCGATTTGTTCAGTGATTTTCGCCGAAAATCCTAGGTATTTTCGCTGAAAATTCCTTTGTAAATGGGAGCAGGATTTGGTTCGGTTTGATTGACTCCTTGGATCGATTCCGGTGCGATTCCTCGAGGTTCCAATGCCTTAGACACGTCCTTGGCTACTTTATTTGACGACAAAAACCTGTGCTAACATAAAAACACTAGAAAACCATCAAATAGACTCGAAACGGGCCAAGGTAACACAAATGGCACAAGATAGGGCAATTGATTGAATATTCGTTATTCTACCCTAAAAACCATGTCTTAAGCAAGGAAATGTCACTTAAATGAGGCTGATAATCACGTCAAATCGAGTGTCATCAAAATACCCCACACTTAAGCTTTTGCTTGTCCTCAAGCAAACTGAATAGAAATGCTCATGTTCACAAATGATAAGATTGATTAAATTGGAGTTCAATCAAACACAATGAATCATTAGACAGATAGATCCTAGAACAAGAAACCTAACATGCACACAGATCAACCAAACAACCTGGTCTCACTAATCAACTTCACACGACAAGTAGTAGCAACCAATTATGCACGAATTTTACCTGACCGACCAGACTCCTCACACAGGAAATATTTAGTATAATGGGAACTCTCACTCTCTGTGTTTAAGGACGTGTTTTTACTCTCAATCATTTTCTGTTACTGAATTCTGTCATAAGTTTGCATTTTGACCACATCTCCACCACTGTGACAACACGAGTAACCAGTCAAGAAGGACTTCCCTGCTAGGACTGTAACGAATTCTACACTACATGGGTTTATAATGAGATGGATGATGGGAATGTATGATGATGGGAATGTATGATGATGGCTTTGTGCGGTGTAGCTTTCGACTAACTTCCCTCGAATCTAATCTACGGCTTCCTACCGTCTAACCAGACACGGGTGGAATAATGAACGCTCGTCCTATGATACCCTCAAGCAACCTCACACTTTTATTATTTTTCTTTACACAAAATTTTCTCTGATTTTTCTTTTGACTTCGTTCTTCCATTTGTAGGGAGAAGAACGTTTTATTGAACTAAAAAAACTTTAAACTTTTCTCTTTTTTCATTTTTTTTTCGAAGCTTGCTTCTTTTTTTCTTTTGTGCCGATTCTTTCTTTTAGTTGCTAGAGGGGTTTACACGTCTAGACATAATAGCTAAGACCACCTGTTTAATGGCTATAGGCAGGTCACCACAAACCGACTTCTGGTAGGTCAATCTAGAACTACAACCACAGGGGATCAACGGGGAAATGAAAGAATGGGAAATGGCTGTAATGTATTATCAAACCGAAAGAACAGGCCAAGCTCAAGGGTCTACACCTAATGGATTTTATCGTTAGGTCGGCTATCTGGCTTAGTAGCTGAATCTAGGTGCCCCTGTCATTCTAGAACTCGTGTCATCGTGTGGTCTCGAGTAGGTCTCATGCAAATTCTAACTCATTCAAGCAAACAGAAAACCACTCAAAAAGAATTTAAATTGCAAGTTACGTGCAATGGATCAAAAGCTCACAGTTGGTTTGCTAGTCGGATTCGGTCATTTTCATGCAATCAAGGCTACAAACTACAAGTGTGATTTTAAAAATTCTGTTCTGACCAGGCAATTTAGCAACAAAGTATACAAGTTGGTTCTCAAGTTCTAGGTTAAGCAGTCTAAGCATCATTATGAAAGTTTGAACAACAACTTAACATCAAAAATCAAGAATAGAGCCATTCTAATGCTAGAGAGACTGGAATGGAATAAAGAGGCACACAGAAAACACAATCAAGGGCAATCAAGTTCATGCAAGGTTCTCTAGCATCCTACCCCACACTTAAATCGGACTGTGTCCTCACAGGACTAATTCTAGAGTTCAGAGTGAAGTAGAAGAACCTGGACCGAGATGGTTGGCGTAGGGATGAGCACGGGTCCTCGGAGCGGAGGGAATCTACCCAAGTGAAGCAAATGGAATCTCCCTACTGCCTACAAACCTAAAACAAATGAAACATAAAAAGGAAACCGGGACAAGTGTCCCGGATCCACACAGAAAAAAGTTGGATCAAAATCCGAAAATAATAAATAAAAAGAAGGGACAAGAAAGAGGATACAACCCGGTCACTACTCATCAGGCATGCCGGGAGGTGGAAAGTGGAGGTAATCGCCGAGCTGACGTTGCCACGCCAGCTGTGCCTCATACCGCTCGTCGGAGCGGCACAAATGTTGCTGCATAATAGTCCATCTCGCCTCTTGAGTGGTGTTGTCGGTGATGCACCACTCCTGCAGTCGCTCGTATAGCTCACCAATGTCCGCGGGGTGGGGTCGGTGCTGAGGGTGAGGCGCCTGGTATGGATCTGGGATGTGCGGCGGCGACTGGTGTGCATACCCTGCCTGATGATGTGGCGAGGGTATATGGTCATGAAACTTTGGCTACGGCTGGGGCTGCTGCTGCTTAGAATCATCTTCTTCCTCCTCGTCTTCGAGAAGAGGATCCGCTGCTACCAGGGGGCTGATGTCCAGATCGAGGTTGTACTCGACCGCCAAATCACCTCCAATGGTGCGCACTCTGCGGCGTGGGATGTTCGGGCCATATTCTTGGCTGAGGCCGAAGGAGATGATGAGTCGGCCCACAAAGTTGCCTCCCAAGAGTGAGCGGGGGCGACCTGACCTCTGAGTCTTCTTGCGGAGTAGGTGAGCAAGCACCCATCTGGGATGAAGAGGATATCTTTCCCGGATGGCGCGAAGAAGAAGAAGCTCGTCCTTGCTGATATGGTGGCGGTCCTTCTCTGGAGCATATAATAGCGATCTACGCCAAACCATATGAATGTATTTAAAGAAAGGGTGAGAGAGCGACTTAACTGAGTTATGGTCCCTGAGGCGATCGCCGGGCACTCCAGTCATGTGGCTCCAGAGCGCATGGTACTCCTCTACGTCGTCATCGTCATCCTCCCAGCCGAAGTGATGAAAATGGTAGTGCTCATGGGGAATACCGAGGCGAGCGGCAAACTCATCATATGTGAGTTCCCTGTGCACCCCGCCTAGATAGAAGGTAACAACCTTCTTGTGCTGCCTCCTCTTGTGCTCGTCCAGCTCGAATGTCGCCCAAAACTCCTGGAGAGCGATGTCTGGAAAGTCGGCGGCGAGCGTGGTCAGCTCCAGCAGGCCGGCATGGGTCAGTGCATCGAGCACGTTCCGGTACCAGTCATCATCGTGCTCTGAGAGCGACACCATGGAAAGAGGGCGAACATTAGCTCCAGGGGTGTTCTCAAACCGCTGGTAGCGTGCAAAGTAGTGCTGGGGTAGGCGAGCAACGGTGCAGTGGTACCCCACACGGTCAGGGAAAGCTGGTGGAGGGCCCTGGACGGCGGGTGTGACAGGAGTGGTAACTCGGGAGCTTGAGGCGCCATCAAGTCGCGCCTTGGTCCTGCGCTCATAAGTGGTGTTCCTAAAACCAGAACGAAACCAAATTAGTCAAACTAAAACCCTACCCCACACTTAGTAGAAAAACTCAATTTCACAAAGAAATGAGGAAAACCGAGTGGGGGTAAGCAAAGCAGATTTAACCGGTAATCACAAACAATAAAGTACATGCTTTGGAACAGCCAGAATGGAATTATCACAATCAGAGTCTAGAAGTCAAACCGACATTCAAAAAGTCAACAAAATAGAACATTGAACCCTAATCATGACAAGACTATCACAAAGCGGAGAATGACGGTATAATATGATCTCAGATGGCAAACACAATGATATGACGTGACTGAGCACATATGGCAGCCAAATGATCAAAAACAGTTCATGGTCAAACCGACATTTCTCACAAGTCAACATCACAAAGAATCAATCTTATGCATAGCAACACACGATCAAACGATATGAAAATTAACTCCCTAAGCATGCTAGAACAGTTCAACAAATTCAACTAACCTGGTTCACACGAAATCAGTCGGCACGCAAATCGAGGCAAACCGAAAAGTCAACCGAAAGTCAACCCCGACGAAATTCAGCAATCAATATGTCAAAAGATTCGTAATAAAAAGTTCTACAACTTACCTTGAAGCCATGGATGCTAAAAACGAACAGATTGGGAGAAATTGGTGAAAAATCGAAAGTTTTAGGGTTTGGGTGAACTAGAGCTGTAGAGCTCTGATTCGGCTATTCTAGGGCTCGGATTGATCGGAAATGAAAGGGAAGGGAGCGACGACGGCGGCGGCGGCGAGAAAAAGATGGAGGCGGCGGCGGTTTTCGTGGAAAACAGGGGAGGCATTTTTAAAAGTTTCGAAAATAGAAAGTGAGGGAAGAGAGAGAAGAAGTTCGAATTTTAAGTGAAAAAGTTGTTGATTTTCAAAGGGATTTTCGGCGAAAATAAGTGCAAGTTTTCGCCGAAAATATTAGTTAAAAAGTACTGCCGGTTTTCAAAGGTATTTTCGCCGAAAATTTCAATAGGTTTTCGCCCAAAATGTTGGTTAAAATCGTCTGGAAACACAATGGAATTTTGAAGGGAATTTTCGCCAAAAAATAGGGTGTATTTTCGCCGAAAATTTTGGCCTGTACGATTGAAAATATTTTCGCAAACCCGGCAATCTTCAGAAAATCACAGTTAAATCCACAAAAATCGGAACAACCTCAAACGACTTGGAAATGACACTACGACACACAGACTACACACGAAAAATACGAAATCAAACAAACTGACACTTTTGGCTCCCCCGAACTGACTCTAAAACACTAAGGTTGACACAAATGAAAAACTGACTCCAGCCGTGGGTTGCCTCCCACGAAGCGCTCTTTTATTAACGTCCTTGAGCTGGACGATACCTGGACGGTATTAGGAGACATCCCAACTCAGATTCTCCTTAATGCTAGCATCAGAGTTCATAAAGTAGAGCTTCGGGGCTTCTCCGGTAGCATGAATTTCTTCCCGTTCGCGTTTAAGAGTTTGGTACGTCCGTTGGGAAGGTGGTCAGCGATCTTGAATGGTCCGAACAGTTCTGTCAAGGGATCACCTTCCACAAGGAAGACAATGGATGGAATGAGAACGATCGGCTCCTTCTTTTCTTTATCCTCTGGCTTGATATCACCAGGATCGGTGATCATCGGTAACTCCTTAGGAAATGCTTTTGGCTTCTCCCTCTATACTTGTTCCGGCGCCGGTAGCTTGGAACGAATTGGTGGTGCAGCTGGCTCGGTAGACGATGGCGACACAACTGGTCTCCAGACCATTTGAGTCTTCATCTTCTTGTTCTTTCCCCGAGGTCTGCTAGGTTTTGTGCTCGGTGGCCTAGAAGAGGCTTTCAGTTCCTTCTTCTTTGGTGGCTTTTGAGGAGCAGATTTCGGTTTCTGCTTGATAACCTGTCCAGCACCTGCAACAATAATTGATCTAGGCACACTAGAAGAGACATCAGTAACGGAGTTGACCGGAGTCAACTCCACAGTTTCAACAGCTAAACAATGAAATTCTTCACTCTTAGGATTATATTTCATTTCGTCTTTAAGGCGGAACGTTACCGTGTCTTTACCAACTCTCAAAGTTAAAGAACCATTTGGAACGTTAATTTGCATTCCAGTAGTAGCCATGAAAGGTCGTCCTATGAGAATGGTAGAATCATCCTTACTAGTGTCAATGATCACATAGTCATCTAAGAACATGAAAGAACCACATTTAGTAACAACGTCTTTGATTTCTCCTCTAGGGGTTTTAAGTGATCTATCAGCAAAGACAAGTTGCATGCTAGGCGGTTCAAGTTCTCCTAGGTTCAATTTTCCATATAGACTCATAGGCATAAGATAAACAGACGCGCCAAGATCAACCAAACAACGTTCTATCTCAACATCATTAATGACAAGAGGTACAGTGAAAGAACCAGGATCAGTGCACTTAGCTGGATATGGAGAGGAAGGTTTCTTACTACGAGCATCATGATATCCTTCTTTATTCCCCTTCATCCCAATCTTGATCCTTGCATTCGGCAGTAATGCTCTTGGAAAAGGATGCTTTACGACGTACGGTGCAAGAGGAGGGTCATCCTCCTTAGGCGCCACTTGTAGTGCTTCCTTCTTATCTGTAGATTCAGCGATCCTGCGTAAAATAGAACAAGCGTCAGTAGATAAGCTTGTAAATTTTTGAGCGGTTACCATCTTAGCTTGCTCCTTTCTCGGATTCGGCTCTGTCTGGCTCGGAAGTTGGCCAAATGGTCGACCAGATGCTAGCATGCTCGAGATGTTGTTCATAGCTTGCTCAATTCTTTGACCGGCTGCTATCTGTTCTTGATTGAGAGGAGCTTGTGCTTTAAACTGACTGTCATGAACATCGAGTCTGGTGATGATCTGACTAAGCTTCTTGTCCAGGTCACTGACGTTGATTTCCTTCTGGTACTGCTGCCCTGGATAGGTGTTATTCAAATATTGATTCTAGCGATTGCCAGGAGCAGTTCCATAGTTACCCAGATTGCGGTGCGGCGGCTGATAGACACCTGCCGGCGGATGGTTAGGCTTCTGATCCTGAGCTGGACCGGCTGGGCGGTTATTCTGGTTCTGGTTATGGTTGGCGCCAACATTGTAGGGAGGTCTGTCTTGATAGTTCCCTTGCTGCCTGAAGTTGCGGTAGCCAGCATAACCATTCTGATTATTAACGAAGCCTTGTTGCACGAAATTTACCTCTTCTGCAGACCAGACTTCTGTCTTACCAAAATTCTGGCAACGGCCTCCATTATGCGCACAAGCTCCACACCACTCGCAATCAGCAACATAGACAGAAGCTGCCGGCGGCTTGATCGTTGTGGTAGACTTCTTCATATGCTTCTCTACTTCGGCCTTGATAGCTACTTCGAGATCGAGCTTGCTCCTTGATCCTTCAGATTGTCGTTCCCAGTTCCTTGACTTGGAAGCACAGTTTGCAAAGTGAAGAAGAGCAGCTTCAGGTGTAAGTGTAGTGCAATCCCCTTCAGCTAGGGAATTGACCCACTTGGCAGATTCTTCTCGAAGACCTCGAGCAAAGATTTCAGCTAACTGCCTCTGCTCGAATCCATGATGAGGACAGTTGTAGAGAAGTTCTTGGAATCGTATAAGCTTTCTCCTTCTTTTTGGGAGAATCTGGCAATGCTGTCCTTGATGGCTGTTGTTCTGGCAGGAGGAAAGTATTCTTCAACGAAGTCCTGAGCCAGAGTATCCCAATTAGTGTAATATCCAGGTGGTTTTCCAGTAAGCCACCTCTTAGCAGCGCCTTTCAGAGAGAACGGGAAAGCTCTCAAGCAAAGAGTGTTCTTGTCGAGGTTTCCGTTCTTGAAAGTGCTGCAGAGATCAAGGAAGTCTGCAAGATGAGTGCACGGATTGTCTAGGGGCCTGCCTTCGAACTGTAGATCCCTAGAGATCATAGTCAAGAATGGAATCTTGATCTCATAGTCAGGATCTCCTTCAATGCGCGGTACGGCAATGGCCGATCGAACGGTAGTCACGCTCGGCTTGTTGTAATCAGCTAGACTTTTCTGCGCAGGTGGCGGTGGTGGATTTCCTCCTGGTGGTGGTGGTGGTGGTAACTGATGAGTCATGGTAGGAGATGGAGGAGGTGAAAGTGACTCGGTGTATGAAACGGATGTAGGTGATGGTAAAGGTGAAGATGGAAATGAGGAACTCTCCTTCAGTTCCTCAATCTTAATCGGAGTGATGGATGGAGGTGGATTGATTCTGCTTCTCCTTGGAATCTGTGATTGTCGAGGTGGAGCAGAACTGCCTGGTCTCTCTATACTCTTAGCCTTGTCGGTTTGAGAGCGAGTCCAAGGGCGGCGATGCATACACCTGTGAGCAACCTACAAATAACAAAAACAAACAAAACCAGTGTAAAATCGAAGTGGGTGGAAAATGAAAAATGGAAAGTAGAAGAATAAATTGCTAGTTCTTCTTTCAAACAATCAAAAGAAGTCCCCGGCAACGGCGCCAATTTGGTGAACCTCAGATCGTTGTGCGGGTTCAACCAAATAACTACTAAGCTACAAAAAGCTAGGGTAGATCGTATTCCACGGGTCTTCTATGATTGACTACTCAATAAGCTGGCAAATTACTCGGATTTAAACACTTCGTGCGTGGTGTGAGTTCCACGACTTCTAATTTTAAGAAATGCAGAGAAATTAAAAATTGAAACTAAGAATAGAATGGAAATTGGTTGATTAAAACAGAGATTATAGACGAACTTAGACTTTGAATCCCCCTTCGTTCACCAGAGCATTGGCAATCAACAGATCAGCGGATTTTGATTCTCATTCAATCAATTCTAAGACACCACCATAACTCCTGACCCTTAGGTTTAAGACCGGCAAACGTTCGCTCTATCCGTTCTAGCTACCAAGATTAATTAGTCGCCCGGGTACGGTCGCCTCTCGCAATGACTTAACTTAACTGGTGGAATTACTAATGATTTATGAATTACTCTTGCAGTGGATTAACCCTAACCGGTTCCTACGAAAGGCATGCTCCAATTATAAGGTTAATTGTTCAATTTGATGTTTTAAAGTAAGGCGAGCGTTCGCTTCTATCCTTAGCTTAACCAGAATCTAATCTAGGTGATCAATCCAGACAAGAAACATGAACGATGAAGAACAAATCAAACATGAAAGAGAAACTGATTGAACTTCAAATCTAATCACCGCCGATCCGTGACCGCTTTAAAGCCCTGGGTCACTTAGGGTTCATCTAGTCTAAGCTCTAAGAGTTTAGCTACTCATGTTTATCACAAAAGAATCAAAGACAAAGAAAGAGTTCATCATCTAGAGGAAGAACAGAAAATAATCTGAAAAACCTAATTAAGACGACTCTGGCAGACTTCGATCTTCGGTAAACTGCAATCCTAGCTCCGAGTCTTCGAGATGGAAGGGATGGCGTTACGATCTCTTTCCGGCTCTTCGAACTCTAAACTCTCTGCTCCAGAACTTGAGAGAATTCTGAAGTTTTTGGTATTAGGTGGTGTATTATGAGATGCCCTCGTTATTGGGCCACCGGTTAAGTATATATACTTAACCCTAATACCACCGAATTTTAACTGATATTTTCGCCTAAAATACTGAAGGATTTTCGGCGAAAATTCCTTTGAAAAAGGGGATGACCGCCGGCTGTTTCTTCTGTGTTTTTTGGACCAAATGTTTTCGGCGAAAACTTGGGATTTTCGCCGAAAATACCTTCTTGAATGCACTACCGATTTGTTCAGTGATTTTCGCCGAAAATCCTAGGTATTTTTGCCGAAAATTCCTTTGTAAATGGGAGCAGGATTTGGTTCGGTTTGATTGACTCCTTGGATCGATTCCAGTGCGATTCCTTGAGGTTCCAATGCCTTATACACGTCCTTGGCTACTTTATTTGATGACAAAAACCTGTGCTAACATAAAAACACTAGAAAACCATCAAATAGATCCGAAACGGGCCAAGGTAACACAAATGGCACGAGATAAGGCAATTGATTGAATATTCGTTATTCTACCCTAAAAACCATGTCCGAAGCAAGGAAATGTCGCTTAAATTAGGCTGATAATCACGTCAAATCGAGTGTCATCAACTTCGAATCCACCTTTGTTCACCAGAGCATAGGCAATCAACAGATCAGCGGATTTCAGTTCTCATTCAATCAATTTCTAAGACACCACCATAACTCCTTACCCTTAGGTTTAAGACTGGCGAACGTTCGCTCTATCCGATCTAGCTACCAAGATTAATTAGCCGCCCGAGTACGGTCGCCTCTCGCAACGACTTAACTTAATTGGTGCAATTACTAATGATTTATGAGTTACTCTTGCAGTGGATTAACCCTAACTGGTTCCTACGAATGGCACACTCCAATGATTAGGTTAATTGTTCAATTTGATGTTTTAAAGTAAGGCGAGCGTTCGCTTCTATCCTTAGCTTAACAAGAATCTAATCTAGGTGATCAATCCAGACAAGAAACATGAACAATGAAGAACAAATCAAACATGAAAGAGAAACTGATTGAACTTTGAATCTAATCACCGCCGATCCGTGACCGCTTTAAAGCCCTGGGTCACTTAGGGTTCATCTAGTCTAAGCTCTAAGAGTTTAGCTACTCATGTTTTTCACAAAAGAATCAAAGACAGAAATAGAGTTCATCATACAGAGGAAGAATAGAAAAGGATCTGAAAAACCTAATTAAGACGACTCTGGCAGAACTTCGATCTTCCGGTAAACTGCAATCCTAGCTCCGAGTCTTCGAGATGGAAGGGATGGCGTCACGATCTCTTCTTGGCTCTTCGAACTCTAAACTCTCCCTCAGAACTCTTGAGAATTCTGAGAATTTTGATATTAGTTGGTAATTATGATGTCTAAAAAGTTGTCTCCTTGATTATGGGCCGCCGATTAAGTATTTATACTTAACCCTAATACCGCCGGATTTTAATTGAGATTTTCGCCAAAAATATGAAGGGATTTTTGCCGAAAATCCTAGTGTAAATGGGATGAACCGCGGCTGGATTCTTCTGTGGTTTTGGGACCATTGGTTCTCGGCGAAAACTTCACATTATCGCTGAAAACTTCCTTGAATGAGCTCAGTCAATTTGTACATGGATATTCGCCGAAAACCTTGGGTGTTTTCGGCAAAATCTTCAGTGTAAAACGGGGCAGGAATTTGTTCGACTTGATTGGCTCCTTGGATCGATTCCGGTGCGATTCCTCGAGGTTCCAACGCCTTAGACACGTACTTGGCTACTTATTTGACGGCAAAAACCTGTGCTATCATAGAAACACTAGAAAACCATCAAATAGACCCGAAACGGGCCAAAGTAACACAAATGGCACGAGATAGAGCAATTGATTGAATATTCGCTATTTTACCATAAAAAACCATGTCTTAAGCAAGGAAATGTCGCTTAAATGAGGCTGATAATCACGTCAATTCGAGTGTCATCAAAATACCCCACACTTAAGCTTTTGCTTGTCCTCAAACAACTGAATAGAAACGCTCATGTTTACAAATGATAAGATCGATCAAATTGAAGCTTAATCAAACACAATGAATTATTAGACAAATAATTCCTAGAACAAGAAACCTAATATGCATACATATCAGTCAAACAACCTGGTCTCACTAATAAACTGCACACGACAAGTAATCGTAACCAATTATGCACGAATTTGACCTGACCGACCAGACTCCTCACACAGGGAAAATATAGTACAATGGGAACTCTCACTCTCTGTGTTTAAGGACGTGTTTATGCTCTCAATCATTTTCTGTTACTGAATTCTGTCATAAGTTTGCATTTCGACCACATCTCCACCACTGTGACAACACGAGTAACCAGTCAAGAAGGACTTCCCTGCTAGGACTGTAATGAATTCTACACTACAAGGGTTTATAATGAGATGGATGATGGGAAAATATGATGATGGCTTTGGTGCGGTGTAGCTTTCGACTAACTTCCCTCGAATATAGCCTATGGCTTCCTACCGTCTAATTAGGCATGGGTGGAATAGTGAACGCTCGTCCTATGATACCCTCAAGCAACCTAGCACTTATTTCCTTTACACATTTATTTTCTTACTAACTTTTCTTTTGACTTCGTTCTTCCATATGTAGGGAGAAGAACGTTTATTGAACTGAAAACTTGAAACTTTTTGGCTTTTTTGATTTTTCTCTTTCTTTTCATTTTTTCAAAATTTACTTCTCCTTTTCTTCTTTTCTCTTTTTTTTTTCTTTTATGCTGATTTTTTTATTTTAGTTGCTAGAGGGGTTTACACGTTTGGACATAATAGCTAAGACCACCTGTTTAATGGCTATAGGCAGGTTACTACAAACCGACTTCCGGTAGGTCAATCTAGAACTATAACCACAGGGGATCAACGGGGAATGAAAGAATGAGAAATGGCTGTAATGTATTATCGAACCGAAAGAACAGGCCAAGCTCAAGGGTTTAAACCTAATGAATTTATCGTTTGGTAGGCTATCTGGCTTAGTAGCTGAATCTAGGTGCCCCTATCATTCAAGAACTCGTGTCATCGTGTGGTCTCGAGTAGGTCTCGTGCAAATTCTAACTCATTCAAGCAAACAGAAAACCACTGAAAAAGAATTGAAATTGCAAGTTACGTGCAATGGATCAAAAGCTCACAGTTGGTTTGCTAGTCAGATTCGGTCATTTTCATGCAATCAAGGCTACAAACTACAAGTGTGATTTTAAAAATTCTGTTCTGACCAGGCAATTTAGCAACAAAGTATACAAGTTGGTTCTCAAGTTCTAGGTTAAGTAGTCTAAGCATCATTATGAAAGTTTGAACAACAACTTAACATCAAAAATCAAGAATTGAGCCATTCTAATGCTAGAGAGACTGGAATGGAATCACGAGGCACACAGAAAACACAATCAAGGGCAATCAAGTTCATGCAAGGTTCTCTAGCATCCTACCCCACACTTAAATCAGACTGTGTCCTCACATGACTAATTCTAGAGTTCAGAGTGAAGTAGAAGAACCTGGACCGAGATGGTTGGCGTAGGGAATGAGCACGAATCCTCGGAGCAGAGGGAATCTACCCAAGCAAAGCAAAGGAATCTCCCAACTGCCTACAAAACAAAAACAAATGAAAGATAAAAAGGAAACCGGGACAAGTGTCCCGGATCCACACAGAAAAAAGTTGGATCGAAATCCGAAAAGAAGAAATAAAAAGAAAGGACAAGGAAATGGACACCACCCGATCATGGCTGGTCAGGGGCGTCGGGGGGTGGAAAGTGAATGAAATCACCGAGCTGGCGTTTCCATGCCAGCTGTGCCTCATACCGCTCGTCGGAGCGGTGCATATGCTGCTGCATAATAATCCATCTCGCCTCTTGAGTGGCGTTGTCGGTGATGCGCCACTCCTACAGTCGCTCGTACAGCTCCCCAACATCCATGGGGTGCGGGTGGTGCTGTGGGTGAGGCGCCTGATATGGATCTGGATGGGTGGCGGTGACTGGTGTGCATACCCTGCCTGATGGTGTGGCGAGGGTGTAGGATCATGAAATTCTGGCTCAAACTGAGGCTGAGGCTCCTCAGAATCATCTTCTTCCTCCGACTCATCCTCGTCTTGGAGAGGAGGATTTGCTGCTACCTGGGGACTGAGGTCCAGCTCGAGGTCGTACTCGACCGCCAAATCACCTCCGACGGTGCGTACTCTGCGGCGTGGGATGTTCGGGCCATATTCTTGGCTGAGCCTGAAGGAGATGATGAGTCGGCCTACAAAGTTGCCTCCCAGGAGTGAGCGAGGTGGCCTCGACCTTTGAGTCTTCTGGCGGAGTAGTCGGGCAAGCACCCATCCGGGATGAAGAGGATAACTCTCCCGGATGGCACGATGAAGAAGAAGCTCCTCTCGGCTGATATGGTGGCGGTCCTTCTCTGGAGCATACAAAAGAGAACGACGCCAAACCATGTGAATGAATTTATAGGGAGGGTGAGAGAGAGACTTAACTGAATTATGCTTCGTGAGACGATCGCCGGGCACTCTAGTCATGTGGCTCCAGAGTGCATGGTACTCCTCTCCGTCGCCATCGTCGTTCTCCCAGCCGAGGTGATGTCCCTCGTAGTGCTCGCGGGGTATACCTAGACGAGCAACAAACTCATCATAGGTGAGTGTTCTGTACACCCCGCCCAGATAGAAGGTGACGACCTTCTTGTGCTGCCTCCTCTTGTGCTCGTCCAGATCGAACGTCGCCCAAAACTCCTTGATGCTGCAGTTTTAGCGGTATCAAATAACTAATCTACCGAAGTAGACTAGATCATATTCCACGGGTTTTCTACTAATTGACTACTTAAAGAAGCTGGCAAATTACTCAGGTTTAAACACTTAGTGCGTGATGTGAGTTCCACGACTTCTAATCTAACAAACAAGGAAATTAAAAGAAGGAAAAGTAAAAAGCTTGACTAACAGGAAGATAGACGAGCTTAGATTTCGAATCCCCCTTAGATCACCAAAGCATTGGCAATCAACAGATCAGCGGTTTTCAATTCTAATTCAATCAATTTCTATACACCACCATAGGTTTAAGACCGACGATCATTCGCTCTATCCGATCTAACTACCAAGATTAACTAGCCGCCTGGGTACGGTCTCCTCTCGCAATGACTTAATTAACTGGTGCAATTACTAATGATTTATGAGTTACTCTTGCAGTGGATTAACCCTAACCAGTTCCTACGAAAGGCACACTCGAATTATAAGGTTAACTGGTTGAATTGATGTTTTAAAGAGAGGCGAGCGTTCGCTTCTATCCTCAACTTAACAAGAATCTAAACTAGGTGATCAAGGAAGACAAGTTTAAGCGCCAAAGCAGGGAACCGTCTAGCGACTAACCCTAGCTTGCAAAAACCTAATCTAGGCGATCAATCAGAGAAGAAACATAAATAATCAAGAACAAAACAACCATGCAAAGAGAAACTGATTGAACTTCGAATCTAATTACCGCCGATCCGTGACCGCTTTAAAGCCCTGGGTCACTTAGGGTTCATCTAGTCTAAGCTCTACAAGTTCAGTTACTCATAACGATAACAACAGAATCAAAAGCAACCAAGGAAATCATCATACAGAGGTAGAACATATAAGAACTGAAAAACCTAATTCTGACGACTCCGACAAAGCTTCGATCTTCTGAATCTTCAAGTTTAAGCTCCGAGCTCTCCGAGGTGGAAGGATGGCGTCACGATCTCTCCACGGATCTTCGAACTCTCTAAACTCTATCTATCGACCCTAGAGTCGGCTGACTCTCAAAAGTCTGATTTGTTAAAATATGAATAATGATTCCCCTTTTGGATGCCGACTGCTTCTGTAACACCCGTTCCGAATCAACCCGAGTAAACCCGTGGTTGAGCCGGTCCCAGGTACTACCAAGTAAAAACAAGGGTAAAACAGGGAAATTGGCGGTGATCAAAAGACAGTAAAAACATGGAAGGCCTCCATAGAAACGCGAAACTGAAATCCGAGTACAATCCAAACCATCATAAATCCTCCAATCCAACATAAATCAGAAAGTACATAAAAACCCCCAAAATCTCATAGTCAACTGAAATGAACAGAAAAGTCAACATCGCGTAATCCCAGTCTTCACCTCATGGCTTCCGTCCAGAACTTCACGAAATCAACCTCGAACTCAAACTCCTCAGCTACCTCTACTAGCCACGAGATCCTGAAAGGGGAAAAGGGATCAATTTCCTATTGAAATTGAGTGAACCCACTGGGCCTACCTACACGTTGTCATACTCTATGGAGCGGTCCCAACTCCGCACAAGACATCCAACAATGGAACCAAACCCAACCCCCCTTTCCATATTTTAGTTCCCTAAAAGCAGTCTAGGTGATCACGTTGGTCAGTTCTTGTTCTCAAGCACAATTCATAACAATAGAATCACACAGAATTAATACATCAATCCACGACACACACAGCATCATCACATCACATCCATCAACCAAGTCACTACCACAACCACAAGCACACAAACATTCACATTCATATTATCTAGGTGAGTTATTAGGCGCCAAGGAGTTATCCACACCACCACCGGCCGGCCGACGCACTTCCCTACCGCATGGGAAGTCCTCGCGCTCCCCTACCGCATGGGGAACGCGTTCTCATTAACCATCATCATCATCATCAATCTCATCATCAATCTCATCACTCCCTTGACACCCATGTCAAGGGGATCCACCCCAATGGATCAGACTCAACAACCAGTACCTCGGGTGGGGTAGTGTGGGCTCCTTCCGGTTCTATTTCCAACATACAATTCTCAACATCACATTCTCAACTCATACATCACATCTACTACCAACATACAACACAAATCAGCCACATCTCATTCATAGTCCATAGTTCACAACACATCTCGTCCTCCATGCCCCTGTCATGTTCACAGCACACACATCACAATCAATAGGATAACCGGCTAGCTCACCGGCCTCCCCCACCTGCAAGTACAGGGGAAACCATGTCATGAGTCTAGGGGTCACCCACCTGTTCCTGTTATTCAGAGCGACCCCACATTGGCAGGGCAACTCTCCTGCATCCACAACCAGCGATTCATAATATCATAGCACCCGCACTCATTTCCCAACCATCCTAATTCTCATTTCTATGTCAATTCATTACTTAATTCACTTCAGTTCACACCCAACCCCAAACCATAGCAATCAACAACAACAATCAACCACGGCAATCATCAATAGCAATCAAGTACATTCACAGAACAATTTATCCCCTTTTACGCTCATCATTTTCATGCATAACCTAGGTTTTGTTCTAAGTCCAATTGAAACTCCTCACGCTGTCCAAACTACTTACACAATGCTAAGCCCTCACCTGAAATAGAAGACGAGGCTCTAATCGTCTTCTAGTTCCCCAGAAACTCGATTCCCAACCACCAAACTCGTAGCTCTACCCTTCCTTACTGCTCACGACCTACACCCAGAAACCCAAAATGGAGGTTAGCGATCTCTTCTCCTCGTCGCTACGAATCCATAGCAACAAACGGAACTCAATTCCGACCTCTACAGCTCCCGGAATCACCCTTCGAAGATTGCTCGCACTAGGTTCGTCAATGGCTTTTCGGGGAGAGAGAAAGGGGAAAGAAGTTATGAATTTCCGTGCAAATCCGTCCTTTTATGCACGAAAAGTGCGCCTGGTATGTCAAAAAGTGCGCCGGCGCACATTGACCCCTAAAAGGCGCACATTTTGAATATTCCGCCGAAAGTTTGCTGAATTAATTGAAAAGTGCGCCTGCGCACTTCAGGGCCCAAAATTGGCACTTTTTGGTGCATCACCGTTCCCCTCTTTGCAACTTCGACCCAACTTAAACCCGAATGACCCAAAACTCAAGGGGAGCTTAAGAGCACTGATTCCAGTACCCTAGTCTACCGATCGTGAGTTCCAAACCGTTTGGTTGAGCGGGGATGTTACAAGTCTCCACAACTTCAAGGATTTCGTTCCCGAAATCATCCCTAACTCATCCTAGCAATATGATACCGAACACACAGCTAAAATCGCAGCAATCCAAGTATCCTATTGACTTCTGAAATTCCTAACGACGAACCACCAGCCTTCCTTTAACTACTCATCAGCCCTACACCCACTCCCAACACTCTACTTTCACCGAGCACACCCTAGACCTTCGTGGAACCAACACCACAACAAGCAAACACAAAAGCATACATCAAGGGGAATTAATACCTGAATCATACACTTCCACTAACTCCGGGTACCGCCGCCTCATACTCTCCTCAGTCTCCCAAGTAGCCGACTCGCTCTCATGGTTCCTCCATACCACCTTGAGCTGCGGAATCTGCTTATTCCTCAAGACCCGGACTTGCCTATCCACGATCGCGACTGGCTTCTCCTCATAAGTCAAATCTTGCTCAATCTCCACCTCCTCCGGCTGAATTACATGAGAAGGGTCCCCATGATACCGCCTAAGCACGCTCACATGAAACACATTGTGTATCCTTTCCAACTCCCTCGGCAAAGCCAACACATAAGCCACCGGACCCGACTTAGCGAGGATCTCATAAGGACCGATGTACCGAGGCGCCAACTTCCCTTTTCTACCGAAACACATCAGCCCTTTCCACGGCGACACCTTCAAAAATACATTCTCCCCAACATTGAAACTCAGCTCTCTAGCACGACCGTCGGCATACGCTTTTTGCCTATCTTGAGCCGCTCTCAATCTCTCCTTGATAATCTTAACCCGATCAGCCGTCTCTTGCACAACTTGAGGACCCGACAACACCCTCGCTGATGCGAACCGCTCCTCAATGAAGGGATCGACTCAACACCCAAAACTATATTACCAGCTTCACGAATCCTAACTTTTGAAACCGCGGGGAATACTTGAAATCCACTAAGTATAGACTTAGGAATCCCAAGGTATTCACTCGAATTGGTGCCACAACAAAGGGTGATAACCTTCGATGATAAACCAAACCTTAAGCTAAGCAACAACGAGCAAAGACTTGAAGGAAAAAGAACAAAGTTCTGAAATTTCAATTTATGACTTAACGTGTCTTACAATGATGGCCGAGGCCTCTATTTATAGCGCAAGGGTGGCCTAAGCCGTCTCCAACTCTAATAAGGTAAGACTAAAAAAATCCTAAAAGATAGGCCGAAGAAAATATTAAAATACACAAAGTTGTCCGAGAGTGAAATTCTAAAACCGGCAAAAATTGCACAAAACCCTAATCCGGGCGGATTAGGGCACGCCGGGTGTCCGTGTCCGATCGGGCTTAGGAAAACCCTCCGGGCGCGGGCTGGACTCCGGACGCGGCTAGGAAGAGTGCCCGGAACCCGCGCGGTGGCATTTCTGTAATTACCGCGGGTTCCGGGTGACCGGGCGGTCGGGTGGCGTCCTTCGGTGCTGGTGACCGGCTCGGCATCAAGTGCTCCGGACCCGATGCTAGGGTTTTGGTGATGCCGGGCGGTTCTGGCTTCCTGCTGGCCATTTCCTCGGACAAGTGAGGTTCCTCCCAAGTCTTTTGACCTCCTGAGTCTTCTGGCTTCAACTTGTCCGCCAGGTTCTGAGTGTGGAGCAGGGTTAGCCGTGGCAGGGGCTGGTTGGCCGTATCCGCCGGGGCCCGGGCAGTGTCCTTGGGAAGCCAACCTGTCTTGGCCACATATTCTCGAATCTTCTGGTCTTCTGTACGCCAGAACTCTCTCCAGATGGCTTTTGACGTGTGCTTGACTTGAGGGATCATTGAAGAGAGGTTGGGGAAGGACTGAGACTCGGTGCTTCGTCTAGGACTTAGGTTCTCGACCAGTATCATGGCCTGGAACTCCCTTCCATCTCGGGGTGTCTTCCTTCCCTGTGGGGCAGACCTGAGCTTGTTCTTGAGCTCATTTCTAGGCTTGAGAGCTTGTAGATAGCCAGTCCTTAGTTCTAGGCGCTTTTTGTATGGACCCGGAGTGCTGCCTTCTACGGGGTACCTTGGTGGGGTGTAGGTATACCTTTGTGGCCCGGGGCGGTGGAGCCGGGTCATATCATCCCCCTCTTCTTGACGGGGATTTGTCCCCAAATCCACCTCGGCATCTTTCCTGGATCCCATCACTCTTTTCCAAACTTCAGCAATCTTGTGGGCGACGGCCGGGAGAGATTCAGCTTCATCCGTAGTCCTAGGGGTGTCATTCGAGTCGGTACTGGACAATGTTTCGGACTCTTTAGTGTCTTCTTCTTCAGTCTTCATATCTTCCACTTCATAAATGCCATTAACAATAATGTTAAGGCTCGGGGAGCTGCTGGGTGAGGGTTCTTCACTCATTTCCTCATCCGAGTCTTCTGCTGGAACTTCTTCGCTCGGGGCAGCTTTTAAAATCCGCCGGGAGACGACTTCCCATTGAATCTCGGGACGGGTGGCCGTCGGATTCATGACCGTCGGGGGCGCCGGGTGGTCGTCGGGCCGGCGCTCGGCTTCAGGTCGTCAAAGATCCCTCCGGCTTTCTTTTGGTCAAGATTGGCCGAAGGAATGTTCAAAAGACCCGGGGTGGACCGATTGACATCATCCGGCGCGGACAGGATGTCCGGAGCAGTCATGATGCTAGGCCGGGGCAGGGCCGGTGCCAGGCCGGGGCAGTACTGGGGCCTGTGCCGGGGCAGCGCGGGGTGCAGGGTCGGGGCAGTGCTGGGCGCTGGGCCGGGGCAGTGCTGGGCGCTGTGCTGGGGCAGTGCTGGGAGCTGGGCCGGGGCAGTGCCGGGCGCTGTGCTGGGGTAGTGCTGGGGCAGTACTGGGGCAGTGCTGGGCGCGGGGGCCGGGGCAGTGCCGGGCGCTGTGCTGGGGCGGTGCCGGGGTGATCACTCGATTGCTGAAGGCTGAAAATTTTTCCAAGCCTTCTACCTCAACTTCTTCTCCTTCACTCGATTCTCCCTCCAATTCTTCAACAATTGGTTCCTCCTCGTCGTCTGTCACGACTTCTCCCTTTCTAAGCACCATGGTTCGGGTGTTAGGGCATTCCCTTGCCATGTGACCCCTACCTTGACATTTAAAACACACAATGGCACTTGGCCGAGCGTTAGTAGTAGGGATTTTTGAACCAAGATTAGGGTTTACCCGTGGTGCCGACCCTTGGTTAGGGTTTGGTCGCGATCCGGCGCTCCGGTTAGGGTTTGGCCGGTATGGGGTGTGGCCGGCGCTTCGGTCTCCTCTCACCGGGGCACTGATCGGTGGCGGCGGGGTAGTCCTTCTCCCAAGGCCGTTCTTCAGCTCCTTCTCAACCCTAGTAGCCACGTTGATCATCATAGTCAGCAAAGTTGAGAATGTTGACTTGATGTAGAATCTCTCTTTGCAACCCTCCGGTGAAACGGGCTATCTTGGCATCTTCATCCTCACTCAGATCAAGCCGTGCAACCAGGATCTCCATCTCCTTGTTGTATTCCTCAACCGTCATGCTCCCTTGCTTCAAGGATCGAAGCTTGGTGTGCAAGTCTCGGTTGTAGCTACTCGGTACAAACTTCCTCCTCATCTTTCTTTTAAGACTCCTCCAAGTAAGGACGGGGTCCTCTTCTTCTTTCCTGATCAGATTCCTGAGTTGGGACCACCACAAGGCAGCATAGTCAGTAAACTCTAGTGTGGCTAGGGTTACCTTTTTCCTCTCGGAATAGTTGTGGCATTCAAAGAAATCCTCCATGGCTCTCTCCCAATCGATGTAGTCGTCGGGATTGGTTTTGCCAGTGAATTTAGGCACACTGAGCTTCAGGCTGCTCACATCATCATCTTCTTCCTGCTCATTCCTCCTTGGCCGCCGGGGCCATCTCCATTCGTGGCTCCGAACTGCTCGGTGATTCGGGCCATGTTTTCAGCCATGGCGGTCAGCCGGGCATCAAAAGCGTTGAATCTCTCATCTGCCATGGTTAATCACGAACAATAGGCCTCACAAAATCTCTCTAATGAACCTCACACACTCTTGTTCTTACCACTCGTGTATGAATTTTTATTTTTTTTTATTTATCAAGTCACTCAAATTAGGGTTTTCTTTGAAATTTTCAAAACAAAGTCAATCTCAATTCAAGTAGTTGCAAGTTTCTTCGAAGCTATGCAGTCTAAGTCTACCAATGACACTAACAAGACCTTATACCTAGGGTTTCGGATTTCTAGGGGCCAGAATCTTGAGTTAGGACGTGGGATGACAAGACATACAAATTTGGGTGTTCTACCAAGAGAGCTAGTAGTGCGGAATCTAGTAGCTAACTTATGAAAAACCCCTCTTCTTGAACTTAGTCTACTATCTTGATAGTGAACGTGGCCTTGCTCTTTTTTTTTTTTTTTAGCTAGGTCAATTTTTCTAGACCTTTGATTTTCTTTTCTTTTCTTTTCTTTGATCGGCCACAGCTTTTTCTCACAACAAACTTGAAGAAAGGTAGAAGAATAGAACAAACACAATGAAGCTATTTTTTTTTTTAGGGTTTTTCTGAAACTGAAAACAACAAAAACTAAAGGATATGAATTCAAGTAAAAGAACCTGAAAACTGGGATAGATTGTTGGTCCAAGAGTTGAACCGCGCTCTGATACCAGCTGATGCGAACCGCTCCTCAATGAAGGGATCGACTCAACACCCAAAACTATATTACCAGCTTCACGAATCCTAACTTTTGAAACCGCGGGGAATACTTGAAATCCACTAAGTATAGACTTAGGAATCCCAAGGTATTCAGTCGAATTGGTGCCACAACAAAGGGTGATAACCTTCGATGATAAACCAAACCTTAAGCTAAGCAACAACGAGCAAAGACTTGAAGGAAAAAGAACAAAGTTCTGAAATTTCAATTTATGACTTAACGTGTCTTACAATGATGACCGAGGCCTCTATTTATAGCGCAAGGGTGGCCTAAGCCGTCTCCAACTCTAATAAGGTAAGACTAAAATAATCCTAAAAGATAGGCCGAAGAAAATATTAAAATACACAAAGTTGTCCGAGAGTGAAATTCTAAAACCGGCAAAAATTGCACAAAACCCTAATCCGGGCGGATTAGGGCACGCCGGGTGTCCGTGTCCGATCGGGCTTAGGAAAACCCTCCGGGCGCGGGCTGGACTCCGGACGCGGCTAGGAAGAGTGCCCGGAACCCGCGCGGTGGCATTTCTGTAATTACCGCGGGTTCCGGGTGACCGGGCGGTCGGGTGGCGTCCTTCGGTGCTGGTGACCGGCTCGGCATCAAGTGCTCCGGACCCGATGCTAGGGTTTTGGTGATGCCGGGCGGTTCTGGCTTCCTGCTGGCCATTTCCTCGGACAAGTGAGGTTCCTCCCAAGTCTTTTGACCTCCTGAGTCTTCTGGCTTCAACTTGTCCGCCAGGTTCTGAGTGTGGAGCAGGGTTAGCCGTGGCAGGGGCTGGTTGGCCGTATCCGCCGGGGCCCGGGCAGTGTCCTTGGGAAGCCAACCTGTCTTGGCCACATATTCTCGAATCTTCTGGTCTTCTGTACGCCAGAACTCTCTCCAGATGGCTTTTGACGTGTGCTTGACTTGAGGGATCATTGAAGAGAGGTTGGGGAAGGACTGAGACTTGGTGCTTCGTCTAGGACTTAGGTTCTCGACCAGTATCATGGCCTGGAACTCCCTTCCATCTCGGGGTGTCTTCCTTCCCTGTGGGGCAGACCTGAGCTTGTTCTTGAGCTTATTTCTAGGCTTGAGAGCTTGTAGGTAGCCAGTCCTTAGTTCTAGGCGCTTTTTGTATGGACCCGGAGTGCTGCCTTCTACGGGGTACCTTGGTGGGGTGTAGGTATACCTTTGTGGCCCGGGGCGGTGGAGCCGGGTCATATCACTCGCACCTTCCTCATCCCAACACAAAGGCGTCCTACACTTCCTCCCATACAAGGCCTCAAAAGGAGCGGACTTCAAACTACTATGATACGAGTTATTATAGGCGAACTCAATCAAAGGTAGCAATTCAGTCCAAGGGGTTTGAAACTCCATAGCACAGCTTCTCAACAACTCCTCCAAAGTAAGGATCGTTCTCTCCGATTGCCCATCCGTCTGAGGATGATACGCCGTCGAGAACTTGAGCTTAGTTCCCAATGCTGTATGCAGCCCCTCCCAAAAATGAGACGTGAAACTCGGATCCCGATCAGAGACGATGGATTGAGGAACCCCATGCAACCTTACCACCTCTTCTATATATAACTTTGCCAACACCCCCACACTAGGCTTAAACCGAATGGGTATGAAATGCGCAACTTTCATCAAACGATCGACTATTACCCACACGTCATCCTTCCCCTCTCTAGTCGGCGGAAAACCCGATACAAAGTCCATGGTGATGTCCGCAAACTTCCAATCCGGAATAGGTAGGGACTGAAGTAACCCACCCGGAGCTCTATGCTCCCCCTTAGCCTTCTGACAAACCAAACAAGTCGCCACATAACGAGCCACATCCTTCTTCATTCCTGGCCACCAAAAACTTAACTTCAGGTCATTGTACATCTTTGTCATCCCGGGATGCATAGCATACATCGAGGAATGAGCCTCCTCCAAAATCCCCTTCCTCAATTCCTCTACTTCCGGCACGCACACTCGACCCTTGCATTTCAACAATCCGCCAACTACCTCAAATCCATTATCCATGCATTTTTCAACTTCCCTCGAATAGCCACCAGAGTAGCATCATTGAGCTGCTCCTCACCAATCCTATCATTCAGCATAGGCCTAATGTTGAGCTTGGCAAACAAACTTCCCACATCATCTAACTGCATCTCTACCCTTAAAGCTCTAAGATCCACCAACTCCTTTCGACTTAAAGCATCCGCAACCACATTAGCTTTACTAGGATGGTAGTCAATGGTACAGTCATAATCCTTCAAGAGCTCCACCCAACGCCATTGCCTACCATTCAGCTCCTTTTGATCCATAAGGTGCTTAAGACTCTTGTGATCGGTCATGATCTTAAACGTCTCACCATACAAATAATGCCTCCACAACTTCAAGGCGAACACCACTGCAGCTAACTCCAAATCATGGGTTGGGTAGTTCACCTCATGCACCCTAAGCTGTCGGGAGGCATAAACGACAACCTTCCCATTCTGCATCAACACACAGCCCAATCCTTGCAAAGACGCAACACTAAACACCACATACTCTCCACCTTCTACTGGCAAAGTCAACACCGGAGCTGAAGTCAACTTCTTCTTCAACTCCTCAAAGCTCCTCTGACATTCCTCGCTCCACTCATACTTCGACTCCTTCCTCAACAACCTATGTAAAGGAGACGCTATGGTAGAGAACCCCTCTACAAACCTTCGGTAGTAACCAGCTAACCCCAAGAAGCTCCTCAATTGCGACACATCCTTAGGTGGAGACCAATTAACCACCGCTTCAATCTTCTTTGGGTCAACCTCCACGCCTCTTTTAGAAACCACATGCCCAAGAAACAATACTTCTTCCAACCAAAAGGCACACTTCGAGAACTTGGCAAATAGTTGCTGCTCCCTCAACCTATGAAAAACAATCCTCAAGTGCTCCTCATGCTCCTTCCTAGTCTTAGAATAAATGAGGATATCATCGATGAACACTATCACGAACTTATCTAAATATTCGTGGAAGATCTTGTTCATGAGAGCCATGAACGCGGCGGGAGCATTGGTGAGACCAAACGGCATCACCAGAAACTCATAGTGTGTCATTGGCACCGATCCTTCCTCCACCTTCAACTGGTGATAACCCGACCTCAAGTCTATCTTCAAGAACACTTCAGCCCCTTGCAATTGATCGAAGAGATCGTCTATCCTTGGAAGTGGGTAACGATTCTTGATCGTCGCCTTGTTCAACCCGCCTATAGTCAATACACATCCGCATCGACCCATCCTTCTTCTTCACAAACAACACCGGTGCCCCCCACGGTGATACACTTGGGCGGATGAACCCCTTATCCAAGAGCTCCTGCAATTGCTCCTTCAACTCCTTTAACTCCGCCGGTGCCATGCGATAAGGTGGAATAGAGATTGGAGCAGTTCCAGGGACCAACTCTATATTGAACTCCACCTCACGCTCGATCGGTGCCCCAGGTAGTTCCTCAAACACATCCGCGAACTCCCGGGCTACAGGTACCTTCTCCAACTCCTCATTCCGTTCAACTGACACTTGCACCAACAAAGCCTCACACCCTTCTTGAATCAGAGAAAAAGCTTACATTGCTGAAATTACTCCCATAGGTGCGGACTCCCTCTTCCTAACACCCTTGAACACCACCTGGCCGACACCTCCCACCTGAAGCAACACCTCCTTCTTCTGACAATCAAGCAAAGCCCCATGCCTAGCCAACCAATCCATGCCGAGGATAACGTCGAATTCATTGAAAGGAAGCACCACCAAATCAGCCAAGAACTCTACACCTCCCACTAACACTTTACACCCTCTACACACTCTATCCACCCGAACAGAAGTCCCCAAAGGAGTTCTGACGCCCCAACTAACACCCAAACTACTAACTGAAGTGAAGTGTCGGGTTGAGCACTAGCAATAGCAAAAGCTGTGAGCTAGGCAGGTTCAACACCTAAGTGAAGTGTTGGATCGAGCACTAGTATGCAGTAAGAAAAAAAAAAGAGAAGAAAGAAAAAAATGAAAATGGAAAAGAAAAGAAAAGAAAAAAAGAGTTCTCAAATGTAGCCCTTGATCCTACGCCCGAGTTTGTAAAGAGCGGATCTAGAAGCGGATGAAGTCGAGTCGATAGCCACATCATGGTCACTCATCACTCTCAAAAATTCTCATACCCTCGCCTTATCCGTTCCATCTCCCGAGTTCAAGTCCTTCTAATTAGAGTTGGTGTTGTCATGGTCGGTTTTTCTGTATCCCAATTAACCACTACTTGAAGTGTGCAGAAAATAGTGAGGTCTAGACTTGTTTGGTTGACGTTCTTGCATGTGTTGGTTAAGTTTGTTCATGGAACAGTTTAAGCCGAATTGTTATTGCTTGAATCTCAATGTGGCCGATGTTGTCATTTGTGAGCTTGGATGTTTTCTAGTTCATTTACTTGAGGACAAGCAAAACTTAGTCGTAGGGGAATTTGATATGACTATATTTGGTGCATTTTAAGCCTTTGATTAGCCTAAGGATTTCCCATGTTTGATCTCATTTGCTATGATTTATATGCTTTTATTGAAGTTTTATGCAAAGTGCTATTTTGTTGTCTGGTTGCCACTTTGAGGCCAATTCCGTGTCTATTGGAGTTCTTTTCTGTGCATTTTCAGGATTTGGCATTGAAGTACTGCTGACAAGGAGCACGTAGGATCAAACGGGAGGTCAATCGGAGCTAGGACGGAGGAGATATGGCCGTTGCAAAATCGAGAAAAGTGCAGGGTTTTGTACTCAAGTTTTTGGCAAGAACCTTACAGTTCTCGCCGAAAACCCTCGGTCACTTGCAAACAGGAGGCGGACATTCGATTTATGAAGACATTTTCGGTGAAAATATTGTATAATTTTCGCCGAAAATCTGTGAAGAAAAGCCAAACCGCTCCGTGTTTTTCAAAGATATTTTCGGCAAAAATCTTGTAGAATTTTCGCCGAAAATCCAGGCTATTTCCAGCGGTGCTATTTAAAGAGAGAGGGGTGGAAATTTTGGAGAACAACTCATTATTCAGATTTCAGCCTTCGACAAAAACACTCTCCTCTCAACTTTCCAATTATTTTCTCCTCATCTCCAATCCACAATCCTAGAGCAAGGTGCAACTCAAAGTAGAGGAGCTTGGATTGAAGCCCACAACCTTGGGGAGAGGAGCTTGCAAGAAGAGGATTGCCATGTAGCTCTTGGTGACCATCTCTCTTTCTTTCTCTTTTGTACCCTTGGCCATGTGTGGCTGATTTCCTAGGTTTCCTTGGATTGATAGATTAGTTGTGCTAGGATAGAGGTTGATTGTACAAATTTGCCATGATTGATCTTGGATTGTAAGAAGATGGTCTCTAGACTTATTGTTAATTCCAAATTGTGTTATGGCTTGATTTGGTCTATCATTTGTGATGTAATGCATGAGAGTGCTTAGATTACATGGATTGTAGGTCTAGGGATTGAAGGGAGTGTGTTCTAAGAGATTAGATCATATCAATTCAACTATAGTTGCATGATTTCTCAGTTGTGCATTTTATCGAACACTTGGTGTGCATTAGGTTTTTCATTCAATTGAACTTTGATTAGTCTTTTGATGATTCTCTTAGTGTTAGGACATTGACATGAGAGTGTGGTGTCTAGCCTAGTGGTCATAGAGTCATAGGAGAGGGTTTTGTAGCTTGGCATTTCATCAAACACCTTTAATGCATCCTTAGTCACTTAGCTTGAGAGCGAGAGCCTAGGTTGAGTGGTTCTAGGATAGGGGCTTAGTGCGACGAGAGTGCATTGAGTCTAAAGAAGGGATTTGCGTGGTCATTTGATTGCAACCTCAATCATGTTTGGCTTGTTTGTGCATTTGTTCCTCTTGAGCATGATGAACCTATCTTTCCAAGAGAACCTCCTTTATCTTTGATTTGCACCATTTTGTTTTGCTTTCTTAGTTAGTTTCCTTTATGCTTTTGTTTCTTTTTCAAACTAAAACTCATTTTAAATGAATAGACCGTCCATGAACCGTGTGAGTATTAGCCATTGAGAGAGCCCTCGTGGAATACGACCTTGATAGTTGTGAGTTAAATCTTGCACATCACAGACTCATAGGCATAACGTTAACAGACGCGCCTAGATCAACCAAACAACGCTCTATCTCAACATCATCAATGACTAGAGGTAGAGTGAAAGAACCAGGATCAGAACACTTAGCTGGATATGGAGAGGAAGTTTTCTTGCTACGAATGTCAGGATATCCTTCTTTGCTCCCCTTCATGCCAGTCTCGATCCTCGCATTTGGCAGCATTGCTCTTGGAAAAGGGGGACTTCACATAGTACAGAGCAAGAGGAGGATCATACTCCTTAGGCGCCACTTTCTGTGCTTCCTTCTTCTCCGGAGTTTCAGGGATCCTGCATAAATCAGAAGAAGCATTAGTAGATGAGCTTGTAGAATCTTGAACAGTTACCATCTTGGCTTGCTCTTTTCTCGGATTCGGCTCTGTCTGGCTTGGAAGTTGGCCAAATGGTCGACCAGATGCTTGCATGCTCGAGATGTGGTTTATAGCTTGCTCAATTCTTTAATCAGATGCGATCTGTTCTTGATTGAGAAGAGCTTGAGCTTTGAACTGACTTTCATGATCATCAAGTCTAGTGATGATCTGACTAAGCTTCTTGTCCAGGTCACTGACGTTGTTCTCCTTCTGGTGCTGCTGACCTGTATAGGTGTTATTCAAATATTGATTCTGGCGATTGCCAGGAGCTGTTCCATAGTTACCCGGATTGCGGTGCGGTGGCTGATAGACACCTCTCGGCGGATGGTTAGGCTTCTGATCCTGAGCTGGAACAGCAGGTCGGTTATTCTGGTTTTGGTTATGGTTGGCGCCATTATTGTAGGGAGGTCTGTCTTGATAATTCCCTTGCTGCCTGAAGTTGCGGTAGCCAACATAACCATTCTGACTTCCTCGGTGGACCAGACTTTTGTCTTACCAAAATTCTGGCATCGGCCTCCATTATGCGCACAAGCTCCACACCACTCGCAGTCAGCAACATAGACAGAAGCTATTGGCAGTTTAATGGGTGTTGAAGACTTCTTCAGATGCTTCTCTACTTCTGCCTTTATAGTAGCTTCAAGATCGACCTTGCTTCTTGATCCTTCTGATTGTCGCTCCCAGTTCCTTCATATAAGCTTACGCCTTCCTTCTGGGAGAATCTGGCGATGCTATCCTTGATAGCTGTTGTTCTGGCAGGAGGGAAGTACTCTTTGATGAAGTCCTGAGAAAGAGTATCCCAATCAGTGTAATATCCAGGTGGTTTGCCAGTAAGCCACCTCTTAGCTGCGCCTTTCAGAGATAACGGGAAATCTCTCAAGCAAAGAGTGTTCTTGTCGAGATTTTCGTTCTTGAAAGTGTTGCAGAGATCAAGGAAATCCGCCAGATGTGTGCACAGATTGTTTAGTGGCCTGCCTTCAAACTGTAGATCCCTAGAGATCATAGTCAAGAATGGAATCTTGATCTCATAGTCAGGATCTCCTTCAACGCGCGGCACGGCAATAAAAGATCGAACGCTAGTCGCGCTCGGCTTGTTGTAGTCAGCTAGACTCTTCTGTGCTACTGGTGGTGGTGGTGGTAAATCACCGCCTGGTGGTGGTGGTAACTGATCATCCATGGTAGGAGATGGAGGAGGTGAAAGTGACTCGGTGTATGAAACGGATGAAGATGATGGTGAAGATGGAGATGAGGAACTCTCCTTCAGTTCCTCGATCTTGATTGGAGTGACGGTTGAAGGTGGATTGGTTCTGCCTTTCCTTGGAATCTGTGATTGTCAAGGTGGGGCAGAACTGCCTGGTCTCTCTATGCTCTTAGCCTTGTCGGTTTGAGAGCGAGTCCAAGGGCGGCGATGCATACACCTGTGAGCAACCTACAAATAACAGAAACAAACAAAAACCAGTGTAAAATTGAAGTGGATGGAAAGATGAAAATGAAAAATAGAAGAATAAAATGCCAGTTCTTCTTACGAACAATCAAAAGAAGTCCCCAGCAACGGCGCCAATTTGATGAACGCTGCAGAGCGGGTTATCAAATAACTACCAAGCTGTGAAGCTAGGGTAGATCGTATTCCATGGGGCTTCTAATGATTGATTACTCAAATAAGCTGGCAAATCACTTAGGTTTAAACACTTCGTGCGTGGTGTGAGTTCCACGACTTCTAATTCTAAGAAAAATGCACAGAAATTGGAAGTTGAAACTGAAAACAGATTGGAAATTAGGGTCGAAAACAGAGATGACAGACGAACTTAGACTTCGAATCCCCCTTCGTTCACCAGAGCATAGGCAATCAACAGATCAGCGGATTTCAATTCTCATTCAGTCAATTTCTAAGACACCACCATAACTCCTTACCCTTAGGTTTAAGACTGGCGAACGTTCGCTCTATCTGATCTAGCTACCAAGATTAATTAGCCGGCCGGGTACGGTCGCCTCTCGCAATGACTTAACTTAACTGGTGCAATTACTAATGATTTATGAGTTACTCTTGCAGTGGATTAACCCTAACTGGTTCCTACGAATGGCACACTCCAATGATTAGGTTAATTGTTCAATTTGATGTTTTAAAGTAAGGCGAGTGTTCGCTTCTATCCTTAGCTTAACAAGAATCTAATCTAGGTGATCAATCCAGACAAGAAACATGAACAATGAAGAACAAATCAAACATGAAAGAGAAACTGATTGAACTTTGAATCTAATCACCGCCGATCCATGACCGCTTTAAAGCCCTGGGTCACTTAGGGTTCATCTAGTCTAAGCTCTAAGAGTTTAGCTACTCATGTTTTTCACAAAAGAATCAAAGACAGAAATAGAGTTCATCATATAGAGGAAGAACAGAAAAGGATCTGAAAAACCTAATTAAGACGACTCTGGCAGAACTTCGATCTTCCGGTAAACTGCAATCCTAGCTCCGAGTCTTCGAGATGGAAGGGATGGCGTCACGATCTCTTCTTGGCTCTTCGAACTCTAAACTCTCCCTCAGAACTCTTGAGAATTCTGAGAATTTTGGTATTAGTTGGTAATTATGATGTCTAAAAAGTTGTCTCCTTGATTATGGGCCGCCGGTTAAGTATTTATACTTAACCCTAATACCGCCAGATTTTAACTGAGATTTTCGCCAAAAATATGAAGGGATTTTTGCCGAAAATCCTAGTGTAAATGGGATGAACGCCGGCTGGATTCTTCTGTGGTTTTTGGACCATTGGTTCTTGGTGAAAACTTCACATTTTCGCCAAAAACTTCCTTGAATGAGCTCAGTCGATTTGTGCATGGATATTCGCCGAAAACCTTGGGTGTTTTCAGCGAAATCTTCAGTGTAAAACGGGGCAGGAATTTGTTCGACTTGATTGGCTCCTTGGATCGATTCCGGTGCGATTCCTCGAGGTTCCAACGCCTTAGACACGTCCTTGGCTACTTATTTGATGACAAAAACCTGTGCTAACATAGAAACACTAGAAAACCATCAAATAGACCCGAAACGGGCCAAAGTAACACAAATGGCACGAGATAGAGCAATTGATTGAATATTCGCTATTCTACCCTAAAAAATCATGTCTTAAGCAAGGAAATGTCGCTTAAATGAGGCTGATAATCACGTCAATTCGAGTGCCATCATTGCTCTTCCTCCTCTCTCTGAACTTGCCGCCGGTACTGACTCCACCATACGGCAGCATAGTCAGTGACTCGATAGTGGCCACCGTGACTTTCTTTCTCTCGGAGTAATTGTGGCACTCCAGAAAGTCTTCCATGCTTCTTTCCCAATCTATGTATTCGTCGGCATTAGACTTCCTGGCAAATTTAGGTACTGTAAGCTTGAGGCTGCTCACATCATCGTCGATGTCTTGGGGCGGCCTTCTGTCCCTCCGGTTCTGGTCCTCGTGTGGTCCTTCTCTCTCGTACTCTTGTTCAGCCGCTCGTCTCTCCATTCTAGCTAGGGCTTCTTGTAATGTAGCTAGGGTTTGAGTGATGTTGTGGATGTTGTCCTCCATGTTGTGGATTCTTTCATCTGCCATGTTAGCTAGACACACAAAAACAAAGATATCTACCCCTCTTCGTAAGATCAACCTATAATGAACGGGTACTAGGGCAGGGTTGCCTTTCTTTTTGTTTTTCTTTTGTTTTCTGTCTCTTATATATTTTATAGATGACTTGTTGGCCACCGATTTTTCTTGCCTTACAATTAACTCGAACAATAAAGAAAAATAGATGAAGTTTCTAGCAAATTTTCTAAGCAACAAAGATAGGGTTTTCTTATGAATTTATTTTTAACAACGAAAGGTAAAGGGATATGAATTCAGGGTGTCAAACCTGAAAACTGGGATAGATTGGTGGTCCTAGTGTTGAACCTAGGCTCTGATACCAAAACTGATGTGAACCATGTAGTCGGCTTGTCCTCAACCTACTCACCTCTTGGATGAGGAACATGGGCGCGGGTGCCACACGACCCTAACCACCGTGAGTCTTGAATATAGTCACTATGCTCACCTATGGATCTTTGGCGGATGCATACTTGGACCCGTCGGTTGTAAATAACCGGGAACCCTAAGTGTCTAGTCGATCGGCTCCATGATAGAAAATGATTGCTTCTGTTGATAACACCGTTCCCTAAGCTATGCACGAGAGCAAAAACTTAAAAGGATTGAGAACAAAAGTTCTGATTTGTATTTGATTTCGAAAAAGGTTGAATACAATGAGAGGCCGGAGCCTCTTATTTATACTAGAGGAGCCGTGACATCCCCACGGTTTTCCTACTTAGAAAATAACTCGGAAATATTAAAGAAATAACCTAGAGTCCTATTTAGACTACTAAAAGGACTTAAATATTCCTAAACAATCGAAAACTAAAAGGGAAATCCGAGTCCAACACTAAAAGGGAATAAAAATAATAAAACGTGCTAAACCCTAACCGGTGGATCCGGTCGGATTGATGCTCACGCGTGGTCCAGATTAGGAAAGCCGGCGCCGCCTTTTGTGTCGGGCTTGGAATTGGCTGCGGTGTCGGGTACTGAGGTTGGGGAATGCACGGGGCTCCACATGCTGGGCACCACGAGGTCTGATGCTGATGCTGCTCGGCCTCCGGGGTCCTTGCTCGATCGGTCCGATCGGTCCTCCTCTTCTAGCCTCCTCATTTCCTCCCACTTCCTCTCATTTCCTGGGGTGGCGGCTGCTAGGCTAGACTCCTGGCATCATATGGAGCCTAGCGCCGGTGGTAAACCTCCCAAGGCTCGAGCCTTTTGTTGGCTCAGTACTAAGGCCCAATCGGGGCCCTCCGGGGCCGGTCTTCCCCTGGCCTTCTCCCTTCTCGTCCGGGCCTTTCCCTCCTTGCTTAGCCCAATTGTCCAGGAAGGCCTAGCCCTGGTGCTAGGCCCGTCGTGGCGCCCGGGGTAGGGTCGGCTGGAGCCTCTTTAGGGTGGTTCTCGGCCTTCTTTCTCCGGCATTCTTCTAGGAAAGCATCTAAAGGGTCCCAGGGTTGTATACCACCTCCTGGAACCTTAGAAATAGTGCCAGAGCTACAAGGAAAACCTGACCTCTCGGTAGCTTCGGGCGTCGGCGCCCAAGTTAGGGCTGGCTGGGTCCGAACGCTTATCCTCGCTTGCTTAGCCCTTGATGGAGGGCTGTATTTGAACCTGACCACCTGTTTAGGCCTTACAAACCTTTGTAGGGCCAAGTTGGGGGTCTGGTGCAGCTCCAAGCGCTTCTTATATGGCCCTAAAGTCTTCCCTCTCGTAGGTGATCCCGGCGGAGTGTTAGAATAGGCATTCTAAGCCGGCCGGTCGATCGGGATCAATTTAACTTCTAAAATATAAAACAGGAAAAATGAAATGAAAACAAAAAGAAAATTGAAAGGTTTATTGACTTGACAAGACGACAGACAAGCTTAGATTTCGAATCCTCCTAAGATCACCAGAACATTGGCGATCACAAGACCAGCGGCTTTCGATTCTAATTAATTCAGTTCCCAGACACCACCATAACTCTTGACCCTTAGGTTTAAAACTGGCGAACGTTCGCTCTATCTGATCTAACTCCCAATATTAATTACCGCCTGTGCATTCGCTTCTGTGATGGAAAACTAACTGGCGCGATTACTAGTGATTTATGAGTTACTCTAGCAGTGGATTAACCCTAATTGGTTCCTACGAAAGGCGTACTCATATGAATAGGATAATTGTTGATTTGGTGTTTTAAAGTGAGGCGAACGTTCGCTACTATCCTCAGCTTAACAAAAATCTATTCTAGGTGATCAAGCTAGAAAAGAAACACTGGCAACGAAGAACAAACCAAACATGCAAGAGAAACTGACTGAATCTAAATTTAATTACCGTCGATCCGTGACCGCTTTAAAGCCCCGGGTCACTTAGGGTTCATCTAATCTAAGCTCTATGATTTTAGCTACTCATATTCAATACAAGAGAACCGAAAATAATCAAGGAATACATCTTAGGTAGGAAGAACATAGAAGAACTGTAAAACCTAATTTCTGATGAATCCGTGAAGCTTCAATGTCCTGGATCTTCAACTCCTAGCACCGAGCTCTCCGAGATGGAAGGATGGCGTCACGATCTCTTCCTGGCTCTTCGAACTCTCTAAACTCTCTCTCGAACTGTTAGGTTGGGAAATTAATCCGTGGAAAAAGTATATTTTGAATGATGGCCGCCGGTTTCTATTTATAGGGTTTGTCCTTATCCGGTTGGGAAAGAGGGGACTTCTCGGTGAGAACCTTTAAAGTTCTCACCGAGAACTTCTATTTAGGGGCTCCTATACGTGATGTGTTTAAGCTCTTCAGCGAGAACTATGAAGGTTCTCGCCGAAAACTTTTCTTGGTGAACCTCCTATATCTTGTCTGCTCAAACTCCTCGACGAGAACTATGAAAGTTCTTGCCGAAAACTCCAGTGTAAGCAGAGGCAGATTCCTTGTTTGATTTCTGGATAGATTCTGGGTGATTCCTTGAGGTTCCTTTGCTTCCCGAGCACGTTCGTGGCTACGTTATTGATGGCAAAAACCTGTGCATTAACAAACGCACCAGAAAACACATCAAATAGACCCATAACGGGCCATAGTAACCAAAACGGTAGGAAATAGAGTAATTCAGTGAAAACACCCTAAACTACCCCAAAAACCATGTCTCAAGCAAGGAAATGTCGCTTAAATGAGGCTGATAATCACGTCAAATCAAGTGTCATCAGGTCCATCCCCAGCTTCCACCCCAGCACTCTGACGAGTATGGTCAGATGATGACTCATATGGAGCAATGGTAGACGAACTTCTCTTCCGGTTCCCACCAATGGTAGAAGGAATGGTTAACCTTCGAGAATAGTGTCACATCCTGGTAGGCAGAGCAGGATGCCAGATGGCTCATCACTCAGCGTCAGCACAAGGAGGAGGCAACGGCATGACGAGCGACGCTCGCTCACCCCACCTGAGGATCAGTGATCAGGTCGTATCCCTTTCCTTTCTTTTTATTTATTCTTTTCGGATTTCAATCCAACTTTTTTCTGTGTGGATCTGGGACACTTGTCCCGATTTCCTTTTGATCTTTTGTTGTTTTTGTTTTTGTAGGAACCTTTGTAGCTACTCCACTCTACTCTGAACTCTCCGTGTTCATCCCCTACACCGACCATCTCGTTCCAGGTTCTCCGTATCTCTCTCTCCTAATTTAGTCATGTGAGGACACACAACCATTTAAGTGTGGGGTAGGAGTTAGAATTTTCATGATCTTGTGTGATTTTCTGTGATGTCGTGGCTTATTCCGGTTCCTTTGGCATAGAATTACTCGATTCTTGACTTTTGATGTTAAGTTGTCTTTCAATCTTTCATAATGATGCTTAGATTGCTTAACCTAGAACCTATGATCAACTTGCCTGCATTGCTGCTAAATTGCCTGGTCAGAACATAAAATTTTATCACACTTGTAGTATTTCACCTTGATTGCATGAAAATGATCGAATCCGACTAGCAAACCAATTTGTGAGTTTTTGATCCATTGCACGTAACTTGCAATTTCAAATTTTTTTTAGTGGCTTTCTCGTACCTTGAATGAGTTAGAATTTGCATGAGACCTATTCGAGATCACACGATAACACGAGTTCTAGGAGGATAGAGGCACCTAGAATCAGCTACTTAAGCCATAAAGCCAACCCAATGATAAATCCATTATGTGTAAACCCTTGAGCTTGGCCTTTCGTTCGGTTCGTTATACATTACAGCCATTTCCCATGTTTTTCATAACCCCATTGATCCCATGTGGTAGTAGTTCTAGATTAGCCTACCTGGAGTCGGTTTGTGGTAACCTGCCTATAGCCATTAACAGGTGGTCTTAGCTATTATGTCCAAACGTGTAAACCCCTCTAGCAACTTAAAAAAATCGGCACTAAAAGAAAAGAAAAAAATCGAAAATAGAAGAAAAACAGAAAAAGGTCAAATAGAGTTCGAGTTCAAAGTCAAGTAGTATAGTTAATAATGTTCTTCTCCCTACATATGGAAGAACGAAGTCAAAGTAAATGTAAAGAAAAGTAAAAAAAAATTCAGAAAAAAATAAAGTGCTAGGTTGCTTCATGGTATCATAGGTCGAGAGTACACTATTCCACCCATGTTTGGTTAGACGGTAAGAAGCCATAGGCTAGATTCGAGGGAATTTAGTCAAAAGCTACGCAGCACAAAAGCCAATTCCATCATTCATCCCATCATCCATTCATCATAAACCCTTGTAGTGTAGCATCGATACAGTCCCTTGCAAAAGTCCTTTTGACTAGTTACTCGTGTTGTCACAGTGGTGGAGATGTGGTCAAATATCAAACATATGACATATTTTGGTCGAGAAAGTGATTGAGAGCAGAAAGACGTCCCTAAACACAGAGTGCGAGAGTCACCCATGTACTAAATTTTATCTGTGTGAGGAGTCTAGTCGGTTAGGTCGGATTTGTGTTTGATTGGTGATTTCTCCCTGTTGTGTGTATATAATTAGTGAGACCAGGTTGTTTGGTTGACGTGTTTGCTTGTCAGGTCATTTTGTTCTAGGAGTAGCGGTTTAATAATTCATTGCGAAGGCTTGATCCTCAACTTGATCAATCTTGTCATTGTGAATCTGAGTGCGTTCTAGTTCAATTTGCTTGAGGACAAGAAAAGGCTTAAGTGTGGGGTATTTGATGACACTCGATTTGACGTGATTATCAGCCTCATTTAAATGACATTTCCCTGCCCGAGACACTGTTTTGGGGTAGTTTAGGGTGTTTTTACTCGATTGCTCTATGATAAGCGAGATTTAACTCACAACATACAAGGTCGTATTCCACGAGGGCTCTCTCAAAAGCTTGTACTCACACGATTCATGGACGGTCTATTCATTTAAAAATTGGTTTTAGTTTGGAAAGGAAATAAAAACATAAAAGAAACTAAACAAACAAGCAAATCAAAAGGGTGCAAATCAAAGGTAAAGGAGGTTAACTTGGAAAGATAGCTTCATCATGCTCAAGAGGAACAAATGCACAAACAAGCCAAACATGATCGAGGATGCAATCGAATGACCATGCAAATCCCTTCTATAGACTTAATGCACTCTCGTCGCACTAAATCCCTATCCTAGAACCACTCAACCTAGGCTCTCGCTCTCAAGCTAAGTGACTAAGGATGCATTAAAGGTGTTTGATGAAACGCCAAGCTACAAAACCCTCTCCTATGACTCTATGACCACTAGGCTAGACACCACACTATCATGTCAATGTCCTAACACTAAGAGAATCATCCAAAGACTAATCAAAGTTCAATTGAGTGAAAATCCTAATGCACACCAAGTGTTCGATACAAGTGAGAAATCATGCAACTATGGTTGAATTGAGATGATCAAATCTCTTAGAACACACTCTCTTCAATCCCTAGACCTACAATCCATGTAATCCAAGAACTCTCATGCATTACATTACAAATAATAAACCAATCAAGCCATAGCCATCAATGGAATTAACAACAAGTCATAGAGACCATCTTCTTACAATCCAAGATCAATCATGGCAAGTTTATACAATTAACCTCTATCCTAGCACAACCATCTATCAATCCAAGAAAACCTAGGAAATCAGCCACACATGGCCAAGGGTACACAAGAGAAAGAAAGAGAGATGGTCACCAAGGGTTCCATGGCAATCCTCTTCTTGCAAGCTCCTCTCCCCAAGGTTGTGGGCTTCAATCCAAGCTCCTTACTCCAATTTGCACCTTGCTCTAGGGTTGTGAGGATCGGTTGATAAGGAGAAAGGGTGATTGGCGATGATGAGGATGAGTTGAGAGAGAGAGTCGGCGATTGTAAAACTAATAATGGAAAATCCTCCCTTCAATTTTCGCCCCTCCTTCTTTATATAGCACGCCGGGAAAGGCTGATATTTTCGGCGAAAATGTGTGAAGATTTCGCCAAAAATATACTTGAAAATCACCGACCGCTGCTGCATTTCTTCTAAAGTTTTCGGCGAAAACTTTGAATGTTTTCGCCGAAAATATCCTCAATGACCGAAGGCCTTCTGTCTGCTTCCAGTTTTCGATCCGAGAACTTGACAATCTCGCCGAAAGCTTCCTTTTCGGCGAAAATCCTATGATATTTTCGCCGAAAAGGTCTTCAGCTGAAAGTCGTATTTTCTCCAATTTTGCAACATCCATATCTCCTCCGTCCTAGCTCCGATTGACCTCCCGTTTGATCCTACGTGCTCCTTGTCACCAGTACTACAATGCCAAGACCAATAGACATGGAATACACAGAAAACAGCTCCAATAGACATGGAATTGGTCTCAAAGTGGCAACCGGGCAACAAAAGGACACTTTGCACAAAACTTCAATAAAAGCATATTAAGCATGGCATTTAAGAATCAAACACGGGCATTTCATAGGCTAATCAAAGGCTTAAAATGCACCAAATAAAGTCACATCACTCTATTTCCTACCGTTTTGGTTACTTTGACCTGTTGTGGGTCTATTTAATGTGTTTTCTAGTGCTTTTGTGAATGCACAGGTTTTTGCCATCAATAACCTAAAGGAACTGCCCGAAATCGATCCAGAAATCATACAAGAGGAAGCCAAAACATCCCCCCTGCCAACACTGAAGAATTCAGTGAAAACATTCAAAGTTCTCGTAGAATAGTTATCCACACAGAAAGATCGGCAAGAAATTATAAAGAAGTTCTCGGCGAGAGAACTATTGAAGAAATACACTACACAGTTCATCGAAGTAAACAGGAGGATATCCACTAAAGTTCTCAGTGAGAACTTTTAAGGTTCTCGCCGAAAACTCTTTCCTTTTCTGGCGCAGCTTTGGAAACCCTATATAAGGGAGACGACGACATCATTCAACATATACTTTTTCCAAGGATTAATTTTCAGACTTTAGAATTCGAGAGAGAGTTGAGAGCATACTCGGAGTTCTCGGAGAGATCATGACGCCGTCTTCCCACCTCGGAGTGCTCAGAGATAGGAGTTGAAGATTCTCGAGATTGAAGCTTCACGGATTCATCAAATTAGGTTTTAGAATTCTTCTCTGTTCTTCCTACCTGAGATGTATTCCTTGACTGTTTTTGATTCTCTTGTATTGAATATGAGTAGCTAAACTCGTAGAGCTTAGATTAGATGAACCCTAAGTGACCCGGAGCTTTAAAGCGGTCACAGATTGGCGGTAATTAGATTCGGATAGTTTCTCTTACATGTTTGGTTTGTTCTTCATTGCCTATGTTTCTTTTCTAGCTTAATCAGCTAGACTAGATTCTTGTTAAGCTAAGGATAGAGGCGAACGTCCGCCTTACTTTAAAACACCAAATCAACAATTAATCTATTCAATGGAGTCTGCCTTTCGTAGTAACCATTTAGGATTAATCCACTACTAGAGTAACTCATAAATCACTAGTAATCACGCCAGTTAGTTTTCCGTTGCAGAAGTGAACACGTGGACGTATTTATTTATCTTGGTAGTTAGATTGGATAGAGCGAACATTTACCGAACTTAAACCTAAGGGTCAAGCGTTATGGTGGTGTCTGAGAACTGAATGAATCAAGGTTGAAAACCGCTGGTCTTGTGATCGCCAATGCTCTGGTGATCTTAGGGGGATTCAAAGTCTAAGCTTGTGTGTCGTCTTGTTAAGTCAAACCAATCTTTCATTCTGTCTTTGTTTTTTTTTTTTTATGAATTGAGTTGAGTTTGTATTCATCAAAACGTGGAATAACAATACAATAGAAGGAAGGAGAGACTCAAAAACTATACTACCCTTATGATACTATCGGCTTCACGCCTCCCAAGAGCGAAATTCAGCATTTCACTCTTGATTTCCTCTATGACATGAGAACTACTCCTACAATCTACCCCCCCAAAGATATGATTACATCTCTCCTTCCAAACATGACATATAAGAACTCTCCAGAGCAGCTTATTTGCTATATCTGTTACGGTTTCTCCCCAACTGCAGACTATCTTAACCATTTCCTCAAATGAAGCCAATCTGATGCCATTGAAGAAATGATTCAGCAAAGTGTTGGTGAACTCACAGTGAACAAATAGATGCTCTCTACTTTCCTCCTCCTTCTCACATAATGCACAAGGGATCCCATGCCTTGATTTTATCCCTTGTGCTGATTCTGTTTGTCACAATTAGCCAAGCTACCACATCTCTTCTAGGTATATTATACCCTGACCAAACACTGTTATACCAATCCAAAGCAATTTTCTTTCTCCTTATATCCTCCAAAATCATTCCAATCTTCAACTTGTTAACAACCTTTCCTTTCCACTTCAGATCACCTTCATCTTCTTGGTCTATATACTCTTTAACACAATCTCTCAGTTTGAGTAGCCGTTTCCAGTGCCAGGAACCTGCATCTGATGTCACTGTCTAGAAAGAGGCTCTCTTGATCCTGTAGTAATTCACCCAAGCAACCCAAAGAGACCCTGCTTTCAGCATGATTTTCCAAATGTGTCTAACTACATTTGCCACATTCCAAGTCCTAAGGTCTCGAATGCCTACACCCCCTTCAACCTTTGGTGAAGCCACAATGTCCCAGGCAACCTTTTGCCTACCCCCTTCAAGCTTTCCCCATAGGAATCTATTGCAGATGCTCTCTATATCCTTAATGAGACTAATTGGCAGGATAAAGGACGACATCCAGAACTGAAGGATACCATGAATGACAGAGTTAAGTAATGGGATTTTACCTGCATATGATAGCTTTTTTGCTCTCCAATCTGTTATTCTTTTAGTAATCTTGTCTATTAAAGCTCTACAATCTGTTAATCTTGTCCATTAAAACTCTTCTAAGCTTACCAGTTGTGAGCGGTACCCCTAGGTATCTAAATGGTAGTTCACCTCTGCAGAACCCTGAAGCAGTTGTGATTACTTCTGCTGTGTCTGAGTCAACACTAGCCAAGTATATCTTACTTTTCTCTGGATTAAACTGCAGACTTGAGACTTATTTGAATTCGTTTAAGATGGACTGTACTACCTCTATAGCTTTAGTATTGGCCTTTGTGAACACTAGGAGATCATCTGCAAAGCTTAAGTGTGTAAGCTTGGTCCCTTTGCATTGTGGATGCAGTTGATAACCACCCTTAATAACAGCTCTGTCAAACATTCTACTTAGGATCTCCATTGACAACACAAACAAGAAGGGGGAAATTGGGTCCCCTTGACAAAACCCTCTTTTGGCTGGGAAATAACCACTCAAACTGCCATTAATCTTAACAGAGAGCCTGGAAGAAATGAAACAGGCCTCAATCCATTTCACATATACCTCAGGAAATTTCATTGCTCTCATAGCATCCAGTATAAATGACCATTCTACCGAATCAAATGCTTTCATCAAATCTATCTGTATAGCACATCTAGGGGAGACACCTTTTAACTTGTATTTACTAAGAAACTCATGAGCCATCAGCACCCCATCTCCTATATGCCTTCCTCTCACAAATGCAGTTTGATTCATGCTTACTAAATCAGGAAGTACTTCAGCTAGCCTATTATATAAGACCTTTGAAACAGTTTTATAAATGACATTGTAGCACGATATAGGCCTAAACTTCTTAATATCATTAGCATTCTTCACCTTAGGAATCAAAGCTAGAGCAATTGAGTTCACATATGGAGGCATATAGGATTTCTCAAAAAAACTTGAGACTGCATTGCATACCTCTTCCCCTATCAGCGGCCAACTATCCTTGTAGAATTCTGCATTATAACCATCAGGCCCCGGGCTTTTATCACTTGAGATACTGAAAAGAGCTTTCCTTATTTCCTCATTACTCACTGGTCTGGCAAGCCAATCTACTTTCTCATCCTCCAGCTTATGCTTTACAATCTCCTTCAGGTCACTTTTCTTCACCACATTACTCTCTCCCAAAAGGCCTTTATAAAAATTAACAGCTATATCAGCAATGTCATCAGCACCTTCGACCATCTCCCCATTACTATTTTCTAATTTCCTAATAGTGTTGGCAGCATTCCTTACCCTTACATAATCATGAAAGAAAGCTGTGTTGCTATCACCTAATTGGATCCAACTGACCTTAGCTTTCTGACGCAATATACTCTCTTCATCCCTTTTAACAATCTGATAGTCTGTTCTGCAAGTGATTAGATCTTCAAGATTTTACACACTAGGGTTTGTGAAAGCCTCCTTCTGTAATGCCATAAGCTCTGTGTACTTACTTGCAACTCTCTTCTGTATATCCAAGTAGCATTCCTTATTTAACATCTTCAGTCTGTCCTTTAGCCTCCTCATTCTTTCATACGGAACGTAAAACTCCCCCCAGGAATTTTCTGTTTCCAAACCTGATCAATTATTCCTCTATAATCCGGGTGTTTCATCCAGCAATTAAAAAACTTAAACCCTTTTGGTTTAGAAATTGCACTACTCACATTGTTCAAGTAGATCGCGCAATGATCTGAATCAGACGATGGGATAAGCTCAACCTTACTGTCAGGGAATGCACCTTGCCAGGCTAGATTTATCAAAACTCTGTCCAGCTTTCGAACCACCAAACCATCTAGTCTATTATTCATCCAAGTGAAGACAGGGCCTGAAGCTGTATGGTCGATCAATTCACAATCTGCCACATGTTTTCTAAAGTCATCCATACCTTCAAAAGAATTTGGAGCTGGACAAGCTTTAGAAAGGTCTAGGAAGGCATTGATATCCCCTGCTATAAACCAAGGGATAGTACTTTGCTTAAACTTCTTTAACTTGTTGAAAGTCTGCCTTCTCTCCATGGTGTCATTATCACCATACACTATTGTTCCATAATAACTCTAAGGAAGGTCTATCCGAAAATGAATAAATCGGCTAGAACACTCCAACACTATAAGAGGAACATCATTTTTCCAAATTAACCAGATTTTCCCCAAAGAGCCTTCAAAAGCAAATGCACCTGTCCAACCAGGAAACCTTTCTTTGAAGAGATCCAAGGTTTTCTCTTCCTTTATTCTAGGTTCAATAACAGCAATCACATCAATACTATATTGTCTAACATAACTCAACACAGCTTTATACTTACTATCCTTATTAAACCCTCTTGTATTCCATATCCAGTATTTCATCTGAGAGAATTTTTGTACCTTGTTTTGACACCTGAAACTTGATACTTCTTCTTAACATGCTTCGTGTGCTGCATAAAGTCCTCCAAAGTGGCTTTCCTGACTGAATGTATAACCTTTGGCTCATCCTCATATGTCCATTTACTTATCTCTCCATCTCTTAACCGTAGGTCTTCAGGTAAGACACTCAACTGGCTAGGTTTAGGGCCTTCCATAGTTCCTACAGTCAATTGAATATCTGTAGGTGATCCTGTCCCTTCTTGCGAAGATGCAGGTTCCTTATCAGCTTCCTCAATATCTGCAGACTTAACCACACTACTTTCCTCAACTTCAGTGGTATCAGTGGCCAATTTTCTTTTAGCATTCTTCCTTCTCTTCTTGGCCTTTTTCCTCTTACTCCCTTCATCCTGCCCCTTAGGTGATGATTCGTCTTGCTTTTCATTCTCAGGAGAAGAATGGTTCGCATCCTGAATCACTATCCCATTTGGAGTTTGATTACCATCCACAACAGCTGTAGGGCTTGCTTCCTTATCAGCTTGAGTATTAACATCCACCACTACAACTTTTGGCCTATAAACTTGTCTTTCAAAGTTCTTTTGTGTATAGTCTCTAGCCTTAGCTTGGATCACTTGTATAACATGTTGCTCATCCTCATCCAAAATTTTCAGAACCTTAGGACATGGGATAGCTTTATTTCTTATTATGCATACCTTAATGTCCAGCCCTTCCCTTACAAAATTCCTCACTGGTTTCCCAACCAGACTTGACAACTAGCTAATACCTTCTTGAGATATTGCAGCAGGAGGAACCCTTTGGAACGTAATCCACTCCGGGCTCTGCCCATGAGGGATTACCACAGGTCTAGTCCCTCTAGCCCATTTTCGCATGACCATACCAGTGTTATGAACATGCCAAGACCTACTCAAGACCCAATCACAGAGCTTCACCGACTTGAACTCAACCAAGAAAAAATTAGTTTCCAAGCTTGCGATTATCACTCCTCCTTCATATCCCCACAATCTATTAGCCACATTAGCAAACACACGTATAAGTGGAGGGTTACCAAGGAATTGGACGACTACCGCCACTTTCAGTCTCTCCACTCCCTTATCTAGCACTTCCTTTGGCAGACGAACAGCATCCCCCTATCGGGCTGATTCTGGAATATCTATGAATTTCAGATCATCCTTAGGGTTAGAGATCAAGTCCGCCCAAGTTTTCCTAGACGTACCAGATGAGTCACCTTTCTCCATCGCACAGAATACCAGCACGGGTCTCAATCCCAGCAACTACCACGGGACCTCAGAGGTCTGCCGATGTTCCAGCCACAGTCGGAAAGTCCTTGGGAGCTCACCCGCGAAGGGTAAACTCTCAACAACTGCGGCGATCGTAACTGGTAGCTGAGCCAAATCAATAGAACAGTGAAACCCCTCAAGAAATGCGAAATCAAACGGAAAAAGTACAGGCAAAGTGGAAATCCGGGGTCTCAGAGACCTACCGGCGTCGTCACGCCCCGAAGGAGTCCTTCGGGAGCTCACCCGCCGAAGGAAAAAACCCCTATCGGAGGCGACGATCGGAAAATGCGGGGTCAGAAAGTTGAGAGAAAAACTTTCGACTACACGCGCCCCACGCGCCTTACTTTTCCCCTGTCTTTTGTTTTCATTTCAATTTCCTTGCTTTATAGTTTAGAAAGTCTAGTGTGGAGGAGTTGGCTAAGCTTTATATCGAGGAAGTGGTAAGGTTGCATGGAGTTCCTCAATCCATAGTATCTGACTGGGATTCAAGTTTCACATCTCATTTCTGGGAAGGATTACATACCACATTGGGAACGAAGCTGAATTTTTCTACGGCTTAGCATCCCCAAACGAATGGTCAATCAGGGAGAACAATACTTACCTTGGAGGAGTTATGCTATGGAGTTTCAAACACTCCTTGGACCGAATTGTTCCCATTGGTCGAGTTTGCATACAACAAGTCATACCATAGCAACTTGAAGTCTGCACAGTTTGAAACTCCATACGGGAGGAAGTGTAGGACGTCGTTGTGTTGGGATGAGGAGGGTGCTAGGGTGTTGTTAGGCCCTAAGATTGTTCAAGAGACTGCTGATCGTCTGAAGGTGATCATGGATAAGCTGAGAGCAGCTCAAGATAGGAAAAAGTCTTATACCGATGGTCGTGCTAGGGAGATGAATCTTAAAGTTGGGGAGAAGATGTTGCTGAAGGTGTCTTCATGGAAATGGCTAATGCGCTTTGGTCGCAAAGGGAAGTTGGCACCTCGTTACATTGGTCCTTATGAGGTTTTGGCTAAATCTGGTCTGGTGGCCTACGTTCTGCATTGCCGAGCGAGCTAGAGAGAATACACAATGTATTCCATGTTAGCATGCTTAAGCGGTATCATGGGGATCCCTCTCATGTGATATGGTCAGAAGAGGTGGAGATCGAACAAGATATGACCTATGAGGAGAAGCCGGTGGCAGTCGTGGATAGGAGCAAGCAGATTCCTCAGCACAAGGTGGTGTGGAGGAACCACGAGAGCAAATCGGTCACTTGGGAGACTGAGGAGAGAATGAAGAGACGGTACCCGTAGTTGGTGGAAGCTTATGCTTAAGGTAGTTACTCCCTTTAGTGTTCTTCTTATGTTTTCTGAATTCATGCTACGTTCTAGTTGGATCCTGGTGCAACTTGGTTTGTGTGTGGAAGTTGTGTTGTGTGGTTGTTAAGAGGTTGAAATGTGCGAAAATTGACGGCCTTAAAAAGGTAGAAGTTGCTAGGTTTGTCGTTGTGAATTTTAGGTTGTGATGTGATGCTTGAGCTGCTGCATTTTTGTTGTGTTTTTCGATATTGCATTATTAGGATGAGGTGGGCGTGATTTCGGGGATGAAATCTTTGAAGTTGTGGAGACTTGTAACATCCCACCCAACCGGATGGTTTGGAACTCGAGTTCGGATTATCAAGACACTAGAATCAGTGTTCTTGAGGTCCCCTTGAGGTTCGAAACGTTCATAGTCGGGTTGAGGTTGCAAGTGAGCATGATGTACAGTGAAGAACACACGTCGTGTGTCTTCAAGGTACACGCCTTGTATCTGAGATACACGACCGTGCAATAATTCCAGCAAAGTTCGTCAAAAGTGGCAGAATGAAACACACGGCCGTGTGTCTGTAAGACACGCCCTGTTTCTTCATAACACACATGGCTTTTGACGGGATTTAGCAACTTCCAGCTATTTTCTCTTTCCATGAATTCCTATTGACGAACCAACTTCAGCCAAACTTTGAAGGTCGATTTCGGGAGCTGTAGAGGTCCGATTAACGATCTGTTTCTTCCTACCTATTCCTAGTGATGAGACAGAGAGATCGCTAATCTTAATTTCTGGTTTTTACGTGTAGGACGCAGTAAGTGAGAAGGGTTAGAGCTACGAGTTTGGAGTTTGGGAAATTGTTCTTCCGGGAATTTAGAATATGTTTAGAGCCTCGTCTTCTATTCCAGGTGAGAGCTTAGCGTCGATAGGACACTATGAATGATGTGAGGATTTGAAACTCGACTTAGAATGGAATTAGGTCTTGCATGAACCTGTGAGAGTAAAACTTATTAACTGCTTTGTGATTGCTGTATGATGATTGTACTGATTGTTGTGTGTTGTGGGCATTGGGTTGAAAGATGATGGCTAATGAGTTCGAGATAGAAATGAGAGATAGGATGGGATGGGATGAGCTGAATTTCTGTAATGGTACTTGGCATTGTTAGTTGTGGTTGCAGGAGGATGGCCCTGCCAATGTGGAGTTGGTAAAAGCGGGTTTACCAAGGTCGTATTCCACGGGGTTCTCTCAATGGCCTCTACTCACATTCCTCGTAGACGGTCTATTCATTTGAAAGGAGTTTTGATTTGAAATAGACACTAAAAACTTAAAGGAAACTAAAAGGAAGAAAGAAAAATAAAGTGGTGCAAATCAAAGACAAAGGGGCTCTCTTGGTGGGTAGTTTCATCATGCTCAAGATGACTAATTGAACAAACAAGTCAATCAAGATCGAGTTTGCATTCGGATGACCATGCATTTCACTTTTATAGACTCGATGCACTCTCGTAGCACCTAATCCCTATCCCAATACCACTCAACTTAGGCTCTCGCTCTCAAGCTAAGTGAAAAAAGGATGCATTCTAAGTGTTTGATGAAATGCCAAGACACAAGACCCTCTCTTAAGACTCTATGACCACAAGGCTAGGCACAACACTCTCATATCAATGCCCTAACACTAAGAGATTCACCGAAAAGCCTTTTCAAACTCAATTGAATGAAAATCCACATGCACACCAAGTGTTCGATAAAATGCCCAAGAGAGAAATCAAGTGAAAATGGTTGAAATAAGATGATCTAATCTCTTAGAACACACTCACTTCAATCCCTAGACCTACAATCTATGCAATCCAAGCACTCTCATGCATCAAATCACAATGAATGGACCAAATCAAGCAAACATGGCATAAAATGGCATTAAGAACAAGTCTAGGAATCATCCTCATACAACCAAGATCAATCATGGCAAGTTCTATACAATCATCTCTCTATCATAGCACAACTAATCTACCCATCCAAGATGAACCCTAGAAAATCAGCCACACATGGCCAAGGGAGTAAAGAGAAAAGAAGGAAGAATGGTCACCAAGAACACCATGGATGAATCCTTGAGATGATCTTCACTTCTCCACTTGTAAGCACTTCTCCCAAGGTTTGTTGGCTTTAATCCTAGCTCCAATGGCTTCAAATTGCTCCAAAAATGTGTTTTAGGGTTTGAGGGTTCGTGGATATGTGTTTTGGGGTTCAAGAGATATCATCGAATTCTTCAAAATGGCCAAAACAAGAGTATTTGTAGTGCAGGGGACAGTGCACGGCGTGCACCCCTGCACGGCGTGCACAGTGCACAGCGTGCACCCCTGCACGGCGTGCACATCTGCACGGCGTGCACCCCTGCACTCTACAGAAAACCCGATCTTGCAAGGCTCAAATCTCCCTCGTCCGGCCTCCAAATGACCTCCCGTTTGCTCCTATGCGCTCCTTGTCATCCGTACTTTGAAGCCATAACCTGAAAATGCACAGAGGCAACTCCAATAGACCACGAATTTGGCTCCAAAGTGGCAACCGGACAACAAAATGACACTTTGCACAAAATCTCAAATAAAAGCATAAAAGTCATGTCATTTCACGAATAAACACGGGCATATCATAGGTCATTCATAAGCTTAAAATGCACTAATTAAAGTCACATCAAATTCCCCTATGACTAAGCTTTGCTTGTCCTCAAGCAAATGAATTAGAAAACATCCAAGTTCACAAATGACAAGTTCGGTCCATTGAGATTCAAGCAATCACAATTTAGCTTAAACTGTTCCACGAACAAACTAAACCTACACATGCAAGAACATCAACCAAACAAGTCTAAACCTCACTAATTTCTGCACACTTCAAGTAGTGGTTGATTGGGACACATCAAAACCGACCACGACAACACCAACTCTAATCAAAAGGACTTGAAATCGGAACATGGATCATGAGTCGTGAATGTGGCTATCGACTCGACTTCATCCGCTTCTAGATCCGCACTTTACAACTCTGGCTAGGATCAAGGGCTACATTTGAGAACTCTTTTTCTTTCTTTTCTTTTCTTTTTTTTCTTACTGCATACTAGTGCTCGATTCAACACTTCACTTAGGTGTTGAACCTGCCTAGCTCACAGCCTTTGCCCTTTTGCTTAGTGCTCAACCCGACACTTCACTTAGGTGCCGAGCTTGCCTAGCTTTTATTTTGAGCATTTTTTTTTTCACAATTTAGCCACTTGATCCTTAGCCCCTTAACAACTTCCGTACAAGATTTCGAATTGGATTCCGTCTAGTCTCAAGCCACAATCACGAAAGATCAAAAAGAGAATGAAAAACATGGAAGAGGGGAAGAAATTCTGATTGCCTTCATCATCCTAGACCGGTGTTATCGAGTGGTATAAAAACACGTATCAAACCAGTCAACCAACATACAAGAGTGATAAAATCTCAGTTCTGGCCCAGACTCATTTGATATTAGTGCTAACATGCTGGTTATAGGTTCTAAGTGGAACAATCTAAACATCATTGTGAAGGCTTGAAGTCAATTACACACCGAAAGTCAAGAACCGAACGATTCTACAATAGAGGAATTCGATATTCAATTAAGATCATGCAACACATCAAAACATAGCTTTAGACTTCTACCGACAAATAATCACACCAAACCTCAAACTCCCCTACGACTAACATGAGCATTGTCCTCAATGATCAAGAGAGATAGAGGATAAGGTGGAACGAATATACCGCGCGGTGAAGAAGAGAAGCCGGAGATGGAATCCCGGGTCAAGTAACCTGTTCAGGACGAGGACCTGAATCAGGGGTACCTGTAGAAAACAAGGGAGGGCACACCACTCAAACACAACCCATAGTCGACAAGATGAGAGTACAGATGAGATGTGTGATCCAACAACATGACAAGTTCAAAGCCAGAAATGAAAAGAGAAAATCAGAAGTCAAACACAACAAAACATGCAGTCATAAACAGAAATAAAAGAAAGGAAAAATCCAAAGTCATGAGAAGTGTGAGTGATCCTGTGGCTCTCAGTGGGGTGGTGGTCGGGGGTAGTCGAGGAAAGGGATAAGGGGGGGGGGTTGGGTTTAGTTGGGTGGGTTGGCCGGGTCGGGTGAGTGGGTCGGTTGGTGCGGGCGGGTTGGTTTGGTTTGGGGTAGGGGGGAGGGGGAAATTTTTTCACACCTCCTGGACAGCCCGTGCACCTAACCGTGCACGGTGCACGGCGTGCATCATGCACGGCGTGCAGCGGTGCACGGCGTGCACCAGGAGGTGAAATTTTTTTTCAAACCTCCTGGACAGCCCGTGCACCAAACCGTGCACGGTGCACGGCGTGCATCATGCACGGCGTGCACCTCCTCAGCTCAAAATCAAATTTTCACCTCGACGAAAAACGACCAAAACACCAACAAATCAACCCAAAACGGACCCGAACTTCAGAATTTCGACGCCTACGAGACGAAAAGGACACCACAACAACTCAAGGACCTTGAACACCACAAAAACACACAATAATGCAATCAAATCAAGAAGAAAAGACATGAAAAACACTCGGGTTGCCTCCCGAGAAGCACTTGTTTAACGTCTTAAGCTCGACGAAGCAAGGAACACTCAAGGCACGACCAAAGACAAGACCTCAACAGCACCTATCGTATCACTAACAACATAATGCTTAAGTCTATGGCCATTCACCTTAAAAGGTTCGGTTTGGGATGGAGAGATTACCTCGATGGTGCCATAAGGAAAAACATGAGTTACCGTAAAGGGGCCGGACCAACGAGACCTCAATTTCCCGGGAAAGAGCTTGAGCCGAGAGTTGTATAGGAGAACTTGATCACCAACTTTGAAATCCTTGCCCGGCTTCAAACGGGAATCATGAATGAGCTTCGTTCTCTCCTTGTAAAGCTTTGCATTCTCATATGCATGATGGCGATACTCCTCGAGCTCATGTACCTGAAACTTACGCTCTTCTCCTGCGAGACTCATATCAAGGTTTAGAAATTTCAATGCCCAATAAGCTCGGTGCTCGAGCTCTACCGGCAAATGGCATGCTTTGCCATAGACCATCCTATAGGGAGTAGTGCCTATAGGGGTCTTGTAGGCCGTGCGGTAGGCCCATAGAGCGTCATCAAGCTTCTTCGACCAATCTTTCCGTGATTGGTCGACCGTCTTCTCTAAGATTCTCTTAAGTTCCCTATTGGTCACCTCGGCTTGGCCACTAGTTTGAGGGTGATACGAGGTGGACATCCGATGAGTGACGCCGAACCGGTGGCATACTCTATCGAATTGCCCTTGAAAATGAGTACCTCGATCACTAATGATAGCACGAGGGGTACCAAAACGGGTGAACAACTTAACAAGAAACTTCCCTACGACTCGGGCATCATTGGTAGGCAAAGCTTGTGCCTCCGCCCATTTAGACACGTAATCTACCACAACTAATATGTACTTGTTACCATGCGAAGTAGGAAACGGTCCCATGAAATCAATACCCCATATATCAAATATTTCTACCACTAACGAGACATTTTGAGGCATTTCATTACGGGAAGAGATGTTACCTGAACGTTGACACGCATCGCAAGACTTGACAAAGTCTTGACAATCTCGGAAGATCGAAGGCCAAAAGAATCCGGACTCAAGTACCTTGCGAGCCGTGCGATTTGCTCCATGATGTCCACCCGTAGGACCGGAGTGGCAATGTCGCATGATGTCCTTAGATTCTCCATAAGTGACACATCTTCTAATCATACCATCCGAGCCAACTCGAAATACAAAAGGATCGTCCCAATAGTAATGTTTCAAATCCGCAAAGAACTTCCTTTTGTCTTGAGTGGAGAGGCCCTCCTTCAAGTCTCCACTAGCAAGATAGTTAGCCAAATCCGCGAACCAAGGTTCCTTGAACTCTAAAGTTGTTATAGCGAATAATAGCTCATCGGGGAAGTTGTCATTGATCTCTTCATTACCATTGTGTACCATTTCCGCCTCTTCCAAGCGAGACAAGTGGTCGGCGGCTACATTCTCGGACCCCTTCTTATCTCGAATCTCAATATCAAACTCTTGCAATAGAAGGACCCATCGGATCAACCTTGGTTTAGCATCGGTCTTAGATAGAAGGTACCTCAAAGCTTGGTGGTCCGTGAAGACAATAGTGTGAGAAAGTACCAAGTAGGACCTAAACTTATCAAAAGCAAACACTATGGCCAAGAGCTCCTTCTCCGTAGTTGTGTAGTTCCTTTGAGCATCATTGAGAGTCTTACTTGCATAGTATATTGGATGGAATCTCTTGTCGATTCGTTGGCCTAGAACCGCTCCAATGGCGTAATCGCTAGCATCACACATCAACTCAAATGACTTTGACCAATCCGGCGCAATGAGTATAGGGGCATTCGTGAGCTTACCCTTGAGGAGTTCAAAAGCTTGCAAGCACTCTTCATCAAAATGAAATTCCACATCCTTCTCAAGAAGCCGAGTCATAGGAGTAGTTATTTTCGAGAAGTCTTTGATGAAGCGCCTATAGAAACCGGCATGCCCCAAGAAGCTTCTCACGGCTTTCACGGATGAAGGTGGAGGAAGTTGAGAGATGGTCTCCAACTTTGCCTTGTCAACCTCAATGCCCTTTTTAGAGATCTTGTGACCAAGAACAATCCCCTCATTGACCATGAAATGACTCTTCTCCCAACTTAATGCAAGATTGGTCTCTTCACACCGACGCAAGACCTTCTCAAGGTTCCTCAAGCATAGGTCGAATGAATCCCCAAAAACCGAGAAGTCGTCCATGAACACTTCCATGATATCTTCCACGAAATCATCGAAAATGGCAAGCATACACCATTGGAAGGTGGCGGGAGCGTTGCACAACCCAAAGGGGATCCGTCGATAAGCAAAAGTACCGAAGGGGCATGTGAATGTGGTCTTCTCGATGTCCTCTGAGGCGATCGGGATTTGGAAGTACCCGGACATACCATCTAAGAAACAATAGTACTCGTGACCGGAAAGACGCTCGAGCATTTGATCCATGAAAGGTAGAGGAAAGTGATCCTTCCTAGTGGCATCATTGAGTCGACGATAATCTATGCAAACACGCCACCCGGTGATCGTCCTTGTCGGGATAAGCTCATCCTTGTCATTAGCTACCACCGTGATCCCTCCTTTCTTGGGGACAACTTGCACGGGGCTAACCCAAGGGCTATCCGAGATAGGAAAGATAATACCCGCATCCATAAGCTTAATAACTTCTTTCTTCACAACCTCCTTCATGTTAGAATTTAGCCTTCTTTGTGGTTGCACAACCGGCTTGAAATCTTCCTCCATAAGGATCTGATGTGAGCAAAATGTGGGACTTATACCTCGAATATCCGAGATGCTCCACGCAATAGCTCTCATGTACTTCTTGAGGAGCTCCACTAGACGGTCCTTTTGCTCGGGTAGAAGCTCAGAATTGATGATGACCGGTAGCTTAGAATCTGGCATGAGAAAAGCATACTCCAAATGTGCGGGAAGAGGCTTGAGCTCAAGAGTAGGTGGTTCTTCATAGGAGGTCTTTACCCTTTCCACCTTCGGGAGAGCAACAAAAACCGTTTCACCCTCTAACTTGTCTCTCCCTTCATCAAGGTAAGCCACTTGAGCTTTTAACTCCGGGGTGCCTAAATGTTCCTGCACATCCGTTCTAAGGCAAACATCCAAAGAATCTCGACACACGAAGTTAGAAATACTACACATACTAGCCGAAGCAATAGTATCACACGAGTACTCTAAATCATCTTGTGCGTGAGCAAACTTCATGCCATCGGCTATGCAAAATGTGACACTCTCTTGTCCTACTCTCAATGTCAATTTTCCGTCATGCACATCAATCAAAGCACGAGAAGTAGCTAGGAATGGTCTACCAAATATCAATGAGACATCCACATCATCGGTATCTATGACCGCAAAGTCAACTAGGAACACAAAAGGGCCTACTTTGACTAGCACATCATCAACAATTCCCCTAGGACTCTTGGTCGACTTGTCCGCAAGTTGAATGTACATACGAGTAGGACGAAGATTAGACAACCCTAGCTTCTCAAATATGCAATAAGGCATGACATTGATACTAGCACCTAGATCCGCAAGACCATTAGCAAGAGAAATATTACCAATAGCACAAGGGATAGTAAAGGTACCCGGATCCTTGAGCTTTTTGGGTGGACTTTTGAAGAGAACAGCGGAGCATTCCTCATTAAGGTGGACTAGAGATGTCTCCGGTAGCTTTCTCTTGTTGGTGTAGAGTTCCTTCATGAACTTAGCATATTGGGGCATCATAGTCATTGCTTCGGGAAACGGAAGAGAGAATTGCATTTGACTAATCCGCTCCACAAACTTCTTGAAAACCTTCTCAAGGCCATCCTTCTTCAATCGAGATGGGTATGGAGGCTTAGGCTTATATGGAGATACAACCGGTGCGGGAGGAGAGACCGGTGGTGTACTCGATGTAGCCTTACTAGGTTCCTTTGCAACCTTAGTGTTCACATTACCCGTAGGAAGTTCGACTTCAACCTCAACTTCATCCGAAGGAGGATCATTAATATCATCATCATCAACCATTAGATTAGGATCTTGTACCTTTGTAGAGTCAATTGGAGTAGAGGTTGTATCTTGCAAGGGTCTTCCACTTCTCAAGGTCACTACCTTGCAATGCTCCGGGCCTTTGGGGTTGATCTCGGTATTGGAAGGTAAAGTGCCCGAGGGTCGCTCCGAGAGTGCCTTAGAAATATGTCCTAATTGGTTCTCCAAATTGGCAATTGAAGCTTGTTGATTCTTGATGAGTTGGATCATTGCCGCATTGGTGTCTTCTTGAGAGATCGAAGAACCACCCTCCTTATTTTGAGGAGGCTTGTTGAACCCGGGTGGTCCTTCACCTCTATGGTTGTACATTCCCGGTGGGGAGGGACCTTGGAAACCTTGACTTGGATGTCCACTTTGATTCCATTGATTTCCCCCTTGGTGCCCTTGACCTTGGGGTCCTCTTTGAGTCCCTTGGCTACCTTGGTTTAGGTTACTTCCTTGAGACCATTGGTTGCCTTGATAACCCCTATAACCTTGATAACCTCCTTGATTTCCTTGGTTGTAGCCCTTGCTATAACCACTACCTTGATTCCCTTGGCCTTGGTAACCTTGGTTAGACTTGTTGTACCAAGGTCGGTTATAGTTACCTTGATAGTTACCTTGGGGGCTGAAATTACCATGGAAACCTTGACCTTGTGCGAAGCTTACCTCCTCAAGGTCGCCTTGGCCAAGTTCAGGAGTGGCGGAAGGACAAGCACTAACATCGTGGCCTTGACCTCCACAACCTTCACAACAAAATACTGAAGCAACCGGTGGATTACCCACTTTAGATGGCTTAGAGGGAGGCATACTAAGATTGCTTACTTGTGAAGCCATGGCGTCCATCTTAGACATAAGGAGAGCGATCATTGGATCATCTTCATCTCGATGTCCCGGTAACTTATGCTTCTTCCCATAGGTGGATGAATCCTTTGGTGCATCAACACTTACGGACCGAGAGTCATAGTGCGTGTCACTTCCATACTTAGACTTAGGAGGTTGTTGTCGAGACCAACTCCTTGTCTTGTTGGCCATCTCCGCGAAGAGTTCTAGAGCATCTTCGGGAGTGAGCATCCTTAAGTCACCTCCGGCGGCTTGGTTGATCATCCTTGTATTCTCAAAATCAAGGGACCTAGCAAAGATGTCCGCCAAGCTCCATTCGGCGAAGTTGTGATGAGGAAAAGACCGAAGAATGGCTTGGAACCTATTCCAAGTCTCATGGAAGAGCTCTCCCTTGTGTTGTATGAAGTGGTTGATGCGGTCCCGGATTGCATCCGTCATATAGGGGGAAAGAACTCCTCGAGGAAGGCTTCGGCTAGGCCCTCCCATGTAGTGAATGTTCTACTAGGTTGGTTCTCCAACCAAGACTTGGCTCGACCTTTGAGTGAGAAGGGGAAGAGTCGGAGTCGTATGCAATCCGGGTGAACTTGATCATTCTTAACCGTGTCACAAATCTCCAAGAAGTCCTTGAGATGCCTAGATGGACATTCACCATCAATGCCATTGAACACCACTCCATTTTGAACCATTTGGATCATATTAGGCTTGAGCTCAAAGTTCCTAGCATTGACGGGTCTTCGAACAATGCTAGAGGCTGCCCCTTCAAGAGTAGGACGAGCATAATCCGCCAAGGTACGTCTTGCACCCCTTTGTGAGTGATCATCATCATTGGTATGGTGAGAATGTACCGATTGGTCATCGTCATCCCCGTGTTGAGACATAGTGTGGTGTGAGATGCGATCAACTTCTTCTTCTTCAACTATAGGAGGTGGGGAAGTGGTAGGTGACTTGAGCACTTGTTCTAGTCCTTGGATTTGTGCTTGAAGACGAGCTGAACGCCTCATGCACTAGTACAAGATACCTACAAACAAGCACAACAAATACACCCAAGTAATACGACAATGCGGAATAACAAAACCAAACAACAAGTAAAAGGAAGCAAAAACTAAATTGGAAGGAAGTGAATAGATCGGTCCACTACTAAGTGCTTTCAAAGGAATGAGAGGGTCCCGGCAACGGCACCAAAAACTTGGTAAAAGCGGGTTTACCAAGGTCGTATTCCACGGGGTTCTCTCAATGGCCTCTACTCACATTCCTCGTAGACGGTCTATTCATTTGAAAGGAGTTTTGATTTGAAATAGACACTAAAAACTTAAAGGAAACTAAAAGGAAGAAAGAAAAATAAAGTGGTGCAAATCAAAGACAAAGGGGCTCTCTTGGTGGGTAGTTTCATCATGCTCAAGATGACTAATTGAACAAACAAGTCAATCAAGATCGAGTTTGCATTCGGATGACCATGCATTTCACTTTTATAGACTCGATGCACTCTCGTAGCACCTAATCCCTATCCCAATACCACTCAACTTAGGCTCTCGCTCTCAAGCTAAGTGAAAAAAGGATGCATTCTAAGTGTCTGATGAAATGCCAAGACACAAGACCCTCTCTTAAGACTCTATGACCACAAGGCTAGGCACAACACTCTCATATCAATGCCCTAACACTAAGAGATTCACCGAAAAGCCTTTTCAAACTCAATTGAATGAAAATCCACATGCACACCAAGTGTTCGATAAAATGCCCAAGAGAGAAATCAAGTGAAAATGGTTGAAATAAGATGATCTAATCTCTTAGAACACACTCACTTCAATCCCTAGACCTACAATCTATGCAATCCAAGCACTCTCATGCATCAAATCACAATGAATGGACCAAATCAAGCAAACATGGCATAAAATGGCATTAAGAACAAGTCTAGGAATCATCCTCATACAACCAAGATCAATCATGGCAAGTTCTATACAATCATCTCTCTATCATAGCACAACTAATCTACCCATCCAAGATGAACCCTAGAAAATCAGCCACACATGGCCAAGGGAGTAAAGAGAAAAGAAGGAAGAATGGTCACCAAGAACACCATGGATGAATCCTTGAGATGATCTTCACTTCTCCACTTGTAAGCACTTCTCCCAAGGTTTGTTGGCTTTAATCCTAGCTCCAATGGCTTCAAATTGCTCCAAAAATGTGTTTTAGGGTTTGAGGGTTCGTGGATATGTGTTTTGGGGTTCAAGAGATATCATCGAATTCTTCAAAATGGCCAAAACAAGAGTATTTATAGTGCAGGGGACAGTGCACGGCGTGCACCCCTGCACGGCGTGCACAGTGCACGGCGTGCACCCCTGCACGGCGTGCACCCCTGCACTCTGCAGAAAACCCGATCTTGCAAGGCTCAAATCTCCCTCGTCCGGCCTCCAAATGACCTCCCGTTTGCTCCTATGCGCTCCTTGTCATCCGTACTTTGAAGCCATAACCTGAAAATGCACAGAGGCAACTCCAATAGACCACGAATTTGGCTCCAAAGTGGCAACCGGACAACAAAATGACACTTTGCACAAAATCTCAAATAAAAGCATAAAAGTCATGTCATTTCACGAATAAACACGGGCATATCATAGGTCATTCATAAGCTTAAAATGCACTAATTAAAGTCACATCAGGAGTCATCATGTGAAAGGTGAACAAGAGGGTAACCCTGGACTCACGACATGGCTATCCCTGTACTTGCAGGTGGGGGTGGCCGGTGAGCTAGCCGTTTACCCTTGATGTGTTGTGAACAAGTGTGTGTATGAAGGAAATGTGTTATGTGAGATGGTTGATTATGGAGAAAATGTCGATGAAACTTGATGTGTGATGTGGGAAATGATTATGAGAAGTGCTGAATTGTGATTCAAAGTGATGTTATGATTGTAAATGACAAATGTTAGAACTGGTAGGAGTCCACACTGCCCCATCCGAGAAATGAGTATGATTGAGTATGATTCACTAGTGTGGATCCCTTTGACATGAGTGTCAAGGGTGTAGTTGAAATTCTCATTGAGAGATCGTTGTTGATGATGATGAAACGCGTTCCCCATGCGGTAGGGGAGCGCGAGGACCTTCCATGCGGTAGGGAGGTGCGTCGACCGCTTGGTGGTGGTGTGGAGTAACTCCTAGGCGCCTTAATAACACACATAGATTTAAATATTGACCGTGATTGTGAATGTTCTTTGAGTGTGAATGCTTGTGGTGTTATGTTGTGAATGGTTGATTATGTTTGTGGCTGAACTTGAGAACTGTGATATTACATTGTTTATGGATGTTATGAATTATGGATGCTAGTTTAGAGAACTGACTTGGGTGATCACTTAGACTTCTTTAGGGGCTTACAAGTGGTTTAGACTAGACTTGATCCTACTGTGGTTGTGTTGTGTGGAGTGCTGGGAAAGCTCCTTGAGGCGTAGTTCGGCGCATAGTTAGGCCAGTGGGTTCACTCAGTTTCATTAGGAAACTGATCCCCCTTCCCTTTACAGGTTCCCGTGGCTAGTAGGTGGTGTTTTTGAAGAGCAGGGATGGCGGTTGATTTCGAGGAAGTCACGGTTGCAGCTAAGGTGAAGACTGGCGATATACTGGGAGTTGACTTTCTATTTCATTTTAGTTGACCATTGATGTTTTGGGAGATTTATGTATTTTTGAGGATTTTACATTGGGTTTATTGGTTCCTATTTGGTTATTGGTTGATATTCAGGATTTCTATTTAATGGGAGGGCTCCTTATTTCCTTTTCGTTTAGTGCAAATTTGGATCTTTATGTTATGTTTTGAGTCTTCCTTGGTAATACTCATAACTGGCTCAACCACGGGTTCCACCGGGTTGATTCGGGTTTGGTGTTACATATGGTTATGTTATTTGGTTTGACTAATGTACCGAGCACCTTCATGAGAATAATGAACCATGTTCTTAGGGATTTCATAGGAAAATTTGTGGTGGTATACTTCGATGATATATTTATTTATTCACCTAGTCTAGAACACCACCTAAGGCACCTAAAAACTGTCTTAGAAACCCTAAGGAAGGAACACTTGTATGCTAACATGTCCAAGTGCACTTTTTGCACAGATCACTTTGTGTTTGTTGGTTTTGTTGTGAGTTATACAGGGATCCGAGTGGATGAAGAGAAGACCGACGCCATCAAGTCATGGCAGGTCCCTAGTAGCATTACGGTCGTCCGAAGTTTCCATGGACTTGCAAGCTTCTATAGATGGTTCGTCCGAGACTTTAGCACCATTGCTTCCCCACTCACGACAGTGATAAAAAAGAATGAGTCGTTCCATTGGGGAGAGCCTCAACAGAAGGCCTTGGAAGCTTGAAGGAGAAGCTGACCCACGCCCCAATACTAATGTTACCGGATTTCACTAAGACCTTCGAAATTGAGTGTTGCATCGGACGAAGGAATTGGAGCCATGCTAATGCAGTAGAAGAGGCCGATTTCCTACTTTTGTGAGAATCTCAATGGAGCTACCCTGAACTACCCCACTTATGACAAGGAACTGTATGCCCTAGTTCGAGCCTTCGAGACATGGCAACTGATGTGATTATATTTGGTGCATTTTAAGCCTTTGATTAGCCTAAGGATTTCCCGTGTTTGATCTCATTTTGCCATGATTTATACGCTTTTATTGAAGTTTTGTGCAAAGTGTCCTTTTGTTGTCAGGTTGCCTCTTTGAGGCCAATTCCATGTCTATTGGAGCTGTTTTCTTTGTATTTTCAGGTCTTGGCATTGTAGTACTGGTGACAAGGAGCACGTAGGATCAAACGGGAGGTCGATCGGAGCTAGGACGGAGGAGATACGGCCGATGCAAGATTGAAGAAAATATGACTTTCACCTGAAGTAATTTTCGGCGAAACTATCACATAGTTTTCGCCGAAGAAGAAGCTTTCGGCGAAGTTGTTAAGTCTTCGGTCCGAAAACTAGAGGCAGACGGCGAGCATTTGGAACTTGAAGCTGGTTTCGGCGAAAACTTTTCATCAGTTTCGCCGAAAACTTTAGAAGGAATCAAGCAGCCGTTCGGTGTTCTCAAGGGTAATTTCGGCGAAAACATTACATCTGTTTCGCCGAAATTTCAAGGCTAGTCCGATGCAGTATATATAGAGGAAGGGGGGCGAAAATTAGAGGAGCTCAATTCTAATTTTTACAATTGCCGATCAATTCTTCTTTCCTCTCAACTTCTCCAACACTTTCTCCTCATCAACCAATCCTTCATCAATCCTAGAGCAAGGTGCAAATTGGAGTAAGGAGCTTGGATTGAAGCCCACAACCTTGGGGAGAGGAGCTTGCAAGAAGAGGATTGCCATGGAACCCTTGGTGACCATCTCTCTTTCTTTCTCTTGTGTACCCTTGGCCATGTGTGGCTGATTTCCTAGGTTTTCTTGGATTGATAGATGGTTGTGCTAGGATAGAGGTTAATTGTATAAACTTGCCATGATTGATCTTGGATTGTAAGAAGATGGTCTCTATGACTTGTTGTTAATTCCATTGATGGCTATGGCTTGATTGGTTTATTATTTGTAATGTAATGCATGAGAGTGCTTGGATTACATGGATTGTAGGTCTAGGGATTGAAGAGAGTGTGTTCTAAGAGATTAGATCATCTCAATTCAACCATAGTTGCATGATTTCTCACTTGTGCATTTTATCGAACACTTGGTGTGCATTAGGATTTTCACTCAATTGAACTTTGATTAGTCTTTGGATGATTCTCTTAGTGTTAGGACATTGACATGATAGTGTGGTGTCTAGCCTAGTGTTCATAGAGTCATAGGAGAGGGTTTCGTAGCTTGGCATTTCATCAAACACCTTTAATGCATCCTTAGTCACTTAGCTTGAGAGCGAGAGCCTAGGTTGAGTGGTTATAGGATAGGGATTTGGTGCGACGAGAGTGCATTGAGTCTATAGAAGGGATTTGCGTGGTCATTCGATTGCATCCTCGATCATGTTTGGCTTGTTTGTGCATTTATACCTCTTTAGCATGATGAACCTATCTTTCCAAGTTAACCTCCTTTACCTTTGATTTGCACCCTTTTCATTTGCTTTCTTGTTAGTTTCTTTTATGTTTTTAATTGCTCCTATTTCAAACCAAAACTCTTTTTAAATGAATAGACCGTCCATGAACCGTGTGAGTACGAGCTTTTGAGAGAGCCCTCGTGGAATACGACCTTGATTGTTGTGAGTTAAATCTCGCGCATCAGCAACACTATCTTTGGCTGAAGGAGTTTATCATCCACACGAACCACGAGTTGCTCAAGTTTTTGAAGGCACAACATAAGCTTAACAAAAGAGGCATGTGGGTCGAGTTCATAGAATCCTTTCCCAATACAAGAAAGGTAAGGAAAACATGGTGGTCGATGCCCTATCTCGAAGCAACGAACTGATTTCAACCCTAAGTACTAAATTCATTGGATTTGAGTACATTACGGATTTATACACTAATGATGCTGACTTTGGAGATGTGTTTGAGGCTTGTGACGAGGGTGGATTCGACCGATTCTACAAGCAAGATGGATACTTGTTCCTTGTTAACAAGTTGTGTTTACCTAACTCATCTTGTAGGACTGTTTTGGTACTAGAATCCCATGGAGGGGGCTTGGTGGGACACTTTGGAGTCGCCAAGACCTTTGAGTGCTTGAAGGAGCCCTTCTACTGGCCACGCATGCGCCATGACGTAGAGAAGTGCCTGGCTCAATGTGCGACCTACCAAAGGGCCAAGTCTCATGTCCAACCACATGGGTTATACCTTCCTTTACCTATTCCTACTTATTCGTGGATTGATATTTCTATGGATTTTGTGTTAGGGATGCCTAAGACTAGGAAGGGTAGAGATTCTATATTTGTGGTTGTTGATCGTTTCTCTAAGATCGCTCACTTCATACCATGCCATAAAATTGATTATGCTTTGTATGTAGCTAGCCTGTTCTTTAGGGAAATTGTTAGGTTGCATGGTGTACCAAAAACCATAGTGTCGGATAGAGACTCTAAGTTTATTAGCTACTTCTGGAAAACCCTATGGGGTAAATTAGGTACTAAGTTTCTATTTTCTACCACGTGCCACCCTCAAATTGATGGTCAAGCTGAAATAGTAAATAGACCCCTTTCTCAATTACTCGGGTCCATCATTAAATCTAACATAAAAAGTTTGGAAGACTTTTTGCCCCATGTTGAGTTTTCTTACAACGGTCTTGTGCATTCTACAACAAAATACTCATCATTTGAACTTGTGTATGAGTTTAATCCTTTAACCCCACTGGATCTTTCACCATTGCCTGTTCATGAGTTTCTAGATGCAGATGGCAAGAAGAAGGATGAGTATGTAAAGAAGTTGCACGAGAAAGCTAGGGCAAACATTGAGTGTCGAACCGCCCAATACATCAAGAATGGCAACAATGGTAGAAAAGAGAAGGTGTTATAGCTGCGCGACCAACTGTGGATCCACTTACGAAAGAAGAGGTTCCATGAACAAAGGAAGTCAAAGTTGATGTCCCGAGTAGAAGGACCATTCACTGTGTTACAACAGATCAATAATAATGCTTATACTATTGATTTACCAGATTCTTATGGTGTGAGTGCCACCTTCAATACGGTCGCCGATACACGTGTCACGCCATGGACACGTCCGGCGAAACCATGGACAACTGCTGGGAGACACCACAGAGCCAGACAGCGGACCGATACAAGAAATCCGCGCCACAACCTGATTACCAGGAATCCGCCGGCGACACGGATTCCCCGTTAAACTGCGAATCCGCCCGCGTTGAGGATTCTGTGCCGCACAAGGAAAACTTATGCCCCGTCCATGAACCTCGGTTTCCAAGTCCATTTTAGAGTAAGAAAACTGGGGAATGAATTATCCTTGCCGGTTTAAGAGTAATTTTGACGGTTTAGGGTTTTATACTTATTTTAGTAGTTTCCTTGTTAGGATCGGAATTTTCTTCCTTCTTAGATAGTTTTTGAAGTTATTTATTATTTTAGAGTTAAAATAGTAATAGGATTAAGAGGAGCCTTTGGCGGACCTTCATCTTATAAATAGGGACCTATGTATTACGGTTTTACTTAGACTTTTTACACAAAATTTGAAATCAGAACTTAGTTTTTTTTCCTTCAAGTTTTTGCTCGTTGTTGCTTAGCTTAAGGTTGGTTTATCGTGACTCCAGGTTTTCCCCCTTGACTGCGTGGTACCATTCGACTCTTGATACTTAGGGTTCCTAGCTCATAATAGCTAGTGGGTCCAAGTCCGTTCCATCCTAGGCTTCAAAGATTGATTCGATTATTTTGTTACTGAGAATATTGTTATAGGGTTGCCGCCCACGGTCGCAGATCGATTCATATCAGGCTCCGACAGGATTTGACGAAGAAAAGAACGTGAACCATGTGTTCGACGAACTGGAATGGTCCTGCGAGGCTGTGAGGTAGGACATAATTTCCAAGGTACCGTGGTGAGCGATGAAAGTGCAAACTGCGTGCAGCTACGATGCTCTTGGGTTTCAGCAAAACGCAGATTTTGGGAGGCTAGAGACTGAAGAGTGACTACTCGAAGGTTGGACTTAGCCTCTTGAGTTGCACTTAACCTTATAATTGTTTCACATAAAGAGTAAGTGACTCATCTGTGAACCCTGGTCTTATGGTGTTGTATTAATAAGAGAAAATAGATACAAAGTTTGTGTATAGATAGGAAACTAATCAAGGAATATCTTCAACAACTAACAAGGTAAGCTGAGATTATCGTATGAATAAAATAAAAAATAATAATTAAATCATCTCTGTGTATCCTTATCACCCTCCCGTTAGCCAGAGGGCAGTCGCACTTTGAGCTTCGACGGCAAATTCGTCAAAATATTTGTGAGCTGGTCTTTTGATAAAATATACGCGACGTGGAGTGAACGATCAGCCACCTTTTCTCAAACAAAGTTGAAGTAATTTCTCAGGCAAATCTCGGAAGATGCTCGGAGCTAGGAGTTGTAGATTTCTTGAGATTGATGCTTCACCGAATCATCAAAATTAGGTTTTACAGTTCTTCTATGTTCTTCCTTTCTAAGATTGTCTTTGATTCTCTTGTGTCGAATATGAGTAGTTAAACTCTTGTAGCTTAGATTAGATGAACCCTAAGTGACCCGGGGCTTTAAAGCGGTCACGGATCGGCGGTAGTTAGATCTTAATTCAGACAATTTCTTTTTCATAATTGGTTTGTTCTTAGTTCTGTGTTTCTTTTCTAGCTTGATCACCTAGATTAGATTCTTGTTAAAATAGGGATAGTTTGCAAAAATCCGCCTTATTTTAGAACCTCAAATCAATTAATTAACCTATTCAACGGAGTGTGCCTTTCGTAGGAACCATTTAGGGTTAATCTGCTTCTAGAATAATTCACTAAAATCAATCAAGTGCACCAGTTAGTTATCCATTGCAGAAGTGAACGCACGGATGGTTAATTAATCTTGGTGGTTAGTTTTGATAGAGCGAACATTCACGAACTTAGACCTAAGGGTAAGGAGTTATGGCGGTGTCTAAAAACTGAATGAATTAGGATTGAAAGTCACCGATTTTGTGATCGCCAATGCCTTGGTAATCTTAGTGGGATTCAAGACTAAGCTATCGTCTCTTTAATTGAATAAACCCAATCAATTAATCTGCTTCTTAAATTCAATTTCACTTTCTTGCATAATAGTTTAGAAGTCGTGGAACTCACACCACGCAACTTGTTTAAAACCTGAATTGTTGCCAACTTATTTGAGTAAATGATTTGAAGAAACCCCTCGGAATTTGATATAATCTACTTTGGTAGGTTAGTATTTGAACACTGTTTTTACAGCTATCAAATTGGTGCCATTGCCGGGACTCTTGATGTGATCCTCCACGGCTGCCCAAAGGCCTACAGTTATTCCTACACCACACCAGGGTCCCCAGTTAAAGGCAGAACCCTAGGGCCCTACAAGAAGCGTGTAGGGCCAAGGAAAGCTCTCCAACACATCATGAAGCCAAGGTATTTGACTAAATATAGGCTCAGGCCACCACCAGCAGGTAGGAGAGCAAGAATGAAGGTGAGGCCACTCCAGGCCATGTTGCTGGCCAAGGCACCTGATTCGAGCCCTGAGCCGGACCGAGGGCCCTAGAAAGCCCTAGACCAATCCCCACGAGCCCTGGAAGAACTGACCACTCCTGGGATCCTCTGGAAGCATTCCTAGAGTACAGTAAGCAAAGGACCCAAGAGTACCTGACCAACAAGGGATGGCACCTGAAGACAGGCCCCGGAGCGAGCCTCAGACCGGGCCAAATGCAAGCACTAGGCCCTAGACCAAGTGCCATGGTTCCTGGGCCAACTCCAGCCCTTGAATATCCTCTGAAGACATTTCTAAAGACTTGGCCGAAGCAGAATGCCAAAGGCTTGGCCAGAAATGTAGATGGCTGAGACATGAGCTAGCCCCGGGCACCGGGCACGGTGTCAGGCGCTACAAAGGAGCACTTAGGGCCAAGCCTCCAAACGGCTCGGGCCTTTTGGGAAATTCTAGTTGCTCTGGGTAGTTGGAGACCTCAGGAACACGGCCTAACAAATGGCATTGCAATCGGAGGAGGAATGAAGGAGGAGCCACGTAGGGAAGTGCTCATACACGATCCGGGTCCAAGCATGCAATCCCACCGAGACAAGGATTCCCATCTGTGCCAGGAGAACAGGCTGCCCGACCAGAAGACCCCAGACCTAAGTCCTTCTAGGACTAGGACACGAGAAGGAGGCCTAATCCGAGTCAGAATCCCTACCCGCCGGCCCAAGACCTGCCTGACCGCCATGGATGCTACCCGAATTTAGGGTTTTTGCCCGAATTGCCGGATTTTGCCTATTTAGTATTTTCCTTGCATACCAAGACACTATTATCTTTCCCTTTTTAATTTTTCCTTATTTAGTTAGCTTGTTTAGGTCGTTTTAATGTTTCCTAGTTAAGATTAGAGTATTTTATTCCTAGTTAGGAAGTAGCTAAATAGGCGAAAAGACCTTTTTCCCTCCCTATAAATAGAGGCCATCGGCCACCCTTTGAATTCAGGCTTTTATCAATTAATAAACCCCCTTTCAGAATTTTGTTCTAAACCCCTTTGAGTATGTGCAAGAGCACGGCTTAAGGTTTGGCTTATCATCAAGAGCATCCATCTCTTGGCGTGGCGCCCTCGACTTGATACTTCTGGTTCCTAACTCCTTTATAGCTAAGTCCTAATCCGCCTTGGTTCCATAGGTTCTACACGTTGCTAGGAGGATCAGCTTGTGGTGTTTAAGGGTCGTCTGCCCACGGTTGCAGCGGTTGACATCAACCCTTCTCTATTGTTTGAAAGAAGAGTTCGCATTGATTCTTCTACTTTCCATCTTATCACCTTCCATCACACTTTGATTTTACACCGGTTGTTCTTGTTTTTGTTAAGTGCAGGTTGAATGCAGGTATATGAACCGTCCACTCACTCGTTCTCAGCTCAATCCTATCATGACTAAGAGCTCAGACATTCCTGAAAGTTCCATACCGACAAAGCAATAGCAAAGAAATAAACAAATGCAATCTGATCTATTTGCCCCATAAAGATTGACGAGTCAAAGGAGGACTCCTCTTCTTCTTCCACGTCATCCACGTCTTCTGACTTGCCACCACCTACTCCTCCTGCAATGGCTGCTCCACGCACCATGGCGGACTATAACAAGTCGAGCTAGACTAGCGTCCGGTCAAGCATCGCTGTGCCAGTCAATGATGCAGATCCTGACTATGAGATTAAAATCCCCTTCTTGGGAATGATCTTTAGGGATATTCAATTTGAAGGGAAGCCGCATGACAAGCCATGCACTCATCTGATGGACTTCCTTTCCATGTGCGAGACCTTCAAGAGTGGGAACCTCGACAAGAACACATTGCGAGCATTCCCATTCTCACTCCGAGGCGCCGCCAAAAGGTGGCTTAACAGCAAGCCACTTGGTGACTACACCATTTGGGACGATCTCGCTCAAGACTTTGTGGAGGAGTATTTTCCTTCGTCCAGAATCACGGCATACAAAGACAGCATTGCTCGGTTCAGACAGAAGGAAGAAGTAAGCTTATACGATGTTTGGAATGAATTCCAAGAACTCGTCTACGACTGCCCTCATCACGGCTTCGAGCAAAGGCAACTAGCTGAAATGTTTGCTTGAGGGATGAATGAAGAATTTGCCAAGTGGGTCAACTCCTTGGCTGAGGGAGATTGTACCGCGCTCACACCAGAAGCTGTTCTTCCTCACTTTACAAGCTGTGCATCTAAGTCAAGAAATTGGGAGAGACAATCTGAAGCAGCTAAGAGCCGATTAAGCCTTGAAGAACAGATCAAGGCCGAAGTACAGAAACACATAAAGAAGGCTGGCGCTCCCACCAACTCTCCATCATGTTCTGTCTATGTTGCCGATTGTGAATGGTGTGGGGTATGTGCTCATAATGGAGGAAGTTGTCAGAACTTAGGTAAAGCAGATGTCTGGTCTGTAGATGAAATAAATTTTGTTGGTCAAGGCTTCATCAACAAGCAAAAGGGATACTCCGACTACCGTCAAGCCAGACAACCTCACCAACAATATCAACAAGGAAGTTTCCAAGAGCATCGACCTCCATACAATTCCAGCCTAAACCAGAATCAGAATAATAAGCCATCTAGGTCGTATCAAGAACAGAAGCTGGGCAATCAATCTGTAGGAATCTATCAACTGCCTCATATGAATCAAGGCAACTATGGTACAACACCTGGCAATCGCCAGAATCAGTACCTAAATAACACCTATCAAGGCCATCATCGATTGACCGGATGACAGCAACCTCAGAGATCTGCGCTGGGGAACACTAGGGAGAGCGAGATAGACAAGAAGCTCGACCTAATCATGACAAGGCTCGAAGACCACGATGAAAAATTCAATACTCAAGCCGCCTTGAATCAAGGTCAAATAGCTCAGAGTCAAAGGATAGAAGATCAACTCAACAACATCGCTAGCCTCCTCTCTTCAGTGTCCATGGGTCAGTTATCGAGCCAAGAAGAGCCTAACCCAAGGGAATGAGCATGTTAAAGCCATCACAACAAGGAGTGGCAAATAGATAGTTGGTCCTCCACTCTCAGACCCGACATGATCCCATATCATATAGCCATTGACATGCTGGAAATTGAAGATATGCAGAAGAAGAGGACAAAGAAGAAGAGGTAACTACCACACCTCCTCCTTCCGCTCTTGAGCCACCAATACCTCCATATCAGCCTCGAATTCCGTTCCCTAAGGCCATGAAGATGAAGACCTACAATTCTCAATTCAAGAAGTGGTATGGATACTTGAAGAACACGGAGGTCAAAATACCAGTCACTGATGCTATCGAAATAATACCAGAAGTTGGAAAAGTCGTGAAGGATCTTGCAAAAAAGAAGAAGGCAGAGGCGTCTTCCGTCTCCCTTAAGGAGGAGCGCTTTCCTGACCTCGACCCAACGCCATCCATACCTCCCCCAGCTAAGTGCCCTGATCCTGATTCTTTTACTCTACCTTGCTTTATCAACGGTATTTAAATTGATCGTAGCTTGGTTGATTTAGGTGCATCTATCAATGTCATGCCTACTTGCCTATATGAAAAGTTGAACCTAGGTGAATTAAAACCAATTAGTATGCAGTTAGTTTTTGGTGACAAATCTGTTAAATCACCTAGGGGATTAATAAAAGATGTAACTATCCGTTGTGGTCCGTTCACTATCTTAGTTGATTTTGTTGTTATGGATACCCGAGAGGAAGATGTTACCCTTCTCCTAGGCTGAACGTTTATGTCAACATCCGGCATGACAATCAATGTCCTGAATGGCTCGTTGACATTAAGGGTCGGAAAGGATAGTGTAACATTCCGCCTCAGGGACGGTATGATATACATTCCCAAGGAAGATGCTCATTGTTTATCCGTTGATACTAAGGAGTTGGCATCGGTTAACTCTACTACTAATGACATTTCTAGTGCTTCTTCCAAGATAGTTATGACAGGTGTTGAATAGATTATCCACCCGAAGAATGAGCCTCCGGCACAGAAGCCAAGAAAAAAGAAGGAACTGAGGGCACCCACCATTGAGTGGCCACGAGCTAGAGATCTTGGCGAAGTAAAGAAGGAGAAGGTGAAAAATAAGGTGGCTTGGAAGCCAATTACTCCGCCATCATCCGCCAAGCCACCAGACAAAGATGTACACTTGAAGGATTTATTCAGGCCATTCGAAGTCACCAGACACCTCCCTGATGGACGAACTCAATTAACTCATATCATGGACTCGGATGCGAGCGTAAAGGAAATCCTGAGTTGGGATACCTCTTCATCGTCAACCAGGTATCGTCCGGCTCAAGGACGTTAAACGAGAGTGCTTCATGGGAGGCAACCCACGCTGGAGTCAACTTTATAATTATTTAGCTTGTTTTTATTTATTTTGAGTCATTTTTTTGAATTTTGTGTCGAGTCGGTTGAGTCTGGATGAAAGAAAATAGTTGAAAAAATATATCTTGGGTATTATTTTAGTTAAAAATATTGTTTGCAGGAAAAGGAGTGACCAAATTGTCATAATGTGGTAAAAATTCAGATTTTAGCCCCAAGGAGAGCCAAAAAACACAGTAGGCTTACACAGCCATGTAAGCATTCGTGTAAGAGCTTACACACCATGTAAGCTATTGCACTATGGAGCTTACACGTCGTGTAAGCTCAAAAAATCAGGAGTAAGTCCCAATTTTCCCTTTCATTTTTCAATTTACACTATCTCTCTCTCCTCCTCTCTCTCTCAAAAGCTCTCAACTCTCCCCTTCCTCTTTGAACCAAATCACCACCAACCCAACCTCTCCTTTCATCCCACACAACCCACCACCACCCAAACCGTCGGGCCTCCATCACTGATGTGAACCGCTGCAACCGTGGGCAAATGACCCTTAAACACCATAAGTTGATTTCCTAACACTCATGAAGAACCTATGGAACCGGGGCGGAGAGAGGACTTTGACCCACTAGCTATAAAGGAGCTAAAAACTAGAAGTATCAAGTCGAGGGCGCCATGCCAAGAGATGGATGCTCTTAATGATAAGCCAATCCTTAATCAATGCACAAGCACATACTCGAAGGATTTTAGAACAAAGTTCTAAAGGGGGTTTATTGATTCATAAAAGTTGTAAGAATAAGGGGTGGCCGGCGGCCTTATTATATAGGGTGGGAACAAGCTCTCCTCCCTATTAGCTACTTACTAAACTAGGATTAAAATAATCTAAATACTAATTAGAACATTCAAAATGCCTTAACAATCCAACTTAAAAAGGAAAACTAGAAAGGAAACATAAAATTGGATAATAGTGTCTTGAAACTCAAGAAATAATCCTAAATAGGTAAAACTGACAAAATCTGCGCAAGCCCTAATCCGGGTAGCATTCGTGGCGGTCGGGCAAGTCTTGGGCTAGCTGGGCAGGGATTCTGACTCGGATTAGGCACTCCCCTCGTGTCCTAGTCCTAGAAGGACTTAGGCCCGTGGTCTTTTGGACGTGGCAACATGGATTCCTGGCCTGGATGGGAGTCCTTAGCTCGGTGGGATTGCATGTACGTACCTGGATTGTGTATGAGCACTTCCCTACGTGGCTCCTCCTTCATTTCTCTTCCAAATGTAACGCCGGCGCCCAGGGCTGGCTCAGTACTCGGCCTTCTCCATTTCTGGCCAGGCCTTTTTGATGAACCGTTGTAGTGCGGGTCAATCAAATAACTACCAAGCTGAAAGCTAGGGTAGATCATATTCCACAGGTCTTCTAACAATTGTCTACTCAAATATAAAGGCAAATTACTCGGGTTTAACACTTTGTGCGTGGTGTGAGTTCCACGACTTCTAATTCTAAGAAATGCATGGAAATTAAAAATTAAAACTGAAAACAGATTGAAAGATTGGTTGATTAAGCAAAGATGACAGACAAGCTTGGACTTTGAATCACCCTTCGTTCACCAGAGCATTGGCAATCAACAGAGCAGCGGATTTCGATTCTCGTTCAATCAATTCTAAGACACCACCATAACTCTTTACCCTTAGGTTTAAGACTGGCGAACGTTCGCTCTATCCGATCTAGCTACCAAGATTAATTAGCCGCCCGGGTATAGTCGCCTCTCGCAATGACTTAACTAACAAGTGCAATTACTAACGATTTATGAGTTACTCTTGCAGTGGATTAACCCTAACTGGTTCCTACGAAAGGCATACTCCAATGATTAGGTTAATTGTTCGATTTGATGTTTTAAAGTAAGGCAAGCGTTCGCTTCTATCCTTATCTTAACAAGAATCTAATCTAGGTGATCAATTGATGAACGCGTGATTGTTGTGCGGGTTCAAACAAATAACTAACAAAGCTAACAAGCTAGGGTAGATCGTATTCCACGGGTCTTCTATGATCGACTACTCAAATAAGCTGGCAAATTACTCGGATGCAAACACTTCGTGCGTGGTGTGAGTTCCACGACTTCTAATTCTAAGAAATGCGGAGAAATTAAAAATTGAAACTAAGAACAGATTGGAAATTAGGGTTGAAAACAGAGATGACAGACGAACTTAGACTTTGAATCCCCCTTCGTTCCCCAGAGCATTGGCAATCAACAGATCAGCGGATTTCAATTCTCATTCAATCAATTCTAAGACACCACCATAACTCCTGACCCTTAGGTTTAAGACCGGCGAACGTTCGCTCTATCCGTTCTAGCTACCAAGATTAATTAGTCGCCCGGGTACGGTCGCCTCTACCAACGACTTAACTTAACTGGTGGAATTACTAACGATTTATGAGTTACTCTTGCAGTGGATTAACCCTAACCGGTTCCTACGAAAGGCACGCTCCAATTATAAGGTTAATTGTTCAATTTGATGTTTTAAAGTAAGGCGAGCGTTCGCTTCTATCCTTAGCTTAACAAGAATCTAATCTAGGTGATCAATCCAGACAAGAAACATGAACAATGAAGAACAAATCAAACATGAAAGAGAAACTGATTGAACTTCGAATCTAATCACTGCCGATCCGTGACCGCTTTAAAGCCCCGGGTCACTTAGGGTTCATCTAGTCTAAGCTCTAAGAGTTTAGCTACTCATGTTTATAACAAAAGAATCAAAGACAAAGAAAGAGTTCATCATCCAGAGGAAGAACAGAAAAGAATTTGAAAAACCTAATTAACACGACTCTGGCAGACTTCGATCTTCGGGAAACTGCAATCCTAGCTCCGAGTCTTCGAGATGGAAGGGATGGCGTCACGATCTCTTTCCGGCTCTTCGAACTCTAACTCTTCGCTCCAGAACTTCAGAGAATTCTCTAGTTTTCCGGGATTAGTTGGTGTATTATGGCATTTCCTTTATTGGGCCGCCGGTTAAGTATTTATACTTAACCCTAATACCGCCGGATTTTAACTAGGATTTTCGACGAAAATATTAAGGAATTTTCGCTGAAAATTCCTTTGTAAATGGGGATGACCGCCGGCTATTTCTCTTGTGTTTTTCGGATCAAATGTTTTCGGCGAAAGCTTGGCATTTTCGCCAAAAATGTCTTCTTGAATGCACTACTGATTTGTTCACTGATTTTCACCGAAAATCCTAGGTATTTTCGCCGAAAATTCCTTTGTAAATGGGTGCAGGATTTGGTTCGGTTTGATTGATTCCTTGGATCGATTCCGGTGCAATTCCTCGAGGTTCCAACGCCTTAGACACGTCCTTGGCTACTTATTTGACGGCAAAAACCTGTGCTAACATAAAAACACTAGAAAATCATCAAATAGACCCGAAACGGGCCAAAGTAACACAAATGGCACGAGATAGGGCAATTGGTTGAATATTCGTTATTTTACCCTAAAAACCATGTCTTAAGCAAGGAAATGTCGCTTAAATGAGGCTGATAATCACGTCAAATCGAGTGTCATCAAAATACCCCACACTTAAGCTTTTGCTTGTCCTCAAGCAAACTGAATAGAAACGCTCATGTTCACAAATGATAAGATCGATTAAATTGGAGTTCAATCAATCCCAATGAATTATTAGACAGATAGATCCTAGAACAAGAAACCTGACATGCATACAGATAAACCAAACAACCTGGTCTCACTAATAGACTGCACACAACAAGTAATCGTAACCAATTATGCACGAATTTGACCTGACCGACCAGACTCCTTACACAGGAAATATTTAGTACAATGGGAACTCTCACTCTCTGTGTTTAAGGACGTGTTTCTGCTCTCAATCATTTTCTGTTACTGAATTCTGTCATAAGTTTGCATTTTGACCACATCTCCACCACTGTGACAACACGAGTAACTAGTCAAGAAGGACTTCCCTGCTAGGACCGTAATGAATTCTACACTACAAGGGTTTATGATGCGATGGATGATGGGAAAGTATGATGATGGCTTTGTGCGGTGTAGCTTTCGACTAACTTCCCTCGAATCTAGCCTATGGCTTCCTACCGTCTAACCAGACACGGGTGGAATAATGAACGCTCGTCCTATGATACCCTCAAGCAACCTAGCACTTATTTTCTTTTACAAACTCATTTTTTTCTTTTTCTGACTTTTCTTCTGACTTCGTTCTTCCATTTGTAGGGAGAAGAACGTTTATTTGAACTATACTTTGAAACTTTTCTGATTTTTTTGCTTTTCTTTTACTTCTCTTTTTTTTTTCTTCTTTTTTTTACTTGATTTTTTTTTTCTTTGTGCCGATTTTCCTTTTAGTTGCTAGAGGGGTTTACACGTCTGGACATACTAGCTAAGACCACCTGTTTAATGGCTATAGGCAGGTCACCACAAACCGACTTCCGGTAGGTCAATCTAGAACTACAACCACAGGGGATCAACGGGGAATGAAAGAATGGGAAATGGCTGTAATGTATTATCGAACCGAAAGAACAGGCCAAGGTCAAGGGTCTACACCTAATGGATTTTATCGTTAGGTAGGCTATCTGGCTTAGTAGCTGAATCTAGGTGTCCCTATCATTCTAGAACTCGTGTCATCGTGTGGTCTCGAGTAGGTCTCATGCAAATTCTAACTCATTCAAGTAAACAGAAAACCACTCAGAAAGAATTAAAATTGCAAGTTACGTGCAATGGATCAAAAGCTCACAGTTGGTTTGCTAGTCAGATTCGGTCATTTTCATGCAATCAAGGCTACAAACTACAAGTGTCATTTTAAAAATTCTATTCTAACCAGGCAATTTAGCATCAAAGTATACAAGTTGGTTCTCAAGTTCTAGGTTAAGCAGTCTAAGCATCATTATGAAAGTTTGAACAACAACTTAACATCAAAAATCAAGAACTGAGCCATTCTAATGCTAGAGAGACTGGAATGGAATCACGAGGCACACAAAAACAATCAAGGGCAATCAAGTTCATGCAAGGTTCTCTAACATCCTACCCCACACTTAAATCGGACTGTGTCCTCATAGGACTAAATTCTAGAGTTCAGAGTGAAGTAGAAGAACCTGGACCGAGATGGTTAGCGTAGGGGATGAGCACGGGTCCTCAGAGCGGAGGCAATCTACCAAAGCGAAGCAAAGGGAATCTCCCTACTGCCTACAAAACAAAAACAAATGAGACATAAAAAGGAAACCGGGACAAGTGTCCCGGATTCACACAGAAAAAAGTTGGATCGAAATCTGAAAATAATAAATAAAAAGAAGGGACAAGAAAGAGGATACAACCCGATCACTGCTCGTCAGGCACGTCGGGAGGTGGGAAGTGGAGGTAATCGCCAAGCTGACGTTGCCACGCCAGCTGTGCCTCATAACGCCTGTCGGAGCGGCGCATATGTTGCTCCATAATAGTCCATCTCGCCTCTTGAGTGGTGTTGTCGGTGATGCGCCACTCCTGCAGTCGCTCATACAGCTCACCAATGTCTGCGGGGTGCGGTCGGGGCTGAGGGTGAGGCGCTTGGTATGGATCTGGAATGTGCGGCGGCGACTGGTGTGCATACCCTGCCTGATGATGTGGCGAGGGTATATGGTCATGAAACTCTGGCTGCGGCTGCGGCTGCTGCTCCTCAGTATCATCTTCTTCCTCCGACTCGTCCTCATCTTCAAGAGGAGGATCCGCTGCTACCAGGGGGCTGATGTCCAGATCGAGGTTGTACTCGACCGCCAAATCGTCTCCAACGGTGCGTACTCTGCGGCGTGGGATGTTCGGGCCATATTCTTGGCTGAGGCCGAAGGAGATGATGAGGCGGCCCACAAAGTTGCCTCCGAGGAGTGAGCGGGGGCACCTGACCTCTGAGTCTTCTTGCGGAGTAGGCGAGCAAGCACCCATCCGGGATGAAGAGGATATCTCTCCCGGATGGCGCGAAGAAGAAGAAGCTCGTCCTTGCTGATATGGTGGCGGTCCTTCTCTGGAGCATATAATAGCGATCTACGCCAAACCATATGAATGTATTTAAAGAAAGGGTGAGAGAGCGACGTAACTGAGTTATGGTCCCTGAGGCGATCGCCGGGCACTCCAGTCATGTGGCTCCAGAGCGCATGGTACTCTTCTCCGTCGTCGTTGTCGTCCTCCCAGCCGAAGTGATGACCATGATAGTGCTCATGGGGAATACCGAGGCGAGCGGCAAACTCATCATAGGTGACAACCTTCTTGTGCTGCCTCCTCTTGTGGTCGTCCAGCTCGAATGTCACCCAAAACTCCTGGAGAGCGATGTCTGGGAAGTCGGCGGCGAGCGTGGTCAGCTCCAGCAAGCCGAAATGGGTCAGTGCATCAAGCACATTCCGGTACCAGTCATCATCGTGGTCCGAGAGCGACTCCATGGACAGGGGGCGAACATTAGCTCCAGGGGTGTTCTCGAACCGCTGGTAGCGTGCAAAGTAGTGCTGGGGTAAGCGAGCAACGGTGCGGTGGTACCCCACACGGTCAGGGAAAGCTGGTGGAGGGCCCTGGACGGCGGGTGTGATGGGAGTAGTAACTCAGGAGCTCGAGGCGCCATCAAGTCGTGCCTTGGTCCTGCGCTCATAAGTGGTGTTCCTAAAACCAGAACGAAACTGAATTAGTCAAACTAAAACCCTACCCCACACTTAGTAGAAAAACTCAATTTCACAAAGAAATGAGGAAAACCGAGTGGGGGTAAGCAAAGCAGATTAACCGGTAATCACAACCAATACAATATATGCTTAGGAACAGCCAGAATGGAGTTATCACAATCAGAGTTCAGAAGTCAAACCGACATTCAAAAAGTCAACAAAATAGAACATTGAACCCTAATCATGGGAAGACTATCACAAAGCGGAGAATGACGGTATAATATGATCTCAAGTGGCAAACACAATGATATGAACGAGAATGAACACATAAGGCAGCCAACTGATGATTAACAGTTCATGGTCAAACCGACAATTCTCAAAAGTCAACAACACAAATAATCAATCTTATGCATAGCAACACACGATCAAATGATATGAAAATTAAGCATGATACTCCCTAAGCATGCTAGAACAGCTCAACAAATTCAGCTAACCTAGTTCACACGAAATCAGTCGGCACGCAAATCGAGGCAAATCGAAAAGTCAACCAAAAGTCAACCCCAACGAAATTCAGTAATCGATATGTCAAAAGATTCGTAATGAAAAGTTCTACAACTTACCTTGAAGCCATGGATACTGAAAACGAACGGTTTGGGAGAAATTGGTGAAAAATCGAAAGTTTTAGGGTTTGGGTGAACTAGAGCTGTAGAGCTCCGATTCGGCTGTTCTAGGGCTTAAAATGATCGGAAAGAGGAGGGGAAGGGAGTGGCGGCAGTCGGCGGTCGGCGACGGTGGTGGCAACGGGCGGCGGCGACGAAAATGAAGGGGGCGGCGGCGGTTTTCGGAAACAGGGGAGAGTTTTGGGAAATTTTCGAAAATAGAAAGTGGGGAGAGAGAGGGGGTTGAACCGGATTTTAAGACGTAAAATTGGTTGATTTTCAAAGGAATTTTCGGCGAAAATAAGTGCAAGTTTTCGCCGAAAATCTTAGTTAAAAAGTACTGCCGGTTTTCAAAAGAGTTTTCGCCGAAAATATTGAAAAGTTTTTGCCGAAAATGTTAGTTAAAAACGTCTGGAAAACTCAGTGGAATTTCAAAGGTATTTTCGCCAAAAATAGGGTGCATTTTCGCCGAAAATTTTGACCTGTACGGTTGAAAATATTTTCGCAAACCCGGCAATCTTTAGAAAATCACAGTTAAATTCACAAAAATCGGAACGACCTCAAATGACTTGCAAACGACACTACGACACACAGACTACACATGAAAAATAAGAAATCAAACAAACTGACACTTTTGGCTCCCCCGAACCGACTCTAAAACACTAAGATTGACACAAATGAAAAACTGACTCCAGCCGTGGGTTGCCTCCCACGAAGCGCTCTTTTATTAACGTCCTTGAGCTAGACGATACCTGGACGATATTAGGAGACATCCCAACTCAGATTCTCCTTAATGCTAGCGTTGGAGTTCATAAAGTAGAGCTTCGGGGCTTCTCCGGTGAGCATGAATTTCTTCCCGTTCGCGTGTAAGAGCTTTGTACGTTCGTCGGGAAGGTGGTCAGTGATCTTGAATGGTCCGAACAGTTCTGTCAAAGGATCATCTTCCACAAGGAAGACAGTGGATGGAATGAGAACGATCTGCTCCTTCTTTTCTTTAACCTCCGGCTTGATATCACTAGGATCGGTGATCGTCAGCATGTCCTTAGGAGATGCTTTTGGCTTCTCCCTCCATACTTGTTCCGACACCGGTAGCTTGGAATGAATGGGCGGTGTAGCTGGCTCGGTATGCGATGGTGGCACAACTGGTCTCCAGACCATTTGAGTCTTCGTCTTCTTATTCTATCCCCGAGGTCTGCTAGGTTTTGTGCTCGGTGGTTTAGAAAAGGCTTTCAGTTCCTTCTTCTTTGGCGGCTGAAGAACAGATTTCGGTTTCTGCTTGATAACCTGTCCAGCACCTGCAACAGCAATTGATCTAGGCACACTAGAAGAGATATCAGTAACGGAGCTTACCGGAGTCAACTCCACAGTTTCAACGTTACCGTGTCTAAACAATGGAATTCTTCATTCTTAGGGTTATACTTCATTCCATCTTGAAGGCGGAACGTTACCGTGTCTTTACCAGCTCTCAAAGTTAAAGAACCATTTGGAACGTTAATTTGCATTCCAGTAGTAGCCATGAAAGGTCGTCCTATGAGAATGGTAGAATTATCCTTACTAGTATCAATGATAACAAAGTCAGCTAAGAACGTGAAAGGACCACATTTAGTAACGACGTCTTTTATCTCTCCCCTAGGGGTTTTAAGTGATCTATCAGCAAAGACAAGTTGCATACTAGGCGGTTCAAGTTCTCCTAGGTTCAATTTTTCATATAAACTCACAGGCATAACATTAACAGACGTGCCAAGATCAACCAAACAGAGCTCAATCTCAACATCATTAATGACAAAAGGTAAAGTGAAAGAACCAGGATCAGAACACTTAGCTGGATATGTAGAGGAAGGTTTCTTGCTACGAGGGTCAGGATATCCTTCTTTATTCCCCTTCATGCGAGTCTCGATCCTTGCATTTGGCAGCAATGCTCTTGGAAAGGGAGGCTTCACAACGTACGGTGCAAGAGGACGATCATCCTCCTTAGGCGCCACTTGTAGTGCTTCTTCTTTCTCTTGAGATTCAGCGATCCTGCGTAAAAAAGAACAAGCGTCAGCAGATAAGCTTGTAAATTTTCGAGCGGTTACCATCTTGGCTTGCTCCTTTCTCGGATTCGGCTCTGTCTGGCTCGAAAGTTGGCCAAATGTTCGACCAGATGCTAGCATGCTCGAGATCTTGTTTACAGCTTGCTCAATTCTTTGACCGGTGGCTATCTGTTCTTGATTGAGAAGAGCTTGAGCTTTAAACTGACTGTCATGATCATCGAGTCTGGTGATGATCTGGCTAAGCTTCTTGTCCATGTCACTGACGTTGTTTTCTTTCTGGTACTGCTGCCCTGGATAGGTATTGTTCAAGTATTGATTCTGACGATTGCCAGGAGCAGTTCCATAGTTACCCGGATTGCGATGCGGCGGCTGATAGACACCTGTCGGCGGATGGTTAGGCTTCTGATCCTGAGCTGGACCAGCTGGATGGTTATTCTGGTTCTGGTTGTGGTTGGCGCCATTATTGTAGGGAGGTCTGTCTTGATAGTTCCCTTGTTGCCTGAAGTTGCGGTAGCCAGCATAACCATTATGATTGTTAACGAAGCCTTGTTGAACGAAATTTACCTCTTCGGCGGACCAGACTTCTGTCTTACCATAATTCTGGCAACGGCCTCCATTATGCGCACAAGCTCCACACCATTCACAATCAGCAACATAGACAGAAGCTGCTGGCGGCTTGATCGGTGTGGTAGACTTCTTCAGATGCTTCTCTACTTCTGCCTTGATAGCTGCTTCGAGATCTAGCTTGCTCCTTGATCCTTCAGATTGTCGTTCCCAGTTCCTTGACTTGGAAGCACAGTTTACGAAGTGAAGAAGAGCAGCTTCAGGTGTGAGTGTAGTGCAATCCCCTTCAGCTAGAGAATTGACCCACTTGGCAGATTCTTCTCGAAGACCTCGAGCAAAGATTTCAGCTAACTGCCTCTGCTCGAATCCATGATGAGGACAGTTGTAGAGAAGTTCTTGGAATCGATTTCAAGTATCGTATAAGCTTTCTCCTTCTTTCTGAGAGAATCTGGCAATGCTATCCTTGATGGTTGTTGTTCTGGCAGGAGGAAAGTATTCTTCAACGAAGTCCTAAGCCAGAGTATCCCAATCAGTGTAATATCCAGGTGGTTTGCCAGTAAGCCACCTCTTAGCAGCGCCTTTCAGAGAGAACGGGAAAGATCTCAAACAAAGAGTGTTCTTGTCGGGGTTTCCGTTCTTGAAAGTGCTGCAGAGATCAAGGAAATCTGCAAGATGAGTGCACGGATTGTTTACGGGCCTGCCTTCAAACTGTAGATCCCTAGAGATCATAGTCAAGAATGGAATCTTGATCTCATAGTCAGGATCTCTTTCAATGTGAGGTACGGCAATGGCAGATCGAACGCTAGTCGCGCTCAGCTTGTTGTAATCAGCTAGACTTTTCTGTGCAGGCGGCGATGGTGGATTTCCATTTGGTGGTGGTGGTGGTGGTAACTGATCAGTCATGGTACGAGATGGAGGAGGTGAAAGTGACTCGGTGTATGAAACGGATGTAGGTGACTGTAAAGGTGAAGATGGAGATGAGGAACTCTCCTTCAGTCCCTCGATCTTAATCGGAGTGATGGGTGGAGGTGGATTGGTTCTGCCTCTCCTTGGAATCTATGATTGTCGAGGTGGAGCAGAACTGCCTGGTCTCTCTATACCCTTAGCCTTGTCGGTTTGAGAGCGAGTCCAAGGGCGGCGATGCATACACGTGTGAACAACCTACAAATAACAAAAACAAACAAAACCAGTGTAAAATGGAAGTGGATGGAAAGGTGAAAGATGGAAAGTAGAAGAATAAGATGCCAGTTCTTCTTTCGAACAATCAAAAGAAGTCCCCGGCAACGGCGCCAATTTGATGAACCGTTGTAATGCGGGTCAATCAAATAACTACCAAGCTGAAAGCTAGGGTAGATCGTATTCCACGGGTCTTCTAACAATTGTCTACTCAAATATAAAGGCAAATTACTCGGGGTTAACACTTTATGCGTGGTGTGAGTTCCACGACTTCCAATTCTAAGAAATGCACGAAAATTAAAAATTAAAATTGAAAACAGATTGAAAGATTGGTTGATTAAGCAAAGATGACAGACAAGCTTGGACTTTGAATCCCCCTTCATTCACCAGAGCATTGGCAATCAACAGATCAGCGGATTTCGATTCTCGTTCAATCAATTCTAAGACACCACCATAACTCCTTACCCTTAGGTTTAAGACTGGCGAACGTTCGCTCTATCCGATCTAGCGACCAAGATTAATTAGCCGCCCGGGTACGGTCGCCTCTCGCAACGACTTAACTAACTGGTGCAATTACTAACGATTTATGAGTTACTCTTGCAGTGGATTAACCCTAACTGGTTTCCTACGAAAGGCACACTCCAATGATTAGGTTAATTGTTTGATTTGATGTTTTAAAGTAAGCCGAGCGTTCGCTTCTATCCTTAGCTTAACAAGAATCTAATCTAGGTGATCAATCCAGACAAGAAACATGAACAACGAAGAACAAATCAAACATGAAAGAGAAACTGATTGAACTTTGAATCTAATCACCGCCGATTCGTGACTGCTTTAAGCCTGGGTCACTTAGGGTTCATCTAGTCTAAGCTCTACGAGTTTAGCTACTTATGTTCATAACAAAAGAATCAAAGGCAAAGACAGAGTTTATCTTGAACAGAGGAAGAACAGAAAAGGATCTGAAAAACCTAATTAAGACGACTCTGGCAAAACTTCGATCTCCGATAATCTGCAATCCTAGCTCCGAGTCTTCGAGATAAAAGGGATGGCGTCACGATCTCTTCCTGGCTCTTCAAACTCTAAACTCTACTCCAGAACTCTTGAGAATTCTTGAAGTAATTGGTATTATTTGGTATTATAAGATCTATGTTCAATTGGGCCGCTGGTTAAGTATTTATACTTAACCCTGATACCGCCGGATTTTGCCTGGAATTTTTGCCGAAAATCTATGAAATTTCCGCCGAAAATTCCTTTGTAAATGGGTTGATTGCTCGGCTTCATCTCCTGTGATTTTTGGACCGCGGGTTCTCGGCGAAAACTTGGAGTTTTCACCGAAAACTCTTTTTGTTGAACTCAGCCGATTCCTTCTTGAGTTTTCGCTGAAAACCTAGGGGATTTTCACCGAAAACTTCAGTGTAAATGGGAGCAGGATTTGGTTGGACTTGATTGACTCCTTGGGTCGATTCCTGTGCGATTCCTCGAGGTTCCAACGCCTTAGACACATCCTTGGCTACTTTATTTGACGGCAAAAACCTGTGCTAACACGAAAACACTAGAAAACCATCAAATAGACCCGAAACGGGCCAAAGTAACACAAATGGCACGAGATAGAGTAGTTGAGTGAATATTCGTTATTCTACCCCTAAAAACCATGTCTTAAGCAAGGAAATGTCGCTTAAATGAGGCTGATAATCACATCAAATCGAGTGTCATCACTTTTATGCTCAGCTTCGGCCAAGTCAGGAATGTCCTTCGAGGGACTTCAAGGGCTGGTACTGGTCCAGGGCTTGTGGCATTTGTATGGTCCGAGGGTTCTGCCTCCTACGGGTAACCCTGGTGGAGTGTAAGTGTACTCGCGTGTACTTGGGCTGGGCCGGGTCGTATCACAAGCTCTCAAACCAAGGTATGAGATGAAGTATAGGCTAAGGCCTCCCCAAGCAGGAAGAAAGGCTCCACGAGATGGGAAAATATTTCACTCCATGCTGCTGGCTCAAGATCTAAGGCCTAGCACTAAAGAAGGGTCTCAGCCTGCCCCTAGCCTCACCTCCAGGAGCCCACAAATAAGGCACACTCCAGAGAACATCTGGAGGCAATTCTGGAGCACAGAAAATAGGAGCATTCAAGAATACATGGCCCAGATGGAAGGGCCATCCAACACTGCCCCGGCCCCGGCGGATGCGGACAGCCAACTCAAGCCCCGGTCAACCTTGCTCAGCATTCAGAATCTGGCGGACAAGCTGAAGCCAGAAGATTCAGAAGGCCAAAAGACTTGGGGAGAACCCTCCTTGTCCGAGGAAATGTCAACCCAAAGGCCAGAATACCTCGGCATCAATAAAACCCTAGTACTGGGTCCGGAGCAAGTGATGCCAAGCCGGTCAGCACAGCCGAAGGACATCACCTGGCCACCCGGTCACCCGGAGCTAGCGATATTTACGGAAATGCCACCGCGCGCCTCCGGGCCACTTTTCCTAGCCGCGGACGGATTCCTGCCCGCGCCCGGAGCCTTTTCCTAGTCCTACTCGGACACAGATTATCGGTTTGCCCTAATCCGCCCGGATTAGGGTTTTGATGAATTTTAGCCGGTTTAGGAGTTTTATCTTCGGACAACTTAGTTTATTTTAATAGTTTCTTCGGCCTATCTTTTAGGATTATTTTAATTTTTCCTTTTTAGAGTTGGAACCGGCCTTGGCCACCCTTTGAGCTATAAATTGAGGCCTCGACCACGATTGTAAGTTTACAGATTATTGATTAATGAAAATTTCAGAAAATTGTTCTCTTTCCTTCAAGTCTTTGCTCGTTGTTGCTTAGCTTAAGGTTTTGGTTTATCATCAAAGGCAATCATCCTTTGTTTGTCGCACCAACTCGACCAAATACTTGGGGTTCCTAGATCAATATCTAGTGGATTTCAAGGTTCTCCGCCGGTTTCAGAAGTTAGGTTCTCGTGAGGCTGATAAATAGTTTTGGGTGTTGAGTCGATCCCTTCCTGGAGAAGGCGGTTCGCATCAGCTGGTATCAGAGCGCGGTCAACTCTTGGACCACCAACCAGTTTCCAGGTTCTTGCTTGGATTCATATCTTTAAGTTTTCGTTGCTTTCAATTTCAGAAAAAAACCCTAAATAGCTTCATTGTGTTTGTTCTAGTCTTCTACCTTTCTTTTAGTTTCGTTGTGAGAAAAAGTTGTGGCCGTTCAAGAAAAGAAAATACAAATGAATCAAAGAAAAAGAAAAGAAAAGAAAGATCAAGGGTCTACAAAAAAAAATAGAAAATTGACCTAGCCAAAAAGCAAGGCCACGTTCAGAATCAAGGTAGTAGGTTAAGTTCAAGAAGAGGGTTTTCATAAGATTAGCTAGTAGCTTTCTTAGTTAGAACACCCAAACTTGTTGTCTTGTCATCCCACGACCTAACATCACGAGTTCTTGCCCTAGAAATCCGAAACCCTAGGTATAAGGTCTTGTTTTGTGTCATTGGTAGACTTAGACTTCATAGCTTCGAAGAAACTTGCAACTACTTGAATTGAAATTGCCTTTATTTTGGAATTTTTAAAGAAAACCCTAATTTTGAGTGATTTGAAAATTTTATACACGAGTGGTAAAACAAAGAGTGTGTGAGGTTTCATTAGAGAGATTTGGGAGGTTCTTTGTTCGTGTACTAATTATGACAGATGAAAGGCTTGCTGCTTTGGAGGCACACATGGCTACCCTAGCTCAAAACATGAACCGATTCACCGAGCAGTTTGGAGCCCCTAATGGAGATGGCCACCAATGGCCAAGGAGGAATTTGCAAGAGGTCGACGATGATGTGAGCAGCTTGAAGCTCAATGTACCCAAATTTGCTGGCAAAGCAAATCCTGACGAGTACATTGATTGGGAGAGGAGCATGGAGGACTTCTTTGAATGCCATAATTATTTCGAAAGGAAAAAGGTAACCCTAGCCACAATTGAGTTTACTGACTATGTTGCTTTGTGGTGGGCTCAGCTCAGGAATCAGATCAGGCGAGAAGAAGAGGACCCCGTCCTTAGTTGGAGGAGTCTTAAGAGAAAGATGAGGAGGAAGTTTGTGCCAAGCAGCTACAACCGAGACTTGCATACCAAGCTTCAACTTTTGAAGCAAGGGAACATGTCGGTTGGAGAGTACAATAAGGAGATGGAGATCCTGGTCACAAGGCTTGAACTAAGTGAAGAAGGAAATGCCAAAATAGCAAGGTTTACTGGAGGATTACAAAGAGAAATCCTACATCAAGTCAACATCCTCAACTTTGTTGATTATGATGACTTGGTAACCACGACTATTAAGGTTTAGAAGGAGTTAAAGAATGGTCTTGGAAGAAGGGCTACTACCCCGCCACCAATCAGCACCCCTGTGAGAGGAGACAGGAGTGCAGGAAACACCCCTTGGAGGCCAAACACTAGCAGGAATTCTGGATCGAGGCCAAACCCTAACCAAGGGTCGGCATCACGGGTAACACCTAGCCTCGGCTCAAAAATTCCTACTGCTATTGCCCGGCCCAGTGCCATTGTGTGTTTTAAATGTCAAGGCAGGGGTCACATGGCAAGGGACTGCGTGTATGAAACGGATGTAGGTGACGGTAAAGGTGAAGATGGAGATGAGGAACTCTTCTTCAGTCCCTCGATCTTAATCGAAGTGATGGATGGAGGTGGATTGGTTCTTCCTCTCCTTGGAATCTGTGATTGTCGAGGTGGAGCAGAACTGCCTGGTCTCTCTATACCCTTAGCCTTGTCGGTTTGAGAGCGAGTCCAAGGGCGGCGATGCATACACCTATGAACAACCTACAAATAACAAAAACAAACAAAACCAGTGTAAAATGGAAGTGGATGGAAAGGTGAAAGATGGAAAGTAGAAGAATAAGATGCCAGTTCTTCTTTCGAACAATCAAAAGAAGTCCCCGGCAACGGCGCCAATTTGATGAACCGTTGTAGTGCGGGTCAATCAAATAACTACCAAGATGAAAGCTAGGGTAGATCGTATTCCACGGGTCTTCTAACAATTGTCTACTCAAATATAAAGGCAAATTACTCGGGGTTAACACTTTGTGCGTGGTGTGAGTTCCACGACTTCTAATTCTAAGAAATACACAAAAATTAAAAATTAAAAATTAAAATTGAAAACAGATTGAAAGATTGGTTGATTAAGCAAAGATGACAGACAAGCTTGGACTTTGAATCCCCCTTCATTCACCAGAGCATTGGCAATCAACAGATCAGCGGATTTCATTCTCGTTCAATCAATTCTAAGACACCACCATAACTCCTTACCCTTAGGTTTAAGACTGGCGAACGTTCGCTCTATCCGATGTAGCTACCAAGATTAATTAGCCACCCGGGTACGGTCGCCTCTCGCAACGACTTAACTAACTGGTGCAATTACTAACGATTTATGAGTTACTCTTGCAGTGGATTAACCCTAACTGGTTCCTACGAAAGGCACACTCCAATGATTAGGTTAATTGTTCGATTTGATGTTTTAAAGTAAGGCGAGCGTTTGCTTCTATCCTTAGCTTAACAAGAATCTAATCTAGGTGATCAATCCAGACAAGAAACATGAACAACGAAGAACAAATCATACATGAAAGAGAAACTGATTGAACTTTGAATCTAATCACCGCCGATTCGTGACCGCTTTAAAGCCCTGGGTCACTTAGGGTTCATCTAGTCTAAGCTCTACGAGTTTAGCTACTTATGTTCATAACAAAAGAATCAAAGGCAAAGACAGAGTTCATCTTGAACAGAGGAAGAACAGAAAAGGATCTAAAAAACCTAATTAAGACGACTCCGGCAAAACTTTGATCTCCGGTAATCTGCAATCCTAGCTCCGAGTCTTTGAGATAAAAGGGATGGCGTCACGATCTCTTCCTGGCTCTTCAAACTCTAAACTCTACTCCAGAACTCTTGAGAATTCTCAAAGTAATTGGTATTATTTGGTATTATGAGATCTATGTTCAATTGGGCCGCCGGTTAAGTATTTATACTTAACCCTGATACCGCCGGATTTTGCCTGGAATTTTTGCCGAAAATCTATGAAATTTTCACCGAAAATTCCTTTGTAAATGGGTTGATTGCTCGGCTTCATCTCCTGTGATTTTCGGACCGCGAGTTCTCGGCGAAAACTTAGAGTTTTCGCCGAAAACTCTCTTTGTTGAACTCAGCCGATTCCTTCTTGAGTTTTCGCTGAAAACCTAGGGGATTTTCGCCGAAAACTTCAGTGTAAATGGGAGCAGGATTTGGTTCGACTTGATTGACTCCTTGGGTCGATTCCTGTGCGATTCCTCGAGGTTCCAACGCCTTAGACACATCCTTGGCTACTTTATTTGACGGCAAAAACCTGTGCTAACACGAAAACACTAGAAAACCATCAAAGAGACCCGAAACGGGCCAAAGTAACACAAATGGCACGAGATAGAGTAGTTGAGTGAATATTCGTTATTCTACCCTAAAAATCATGTCTTAAGCAAAGAAATGTCGCTTAAATGAGGCTGATAATCACATCAAATCGAGTGTCATCATTTTTATGCTCAGCTTCAGCCAAGTCAGGAATGTCCTTCGAGGGTCTTCAAGGGCTGGTACTGGTCCAGGGCTTGTGGCATTTGTATGGTCCGAGGGTTCTGCCTCTTACGGGTAACCCTGGTGGAGTGTAAGTGTACTCGCGTGTACTTGGGCTGGGCCGGGTCATATCACAAGCTCTCAAACCAAGGTATGAGATGAAGTATAGGCTAAGGCCTCCCAAAGCAGGAAGAAAGGCTCCATGAGATGGGAAAATATTTCAGGCCATGCTGCTGGCCTAAGATCTAAGGCCTAGCACTAAAGAAGGGTCTCAGCCTGCCCCTAGCCTCACCTCCAGGAGCCCACAAATCAGGCACACTCTAGAGAACATCTGGAGGCAATTCTGGAGCACAGAAAATAGGACGATTCAAGAATACATGGCCCAGACGAAAGGGCCATCCAACACTGCCCCGGCCCCGGCGGATGCGGACAGCCAACTCAAGCCCCGGTCAACCTTGCTCAGCATTCAGAATCTGGCGGACAAGCTGAAGCCAGAAGATTCAGAAGGCCAAAAGACTTGGGGAGAACCCTTCTTGTCCGAGGAAATGTCAACCCAAAGGCCAGAATACCTCGGCATCAATAAAACCCTAGTACTGGGTCCGGAGCAAGTGATGCCAAGCCGGTCAGCACAGCCGAAGGACATCACCTGGCCACCCGGTCACCCGGAGCCAGCAATATTTACGGAAATGCCACCGCGCGCCTCCGGGCCACTTTTCCTAGCCGCGGACGGATTCCTGCCCGCACCCGAAGCCTTTTCGCAGTCCTACTCGAACACGGATTACCAGTTTGCCCTAATCCACCCGGATTATGGTTTTGATGAATTTTAGCCGGTTTAGGAGTTTTATCTTCGGACAACTTAGTTTATTTTAATAGTTTCTTCGACCTATCTTTTAGGATTATTTTAATTTTTCCTTTTTAGAGTTGGAACCGGCCTTGGCCACCCTTTGAGCTATAAATTGAGGCCTCGACCACGATTGTAAGTTTACAGATTATTGATTAATGAAAATTTCAGAACATTGTTCTCTTTCCCTCAAGTCTTTGCTCGTTGTTGCTTAGCTTAAGGTTTTGGTTTATCATCAAAGGAAATCATCCTTTGTTTGTCGCACCAACTCGACCAAATACTTGGGGTTCCTAGATCAATATCTAGTGGATTTCAAGGTTCTCCGCCGGTTTCAGAAGTTAGGTTCTCGTGGGGCTGATAAATAGTTTTGGGTGTTGAGTCGATCCCTTCCTGGAGAAGGCGGTTCGCATCAGCTGGTATCAGAGCGCGGTCAACTCTTGGACCACCAACCAGTTTCCAGGTTCTTGCTTGGATTCATATCTTTAAGTTTTCGTTGCTTTCAATTTCAGAAAAAAACCCTAAATAGCTTCATTGTGTTTGTTCTAGTCTTCTACCTTTCTTTTAGTTTCGTTGTGAGAAAAAGTTGTGGCCGTTCAAGAAAAGAAAATACAAATGAATCAAAGAAAAAGAAAAGAAAAGAGAGATCAAGGGTCTACAAAAAAAAATAGAAAATTGACCTAGCCAAAAAGCAAGGCCACGTTCAGAATCAAGGTAGTAGGTTAAGTTCAAGAAGAGGGGTTTTCATAAGATTAGCTAGTAGCTTTCTTAGTTAGAACACCCAAACTTGTTGTCTTGTCATCCCACGACCTAGCATCACGAGTTCTTGCCCTAGAAATCTGAAACCCTAGGTATAAGGTCTTGTTGTGTCATTGGTAGACTTAGACTTCATAGCTTCGAAGAAACTTGCAACTACTTGAATTGAAATTGCCTTTGTTTTGGAATTTTCAAAGAAAACCCTAATTTTGAGTGATTTGAAAATTTTATACGCGAGTGGTAAAACAAAGAGTGTGTGAGGTTTCATTAGAGAGATTTGGGAGGTTCTTTGTTCGTGTACTAATTATGGCAGATGAAAGGCTTGCTGCTTTGGAGGCACACATGGCTACCCTAGCTCAAAACATGAACCGATTCACCGAGCAGTTTGGAGCCCCTAATGGAGATGGCCCCCAACGGCCAAGGAGGAATTTGCAAGAGGTCGACGATGATGTGAGCAGCTTGAAGCTCAATGTACCCAAATTTGCTGGCAAAGCAAATCCTGACGAGTACATTGATTGGGAGAGGAGCATGGAGGACTTCTTTGAATGCCATAATTATTCCGAAAGGAAAAAGGTAACCCTAGCCATAATTGAGTTTACTGACTATGTTGCTTTGTGGTGGGCTCAGCTCAGGAATCAGATCAGGCGAGAAGAAGAGGACCCCGTCCTTAGTTGGAGGAGTCTTAAGAGAAAGATGAGGAGGAAGTTTGTGCCAAGCAGCTACAACTGAGACTTGCATACCAAGCTTCAACTTTTGAAGCAAGGGAACATGTCGGTTGGAGAGTACAATAAGGAGATGGAGATCCTGGTCACAAGGCTTGAACTAAGTGAAAAAGAAGATGCCAAAATAGCAAGGTTTACTGGAGGATTACAAAGAGAAATCCTACATCAAGTCAACATCCTCAACTTTGTTGATTATGATGACTTGGTAACCACGACTATTAAGGTTGAGAAGGAGTTAAAGAATGGTCTTGGAAGAAGGGCTACTACCCCGCCACCAATCAGCACCCCTGTGAGAGGAGACAGGAGTGCAGGAAACACCCCTTGGAGGCCAAACACTAGCAGGAATTCTGGATCGAGGCCAAACCCTAACCAAGGGTCGGCATCACGGGTAACACCTAGCCTCGGCTCAAAAATTCCTACTACTAATGCCCGGCCCAGCGCCATTGTGTGTTTTAAATGTCAAGGCAGGGGTCACATGGCAAGGGACTGCCCGAACACCCAAACCATGGTGCTTAGAGAAGGAGAGGTTGTCACGGATGATGAAGAGGAGCCAATTGTTGAAGAAATAGAGGAGGAGTCCAGTGATGGAGAAGAAGTTAATGTGGAAGGCCTGGAAAAATTTTCAGCCTTCAGCAGCCGAGTAATCACCCCGGATGCCCCGACTGATACCGAGCCGATCACACCAGTCGGACCGACACGGGAGTCTGCCTCGGCCATCCTGTCCGAGCCGGATGATGTCAATCGGCCCACCCCGAGCCTTTTGAACATTCCCTCAGCCATTTTTGGTCTGAAGACAGAAGAAGGTCCTGTCGACATCCTAGAACAGAACGCCGGCCCCCTAACTACCCCGACGCCCAGTCTCGGCGCCATCAGACCCGGCCTGACCAACCTTGGCGGTCTCAGTGCTGCCCCACCAGGCCCCGTAGTCCCAGCACTCGGCCGCAGTCCCGGTGCACCCCATATTCAATGGGAAATCATCTCCCGACGAGTTTTAAAGGCTGCCCCGAGCGAAGAAGATCTGAATGCTGACCCGGATGTGGAGATGAGTAAGGAATCCACACCGAACACCTTCCCGAGCCTTAACATTATTGTTGATAGTTTTTCAGGAGAGGAAGATATGAAGACTAATGGAGAAAGCACTGAAGTGCCAGAGCCTTGGTCCGTTACCGACTCAAATGACACTCCTAGGACCGCAGATGATGCTGAGTCTTCCCCGATCGTAGCAGACAAAATTGCTGAAGTTTGGAAGAGGGTGATGGGTTCTAGAAAAGACCCCGAGATGGATTTGGGGACAAATCCCAGTCAAGAAGAGGGGGATGATATGACCCGGCCCAGCTGCCCAAGTACACGCCAGTACACTTACACTCCACCAAGGTCACACGTAGGAGGCAGAACCCTGGGACCATACAAGAAGCGCATAGAACTAAGGGCCGACCATCTACAAGCTCTCAAACCAAGGTATGAGATGAAGTACAGGCTAAGGCCTCCCCAAGCAGGAAGAAAGGCTCCACGAGACGGGAAAATATTTCAGGCCATGCTGCTGGCCCAAGACCTAAGGCCTAGCACTAAAGAAGGGTCTCAGCCTGCCCCTAGCCTCACCTCCAGGAGCCCACAAATTAGGCACACTCCAGAGAACGTCTGGAGGCAATTCTGGAGCACAGAAAATAGGAGGATTCAAGAATACAAGGCCCAGACGGAAGGGCCATCTAACACTACCCCGGCCCTGGCGGATGCGGACAGCCAACTTAAGCCCCGGGCAACCTTGCTCAGCATTCAGAATCTGGCGGACAAGCTGAAGCCTGAAGATTCAGAAGGCCAAAAGACTTGGGGAGAACCCTCCTTGTCCGAGGAAATGTCAACCCAAAGGCCAGAATACCCCGGCATCACTAAAACCCTAGTACCGGGTCCGGAGCAAGTGATGTCGAGCCAATCACCACAGCTGAAGGACATCACCTGGCCACCCAGTCACTCGGAGCCAGCGATATTTACGGAAATGCCACCGCGCGCCTCCGTGCCACTTTTCCTAGCCGCGGACGGATTCCTGCCCACGCCCGGAGCCTTTTCCTAGTCCTACTCGGACACGGATTGCCGGATTACCCTAATCCACCCGGATTAGGGTTTTGATGAATTTTAGCCGGTTTAGGAGTTTTATCTTCGGACAACTTAGTTTATTTTAATAGTTTCTTTTTAGAGTTGGAACTGGCCTTGGCCTATTTTAATAGTTTATTTTAATAGTTTCTTCGGCCTATCTTTTAGGATTATTTTAATTTTTCCTTTTTAGAGTTGGAACTGGCCTTGGCCACCCTTTGAGCTATAAATTGAGGCCTCGGCCACGATTGTAAGTTTACAGATTATTGATTAATGAAAATTTCAGAACATTGTTCTCTTTCCTTCAAGTCTTTGCTCGTTGTTGCTTAGCTTAAGGTTTTGGTTTATTATCAAAGGCAATCATCCTTTGTTTGTGGCACCAACTCGACCGAATACTTGGGGTTCCTAGATAAATATCTAGTGGTTCAAGGTTCTCCACCGGTTTCAGAAGTTAGGTTCTCGTGGGGCTGATAAATAGTTTTGGGTGTTGAGTCGATCCCTTCCTGGAGAAGGCGGTTCGCATCACCGGGGCTTGTACCGGGGCCTGCCTTTGGGCACCAACCTCTTCTAGCTAGGTATTCCTCTGTCCTCCCTTGCCTATACTCCATGAATGCCTCCGGAGGATCCCAGGAGTGGTCATTGCCTCCAGGGCTCATGAGGATCGGTCCAGAGCCTATTAGGGCCCTTAAGCTCGGTCTTCAGTCCGGCTTGGGGCTCGGATCGGGTGCCTTGACCGGCATCCATATAAGGGGTGGCCTGACTGACATTCGAGCTTGTTTGGCTGTTGGTGGGTGCCTGAGCCTGTATTTGGTCACGTACCTCGGCTTCAAGCATCGTTGGAGAGCTTTCCCTGGCCTTACACGTTTCTTGTAGGGCCCTAGGGTTCTTCGCTTGACCGGTGACCCTGGTGGGGTGTAGGAATACCTGTTGGCATTGGGGCAGCTGTGGGAAATCACATTATCACCACCGGCGTATTCATCTACTCGTCGCGACCTCTGGCCGTTGGACGCCCCACCGCCAGCGGATCATTCTGCCAACCTTCTCCCTCACCTTCGACCAAACCCCCACACACCTCCACCCCACGTCGCCGACTACTGAGCACTCCCGCCGCCTCACCCTCACTGTCCGACGCCCCCGGAATCGCCGTCTGCCGCTTGTACAAACCCCCCCAATCGTCAGCTTCAGCCGCCAAGGTCGCCACACCACCCAACTCATTTTCCCCTTATTTTCTTCTCGATTTCGAGTTAGCTATTTGATTCTCAGGTATGAACTTCCCTTCCCTACCCTCCATGATGCTTTAATCAGTCTATTTTCCATGAAAATCGGATTTGCAGGTGCTGAATTGGATTTGAGTTCTTGAGCTCAAGAACCCTAATTTTTCAAGTTTTTGATTTTGAGAAATTGAACTAATATTATTGAAATTGATGGTATAATGAGCTTGTAATTTGAATCGGGGATCGTTTCGACATCGTTTGCCCCTCCAATTGCACATTTACGTTGGATTTTCATACCAAAATTGGGAATTTTTACATATGGCCGAATTTTTGTGAATTGGTGCTCTGAGATTGATGTTGTGATGATTATAGATATGTTTGCATGCTTGTTTCTAAATATCTATGGCTAAATATGCTCGTGTGATGAATTGAGTGAACTTTGTGTATATCGATTTCATGATTTTGTGATCTTGGCAAGTGGGATTTATTTAGCTCACTTTGATATGTTTATTGCTCGATTATAACATGTGTTTCATTGTGTAATGTCAATTCCTTGTTCCAATTGGTTAATTGCTTACATGTTGACCTATGCTAAGTATGTTTGAACCTTGATATGTGTATGTGGACATAAGCGCATTTGACTAATTCACTTGATTGATGGGTATAGATGATGTGATTTGTATTGTGTGCATTATCTCGTCCTTTTAATACGCTAAAATTGGCATTTAGTGTGTTATTCTTTTCATGATGGGAAGACCTGAAGATCAAACGCGATAAGATAAACTATGCACCTCCGCAAGGGCAAGGGAGCTACCTAGATTTCAAGTGGAGGATTGAGCGCGGTGGTTTGATATCTAGAAGAAGACCGTCGTGGCTATGAGCTGCATTGATTGAGAGGGAATTGAGGATTTTCAGTGATCCTAGTTCTTTAAGGATTTTTCTTTATTTTTATTTTCATCGAGAACTCTATATTTTTTTATATTTCTTTAAATGTGTCAGTTTGTTATGTTTTGAGTCAGTGTCAAACTTTTGTGGTTGATTGAGTCGGTCAAATCTTTTGTATTTTTTGATGCTCTAATCGTGTGATGAGTCTTACTCCACAATGTCTCCAGGTTAAATTTAGAAATCGTACTGATTCATGAATCACAGTTATGTCTCCGGTGTCCCGCTCATGCCGTCTTTGGCGCCCTCATGCTCACTTTTTGGTACCCCTATACACTTTTCTTTTCTTTTATGTGGTCCATTGAGGACAATGTCTGATTTAAGTGTGGGGTGGGATGATATTTATGAGGGTTGCTATTTTTGTATTTGTGTGATTCCTCTAATTGAAATACACTCGATTCTTGACTTGACGTGTTAAATTTAACTTCAATTTCTCACAATGACGTTTAGACTGTTCCCCTTAGAACCTGTAACCAGCGTCTCGGCAGTGATATTAAATGAGTCTAGGTCTGAACAAATAATAGATCACTCTTGTAGTTGAAATTGAAATTAATTGAATTGATTGGCTTATTACTGTTTTTTTAACAATGCTCGATAACACTGTTCTAAGATGATAAAGGCACTTAAAATTTCACCACTTTCAGCCAAAAAGCCTACCCGAATCATTTTCCTTTAGGATAACCCCATTGAGCCTCAGCCTGTTTGTTGGTTTATACACATTTTCAGCTCTCCTCCATGTTTTTCATTCCCTATTTTGATCCCTTGTAATTGTGGCTTTAGATTAGACGGAAATCCAATTCGAAATCTTATGTAAAAGTTATAACTAGCTAGGATCAAGTGGCTAAATTTTCAAAGCGAGTAGCTGAATTTTAAAATTTGTGAAGATAGTAATTAATTTTAATTGAATTAAGTGCTAAAAATAAAGCTAGGCAAGCTCGACACCTAAGTGAAGTGTTCGGGCTTCAGCAATTTTGTTGGCCACGGTCGGAAAAGATTCAGCGACATCTTCAGACTTGGGAGTATCACTTGAGGCAGTGATGGACCAAGGCTCAGGTCCTTTAGGGCTTTCTTCTTCTGTGTCTATAGCTCCTTTTCCTGAAAAACTAGCAACCATAATGTTAAGACTTGGTAAGGTAGCCGGTGAAAGTTCCTTACTCATTTCCACACTCGGATCCGGATCCGGATCCGGATCTTCTTCGCTCGGGGCAGCTCTCAAAACTTGTCGGGCGGTGACCTCCCATGGAATCCTGGGTGCACAGGGAACCGTCGGTGAAGCGTCGGGTCGGGCACTGGAGTGCCAGAGGCGCCGGAGGTTGGCCAGGGCACGTCGGGGCCTTGGGTGGTGGCGTCGGGTAGTGGGGGGTTGGCGGCGTCGGGCAATGACGCGTCGGGTTGGCTAGGGCCGTCGGGCGGCAGCCAGTCGGCGACATCGGACATCGTCGTGTCGGGGCAGTTGTGGTCGGGTAGGACCGCGGCGGAGCATCGGGCGGAGACGCGCCGGACGCATCGGACGGTGATCCGTTAGGGGCCACGTCAGGTGGTGATGCTTCAGGCCGTGGGAAGGCGGCGACGATGGGCAGTGGGGAGGCGGCGGCGACGGCCAGAAGGGAGGCGGCGGCGGGGGGCAGTGGGGAGGCGGCGGCGGCAGGTAGTGGGCAGCCGGCAGCGGTGGCCAGTGGGGAGGTGGCGGCGGTCTGGGGTCGGGCAGGGTGGCGACGCGGTCATGGGGCCCGTCGGGTGCTGGGGGCGGAACTGGTGCTGGGGCTGGTGCCGGGGCTGGGCGCGGGGGCGCCGGTGCTGGGCGCTCGGGCGCTAACGCTGGGGCGCCGGTGCTGGCCGCTCGGGCGCTGGGCGGTGGGGCGCCGGTGCTAGGCCGAGGGCGCCAGTGCTGGGCGCTGGGCGCTGGGGCGCCGGTGCTAGGCGCTGGGGCGCTGGGTGCTGGGGCGCCGGTGCTGGGCGCTCTGGTGCTGAATGCTTGGGCGCCAAGGATGGTCGGACAGGGTCGGTCGGGGCCGAGGCCGAGCGCTGGGGCGCTGGGGCCTGGTCGGGCAGTACCGGAATAAGGTGTTGGGGTGCCGGTGGTGGTCGAGCAACAGTCGGGGTCAGAGTCGAGCGCTGGGGCGCTAGGGCCTGGGAAAGCGCCGAGGCTGAGGCTGAGCGATGGGGCGCTAGGGCCTGGGGCAGCGCCGAGGCTGGGGCCGAGCGCTGGGGTGCTAGGGCCTGGAGCAGCGCCGAGGCTGGGGCCGAGCACTGGGGCGCTAGGGCCTGGGCAGCGCCGAGGCTGGGGCCGAGCGCTGGGGCGCTAAGGCCCGGTCGGGCAGCGCCGGGGCTGGGCGCTGGGGCGCCGGGGCCGGGCGCCGGGTTGTGCCGGCTTCTCTCGCCAATTGAGCCAAGGTGGCTTGCACCTGTTGTAGGACTCGGGAAGCATTCCCCAACGAAGCTTCTAACTTGGCTAATCTCTCGTCTCCCATGGTTAGTACTAGCAAACGGAAGCAATTTTCTATCCCCTCTTCTTAGAATTAAACTTACAACGAAAGGAAATAATGTGTCAAGGTGACCTTGCTTTCTTTTCTTTTTCTTATCTTATAACTCGAAACTGAAATAAAAATAGAAGGGAATTTTTGAATCAATTTTCTAAAGAAAGCAGTAAAGGATATGAATCCAGGTGAACCTGGAGACTGGGATAGATGTGGTCCTTGAGCTGAACCGTGCTCTGATACCAACTGATGTGAACCGCTGCAACCGTGGGCAGACGACCCTTAAACACCGCAAGTTGGACACCGTGCAACGAGGTAGAACCATCGGGAACCGGGGGCGGATAAGTAATTTGACCCGTCAGCTATATAACAGCTGGGAATCAGAAGTGTCCAGTCGATGACGCCACGCCAAGAGATGGATGCTCTTGGTGATAAGTCGGGGCCTTCAGTATTGCAACATGCAGATACAATAAGGTTTCAAGAATTGAGTTCTATCAAAAGGGGGTTTATTTCATAAAAAGTTGTGTGTACAAAGGGTGGCCGGCGGCCTCCTTATATAGGTGAGGGAACAAGCTCTCCTCCCTAAACACTACTTCCTAAATAATAATAAAATAAAGAAATAAAAAGAGTCCTCATTACCTAAAGAGGACTTTAACTAATCCTAACCTAGACTAAAAAGAGGGAAAATTCGGACTCCAATTCTACAAGGGAAAAGAATCCTACTTTAACAAGAACTCCTAAAAAGGAGGCTGGAAAATCCTAAAAACAGCTATACGGGTTCTGGAAATATTAGCTAAATAAATAGTAAAAAAATTCGTAAAATTTTGATCTTTTGCAGATCACTAGTGGAGTCCATGGGCTACTACTTTTATGTTGGACATCAGCCCAAATTCTGTCTCCAAGTAGCCCATATTCGTCACTCTTTGTCGGGCTACGAATCTGTCCAGAAATCCAGCTTTGCTTAGTATTACTCCAGCTTTGGTCCATGGCTGCTCGGTCATGGGCTGACCTCTTGGCTCTTCTCCAAGGTTGGATTCTCCTTGATCCTCTCCTCTTGGATCAGGCTCAGGTGGTGGCCTGATCACAGCTCCTTGTTTGGCCTTCCTCGGATCAGCATCCGAGTCTTCCTCTTTGGTGCTCCCACCAAGCTTCACTAGGTCTTGGCCTAGCTCTATCTCCTTCAGTACTGCTCCAAATTGAGCACCGTTTGTTGGAGCTGATTCCTGGGCCTCCAAAGTAGCCAAGGCCTTTAGAAAATCCGAGAAGGCCTGATCCGTTTGAGAGCTAGGCTCAAAAGGCTCGTCTGGGGTGCCCGGTGCTTGGTCCGGAACCCGGGTCTGGCTCAAGGCTGGGATTCCTTCCATTATGGCCAAGCCTTCTTCATTATGCTTCGGCCACATCTTCAAGAATGTCCTCAGAGGGTCTTCAGGGGCAGGTGTCGACCCAGAGCTCATAGTACTTTGCATGGGGCCTAGTTTAAGTGCTAGGCTCGGCCCGGGGTCCGGGTCAGGGCTCGGTGTCAGCATCAGCTCCTGGAGAGTCGTTAGCCTGACTCTGGCTGGGCTAGGAGCTAGCCTTGTTGCCTGGCTGAGGATCAGCATCCTCCCAGGGGTGTCTTCTTGCTCCTGGGCTTTGGCTCTCCTGGGCTCCGGGGGTGGTGCTGGTGCAGGTCTAGGCTTGGTGTAGTCTTGGCCAGGTGAGCCGGGGGGGGTGTAGAAGTACCGGATGGTACTAGGGCAGCTGGGCTGGGTCATATCAGGTCCCATTGGGGTCTGCGACGTTCGTGTTTAAGTCGGGTTGAGGTTACAAGTGAGTGTGTTGTGTACTGAAAAACAAACGCCGTGTGTTGTAACACACGCCGTGTATTTGCACTAATTCCAGCAGAATTCGTCGAAAGTGCCAGATGATAACACACGGTCATGTGTCTTAGAAACACGCCATGTAGTTTCATAACACACGCCGTGCTTTATGAAACACGTCGTGTGTTATGAAACATGGTGGTTGAAATCTCCGTTAAGGAAGGATCCCTATGGGATGCGTCGTGATAGCTCCATGGAGGAAGGATCCCTTAGGGGATGCATCGTGTTATCTGCCATTAGGGAAAGATCCTACGGGATGTGTGGATGTGATGGCCGACGGTGGTGGTGTGGATAACTCCTTGGCGCCTAATAACTGACCTAGTATAATAATATGTGGTTGAATGTGTGTATGTGTATTGTTGTGAGTATGGATGGTGATTGTGAACTGGTTGTGAATCATGTGTTGTGGTTGTATGCTAATTCGATTGTGATTATACTGATGTTATTGAATGTGAATCAGAATGAAGAACTGAACCTATGTGATTACCTAGACTGCATTAGGATGTTACAATCTAGAAGGGGTTGGGTCTGGTTCCATTGTTGATGTCTTGTGTGGAGTTTGGAACCGCTCCTTTGGTTTAAGACAATACATAGGTAAGCCCAGTGGGTTCACTCAATTTCAATAGGAAATTGATCCCTTTCCCCTTTCAGGATTTCATGGCTAGTAAGCGGTGTAGTTGGAGTTCTGAGGTGTGGATCGATTGCGAGAAGTCACAACTTGAAGCTATGAGGTGAAGAATGACGTTTACTCGGAGTTGACTAGTTATTTGCTTTTTAGTTGACCTTGGATATTTTAGGGGATTTTTACGTACTTTTGAGATTCTGTCGGATTACGGATTTATATTGAGTTTGGATTTTTACATGGTTTAAACATTTCATGGAGGCCTCCTTAGTTTACATTTTCTTGAATCTTGGTTTTTACATTGTTATTTATGTTGATTTCTATTAGTGATGCTCATAATCGGTTCAACCACGAGTTTCACCGAGTTGATTTGGGATGGGTGTTATAGTGGGGTTGTTTGTTTATGTTGTTAACCAGCTGTCGTTTTGAGAGACTGGGTGGGCTTTTGTTACATGCTGCTAGAGTTTTGTTGTTTGCAGTAAGGTTGGGTTTTAAGAATGAACGGCTTAAGCTGTTTGTTCCTTCTTGCCGCCTACGACTTTGCGCTGTCCCATTTGGGTTAATTCCCCTTTGTATATAACACAAACATCACTTACGTAAAAAAACAGAGGAGACCTCTGATTGAACCTATTCTGGCGTTCCTCCAACTGTTCGACAACCGTCTCCCTCACCAACATCGATGGCTCTTGCATCGTGCGCCGTCCGCTGGCCCGACGAAGAAACCAAGCTGCATCTCGAAGGGACTAATGGAGGATTGAATCGGTGCTTGTAATTGGATCTCATCCTGGACGGAGGTTGTGGTGCTGCGTCGAGATTGTTGAAGCCAAGGATGATTGATTAATGAGTTGGAGTTCGAAAACATATGCAAATCCCTAAGTAATAACCTTTCATCAAAATGGGACTAACAACGAAGAATTAGGGTTCGAACGACTAGATATGGATTAGAGGTGCTCTCAATCCGGTGAATGGAAGACGACCGAAGGTGAGTGATAGTGTCGGCGACGTTGAAGAATAGAGAAGAGACTGACAATGAAAGTTGTTGCTAAATTAAAGACTAGTTTGCGTATCAGACTCAAAAAAGAAGGTGAAGTGAAACAGTAGTTTCCGAATTAAAGTAAGGGCACAATAGTTTTTTTGTTTAGAGTTGAATTCAATTCCTGTGTGTGCTCTACCATGGAAAACAAAGAATTGAAATATTGTGGAATTTTTTATTATCCCAAATTGAATTCTGGTGGCATTGAGAATTTTAGGAACATTTCAATTCCACGATGGAAAACGAAGCCTTAGTTTTATTAATATTTTATTGATTTCTATATGTTTTTGAGTCAAACCATAATCTCGGTTCCTTCTCTAGTCGTGGGTTCGACCCGGATGATTTGGGATGGATGTTATAGATATTAAGCGAACATAAATAGATTTCGTGATCTGTAAATAAATAGACATCGAATCCGTATTTTATCGCAAGTTAAAGAGTTGTATTTTTAGTGATCTTATTTGCGGCGAACTTTAAACACCATATACTGCAGCAAAAGAGACCATACATCACGAGAGGTAATGACCCCAACTAGGGTGTGAAGTGAAGCTTCAGACACAAAGCTTATTATACAGCCAAGTACGAACTTGGCCCGGCGACGCCATGAATCGGATAGAAGATATTCCTATCCATCATCCAGGAGCGAGGCAGGCATCAACAAGGTTCCATCAACGTAACCGTATAGATCATGGCTAGAGGGAAGGGGCTCGGATTGAAGCTTCCAAATCAAGTAATTTTAGGTTGTGAGCTTAATAAATATTGTAGTGGGTAGTGAGGGACTATGATTTGTCATTGTGGTGTTTGTATTCGATTGGGTGGGGTTTGATGTAGCAAACATATTAGGGGGCAGTGGGTATAGGAGCAGAAGAGAGAGCAGTGACATGTTTAGAGAAAGGAAAGGAGAAAATCGGTCAAATTGGACCGAGGGATTTTTGCTCTGATACCAGAAAGAGTAAGCAACTCACCTACCAACTCTAGCCTGGTCGTATTGTATTAATAGGAGAAAATAGATACAAAGTTTAGATAGGAAACTAAATCAAGGAATATCTTCAGAAACTAACAAGGTAAGCTGAGATTAACCTATGAATAAAATAAACAAGAATAATTCGGGGTATGAAATAGGTGGGAAGTTTTGAAATAAGTCGTGATTTGAGTTGTTGGTATTTTCTTGAAAGGTCAACTCAATTGTTTAAATGTCCTCCTGTAGTGAATCTAGTCAAGCTATGGGAAGTAGATCCACCAGGAATTCGGGGGTATGGAGGAAAAGCTCCTAGGTTTCAGCCAAGGCTGTTGAAGGGCTGGAATTTTGTGGAGTTCAATGGAGAGGTGGCCGATCCTGAGGTTGCAGAGTAGTGGCTTCAGGAGTATGAGTACAAGTTCCTACAGATGGGACATGATGAGGGGTTGAGGGTGCAAGAAACGACCATTCTATTTAAGGGTCATGCACTAGATTGGTGGACGTTGATGCCACAGAGTCGGGTGGTTCCGCAAGAGATGGAGTTTGATGAGTTTGTGGGAGAGTTTCATGATCAGTTTTGCCCAGATCTTTGGCGTGAGGAGAAGGCCAATGAATTCTTGGGATTGGAGCAAGGAGAAAAGACTGTCCTCACATACTACATAAAGTTTACCTCTCTCTCTAAGTGGTATGACGAGCAGACTAATTGGGAAAGGAAGCTCATCAATAAGTTCAAGAATGGGCGGAGAGTGGAGATTCAGGAGAGAGTCACCACAGTTGACATGGGGAGTTTGGTGTCAGTTAAGGAGGCGGGGCTGGAGAGGGAAAGGTTGGAGAACGGAAAGAAGGAAGAGAGAAAGAGGAAGGTGACGACCCCATCTACTCAGTTAGCAGCACACACTCATTCAACCAAGAGAGTTTAGTCTGCGTTCTTGGGACACCGAAGTGTGCAGTCTGCCCCGTCGCGTCGTGCACTTGTGTGTTTTACCTCTGGCCGTCTGGGTCACAAGATTGTTGAGTGTCAAGGAGTAGGATCGGTGCAAAGGGGAGGAGTGCCATCGGGGCTTCCTATGTGTGGCACTTGTGGGAAGCCTCACTTCGGGGTGTGTCACATACTTAGGCCTTCCTCGGTGACTTGTTACACTTATGGCTAGCCGGGTCATAGGAGTAACTGCTGTCCGACTAGGAGTGTAGCACCCGCCAGTCTGTGGGATCAGTGCAAGGACCAAGGGCTCCGTCTAGGAGTTTTTTAGGCAGAGGTGGAGGCAGTTGTGGGCGTGGAGCTGCGAGTTTTGGTAGGGGAACAGGTGCGAATGCCATTCCTGTGGGAGCTGGAGGAGACCAAGGGAGGCGGTACGCTCTTACCAAGGGTGCAGCAGAGAACGCGAATGACGTGGTGACCAGAATGATCTCCATCTTAGATCTTTCTGTTTACACTTTGTTTGACTCGGGCTCGACCCATTCCTTTGTTTATGAGAAATGCTTGAGTAGTTTGGGTGTTGTAGCTAGTAGTTTGGGGACTAGTTGGGGTGTAAGAAATCCTTTGGGGACTTCTGTTCAGGTAGATAGTGTGTGGAGGGGTTGTAGAGTGTTAGTGAGAGGTGCAGAGTTATTAGCTGATCTAGTGGTGCTTCCCTTCAACGAGTTCGATGTCATCCTTGGCATGGATTGGTTGGCTAGGCATGGGGCTTTGCTTGATTGTAGAAGGAAGGAAGTGTTGCTTGAAGTGGAAGGCGTGGATCAGGTGGTGTTCAAGGGAGTATGAAAGAGGGATTCGACACCTTTGGGATTGGTTTATGTGATGCAGGCTTTTTCATTTATTCAGGAAAGTTGTGAGGCGCTGTTAGTGTAGGTGTCGACTGAGCAGAATGTGGAGTTGGAGAAAGTGCCAGTAGCTCGGGAATTCGCTGATGTGTTTGAGGAGTTACCTGGTGCACCGATTGAGCGTGAGAGGAGTTCAACATAGAGTTGGTTCCTGGAACCGCTCCAATCTCCATTCCACCTTATCGGATGGCGCCGGCGGAACTGAAGGAGTTGGAGGAACAGTTGCAAGAGCTCTTGGATAAGGGGTTCACCCTCCCAAGTGTATCCCTGTGGGGAGCACCGATGTTGTTTGTGAAGAAGAAGGATGGGACGATGAGAATGTGCATTGACTATATGCAGTTGAATAAGGCAACGATCAAGAATCGATATCCTCTTCCAAGGATAGATGATCTCTTTGATCAATTGCAAGGGATTGAAGTGTTCTCGAAGATAGATTTGAGGTCGGGTTATCACTAGTTGAAGGTGGAGGACGGGTCGTTGCCGATGACAGCCTTTAGGACTCGCTATGGGTACTATGAATTCCTTGTGATGCCCTTCGGACTTACCAATGCTCCAGCCGCGTTCATGGCCCTCATGAATAAGGTCTTTCATGCATACTTGGATAAGTTCTTGATCGTGTTCATCGATGACATTCTCATCTACTCCAAGAATGAGAAGGAGCATGAGGAGCACTTGAGGATTGTTTTTCAGAAATTGAGGGAGCAATAACTTTTTGCGAAGTTTTTGAAGTGTGCTTTTTGGTTGGAGGAGGTGTTGTTTCTTGGTCATGTGGTCTCTAATAGGGGTGTAGAGGTTGATCCGAAGAAGATTGGAGCGGTGGTCAATTGGTCCCCACCTAAGGATGTGTCACAACTAAGGAGTTTCCTCGTTTAGCTGGTTATTATCGGAGGTTCGTTGAAGGATTTTCCACCATCGCATCACCTCTACATAAGTTGTTGAGGAAGGAGTCGAAATATGAGTGGAGTGAGGCGTTTGAGAAGAGTTTCCAGGAGTTGAAGAAGAGGTTGACTTCGGCTCCGGTGTTGACCTTGCCGGTGGAAGGTGGTGAGTATGTGGTATTTAGTGATGCGTCTTTACAAGGTTTGGGGTGTGTGCTCATGCAGGATGGGAAGGTAGTTGCGTATGCCTCACGTCAACTTAGAGTGCATGAGGTGAATTACCCGACTCATGATTTGGAACTACCGGCGGTGGTGTTTGCCTTGAAGTTATGGAGGCACTACTTGTACGGTGAGACGTTCAAGATCATGACCGATCATAAGAGCCTTAAGCACCTTATGGATCAGAAGGAGATGAATAGTAGGCAGAGGCGTTGGGTAGAGCTCTTGAAAGACTACGATTTCATCATTGACTACCATCCTGGTAAGGCCAATGTTGTAGCCGATGCTTTGAGTCGGAAAGAATTGGTCGACCTTAGAGCCTTGGAGGTTGAGATGCAAATGGATGAGGTTAGAGGTTTGCGTGCTAAGCTTAGCATTCGACCCATGTTGAATGATAGAATTGGTGAGGAGCAGCTTAAGGATGTTACCCTAGTGGCTATTCGGTAGGAAGTTGAGAAGGGTTTGGACAATGGGTTTGAGGTGGCCGAGGGGTTGTTGAAGTGCAAAGGTTGAGTGTCTGTGCAGGAAGTGGAAAGGTTGAGGAAGGAGATTCTAGAAGAAGCTCACTCTTCGATGTATGCTATGCATCCCGGTATGACCAAGATGTATCATGATCAGAAGTTAAATTTTTGGTGGCCGGGAATGAAGAAGGATGTAGCTCGTTTTGTGTCAACTTGCCTGATTTGCCAAAAGATGAAGGTGGAGCATAGAGCTCCGGGTGGTCTACTACAATCTCTATCGATCCCAGAATGGAAGTTTGCGGACATCACTATGGACTTCGTGTCGAGTTTTCCGCTGACTAGAGAGGGGAAGGATGCCGTGTGGGTTATAGTTGATCGCTTGACGAAAGTTGCTCATTTCATACCTATTTGGTTTAAGCCAAGTGTGGAGGAGTTTGCCAAGTTGTATATAGAGGAAGTGGTAAGGTTGCATGGGGTTCCCCGGTCTATTATCTCTGATCGGGGTCCGAGTTTCACATCTCATTTTTGGGAAGGATTGCATACGGCATTGGGAACTAAGCTCAAATTCTCGATGGCGTATCATCCTCAGACAGATGGATAATTGGAGAGGACGATCATTATCTTGGAGGAGTTGTTGAGAAGTTGTGCCATGGAATTTCAAGCTCCTTGGACTGATTTGTTACCTTTGGTTGAGTTCGCCTATAATAACTCGTATCATAGTAGTTTGAAGTTTGCACCTTTTGAGGCTTTGTATGGAAGGAAGTGTAGGACGCCTTTGTGTTGGGATGAGGAGGGGGCTAGAGTGTTGTCGGGTCCTCAAGTGGTTCAAGAGACGGCTGCCGTGTTAAGATTATGAAGGATAAGTTGAGGGCGGCTCAAGATAGGCAGAAGTCATATGCCGATGGTCGTGCTAGAGAGCTGGATTTTAATGTCGAGGAGAAGGTATTTCTGAAAGTGTCACCATGGAAGGGGCTGATGCGCTTTGGTAGGAAGGGAAAGTTGGTGCCTCATTACATCGGTCCGTATGAGGTCTTAGCTAAATCGGGTCCGGTTGCTTATGTGTTAGCTTTGCCAAGTGAGCTCGAAAGGATATAGAACGTGTTTCATGTGAGTATGCTTAAGCGATACCATGGAGATCCCTCTCATGTGATTCAGCCGGAGGATGTGGAGATTGAGCAAGATATAAATTATGAAGAGAAGTCGGTGGCAATAGTGGATAGGCAAGTTCGGGTTTTGAGGAATAAGCAGATCCCTCAGCTCAAGGTAATATGGAGGAACCACGAGAGCGATTCGGCTACTTAGGAGACCGAGGAGAGTATGAGGAGAAGGTATCCAGAGTTGGTGGAAGCTTATGCTTCAGGTATTGCCTCTCTTTAGTGTTCTTCTTGGGTGGTCCGTTGTGTTTTTGTCCTAAGTGAATGGGTGTGTGTTTGTGGGAGTAAGGTGTTGAGTAAGTTGGGAGTGGGTGCTTAGTTGGTTGGTAGTTTCGAAGGTAGAGCTATTGGGTTGTCGTTAGGGATTTTGAGAGTCAGTATGATGCTTGAGTTGTTGCACTTTGCTGCATTTTGGGTATTATATTGTTAGGATGCGTTAAGAGTGATTTCGGGGACGAAATCCTTGAAGTTGTGGAGACTTGTAACATCCCCGCCCAACCGGATGGATTAGAACTCGAGTTCGGGTGGCTAGGGTGCTGGAATCAGTGCTCCTGAGGTCCCCTTGAGGTCTGAGACGTTCGTGAACAAGCCGGGTTGAAGTTACAAAAGGGCTAACGGTGCAGTGTAGAGTACACGGCCGTGTAGTGTGATACACGCCGTGTATCACAATACATGTCGTGTATGCATGATACACGGCTGTGTACCTTAACTTCATAATCTCATCGAATGTGGTAGGAAATTAATACACGGCCGTGTGTTGTAGATACACGTTGTGTATCATGACACACGCCGTGTATTGTGACCTGGCAATAAAAGACGGATTTTGCACAAAAATTCATAACTTCTAATTCCTATCTCTCTCCTCGAAAAGCCATTGACGAACCAACTTCAAGCAATCTTTAGAGGGTGATTTCGGGAGCTGTAGAGGTCAGAATTGAGTTTCATTTGTTGCTATGAGTTCGTAGCGACGAGGAGAAGAGATCGCTTACTTCCATTCCTGGTTTCTGGGTGTAGATCGCGATCAGTGAGGAACGTTAGGCTATGAGTTTGGAGTTGGGGAAACTGAGTTTCTGAGGAACTAGAAGATGATTAGAGCCTCGTCTTCTATTCCAGGTGAGGGCTTAGCATGGTTAGGTAGTTTGGAACGGCGTGAGAAGTCTTAATTTCGGCTTAGATGAAAGCTAGGATTTGTATGAAACTGATGAGTGTAAAAGGGGTAAATCATGCTGTGAAATGTGTTTTGTCTGATTGTTGTTGTTTGTTGTGGTTGGGGAAATGGTAAGAAATGAAATGCATAATGGAATGACTTAGAAATGAGTGTTAGGGTGGAAATGGGAAATGGATGCAAACGATACGTTATATTGGTTTGTTAGTTGTGGTTGCAGGAGAATGACCCTGCCAATGTGGGGTCGTTCTGAGATAGAGGAACAGGTGGGTGGTCCCTAGACTCATAACATGGCTACCCCTGTACTTGCAGGTAGGGGTGGCCGGTGAGCTAGCCGATCACTATTTGTGTGTGGTGATTGTATGAGTGCGAGTTATGGAAAGGTTATGGAACTATGGAAGTGGATGGTGAATTGTGCACGAAAAGTGGATACATGTGTGATGTGATGAGGTGTATGGATGTTTTGTGTTCGAATAGCGTGACTTGTGAATCTTGTGTGAAAGTAGAACCGGAAGGAGCCCACACTACCCCACCCGAGATATTGGTTGATTGAGTCTGATCCACTAGGGTGGATCCCCTTGACATGGGTGTCAAGGGTGTTGATGGATTACTTGATGAGAGATGATGATGTTGATAACGCGTTCCCCATGCGGTAGCGGAGCACAAGGACCTCCCATGCGGTAAGGGGTGCGTCGGCCGGCCGGTGGTGGTGTGGATAACTCATTGGTGCCTAATAACACACATAAACATCACATGGTTCACACTCAATTTCACATGGTTCACACTCATTATGTTTCTGATGTTGTGGTTGTTGAATGAGAATGAAGAACTGACCTACGTGATCACCTAGACTGCTTTAGGACACTAAAAACTGGAAGGGTTAAAGTCAGGTTCCATTGTCGATGTCTTGTGCGGACTTTGGGACCGCTCCATTGGTTTAGGACAACGTGTAGGTAGGTCCAGTGGGATCACTCAATTTCAATAGGAAATTGATCCCTTTCTCCCTTTCAGGATCTCGTGGCTAGTGAGAGTGGTGACAGTGTTCAGAGTCGAGGGTGGATTTCGAGAAGTTCTGGACTGAAGCTATGAGGTGAAGACTGGAGCCTACTCGGAGTTGACTTTCTCTTTATTTCAGTTGACTTGGATATTTTGGGGGGTTTTCATGGATTTATGTACTTTGGGTTTATGTTGAATTGTAGAGATTTTATGTTGGATTTGGGTTGTATTCGGATTACTTTCTTTTATAGTTTTATGGAGGTCTCCTTCGTTATTTTATCATTTAAATTGTGGTTTACCTTGATTTTCGAGCTAGTTTTTGACTCAGTAATACACATGACCGGTTCAACCACAGATTCTACCAGGTTGATTCGGGAAGGGTGTTACATTATGCATTTTCCCCAAGCAACAATCAGGGCAGATAGCAGGAAAACGCTTATTCGAAAAAGATAAATTATTCGAGCAGAGCACTCGTTTGACGATATCCAAGTTTGCATGTCCAAGTCGATGCTGCCAAGTCGGCAACGTGGTAAAGTGCACATGTGGCCGAGTCACATCAGCGAGCATGTCTAGCGGAATCGGATAGAGGCCATCCTTACTCTGGCCTTGGAACAACAGGCGATGTGTTCTCAAATCCTGTATAGCCACCAAGTTCCGATAAAAAATAACAACCACATTATTGTCACGTGTTAGGGCACTAACAAATAAAAGATTTTGTCAAGACCATGACACATATAATATCCTATTGAGAGAAAAAGGAGAAGAGGACAAAAACATAGTGGATTGACCAGAGTGAGAGATCGGAATGAAATTATCATCGCTTAATTGAACTTGGTCGGTTCCTTCATATTCAAAGTGGATGGACGGGTTGGCTAGGTCATTGGTTAAGTGGTGGTTTGCACCCGAGTCCAATGTCCATGAAGCTTGGTTGGTTGATGCGCAAATTAATGCACACTAGTTTTACTTGATGGATCGCTCCAAAGAGATCGTTTTTCCCAGAGGGTCTCTTTTTTCTGTTACTCAACTATTGTGTGTAAAAGCTAATCTAGGTTTCATTGTTGGGTATGGTGAATGATTATGAACTAAGTAAGTAAGAGCGCAACTTAAAATAAATAATGCAAGCAAACAAGTTGGGGTTTCGAAGAATGACTAAGGCCTTTGTCTAGACTCGGATCTGCTCTAGCTCGATTAAGACGGATGATGCAAGGCAATTTCAGTTTCAACAGACTAGATGACTCGACACTTCCATTGGTATTCTCTACTCCATGGTGGGGACGCAGAGAAATTATCCTATCAAACCAACAAGTTCCTATGGTCAAGATAACTCACAAATTATCAAGAATGCACGAAGAACGATGAAATGTGACAAAGATATGCAAAGAGATTAGGTTCACCAGCCCTATGGTCAAGACACCGGCAAATCCTAACGACCTCCTAAACTCTACAATGATTCACGTCCATGGTCAGAACCGCAAAATCAAAGATGAAACAAGAACCCTATGATATGGTCAATCACAGATTCATAGAGCTTCAAATTAGGGTTAAAGAGATATCTCATCAAATGTCTAAATAAACCTCAACTAACATAAACGCGTTAAAAACCCAACATCATCCATACAAAATATAACTAGAGTTTCATCTAATCTGAACAAACCTAAAGAGTTTAGCTACTCATCGCTATAGAAGAAATCAGAGATACAATGGAAAAGAAAACTGGAGAAGAAGACATCTTACTCCGAGAAAACCTAATCCTGATGACTCTAAGAAATCTTCTGAGCTAATCCTCACTTCCTCTCGCTCAATCACGTCTTCAAAGCTCCGTATTCTCCTCCTAGAGTGTCTGGTTCGTCGGAATTCGAATGAAGAATGAAAAGTATGTGTTTTTCTCCCTATTTTGGGCTTAAAACCCCCAAAATCCGCAAAAATCTAGATTCTGGGGAAAAGTGCGCTTGCATGCACATAAAATGTGCACCGGCGCACTTTTTGTGTGCTCCCAAACGCACATTTGTCTGATCCTGCACAGTAGATTTTTTTTGCTATTTCGATGATCCTCGCTCCGTCCGAACTCCAAATTGATCCCTGTTTGAAGCGTCAAGCTCGTCAAAAGGTTTTTCACCATGTGGTAACCTTAAATCTCAATAAAAACAACTTGAAATGACATCAAATGGCCCAAAAGAGGGCTAGAGGATAATAACAAGTAATTTTCACGAAAGTTCCTAAAAACTATCAGAAATTGGTGTAGAAATAGGGGAATTTCACTCAAATGTGGTGAGATAAACGTCGTAAATCTAACGTCATCATTGGTGTTGTGAGGAGACGTGGCATAATGAGCAGTTGGTGGTCGTGGCGAGGTGGACGACCGTGGGGACGGGCAGAACTGGAAGTGATGACTTATTCCTTGACAATTGAAACAAATAAGCTAGCGGCTCCCAGTGGAAGTAGAATGCTGAGTTGGGCCTGATTGGTGCATGTTGTCTGCAGTGGTGTTTGTGTTATTGGTCCGACCTAGTGGAGCGGACTGTGGTCTGAAATAGCTTTGGCGGTTTACTTGGTGGGAAGGGAAATAGCGCCTAGACAGTGAGCTTCGATTAGGGCGTCTAGGCCTGTTGCGGACAGGGGCCTGGGGGCGAGAGTAGTTGTAACATCCCCGCCCAACCGAACGGGTTAGAGCTCAAGTCTGGGTGACTAGAGTGCCGGAAACGGTACTTAAGAGGGTCTCTCGAGGTCTGGGACGTTTGGGTGTGTGCCGGGTTGAAGTTGCAAAAGAGGGGAACAGTGTACAGTACCAAAAGTGCTGATTTTGGGCCCTGAAGTGCGCAGGCGCACTTTTAGAAGTGCCAGGCGCACTTTTCAATTAAAAAGGCAAACTTTCGGCGGAATATTCAAAATGTGCGCCTTTTTGGGGTCAAAGTGCGCCGGCGCACTTTTGGACATACCAGGCGCACTTTTCGTGCATAAAAAGGCGGATCCAGCACGGGAATTCATAAATTCCTTCCTCTTTTTTTCCCCCAACTTCGTTTTTGATGAACTGAAATTCCCCAAGTTTCAATCCTTGATTCCGGGAGTTGTAGAGCTCCGATTTGTGATCCGTTTGTTGCTACGCGTTCGTGGCGACGAGAGGAAGAGATCGCACATCGTGGTTCTGGGTGGTTCGGAGTTGGCTGCTGTCGGTGAGGAGGAGAAGAGCTACGACTTTGGAGTGGTAGAGCTTGGTCGTTCGGGTTCCGGGAGTTGTTTTAGAGCCTCGTCATCTTGTCAGGTGAGGGTTTAGCGTACGATAGGTAGAATTGGTCGACGTGAGGAGTTGAAACTTGACTTAGAAGAGTGTAGGGCGTTGCATGAAATTGAAAGAGAGTAAAAGGGAATTTCGTTATGTGATTGATTGTTGAGTATTTGCGATTGTTGTTGGTTGTTGTATGCTTGTTGATATGATGAATTGCATGATGATAGCGGGCTGTTTGTTATGTGCGATGAATGGGGAAAAGATTAACCTTGATGCTTAATGGATTGGATGTAGTAACGAGTGTAGGAGGGCAGGGGTATGATGCTGTAAGTGTATTTCTGCCTGGAATTGTTAATCTGTGGTTGCAGGAGGGTGGTCCTGCCAATGTGGGGTCGCCCTTAATTCACGAACAGGTGGATGGTCCCACCAATGTGGGGTCGTCCAATGAAGGACGTACAGGAGGGTAACCCTACGACTCATGACATGGCTTCCCCTGTACTTGCAGGTGGGGGTGGCCGGTGAGCTAGCCGTTTACCCTTAAACTGTTTGTGCCGTGGGAGGCGTTGAATGACTTGTGATGTGTGGTTATGTGTGATGTGGAATTGTGATGATGCTATGTGTGGTGTGTGTGTGTGGTTGTCGAGGTGTGTGAATGAGTGCAAGTGGTGTAGTTTGGGATATGGTTGAGTATGCGATTGATGTTGATGTTGGTGGTGGGAATTGATGTGAGTTCTGATGGTTGGATTGGATGATGCGAATAAGCTATGGGTTGAGTATGACGGTTGGTTGCAAGTGTTGAGTAATTGGTTGTGTTGATTGAATGATAGAACCGGTAGGAGTCCACACTGCCCACCTTGAGATGTGTTGAGTTGTGTCCGGTTCACGTTGAGTGAATCACTCTGGTTAGCTACCAGGGATTATTGTTGAGTCGGTCTGCGTTGAGTGGATCACCCAGGTCAAGTACCTGGGATTATGGTTGTGGTATCAGTCTACGTTGAGTAGATCACCCTGGGTTGTATTACCAGGGATTGTTGGCCGGCAGTGGTGGTGTGGAGCAACTCCTAGGCGCCTAATAACTCACCTAGAATTTAATGAGTCGAGTCGTGTTGTGACAGTATGATGTGTGGAGTCTGTGGGACAGGGGTTGGTAGTGTTGTGCTTGGTTGATGTTAGTAACTGTGAAACTGTGAATTGCGAGTTGTGTGGTTGAAGTATGAAAGTGGGTGCTATTCGTGTTGGAAGATGTATTGTAATTAAGTGTTGTATCGTGTGTATGATGACTTCGTTGATGCTATTATATTGCGGTATGAGATTGACCGGTGTGCATGTTCTAACCCTGATAGTGATGTTGTAGTGAGGATTGATGACTTGTGTACATTGCTGAATCTTATTAATTGTGTGTACTGGTGGAGGTAAGTTCTTGTGTGATCACCTAGTAGCATGCTAGGATTAAAATGATAATGGCTGTGTCAGATTCCGTTGTGCTGTTTGTGTGCGGAGTTGGGATCACTCCTAGGCTAGGTTCGGCGCATAGGTAGACCCAGTGGGTTCACTCAGTTTCATTAGGAAGCTGATCCCCCCCCAGTTTCTCTTTCAGGTGCTCGTGGCTAGTGCTAGGTTGGAGTTGCAGTTGAGAGTTGAGTTCGAGAAGGTTGTCGTTTGGAGCCATGAGGTGAAGATCGGTGACTTGCTTGAAGTTGACCTTGCCTGTATTTATTATATTTCAGTTGACCAGGATATTTGGGTGGGGGACTTTTGTAAACCTTTGAGGTTGGATTGGTTTGAGTTTCGGTTTTATGTTGGATTTTATATTGGAGGCCTCCGTTGGATTGTGGATTTTAATGAGAAGTTTCTTCTTCCTTTTTTTCGCGCTTTTGGTTAAACCTGTGCTTGCGTAGCATTCTATCTCGAGTCAATCTCGAGTAAACCGGGTTGATTTGGGACGGGTGCTACAGTAGTTCGCCTGAGGTAGGAAAGCCACATCATCATTCATTACGTCCGCCTCCTCAGGAGAAGAAGCCCGTGCAGCTCAAGGAAGGAAATCGACATCTGGCGATTTCGTAAGCTTCGAGTAAATGGTCGAAAAACAGGGTCGAGGACACGTAGCAATAGCTCATTAAAATCTCCTTCACACTCTGCAGCACCAAAAGAATGAAGGCGGTCGAAGTTGGACTTCGCCCGATTTAAATAAACCACAACAGAATCAGAGTTTTGGCGTAAATCATAGAGCTGAGACTTAAGGGATCTTATCTGAGAAGGGCTTCCAGCCCCTTATGCTACGATAAGAGCATCCAAGCGGCATAGGTGGTGGTGGCTCCAACGAGGGTGTGGAGAGAAGCTTCGGAGACCGAACTGATGATCCAGCCAAGGAAGAACTGGTCTTGGCGGTGCCATGAGACGAAAAGAGGATTCGCAGAGCCGTCAACAAGAGTTGCGTCTGGGGTAGGCTTGCTGCCATTAATATGACCATACAGATCATAGCTTGCGAGGAGAGGCTCGAACTAAAGCTTCTATAGGATGTAATTTTCCGCCATTAATTTTATGGCGAGAGAGGTTGGAAGGGAAGGTACAGTTGCGGATGGGAGAGGTGGTTCGGAGGTAGAGAACATGGTGGAGGGTGAGGAGCTCATGGCGGCGGCAGTAGAAAAAAAAAAGAGGTTATGATCAAATTGGATACCATGTAGAAGGAAAGACTCACCTGTCAACCCTGGCCTGGTGAAATTTATTAAATAGGTAAAGAGATTGTGTACAAGTAGGAAAGTGTATGAAATAAAATATTCACAACTATTTATCTACTAATAGAAAAGATAAATAAAATATACACAATGATTATCAAGATACAGTCGTATCTTTATCAGGCAGCAGCGGTGACGACTACGGGGAAGATGGGCCCAAAGATGAAAAAAAACTAATTAATTAATTTATTAATTTTTGTTAACACCGTCGGGAGAGGATCTGCGTCCAGGAGTTCTCGGTTTGGACCGTTCCAAACCCCACACACCAAGGGGCAATTCAGGTATTTTAGGAAATGCTATCTCTATCCCTTCACTTCACCCAAAAGCTACACCGCCGCCGTCGTCTGGCAATCCGACGTCAACAATAACACATCCAGCACCGCCGGCTCCTATCCCTCTCTCCTGCTCGATCGGATGGAAGCTCCGGAGCCACCGACGCTCGCCATCCTTCTTCCTCTTTCCCGCCAGCACTAGTCACTGAGCCTTGCTCCTTCCTGTCGGTGACTCACCACATCAGCGGTAGAGGATCCGTACACCACCGATGAAAAGGTGTAGACGTCGGCGTCGGACTCGGAGGCGTGGAAATCGTCGGCGATGATGGCGGAGGCTGGCTGTACAGATCTCCCAAATCTCCGACTTTTACTGCGATGCACAATCTCTTTCTTCTTTTAATTTTTTGAATTGCAAATCAGTCACTGTAGTTATAGTGTTACACAAATACATGGGGCTTGTTTAAATAACTTTGAAAGTTAACATTTTTTGTCACTTACTTTCATATTATTGACAATTATGATATCTCTTTTAACTTTTTGAATTGCAAATCAGTCACTACAGTTACAGTGTTACACAAACATATGGGACTTGTTTAAATAACTTTGAAAGTTAACATTTTTAGTCACTGACTTTCATATTATTGGCAATTATGATATTTTTATAATATTATAAAAGATTGAAGAATAAAAATATCCTTCTAGTTGCATGCATTGATTGATTAACTATTAATTTGATTAGATAACTAGTTAACTCGATTTATTAACTAGTTAACTCGATTAGATAACTAGTTAACAACTTGATAACTAGTTAACTCGATTGGCTAGTTAACTCGATGAATCATGATATAAACTAGTTAATTCGATAATACGTTAACTAGTTATCAGCAAAATAACATGTTAACTCGATTGGTTAACTGGTTAACAACTTGATAACTAGTTAACTCGATTAGATAGTTAACTTAATTGGTTAACTGGTTAACTCGATTGGATAACTAGTTAACTCAACTGGATAACTAGTTAACTCGATTAGATATCTAATTAACTACTTGGTTAACTAGTTAACTCGATTAGATAACTAGTTAACAACTTGGTAACTAGTAGCTCGATTGATTAACTAGATTAACTCGATTGGTTAATTAGTTAACTCGATTAGATAACTGATGACACTCGAATTAACGTGATTATCAGCCTCATTTAAGCAACATTTCATTGCTTAAGACACGGTTTTAGGGTAGAATAGTGAATATTCACTCAATCGATCCATCTCATGCCTTTTGTGTTAGCTTGGCCCATTTCGGGTCTATTTGATGGTTTTCTAATATTTTCATGTTAGCACAGGTGTTCGCCATCAAATACGGTAGCCAAGGACGTGTCTAAGGCACTGGAACCCCGAGGAATCACACCCGATTCAACCAGAAAAGTCATTCAACTCAAAAGGAATTCCTGCTCCATTTACACGCAGATTTTCGGCGAAAATACCCTTGAGTTTTCGCCGAAAATGCAAGAAAAAATCCTCTGTCCCGATCAATAAGAAGTTTTCGGCGAAAACCTTGGGAGTTTTTGCCGAAAACCCTGAGCCATTTAAGCTAGAAGAAACAGACGAATTCAACAGATATTTTCACCAAAAATTCCCTTGTATTTTCGGCGAAAATCCCAGTGAAAAAGCAGCAGTCGCCGGTTATGTTTAAATACTGAATCAAGCGGCTAAATGAATAGATGAGAACTTACACACAAAATTTAGAAAAAAAAGATTCGAAGACGGAGAGAGAGAGAGAGAGAGAGAACGAGTGAATAGAGTTGGAGGAGCCAGGAACGGATCGTGACGCCATCCATCCATCTCGGAGAGCCAGTGCTAGAAGTTGAAGATCCAGCAGATTGAAGCTGCCAGGAGTCGTCGAAATTAGGTTTTACAGTTCTTCTCTGTCTTCCCTACCTGAGATGCATTCTTTGTCTGTCTTCGATTCTTCTGTATTGAATATGAGTAGCTAAACTCGTAGAGCTTAGATTAGATGAACCCTAAGTGACCCAGGGCTTTAAAGCGGTCACGGATCGGCGGTGATTTGATTCAAAATTCATTCAGTTTCTCCTTCATGTTTGATTTGTTCTTTGTTCTTTATGTTTCTTGTCTGGTTTGGCCACCTAGATTAGATTCTTGTTAAGCTAAGGATAGAAGCGAACACTCGCCTTACTTTAAAACATTAAATTGAACAATTAACCTTATAATTGGAGTGTGCCTTTCGTAGGAACCGGTTAGGGTTAATCCACTGCAAGAGTAACTCATAAATCGTTAGTAATTCCACCAGTTAAGTTTAGTCATTGCCAGAGGCGACCGTACCCGGGCGACTAATTAATCTTGGTAGCTAGAACGGATAGAGCGAACGTTCGCCGGTCTTAAACCTAAGGGTCAGGAGTTATGGTGGTCTCTTCGAATTAATTGAATAAGAATCAAAATCTGCTGATCTGTTGATTGCCTATGCTCTGGTGAACGAAGGGGGATTCAAAGTCTAAGTTCGTTTGTCATCTCTGTTTTAATCAACCAATTTCCAATCTGTTTTTAGTTTCAATTTTTAATTTCTTTGCATTTTAGTATAGAAGTCGTGGAACTCACACCACGCACAACGTGTTTAATCTTGAATTAAATTGCCAACATCTTTGAGTAAGGAAGTAGAGGAGACCCCTGGAATACAATCTACCCTAGCTTCACAGCTTGGTAGTCATTTGATTGACCGCTATTCTGCAACTCATCAAATTGGCGCCGTTGCCGGGGACTCTTCTATATCGTTGAAAGAAGAGTTGGCATTTTCATTCTTCTACCTTTCCATCTTTCATTCCCATCACACTTCGATTTTACACCGGTTGTGTTTGTTTTTGTCCCTTGCAGATCATAGCAGGTACAGAAACGGATCACTTCCGTTCCATCTTCCTTTACCGCAATGGCTGCTCCTAAGAGTGTTGCGGACTACAGTAAGACGCGTGTATCCAATTTTTGATCCCCCATCACCGTGCTTTCTAATGACGATGATCCTTATTATGAGATTAAGATTCCTCTCCTAGAACTAATCTCTAGGGACATACAATTCGAAGGGAGGCCAGATGATAATCCCTGCACACATATAACCGACTTTCTGGCTGTCTGTGACACTTTCAAGTCTGGGAACCTCAACAAGAACACTTTGTCTCCGAGCTTTTCCGTTCTCTCTCAGAGGTGCAGCTAAGCAGTGGCTTGGAAGCAAACCACCAGGTCATTACACTAACTGGGAGGCATTAGCTCAAGACTTTGTTGAGGAATACTTTCCTCCCGCAAGGACAACTGCTTATAAAGACCGCATCTCCAGGTTCACTCAGAGAGAAGATGCAAGCCTGTATGACACTTGGAATGAATTCCAATCTCTTCTCTTCAACTGTCCTCACCATGGGTATGAACAAAGACAGCTGGCTGAATTCTTTGCTCGTGGTATGCGCGAAGAATCTGCAAATTGGGTCAACTCCCTAGCTGGCGGAGATTGCACCGCCCTTACTCCTCAGGATGCTCTTCTGCATTTCGCTAACTGTGCTTCCAAATCTAGAAACTGGGAGAGGCAAAGAGAAGGAACCAAGAGTCAGAGTCAGATGAGTGTTGCAGAGCATATCAAAGCGGAGGTTCAGAAACATCTACAAGCAGTTGGTATTCCTCTCGATCCCCCGTCAGCTACCATCTTTTCGGCTGACTGTGGATGGTGTGGATCCTGTGCTCATAACGGTGGAAGCTGCCTCAACTTCGGTACAACAGAAGTCTGGTCTACAGAAGAGATAAACTTCGTTGATCAAGGCTTCGCCAACAATCAGAAAGGCTATGCTGGTTACAGAAACTACGTGCCACGGAACCAGAGCAACCGGTTAGTAGATCCTTATCAAAGACCTCCGGGATTCATTGGAGGACAACACCAGTTTCAAGCAAAGTCGTACTACAATAGAGACATAGAATATGAGAAGAAGTTTGATCAGATTATGAGCAGACTTGACGACCACGACATTCAATTAAAAGATCAAGCTGCACTCAATCAAGGACAGAGAGCTTAGAGCCAGCGGATAGAGGATGCTATAAGCAATATGACTAAACTCTTTACTAGCAATCCCAGCAGCATTTCAAGCAGACTCCGGTGCAAAGAGCGAACACGCTCAAGCTATTACCACCAAGAGCGGCAAGCAAACAACTGACCCAAAGGCTCCGGAACCTGACGTGATACCAGATACCAGTGCTGCCATGGATATGCCAGAAATTGAAGATATCACAGAAGAGGAAGAAGAAGCATCTGCTCCTCCTCTTCCCAAGACAGCTCCTGAGCCTGTCTTAGCGCCATATGTACCTCGGATTCCCTTCCCAAAAGCTGCAATGAGGAAAGCCAAGGATCATGACACTCAGTATAAGAAGTGGTACAATGTTCTTAAGACTGCAGAGATCAAGATACCAGTGACAGAAGCTGTAGAGATTATACCACCACTTGGGAAGTTCTTTAAAGACCTAGTGAAGAAAGTGAAGAACGGAGACGCGTACTCTGTCATGCTTACTAATGAATGCGCTTCTATTCTCGGTGCGCCATCTCCCATACGACAGCTGCCACCACCCCCAGCTAATTGTTTTGATCCCGGTCCTTTTACATTACCGTGCATTATTAATGGCATTAAAATTAGTCTGGCTGATTCTGGTGCTTCTATTAATGTTATGCCTGTTTATCTATATGAGAAGCTGAATCTAGGGCAGTTAAAACCGATTACTCTGCATCTAGTGTTAGCTGATAGGTCTGTTAAACTACCTAGGGGAATAATAGAAGATGTAGCTGTCTGTTGTGGTCCGTTTACTATAATTGCAGATTTTGTCATTCTAGATACTCACGAGCCAGACGGAACACTTATCCTAGGTCGACCTTTCTTAGCTACTGCTGGTGCAAATATTAACTGCAAACAAGGCCTGTTAACTTTGAGTGTAGGACAGGAGAGTGTTGCATTCCGCATTAAGGATAGCATGAGATACTCTGTTACTCAAGACGATAACTGTTATACTGTTGATCCCCTAGAGTTGGCCTCGGCCAACTTCGTTACTAATGCTTTATCTAGTGATCCACTAGAGTTGTGTTTGATTTCAGGGATTGACAATGCATTAGAAGATATAGAGCAGCGCCTATGGCAAGATGAGTTAGACGAACAGAAGGCGACATTCACACCCATCACCGCGCCTACACACATCGAGCCAGCATCGAGCCGGATTAACCTCATACGAGGATCCGCGAGAACTTACTTTGAAGGAGCTGCCTGACCCCCTAGAATACGCATTTCTGGGGAAGGTCTGCCAGTTACCAGTCATCATCAATTCGAATCTATCTCTCGAGCAGAAAGAGCAACTGATCAGGCTACTCAAGAAGCATGTCAGAGCTATTGCCTGGCAGTTAGCAGACATCAGAGGCATCTCTGAAACCTTCTGCAAACATAAGATAGTTGTTGATGAAGAATTCAAAACAGTCAGACAACCACAACGCCGACTTAACCCTCTGATGCAGGAAGTTGTAAAGAAGGAAGTACTCAAGATTCTAGATGCCGGTATCATCTATCCTATTGCCGACAGTCCTTGGGTCAGTCCGACCCAAGTTGTCCCGAAGAAAGGTGGAAACACAATCATCCCTAACCCGAAGGGTGAGCTCATCCCGATTCGCACAGTTACCGGATGGAGAGTCTGTATTGATTACCGACGACTCAATGATGCCACCAAGAAGGATCACTTTCCACTGCCGTTCATTGATCAGATGCTTGAACGATTGGCTGGTCATGAATACTACTGTTTCTTAGACGGGATGTCCGGATACTTCCAGATCCCCATCGAGCTTGATGATCAAGAGAAGACGACTTTCACCTGCCCGTTTGGTATGTTTGCTTATCGTCGTATTCCTTTTGGTTTATGTAATGCTCCTGCTACCTTTCAGAGATGCATGCTTGCTATATTTGGAGATCTGGTAGAGAATGTGGTGGAGGTATTCATGGACGACTTCTCGTCTATGGGGATTCATTTTCCAAGTGCCTGGCTAATCTGGACAAGGTGCTAGCTCGTTGTGAGGAAACCCACCTAGCTCTTAGTTGGGAAAATGTCACTTCATGGTTACCGAAGGCATTGTTCTGGGCCATAGGATTTCTAAAGCCGGTATAGACGTTGATCGTGCAAAACTTGAAACCATCGCCAGCTTACCACCGCTGACCTCAGTTAAGACAGTTCAAAGTTTCCTTGGTCATGCTGGATTCTACCGAAGATTCATCAGAGATTTCTCCAAGATCACTCTTCCAATGACGAAGCTTCTTGAGAAAGATGTTCCCTTCATATTTGATAAAGCTTGTCTTGAAGCCTTTGAGACTTTGAAGACTCAACTCACCACCGCACCGATCCTTACAGCGCCAGATTGGAATCTTCCATTCGAGATTATGTGCGATGCTAGTGAGTTCGCCGTTGGCGCGGTTCTTGGTCAGAGGAAGAAGAAGAGATTTCATTCTATTTACTTTGCTAACAAGACACTCAATGATGCTCAGAGAAACTACACTAATACGGAGAAAGAGCTTCTGGCCATCGTTTTCTCCTTTGACAAGTTCAGACAGTACCTGGTTCTTTCACATACCATTGTCTACACAGATCATGCTGCCTTGCGCCATCTATTAGCCAAGCAGGACTCAAAGCCACGTCTCATCCGATGGATCCTTCTCCTCCAAGAGTTTGACATAGAAATTAAAGACAAGAAAGGAGCAGAGAACTTAGCGGCGGATCATCTTTCCCGACTGGAGGAATCACAAACAGGTAAGCCTACTACCCTATCAATGATTCTTTCCCTGACGAGCTGTTGCGTGTTGAAACGTATGAACAGGTTAACAGCATAGTTATCAAGCCCTAGGCAATCCCTCACGCTCAAGATCTGAGTAATGCAGCCGACTCGGAAGAACCATGGTATGCAACCCTGGCTAATTACCTCTCTCACGGCATTGTACCTCATAAGCTAGATTTCAATGCATGCAAGAAGCTCTTTAAAAAAGTCAAGTCATACTTCTGGGATGAGCCCTTCTTATATCGCATCAGTATTGACGGGATGATCCGGAGATGTGTCTCTTACATCGAAGCAGCTGACATCATGCGTAAATGCCATGAAGGACAGTTCGGAGGACACTTCAGAGGCAAACACACTGCGAGAAAGGTGCTCAAAACAGGTTTTTACTGGCCTTCAATCTTTAGTGATCGTGATGTTTTTGCTCGACGTTGTGATGCGTGCCAGCGATCAGGTAACATCTCTATCCGTAATGAGATGCCCCAAATTGTTTCTTTAACTGTTGAAATCTTTGATGTTTGGGGAACTGATTTTATGGGTCCGTTAACACCCTCCAACGGAAACAAGTACATTCTTATAGTCGTTGATTATGTTTCTAAGTGGGCTGAGGCTGAAGCTCTACCCACTAATGATTCAAGAGTGGTGGGTCGGTTCCTTACCCGTTTTTTCACGCGTTTTGGTTCACCACGCTTTATCATAAGCGATAGGGGTACCCACTTCCATGGACAATTCGACTGCTTTGGTGTCACCCACCGTATGTCCACAGCTTATCATCCTCAAGCGAATGGTCAAGCGGAAGTGACAAACCGTGAGCTCAAGCGGATTCTTGATAGGAAAGTTGGTCGGTCCCGCAAGGATTGGTCATCTAAGCTCAATGATGCCTTATGGGCTTATCGAACTGCCTACAAGACTCCCATCGGTACCTCACCGTATTAGCTGGTCTATGGCAAGGCATGTCATTTGCTGGTTGAGCTTGAGCACAAAGCATTCTGGGCTAACAAAGAGTTGAACATGAGCTATGCAGTAGTAGGTAATATGCGTCACGACCAGATCGCTGAGCTTGAGGAGCACCGACTCCACGCATATGAGAGCACGAAGTTATACAAAGAGCGCACGAAGAAAATTCATGACTCTTAATTGAAGACGATCAAGCAGTTCTACCCAGGAGATGAAGTCCTCTTATATAACTCTCGATTGAAGCTCTTCCCAGGTAAACTAAAGTCTCGTTGGTCCGGACCTTATACCGTGGTGCGGTAGACATCTTTAGGTAGTGTCCTAATCAAATTGCATGATCAAGAGCCGTTTATGGTCACCGGGCATAGGCTTAAGAAGTCTCTGCAAGGACTAGCTGTCTCTTCCATCGACGTGCACTACTTTGCTTTGGAATCATGACACAAATCCAGGTATCGTCTGGCTCACGGACGTTAAACAAGAGCGCTTCGTGGGAGGCAACCCACGGCTGGAGTCAGTCATTTTTGTTTCGAGTCATTTTGTTTAAAAGCTTCTCCTTCAAAAAAAAAACAAAAAAAAGGTTGCCGACTGATTTTCAAGTGAATTTTCGGTGAAAACCTCCCTGGTTTTTCGCCGAAAACTTGAGTTTAAATCAACCTTTTTTCTCGTGTTTCTCGCCACCGACACTTCTCGCCGAATTCTCTCACACTTTTCGCCGAACCTGTTTTCGATTTTAGATGGAATTTTCGCCGAAAATTATCCAATTTTTTCGCCGAAAGTGTTGCTAATTTCAGCCGGTATTTAAATCCCTCAGCCTTCACTTTTCGCGCACCCCCCCCCCCGAAACACCTTTTTTTTCGCCGCTCTCTCTCTTTGTTCGAAACCCCCCGCCGCCGCCACTTCACCAATCGACCCGAGCCGCCGCCGCTAAATCAGCCGCCACCAGCCATTGCCGCCACCGCCTATCCCTAATCATCTTCAACCTAGAGCCCTAGAATCGGAGCTCTACAGCTCCGGTTCCTCCTGAGCATGTTTTCCAAACTTTTCGTCGGTTTCTCAGATTTCCATTCGTTTTCTCGAGTCATGTCTTCACGGTTAGTTGTTCAGCCCTTGATTGTGACTCTTTTGGCTTTTTGACTTTCAGTTTTCGGCAAGATTGACTTTGGTTGACTTTGTGGTTCTTCCTCGATTTTCATGATTGCTATTTCGGTGTCACTTGGCTAGGTTCTGGCAATTTCTTTTTCACCTTTTACGGCTCGTGAATTGTTGTCTGTGAGATCGTGTTCATGACTCACTTCATTCCTCATGCTTGCTTAATTGAATGACATTTCTTTGCTGCTATGTCTCGATTTGGTGATCTCTCGATTTTCTTTGCTTGCCCTCACTTGTCAATCTAAGTGTGGGGTAGGATTTTCATTTCTAATTCTGGTGTTCCTTGAGTTATGTTTTACAGGGCTCCCAAACGATTCAAGACCGCCAGTGCAGATAGGGCGCAGTGATCCTCGGCTCGACAGAACCGGACTCCATCCTCCCGACCACCCGCACCGGCTGCACAGACATTGACGGCTGTGGCCATCATCCCCGACGATACACCGAGCCCTGTGACTCCTATCTCCCATGTTCTTGCACCCGCTACTGGGGCACTACACCCTTTCATCTCAGCCCTTGAGCCGCACCAGCTAGAGGTCTTTCAGAATATCAAAGACATTCATCCGGCTAAGGTGGCAGTTCTCTCTTTAGACAGTCTCAAGGACCACAACCCGGCTTGGCACTCCACCATCAACACCGCCCTTCATAAAGCCAGGTTGCGTGTTCTGACCGCTCATGGTTCCCCCTACCCGCTTGTCGCCCTTCAAGAGTTCTGGAGTTCATTCCGGCACCTCACTCCGAAGCCCATACGTGATCAGAAATTCCTATCCTTTCACCTCGGTGGTGTTCTCCATGAGAAGTCCATCCACGAGTTCGGCCTCCTGCTGGATCCGCACGTCAACATCCCTACAACATCCGCTAGCTTCAAGGACACATACTCCATCACGGTGCTCCTTACCCAGAAGTATGGAAGTGGGCAGCTGACCTATCCGAGATTGAGCCTATCGTCAACCCCACGGTAGGTGATATTTTTCACCCTATTCTTAAGTTCTTACATTATGTTTCGGTGCTAATGTGACTATATTTAGTGCATTTTAAGTCCTCGATTAGCCTAGGGATCTCCCGTGTTTGATCTCATTTTGCTATGATTTATAGGCATTTATGGATGTTTTATGCAAAGTGCCCTTTTGTTGCCCAGTTGCCACTTTGAGGCCAATTCTATGTCTATTGGAGTTGTTTTCTTTGCATTTTCAGGTTTTGGCATTGAAGTACTGGTGACAAGGACCACGTAGGATCAAACGGGAGGCCAATCGGAGCTAGGACGGAGGAGATATGGTCGTTGCAAAATCGAGAAAAATGCACCTTTCAACTGAAGAAGTTTTCGGCGAGAACTCTAAGTTCTCGCCGAAAACCCTTTGCATTTCCAAACAGAAGGTTGGCAGAAGGCAGTCGTCCGATTTATGAAGAACTTTTCGGCGAAAATCATTCAGAGTTTTCACCAAAAATGTATGAAGGAATGTCAAAGCCGCCGGTGATTTTCAAAGAGATTTTCGGCAAAAATCTTACATAATTTTTGCCGAAAATTCCAGCTTTCTTCCAGCGGACTATATACAGTTGAAAGGGGCGAAAATTGAGAGGGGATTTCATTCTTTCTTTTTTCAAACCTTCATCAAAACCCTTTTCTCTCAACTTCTCAATTATATTCTCCTCATCTCCAATCCACAACCCTAGAGCAAGGTGCAACTCAAAGTAGAGGAGCTTGGATTGAAGTCCACAACCTTGGAAGAGGAGCTTGCAAGAGGAGGATTGCCATGGTGTTCTTGGTGATCATCTTTCTTTCTCTTTCCTTCATTTCCTTGGCCATGTGTGGCTGATTTCTTAGGTTTCCATGGATTGATAGATTAGTTGTGCTAGGATAGAGGTTGATTGTACAAATATGTCATGATTGATCTTGGATTGTAAGAAGATGGTCTCTAGACTTGTTGTTAATTCCAAATTGTGTTATGGCTTGATTTGGTCTATCATTTGTGATGTAATGCATGAGAGTGCTTAGATTACATGGTTTGTAGGTCTAGGGATTGAAGGGAGTGTGTTCTAAGAGATTAGATCATCTCAATTCAACCATAGTTGCATGATTTCTCACTTGTGCATTTTATTGAACACTTGGTGTGCATTAGGTTTTTCATTCAATTGAACTTTGATTAGTCTTTTGATGATTCTCTTAGTGTTAGGGCATTGACATGAGAGTGTGGTGTCTAGCCTAGTAGTCATAGAGTCATAGGAGAGGGTTTTGTAGATTGGCATTTCATCAAACACCTTTAATGCATCCTTAGTCACTTAGCTTGAGAGCGAGAGCCTAGGTTGAGTGGTTCTAGGATAGGGATTTAGTGCGACGAGAGTGCATTGAGTCTATAGAAGGGATTTGCGTGGTCATTTGATTGCAACCTCGATCATGTTTGGCTTGTTTGTGCATTTGTTCCTCTTGAGCATGATGAACCTATCTTTCCAAGTGAACCTCTTTTATCTTTGATTTGCACCGTTTTGTTTTGCTTTCTTGTTTAGTTTCCTTTATGTTTTTATTTCCTTTTCAAACTAGAACCAATTTCAAAAGAATAGACCGTCCATGAACCGTGTGAGTATTAGCTTTTGAGAGAGCCCTCGTGGAATACGACCTTGATAGTTGTGAGTTAAATCTTGCACATCAAGTTTTTGGCGCCGTTGCCGGGGAACTTTCTCAATCCTTTGAAAGCATTTAGTAGTGGACCGTTCTATTCACTTCCTTCCGTTTTAGTTTTGCTTCTTTGTTATTTCTTTTTGTGGTGTTGCTATCCCGCATTGTTGTACTACTTGGTTGTGTTTGTTGTGCGTGTTTGTAGGCCCCTTCTCCACCTATCTAATTCATGGGAGCAAGGCTGCAACTAAGATGAACTCGTGGAATGGAGGTAATGGTTATGGTACCTATCAAGGGTGGAATCCACCTCCTAGCCCATACTATGGTCATCCTACTTCATCCAACTACGACCAAGGAACTTATGAGGGAGATAGCCAATGGTGGGATCAAGATCAACAAGTTTCAACACCTATGTGGAATGAGCAATGTCCCTATCCATCTCCACCCTACCATCAAGTCTTGTCGGAGTATTATCAAGAGGATTTCACAAGTCATGAACATTCTCAACCGCCTTCCATGCTAGAGGAGCTCTTTAAGATGGTGGAAGAAAGCAAGCGTCCTCATGAGGAGTTCACAAGCTATGAGCAACCCTCTCAACCTTCTTCTATGCTAGAGGAGCTCTTGAAAATGGTGAAGGAAAGTGAGCGTCCTCAAGAGGAGTTCGTAAGCTATGAGGAACCTCCTCCATCTCTTCCCACGCTTGAGGAAACTTTTAAGATTACGGAAGACAATGCGAACCAACTTAATCGTTTAGCTCAAGGCGTGACGCTCATCAAGGAAGCTCTAGAGTATGAACAACACTCTCCACCTTCCCCCACAATTGAGGAGATGTTGCAAATTGCGGAAGATAATGCGGCTCGGTTGGATCGTTTAACTCAAAGTGTGAAGCTCATCACCGACACCTTTGAACCGGAAGTGCTTGTCATGGAAGAAGAAGAAAGTGAGTTTCCCCAAAAGGAGTTCATGAGCCATGAGAAACCTCTTCCACCTCCTTTCATGCTAGAGATGTTACGAATTGCGGAGGATAATGCAAACCGAGTTAACCGCTTATCCCAAAGCATAGAGCTCGTCACAAAGATTCTTGAGAATGAATGGCATCCCAATCATTTGGAGCAAGTTTATGATGATGAAGATGAGACTTGTGAATCCGAGGAGCTTGACACTAAAGAAGAGTTGGTAGTGGAGGAGATTGAGGAACATGTTCTACCCGAGGACACACCAAGTAACAATGATATGAGGATAGAAGAATCAAGGAGACTTGAGGATGATGACCCTTTAGAGGAGGTGAGAGATGATTTGGAGACGCTTCAAGAAGAGGTGGCACCGAGAGTGGAGCACGAAAGTGAACAACACCACCCTATTGAGGTCCCACCAAGGATTGTGAGTATTCTTCAATCTTCTTGCTTGATCATGAAGTATTTGTGCCCAGAACCCAAGGAGACATGCATCTCTACCCCCCTTAGGTGATAATGGAAGAGGAGCCGCCCATGTTTGAACCGGAAAACTCTTCGAGTGACATCACCAACTTGGAGACGATGGAGCTCAATGGTGGCCCCCTACCATACTTTCTTCCTCAAGCTTCGAAACTCAAAGGTAGCAAGCCACCCTAAGGTGCCAAGTGTTATACAAGCATCAATGTGCATGGGCTAGTCTACCATTCTCCCAAGATGTTTCTTTGAGCTCAATCTTCATCATGGAAGAAGCTACTTGACATCAAGGAGGTACTAAGTTGGACACCATAGCACAGGTATCGTCGAGCTTAAGACGGTAACCAAGCGCTTCTTGGGAGGCACCCCATGTTATCTTTAATTTTTCTCTTTTAATTGTTGTTTGAGGTTTTTGGGTTGTTTTAGCTTTTTGAATAAGGTTTGGCAAGCAATTAGGATCACTCTTCACCAAGGATCTTCATGGAACTCTTTCACCACTATTACGTTCTATGCTCCTCTCTACCAACGCGGTAACCTCGTTCCACCTTACCCTCTCTCTCTTGATTATTGAGGACAATGCTCCTATTAGTCATAGGGGAGTTTGAGGTTTGGTGTGAATATTTGTCGGTAGAAGTCCTATGCTGTGCTTTGATGATTTGCATGATCTTGATTGAATGTCAAATTCCTCTATTGTAGAATCGTTCAGTTCTTGACTTTTGGTGTTTAATTGGCTTCAATCTTTCACAATGACGTTTAGACTGTTCCACTTAGAACCTATAACCAGCATGCTAGCACTAATGTCAAATGAGTCTAGGCCAGAACAGAGATTTTATCACTCTTGTATGTTGGTTGATTGGTTTGATACGTGTTTTTGTACTGCTCGATAACACCGATATAAGATGATGTAGGCAATCAAAATTATCACCCTTTTCCATGTTTTTCTTCACCTTTTTGGTCCCTCGTGATTGTGGCTTGAGATTAGACGGAATCCAATTCGAAATCTTGTATTGAAGTTGTAAGGGGCTAAGGATCAAGTGGCTAATTTGGAAAGAAAATGCTCAAAAGAAAAGAAAAGCTAGGCAAGCTCAGCACCTAAGTGAAGTGTCGGGTTGAGCACTAGCAAAGGCAAAAGCTGTGAGCTAGGCAGGTTCAACACCTAAGTGAAGTGTTGGATCGAGCACTAGTATGCAGTAGAAAAAAAAAAGGGAAAAAAAAAGAGTTCTCAAATGTAGCCCTTGATCCTAGCCAGAGTTTGTAAAGTGCGGATTTAGAAGCGGATGAAGTCGAGTCGATAGCCACATCATGATCACTCATCACTCTCCTACCCCCGCCTTATCCGTTCCATTTCCCGAGTTCAAGTCCTTTTGATTAGAGTCGGTGTTTTCGGTTTTTCTGTGTCCCAATTAACCACTACTTGAAGTGTGCAGATATTAGTGAGGTCTAGACTTGTTTGGTTGACGTTCTTGCATGTGTAGGTTAAGTTTGTTCGTGAAACAGTTTAAGCCAAATTGTTATCGTTCGAATCTCAATGTAACCGATCTTGTCATTTGTGGACTTGGATGTTTTCTAATTCATTTGCTTGAGGACAAGCAAAGCTTAGTCGTAGGGGAATTTTATGTGACTATATTTAGTACATTTTAAGTCCTCGATTAGCCTAGGGATCTCCCGTGTGTTGATCTCATTTTGCTATGATTTATAGGCATTTATGGATGTTTTATGCAAAGTGCTATCTTGTTGTATGGTTGCCACTTTAAGGCCAATTCTATATCTATTTTCTTTGCATTTTCAGGTTTTGGCATTGAAGTACTGGTGACAAGGAGCACGTAGGATCAAACGGGAGGCCAATCGGAGCTAGGACGGAGGAGATATGGTCGTTGCAAAATCGAGAAAAATGCACCTTTCAACTGAAGAAGTTTTCGGCGAGAACTCTAAGTTCTCGCCGAAAACCCTTTGCATTTCCAAACAGAAGGTTGGCAGAAGGCAGTCGTCCGATTTATGAAGAACTTTTCGGCAAAAATCATTCAGAGTTTTCACCAAAAATGTATGAAGGAATGCCAAAGCCGCCGGTGATTTTCAAAGAGATTTTCGGCAAAAATCTTACATAATTTTCGCCGAAAATTCCAGCTATTTTCCAGCGGACTATATACAGTTGAAAGGGGCGAAAATTGAGAGGGGATTTCATTCTTTCTTTTTTCACACCTTCATCAAAACCCTTTTCTCTCAACTTCTCAATTATATTCTCCTCATCTCCAATCCACAACCCTAGAGCAAGGTGCAACTCAAAGTAGAGGAGCTTGGATTGAAGTCCACAACCTTGGAAGAGGAGCTTGCAAGAGGAGGATTGCCATGGTGTTCTTGGTGATCATCTTTCTTTCTCTTTCCTTCATTTCCTTGGCCATGTGTGGCTGATTTCTTAGGTTTCCATGGATTGATAGATTAGTTGTGCTAGGATAGAGGTTGATTGTACAAATATGTCATGATTGATCTTGGATTGTAAGAAGATGGTCTCTAGACTTGTTGTTAATTCCAAATTGTGTTATTGCTTGATTTGGTCTATCATTTGTGATGTAATGCATGAGAGTGCTTAGATTACATGGTTTGTAGGTCTAGGGATTGAAGGGAGTGTGTTCTAAGAGATTAGATCATCTCAATTCAATCATAGTTGCATGATTTCTCACTTGTGCATTTTATCGAACACTTGGTGTGCATTAGGTTTTTCATTCAATTGAACTTTGATTAGTCTTTTGATGATTCTCTTAGTGTTAGGGCATTGACATGAGAGTGTGGTGTCTAGCCTAGTGGTCATAGAGTCATAGGAGAGGGTTTTGTAGCTTGGCATTTCATCAAACACCTTTAATGCATCCTTAGTCACTTAGCTTGAGAGCGAGAGCCTAGGTTGAGTGGTTCTAGGATAGGGATTTAGTGCGACGAGAGTGCATTGAGTCTATAGAAGGGATTTGCGTGGTCATTTGATTGCAACCTCGATCATGTTTGGCTTGTTTGTGCATTTGTTCCTCTTGAGCATGATGAACCTATCTTTCCAAGTGAACCTCCTTTATCTTTGATTTGCACCGTTTTGTTTTGCTTTCTTGTTTAGTTTCCTTTATGTTTTTATTTCCTTTTCAAACTAGAACCAATTTCAAAAGAATAGACCGTCCATGAACCGTGTGAGTATTAGCTTTTGAGAGAGCCCTCGTGGAATACGACCTTGATAGTTGTGAGTTAAATCTTGCACATCAAGTTTTTGGCGCCGTTGCCGGGGAACTTTCTCAATCCTTTGAAAGCATTTAGTAGTGGACCGTTCTATTCACTTCCTTCCGTTTTAGTTTTGCTTCTTTGTTATTTCTTTTTGTGGTGTTGCTATCCCGCATTGTTGTACTACTTGGTTGTGTTTGTTGTGCGTGTTTGTAGGCCCCTTCTCCACCTATCTAATTCATGGGAGCAAGGTTGCAACTAAGATGAACTCGTGGAATGGAGGTAATGGTTATGGTACCTATCAAGGGTGGAATCCACCTCCTAGCCCATACTATGGTCATCCTACTTCATCCAACTACTACCAAGGAACTTATGAGGGAGATAGCCAATGGTGGGATCAAGATCAACAAGTTTCAACACCTATGTGGAATGAGCAATGTCCCTATCCATCTCCACCCTACCATCAAGTCTTGTCGGAGTATTATCAAGAGGATTTCACAAGTCATGAACATTCTCAACCGCCTTCCATGCTAGAGGAGCTCTTTAAGATGGTTGAAGAAAGCAAGCGTCCTCATGAGGAGTTCACAAGCTATGAGCAACCCTCTCAACCTTCTTCTATGCTAGAGGAGATGTTGAAAATGGTGAAGGAAAGTGAGCGTCCTCAAGAGGAGTTCGTAAGCTATGAGGAACCTCCTCCATCTCTTCCCACGCTTGAGGAAGCTTTGAAGATTGCGGAAGACAATGCGAACCAACTTAATCGTTTAGCTCAAGGCGTGACGCTCATCAAGGAAGCTCTAGAGTATGAACAACACTCTCCACCTTCCCCCACAATTGAGGAGATGTTGCAAATTGCGGAAGATAATGCGGCTCGGTTGGATCGTTTAACTCAAAGTGTGAAGCTCATCACCGACACCTTTGAACCGGAAGTGCTTGTCATGGAAGAAGAAGAAAGTGAGTTTCCCCAAAAGGAGTTCATGAGCCATGAGAAACCTCTTCCACCTCCTTTCATGCTAGAGATGTTACGAATTGCGGAGGATAATGCAAACCGAGTTAACCGCTTATCCCAAAGCATAGAGCTCGTCACAAAGATTCTTGAGAATGAATGGCATCCCAATCATTTGGAGCAAGTTTATGACGATGAAGATGACACTTGTGAATCCGAGGAGCTTGACACGAAAGAAGAGTTGGTAGTGGAGGAGATTGAGGAACATGTTCTACCCGAGGACACACCAAGTAACAATGATATGAGGATAGAAGAATCAAGGAGACTTGAGGATGATGACCCTTTAGAGGAGGTGAGAGATGATTTGGAGACGCTTCAAGAAGAGGTGGCACCGAGAGTGGAGCACGAAAGTGAACAACACCACCCTATTGAGGTCCCACCAAGGATTGTGAGTATTCTTCAATCTTCTTGCTTGATCATGAAGTATTTGTGCCCAGAACCCAAGGAGACATGCATCTCTACCCCCCTTAGGTGATAATGGAAGAGGAGCCGCCCATGTTTGAACCGGAAAACTCTTCGAGTGACATCACCAACTTGGAGACGATGGAGCTCAATGGTGGCCCCCTACCATACTTTCTTCCTCAAGCTTCGAAACTCAAAGGTAGCAAGCCACCCCAAGGTGCCAAGTGTTATACAAGCATCAATGTGCATGGGCTAGTCTACCATTCTCCCAAGATGTTTCTTTGAGCTCAATCTTCATCATGGAAGAAGCTACTTGACATCAAGGAGGTACTAAGTTGGACACCATAGCACAGGTATCATCGAGCTTAAGACGGTAACCAAGCGCTTCTTGGGAGGCACCCCATGTTATCTTTAATTTTTCTCTTTTAATTGTTGTTTGAGGTGTTTGTGTTGTTTTAGCTTTTTGAATAAGGTTTGGCAAGCAATTAGGATCACTCTTCACCAAGGATCTTCATGGAACTCTTTCACCACTATTACGTTCTATGCTCCTCTCTACCAACGCGGTAACCTCGTTCCACCTTACCCTCTCTCTCTTGATTATTGAGGACAATGCTCCTATTAGTCATATTTGTCGGTAGAAGTCTTATGCTGTGCTTTGATGATTTGCATGATCTTGATTGAATGTCAAATTCCTCTATTGTAGAATCGTTCAGTTCTTGACTTTTGGTGTTTAATTGGCTTCAATCTTTCACAATGACGTTTAGACTGTTCCACTTAGAACCTATAACCAGCATGCTAGCACTAATGTCAAATGAGTCTAGGCCAGAACAGAGATTTTATCACTCTTGTATGTTGGTTGATTGGTTTGATACGTGTTTTTGTACTGCTCGATAACACCGATATAAGATGATGTAGGCAATCAAAATTATCACCCTTTTCCATGTTTTTCTTCACCTTTTTGGTCCCTCGTGATTGTGGCTTGAGATTAGACGGAATCCAATTCGAAATCTTGTATTGAAGTTGTAAGGGGCTAAGGATCAAGTGGCTAATTTGGAAAGAAAATGCTCAAAAGAAAAGAAAAGCTAGGCAAGCTCAGCACCTAAGTGAAGTGTCGGGTTGAGCACTAGCAAAGGCAAAAGCTGTGAGCTAGGCAGGTTCAACACCTAAGTGAAGTGTTGGATCGAGCACTAGTATGCAGTAGAAAAAAAAGGGAAAAAAAAAGAGTTCTCAAATGTAGCCCTTGATCCTAGCCAGAGTTTGTAAAGTGCGGATTTAGAAGCGGATGAAGTCGAGTCGATAGCCACATCATGATCACTCATCACTCTCCTACCCCGCCTTATCCGTTCCATTTCCCGAGTTCAAGTCCTTTTGATTAGAGTCGGTGTTTTCGATTTTTCTGTGTCCCAATTAACCACTACTTGAAGTGTGCAGATATTAGTGAGGTCTAGACTTGTTTGGTTGACGTTCTTGCATGTGTAGGTTAAGCTTGTTCGTGAAACAGTTTAAGCCAAATTGTTATCGTTTGAATCTCAATGTAACCGATCTTGTCATTTGTGGACTTGGATGTTTTCTAATTCATTTGCTTGAGGACAAGCAAAGCTTAGTCGTAGGGGACTTTGATGTGACTATATTTAGTGCATTTTAAGTCCTCGATTAGCCTAGGGATCTCCCGTGTGTTGATCTCATTTTGCTATGATTTATAGGCATTTATGGATGTTTTATGCAAAGTGCTATCTTGTTGTATGGTTGCCACTTTAAGGCCAATTCTATATCTATTGGAGTTTTTTTCTTTGCATTTTCAGGTTTTGGCATTGAAGTACTGGTGACAAGGAGCACGTAGGATCAAACGGGATGTCAATCGGAGCTAGGACAGAGGAGATATGGTCGTTGCAAAATCGGAAAAAATGCACAAAATTTCTTAAGGAGTTTTCGGCGAGAACTCTAAGTTCTCGACCGAAAACCGATTTACAGGAGACGGCCGTTCGATTTATGAAGACATTTTCGGCGAAAATATTATAGAATTTTCGCCAAAAATCTGTGAAGAAATGGCAAGCCGCTCGGTGATTTGTGAAGGAATTTTCGGCGAAAACTAGACAAAGTTTTCGCCGAAAACTTGAAGAGAAATCAGCCGAGTATTTAAAGAGGAGTCGCGGTCAATTGAAGGGAGAATTCATTAATTCAGATTTGACACTTCTTCAAAACCCTTTTCTCTCAACTTCTCAAATACGTTTCTCCTCATCTCCAATCCACAACCCTAGAGCAAGGTGCAAATCAAAGTAGAGGAGCTTGGATTGAAGTCCACAACCTTGGAAGAGGAGCTTGCAAGAGGAGGATTGCCATGGTGTTCTTGGTGATCATCTTTCTTTCTCTTTCCTTCATTTCCTTGGCCATGTGTGGCTGATTCTTTGGTTTCCTTGGATTGATAGATTAGTTGTGCTAGGATAGAGGTTGATTGTATAATTGCATGATTATTTGTTGAAGAAGTGGTCTCATAGACTTGCATTGATTATATTGCCAATTGTAGAGATGCTAGATGGTCATTGATTTGTGGCTGATTGTCTATTGTGATTAATGCATGAGAGTTCTTAGATTACATGGATTGTAGAACAGAAACACGTCCTTAAACACTGAGAGTGAGAGTTCCACATTTACTAAATATTTCCTGTGTGAGGAGTCTGGTCGGTCAGGTCAAATTCGTGCATGATTGGTTACGATTACTTGTCGTGTGCAGTTTATTAGTGAGACCAGGTTGTTTGGTTGATCTGTATGCATGTTAGGTTTCTTGTTCTAGGATCTATTGGTCTAATAATTCATTGTGTTTGATTGAGCTCCAATTTAATCGATCTTATCAATTGTGAATATGAGCGTTTCTATTCAGTTTGCTTGAGGACAAGCAAAAGCTTAAGTGTGGGGTATTTTGATGACACTCGAATTAACGTGATTATCAGCCTCATTTAACCAACATTACATTGCTTAAGACACGGTTTTTAGGGTAGAATAGTGAATATTCACTCAATCGATCCATCTCATGCCTTTTGTGTTACCTTGGCCCATTTCTGGTCTATTTGATGGTTTTCTAGTATTTTCATGTTAGCACAGGTGTTCGCCATCAAATACGGTAGCCAACGACGTGTCTAAGGCACTGGAACCCCGAGGAATCACACCCGATTCAACCAGAAAAGTCATTCAACTCAAAAGAAATTCCTGCTCCATTTACACGGAGATTTTTGGCGAAAATACCCTTGGGTTTTCGCCGAAAATGCAAGAAGAAATCCTTTGTCCCGATCAAGAAGAAGTTTTCGACGAAAACCTTGGGAGTTTTTGCCGAAAACCCTGAGCCATTTAAGCTAGAAGAAACAGACGAATTCAACAGATATTTTCGCCGAAAATTCCCTTGTATTTTCGGCGAAAATCCTAGTGAAAAAGCAGCAGTCGCCGGTTAGGTTTAAATACTGAATCAAGCGGCTAAATGAATAGATGAGAACTTACACACAAAATTTAGAAAAAAAATATTCGAAGACAGGAGAGAGAGAGAGAGAGAAGAACGAGTGAATAGAGTTGGAGGAGCCAGGAACGGATCGTGACGCCATCCATCCATCTCGGAGAGCCAGTGCTAGAAGTTGAAGATCCAACAGATTGAAGCTGCCAGGAGTCATCGAAATTAGGTTTTACAGTTCTTCTCTGTCTTCCCTACCTGAGATGCATTCTTTGTCTGTCTTCGATTCTTCTGTATTGAATATGAGTAGCTGAACTCGTAGAGCTTAGATTATATGAACCCTAAGTGACCCAGGGCTTTAAAGCGGTCACGGATCGGCGGTGATTCTCCTTCATGTTTGATTTGTTCTTTGTTCTTTGTGTTTCTTGTCTGGTTTGGCCACCTAGATTAGATTCTTGTTAAGCTAAGGATAAAACGCTCGCCTTACTTTAAAACATCAAATTGAACAATTAACCTTATAATTGGAGTGTGCCTTTCGTAGGAACCGGTTAGGGTTAATCCACTGCAAGAGTAACTCATAAATCGTTAGTAATTCCACCAGTTAAGTTAAGTTGTTGCGAGAGGCGACCGTACCCGGGCGACTAATTAATCTTGGTAGCTAGAACGGATAGAGCGAACGTTTGCCGGTCTTAAACCTAAGGGTCAGGAGTTATGGTGGTGTCTTAGAATTGATTGAATAAGAATCGAAATCCGCTGATCTGTTGATTGCCTATGCTCTGGTGAACGAAGGGGGATTCAAAGTCTAAGTTCGTCTGTCATCTCTGTTTTAATCAACCAATTTCCAATCTGTTTTTAGTTTCAATTTTTAATTTCTTTGCATTTTAGTATAGAAGTCGTGAAACTCACACCACGCACAACGTGTTTAATCTTGAATTAAATTGCCAACATCTTTGAGTAAGGAAGTAGAGGAGACCCCTGGAATACGATCTACCCTAGCTTCACAGCTTGGTAGTTATTTGATTGACCGCTATTCTGCAGCTCATCAATAACAAGTTAACTCGTTATCTAAATCATGATGTTAACTAGTTAACTCGATAAGTTAACTAGTTAACTGATTTTGATAACTAGTTATGAACTAAAAATCTAAATAGTTAACTCAATTAGTTAATTAGTTAACAACTATGTAACTAGTTAACTCGATTGGATAACATGTTAACTATAAAAACTCAAGTTAACTAGTTAACTAGTTATCAATAAAAAATATTGTTAACAAATTATTAGTAAAAATCAGGTTAACTAGTTAACTAGTCCTCGCCAGAAAAGTCATCGGAGTTTGGTCAGTCTCCGGAGCCTCGTCGAAAAATTCACTGAAAAACATGTTAACTAACTAGTTAACTGTAAAAAATCCAAGTTAACTAGTTATGAATAAAAAAATCTTGTTAACAAGTTATTAGTAAAAATCAGGTTAACTAGTTAACTTGTCCTCGCCGGAAAAGTCACCGGAATTTGGTCGGTCTCCGAAGCCTCGCCGGAAAAGTCACCAAAAAACATGTTAACTGTAAAAATCCAAATTAACTAGTTAAGAAAAAAAATCATGCTAATAAGTTAATAGTAAAAATCAGGTTAACTAGTTAACTTGTCCTCGTCGAAAAAATCACCGGAGTTTGGTCGGTCTCCGGAGCCTCGTCGGAAAATTCACCGAAAAAGTTGTCGAAAAAATCACCGGAAAAAGGCACCGAAAAAAGTCGCCGGAAATGGCGGCCGGCGGCTGCTGTTGTGCAGTGTTTGCGTAATAAAAATAAAATATTTAAATAAATAATAATAATAATAATATATTTAGATTAAATATAATAATTAAAGTATTTGTGTACAGTCTTAAATACCCTTGACAGATATGGACCATTAGATTGGTCAAAGAGTCAACTAGATCTAATGGTTGAGAATGGGTTTGGAACTTTCCAAACCCACATTCTCTTGGATGCTGATCCATTCCCAACACCGTCAAGTTTAATTTATATTTTACTTAATAGATGATCATACGACATAATGTAGTTTCAATTGGAAAATAAAACTATAATTTTTCCACTTTAATTTTCCGGACAAATAATACGATGCCACATAGCGATGTAACCAATTATGCGAGTCCCCGAAGCGTTAACTCTGAAATAAATAGCGTGGTTGTTGTTAATACTCGTAACCACCAGACAATGACACTATGACAGATTGACGTCAATAAATGGGGGTGATCAATTATGGACCAAGAATATTGTTCTAATGATATGTAGCGTTATTTAACTCTTATATTAGGATAATAAACTGGACAAGTATAGTTGCAAATATTATTATGATTGTATAGTTGTAGGGGAAGTATTAATAAAATCCCAACATCGTTAATTTTTATATGATATCTGTAGTCAACCGAGTCCAGAGATGGGGGTGGGAATTCTATTATTGTTAATGAGGTCTGTCTGTGGTCGTGTGGGTTTTCCTGACCCTACTAGGATTCGTCGGCTGCTTTTCCATTGGGACAAACAAAAGACAAGAAACCTTTCTTTTACTATTCTTCTATATATTTAGAATAATGAAGCTCTTTTTCTTTCTATATCATCTTTCTAATCATTTAATTATAAATGAAACTGAAAGCAGAAATGTACTCTCAGGAAAGAAGATATCTTGGATTGGACCCTTTTAAGAAACTTTTAACTAGTATACGTCGGCACGGGAGGTCCAAAATACTAGTACCATACTAGTTTTTTAAAGTCATAATAGACAATCTATAAAAGAGATTGATCATCGTTTTAAAACCATTATGCATAGTTGTAGTGATAATGATTATGGGATTCATGAGGGTTCCAAACCATTACTCATACTGTCAACTTAATGTCGTACATCAACTCGGACAAACAAGTTGCACCTACCCTCACAAATAATGAAGACAGAGAGTTGGAGCCGTAATATAATGTAATTTTGCCGCCACCAATATTATATTTGTTGCTTCTGATTTAATTTCGATATCCTGTTCCTCTGTATATAATGTACATGCCACTAAGTTGTCAACCTATTTAAGCTTTAAAACTTGGTGTTACAGACTTTCAATCATTACATACATCCAAAATCACACCATAAAACATTGATTCCATAAGTCAATAAACAGTAAGAATCTTAAACATAAATCAGTGCTCATAAATATCCAAACCAAACCTGACAATCCATAAACCACAAATACACTAACCATAATTAAAGCCAATTAATGTCTACACATAGTATGAAACCCAAGAATCCCAATAAAATCAAATCCAAAAGATGTGGATTTGAACTCTAAGTTGTACCTAGCATGGACCGACTCGTCAGTATCCTGCCCAGCTCGTCTTCTTCTCCCTCTCCTAGTTAGGTGGCATGATGACCTGCTCACCATACCTCACACCAAAGCACAACATAGAAAATGTGAAGAGGGTCAGTGAAAAGCACTGAGTGATCTGGCCAGTAAAGTAGTAATTGATATGAACATAAACAGAAACCAATACTAGTAAGAGACTTAGAACTTAAATCAATTCACAAAAACCATTAGCCAGTACCAGTAAAAAGGTTGGAAATACGAGCAACCCCTAAGTGATCTAGAGGATCCCAATGTAGTGAGGTCTAATGACCTCAATGATGCCACAAAGGCAAGCCAATATGGACACTAGGACCCCAGTACCAGTAAGTCAATCTTAGGGACTGCACAATCCATGGTTGGGTCACTCGTACTCACACTTAAGTCCAACCCTTTTGTTAGTCTATCATGTATAACCTCTAAGCAGAATCCATAATTAATACCAGTAAAGTCAATAGACAATCACCATTGGCAAGTAACAATTCCAGTAACTCGTAAGCAATAACCAATATCAACAACCAACTAACATCCTAGAGTATCGATCATAGTAGTTGCATAACCTTAAATACAGAAATTAACCCATCACGGGTCTATGAAGATCTTTGGCTGAAATCATAAGGGCAAAGCAACCGAGCTTCTTTCCAAACACCTCTTATGAACTCCTAAAACCAATTACAAAAACCCCAACCAAAGAAACCAGATAGATCATTCAATCTGAAAAACGCTACAACGAGAGAGAAACCTACACTCTCAGAGTTCAATGCACAAGACGGAAGAAGCATACCTAAAACCGACAAAGGGAAATTCGTCTTGGTGATTCCCTTGATCCCTTCCCAACCTTCCATGCCGATCAGTAGCCTCTAACTCCCGATTTGATGATTTCTCTCTAAGGTTTTCGTTTGATCGTCAAAATAAGAGAAGAGAGAAAATGAGACCATCTGAAACTGTTACCCAATGGGTCTTTAAATCATGACGAAACAACGGACGTTGGATAAGTCACAACGCCTGTAGTATACATGTACAATGGTCGTAGGCCTCTCTATAGTGCCCGTTGTCAAAGACGCGACTACGGCCATGGCGTACATAAGCACGCCCGTAGCCACAAAGTGGGCTATGATCGTTACCTAGGGCGCTTCCCATTGTCTTGTTCGAGTCAGGAAACACACTACTAAATAGTAATCCTATAACCTGTATTTCACACCCGCTCATAGTACCATTCTCTCAAAACATTTGCGGGCCGTTACAATTCTTCCCCTATACAAGAAGGTTTCATCCTAAAACTAGATCGACAAACAACACAAAATTCACAAGGAAATTGAGAAAGACGATTACCAACTCGGGATAATGCCTTATCATGCTTGTCCTTGTTTCCCATGTGGCTACCTCAACCTCCTAGTTGCACCAAACCAGCTTAACCATGAGAATGCTCTTGCTCCGGAGTTGTTGGAGTTGGTGATCCAGAATGCGAACTGGTAGCTCCTCGTAAGTGAGGCCCTTGACCTGGTTCACCTCGTCGGGCCTAATCACATGAACAGGTTTTCCAATATACTCTCTGAGTATACTAATGTGGAACACGTTATGAATCTGATCCAACTCTCCCAGAAGCGCTAGCTCATAGGAAACCGGTCCCACCTTTCTGATAATTTCATACAGTCAAATGAACCTTGGTGCCAACTTACCTTTTCTTCCAAACCTCATCACCCCTTCCAAGGTGAGACCCAGTGTAACACCCATCCTGAATCAACCTGATAAACTCATGGTCGAACCGGTAACGAGCATCACTAGAAAGATAGAGCAATAAATGAAATAGACAAAATGATAAAATGAAAGTGAATAGAATTCTCAATAAAAGAAATATCCGAAGGGAGACCTCCAATAGTAAAATCTTATTACAGCTGATAAATCCAATGTCAAAGCCCAAAATGGGATACAATCCCCAAAATATGAATAGTCAACTGAAACATAAATAAGTAAAAGGCAACTACGAGTAGCTTGCCAATCTTCACCTCATGGTCTTGCTCAGCAACCTTCTCAAACTCGATCGAAGCACCTGAACTCTCACACCACACTCACTAGCCACGAGAACCTGAAAGGGGAAGAGGAAGAGGGATCGGTTTTATAATGAAATTGAGTGAACCCACTAGGCTTAACTATGCACTGAACCCAAGACGAGCTGTCCCATACTCCACACATTACACCGACAATGGAACCCGAACTCAGCCTTAACCAATTTTATTATCCTAAAACAGTCTGGATGATCATGTAGGTGCAATTCAAAGTTCACATTCACAACCATAATCTCCATACTACCATAAGCGAAATCAGCATTCATACAATCCATCACATGTCACATCACAGCTGACATTCACAATCATCACACACATACACACAATCATTTCACGAATCATTACTAAGTGAGTTATTAAGGCAGCAAGGAATTCTCCTAGACCACCACCCAACCGGTCATCGCCCCAGGCATAATCACGCCAGATCCTTCCCCGAAAGGGTATACCATCAGACGCATCTGTATAGGATCCTTCCACGAAGGACTATACCATCAGACGCATCCACAAGGGATCCTTCCACGGAGGAGTACACAACACAACTAACCATGAATCCCTTCCATGGTGAACCACCCCGGTGGTTCTGACTTAAGTACTTCATAGGTCATAGGTGGGGGCAGTGTAGGTTCCTTCAGGTTCTATCACATTTCACTTAACATCGCAAGGTACTTTAGCACAAACATTACATCGTATTTCACCACACTCATTCATTTATTTCAACATCATGCATGAAGTCTCTCAAGAAGAGATGTATGTTCATTCTTCTACGATGAGAGCAATGATAAGTCATATACTTGTTGCAGAACGTATATAGACAAATGTTTCCCATACCGTAAATACATATGTTTATGTCATGATGACTATGGAAATAGTCGAAATGTGGGGGTATAAATGAATATCTTATTGTTCCTAGACAAGGATAATAAGTACTACAAAACCATACACATGTTGTGTATTGGCTGGAAAAGTGGCGAGTTTCCTAGACCCACAGTACAACCATACAACAATTCCACGTTTGGATATGTGTTTATGGTTAGTGGGGGAGAAGAAGTACATGAAAGTACTTGAGAGTTTTCAAAGCTGTTTAGCTTGGAATAAATAATGGAAATATCGTAACATACGGATGGAACATCATGTCACATATATTGCATGTGTCATAGATGTGTCATTTTGTTAAAATGATTAATCTCTACTAAAGTTATCTAAGTTCATCGTAGAAGATGAAATGATAACAAACGTGAGGCGCCTATGTAGAGGTTAATTATTCATCGAGGATAATGGGATTATGGCCAACGACATAATCAACATGACAAAAACTCTACCTAGTCGACTGGAGATCCCAAGATCTAGGTTCAAGGAGAAAACAAAGTTGTGCTTGATGAGACAATGTTTAATAATCAAGGGTAAACCTGTAAAAAAAAGATTTTTAATGGTTTCTAAGTTTGACGACGAGCTGATCAAGTAGTGTATTTTACGAAATGCATGTTTGGAAATCACCTATGTGAGTGTGAAGTGAGAGTCGCTTCAAGGAGAACTAATATCAGCCAAGTTCTCTACACACTCATGAAACCAGACGGTGTTCATGGATAAAACGAACACAACAGTGAAAGCCAATAACCAGATAAGGTTAGTTGTGTGACATACATTGTCATAGTATACATAAAAAGTCTACGGTCCAAAGATATCACATCTACCATTGGAGGAGTATACTCGATGTATGTTCACTATGAAAAGTTCAAAGGAAAACCTACTTATTCAGATGCTGCTAATTCTTAGTTGCGAATCACACAGATTTATGCATAGTTTTCAAACTTAGCATTCTCCAGCATGAATAATCTTAAGGAACGTTATTCCCCTCACGGTACCCGAGGTTACCGAATCATTCCTCCCATGATAGAACATATTTACCTCATTGGTGTAGCGGTACTTAAAACCTCAATGAACGATGAACGCAACAACATGGTACAAACCACACGACTCGACAATGCAATTTCTTTGAAACACTGATGCAAAAACTATGTTTAAAAATCTCTTCTCCAAATTTTCGTAAAAACCTTTTCCCGAGCATATGTTCAATTGAAGGAGGAGGGCTGAATTTATGGACATGGAAGAGTGTGACACAAAGAGTCACGATGGTTCATGAAAGAACACATCCCTTCGTTTGAATTGAATTGAAAGAACCGAACTGGTTCAACTATCAATTCTTGTTAATTCACAAGCAAATCAACTCGGTTGGGTTTTAACTCTTAACCTTCCTTCCATCATTCCCATTCACACCACTCGACTCCAACATTCACAACATTAACTCATTCGTAATATCACCATCATGTACCATCATTCACAAGATCACAATTCATCATGGGTAAATGGCTAGCTTGCCGGCCAGCCCACCTGCATGAAAGATATACAGAGGTAGCCATGTAGCAAGTCTAGGATTATCCACTTATCCGTATTTCATAGGACGACCCCACATTGATAGAGCCATCCTCCTGTAACCACAACTGACAACAGCATAAATTGTACAATTCACAAAAGAACCCCAATCAACCTATCTCTCATTTGTTATCCAATTCATTTCATCACAAACCCCCCATCACAGCATCAAACATCAATCTCAGCAACAAAGCATCACAATCACCCCACTGATAATCACATAACCATTAACCCCTTTTACTCTCTTCCATTTTCATGCAAATCACTAAGTCGTCTAGGTCAAATTACAACTCCTCACAACACTACCTATCAACGCTAATCCCTACCTGGAATAGAAGATGAGGATTTAATCGTCTTCTAGATCCCCGGAAGAATGAAATCCTCTTCTCCAAATTCTTAGCTTTTCCCCATCCTTACTGACAGCATTCTATTCCAAAAATCCAGAATCCAAGCAAATTGATCTCTTCTTCCGTCTCTAGGAACGCACAGAAGAAAATGGCTCCTTGATCGGACACCCATAGTTCCCAGAATCAACCTTCAAAGATTGACAGAACTTGGTTCGTCCACTACAACAGACGGACGATTTAGTGGCAAGCCGCGTCATGCTTTGTGGCAGGCAGTTTTGGTGGAAAGAGAAAAAAGATGAAAGTTTCCAAAACCCGTCAAAACCCTGACTTTTATATGCAGGTCAAACAACAACCGGCATGTTGTATAACACACGGTGTGTTTCATGAAGAAACACGACGTGTTGTACAACTACACGACCGTGTGGTTTCTACTGCCACTCTCGACGAACCTTTCTGGATTTTAGAGCACGACCATGTATCATAGATTGTGTTCAACTACAAAGCTTGTGTTCTTCATTGTATAGCATGCTCGTTTGTAACCTCTACCCGACTTTAACATGACGTCCCAAACTTCGATGGGACATCAGAGACACTAATTTTAATGCCTCGATCACTCGAACTCGAGTTCTAACCCATCCGGTTGGGCGGGGATGTTACATGTCTCCACAACTTTAAAGATTTCGTCCCCGAAATCACAACTCATAATCCAGTAATATAGAGCAAAAAATTCCAGCAACACAATAGTTTAAGCATCTCATTACTTCCCGAAAAACTCACACCACGGTCCGAACACTTATGAATTTTAAGGTCGACTTGCACCCACCACCAAACTCTGTCAAACACACACACACAAACTAAACACCAACACCCGAGCAAAAACAAAACACCAATGAAGTGATCGCAGTCACCACGACCAGCGCCACCACGCCCCGATCGGCACCAGATAGGGATTGGGGTGGCCGAATTTATGAAGAGATCCAGAGAGGTTTACCCTTGCTAGAAGGAAAATAAACCAAGATCGGAGCCCCAACATGACGACGTGATGCTGACGCCGATCCGGTCCCAGCACTGATGTCGGGCCGAGACCGCATTGGCCCAAGGCCGATGCCCGAGCTGAGTCAAGCACTGATGTCAGTGCATGCCCAAGAGCTCAGGGTAATGGATGAGTCGGGGCTCAGCCAGGCCCCATTGACCGGGCAGAAGGCCGAGCCGATCAAAGGCCCAGAGCCGAGACTCGCCTAGGCGCAGGGCCAAAGCTGGAGCCCGTATGAGAAGCGCTTAGGGCTGTCGTATTTTTCCAGACGTTCTTTTCAGGAATCCTTTGGCTCTATGGATTCCCCACTGCTCAAGGAAAAACCTCCATCAGTCCCATTCCAAGTTAGAGAAGGATTACAGGAGGTTCCCCAAGACATGGCACCCGGCAGCGCCCAACACCGTGCCACAGAACCCATAACACAACACCTCAAAAATTCCTCCAAGGTAAGAATCATTCTCTCCGATTGACCATCCATTTGAGGATGATAAGCCGTCGAGAAATTGATGTATGTAATCCTTCCCAAAAATGAGATATGAAACTCGAATCCCGATCAGATACAATGGATTGAGGCAACATGCAACCTTACCACTTCCTCGATATAAAGCTTAGCCAACTTGTAACATCCATCCCGAATTGACTCGGCTTTACCCATGGTCGAACCGGTAAGAGTGCTACTCGAAGAACGAGCATTTAAAACAACAAGTAAAAAGGTAGCGGAAAACTGAAACAACTCTTAAATAAGTTTCAAATTGAAGGAGGCCTCCAATAAAATAAAACCAAAATACAATCCAGAATACCAAAATCCGAACAATTGAAAGAAAAAATAAATCCAAATCTGAATCAACAACTGATTACAAATCTCCCAACCAAAATGTCAACAGAAAACAAAAGTAAAAGCAGAGTCAACTCCAATGTAGTGCGCCAAATCTTCACCTCATAGTTCCAACCAGCAACTGCTCTGAACCTGACTAAAACTCCTGCACCTCAAGCTACTCAACCTAACCACGCGAACCTGAAAGGGGAAGAGGGGGTGATCAATTTCCTAATGAAATTGAGTGAACCCACTGGGTTTATCTATGCGCCGAACCTATCCTGACAGAGTGATTCCAAACTCCGCACACACATCAACAATGGAACCAGACACAACCATCCATGTTTTAAATCCCTAAAATAGTCTAGGTGATCACATAGGTGCAGTACTCGATTCAACATCCACAATCCATAACAACAGCAATATAACAAAGTTCATCATGCACATAGTTCAACATCATATCACCAAACAGTATCATCGTCATTCATACAATTCATCATTACATCACATACATTCATTTTAGCATCACTTACATACAGTTTGACATCGCATCACATCGCATCTCACCTTCACCGTCAACGCACACACATACACACACACAGTCATACACAACAACTTTCTTATTTCAATTACTAAGTGAGTTATTAAGCATCCTTAAGCAATCTAGGTTATCACACAAGTACAATTCTCTATACTAACAATTCACAGTTCACAACATCGTTCTCCATATTAACAATTCACAATTCATTTCATTATCGTAATCACACACCATTCAACATCAATCATCCAGCTCGGCACAATTACACAATTCGGCTCACAGATCAATCCCACACAATTCACGACATACTACAAGGCATCTCACAAGTACATCTAAAACACACATCATACACAAATCACACACACAACTCATTAAATTCGCTAGGTGAGTTCATTAGGCGCCATAAGTAGTTATCCTATACCACCCCAGCCGGCTCACAGACGCACCCACTCTTCCAGGAGTATCCAAGACGCACCCCAAACCGCAGTAAGGGATCCCAAAGACGCATCCTAGACCGTGGCACAAGGATTCATGACAACCTCACAATCACATCACAATCCATCACGCCACACTTCCAGGAGGCGTGACTGCACCCCTCTCTTTCAGGAGAGGTGACAATTAGGGGCAGTACAGGCTCCTTCCAGTTCTATCATTCCATTCAATCACAACAATTAATTCAACCAACAAATTCATCTATCAATCCATTCCTCAATTTCCTCATCAATACCATCCAATTCTAATCATCAAGTCCATCAACAATTCCATGATTAACACCATCCATAATCCAACTCCAGTCCACATTCATATAACACAATCCAGTCAACTACACACATCAACAAGCAAGTCCAATCAATCAAACCAAGTCCCAAACCCTCTATCCAATTCCAAGTACCAATTCTATTAGCCAATTCCATGTCACAATTCTACCACATAATCACACTAGCAACAACCATCACACAAAACATTGATCCTGCCCAAGCCATCACATAAAATCAATGCCATCAATTCATGTAGTCACACTACCCAATTCCATTATCTCAAATCTATGTCATAATTCTAAATCACTAACACATTATCATCCCCTATTCCGCATAGCACCACTTTCACCCAACAACACGTAACATCAATCTATCCACACAACACGTGACATAATCTCAATACAATAACATATAACATCATTTCATCCAAAGTCACACTTACGATCACATTTCACATCATTCAACATTCCTCATAACACAAACAGTTTAAGGGTAAACAACTAGCTCACCGGCCACCCCCACCTGCAAGTACAGGGATATCCATGTCGTGAGTCTTAGGGTTACCCTCCTATTCCTCCTTCATAGGATGACCCCACATTGGCAGGGCCATCCACCTGTTCAACACTTATAGGGCAACCCCACATTGGTAGGACCACCCTTCTGCAGCCACAACTAACAATAGTAGTATATACACTATTTTCATGTTCACAGACCCGTCCCTCCTATCACTCTTTACTAATTCTAATCCGTTTATCATCATTGTTAATCATTTTCCCCAACAAAACCCATCACAAACATCCATCAATCAACAACCAATTCATCAATTAACGACCACACGACAGTCATCAATCAATCATAATTCACATAACAATCAATTGGAGAACAATTTCCCCCTTTTACTCTATTTCAATTTAATGCAAAGCCCTACATTCTTCTAAGTTGTAATTACAACTCCTCACACTAGCCATTACTACCTATCATATGCTAAACCCTCACCTGACAAGAAGACGATGCTCTAAACTCTTCTAGAAAACCCGAACAGCCAAGCTCTCAGACACAAAAAAAAACGTAGCACTTCTTTCTGCACTGACAGCACCTCGCTCTGAAATACCCAAAACCGAGATAGGTGATCTATTCCTCTCATCTCTAGGAGCGCGTAGCAAGAAACAGATCGCCAATCGGAGCTCTACAACTCCCAAAATCAAGGATTGAAGTTTGGGGGTTTTTAGTTCGTCAAAGGAATTTTCGGGAGGAAAAAGAGAGAGGGAAGTTATGGAAATCCGTGAAAAATCAGCCTTTTATAGTCATACCATGATACACGGCGTGTATTACAGATACACGGCGTGTATTACAGATACACGGCGTGTATTACAGATACACGGCGTGTACTGCTGATACACGGCCGTGTATCACAGTCTGTCCAGCTTGACAAATTTTCGCGTACTTGCTTGTAACTTCAACCCGACTCAATTACGAATTTCCCGGACTTCGATGGGGCCTCAAGAACATTGTTTCTGATGTCTCAACCAACCAAACTTGAGTTCCAAATCGTTCGGTTGGGCGGGGATGTTACAAGTTCCTCAACACTAGGCTTATATTTTTTTTCGTTAAGAATCATGATTAATCATTAATCAAACGGGCATGACCACGTTCACGAAAAAGGTTACAGCAAAGGAAACAGACATAGCATCAAACAAGCTGCCAGAAATTGGGACTATCCATATCCCTTGCCAACTTTGCGATACGGTCAGCTTCCCTTACTTTGTTCCTTCCAACATGGGTGATAGAAATTTCTGGGTGATATAATCATTCGAGAAATATAATCATTTCAACACTCGAACCCATAACGTCTTTGGTTGGGTAACGATTCGCCATTCAAGTTTCGTAATGAAGGCAAGATTAAAGTCCTTGAAATTGTGAAACCCCAACCCCCCTCTGTCTTTCGGTTCACACAGTTTATCAGCAGGGAGCCAGTGTAGAGTCCTCTTCTTCACATCTCCGCTCCACCAAAACCTAATAATCACAGCATTCATTTTCTTGATAAGGGTGAGAGGAAGCTTAAAACATGAGAACAGATAGGCTGGGATTGCCTGAAGCACTGCATTGACCATTGTCTCCCTCCCCGCATAAGAAAGCAAGGAGCTCCTCCATGACTGTGCTCTCAACTCTAATCTCTCGAGCATGAAGCGGAATGTCTCCACTTTCGATGACCCCCATTCCGTCAGATACCTAAGTAATTCCCCATCGTCGCCTCTCTTGGGACTCCAAAAATATTTAAAACCTCTTCTCTGATACTGTCAGGGGTGTTCACCGAGAACATCATTGCCGATTTGGAGCAATTCACAGCCTGTCCTGAGATTCTGCAATAAGAATCCACCACATCCTTCAACTTTCTTGCCTCCCACTTGTTAGCTTTTCCGAATAAGACCGTATCATCGGCAAAAAGCACATGATGTAAAATAGGGCAGAAACGATTCAGCTGAATTCCCTTAACAAACGCTAAATCCGAAGCTCTCTGTATCATAAAGGACAATGTGTTGGAGACCAGAATAAAGATAAACGGCGATAATGGATCCCCTTGACGTAATCCTCTAGATGGTGAGAACCACCATGTAGGTTTGTCGTTGATTAGAACAGAAAATCTGACCGTCGTGATTAGATTATGCACCCAGCTAACCCATTTCTCATTAAACCCCATCGCTCGAAGAGTCACGAAAACAAACTCCCAAGAAACCCTATCATAGGTCTTCAACATATCCACCTTGAGTATAAAGTCGTATTTCTTTCCCTTTTTCCTTGTTCTAAGCTTATGCGCAACCTTATGAACGACAATAACATTATCTTGTATTTGTCGATTCCCGGTAAAAACTTCTTGTAACTCAGAAACCAGACCTGGGATGAATGGTTTAAGTCGATTGGACATAATCTTCGACACAACTTTCATCCTGTAGTTAGTTATGCTTATCGGTCTAAATTGTATAATTGATTCAGGATGACTAACCGTCAGGATGAGAGTAAGGTGAGTATCATTCCAATTTTCCAGGACTCTCCCATCTTCAAAGAAAGATCGAACCTCTTGACAGAAATACTTTTCAATGAGCTGCCAATGCCTCTTAAAAAATATTCCGGGAAAACCATACGGCCCCGGTGCCTTTGACGGCCCAATCTGGAATGTAGCAGTCTTGATCTCGCTGTCTGTAATGCTCCTTGATAGTATATCATTCATCCTTTGCGACACCGTACACGGGAATCCCTGCAAATCAGAAAAATCAGTTACCTCCCAAGTTCCGGAGAACATGGAGTTAAAAAACTCAGTGATATGGTTGGCATTGTCATTTTGGTCGTCCAACCATTCACCATTCTCGTTCTTTAGGCAGCATATGTTGTTTCTCCGTCGCCTTTGGATTGTGGATTTGTGGAAATAGTATGTGTTCATATCCCCAAGTCGTAACCAGTGATCTTTAGCCCGTGTGGCCCAATATGTCTCTTGAATCCTCCATCTGTTGTTAAGTTCTTCGTTGATCTCAGCTCGTCTTTCCAAATTCTCCCTGCTAGAATGTTGATTATTAACTGTTTCGAGTTCAGACAGTAATCTCTCAATGTTGTGCACATTGTTACCAATCGTCTGTTGCTTCCATCGAGTTAGCTTATTCGCACATCTTTTTAACTTCTGACTCATTGTTCCAGCTTCTCTCCACGTTTCACTGACTTGCAATTCATAAGTATCCTCATTCATCCACCCAGCTTCAAACACGAGCTTCTTCTTCTTCCTCGTTCTGTTTGGTTCTACCAACAGCATTACTGGGCTGTGATTGGCATATTAAGTACCATGGCCTTGGGGAAGGTGTCCATCCATTTCTCGTTACATAGAACCCGATCTAACTTTTGTCGGACCAAACCTCCTCTTCTATTATTATTCATCCATGTAAACTGAACCCCTTCACTCTTAATTTCCAGTAAATGACAATGGGCAATGAACCCATTAAACACCCGCACCGAATATGCATTTGGGGGATGGATGCCATCCTTCTCTTCGCTCCTTCGAACCCAGTTAAAGTCTCCCACGAGGCACCACAGAATATTAGGCTCCCTATCAATATCCATGATCTTGTTCCACACCTCTTTTCTCTCTTCTCTCCTAGGTGCTCCATAAACGAAAGTCAGTAACAAGTGATATGTATCCTTCCATTCAGCCTCAATATAGTTTTTGTTTACGCTAATCACTGTTAAGTCAATTCCCTCGAGCCACCAAAGAGCCAACCCCCCGGATAGTCCTTCCGGATCAATATAGAAAGCATGCTCAAACTTCATCCTCCTTTGCAAACATTCCATGGCCATTCTCGATTGTTTTGTTTCCATGAGAAAGACCACAGAGCGACAGTTCTTACAGATTAGGCTCTATAAGTATTGAATTGTAGGGGACTGACCCATACCCCTACAGTTCCAGCTCAAAATCATTGGGATGTTGGTGGCAATAGGCTTGCCACCACCGCCTCCATTGGCTCGGTATCAGGGTCCTCCTGTCCATTTGCTTCTCCTATTGTCTCATCCATATTCTTCGATATCACCGATATTGGTTTGAACTTCCTCGGAGTGTTCTTCGACGATGACCCCCATGAGAAAGTTCCATCATCAACATTCCACTCTTTCATTCTTCTTTCTCTTTTCAATCTTCTCTCTTCCTCTTCATTCTCCTGACCACCTTCTTTTCTTTTACCACATATATTCTGCCAACACAACCGGTCTGTTTTGATGAAGGGAATGTCTGAGTCAAAAGGGTTGCTTGGGCATAGTTTGAAGGATGGGTGAAGTGGGTGTAGGCTTAGTATTGTCTCTGTTATATGGTCAATGTTTAGATTCATAAGATATTGGGCTAGGTAGGGGATTGGCATGGAGAAGACTTTTTTGGCAAGGTTAGTGTGGTAAGATGCAAGGCTTTGGAGAATTCTGATATTGTTGGGTTGGCATAGGTGGGTTGGGATTATATTAATTAAATGATCATGGAGGTTTGAGAGTGGGCTTGGGTATGGTTTAGATTTTTGGTAAGAAAAAAGGTTACATTCATAGTTTGGGAACATCAGTGCATTTTTCTGAAAAGGTGCCATCTCATGGGTATGTTTGTAGGTATGGTTGGGAGTTTGTGGTGGCATTGGTATGTGGGACCTTGGGCAGTGTGTCTGATTAGTCATGTAAGAGGGGTCAAAGGTGTCAGGGTGTCTAAAGCCAACTGCAGGATTCGTACATGAGCGTATGGAAGCCCTTCCGTTCCCGTTTCGAGGGTAGCTTTGTCCACCGATAGTAGCTTCAGTTAGGTCCGATTCATGCATGGACGCTTTCCCTTTATCCATCTTCCTCCTCAATCCTCCCTCTTGTCTTCTTGGGACCTCCACTCGCATGTGACTTCCAAAATTTGTTGGATTGTCGTTGAAAAACTTTGAATTCTGGAGTCTAATTGCACAATACGAGAACGTATGACCCATGAACCCACAACAATAACAGAAATCAGGTATATTTTCATATATGAATTCAATCTTATGTACTGTTCAATCGATAATGGGGCACTGAAAACCAGTCGGTAGTGGCCGGACGATGTAGATCTCCAGGCTTTTCACATGTGACACATCCTTAGGTGCATACCAATTGACTACTACCTCGTTTCGAGTCTCGGATAAACTCCCGTCTAAGATGGTGGTCTGGCTCCAATTCCCCCACTTCCCGATTCAACTCTACCACAAGCAAATCCTCTCTTCACTCCGCAACCTTGTTGGCCGAACGGTGCGAATGGACCACAATACCCAAATGGAAGGATGAGGCAAATTCACTAGAATCACGATGGAAATTGACCTCAACGAACCCCTGGTTACGGGTATCGATCTCGATGGAGAATGGCAGCACGTAGAGTATGAAAATTTGCCCGAGCTTTGTTTCTCTTGCGGCAATGTCGGGCATGGGAAGGGATCCTGCCCCTCGCTCTTGCAAATCACTCATCTTCCTACGACTTATGACGCTGCAGCCTCGATCCAAGAACCGCCACCTAAGCAACTCTCCGGCGAGACAGCCAACGATGGCTACGGGCCTCTGCTAATGATTACGCGAAATTCGCGGCACAACAAACAAGAGAACCAACCTAGAAAGGAAAAGCTGAAGATTCCACTACGCGATCAAAGGGTGACAAAATATCGGGCAAGAACACTTTTGGCAAGTCGGAGGATTCAGGGGAGGGATCTGCGCATACGATATCTACTCATACGAAGGAAAAGGTAAACAATCGGCAGCTATCAATAATCTTAAAGGGAATGATTCTGGATCGGCCAAAGGATCCGTGAAGACTGCCTCAAAAAATATTGGACCTCGAAAGAGCTCGGGCCCAAAGGTCCAAGCTACCCACTCGCCTAAGCCCTCTAACCTTGGCAAAGGGCCCGCCGCTCCCTCCGCTATTTCCCCTGGCCCGTCTAGTCCTTCAGACCGGCCCGCTGACCCAATGGTCACTGAAGGCCAATCCTCCCCTGCCCCTGGGCCCGAGTCTGTCCCGCTTAAGCCCCCGGAGCTGCTGTTCGAGAGCTTCCATCCCTCTTCTCTCGTCTCTTTTCCCCCTTCCTCCGTCCCTGTTTGGCAGCACTTCAATCGAAGCTGCTCCTCCCGCCGGCCACCTCAATTCCCCCCTTACCAAAATCTAAGAAGTCCACCAGGAAGAAAAGGGTCATCAGCAAATGAGCTAAGGATCTTATCCTTAATGAAGTGCTGCTGTCTGAAAAAGAGAAGGCTGAAGCGCTGGTGGCCAAGACGGGAGATGGGGAAACTATCTCTCTGGAGATTTATCTCAATAAACCGAACAAATTGTGATTGAATCGCTTTCTGAAGGGGTGGGAAATTCAAGATGGGACCTCAACAATCCATCAGCCGAGAACCCCTAATTTCCAGGTGTTTTCGTTCCTTTCCATTTACTGCGTTTTTATGATTAGTTTTCTCTCTTAGAATTGTCGGGGTGCCGACCACAAAAACTTTGTTTCAGCTCTTAAACACTACTTACACGGTTATAATCCGAAGATGGTCGCTATTCTTGAACCTCGGATCAGCAGTGAACACGGCAAAAAGATTCGTGACAAGCTGGGGTTTGATTTCTCGTTCATCGAGGAGGCCGAAGGATTTAAAGGAGGCATCTGACTCTTGTGGTCTGTTCCATTGCTTAAAATGGCGATCATCAAATCCACAAATGAATTTATCCATGCGAAATTTGATCTTGACGAGGTCTTCTCCAGTGTCGTGACGTTCGTCTATGCCTCCCCGCATCTCCATTGTCGCCGCAGCCTGTGGGGAGACCTCCAAGACATCGCAGCTGCTAACCAATCCCCGTGGACCCTCCTTGGTGATTTTAACGCCATGATCAATTCGTTAGAAAAGCTAGGAGGCTCAAGTTTTAACAACATCCAGGCAAGGGAGTTCAGAGAATGCATTTCTAACTGTTGCCTTTTTTATTCAGGTTTCATAGGGCCAAAGTTTACCTGGTTAAGGGGACGGCTGAAAGAGCACCTTGACCAGAGTCTCTGCAATGACAAGTGGATTCCATCCTTCCCCCGTTCCTCGACCCTGCACTTGGAACGAATAAAGTCGGACCATCGTCCCATCCTTGTGCTGACAGACAACATCCTAATCAGGTTCACGTTTCTAGACCCTTTCGTTTTAATGCTCCTTGGTTAACCCATGAAACGTTTCTTAGCTTCCTTGATCTCCAGTGGGAGGTCGGGAAGGGTGTCTGCTCCTCCTTGCAGAATTTTGGAGCTACATGTAAGAGCTGGAACAAGGAAACCTTCGGTCACATTTTAAAGCGAAAGAAATTCCTTGAAATATGCCTTCAGGAGCTGGAGCGGAAATCGATGAACTCAACACCCCAGACATCTATTCAAGAGGAAGATGAAATCAGAATGGAGCTGGAAAAGATGCTCTAGCAGGATGAGGTTCTTTGGCTGTAGAAGTTACGAATTAAATGGCTTAAGGACGGAGACCGCAACACCAAGTTCTTCCACCTCTCCACGCTTCGCCGACGTGAATTCAACCGCATCAAAGGCCTGAAGAATGATGACGGGCAATGGGTCTATGATGATTCTAAACTTAAAACCCTCGCCACAGACTTCTTCAAAGACCTCTTCACCCGCGGACATACTACCTCCTTCGCAGATGGCGTCGCCCTCTTCCCCTCGCCTCTCAAGACGGAAGTCAGTAGGTGCCTTGGAGACACTCCTTCTCCCACCGAGATCCATGCCACCCTTAAAGCTATGAGGGGTATCAAAGCGCCAGGGAAGGATGGTTTCCACCCTATTTTCTTCCAATCTTGTTTATCGAAGGTTGGTAGTGATGTCTCTAACTTTGTGACTGATTGTTTCAGGAAACCGGAGCTCATTGCTTAGGCTAGTGAAACTATCATCGTGTTGATCCCCAAGACGGCAAAGCCAGTACAAATTTCTCGATTCCACCTTATCAGTCTCTGTAACGTCATTTATAAAACCATCACTAAGCGCATTGCAGACCATCTAAAAAAGCACATGGCAACCTTGACCAACGACACTCAAACGAGCTTCGTCCTGGGTCGCCAGATTTCAAATAACATTGTTATTTTGCAGGAGGTCGTCCACTCTATGAGAACGAAGAAAGGTTCTACAGGTTGGATGACCATCAAGTTGGACCTAGCAAAAGCTTCGTGGCTGATACGCTTACCAAAGTCAATCTGCCTCCGCACCTCATCACTATCATCATGGCCTGCATCAGCTCAGTCTCTACCCAAATCCTTTGGAACGGGGGACTTACCAGCAGCTTAACCCCTAGCCGAGGGCTTCGTCAGGGATGTCCTCTTTCCCCTTTTCTCTTTACTCTTTTTATTGAGCGCCTTTCTATTCTTATTCGCAATGCTATCAGTAATGGTAATTGGAAAAAAATTCATCTTGTGAAGGAGGGACCGGGATTATCCCATCTCTTCTACGCGGATGATTTGGTCCTCTTTGGTATGGTTAATTCTAACCAATTCCACTCGATCCATGACTTCCTTGATACTTTCTGCAAAGCATATGTTAATTGGTTAGCAAGGATAAGTCGAGAATCTTTTTCTCTACTAATGTTACCAAAGCTTCTAGGCGCCATGTGTGTCAGGAGCTCAAGTTTGTTGAAACCAATGACCTCGGTCGCTACTTGGGGGTTTCGGTTCTCCATGGCAGAATCAATAAAGAAACCCACAAGTATCTAATCGAGAGTATTGATAAGAAGCTAGAGGGATGGAAGAGAAGCACGCTCTCGCTTGTAGGGCGTGTCACGCTGGATAGTTCGGTCCTTAACTCAATTCCGGCCTATGCCATGCAAACCACCCTCCTCCCTGCCTCCATCACTAAAGATATTGATGCCAGAATTCACAACTTTGTGTGGGGTAACACCAATGATAACAGGAAAACTCACTTAATCTCTTGGGATGTTGTTTGCAGGCCAAAATCTGAAGGAGGCTTAGGGCTCAAGAAAGCGAAGGAGCTGAATCAAGATTTCATGATGAAATTGGGATGGCTCATCCTCAAATCCCAGAGAAATTTGGGTCAAAATCCTCACCTCAAAGTATCTAAAGATCTCGGACCAAGGGATGCGACTTAGAAGGAAGACAGGAGGTTCGAACCTTTGGAGAGGCATTAGGAAGACTTAGTCAACTATGGTTGCAGCTTGTCAGCACAGCATTAAAGACGACACCTCTAATCTTTTCTGGCAACACCGCTGGCTGGATAGTGGGGACTGTCTAGCTTATCCGACGCTCCAACCCATCGACTCTGAAGAGACCTACCGCATAATTGCTGAAGTTGGGTCAACTAATGGTGATTGGGATTTGAATCACCTGCGACCTCCTCCCCCTGGCTACCTTCAGCAAATCGCAGGCATGGGACCCCCGCAAGCTAGCAGCGGCGAAGATGACATGATTTGGGGCCCCGACCCAAGGGGTAAGTTCACAGTCTACTCGGCTTATGAGATTGTGGCCGCCACCCAGAGTGACTCCGACCAAAATTTATGGAAGCGGATTTGGAAATGGCAAGGGCCCAACCGCGTCAGACACTTCCTCTGGCTCGTTGGACATAACAGACTCCTGACCAATGAGGAGCGTAGGAAGAGGCACATGACCGATGAGGGCTGCTACAGACTCTGCCCCTCGATTGTTGAAGACTCTTTGCATGTTCTCAGAGACTGACGTGTGAATTTCAACTCACAACATTCAAGGTCGTATCTCCACGAGGGCTCTCTCAATTGCCACTACTCAAACTGTTCATAGACGGTCTATTCATTTAAAAGGAGTTTGGTTTAAAAGCAACGAAATCAAAAATATAAACAAAACTAAAGCAAGAAAGTAAAGTGGTGCAAAACAAAGATAAAGGAGGTTCACTTGGAAAGATAGCTTCATCACGCTCAAGAGGAACAAATGCACAAACAAGCCAAACATGATCGAGGTTGCAATCGAATGACCACGCAAATCCCTCCTATAGACTCAATGCACTCTCGTAGCACTAAGTTCCTATCCTAGCAACACTCAACCTAGGCTCTCGCTCTCAAGCTAAGTGACTAAGGATGCATTAAAGGTGATTGATGAAATGCCAAGCTACAAAACCCTCTCCTATGACTCTATGACCACTAGGCTAGACACCACACTCTCATGTCAATGTCCTAACACTAAGAGAATCATCAAAAGACTAATCAAAGTTCAATTGAATGAAAAACCTAATGCACACCAAGTGTTCGATAAAATGCACAAGAGAGAAATCATGCAACTATGGTTGAATTGAGATGATCTAATCTCTTAGAACACACTCTCTTCAATCCCTGGACCTACAATCCATGTAATCTAAGCACTCTCATGCATTACATCACAAAGAATAGACCAATCAAGCAATCAATGGAATTAACAACAAGTCTAGAGATCATCTTCTTACATCCAAGATCAATCATAGCATGTTTACACAATCAACCTCTATCATAGCACAACAATCTATCAATCCAAGGAAACCTAAGAAATCAGCCACACATGGCCAAGGAAATGAAGGAAAGAGAAAGAGAGATGATCACCAAGAACACCATGACATTCCTCCTCTTGCAAGCTCCTCTTCCAAGGTTGTGGACTTCAATCCAAGCTCCTCTACTTTGAGTTGCACCTTGCTCTAGGGTTGTGGATTGGAGATGGGAAGAAAGTAATTGAAAAGTTGAGAAGAAAGGGTTTTTGTCGAAGGTGTGAAATCTGAAATAATGAATTCTCCACTTTCTCCCAAAATCTGCTTTAAATAGGCTACTGGAAAAGCCTGGAGTTTTCGGCGAAAACTTAGAAAGTTTTCGCCGAAAATTCCTTTGAAAATCACTGAGCCGGCCTTGACTTTCTTCATAGTTTTTTGGCGAAAACTCTGAAAGTTTTTGCCGAAAACTTCTTCACAAATCAGCTCCAAATTTCCCGGATTCTCCTGTTTGCAAACGGCCGCGAGTTCTCGGCGAGAACTTAGAATTCTCGCCGAAAACTTCTTCAGAAAACTATATTTTCCTCGATTTTACAACGGCCATATCTCCTCCGTCCTAGCTCCGATTGACCTCTCGTTTGCTCCTATGCGCTCCTTCTCATCCGTACTTCGAAGCCAAAAACCGAAATGCACGAAGAAACATCAAGTAGACCACGAATATGGCTCCAAAGTGGCAACCAGACAACAAATAGACACTTTGCACAAAACTTCAATAAAAGCATATAAGTCATGGCATTTCGAGATCAAAACGGGAGATTCTTAGACTAAATAAAGGCCTAAAAGTGCACCAAATATGATCACATCAGAGACTGCAAGGACATTCTAGAAAGACTTCCTCCCTGAAGCTGTTGGAGCCTCCTTTTTCTCAGGTAACCTGCGAGACTGCTTATTTAATACCATTTGTGATACTGAGCTCATCCTACCCTGTGGTATCGCTATGTGGTTACTTTGGAAAGCTCGCAACGAGGATGTCTTTGAGGGTAAATCAGTGACTAGTGCTCAACTCCACCTACGAGTCCATTCGTGGATCACTGGGGTTCGAGAGACAATGAAATCTAGCTCACAGATTCTCTCTAAGGTAGTCGGACGGAGACGTAACACACTTATTAGGTGGATCCCAGCTCCGGACGAATGTATAACGATAAACACGGATGGATCAGTTATCCAACCTCTGAGCTACGCTGCTGGAGGCGGAGTCATCCGCAATTCTCAAGGAGCCAAGCTTGTTGCCTTTGCGTCTAACTTCGGTAGATGCTCCATCATGCATGTCGAACTCCGGGCAGCCGCTGTTGGGCTTTCTTTGGCTTGGGATATGGGCTTCAGAAGAGTCAACAGCCAGCTTGACTATCTTACCACTATATCGGTAATCAGGAACACGCCTGATTCTGATCGTCGACACTACCTTATTATCCACCAGATTCGTGAGCTCTACCGCCGGCATTGGACGGTGAATCTCACTCATACCTATCGTGAAGGGAACCGCGTCGTGGACCTGCTTGCCCACCTGGGCCACTCTCTGGCCTTTGGTAGCCATATCATTACTGATTGTAATTCAGACATCTGGCTTGCTTTTATTTCTGATTGTATTGGGGTTTCCTTCCCCCGAACCATTCCTAATAATACCTAAGGTGCTCCGCACCGCCCTTTTATAAAAAAAAGTGACTAAAATCTAATTATTACTTCCTCGAATGACCGCTTAAGAGCCGTCATTCTCTTTTCTTTTCTTATCTCAACTTTTCAAAGTTGGACAATGGTATTCTTATTCTTAATGTGCTGTCAACTTAAATATTTTGATAGTAGTTCATAAAATCTTACGATTTTACTATCAAAAACTACGATTCCGATTTCACCCATGTTTTGAATTCCACGTGGAATCCCGATTTTGACTACATTGCCTATCGATACTAAATAATCACCTTAGCCTAAAATTAGCCCTTAATTCTGTCTAAAAACTTCCATCTCGTCGTCCTGATTAAACAGTTCTAACGGTGCATCGTTTGGACTTCAAACGAGTGAGTTATGCTCCAAAAATTGAACTGTCGCCTCTTAGAAACTTCAGTGACTAACTATGCCATTTTCCCCAATTCCAGCACCAGTCCCCCTCTTTCCTCAGTTAAGCAAATGAGTCCAGAGCTTGTAGAAGTTAACAAAGTTAACCCACGTCCTCATCTGTCACAAACTCACAGTTAGGAACCATTCTAATAACAAATTCCCAAATTTCCAAACAATCCCCAAGGTTCCAGAATTACCCAAGAGTGACTTAACTTTCTGATATGGTGATTTGGTAACTGGTCTTTGCTTAACCTACTATTTGGTCACCTTCTTCTTTGATGATTCCCAACGCCATCCAGCCACCACCATCGAAGCTCCCAGATTCTTGGAGTCCTCTCCTCCAATCGATACAGGTCTCGGGAATCTTTCCCCACTCCACCGTCGTTGATGGCCTACGACGCTGCTACTCTCCCTCTCTTGCCAATGGATAAAATAGATGTCGGCTCGATCGACTGAGCTTCCCCATTAATACAGAAGAAAACCTTTCTTCTTCTTTCAATTTCAACGGTCTCTTTCTTTCTTTGTGTGTATGGGCTTTCTCTATGTTTTCGGCCCATTATGTTAGGCTTTGCATTATGTTGCAGCCAACTGTCTGTCGTTTGTCATTTTGTGTAACGAACCAGCATTTAATGGAATGAGAGCAGAGGTGAAGGCATCTTTCAGCCTTCTCCCTTTTCCATAATTGCATTATGGTATCAGAGCATGACAGCTCCCTTTCTTCTTCCTCTTTCTTCTGATATTATTCTGATAATCCCTAAAAATGGAGGATGAGACCAAAAAAGAGTCCTCTACAAGCTCCTTCCTTACCATTAAAGAATACCCTCTCACTGATCCTTATTACTTACACGGAGAAGAAATTCCTGCCTTGCCACTACAAGAAAATGACATCCTAACAGCGGATTTTTAGTGATTCTAACAGCGGATAGGCCGCTGTTAGAAATCCTAACGGCGGTTGCATATCCGCTGTTAGGTTGACTAACGTAAGGTGAGCTAACAACGGATAAGCTGACCGCCGTTAAACCTAACAGCGGTTATGTCTAATAGCACTTAAAATCCGCCGTTAGAATTCCGATCAGATTAAAAAAAATGCAGAAACCTACTCTAGGAGAGCAGGTTTTCTGCGTTCTTCTTCTTCCTTCTTCTTCTGATCCTTCTTTCTTCCTCTTTCTTCTTCCTCTTCTTCTTCTTTCTTCACCTTCCTTCTTTTTCTTTTGATTCTTCTTTCTTCCTCTTTCTTCTTCTTCTTTTTTCTCCTTCCTTCTTCCTTCTTCTTCTCTTCTTATTTTCTTCTTTTTTCTCTATTCCATATCTAGGTTCTTCTTTCTTCTTCTCCTTCCTTCTTCTTCTTCTTCTTCTGATTCTTCTTTCTTCCTCTTTCTTTTTCTTCTTTTTTCTCCTTTCTTCTTCATTCTTCTTCTCTTCTTTTTTCTCTATTCCAGATCTAGGTTCTTCTTTCTTCTTCTTCTTCTTCTTTTCCTTCCTTCTTCTTCCTTCTTCTTCTCATCTTCTTTCTCTATTCCAGATCTAGATTCTTCTTCTTCTTCTTTCTTCTTCATTCCTTTTTTTGTTCCTTCTTTTTTCTTCTTCTCCTTCTTCTTCTCCCTCTTCTTTCAATCCCTAAGACACAAGAACAAAATCTAACAACAAATAAGAGAAAGAGAAGAGAAAAAATAAGGGAGAAAGAAAAAAAAACCCGTTAGAGAATGTGATTGGCTGGGGTTGGGCACACGGATTGCCACATCAGCAAAACCTAACAGCGGTCCATATCCGCTGCTAGGCTTCCCCCAAAAAGATTGATTTCCCGCTAAGGCGGGATATTTTGGTGCCCCCTGAATTAAACGGCTAACAGAGGATTTCTAACAACGGTTGTCTGTCCGCTGTTATCAAACAGCAAATTTTTAAAAATCTGCCGTTAGACTTTTATTCTAACAGCGGATTTTTGTCCGCCGTTAGAAAATTGATGTTAAAATACAATTTTCTTGTAGTGTGCTACTAGTGCCAGAAAAGCTGGATGGCACCAACTACGATGACTGGAGTAAATCGATGCTCACTTCTCTTGGATCTAAGAACAAAATACAATTCATAGATGGTTCTCTTCCTATGCTGTTAGCAACAAACCCTCTCTACCAACCTTGGGTGGCCTACAACACCACAGTCCTAGGATGGCTTCGTCTTTCAGTCACAGATACCATAAGGAGGTCCTTACTCAACTACAAAACAGCTACTGAGGTATGGAGAAACTTGAAGAAGTGATTCTCACAAGGAGACTTGATACGAATCTCTGAGTTGCAGGAAGAGCTTTCCAATCTGAAACAAGGTACCAGGACTGTATCAGAGTATTATACTCATTTAATCACTTTCTAGAATGAATTAATTGGTTATCAGCCCATACTTGACTGTGATTGTGAGGGATCTGTACACATTGATTGCAAAGTTTCTATGAAAATGGTTGAATATCAAGAAACAAACTATATAATACAGTTTCTCAGGGGATTGAATGAAAATTATAGCCTGGCAAGGACACATATACTTATGAGTGATCCTCTACCTGATTTGGATTTTGTGTGTTATCGTGTGACTCAACTGGAAGGGTAGCTTATGGGCATAACAGGGCAACAGAAAACCAGTTCATCCATGGCTATGAGTGCAGCTCAAACATCTCAATTCAGACCATCTCAGCCACGATTTTCTCATGGTGGCACACCTCGTGGGATTCTGCCAAGGCCATATCAGAGAGGACCTAGACCTCAAAGATCTTATAATCCCAAATCCCATCTATATTGCACACATTACAAGTTTTTTGGTCACACATATGAAGAATGTTGGAAAAATATAGGTTACCCACCTGAATATGTGCCATGATACTCTCAGATACCAACTCCAAGACCACAAGTTGGAGAAGCTACAACTTATCATCCAAGTTTGATCGATAGGATGTCAGGTTTGAATTTGACACAAGAGTAGTGTTCACAGTTGCAGGGATTGATTCAGTATACCAAAAACACCACAACAATCTCATCCACCACTCAGGCACCACCATTCTACCCCTTCCCACACTGCCTTTCTTACTTCTGTGACACATCCAACAGGTAAAACTCTGACAAAATCTCATACCTGGATCTTAGATACAGGAGCAACAGATCACATGATTTGTGACATTGCTTATTTCTCCTCTTTCCATCCCATTATTGACACTTACATCACTTTGCCTAATAATGTTAGGGTGTTAGCTACTCATATTGGCATAGTGCCCATTCCAGATTCCACCAATCTTCATGATGTCCTATTTGTTCCCTCAGTCAACTTTCAATCTCATTCCGTTCATAAATTAACTTTAACCATCACTATAAAAAGGGCATTTAGCGTCGCTTATAGCGAAAGACTTTAGCGTCGGTCGCTGAAACGACCAACGCTAAAGCATTGGCTCGTGTTTGACCGGAGTTTAGCGTCAGTCGACAATCGACCGCGCTAAATTCTGACCAAAACCGATGCTAAATTTGGTTTTAGGTCAGAAACGGAGCCCTAGCCCAAAACCAAATTTGGTTCTGACCGACGCTAAATGTCCCTTTTTTTGTAATGCATGTCCATTTCTGTTTTGTTTCTTAGTGATATATGTTACTTGTAGGACCTTACTACGGGAGGGAGGATTGGTTTAGCTAGCCTTTGTAATGGATTGTACTGCTTCACACCACCATCTCTATCAACCCCATACACCTCTCAACCTATAAACTTCTGTTTCTCAACCCCATTCTAGTTTTGATCTATGGCATTATCGCCTTGGTCACTTATCTCATGCTAAGGTTTCTTATTTGCAGTCTTTGAACTCCAGTATAGTTACAAAATCTACTTAGCCATGTGTTGTTTGTCACTTTGCCAAACAAACAAAGTTACCTTTTAGTTTAAGCAAGTCTATTTCTAATGACATTTTCAACTTGATTCATATTGATACTTGGGGTCCTAACAGTTAGCCCTCTTATGATGGTTATTCTTACTTTCTCACTGTTGTTGATGATTTTTCTCGTGTTACTTGGGTCATGCTTATGAAACACAAATCAGAAGCTAAAGAGTTGATTAAAAGTTTTTGTGCTTATGCTGTCAAACAATTTGGCAAACCTGTTAAATGTATCAAGAGTGACAATGCTAAAGAGTTTATAGTTATAGAGTTCTTTCAGACAGAGGGTATTATTCATGAGACGAGTTATGTAGAGACCCCCAACAAAATAGTCGAGTCGAGAGGAAACACCAGCACATTTTGTCTGTAGCTAGAGTTTTAAAATTTCAAACTGGTTTGCCTTTAAGCTTCTGGAGTGACTGCATTAGGCATGCTGTTTTCTTGATCAATCGTTTTCCATCTCCAATCCTTCAAAATCAAACACCTTACCAACTTCTTCATGGAAAACCTCCTAATTTTTCCTTTCTACGAATCTTTGGTTCTCTGGTTTACGCCTCAACTCTTGTCAGTCACCATTCCAAGTTTACTTCTCGTGAATGTGTTTTCCTGGGTTATTCTCTTGGAACTAAAGGCTTTAGCTTTATGATCTTGTATCCCATGATGTTTTTCTCAGTTGTGATGTCGTCTTCTATGAGCACATGTTTCCTTTTCTGCATCGTCCCTCTTCAGACTCTGACCTTGGTCGACCACAAGCACCCATCAACCCCATCAACACTCTTCCTGACCACATACAGCCCCACCAGCTGAAACCTTTCTTCATGATCCTGACCTTATAGATGACACTACTAACTCATATACTGTAGCAGATAACCTTGAAATCACCAATTCCCCTACCATATCCACACCAACACAACAAACCTCAGATGACACATATATACCAAGCAGCCAAGTAAGCTTAGACAGTGTTTCACCACATACACACACTACAAGAAAACTTAAGATTAGTCACGGTTTTTGTGGCTAATTAGTCACGGTTTTAACCGTGACTAAAAAAATTTGTCACGGTTTTTAAAACTGTGACTATATTGATCTAAAATAGTCACGATTCACTCAAAAACCGTGACTAACTTTTGTCACGGTTTTAAAGTGAACCGTGACTAACTTTGTCACGGTTTTTCTAGAAACCGTGACAAAAGTTAGTCACGGTTTTTGGGTGAACCGTGACTATTTTTGTTCAATATAGTCACGGTTCACCCAAAAACCGTGACTAACTTTTGTCACAGTTTGCTTAGAAACCGTGACAAATGCAGTGACCAAATTGTTCTTAAGAACTTTTCAGTGACCCAATTTTATCATAGTCCCCCATCTCCTTCTGTTATGCAAACTAATCCAACAATTTAGAAATTAACAAAATGTCCCAAGTTAAATCTGAAGTCCTTATTTGTAACAAATTCACAGTTGATGACTGCCAAGGTAAATTTTGGTAATTACGAAATAGTCACTGCATTTTTTAGGTTTTCAGTTTCGAGCAGCGGTCTGGATTTCGACTATGGTGCAATCTTCCGTCTGCAACCTCCCTCAACAACTTCCGTCTCCTCCCTCGCCAACCTCCGCGAACTCCAGCCGCATTCCTCCAGTCGCCAACCGATAATCGTCAGAAATAGAGGAAATCCATGGAAACAAAGCAAATAGATGGTGATGTCGAATATGGGGTTTTGGATTTGAGTCGGCGATTTCGGATCTAGCCATCGTCGGAGATGAAGCAAGCCATCGTTGGAGCTGGAGATCAGAGTCGGAGATAACGTAATCCATCGTCGGAGCTGGAGCAATCCATCGTCAGAAACGAGGATGGAGGCTGGAGATAGAGCTCAGGGCTGGAGCTGGATGGGAGTTTGTTTCATACGAGAGATGAGTTGGATTTATGAGAAGAGAGGAGTTGGATGAGAGTTTGTTTCAGATGAGAGAGGAGTTGAATGGAAGGAGTTGGGAGGGGATGAGATGAGAGGAGAGAGATGGCTGTGTTTGGAGGGGAAGGAATATGAAGAGGGAAGAATGCTCACGCGGATTGCCAACATGGCTCTTGGGGCTCGATTTTCAATCTAACTTTGTCACGGTTTTAATGAAAACCGTGACAAAATTAGTCACGGTTTTATAAAACCGTGACTAATTTTGTCACAGTTTTCATTAAAACCGTGACAGATTTAGTCACGATTCTATAAACCGTGACTAAATGGTCACGGTTTTGTAAAACCGTGACAAATTAGTCACGGTTTATCAACAAACCGTGACTAATTAGTCACGGTTTTATAAAACCGTGACCAATTAGTCACGGTTACAAAAACCGTGACTAAAAAACTGTGACAAATTGTGTTTTTTCTTGTAGTGACACACTCCACCTCAATCACAATTGCAGAGACCACACAGAACACGTCGACCCCCCACCTACCTAGCAGACTACCACCTTAGTTTGCTGTCATAAACTACCACAGGACAAGCACCAGATGCCAATCACTCTACATCCTTCCCACAGCAAGAGTCCAAGCATATGCGAGGTATGCATACCATTGACAAAGTTCTCCCTTATGAAAATCTCCATCCTACTTTTCAACATTTCTACTTGTCTATTAGTTCCCTGTCTAAACCTAGGTCTTCTAGAGAAGCCTGTAAACATGAAAACTAGATGAATGCCATGTCAGCTGAGCTCACAGCACTTGATCAAAATCAAACATGGCAACTTGAACATCTTCCTGCTGGTAAAAAGCCAATTGGATGCAAGTGGGTTTATAGGGTTAAGTTCAAATCATAAGGGAACATAGAGCGTTACAAAGCTAGATTAGTAGCAAAGGGGTACACACAACAAGAAGGCTTAGATTAAACAGAAACGTTTGCACCAGTGGTTAAAATGACAACTGTACTGGTTCTGCTTACTATTGCAGCTGCACAAAACTGGTTTATTGAGCAATTAGATGTTAACAATGCCTTCTTGCATGGGGATCTACATGAAGAGGTTTACATGGAACCTCTTCCTAGTCTAATTCTACAAGAAAATGATTAAGGCAATGTATGCAGGCTACTCAAATCGCTTTATGGACTGAAACAAGCATCGCGACAATGGTTCGCTAAATTAACAGAGGCTTTAACCACAATTGGTTATAAACAAAGTAACTCATACTACTCTTTATTCACAAAGGGGACAGGATCTAATCTCACAGTGATTCTAATTTATGTTGATGATCTAATCTTGGCAGGAAACAATATGTAGGGAATAAGCACAGTGAAGACTTACCTTGATCAAGCTTTTCAGATTAAAGATTTAGGTCCCTTGAGGTACTTCTTAGGGCTTGAAGTTGCAAGGAACTCCACAGGCTTACATTTGAATCAGAGGAAGTATGCTTTGGAGATTCTAAATGAATGAGGTTTTATGGATGCTAAACTTGTCACTACACCGATGGAGCCAAAAACCAGGTCAGCTACGGATGAACAAGGAAAACATGTGGATGCAACAGAATACAGGAAGTTAGTGGGAAAGTTGATCTACCTCACCACGACTAGACCAGATATCAGCTTTGCCACGCAACAATTGTCACAATTTTTTGATAAGCCAACTAAGCAACACCAAGCCACAACTCATTGATTGTTGAGGTACATAAAGAGAGCTCCCAACCAAGGTTTATTCTTTCCTGCAACCTCCATTGTACAGCTTCACGCTTATACTGATTCTGACTGGGCAAGCTATCCCGATACGAGACGGTCGATTTCTGGATATTCTATTTTTCTTGGTCACTCTTTGGTTAGCTGTAGATCTAAGAAACAGTCGACAGTTTCCAGATCCTCAGCCGAAGCAGAGTATCGAGCAATGGCTTTCACAGCCTGTGAAGTTCAATGGCTAATTAGTTTGCTCCAAGATTTACAAATTCCAAGACAAGGACAAGCTCTTCTCTACTGCGACAATCGTTCAGCTCTGCACATCGCCACGAACCCGGTATTCCATGAAAGAACGAACCACATTGAACTTGACTGTCGTTTTGTTGGATAAAAAATTATGGAAGGAGTGATCAAGGCTTCTTATGTTCGAGCCTCTTCTCAACTTGCTGATGTCTTCACCAAGAATTTAGGAGTAGCTCCATTCCATTTCATGATCTCCAAACTTGGAATGCAGAACCTCTGCCTTCCAGCTTGAGGGAGAGTAATACAGAAGAAGACCTTTCTTCTTCTTTCAATTTCAACGACCCATTAGGTTAGGCTTTGGAGTCTGTTGCAGGCAACTGTCTGTCGTTTTGTCGTTTTTTGTAACGAACCAGCATTTAATGGAATGAGAGCAGAGGTGAAGGCATCTTTCAGCCTTCTCCTTTTTCCAGATTTGCATTACCCATTGCTGCTTCCAGCGTCGCCAACCCCTCCTCGATCTTCGTTCCTTTCCCACATGCCAACATTCATCGACATTCGACGTGTCCTCCAGCTCCCTACTTCTCTCCCTCGATTAGTGACGCCAACCACCTCATTTTCTGTGTTAATCCCCTGAAATTGACGCCTCTCTCCTTGGGTTCTATGCGCCACCATCTCTTCTCACCCTCCCACTTCTTTTCTTTTCCCCGAACCAACCACAAACCCAACTGTACTCCCTCCTCTTTTACATGAATGGGCTCAGCCATCTCCTTGCCAATAAGCGTCGTCCGAATGGGCCTAGGGCCCAACTGGCCTTCCTTCCAAAACGTGAACAACTTAAGCCCTAAGGCAACCAACCCTCCTTTTTTTAATTCAGTCCAATTAGCCATTTGGGTCTTGGGTTGGGCCAATTGGTTGGACCAATTGATTCGGAACCTCGACCCGATGGTTAACTCGAAACCCCTTAACTCGAAAGGTTTGATTCTCATTGATTGGGGTAAAATAAATTAGCGAATTAAATAATTTAATTCGAATTAAATTCTACCAAGCTTTAATCAATGAGGAGCTGACTGACTTTTTAAATCAAACCAGTTAATCAGAACCAGTATGTTACAAGTTTCAAAATCTCTGAATCTGAAACGCCCTTTGTTTTTAGGACGACAAAGTTTTTCCCACGAAACCCAATTCATTTTCTTTTTATTGTCAACCTGATCCCGCCAAACATGTGCAATAAGTTGGTTTAATTTTTTAATAGTTCTTTTAGATGTTCAAAAGGAAGTCATCGCATACATTGGCATTGTACTTAATACTTACGATATTAAGGCCTTCATTCCGGCTGGTGATAGTCATTTTCCTTTCCAGCTATTAATTTTCTTTGTTAAGATATCGTCCAAGAACTTGAAAGTTTGGATTTTTTTTATCTTTTTAAAAGTGATGGTAATCCTAAATAGATATCTTGGTAATTGAAAATTGACGCGCCAAGTTTGTTGCTCCATAATAATTTATTGACCTCTAATGTTCCTTAACTGAAAGTAACATCTGATTTTGCTAAATTATTTTTTTGTCCACTATAAAGCTGATATAATTCAAAAAGATTTAGTATGTTTAGAATATCTGTATCCGAAACTTTAGCAAATAGCAAGGGTGATAACGGGTCACCTTGCATCAATCCTCGAGATGATGGAAAATAGTCAACTAGCTGTTAATTTAATAAGATGGTGAGTCTTGAAGTGACAAGGCATTGAGAGATCCAACCAATCCTTCTCTTTCAAAATTTGGATTTTCGCAAAAGAGCGTAAAGGAAGGGTCATCCACTCAGTCGTATGCTTTCTTCATATCTAATTTTAGTGACATGCGGTTAATTTTTTTAGATGTATGTTTTGACAAGTAATGCAAGATCTCATGAGCAATAAGAATATTATAAAAAATGGCTCTACCTTGAACAAAATTGTTTTGTGTGGCACTAATTATTTTAGGAAGTACGCAACCAAGTCTGTTGGCAAGAATCTTTGAGATTGATTTATAAATTATCGTACATAAGCCAATGGGTCGAAGTTGCTTCATACAAGTAACGACTAATACTTTTGGGAGTAGAGTGACTCAAGTGTCATTTACATCTTTCAATAGGATTCCTGATCTTAAAAATAAAGATATTGCATTTGTAACATCCAATCCAAAAATATCCAAATACGCTTGAAAAAAGGCGCTACTGAAACCATCTGGACAAGGAACTTTATCATATCCTATTGAAAAAATAGCATCTTTTATTTCTTGATTAGTTACTCAAGCTGTTAATTGGTTATCCATTGCACTAGAAACCACCTTTATTGCATCCAATTGAGGCATTATATTGGAAATATCTGAGGGAGGAAAAGAGGTTGCAAAGAGGGATTAGTAGAAATCAGATGCAACTTTTCCCATACCAATTTGATCTTTTTGTTCAATTCATTGGTTATCTAAGAGAGATGAATTCTTTTTTCTTTGTTGTGCTACACAATGATGAAAGAAAGAAGAATTTCTTTCACCAAATAACAACCATTTGTTTAGATTTTGGTTTCAAGTTGTATGATTTTTTATCTGAGTTTGTGATTTTTGAGCGAAGTAGATCAAACTGTTTATGTGTCACTGCCTTCAATTTCTTCTTTACTTTTGTACATTTGTAAAAACAGATGTTGGTTTCGACCATTTTGATTCAATTATCCATTTCACATCAGAAAGTCTATCCACCTATTATCTTATCTGAATAATTTTTTTGTTGGTCATCTTGGAAGTACCCGCTCTAAATAAATTGGCAAATAATCTGACTAATTTACTTGTAGATTTTTGCTTATTGTTTATGGTCATATCCTTAACCAATCTAAAAAAATGAGAAATCTAGCAAGTCTTGAACTAATGACATATTTTTGAATTTCCTTTATAATTTGTCATCCGGTCCATATGGGTAATTTGTTATTTTGAATTGGTTGAAGTCCGCTTCATTTAATAACATAACTCATGGTTGATGGTTGTAAATAGTAAAATTCAAATAGTGAGGACCACAGTGTGGTGAGTAATCTACAGCCGTGCACAGCTGGCATAATAGCTGGTGGTCCACGTGGAGTAGGATGAGAGTTGAAGAAATTCCTATCAGTCGGGAAAGGGTAAACTCGTAAATGAATTATTACGGCGGTAAAACTAATAATATTGTATTATTGAACCTTGATTTCATTTCACCTTGGCGTTTAAAAGCCGTTAATCGTGCCAAATTCCAATTCCGACGCCTTCCTTTATGTTTCCTTCCTGAGTTGAGATGAGGAGAGAGAAAGATATGGGAAGTTTGGATACAAGTCGCCTTCCTGATTGCTTCAACAATCCACCATCATTTTCATATTCATAAATCATACTTTCATAATTATATTCTTCTTTCTTCTCTTATTTATATATATATATGTCAAATTCAAATCGACCTGTATAATTAATAATTGTACCCATACCATACATACTAATTTTATATATAACAATAACGTAATTTAAAAATAAAAAATCGAAGCAACGTCCTGTCTCTAAATGCCACTTTCCTTCATCTTCATCTTCATCTTCTTTCTTTCTATAATAACTAGGACTAGTACAGACAGCCTAAACATCATCAGCTCCCAGTACTTCCATATATATCACAACAACAACAACAACAACAACAACAACAACAACACCACTCTGTATTCATTCATACAATCCATACATAGATAATCTGCAACCAATAAAAGCTGCTCAATTCAACAGTTTAAAAAGGTATGCATGGATGACTGTCCCCTGACCCCATTTCCATCCCCTCCTAATTATTCTGATTTCCTTTACTTCTTTTTGTCCTAAAGGGATTATTCATTTGCTACTTTCATCTCACTAATCCTGCTCTTCATTTTTGGTTCGTTTCTTCCGTTCTAAGCTTGTTATTAGATGCTTCATATTGCTTCTGTTTCTCTTTCTCAGTTTTCTGCTAATTTTGACATACAATTGAAACTTGGTTTCTTTTCTTTCACAATTTAGTAACCAATTTTGCTTCTTGTTTCTTTCTGCCAATTTAAAACAATTGTCTCTGTTTCAGAAAGTTTGATTCTTTATCCAAATGCCCGGACTGGCTATCATGAGCTCAGGAGAAGGAGAAAATGGCGTGCCAGAGAAACCTCTGCCTCTAGACAGCGGCAACCAAAAGTCGCCCAAAAGCACCTTGAGTCAACGCAGCGGCGACTCCATTGATTTAGCCATTGACGGCGGGATTGACACCTCCATAGAGCAGCTATATCACAATGTCTGTGAGATGGAGAGCTCCGATGATCCTTCCCCTTCAAGGAGAAGCTTATTCTCCTATGGCGAGGAGTCAAGAATCGATTCCGAATTGTGCCATCTCGTGGGAGACAATGGGATTATGGAGACAACAAAAGAGGTTGTGAATGTTATTAATGGAAAAGATGGTGTTGACCAGAGTTTATCTTCTTCTTCTTCAGGAAAGATGAGGAGCCAGGCTGAGAGTATCCAGAAGCAGCTTTTCAGGCTGCAGTCTGAATTTGGTGCTTCTGGGAAGCTGCCTCCAAGGAAGAGATCTTCAACTGACAAGTCCCTCAGAAGGGCTAGACCTCCAAATGGACCTTTCCATGTGAGGAAGCCAAGGAAACAACTTGAGAATATGGCTGATGGTAGTCCTGAATTACTTGGTCCGTTACTGCTGAAACAAACCAGAGAGATGATCTCTTCTGGTGAGAACCCGAAAAGGGCTCTTGAGTTTGCAATCAAAGCAACAAAATCATTTGAGGAATGTTCAAAGGATGATCCACCAAATTTGGAATATGTCATGTCCTTACATGTGCTGGCATCAATACATTGCATCTTAGGGCAGTACAGTGAAGCAATCCCAGTGCTGGAGAAGTCCATTGAAATTCCGGTTATAGAATATGGTCAGGATCATTCTTTAGCCAAGTTTGCAGGATGTATGCAATTAGGTGATACTTACGCAATGTTGGGTCAGATTGAGAATTCCATATTGTGTTACACAGCTGGCTTGGAGATCCAGAAGCAAGTCTTGGGGGAAATGGATCCTCGCGTTGGAGAAACTTGCCGGTATGTAGCTGAGGCTCATGTCCAAGCATTACAATTTGAGGAGGCTGCAAAGATTTGTCAGTTGGCACTGGACATCCACAGAGAGAAAGGAGGTCCTTCCTCGATGGAAGAAGCTGCGGATAGGAGGCTCATGGGGCTAATCTGCGATGCAAGAGGAGATCACGAAGCTGCACTTGAGCATTATGTTCTAGTGAGCATGTCAATGGCAGCAAATGGCCAGGAGATGGAAGTTGCAGCAGTTGATTGCAGCATTGGAGATGCATATCTGTCGCTGGCGAGATATGATGAGGCCATTTGCGCATACCAGAAGGCCCTCACAAGTTTCAAGTCGAGCAAAGGAGAGAACAACCCATCAGTTGCATCTGTGTTTGTGAGGCTGGCTGATTTGTACAATAAGATAGGCAAATATAGGGACTCAAAGTCCTACTGCGAGAATGCTCTCAGGATTTACGAAAAACCTAAGAACCACAGGATCATCGCAGCAGAAGAGATAGCAAGTGGGCTTATTGACATTGCTGCAATCTACCAGTCCATGGATGAGCTTGATCAGGCTATCAAATTGCTGAGGAAGGCACTGAAGAAGGTAAATAGTGGGGATGATGTTCCAAGCCAGCAAAGCACGGTTGCTGGGATCGAAGCTCAGATAGGGGTCATGCATTACATGACAGGAAACTTCCCAGAGTCGTACAAGACATTCAAGAGTGCGATTACGAAGATGAGAGCAAGTGGGGAGAAGAAATCAGCAATGTTTGGGATTGCTTTGAACCAAATGGGACTTTCCTGTGTGCAGCTTTACGCAATCAACGAGGCTGCAGATCTGTTTGAAGAAGCTAGGACCATTCTGGAGAAGGAATATGGACCTTATCATCCAGACACATTAGCTGTGTACAGTAATATAGCAGGAACATATGATGCATTGGGGAGGTAATTAAGATTCTTGTTATATTAAAAGGTTATTAATTAATCAGGGTTTTTTATACTTTTTCTGTGTGCAGTATAGTGTAATTGATAATTGGGTAACGCAGATTGGATGATGCAATAGAGATATTGGAGCAAGTGGTTAGAATGAGGGAGCAGAAGCTGGGAACAGCAAATCCAGAAGTGGTAGATGAGAAGAGGAGGCTAGCTGAGTTGCTGAAAGAAGCTGGAAGGACAAGGGAGAGGGAGTCTATAGCATTGCTAGCATTCCTTGACCCTCAAGTTGTTGAGAGTAAGAGCAGGACTCAAGTGATTGAGCTCGTAGCTTAATCAAATGTTACACAATATGTATATATGTATAGAAGAACACACAACAAAAGGGTATATATATATGTGTATGTGTGTGTGTGTGTGTTGTTATTATATTTGTAAAATGCAGAGTTTACTCCTGTTTGTATTTTGTCCAATTTCATCATGTTTTGGGTTGTTTGAACTTGGAATGACCACATGGTCAACTTGTAATTCTTTTGTTTTCTTAATAAAATATGTAAGAATTGAATGATGTTGGGAGATCATTGTCTTTGGTGCACCAAACTTCCAGTTACAGAGTGTGTTTTACTTATTAGTTGATTTGTCAAGATATGGAATACTACTTAGAAGCTTTCTTCTTTATGTTGGAAAACTGGTGTGAATTTGCGATCAGCACTTGAGAGATTAATAAGTTATTTATGTATGTGTCATTGTCGCACCCCACAGTCCCACATGGAATATGACGACTGTATGGGTGTGAGTAAGCAATAGAGAGGGCTTTGCTTTTATCCAAACTTCTTGGGCTTCACGAAAAATAAAATAATAAACTTCTGGTGGTGAAACTTGTGGTACCTGCAACTGGAGTTATGTAATCTATTATTTGGTTCCTCGTACGATTTGAAATTTGGATAAAATAAAATGGTTTTGTTGGATAATTTAGTTTTTATTTTAGATGACTACGGCCATTTATGAATTCTCTTTTCGCTAGACAAGATTGATATCAGTTCTGGGTCAGTTCAATACGACAACCCAGTTCGTCAAGCGCTTCGTTGTCTCTCAAACCAAATAATGATAAACCATTCGGATTGGGTGGTCAATTAATTTTAATTAATTAATTTTTCTTAATTTTTGTTTTTTTTTTTTTTTACTTTATCATTATAATTAATTAGTTGTCGTTTGTTTGATGAATATTGTTCCAAAACAAATACAAAGGAACACAATAATAAATTGAGCCCGAAATTGGAACTTGTAGCATAAAAATTTCTCAATAATTTGGCCTAAAATGGTAACACCAAATTATTTCAATAATTTATTCCCAACCTCAAAAACTAGAACATTACATTAATCTATTAAGTAGGAAAATCATAACATTGGTTTTTTTTATGAATGAGATATATATATATAAAGCTTTGAAAAGCCATCCGAAGATACAAAGAGAAACCGAGAAAAACTCGTCCCCACGCCTAAAATACCAACCCTGTACACCCACCCTAAAAACATGTACAGCTTCCCAAAGCGACACTGCAGTAAAAACGGGTGATGAAGCAAAAATGGCACCGAGTCCGAAGGTGAGACCAAAAACCTACCCGAGCAAAAACCACCCTGCAACGTCTATACCCCAAAAGAAGAGCTGTCCTGAGCCTGGGTCAAAAATACGCTGCCACAACGACAGCCAAGCCAGTAGCTCAGGCTGTGAGATATCATCCCTCGCCTTTAGCCATCTACCTATAGACACTACAATCTTCCTAACAATTTGAGTCACTGTCCTTTCCTTATCCCTAAAAATTCTGTCATTTCTTTCGCTCCAAATGCCCCCAAAAAATAGCATGAAGCAGTCTATCTTTGAACTTCTGCCACTCACTTTTAACCTTCTGAGCTTGCCAATCCCGAATAAACTCTCGAACATCAAAATGATCTGGCCCCCAAATAGCAAGTTTGGAAGTAAAAGTGAGCCAAACCTCAACCGTAAAGGAACAAGAAAGTAACAAATGAGACACCGACTCAAGGTCAGCTCTGCATAACACACACTGACTTGGGCTAATAAATCCTCTTTTTTGCAGATTCTCACAAGTCGAGATGCTCTTGTAGAAAACCTGCCAGAGGAAACCTGATACCTTGGTTGGAACATTGTCGATCCAAACCACACCTGACAGAAAGTCATCAACCCCACAATCAACCTGCTGAGAAAGCACGCGAAAGAAAGAGTTAACAGTGAAAACTCCTGAGGAGGTGAAATTCCACAGCGGTGACGGAGGCCCCTGAGAAATCCATCCCGGTGTGACCCCCTCCAAAGCATCCATCAATTGTCGCCTCTCCACTTCTGTTCCGCCTCTCAACACCGTCGTCAAGGGCACTATCCAATCATACCTGTCACCACACGAAACAACATCGAACAAAGAGGCATCCCCATAAAGAGCAATCGAAGCCACCCTCGGGAACCTATTAGCTAAACACTCACCCCCCAGCCAAGAGTCATACCAGAAAGAAATTCCCCCACCCCCAGGATCAATCAAAGCGTGCTTCCAAAATATGGGACTGAGACTTACTATATCTCTCCAAACAGACCACCCTGCATTTCGCAAATCCAGGTCGGTTTCCACTCGGACCTCCCCTCACCACACTTAGCAAGAATGAGCTTCCGCCAAGAAGAAGATGAAGATGAAGACCTTGTTCCTAATTAGGAAAACGGAACACAACTCAAATAAAGAAAACATTGTGCTCCTTATTAAAAAATCGGAACACACCCAAAAGAAGAAGATGAAGAAGATGAAGAAGAAGAAGAAGAAGAAATGTGTCTCGGATGGTTACATCTCCTCTGTCGTCTTCATCTCTAGCTAGATCATCATGAGATCCATCCCCTAAATCAAGTTGGCGATATCTCCTCCCTCATCTCTACCCTCCATCTCGGAAGATGACATTTCTTCATTTGACTCAGTCTTGTCTCCGACGATAGCTTCATCTCCAGCGGCAAAGATGATGGGAGGTTGCGGCGACATTTCTTCATTTGACTCACATTCCTAATCACTAAAAATATATCAAAATTATTGATTTGAGCAATTTATTTCAGTCATCAAATTGGTTTCTAATGTAATGATACCTAGTAGTATAATTGTAATAGTAGATCTCGTGAAATAGATTATGCTTTAAACTAAGACAAGCCTAGTAAGATTTACTGGTTAAAATTATAGTAGCTAATGTATCAGATAAATGATAGCAGAACAACTAAATCGAGTCCATACATTAATCTGTGTCTGTTGGCTTGTAAGTTGAAGGGTCAAACTTCAATTTGGTTTTCACATACCTTTCAGAATCAAAGAAGGATTTCCCAAAAATCTGGCTTTTATGTGATTAGTAGTTCTATGGTCCCTTTTCCCCATATCAAAAGCAATACTAGAGATTGAATTTGAAGAGCAATTCCCAGCTCCTGAAGCAAGTGTGTTATGCTGAATTGTAGAATGATGAGGCCAACATTTGAACGTCTATAAGAAGAGATGGGAGGTGCATGAGATAACAGCAATACATATCGAAATAGTTCCCTAGAGGGAAAATAGCATTTTGTCCCTTTTTACTTTGTCAACTTAACAAATAGCTCTCATATACTATAAATCGCTCTTTTTATCCCCTCGTACTTTGACCACTTGAAGCTTACGTGGTATATTGAATGCACACCAATTAACGTTATGAAGATGATAGTTGGAACAGAAGGACCCAAACGGCAAAATGGTCAAAATAGGAGAGACAGAAAGAGCAATTTATAGTATAGGGACTATTTATTAAGTTGCCAAAGTAGGGGGGGTAAAGTACTATTTTTCGTTGCCTTAACTAACAATGATGTAATTACCAATCAATCCAAACCTTCCAAAGATATTAGCTACATTTTGAGTTACAAGGTAAATGTCGGTCTTCATCTTCCAATATTTTTAGCAAACACAAGTATTGGGGGGAAATCTACCATTAGGACACCCCTTATTGTCCTCATATGAGGACTTCAATATCTACCATCTATTTTATTGTTTGGGATCTAAAGGTTCTTATTAAATGGATAGAAGGGTAATTGCATTTCTTTAATTATAGATTTTAATTAATTAATTTTTGTTTCCTTATTGATAATCATTTAATTTACAATTATTATCTTGATTCTTTAATTGCAGTTTATTACTTTCTGTTTTAAATTCCATCTCCCCCTAGGATTTTCCGGCCGGCTATGCAATCTATTATACTCATTAGATCTTGAACTTCTCGACGGCGGCTCTTTTTCGCTCATATTATGTGGCCATTATATTTCTCTCTCCTTCACTAACCGATTTAGAACTCTTTGACTTATGAACCCAAAATTTTTAATCATATTTTAGTGTTATGAGTCGTTTGTTCCTTTTCATAGTTTGGAACCATCATTAATTTCTCTTCAACTAGTTATTTCATACACAAACAGTTTCAAATCCATCAAGATGAATGCTATATTCGACTCGATTCTTGAGTTCAGTTCGAAAAAAAACAGAGAAAACGGAGATAATAACTTAAACAATGAATACTTTTGCTTAATCTTTATATACAACATCAATCGTCAAGCATATACATCAAATGCTAGAGAAATTGGAGAAAATCTCTAATCAGTATATCGTAAAATAATTGAAGATTAATAGATCATGCTAATAACTGGACAAACAATAAAGAAACATCGTATCAAATCCTAGAACAACTAATCATGAAAATACAAGCAACTCAGCTCAAGATCAAGGTCATGAATCATCATTATCATCAAATCAACAAGAAATCTGAGAAGTGAATCAATGTTGGATGTTTGGTGAGGCATTATTTTGTGTATTTCTTTTTGTAGTAGACTGGCCTATGAACGATTCGTGCTTTGGCTACTCCTCTTCAGAACAATACGTTTAGACGATGAGTTCTCGGTAGTCACTAAAACTCTTACTGAACTACTCCTGCAATTTGCTTCAACATTTACACCGGAGGATGCTGGCTTCCTTCAGAGTTTCGGGGAACGAGGTCTGGTTAATGGGATATGTGATTGTGAGGAAAGAAAAAATTGATTAGTCAAGAGCAAACATGAACCATGGCTAAAGCATAAAGGACAAAAACCAAGAGCCCATTTCAATATACAAAACATCAACTCATAACTACATAGGTAAACTCTGTTCCATAATAACCAATTTGGAACAATGTTCCAGTACAACCAAATAGGAACATGAATTCAAAAAGTACGAACCAAGTATTTCTTGGTCCTTGTTCCAAATTAATCCAATTCGAACAACAATTTGGGAAAACACGTATTAGAAAGGTGGAAACATATTTAGTATAAAAAACAGAGAATAATTAACGAACAATACGAAACCACAATGCAACCTGCAGACTTCAAATCATTACTAGACTATGAACTTACTCAAATCGCAACTAAAAGAAACCATAAACAGTAACAACTAATCTGATCTTTTGGGGTTTGCAATGTATGCCCTGCCGATTTATTCGAACCAGAATGAGATGGGGGTGGGAAAGTTGTTGCTCTTGGTTCCGAAATTATCTACATGGAACAACGAATTAGTTCCACATAAGAAGAAATCAAGTTCAAACTCTAGAAATTTATATGAACAATCCACTCAATGGTTATAATAATGGAAATTGATAGAAACGGGGAAAAAAAAAATTAAACCTTAAATTTAGGCTTTGCATGTCCCATCCAGAAGAAATAACGTCCTTCGATGAGGACGATGGAGCCGGTGTTGTTGTCCGCTGGAAAGAAGAACGGTGGGAATCACTGTTAGACCTTGAATCGGCATATGGAGGATTTTGACGAGTTTTAGTACTCCTCTCTACGTCCTCCAACTCCTCTTCTCTAGGTCGTTTGTAAGCCGCCGACGGGAGAAGTACCATCATCTTTTTTCAGCGACGAGGATTCTCCGAACTCTTCTGGTGTCAGTGACGAGACTGAAAGAGGAAGAATGATTTTCGGAGTTTGGGGAGAAAATCCCTTATTCACTGTTGTAATCTTTTTGTTTTTGTCATTCTCTCTACAACTTAGAGATTTAACTGAATTAATACTCCACAATTTCCTTTTTTTATTCCACATTTATTTTTGATTTGTTTCCTCAATTTATTTGGTTACACTTTTCTCAAGATTGCCCATAATTCTTTATAACCATCAGATCCGTTCCTTAATCCTACGGTTCTAAAAGGTATCCTGATATAAGGACACTAAGGGGTGTCCTAATGGTAGTAGATCTCAGTAATGGATGCCACAACATGTCGCAAAACATAAAATTGATTATATGTTGACATTGTTCACGAGTGTTTTAATGATTAAAATATTATTATGAAATGCGAATAGTACAATAATTAGATATAAACTAGATTTTGAAACATTTTTTTTTGTAAATGTTAAGGAAAATACATCTTCATGGCTAAACTTTTTAGCTCATTGACAATTATGGTCAAACCTATATTGAAAACCAAAATAACCAAAACGTTAACGGAATAAAGCCAATTCCGTTAGAGATAATAGAAAATGTCATGTTAGATGACACATCACATTTTAATTATATAAAATAGAAAAAATACATCCCCATGGCCAAACGTTTTAACACATGTCAAGTTTATGAGTTTTATATACTAAGACAAACACATGCGCCATATGACTTTCTCTGAAATTAGGTCAGAGGATTCTGAGTTCCAGGATTGGCGTCGCCGGCACTCCGACACTATGAGTGGCCCTCCTTCTTCACAGTCCTGGGCTTCAGTTGTGGGAAATCAGGAGGACGATCTTCAATTCGTAGAAGAGTCTCTTCGATCGGTTGTTGATGGAGTTCTTACAATCCTAGTCGCAGTAATGGAGAAAGGACTAGCCAAACTTCGGAAGGCCATAGTTGGGCAATTTGTAGGTGATGGCCCGCCAATCAAGGTGATTCGTTCAATTGCAAACTAGCTTTATATGGGGCTACGAGGGGATGGTGGAAGTTTCGCCTATTGCTTCTGGATGTTTATTGTTTGAATTCGCCTTTGAGGAGCTCTTTGAATGGGTCTTGCAATGTACCTGGCATATTCACAGAGCGTCGATGGTCTTACGACGTTGGCATTCAGGCATTCAACCACTTGACTTCTCAAAGGAGCTGAAACCATCATGGATCGAGCTAAGGGGAGTTCCTCCAGAGCTAATTATGACATATGGTATTAGCTGGTTGGCAACCCAACTTGGTAAACTAGTTAACAAATTCGTTCGGAATGGCTTTACAGTGAAAATTTGTGTTATGCGAAATGTTAACGATGAGGAGGTAGCTGAGCTGAAGGTTGATATGGGTGAGTAGGACCCAACTATTATTCAGGTAATTTTCCATACAGAGCGTACTTACAAATGGAAGGAAGAACTTGTAAAGAAATGGGAAACTAAGGTTCCCCGACAAAACTCTGAAGCTTCTAATGTTGGTTCATTCGGCAATGCAATCGAATCGCCTTTGGGTGAGAAGGGAGCACTTGAGACTATGGTTAGTTCGCGTGCCGGAGGGGGAGCTGGCTATGTGTTTAAGTCTCCTTTTGGAGAGGAGAACACACCAGCTCAACAGGATGAAGCTGAATCTTTGGAGGATGTGGAAATCCTGAACCCTACGAAAACTGAAGCTGGTAACAGTACGAAGAAGAAGAAAGGTAAAGGTATTTCTAGTGATTCACAACAGGCTTCTTCAGATGCTGTTAGCATTAACTCATGCGATGATCTTAAAAATTCAGTTGAAATGGAAGGATCACCTGAAAGTGTTGATGGTTGTCCTACTAATGGAGGGGGAGTAGGCAATGCTTCTAAGTCTCCCCAGGGAGAGAATGAAGCACCTACTCAACAAGGTGGGTCTGAAGCTTTGGTGGAGGTTCCCCCCTGAGCCCTGTGAAAATCAGAACTAATGATCCCTCTACTTCTGGTGTGGGGCAATGTGGTCCAGGTCGCATTGTGATGTTTGGTGATTTTACTTAATTAAGCAAGGTGGTTATGTCCCCAACAAGGGTGGTTTTGTGTTAACTAGGAAGCAACACAACAAACATATGAAATGAAGATCTAGATTTGTAACATTAGAGGGTGTAATGACCACAATATATTTGATGTCTTGCGTAAGTTTATAAATAAGCATAGTTTAGATATTATATCTTCACATGAACCTAGAGTTAAAAAAGAAAAAGCAAAAGAGTTGTTTGATTCCATGTTTGATGTTTGGAAGTGTGACTACTGTTATGAAGACAATTTGGGGAAGATATGGCTACTTTGGAGGCCTAATCTCCCCTTGTCTGTTATTCACAAGAGCAGTCAGTTCATTCATGTTTGGGTTGATCTCCCCAAGGTATTCTTATGTTCCTTTGTTTATGCCTCCACTATTCTTAACAAGCGTAGAGTGCTTTATGATGATTTAAAGGTTGTTGGTCAGAATAGTATACCCTAGATTATTGGTGGTGATTTTAATGCTATTCTCGATTCAAGTGAGGCATCTAATCAGCTCAGCTCCTTTGTTAGTATGGAGGGTTTTAGGGTCATGGTTAGAGTACGTGATCTTGAAGAGCATATTTCTTTTGGCTCCTTTTTCACCTAGACTAACAACAGAGTTTTGGATCCTATCTCACGAAGGTTGTACATATTTTGGTGAATGGGAATGGCATGTTAAGCTCCCAGGCAGTGCAGTGACTAATGTCCGTTGTGAAGTTTCAGATCACTATGCCATTTTGTTTAGTACAAGGGTGTTTCAAGCTTCCAGACCAAAGCCCTTCAAATACTATAGTTGTTGGGTAGACAATCCTCAGTTTGGTGATATTGTGAAGCAAGCTTGGTCTAGGAAGACTGCATATACTCCCTTCTACTGTCTCTATGGTAAGCTTCGAGCCCTTAAAACTAGCCTAAAGAAGCTAAATAGAGACTGCTATTTCTATATCTAGAGAAGGGTTAGTGATAAACGTGTTACACCCCAAATTTTTTTTAATCGTTCTTAGCAAAAAGGGGGGACACGAGTTCTTTCGAGGTTACTCTTAAGGGTTAGTTCGAGTTGGTCGTTGGTAGGATCTAATTTGGAAAGGTGAATCAAACCAATCAGACCGAGTTAATAGCTAGCTGGGTAATATTGATTAATGAATGACCTGTAGCCTGGCTGGTTTTGGAACCAGACTGTTACACCCCGAACCTAGCTATAGGAATGTTGTGTAAAATCCCTATATTAACCCTAGTAAAATTTTTATAGCCAATAAGAAATTATGATAGTCATGAAATATTATTCAGTTATGGTCTATTATTTAGGTTGTGATTTGTTAATTGAAGTGTTAAATTTGTTTCGTTCTTAGGAGGGGAGATTCAGTCAGTAAACATCTATTAGTATGCGTAAGAAGTAAGTTATTTCAAATATTGGGCCGTTGCCCAGTGGTAAGGCTGTCTCCAATCGTGAGGCTAAATGTTAAGGTCTTATTTCGAAATATAGCCTCCTAATCTTCTCGAAAACTGCAATTGCTCCAACCACTACAACATAACTAGGCTACGGAGGCAGATTCACAGAGGCACATAAAATATCTGCGTCTAAATGTACTTTTAAAGAACAAAAACTATAAGTGCCTCTATAGATACAAATATCTGCCTCTAATTATATTTTATTTTTTATTTTAAGTTAAATAAATATTAGTTTCTGTTTTTAGAGGCAAATAACTTATAAATGCCTTTAAAAGTTGTGACTTAACTACTTTTAGTGGCAAATAATAATATTTGCCTCTAATAATAGCAGATTAAAATAATAAATAATATTTTTGTAGGAAAAATTATTTCTTTTGTCTCTTCCAATTCTACTTTTATGTCAATACCCAGGATTATTTTTTTGATGCATTCCCATAAAAGCAAAAAAATATGATTAAATAATTCTTAACCAAAAAAAATATGATTAAATAATTAAATAGCTAAATTTCGGTTGGTTTTGACGTCGATTAACCGGACTGGTCAGTTCGAATAATTTCGAGAATTTGTTTCCCGCTTTCAAAGGAGGAAGAGAAACGAAGAACCCTAAATTCTACGCCTGGTACATCGTCTCCCCTTCACAATTCCCTCCGTTTTTTTCTTGCAAAAAAAATAGAACGAAATCCCTGATTTCTATCTTCAGCCTCTAGAATGAGGAAAGGAGCTCAGAGAAAGCAGGTGCAGAAGGGTAAGAACATTGAGGAACCCAAAGCCTTTGCTGTTCTGCGAATGAGGCTCCTCCTGCTAAGACCCGTCCTGCTAGAGCTAAGCGGCCTAAAGTGGAGCCGGAGCCGGAGTATTTCGAGGAGAAACAGAATATGGTAATGGAGATTTTGTTGTTTTGTTTGATTTATTGGTTCCTCGTTGTGAAATTTGGGATTTAGTTTGGGTTTTACTTAATTACAGTTGCTGAAGAAGCTTTGCTTTAGCTGAAGTTTCAATTTTTGTAGGTGTTGGGTAGATGGTACTTTCCACTTGGCAGGATAGTTTAGGTATTGCTTATGATGCTCTGAACATCGAACGATCATCTCAGGATAGTTTAGGTATTGCTTATGATGCTCTGAACATCGAACGATCATCTTGCAACTCTCTTCAATCGATGGGTTTAGCTAGGCGGTAGCTAGGGATAATTCATCGTATGGGATGCACAAGAGGATAATTCATGTATTAGGATGCTCGTTAATCCGGATTGTACAATGTTAAAGTAGGTAGCTTTAGCTGAACTTCATCAATGGAGTTGGTTAGCTTGTATTAGGACTTGGGAGTCGACATTCTGTATATAGTAATTTGGACTTGGTGGGTTATTTTAGGTATTAGGATGCTTTGAACATTGGACCCTCATCTTGCAACCCTCTTCAAGTTATGAGAATGGAATTTTGGTTGATGGCTAATGTGTTAGGATGCTTGTTAATGCTTAAGCTGACTAAGTTTTCTTATGCTTAAATTTTGGAATTTCTTACCTTTACTCCATTCCACCTCATCCCACATGGTGTCACTTTAATATTAGGCTCAACTCCTTACTTTACTAAAGGGTTTTGCAGGAGTAAGAGGATGATGAGGATATTCATTTCTGTGCACATACATAATCTAGTCATCAAAGCAACAAAATAAAGGGTTTGGCAGGACCATGAAATGGCCGGATTGTCAGTGGGATCATCAAGGATCTTCTGATGCTTAGACTTATAGATAGCAAGTGTGACCATTGCAAATACCTTGGAATGGCTTGCTATTTGCTAGTGGGATCATCAAGAAGATTCTCAAGATAAAGCAGATGACAAGAATAATGGAGAATGGAGCTGAAAAGGGATTAAGATTCATGAATCAAGTTATGAGCAAGTTCGAAAGATCGTACAAAAGTGTAGTTAATGTTATCAGCTTGTTCCCTTGAAGTTGCAGGTAGAACTTCCCAGTGTAGGTCAAATTGCCCATGATTCCAAGTATAGGTCCAGCCAGCTGATTCTGAGTCAGATCCTTATAGAAAAGGTACTAAACCCATCAACAAACTTCGTTCTTTCAATGCCTTATTATAAAAGTAAGTCTGCAATATTAATATAGTATACGTACAGAAGAACAAGTGTTGGCATTAGACCTATGACTTCATGTACGAATCACTCAGGAATCCAAGCATTGATTTATTGGGGCCATCCGCTAGTGATGTGAGTTTGTATATCTTTATTACGATATATATTTTGATCTTTGTTTAATTCCTACTTTTGTACTCGTTCTTATTCCTTTCGTGAAATTATCTTCGATTTGCTTCGTTCGCTGATATGAAGACTTAGCTGACATCATGTGAAATTTATTTTGCTCCAGTTTCTTGTTTTGTATTTATCTCTTTTACAATTGGTGTATAACTTTTCTCTTTGGTGAAGAGTGAAATGACTTTTCTTTGGTTGGTTAACAAGACATAATTTATACGGGAGGAAATTGGCTAACTAAATTTATCGTACATGTCATGTCTCACTTAGATAACTAGTGGTTTTATTTGTTCTTTTACAGGTAATGTCTCACTCCCAATCAAGAGGAAGGAAAAACAGGTATGAGGTTTAATTTTTCGAATTTTGATGGTTGTTTTAGTCTATTAGGAGACATCAAATAGTCTTCTTGATATGTTTGTGCCTTTCAGTCGAAATCGGCCGACGATATTGCTATCATAATTACATCTTATTTATGCAACAGGTGAATCGACTGACTCTATAGTCATTATTTTGATGAGACGACGTTAGATGCAGCTAAAGAAGTTTTGGTGAAGACTACATCAATCAATTAAGTTGATAGATTTTTATATATGCTAATTCTTATTGTGAACACATATTGGATTAGATATTTCTGTATAGATTTATATATATTATTTTCTTGTAATGAACCTGTTTTGACTTAGATGTTTATAAAAGTTATGATATTCCTTTTCCCATTAAATTTTTATGTAATTTTTATTGCATTTCATTGGATTATGAAAGTACTTTTAACTAACCTTTGGGTTAGATTATGTATAAAAATATGAATTCATGTATAATATTATATGAAAATACAGTACAACGTATATATACATATATTCAATAAAGACTATTATAGGTGCCTCTATATGTGGTATAATATTGGATAATTTGTCTCTATATGGTATTTTTGGAGACACAATTATTTGTCACTAAAAAGTTCTTTTAGAGGCAATTATGTTTGTTTCAGTACAGTTTTTTAAACGCACATATATGTGCCTCTAAAAATATCTATTGTAGACACATATATGTGTCTCTAAAAGTATTTATCAGTAACAAAAATAAGTGTCTCCAAAAGGTGGCTAAGATGACAAATAGGTAGTTGTTTAAAGATGCAATTACCAACGATTATATCTGCCACTAATTCTTCCATTTAGTGGCAGATAATATGTGCCACCGTATTTGCCTCTAAAGACTTTTAGCCGCAGCAGCGTTAGTGGCACTTAAGCTATCTGCCTCTAAAACTCTATAGAGGGAAAAAAATGTCTTTTAGAGGCAAATAGTGTGTGCCTCCGTAGCCAGGTTTTGTTGTGGTTAACCATGGCAAGAGCTAAAATAAATCAGACTTATAATTTTATGTTGTCCATTTAATAAATCTAACTTATGAAGAATCAAATTAAAGTTTTTTACTTTAATTTTTGTATGATTGTTTATGATAATTCGAGATGAACATTTCGATAAAATTTGAGTAATTTCCGAGGTACTTTTTTTTTTAACTTCGTAAAAATATTTTTGTGTAATTTAGTCGTTATAATTAAATATATTTATTCGAATCTCGTTGAAATGTTATCTGACGGACTAAATTTGTTAGAAAATGAACAAAAACTCATCAAAGTACCTTTTTTAAAGTTAAAAATAATATTTTTTTATACATAAACAACAAAAACTCATCTAAATATATTTTCTCTCCTGCATTTATTGTATTGGCGCCACTCTTAAAACCTCAAACACATTTTTTGTTTTGTTTTTTAGTCCACTCATTCTCTTTCCACCAATTAATGTGGTGGTCCCCTCCTCACTAAAACCCCTCTTCAAAGAGGCAATAAAAACCTCCAAAAACTCATTTTGAGTCCCCATCTTATTTTGAGTCCCCATATTTAAGTCTTGGTTGAAGGTGGTTTGTTAGTTTTAGGGACCTAAAATAGGTTTTCCCTCTTGCCTAAAACTATGGTTGGAGTCAGCCTAAGTGTGTCGGCCCATGTGTCCGAGGTCTCAACTTCGATCCGCAGCAGTAGCGAAGTTGGACGGAATTATCTTTATTTTTGTCCCTAGTCCAAAACGAGGCTGTTTTGACTCGTCTTCACCCCCTATTTCCAGAACCATGTACCTGCACACCTATTTGTTTTTTTGCCGGCGAGATTCAATGAGTGGAGATAACTCCAATTCATGTTTTGGAGTTCCCAAAGTGAACTGATTAAATGAACTGAATTTGAACCCTCCTCTTAATCACACTCCTCGTTAAACCCATTCAACCCTCTCTCTACTTACCAATCGGCATGGGCAACCGTTCCTTTGGTTCCGAAAAATTAAAGGCGGCGGCAACTATTTTCCGTCGTCGGCAAGCCTCCCTCGTCCGGCCAGTCAGCCCCAAGCCTCGAGTGAGAACTCGTTTGAGTTCCTGTTGTTCTCCTCTTTGAACTCAGCCAAGTTTGACGCCATATTAACTTGAATTTCAGTTTGACGGGAATCCCCTGTTTCCGATTTCAGCTCCGTCGAGCAGCGCAAAACTACCCACTTACTTCGTTTCGGGTCAGGTAGGAACTCGGCTATATATTCTCAGAGCCTTCTTCCCTGTTTTAAACTACCAATAATGTCCGATTATGTTCTTCTCGAATTTCAGTTCCGACGTTGTTAGTGTTGGGGTAACATCACAAGTACCACATTGGCAAACTAGGAGAAGTTTGCCTAGCATAAAAGAGTCCACCAACTACACTAGTATGAGGCCTTTTGGGAAGGAACCCAAAAACAAATCCAGTGTGGGCCTGTTGGTCCAAAACGGACAATATCATACTAGTGTGGGCCTGTTGGTGGCGGACGATCCTACAATTGGTATCAGAGCTGGGCTGTGAAGATCGAGATTAACTTCTGCCACAGAATTCCAGGAGGCTAGATGGATCGCAGATGCTGGATATGTGGAGACCCTCAAGTTGCTAGCGAAAGGGTTCTGTGGTGGTTCCTTGTGCCGAATGTCTTCCTGCTGGTGGAGGTCAGGCTAGCGGGTCCGTTGGAGTTAACGGCGGCCAAGATGTCTACAGAAAGGTGTTTCGCAGGAGCAGAAGGACACTGGATTAGGTGGTCCTTGGTCTGAGGGAGGGATTGTTGGGGTAACATCCCAAGTACCACATTGGCAAACTAGGAGAAGTTTGCCTAGCATAAAAGAGTCCACCAACTACACTAGTATGAAGCCTTTTGGGAAGGAACCCAAAAACAAAACCGTGCGGGCTTGGCCCAAAGCGGACAATATCATACTAGTGTGGGCCTGTTGGTGGCGGACGATCCTACAATATTTGTTAGAAAATAGAAGTTTCCTAGTCCAAATAGGATAGGTTTATGTCTCCTAATCCAAAAGAGATAGGTTTTTTTGTAGAGGGGAGAAATACTAATCCTAGTTGGAATAGTATTCCAAGTAGTTTAGGATAGCCTTGTAATCCTATAAATAAGCACCCCCTCCTTTGTACAAATCACACCAAACACAATAGCCTCAAATAATAAGAGCTCAGCATCCCCATGGAGTAGATTAATTTTGATCGAACCACGTAAATATCGCGTCTTGTCTCGATTACTAGTTTTTTCCATTCTACTTCTTTCTACTCTTCTCCAAAGCGGTATCTAAACCCGAAGTTGCTTCCGCGTTTTATAACAAGTGGTATCAGAGCTCCAGTTTTGATCTAGAGAATTCATCGTCGGCGCTACAAGTTGGTTCAAGATGAGCGGGTTGGGGATACACGCAAAGTTCGACAAGTTCGACGGAAAGGGGAACTTCTCATTGTGGCAGATGAGGGCGAGCGATTTGTTGACACAAACAAAGGTTCACAAGGCGTTGAAAGGAGTAAAGCCCGAGAAGATGGAGGATGAAGACTGGCAGGATATGCAAGAGATCGCTGTCAGTACCATCCGAATGTGCTTGGCGGACTCGATGATATACGACGTAATGAGCGAGAAGACTGCGAAAGGATTGTGGTTGAAGCTGGAGACTCTATACATGTCAAAGTATGTCACCAACAAATTGGTCATGAAGCGGGATCTGTTCTGGTTTTGAATGGAGGAAGGTGGAGACTTGGGGAACCACATAGCTCAATTCAACCAGAAGGTCAGTGATCTGCTTCGAGTGGACGTGAAGTTGGATGACGAGGACAAGGCTATTATGTTGATTTGTTCTTTACCGCCTTCGTTCAATCACCTTACTACAACATTGCTCAATGGGAAGGAGACGCTAGACTACGAGGAGGTTGTCACAGCTCTAAGGTCCCATATGTCAATGCAGAAGTTGGAGACAGGAAGCTCTCAGACGGAGGGTTTGACTGTGAGCCAGGAACGAGGCAGGAACAAAGCAAGTGGTAAAGGACAAGAGAGAGGAAAGTCTAGAGGAAGATCTAGAGGCAAATCTAAATCAAGGGAGGTAGTTTGTTACAAGTGCGAGCAGAAGGGGCATATGAAGATGGACTGTCCTCAACTGAAGAAACAGGGAGCTAGCAAGGAGGATGAAGCATCAAGCTCAGCCAGTGTGATCTCCGAAGCTTCAGAAGATGAGGATCTCTTGGTTGTCTCAGCACCAGGTAACGACAGTTATACTGACACTTGGACTTTAGATTCGGCATGTTCCTCACACTATACTGCTCAAAGAAGTTGGTTTCATAGCTATAAAGCGTGTGATGCTAGTAGTGTTACATTGGGTGATAACCATGCTTGTCCGGTTGTGGGGATTGGAACTGTAAGAATCAAGATGTTTGATGGGATAGTCAGAACATTAGAGGATGTCAAACATGTGTCCAGAGTTGAAGAAGAACCTAATCTCGTTGGGATCCTTGGAGAAGAAGTTGTGTGGATTTTCTGCAGTTCCAGGTTCTGGAATACTAATGGTGTCGGTGGGAGCTATGACTGTGATGAAGGGAAGGAGAATGTGTAAGAATTTGTACAGGCTCATTGGTAGTACAATTGTGGGTTTTACATGTTCATCATCAGAAGATAGCTCAGACACAAACAAACTTTGGCATATGGGATTGGGACACATCAGCGATCAAGGTTTGCAGGAACTTAGTAGGAGGAGAAGCTGCTAAAAGGAGAAACACAAGGTCAAGTATGATTCTGCGAGTGCTGTGTTTTTGGGAAGCAAAAACGAGTTCAATTTCATTCATCTTCACAAAGGAGCAAGCAAGTACTGGACTACGTTCATTCAGATATATGGGGTCCAGCAACAACTATAGCTAAAGGTGGAGCCAGATACTTCGTGACTTTTATTGATGACTTCTCTAGAAAAACTTGGGTATATTTCATGAGGCAAAAAGGCGAGGTATTCTCAAAGTTCAAGGAGTGGAAAGCATCCGTTGAGAAGCAGACAGGGAAGAGCTTGAAGTGCTTCAGGTCTGACAATGGCGGCGAGTACAAAGACAAGGAGTTCATTCAATTCTGCAAGGATGAAGGGATCGAGAGACACTACACGGTCAAGAAAATAGCACAACAAAATGGTGTAGCAGAAAGAATGAACAGGACCTTGCTAGAGAGAGCCAGGTCAATGAGAATACAAGCCAAGTTACCCAAGGAGTTATGGCCAGAAGCGGTAAACACAGCTTGTTACATTGTTAACAGGTCACCTTCAAGGAAGCTAGAGAACAAGTGTGCACAAGAGGTATGGACAGGCAAAGAAGTAGACTACTCTGTACTCAAAGTTTTTGGATGTCCAGCTTATGCACTAGTTCCCGGTGATGAGAGATCAAAGTTGGATTCTAAGTCGAAGAAGTGCATCTTTGTCGGTGATGACACTCGATTTGACGTGATTATCAGCCTCATTTAAGCGACATTTCTTTGCTTAAGACATGGTTTTTAGGGTAGAATAACGAATATTCAATCAATTGCCCTATCTCGTGCCATTTGTGTTACCTTGGCCCGTTTCGGGTCTATTTGATGGTTTTCTAGTATTTTTGTGTTAGCACAAGTTTTTGCCGTCAAATAAAGTAGCCATGGACGTGTCTAAAGCATTGGAACATCGAGGAACTGAACCGGAATCGATCGAAGGAGCCAATTAAGTTCAAGCAATCTCCTGCCCGTTTACAAATAAGATTTCACCGAAAATAACCTATTATTTTCGGCGAAAATATTAGTGCAAATCGACTGATGCCACTTGAAGAATGTTTTCGGCGAAAACAATATGTTTTCGGACCGAAACCTATTCGGCGAAAAGGAAAGAAGAAACAGCTGAGTGACCGGCCATTTACACAAGGATTTTCGCCGAAAATATCCCTATGTTTTCGGCGAAAATATCAGGCCAATCCGGATCAGTTAGGGTTAAGTATAAATACTTAACCCGGCGGCCCAGAAAAAACACATCATAATTAATCATAATACAACTTTTCGAGATCAAAATTCAGAGAATCCTCTCAAGTTCTGGAGCGAAGAGTTGGAGTTCGAAGAGCTGGATAGAGATCGTGACGCCATCCCTTCCATCTCGGAGAACCGGAGCTAGGAGTGTAATCTACCGAAGATCGAAGTCTGTCAGTGTCGTCTAAATTAGGTTTTTCAGATTCTTTTCTGTTCTTCCTTTGAATGATGAACTCTTTCTTTGTCTTTGTTTCTTTTGTAATGATCATGAGTAGCTAAACTCGTTAGAGCTTAGACTAGATGAACCCTAAGTGACCCAGGGCTTTAAAGCGGTCACGGATCGGCGGTGATTAGATTCGAAATTCAATCAATTCTTTTTCATGTTTGATTTGTTCTTCATTGTTCATGTTTCTTGTCTGGATTGATCACCTAGATTAGATTCTGGTTAAGCTAAGGATAGAAGCGAACGCTCGCCTTACTTTAGAACATCAAATTGAACAATTAACCTTATAATTGGAGCGTGCCTTTCGTAGGAACCGGTTAGGGTTTCACTGCAAGAGTAACTCATTAATCATTAGTAATTACACCAATTAATTAAGTCGTTGCGAGAGGCGATCGTACCCGGGCGGCTAGTTAATCTTGGTAGTTAGAACAGATAGAGCAAACGTTCGCCGGTCTTAAACCTAAGGGTAAGGAGTTATGGTGGTGTCTTAGTAATTGATTGAATGAGAATCGAAATCCGCTGATCTGTTGATTGCCAATGCTCTAGGGAACGAAGGGGGATTCAAAGTCTAAGTTCGTCTGTCTTCCTTGTTTTCAAACCCTAATTCCCAATTTGCTTTAGTTTAATTTGTTTTAATTTCTCTGCATCTCTTAGAAATAGAAGTCGTGGAACTCACACCACGCACAACGTGTTTGCATTCGAGTACTTTGTCAGTTTTGAAGTAGTCAGTCATAGGAGACCCTCGGAATACGATCTGCTATAGCTTTCTCTTAGCATTAGTAGTTTATTTGGTTGAACCCTCAGCGACAGGTTCACCAGTCGGGTATGTCAAAGGAGTCAAGGGATATCGACTTTGGGATCCAGAAGCTATGAAGGTGATAATTAGCAGGGACGTAGTATTTGATGAGAAGGCTATGCTGGAAAAGCTGGGATCATCTCAAGAAGAATCGCCAGATTCAACACACAAGGCTGGTGTGGAGCTCGAGTTGGAAAGTCACTCAGAAATATTCCAACCTGTAGCAGGTAGCGAAGATGATCAACATAGTACAGAGGATGAACATCATCAACGAGAGCATAGTATTGCTATAGATAGACCAAGGCGCACGCTCAGACCTCCGGCCAGGTACAGGACAGATGAAGAAACAGCTTCATTCGCATTACTAACCGGTGATGGTGAACCAAGCAGTTTTCAGGAAGCAGTGTCTGTTCCTGAAAAGGAGAAATGGTTGGGAGCAATGGAAGAGGAGATGGAGTCGCTGCATAAGAATACAACTTGGGAGTTGGGAGAACTTCCACAAGGCAAGAAAGCAGTCGGGTGCAAATGGGTCTACAGGAAGAAGGAAAGAGCTTCTGAGAAGGAAGATGTCAAGTACAAGGCAATGCTGGTTGCAAAAGGGTACTCACAGAAGAAGGGGATTGACTATAATGAAGTTTTCTCGCCGGTTGTAAAACACACAACCATCAGGGTGCTACTGGCATTAACAGCTCAACAAGATCTGGAGTTGGAGCAGTTAGATGTCAAGACAACATTTCTCCATGGTGATTTGGAGGAAGAAATCTTCATGGAACAACCAGAGGGATTCAAGGAGCTTGGGAAAGAACACATGGTGTGCAAGCTAAAGAAGTCTCTCTATGGGTTGAAACAGTCACCAAGACAATGGTACAAGCGGTTTGATTCATACATGTTGAAGATTGGCTTTACTAGAAGTGAGTACGATAGTTGCCTCTACTTGAAATATTTGAAAGATGGTTCTTTCATATATCTATTGATATATGTGGATGACATGTTGATCACTGCAAGAGATAAGAAGGATGTGTGCAACCTAAAGTCTTTGCTAAGTAAGGAGTTCGACATGAAGGACTTGGGCGCTGCAAAGAAGATCCTAGGCATGGAGATACTCAGAGACAGGAAGAGTAGAAGACTGTGGCTCTCACAACACAAGTACATTGAAAGGGTTTTGGAGAGGTTTGAAATGGACAAGGCAAAGCCAGTAAGTACGCCACTTGCACAACACTTTAAGATGTCCGTTCAACAGAGTCCAAAGACAGATGAAGAAGTTCAGTATATGTCAAAGGTTCCATACTCAAGTGCGGTAGGAAGTTTGATGTACGCTATGGTGTGTACAAGACCAGACTTGGCACAAGCAGTGAGTGTGATTAGTAGATTCATGGCTAATCCAGGAAAGGAGCATTGGCAGGCTGTCAAGTGGATTTTGTGCTACTTGAAAGGTTCATCTGATTATGGGTTATGTTTTGGTACGAGTGATGTCGTTCATGTTACTGGTTATGTGGATTCAGACTATGCTGGAGATCTAGATGATAGAAAGTCCACGACGGGTTATGTTTTTACATTGGCAAGTGGTCCAATCAGTTGGAGGTCAACCTTGCAAAATGTAATTGCACTATCAACTACAGAAGCAGAGTACATGGCCATAACTGAAGCAGCAAAGGAGGCGTTATGGTTGAAAGGGCTAGTCTCAGAGGTAGGTTTTGAGCAGCATGCTCTTGGGATATACTGTGATAGCCAGAGTGCCATAGAACTGACCAAGAATCAGGTGTATCATGCAAGGACAAAGCACATTGATGTACGATATCACAAGATTAGAGAGTTGATTAATGCTGGTGAGATCCAGGTGTTGAAGGTGCACACATCAGAGAATGCAACAGACATGTTAACAAAGGCACTACCACAGGAGAAGTTCAAACATTGTTTGGACTTACTCCAAGTTACAAACTAAGGAGTTGTGGTAGTGCTGAGCTCGAGGTGGAGGCTTAGGAGGTCTAACAAGTACTCAAGGGGGTGATTAGTCGCCAAGGTGGAGTTTGTTAGAAAATAGAAGTTTCCTAGTCCAAATAGGATAGGTTTATGTCTCCTAATCTAAAAGAGATAGGTTTTTTTGTAGAGGGGAGGAATACTAATCCTAGTTGGAATAGTATTCCTAGTAGTTTAGGATAGCCTTGTAATCCTATAAATAAGCACCCCCTCCTTTGTACAAATCACAGTAACACAATAGCCTCAAATAATAAGAGCTCAGCATCCTCGTGGAGTAGATCAATTTTGATCGAACCACGTAAATATCGCGTCTTGTCTCGATTACTAGTTTTTTCCATTCTACTTCTTTCTACTCTTCTCCAAAGCGGTATTTAAACCCGAAGTTGCTTCCGCGTTTTATAACAAGTCATTGTTGGGGTAACATCCCAAGTACCACATTGGCAAACTAGGAGAAGTTTGCCTAGCATAAAAGAGTCCACCAACTACACTAGTATGAGGCCTTTTGGGAAGGAACCCAAAAACAAATCCGTGCGGGCTTGGCCCAAAGCGGACAATATCATACTAGTGTGGGCCTGTTGGTGGCGGACGATCCTACAATTGGTATCAGAGCTGGGTTGTGAAGATCGAGATTAACTTCTGCCACAGAATTCCAGGAGGCTAGATGGATCGCAGATGCTGGATATGTGGAGACCCTCAAGTTGCTAGCGAAAGGGTTCTGTGGTGGTTCCTTGTGCCGAATGTCTTCCTGGCTGGTGGAGGTTAGGCTAGCGGGTCCGTTGGAGTTAACGGCGGCCAAGATGTCTATAGAAAGGTGTTCCGCAGGAGCAGAAGGACACTGGATTAGGTGGTCCTTGGTCTGAGGGAGGGATTGTTGGGGTAACATCCCAAGTACCACATTGGCAAACTAGGAGAAGTTTGCCTAGCATAAAAGAGTCCACCAACTACACTACAATGAGGCCTTTTGGGAAGGAACCCAAAAACAAATTCGTGCAGGCTTGGCCCAAAGCGGACAATATCATACTAGTGTGGGCCTGTTGGTGGCGGACGATCCTACAGTTAGCTCCCCGTACAATCTGTTGTTTAGCCCAAACCAGTTAGCTTGAAGCCTCGGAGTTACTCGTTTCCAGGTCAGATATCTTGTCTCATGGTTCTAATCGAGTTAGACGACGTATGGATCGAGTTTTGATCTCGCCGGATTCTAGGTTTGCTCCGCCGGCGAGATTGCAATTAAATGGGAACGACTTTGGGTTGAAGATGGCGGTCCAACCGTCCTGGTCCTGATCAGTTCGGTTAGACCAGTTCGTGTTGGATCTATAATTTTGAATCAGTACAAATAGATCACTGTAGTTTAAAGAACCATCACATCAGTCACTTAAATCATATGAATATAAGGAACAGTCACCCCATGTTGCATGTGTAGTCTGTAACTTTTGAAATTTGTCAAAAGTGACCCAACTAGCTTTTTCAGTTAGTTCAGTTTAGTCCAACAGTTACGAATCCGGTTAATTCATTAACTGTTGATCTTAGAAAGTTTAAATCGAATCCTAGATTAATTAAATATTAGCACGAATAAAATGTAAGTTCATCAATAATCTGGATAAATATAAAATGGAATTGGTAATCTATTGTTAGGATTTTATCTTGATTATGGATTAAGAATTAATAAGTTATTTCAAGAATAAACTGAATCCTTCTCTCTCAAATTAGTATGAAATTAGGTTATGAGTAATAATATATTTCTTTGAGAATAATTAGACTTAGGAGATGAATATATAATTAAATTGTGTATTAATAAGACAAATGATTAAATCAAATAGTGGTCTCTCCTTTCTCATCTCTAAATTAGATAACTAAGTTATGTTGAGATAATATTAATAGTCTACTTCAAGAATTAGTTAATTCGAGTAATAATAATTAAAATATGATCTCTCTTATCATGTCTAGATTTAGACTCAATTAGGATTAAGATTAATGGAATTGTTAAGGATTATGAATAATTTTAATAGTAAAAGATGTTAAGGATTGAGTTAGTTATAATAATATGACTAAGCTTAAAGTGATATCTCATTAGTATATTAACATGAAATTTCAAATAAGAAATATATTTCAGAAGTTTATTCAATCAAGGAATTATGGACGTTCTTCCTTTTCTCATAACTAAATCAACTATTGGAATAAGCTTTGGTCAATAAAGTACCTCTCTAAGATAACTGAATTAACCAATGATAATCATCGTAGAGTAAAGCCTTCCATCACACTTCATGATTAGTCGTGAAGTGGTCCTTTCCAAGTGGTCAAACTGTCGCCCTAGACTCCCCCAGCTCTTGTTGGTCTTAGTCTAATCGAATCTCTCGTCTTTAGGTTCTTAAAGACGATCAGCTCCCTAGACTAGACTTCTACGTTGAGGTTCTCCCGCTTATTTAAAGGTGAGTTGGTTAAAGAGGGTAATATCTTGTCGTTACTAGTTTACTTTACTTCATTAATATATTATGCCTTTATTGTGGGGTTGATTACCCAAACCATCACTGAACTATGACCAAATAACCCGCCAGTCACCGAAGTAAGAAAAATTACCCATCCATTACCGAACTTTGGACGATTAACCCAGCAGTCACTGTCGTTAACGGACATCCAAAATTCCGTTAGTTTGCTTATGTCGACATGCCACATGGCAACCCATGTGGCATGTCCACGTCAGCCAACTAACAGAATTTTGGATGTCCGTTGACGGTAGTGACTGATGGTATAAACGTCCAAAGTTAGGTAATGACTGGGTAATTTTTCAAACATCGGTCACTGGCGGGTTATTCGGCCATAGTTCGGTGATGATTTAGGTAATCAACCCCTTTATTGTGTTATGCCAAGTTTCGTGATCTATGTTTGATCTATATATTTCATGTTTTAATTGTGTACTAGTATTATGTCCATGCCAAGTAAGCGTTAGTTAGTACTATTCACCTAGACAATTTCTAGGCAAGATAATATTGTGTCTCTTATCTTGTCGTTGCTATGATTACCTTACATGTATTTTAAGTTATGGCGGTCATGTTAAATAATGACTCATCCTCATGTGCACGTATGATTCTGTTCATGTAGTTAAGTTGTATGAATGTTTGAGTATCACACCTCATATAGACAAGTATAAGATGGTAGTATCTTATCGTAGCTTGTTTACTTTACGTTGTTAATGATGTCATGTTTGGTTTATGAATTGTGTATAATTATTATGAAGTTGTATACATGATTGAGTGTCGAGCCTCATAAAGATAAGTATATGTGGATTAGTTTAAGAGGATGATATATTGATGTTGCTAATGTTACGTTATGCTTTTATTATGATTACGTTAAGTTGGATGACTTAGTTGGTCGATATACTTCATGTTCTAGTTGTGGTATAATGTCATAACCATGCCATGTCATTAATAGTCAGTAATACATCTCATAGACCATTACGAGCTGAATTTATAACGTGCATTTCTAGTTATGTTTATGATGATTTATTTATACGTTTATGTTATGTTCATGTGATTAAAGTTATGATTGTTTATGGTTCTAGTCATGCAATTGTGATTTATCAACATGTGCATGTGATGATTATGTTCTTAAGATTAAGGTTATGCTTATTATGTTTCTAGTCATGTTAATTATGATGTGTTCACACGTTGCATGCCATGCTTTTATTCATGTCATTAAGGTTGTATGGTTAGGATAGTCACACACCTCACATTGACAAGTAATAGGTGGATTAATAATTGGTGCTCACTAGCTAGACCTGCGCCCCACCCCAATTTTCAGTATTGGTTGCCGGCGACCCTCAGCATGATATTGGGCCAGATTGCCCACAGTTTTCAGTTGGACCAGAGAGTCCCTTTCAGTTGGGCCAGAGTTGCCCTCAGTTTTCAGTTGGACCAGAGAGTCCCTTTACAGTTTTCAGGGGCGGTAAGGCTAGTTAGTTGAGTTGGGGCCCCAAAGTAAAAGCTTATTGATGTGCAAGATTTAACTCACAACATACAAGGTTGTATTCCTCGAGGTCCTCTCATAAGCTAATACTCACAAAATTCATGAACGGTCTAAACATTTGAATTGAGGTTTGGTTTTGAAAGAGAACAAATCAAAAGCATAAACAAACAAGGCAAAGCTAACAAGTAAAATTGAGGATCAAACAAGAAAGACAGGAGTTTAGTCTAGCAAGGGGTTTCTTCAAGCTCAAGGTTCATGAAAGCTGGATTGAATCTCAAGCAACGATGTGTAAACTAATGACCATGCATTTCACTCAAGTAGAATCAACGAACTCTCGCACAATTGACTCTCTACTCCTAGACCAAATGAACCATGCTTTCGCTATGTGAACAAAGGGAATGAAGTGCTTTAAATTAGCTCAATGAAATGCTTGAAACTTGAATTCTATGCCAACATTCATCTAACACAAGGTAAATGATGTAAGACACTCTCATGTCAATCATACAACACTAGTCTAGCAATCAAAAGCGTCTCTCAACCTTCAAATGAAAGAAAACTAAATGCACACCAAGTGTTTGATAAAATGACAACAAGGAAAACAAGCTCAAAATGGTTGCAATTGCATAATCCAATCTCTCAAATCATCCAATTACAATCCCACAACCTTAGATCAACATCAATCAATCATTCTCATGTATTGAAAGACATAAACAATACCAAAAGAACAAATCAAGCTCTAATGGCTACAAAGCACAAGGTCTAGGATCATCATCTTACACAAATGGCTATGAGAAACTCAATCCATACAATCAATCACCTATCCTAGCTTGATCCATCCCCCACTAAACTAAACCTAAGCTTAGCCTAGCACAACCATGGAAGAAACCTGAAATTGAGTAGCGGAGACCATCCTTGCTTCCATGGAGGATCTTCCTGGCTCTTCAAGCTCCAATCCAAGCTATGGAGGACTTCACTTAGATCCTTGATCTTCAAGTTGATCAACAAGGGAGGAAGGATGGTGTTTGGTTGAGAGAGAGAGAGTGATCGGTGATTGTAAATTGAGAGAAAAGAAAGAGTGACGGCGACTGTGTGCAATAATAATTATTTTTTCTCAAAATTCTGCCGTTTGCCTCTTTAAATAGTACCGCTGGAAGACCTGGAATTTTTGGCGAAAATTGTGTAAGATTTTCGCCAAAAATCTCTTTGAAAACACCGATCGGCTGGGCATTCCTTCTAATGTTTTCGGCGAAAACTCTAATAGGTTTTGCCAAAAACTTCTTCATAAATCGGACGACTGCCTTCTGCCTTCCTTCTGTTTGAAAATGCAAAGGGTTTTCGGCGAGAACTTAGAGTTCTCGCCGAAAACTTCTTCAGTTGAAAGATGCATTTTTCTCGATTTTGCAACGACCATATCTCCTCCGTCCTAGCTCCGATTGACCTCTCGTTTGATCCTACGTGCTGCTTGTCACCATTACTTCAATGCCAAAACCTGAAAATGCAAAGAAAACAACTCCAATAGACATAGAATTGGTCTCAAAGTGGAAACCGGGCAACGAAAGGGCACTTTGCATAAAACATCCATAAAGGCCTATAAATCATAGCAAAATGAGATCAAACATGGGAGATCCCTAGGCTAATCGAGGACTTAAAATGCACTAAATATGATCATATCAAATTCCCCTACGACTAAGCTTTGCTTGTCCTCAAGCAAATGAATTAGAAAACATCCAAGTCCACAAATGACAAGATCAGTCACATTGAGATTGAAACGATAACAATTTGGCTTAAACTGTTCCACGAACAAACTTAACCTACACATGCAAGAACATCAACCAAATAAGTCTAGACCTCACTAATATCTGCAAACTTCAAGTAGTGATTAATTGGGATACAGAAAAACCGACCACGACAACACCAACTCTAATTAGAAGGTCTTGAACTCGGGAGATGGAACGGATAAGGCGGGGGTAGGAGAATTTTTGAGTGTGATGAGTGATCATGATGTGGCTATCGTCTCGACTTCATCCGCTTCTAGATCCGCACTTTACAAACTCTGGCTAGGATCAAGGGCTACATTTGAGAACTCTTTTTTTTTCTTCTTTCTCTTTTCTTTTTCATTTTTTTCCTTCTCTTTTTTTTATCTACTGCATACTAGTGCTCGATCCAACACTTCACTTAGGTGTTGAACCTGCCTAGCTCACAGCTTTTGCCTTTGCTAGTGCTCAACCCGACACTTCACTTAGGTGCCGAGCTTGCCTAGCTTTTCTTTTCTTTTGAGCATTTTCTTTCCAAATTAGCCACTTGATCCTTAGCCCCTTACAACTTCAATACAAGATTTCGAATTGGATTCCGTCTAATCTCAAGCCACAATCACGAGGGATGTTGAAGAAAAACATGGAAAAGGGGTGAAAATTCTGATTGCCTTCATCATCTTAGACCAGTGTTATCGAGTGGTACAAAAACACGTATCAAACCAATCAACCAACATACAAGAGTGATAAAATCTCTGTTCTGGCCTAGACTCATTTGATATTAGCTCTAACATGTTGGTTATAGGTTCTAAGTAACACAGTCTAAACGTCATTGTGAAAGTTTGAAGTCAATTAAACACCAAAAGTCAAGAACCGAATGATTCTACAATAGAGGAATTTGACATTCAATCAAGATCATGCAAATCATCAAAGCATAGCATTGGACTTCTACCGACAAATATTCACACCAAACCTCAAACTCCCCCCTACGACTAACATGAGCATTGCCCTCAATGATCAAGAGAGAGAAGGTAAGGTGGAACTAAGTTACCGCGTTGGTAGGGAAGCATAGGAAGCCAAAGTAGAGGAAGAGTCCCATGACGCACATTGTGAAGAGTGATCCGCCTAAGTGCTTGCCAACGTCTTATTCAACGAACTAAATCAACACAAAAACATAAAAGCGAAAAGGTAAGGATAACATGGGTTGCCTCCCATGAAGCGCTTCTTTAATGTCTCTAGCTAGACGAAACCAAGAGCACTCAAGGCATAACCAAAGATAAAACCTCGACCGCACCAATAGTATCATTAATCACATAATGTTTAAGTCGATGCCCATTCACCTTAAAAGGCTCGGGTTGAGATGGAGAAATTACCTCGACGGTGCCATAAGGAAATACTTGAGTTACCGTGAATGGTCCGGACCAACGAGATCTCAACTTCTCGGGAAAGAGTTTGAGCCGAGAGTTGTATAGGAGGACTTGGTCACCAACTCTGAAATCCTTGCCCGGCTTCAATCGGGAGTCATGAATGAGTTTCATCCTCTCCTTGTGTATCTTGGCACTCTCATATGCATGATGGCGATACTCTTCGAGCTCATGTACCTGAAACTTACGCTCTTCTCTTGTGAGACTCATATCAAGGTTTATAAATTTCAACGCCCAAAGAGATCGGTGCTCAAGCTCTACCGGCAAATGGACAAGCTTTACCATAGACCATCATATAGGGAGTAGTGCCTATAGGGGTCTTATAAGCCGTGCGGTAGGCCCATAGAGCATCATCAAGCTTCGTCGACCAATCTTTTCGTGATTCGTCGACCGTTTTCTCTAAAATTCTCTTAAGTTCCCTATTAGTTACCTCGGCTTGGCCACTAGTTTGAGGGTGATACGAGGTAGACATCCGATGAGTGACACCGAACCGTCGGCACACCCTATCAAATTGTCCTTGAAAATGAGTACCTCAATCACTAATAATAGCACGAGGGGCACCAAAACGGGTGAACAACTTAACAAGAAACTTCCCTACAACTCGGGCATCATTGGTAGGCAAAGCTTGTGCCTCCGCCCATTTAGACACATAATCAACCGCAACTAATATATACTTGTTACCATGCGAAGGAGGGAACGGTCCCATGAAATCAATACCCCAAATATCGAATATCTCTACTACTAACGAAACATTTTGAGGCATTTCATCACGGGAAGAAATGTTACCTGAACGTTGACAAGCATCGCAAGACTTGACATAGTCTTGACAATCTCAAAAGATCGAGGGCCAAAAGAATCCGGACTCAAGTACCTTGCGAGCCGTGCGATTTGCCCGATGATGTCCACCCGTAGGACCGGAGTGGCAATGAAGTATGATGTCCTTCGCTTCTCCATGGTTAACACATCTTCTAATCATCCCATCGGAGCCAACTCGAAACACAAAAGGATCGTCCCAATAGTAATGCTTCAAATCCGCAAAGAACTTCCTTTTGTTTTGAGTGGAGAGGCCCCTCCTTCAAGTATCCACTAGCAAGATAGTTAGCTAAATCTTGAACCAAGGTTCCTTGAACTCCAAAGTTGCTAACGCGAATAATAGCTCATCGGGGAAGTTGTCACTGATTTCTTCATTACCGTTGTGTACCATTTTAGCTTCTTTCAAATGAGACAAGTGATCGGCGGCTACATTCTCGGATCTCTTCTTATCTCGAATTTCAATGTCAAAATCTTGCAACAAAAGAACCCATCGAATCAATATTGGTTTAGCATCGGTCTTAGATAGAAGGTACCTCAAAGCTTGGTGGTCCGTGAAGACAATAGTGTGAGAAAGCACCAAGTAGGACCTAAACTTATCAAAGGCAAACACTATGGCCAAGAGCTCCTTCTCCGTAGTTGTATAGTTCCTTTGAGCGTCATTGAGAGTCTTACTTTCATAGTATATTGGATGAAATCTCTTGTTAATTCGTTGGCCTAGAACCGCTCCAATAGCGTAATCACTAGCATCGCACATCAACTCAAATGACTTTGACCAATCCGGAGCAATGAGTATAGGAGCATTTGTGAGTTTACCCTTTAGGAGTTCAAAGGCTCGCATGCACTCGTCTTCAAAACGGAACTCAACATCCTTCCCAAGAAGCCGAGTCATAAGAGTAGTGATCTTGGAGAAATCTTTAATGAAGCGCCTATAGAAACCGGCATGCCCCAAGAAACTTCTAACGGCTTTCACAGAAGAGGGAGGAGGAAGTTGAGAGATGGTCTCTAACTTTGCCTTATCAACCTCAATGCCCCTCCTAGAGATTTTGTGACCAAGAACAATCCCCTTATTGACCATGAAATGGCACTTCTCCCAACTTAATGCGAGATTGGTCTCTTCACAACGATGCAACACCTTCTCAAGGTTCCTCAAACAAAGATCAAATGAGTCCCCAAAGACTGAGAAATCATCCATAAATACTTCCATGATATCTTCCACAAAATCATCAAAGATGGCAAGCATACATCGTTGGAAGGTAGCGGGAGCATTGCACAATCCAAATGGAATTCAGTGATAAGCAAACGTACCAAAAGGGCATGTGAATGTGGTCTTCTCGATGTCCTCCGGAGCAATCGATATTTGGAAGTATCCGGACATGCCATCCAAAAAGCAATAGTACTCATGATCGAAGAGACGCTCGAGTATTTGATCCATGAAAGGTAGAGGAAAATGATCCTTCCTAGTGGCCTCATTGAGTCGACGATAATCTATGCAAACACGCCACCCAGTGATCGTCCTAGTCGGGATGAGCTCATTCTTGTCATTAGCTACCACCGTGATCCCTCCTTTCTTGGGAACAACTTGCACGGGGCTAACCCAAGGACTATCCGAGATAGGAAAGATAATCCCCGCATCCATATGCTTCATAACCTCTTTCTTCACAACCTCTTTCATGTTCGGATTTAACCTTCTTTGTGGTTGCACAACCGGCTTAAAATCTTCTTCCATAAGGATCCGATGTGAGCAAAATGTGGGACTTATACCTCGAATATCCGAGATGCTCCACGCAATAGCTCTCATGTTCTTCTTGAGGAGCTCCACTACACGGTTCTTTTGCTCGGGTAGAAGCTTAGAATTGATGATGACCGGTAGCTTAGAATTTGGCATGAGAAAAGCATACTCCAAATGTGTGGGAAGAGGCTTGAGCTCAAGAGTAGGTGGTTCTTCATAGGAAGTCTTCACCCTTTCCACCTTCGGAAGAGCAACAAAAATTGTTTCACTCTCCAACTTGTCTCTCCCTTCATCAAGGTAAGCCACCTGAGCTTTCAACTCTGGGGTGTCTAAATGTTCTTGCGCATTCATTCTAAGGAAAACATCCAAAGAATCTTGACACACGAAATTATAAATACTACACACACTAGCCGAAGCAATAGTATCACACGAGTACTCTAAATCATCTTGTGCGTGAGCAAATTTCATGCCACCGGCTATGCAAAATGTAACACTCTCTTGTCCTACTCTCAATGTCAATTTTCCATTATGCACATCAATTAAAGCACGAGAAGTAGCAAGAAATAGTCTACCAAATATCAATGAGACATCCACATCATCGGTATCAATGACCGCAAAGTCAACTAGGAAAACAAAAGGACCAACTTTAACTAGCACATCATCAACAATCCCCCTAGGACTCTTGGTCGACTTGTCCGCAAGTTGAATGTACATACGAGTAGGACGAAGATTAGACAACCCTAGTTTCTCAAATATGCAATAAGGCATGACATTGATACTAGCACCTAGATCCGCAAGACCATTAGCCAAAGAGGTATTACCTATAGCACAAGGGATAGTAAAAGTACCTGGATCCTTAAGCTTTTCCGATGGACTCTTGAAGAGAACGGCGGAGCATTCCTCATTGAGGTGAACTAGAGATGTCTCCGGTAGCTTCCTCTTGTTGGTGTAGAGTTCCTTCATGAACTTAGCATATTGAGGCATCATAGTCATAGCTTCGGGAAACGGAAGAGAGAATTGCATTTGACTAAGCCGCTCCACAAACTTCTTAAAAACCTTCTCAAGACCATCCTTCGTCACTCGAGAGGGGTATGGAAGCTTAGGCTTGTATGGAGGTACAACCGGTGCGGGAGGAGAGACCGGTGGTGTACTCGATGTAGCCGTACTAGGTTCCTTGGCAACCTTAGTACTCATATTACCCATAGGAGGTTTGACTTCAACCTCAACTTCATCCGAGGGATCCTTGATATCATCATCATCAACCATTATATTAGGAGTTTGCACCTTTTGGGAGTCAATTGGAGAAGAGGTTGCATCTTGCAAAGGTTTTTCCACTTCTCAAGGTCACTACTTTGCAATGCACCGGACCTTTGGGGTTGACCTCGGTATTGGAAGGCAAAGTACCCAAGGGTCGCTCCAAGAGTGTCTTAGCAATATGACCCATTTGATTCTCCAAATTTGCAATTGAAGCCTGTTGATTCTTGATAAGTTGAATCATTGCCGCGTTGGTATCCTTTTGAGATATTGAAGAACCGCCCTCTTTGTTGTGAGGTGGTTTGTTGAATCCGGGTGGTCCATCACCTCTATGATTGTACATTCCCGGTGGGGTAGGACCTTGGGGACCTTGATTTGGATGTCTACTTTGATTCCATTGATTTCCCCCTTGGTTCCCTTGTCCTTGGTGACCTCCTTGAGTCCATTGACTACCCTGGTTTTGGTTACTTCCTTGAGACCATTGGTTTCCTTGATATCCTCTATAACCTTGGAATCCTCCTTGATTTCCTTGGTTGTAACCCTTGTTATAACCACTACCTTGACTCCCTTGGCCTTGGTACCCTTGGTTAGACTTGTTGTATCCACCACCTTGGTTCCAAGGTTGGTTATAGTTACCTTGATAGTTACCTTGGGGGTTGAAATTACCATGGAATCCTTGACCTTGTGCGAAGCTTACCTCCTCATTGTGATCGCCTTGGCCAAGCTCAGGAGTGGCGGAAGGGCAAGCACTGACTTCGTGGCCCTGACCCCCACAACATTCACAATAATATATTGAAGCCACTGGGGGATTACCCACATGAGATGATGGAACCTTAGAGGGATGCTTAGGCATACTCAGGTTACTTACCTGAGATGCCATGGCATCGATCTTCGACATGAGGAGCACAAACATAGGGTCATCTTCATCTCGGTGCCCTGGTAACTTAGGCTTCTTCCCATAGCTAGACGAATCCTTTGGTGCATCAACACTTATAGCTCTAGAGTCGTAGTGAGTGTCGCTCCCATACTTGGACCTTGGAGGTTGTTGTCGAGACCAACTCCTTGTCTTGTTGGCCATCTCCGCAAAGAGTTCTAGAGCATCTTCGGGAGTGAGCATCCTTAGATCACCTCCGGCGGCTTGGTTGATCATCCTTGTATTCTCAAAATGAAGGGACCTAGTAAAGATATCCGCCAAACTCCATTCGGCAAAGTTGTGATGAGGACAAGACCGAAGAAGGGCTTGGAACCTATTCCAAATCTCATGGAAGAGCTCTCCCTTGTGTTGTGTGAAGTGGTTGATACGATCTCAGATTGCATCCGTCATATACGGGGGAAAGAACTCCTTGAGGAAGGCTTCGGCTAGTCCCTCCCATGTAGTGAATGTTCTACTAGGTTGGTTCTCCAACCAAGACTTGGCTCTACCTTTGAGGGAGAAGGGGAAGAGTCGGAGTCGCACACAATCCGGGTGAACTTCATCGTTCTTCACCGTATCGCATATCTCTAGGAAGTCCTTCAAATGTCTAGATGGGCACTCTCCGTCTATACCGTTGAACACCACTCCGTTCTATACCATCTGAATCATATTAGGCTTCAACTCGAAGTTTCTTGCATTTACCGGTCTTCACACGATGCTCGAGGCTGCCCCTTCGAGGGTTGGGCGAGCATAATCAGCTAGTGTGCTCCTCGCACCTCTTTGAAAATGATCATCTTCATTAGTGTGATGTGAATGTTCTGAATGGTTATCCTCGTCCTCGTGATGAGATATAGTGTGGTGTGAGATGCGGTCAGCTTCTTGTTCTTCAACTGTAGGAGGTGGGGAAGTAGTTCGTGGCTCGAGCACTTCTTCTAGTCCTTGGATTCGTGCTTGAAGATGAGCTGAACGCCTCATGAACTAACACCAATCTCCTGCAAACAAGCACAACGAACACACCCGAGTAATATAACGATGCGGGATAGCAAAGTAAACATAGAGTAACAAGGGAGCTAAAAGGAAAATGGAAGGAAGTGTAAAGATCGGTTCACTAATAATTGCTTTCTTAGGAATGAGAGTTCCCCGGCAACGGCGCCAAAAACTTGATGTGCAAGATTTAACTCACAACATACAAGGTCGTATTCCTCGAGGTCCTCTCATACGCTAATAATCACAAAATTCATGAACGGTCTAAACATTTGAATTGAGGTTTGGTTTTGAAAGAGAACAAATCAAAAGCATAAACAAACAAGGCAAAGCTAACAAGTAAAATTGAGGATCAAACAAGAAAGAAAGGAGTTTAGTCTAGCAAGGGGTTTCTTCAAGCTCAAGGTTCATGAAAGCTGGATTGAATCTCAAGCAACGATGTGTAAACTAATGACCATGCATTTCACTCAAGTAGAATCAACGAACTCTCACAATTGACTCTGTACTCCTAGACCAAATGAACCATGCTTTCGCTATGTGAACAAAGGGAATGAAGTGCTTTAAATTAGCTCAATGAAATGCTTGAAACTTGAATTCTATGCCAACATTCATCTAACACAAGGTAAATGATGTAAGACACTCTCATGTCAATCATATAGCACTAGTCTAGCAATCAAAAACGTCTCTCAACCTTCAAATGAAAGAAAACTAAATGCACACCAAGTGTTTGATAAAATGACAACAAGGAAAACAAGCTCAAAATGGTTGCAATTGCATAATCCAATCTCTCAAATCATCCAATTACAATCCCACAACCTTAGATCAACATCAATCAATCATTCTCATGTATTGAAAGACATAAACAATACCAAAAGAACAAATCAAGCTCTAATGGCTACAAAGCACACGGTCTAGGATCATCATCTTACACAAATGGCTATGAGAAACTCAATCCATACAATCAATCACCTATCCTAGCTTGATCCATCCCCCACTAAACTAAACCTAAGCTTAGCCTAGCACAACCATGGAAGAAACCTGAAATTGAGTAGAGGAGACCATCCTTGCTTCCATGGAGGATCTTCCTACTTGGCTCTTCAAGCTCCAATCCAAGCTATGGAGGACTTCACTTAGATCCTTGATCTTCAAGTTGATCAACAAGGGAGGAAGGATGGTGTTTGGTTGAAAGAGAGAGTGTGATCAGCGATTGTAAATTGAGAGAAAAGAAAGAGTGACGGTGACTGTGTGCAATAATAATAATTTTTCTCAAAATTCTGTCGTTTGCCTCTTTAAATAGTATCACTGGAAGACCTAGAATTTTCGGCGAAAAATTGTGTAAGATTTTCGCCAAAAATCTCTTTGAAAACACCGATCGGCTGGGCATTCCTACTAATGTTTTCGGCAAAAACTCTAATAGGTTTTGCCAAAAACTTCTTCATAAATCGGACGACTCCTTCTGCCTTCCTTCTGTTTGAAAATGCAAAGGGTTTTAGGCGAGAACTTAGAGTTCTCGCCGAAAACTTCTTCAGTTGAAAGATGCATTTTTCTCGATTTTGCAACGACCATATCTCCTCCATCCTAGCTCCGATTGACCTCCTGTTTGATCCTACATTGTAACACCCGACCCAAATCAACCCGAGTGAACCCGTGGTTGAACCGGTCCCAGGTACTACCGAGTAAAAACAAGGGTAAATCGACGGTGATCAAAAGACAGTAAAAGCATAAGAGGCCTCAAAAACACGTGAAAACCGGAATCCCGGTACAAACCAAACCATCATAAATCCCTCAATCCAACCATAAACCAGTAATACATAAAAACCCCCAAAATCCCATTGTCAACTGAAATGAACAGAAAAGTCAACTCCGTGTAATCCCAGTCTTCACCTCATGGCTTCCGTCCAGAACTTCACGATGTCAACCTCGAACTCAACTCCACAGCCACCTCTACTAGCCACGAGATCCTGAAAGGGGAAAAGGGATCAATTTCCTATTGAAATTGAGTGAACCCACTGGGCCTACTACACGCTGTCCTACTCTATGGAGCGGATCCCAACTCCGCACAAAACATCCAACAATGGAACCAATCCCACCCCCCTTTCCATATTTTAATTCCCTAACAGCAGTCTAGGTGATCACGTTGGTCAGTTCTCGTTCTCATGCACAACTCATAACGATAGAATTACACATAAATAATACATCAATCCACGGCACACACAGCGTCATCACATCACATCCATCAACCAAGTCACTACCACAACCACAAGCACACAAACATTCACATTCATATTATCTAGGTGAGTTATTAGGCGCCAAGGAGCTTATCCACACCACCACCGGCCGGCCGACGCACTTCCCTACCGCATGGGAAGTCCTCGCGCTCCCCTACCGCATGGGGAACGCGTTCTCAATAACCATCATCATCATCATCAATCTCATCATCAATCTCATCACTCCCTTGACACCCTTGTCAAGGGGATCCACCCCAATGGATCAGACTCAACAACCAGTACCTCGGGTGGGGTAGTGTGGGCTCCTTCCGGTTCTACTTTCACATACAATTCACAATTCGTACGATGCCAGCACGATACATCCATCCACAATTATCACAACACTCATGAACACATAATCCCATTTCACCATCCCCTTCCACAGTTCACAATCAGATCACGTCTCACAATCTATCCACACAACACGCAATAGGGTAGTCAGCTAGCTCACCGGCCACCCCCACCTGCAAGTACAGGGGTAGCCATGGTCATGAGTCTAGGGACCACCCACCTGTTCCTCTTTCTCGGAACGACCCCACATTGGCAGGGCCATTCCCCCGCAACCACAAACTGACATTTCACATTATTAAATCACCAGCATCCACACCCAATTCATCCTAACTCTCAATTCTAAGTCCAATCATTAGTCATTTCATTTCATCCCGAACCCCTCAACCAAAGGAATCATCAAGCAATCAATTCGAACCCAATCATCAAACAATCAGTCAGAAGCACAATCACAGAATAATTCACCCCTTTTACTCTCATCATTTTCATGCATAAACCTAGGTTTGCTCTAAGTCCAATTGAAACTCCTCTGCTGTCCATACTACTTACACAACGCTAGGCCCTCACCTGGAATAGAAGACGAGGCTCTAATCGTCTTCTAGTTCCCCAGAAACTCGATTCCCAACCACCAAACTCGTAGCTCTACCCTTCTTTACTGCTCACGACCTACACCCAGAAACCCAAAATAGAGGTTAGCGATCTCTTCTCCTCGTCGCTACGAATCCATAGCAACAAACGGAACTCAATTCCGACCTCTACAGCTCCCGGAATCACCCTTCGAAGTTGGCTTGAAGTTGGTTCGTCAATGGATTTTCGGGGGAGAGAGGAAAGGGAAACGAAATTGTGAATTTCCGTGCAAAATCCGTCCTTATATGCACGAAATGTGCGCCCGAAGTGTCAAAATGTGCGCTAGCGCACATTGACCCCCGAAAGGCGCACATTTTGAATATTCTGCCGAAAGTTTGCTGAATTAATTGAAAAGTGCGCCTGACACTTCTAAATGTGCGCCTGCGCACATTAGGGCCCGAAATGAGCACTTTTGGTACTGTTCACAGTTCCCCTCTTTTGCAACTTCAACCCGGCACACACCCAAACGTCCCGAACCTCAAGAGACCCTCTTAAGTACCGTTTTTCCGGCACCTTAGTCACCCAAACTTGAGTTCTAACCCGTTCGGTTGGGCGGGGATGTTACAAGTCTCCACAACTTCAAGGATTTCGTCCCCGAAATCATCCCTAACTCATTCTAGCAATAAGATACCGAACACACAGCTAAAATCGCAGCAACCCAAGCATCCTATTGACTTCCAAAAATTCATAACGACGAACTACCAGCCCTCCTTTAGCTACTCATCAGCCCTACACCCACTCCCAACACTCTACTCTCACCGAGCACCCCCTAGACCTTCTTGGGACCAACACCACAACAAGCAAACACAAAAGCATACATCAAGGGAAATTAATACCTGAATCATACACTTCCACTAACTCCGGGTACCGCCGCCTCATACTCTCCTCAGTCTCCCAAGTTGCCGACTCGCTCTCATGGTTCCTCCATACCACCTTGAGCTGCGGAATCTGCTTATTCCTCAAGACCCGGACTTGCCTATCCACAATCGCGACTGGCTTCTCCTCATAAGTCAAGTCTTGCTCAATCTCCACCTCCTCCGGCTGAATTACATGAGAAGGGTCCCCATGATACCGCCTAAGCACGCTCACATGGAAAACATTGTGTATCCTTTCCAACTCCTCGGCAAAGCCAGCACATAAGCCACCGGACCCGACTTAGCGAGGATCTCATAAGGACCGATGTACCGAGGCGCCAACTTCCCTTTTCTACCAAAACGCATCAGCCCCTTTCCACGGCGAGACCTTCAAAAATACCTCTTCCCCAACATTGAAACTCAGCTCTCTAGCACGACCGTCGGCATACGCTTTTTGCCTATCTTGAGCCGCTCTCAATCTCTCCTTGATAATCTTAACCCGATCAGCCGTCTCTTGCACAACTTGAGGACCCGACAACACCCTCGCACCTTCCTCATCCCAACACAAAGGCGTCCTACACTTCCTCCCATACAAGGCCTCAAAAGGAGCGGACTTCAAACTACTATGATACGAGTTATTATAGGCGAACTCAATCAAAGGTAGCAATTCCGTCCAAGGGGTTTGAAACTCCATAGCACAGCTTCTCAACAACTCCTCCAAAGTAAGGATCGTTCTCTCCGATTGCCCGTCCGTCTGAGGATGATACGCCGTCGAGAACTTGAGCTTAGTTCCCAATGCTGTATGCAGCCCCTCCCAGAAATGGGACGTGAAACTCGGATCCCGGTCAGAGACGATGGATTGAGGAACCCCATGCAACCTTACCACCTCCTCTATATACAACTTTGCCAATACCTCCACACTAGGCTTAAATCGAATGGGTATGAAATGCGCAACTTTCGTCAAACGGTCGACTATTACCCACACGGCATCCTTCCCCTCCCTAGTCGGCGGAAAACCCGATACAAAGTCCATGGTGATGTCCGCAAACTTCCACTCCGGAATAGGTAGGGACTGAAGTAACCCACCCGGAGCTCTATGCTCCGCCTTAGCCTTCTGACAAACCAAACAAGTCGCCACATAACGAGCCACATCCTTCTTCATTCCTGGCCACCAAAAACTTAACTTCAGGTCATTGTACATCTTTGTCATCCGGGATGCATAGCATACATCGAGGAATGAGCCTCCTCCAAAATCCCCTTCCTCAATTCCTCTACCTCCGGCACGCACACTCGACCCTTGCACTTCAACAATCCGCCAACTACCTCAAATCCATTATCCATGCCTTTTTCAACTTCTCCTCGAATAGCCACCAGAGTAGCATCCTTGAGCTGCTCCTCACCAATCCTATCATTCAGCATAGGCCTAATATTGAGCTTGGCGAACAAACTTCCCACATCATCTAACTGCATCTCCACCTTAAAGCTCTAAGATCCACCAACTCCTTCCGACTCAAAGCATCCGCAACCACATTAGCTTTACCAGGATGGTAGTCAATGGTACAGTCATAATCCTTCAAGAGCTCCACCCAACGCCGTTGCCTACCATTCAGCTCCTTTTGATCCATAAGGTGCTTAAGACTCTTGTGATCGGTCATGATCTTAAACGTCTCACCATACAAATAATGCCTCCACAACTTCAAGGCGAACACCACTGCAGCTAACTCTAAATCATGGGTTGGGTAGTTCACCTCATGCACCCTAAGCTGCCGGGAAGCATAAGCGACAACCTTCCCATTCTGCATCAACACACAGCCCAATCCTTGCAAGGATGCATCACTAAATACCACATACTCTCCACCTTCTACTGGCAAGGTCAACACCGGAGCTGAAGTCAACCTCTTCTTCAACTCCTCAAAGCTCCTCTGACATTCCTCACTCCACTCATACCTCGACTCCTTCCTCAACAACCTATGTAAAGGAGACGCTATGGTAGAGAACCCCTCTACAAACCTTCGGTAATAACCAGCTAACCCCAAGAAGCTCCTCAGTTGCGACACATCCTTAGGTGGAGACCAATTAACCACCGCTTCGATCTTCTTTGGGTCAACCTCCACGCCTCTTTTAGACACCACATGCCCGAGGAACAACACTTCCTCCAACCAAAAGGCCACACTTCGAAAACTTGGCAAAAAGTTGCTGCTCCCTCAACTTATGAAAGACAATCCTCAAGTGCTCCTCATGCTCCTCCCTAGTCTTAGAATAAATGAGGATATCATCGATGAACACTATCACGAACTTATCCAAGTATTCGTGGAAGACCCTGTTCATGAGAGCCATGAACGCGGCGGGAGCATTGGTGAGGCCAAACGGCATTACCAGAAACTCATAGTGTCCATAGCGGGTTCTAAAGGCTGTCATTGGCACCGATCCTTCCTCCACCTTCAACTGGTGATAACCCGACCTCAAGTCTATCTTCGAGAACACTTCAGCCCCTTGCAATTGATCGAAGAGATCGTCTATCCTTGGAAGTGGGTAACGATTCTTGATCGTCGCCTTGTTCAACCGCCTATAGTCAATACACATCCGCATCGACCCATCCTTCTTCTTCACAAACAACACCGGTGCACCCCACGGTGATACACTTGGGCGGATGAACCCCTTATCCAAGAGCTCCTGCAATTGCTCCTTCAACTCCTTTAACTCCGCCGGTGCCATGCGATAAGGTGGTATAGAGATTGGAGCAGTTCCAGGAACCAGCTCTATATTGAACTCCACCTCACGCTCGATCGGTGCCCCGGGTAGCTCCTCGAACACATCCGCGAACTCCCAAGCTACAGGTACCTTCTCCAACTCCTCATTCCGCTCAACAGACACTTGCACCAACAAAGCCTCACACCCTTCTTGAATCAGGGAGAAAGCTTGCATTGCTGAAATTACCCCCATAGGTGCGGATTCTCTCTTCCTAACACCCTTGAACACCACCTGGCCGACACCTCCCACCTGAAGCAACACCTCCTTCTTCTGACAATCAAGCAAAGCCCCATGCCTAGCCAACCAATCCATGCCGAGGATAACGTCGAATTCATTGAAAGGAAGCACCACCAAATCGGCCAAGAACTCTACACCACCCACTAACACTCTACACCCTCTACAGACTCTATCCACCCGAACAGAAGTCCCCAAAGGAGTTCTGACGCCCCAACTAACACCCAAACTACTAGCTACAGCACCCAAACTACTCAAACATTTCTCAGATACAAAAGAATGGGTTGACCCCGAATCAAACAAAGCATAAACTGAAAGACCCAAGATCGAGATCATACCAGTCACCACGTCGTTCGCATTCTCTGCCGCACCCTTGGTAAGAGCATAAAGCCTCCCTTGCTCCCCTCCAGCTCCAACAGGTGTGGCATTAGCTCCCGTCCCTCGTCCAGCACCCCTACCAACGCTGCCTCCTCCTCTCCCTCCATAACTCCCAGACGGAGCTCTAGGGCCCTGCACCGATCCCACAGACTGAGTTGGGGTAGCTCTCCTGGTTGGACAGTTCAGACTCCTGTGTCCGCGCTGCCCACAAGTGTAACAGGTCACACCTGCCAACAGATGGCAAACTCCGAAGTGACGCTTCCCACATTTGTCACATAGTGGTAACCCGGACGGTGCTCCTCCCGAACGAACTGTGCCACTAGTACGAGCAGGGCAAGCCACACTCTTATGACCTGGTCGGCCACAAGTGAAACAAGTCATCGTACCCCTCGTTGGCATCGACTGGCTGCCCCTGAACCCAGAAAAAGAAGTCTGAGTTCTCTTCGCCGGGTAACTGTGGATGGCAGACTGGGTAGGCGGGGCAGTTGCCTTCCTCTTCTTCTCTTCCTTCTTTCGGTTCTCCAACCTCTCCCTCTCTAGCGCCGCCGCCTTAACCGACACTAAACTCCCCATATCAGCGGTGGTGACTCCCTCCTGAATCTCCACTCTCAACCCATTCTTGAACTTGTTAATGAGCTTCCTCTCCCGGTTGGCCCGCTCATCATACCACTTAGAGAGAGAAGTGAACTCTATGTAATATGCCAGAACGGACTTCTCCCCTTGCTCCAAACTCATGAACTCCTTGGCTTTCTCCTCACGCCAAAGGTCCGGGCAAAACTGATCACGAAACACCTCCACAAACTCATCCAACTCCATCTCTGGCGGAACCACTCGACTCTGTGGCATCGACCTCCACCAATTCAGTGCATGCCCCTTAAGCAGAAAGGTCATTGCTTGAACCTTCAACCCTTCCTCAAGTTCCATTTGCAGGAACTTGTACTCACATTCCTGGAGCCACTGCTCTGCCACTTCAGGATCAGCCGCTTCCCCAATGAACTCCCCAAAATTCCATCCCTTCAACAGACTCGGCTGAAACCTAGGAGCTCCTCCTCCAAAACCCGAGTTCCCAGTGGACCTACTTCCCCTTGCTTGACTGGATTCACTACAGGAGGACATTAAACATTTCAGTTGACCGCTCAAGAAACTTCAAACAACTCAATTCACCACTTGATTTCAAAACATCCCACCCATTTAAAACAGTTTGACAAAAACCCTTGGAATGTCGGTCCCGTACCGATGTCTCATCCTCCCTCCCAACGAGGTTAATTACTCCCCAAAGAGAGAAGGTAATCGACCGGTACAGCAGCGACAAACCAGGCTCTGATACCATTTGTAACACCCGACCCAAATCAACCCGAGTGAACCCGTGGTTGAACCGGTCCCAGGTACTACCGAGTAAAAACAAGGGTAAATCGACGGTGATCAAAAGACAGTAAAAGCATAAGAGGCCTCAAAAACACGTGAAACCGAAATCCGGGTACAAACCAAACCATCATAAATCCCTCAATCCAACCATAAACCAGTAAATACATAAAAACCCCCAAAATCCCATTGTCAACTGAAATGAACAGAAAAGTCAACTCCGTGTAATCCCAGTCTTCACCTCATGGCTTCCGTCCAGAACTTCACGATGTCAACCTCGAACTCAACTCCACAGCCACCTCTACTAGCCACGAGATCCTGAAAGGGGAAAAGGGATCAATTTCCTATTGAAATTGAGTGAACCCACTGGGCCTACCTACACGCTGTCCTACTCTATGGAGCGGTCCCAACTCCGCACAAGACATCCAACAATGGAACCAATCCCCACCCCCCTTTCCATATTTTAATTCCCTAAAAGCAGTCTAGGTGATCACGTTGGTCAGTTCTCGTTCTCATGCACAACTCATAACGATAGAATTACACATAAATAATACATCAATCCACGGCACACACAGCGTCATCACATCACATCCATCAACCAAGTCACTACCACAACCACAAGCACACAAACATTCACATTCATATTATCTAGGTGAGTTATTAGGCGCCAAGGAGCTTATCCACACCACCACCGGCCGGCCGACGCACTTCCCTACCGCATGGGAAGTCCTCGCGCTCCCCTACCGCATGGGGAACGCGTTCTCAATAACCATCATCATCATCATCAATCTCATCATCAATCTCATCACTCCCTTGACACCCATGTCAAGGGGATCCACCCCAATGGATCAGACTCAACAACCAGTACCTCGGGTGGGGTAGTGTGGGCTCCTTCCGGTTCTACTTTCACATACAATTCACAATTCGTACGATGCCAGCACGATACATCCATCCACAATTATCACAACACTCATGAACACATAATCCCATTTCACCATCCACTTCCACAGTTCACAATCAGATCACGTCTCACAATCTATCCACACAACACGCAATAGGGTAGTCAGCTAGCTCACCGGCCACCCCCACCTGCAAGTACAGGGGTAGCCATGTCATGAGTCTAGGGACCACCCACCTGTTCCTCTTTCTCGGAACGACCCCACATTGGCAGGGCCATTCCCCTGCAACCACAAACTGACATTTCACATTATTAAATCACCAGCATCCACACCCCAATTCATCCTAACTCTCAATTCTAAGTCCAATCATTAGTCATTTCATTTCATCCCGAACCCCTCAACCAAAGGAATCATCAAGCAATCAATTCGAACCCAATCATCAAACAATCAGTCAGAAGCACAATCACAGAATAATTCACCCCTTTTACTCTCATCATTTTCATGCATAACCTAGGTTTGCTCTAAGTCCAATTGAAACTCCTCTCGCTGTCCATACTACTTACACAACGCTAGGCCCTCACCTGGAATAGAAGACGAGGCTCTAATCGTCTTCTAGTTCCCCAGAAACTCGATTCCCAACCACCAAACTCGTAGCTCTACCCTTCTTTACTGCTCACGACCTACACCCAGAAACCCAAAATAGAGGTTAGCGATCTCTTCTCCTCGTCGCTACGAATCCATAGCAACAAACGGAACTCAATTCCGACCTCTACAGCTCCCGGAATCACCCTTCGAAGTTGGCTTGAAGTTGGTTCGTCAATGGATTTTCGGGGAGAGAGAAAGGGAAACGAAATTGTGAATTTCCGTGCAAAATCCGTCCTTATATGCACGAAATGTGCGCCCGAAGTGTCAAAATGTGCGCTAGCGCACATTGACCCCCGAAAGGCGCACATTTTGAATATTCTGCCGAAAGTTTGCTGAATTAATTGAAAAGTGCGCCTGACACTTCTAAATGTGCGCCTGCGCACATTAGGGCCCGAAATGAGCACTTTTGGTACTGTTCACAGTTCCCCTCTTTTGCAACTTCAACCCGGCACACACCCAAACGTCCCGAACCTCAAGAGACCCTCTTAAGTACCGTTTCCGGCACCTTAGTCACCCAAACTTGAGTTCTAACCCGTTCGGTTGGGCGGGGATGTTACATGAGTTGTGATTAGTGATGCTTTATTAAGTCATGGTATGTGCCTGTTATGTTATATGATTTATACATCCTTGTTGAGTATCAATTTGTGATATTAATGAGTTTATTAATAATCCTCTCTAGGTTATGATTAAGACTTAGTAGTGACGATCTCTACTTAGCCATGTTTAAAGAACCCTAGTCGCTTAAGAGTCATGATGCATTAGTACAAGTCTATACGTCTTTTGAGATGATTAATGGAGTTAAAATTGTGATTGCCATGAGTATTATCATAAGTTACTTCATGAACTATGTTACAAGTAAGGTTGTGCACTAGGTTATGAATAGCCAGTGATGCATGTTTAGAAGTATTATTGTTCTTAGTAATATGATTGATTGATCCTAAGTTACTGGGATCCCTTTCATGTTTCTTTATTGATTTGAGCACGAAAGACTAACCCCGAGCCACCCACCAGGTTGTCGAAAGTTGCTTTTGAGCTTGAGCCTTGAGGAGCTGACTTGGTGTATGGAGTGGTGTCTGGAGTGGTGTCTGCACCCTCTTTCAGTTTTATGTTTTTCCGCTGTTTTAAAGGGTAGTTTGGTAATTTCCCTTTCTTTCAAAAGTGAGGGTGTTACACAGACCAGCACTCAGCCAGCCCAGGTTCGAATCCCAGCCTTGACATTTCATTTTATTCATTTTTTAAAAATCCGACCAGCACCAAAACTACGCCGTTTTGGGTCATCTTCTTCCTTGGCTCATCAGTTCACACTACAAAAAAAAGTCCTTTAGCGTCGCTCGGAGGGGAAGTATTTAGCGTCGGTTAGTCAGGAACCGACGCTAAACCCTTGACTCACGTTTGACCGAGGGTTTAGTGTCGGTCGATAGCTGACCGACGCTAAATTCTGACCAAAACCAACGCTAAATCTGGTTTTGGGTCAGAAACGGAGCCTTTGCCCAAAACCAGATTTGCGTCGCTTGCCGACATGATTTAGCGTCGGTCATCGACCGACGCTAAATTCCGGGCCTATTTAAACCCCACTGGACCTTCAGTTCCTTTATCAGCCACCACCACCCTAACCCTAACTTCTCTCAACCCTCTCCTCTCTCCTGAAACTCTCCCAACTTCTTCTTCTTCCCTCTTCCTCTTCTTCTCCTCTTCTCTTCTTTTTCTTCTCCCTTCTCTTCAGCAAGCTTCTTCTTCCTCTTCCTCTGCTCCTTCTCCAAATATCCAGATCCACATCTTCTCCAAATATCCAGATCCACATCTTCTCCAAATATCCAGATCCACCTCTTCTTCCTCTTCCCTCTTCCTCTTTTTCACCTCTTCTATTCCTTTTCCAAATCTCTAGATCCACCTTCTTCTTCTTCCTCTTCTTCCTCTTCTTCTCCTCTTCTCCGTCGACTTTGCCATCGCCGCCCCCATCTCTAGCCATCGTCGCCCCCGTCTCTAGCCATCGTCGCCACTACCGTCATCGCCACCGTCATCGCCACCGTCGCCGCCATCATCGTCGCTGCCACCGTTGCCACCGCCAGCACCAAAAAAATGACCTAATAAATCTAAAAGCACCAAAAAAAGATGACCTAATAAATTTAAGTGACCAAAAGGATGACCTAATAAATCTAAGTGACCAAGTTGCATAACTAGAAAATGGAGTGACCAAATCTGAAAAGGAAAATATTAAATGAATATTAAAAACAAAAAAAATGGGTTGGTCAGCGACCCATTTCGGTCAGCTCAATATTAGCGTCGGTCGTGGTTTAATATTCACGTCGGTCATGGAAGAACCGACGCTAAAATTTAGTGTCGCTACTTTTAGCGTCGCTTGTTGTAAGCGACGCTAAATTGTTTAGCATTGGTCGATGACCGACGCTAAAACGCGGTTTCGACCGACGCTAAACCCCTCTATTTTGTAGTGTCAATGACCATCAATTTTTCCGGCGACCGGAATCACTCCGGTGACTCTTTCCAATAGCCAAGAGGCATGTTTCTAGTCTATTCGAGACAAGGAACCCCACCAGAACGTGAAGAAACACGTGAGAATTGAGATTGGAGCTTGAGTCCATTCAGAAACGGACAAAACGGATAAGGAGTTGATCCCACTTCGGCGGAAATCTGGGAAAAACGACGACTTTTCCAGAGTGCCACTCAACCCGTGAACCTTATCTCTTTTGGCTCTAATCGACTCACTGAAGCCTATAAAACCCGGCACTTTCTTCGAATCAAAGCGTATCTCTTCCAAAAGCCATCTCTCCGTCACTCTGTCACCATCTCCGACAAAAGATGGGTTTAAGGGTTCCAGGCATCGTCGGTCTAAACTGAAACCCTCTATCAGCTCGTCTCAAACTCCTAAGACTAACCCCTTTCTCAGAATTGAGTTTCCATTCATCAAAATCGTGTTATCTGCTTGTCAAAAATTGGCAGAACCGCAGTGCAGGAACAGGGAACAGGTAAATTACCTTTGCAGTCCCACCTTCTTTTTCCTTTGTTATTTTGGCCCTTGAAGTTTTCCCCCGTGACAGTTTGATCCTTAACTGTCAACTTTTTGGCATTTAACCTCTTTTCAGCTTTGACAGTTTGATCCAGGAAGTTACGCAGCCGTTAACTCCCTATCTTCGAGTCAACTCTTTAGGTGGGTTGGTTTAAGGGGGTAAATTCCTTGGATTAATTAGTTCCTCAATTTAAATAGCTATTTGGTTTAACATTGTCACTAACCAAATATTGTGATTATTCCGAATTAATCGTTTGACGAGAACCGGATCAACGAGTGAGGTACTCAGGCCTTATTTTGGACTCGTGCATGCTTAAATCAAGGTCCTTATAATTCTCGTGGTGATTTACTGCTAACCGAGTACTAACCCATCTGAGTTGGTTTCCCGATAGGTTAGATTATTCAGAGTAATAACTGACGCGGATCCTCATTAATTCCGGTTTGTAAAGTTATGATGCCTAAGGTTAGAGGGACTTAAGTAGTCCGAGTGACTCCCCTACTTACCTAGAAATTAAGATGGAAAGTCTTGGTTTTGACAACAAGGTGTCGTTTCTACGGAAAGTTCCATCTTTTCGGAACCATTGGTTTTATACCTAATAGTGTTTGATTCGGTTATGGTTAAACCATGATGTTATCTGATGATGTTTGGCACCTAGTGTATATAGGTGGAAAGTAAAGCCTCGCTAGCTAGTCCTCCGCCGGGAACATCGATGGATACGGGTTCCTACCGGGTGATGGAAGTTGGTTATTGTTAGTCCCAATCGAATCACGATAGATGAGTACGGATAGCCCCAATCGGACAATGGGAGTCGGGTATTGTTAGCCCCAATCGATTCATGGTAGTCGGGAAGAATAGCGACTCTTGTGAAGTCCCTATTATAGGCTCATAAGTAAGCCTTATCAATGATGGCGTAGAGGTTAGCTAGGCGGGACGAGGGGACGCCCTATTTTGATTATAATTGTGGTGTTATTGTTGAACTAACGGTTATATGATTTTCTCGCAGTTCGGCCATGAAGTTGAGGACCATGCCACACTACAAAAAAAATAGTTGTTTGGCGTCGGTCATACACGCGTTTTAGCGTCGGTCATGACCGACGCCAAAACAAATAGCGTCGGTCGGCTGGACCGACGCCAGATTCTGTGCCGCTAAAGTTTAGCGTTGATCGTTTGGTCAATCGACGCTAAAACTCGTGCCAACCGACGCTATAGTATTTCGGTTGAACCACCAACCGGCTCAGTGGTTAGCAATTAGCGTCGGTCGATACGTCTGACCGACGCTAAATTACCAGACCAACGCTAAAACGCGGGTGTCTGGTCAACCACTGGTTGACCTGCAGTGTCATTTAGCGTCGGTTGTGACCGACGCTATTATAGGTCCGACCGACGCTATTTAAGGTTCCAGTGATCAGAATTCTACTTAATTTTTTCTATTCTCATACTCTTCTAGTGCCAATACCTGCATAAATTTCCCTGCATACATCAATTTCATTTTCACAATTCAGTTTTCCAATCAATAAACCTACTGAATAAACATACTGTATATAAATGTCGAAAACATCCTCCTAAAACATTCTACTAAAACATTGTTCTAACACATGCACCTTAAACATCCCCCTAAAACACCTAAAACACATGCTACCTACTCATCCTCCTCGTCATCGTACGAGTCCGGGTCCTGGGCATCCATATCTGGGGGCATACTCCCTTTTCCCTTAGAAGATGAACCCACCAACTGGCTGAGCCGCTGAACCTCCTCCTCCAGATGGCTCAAGCGCTGGACCTCTGCCTCTAACACCCTCACTCGATCCTCAGCGGGACAATGGCCGAAGACGTGAGTGGTAGTAGCTGAACTACTACCCTGACTCGATCCACCGACTGCTCCACCACGTCTCCTACTCATATTAACCTGAATAGAAAAAGACAACAAATAATTAGAATTTGACTATTGTAAATTTACATATATCATATACTACATTACATTACCTGGGAGGGGGTCACGCCCGATCCCATACCGCGAACTCTACCACTGTGCTCCTTCGGATAGACAAGTCCGAGTGCATCATTCGCAGAAGGAAATGTCGGGACTATGGGATCACGGGTCAGCTCCAGAATCTGAGGCTGCACATTGATGACACAAATGGGTTTCACAAACCAAAGTTAATTAAATAGACACTATTGGAGATTGTTTTGTTAGATTGGAATAGGTGATCAAGTACTTACCACATTAGGATCAGTGTAAGTCTGATCCTTCTTTGTGTAAGTGATAGCATACAACTCACCTCTACTGGGCGCATTTCGTCCCTTTTCAGCTACCTACAAGTGTACGAACTAAACAATATGAATACACTTTCTAAAAGGTACTAATACACAAAAAATTATTAGCAATTTGAACTGAATTATTACCAACTCCAGTCCTCTAACTCGCAACTTCTTTGACCCTCCAGTGTGGGGTGAGGTGTAAGTCTCCGGGCGATTGAATTCTTGCGAGATCTCACCTACAAAATGTTATTCATTTTAATGATGTACGTTGATATAATATATTCACATAATGCTTAATTTGTAATCGACTTACCACCATATCGGGTCTCAGTCTGATATCCACAAACTGTGCCCACATAGGCGCAGAGATCCTGCCCGGCTTGTGTTCTATTGCCCACGCCCTAGGGGGCTCCACAAACTCATCCCAGTCGAAGTCCTGGCCCGCTTCTTCAGCTTCCTTCTTCAATTTCTCCTTGTATGTGTTAACCACATAATTTCTCCAAAGGCGGTTTTGCACTCCTTCCACTTCCTGCCAATATCCTCCATGATGTACTTAGTCGCCATGTCTGTCATCTCTGGTGGCTCAATCACGATACAACGCTGCATCAAATTCAACGATTATAAATTAGTACTTATTATTAAATTTACATAACACAGGAATGAATTTCATATTTGAATACTTACAAACACAGTAGCCTTCAAATCATTCTTCTCTCCCTCCGTCACGTTGGGCCACTCCTCATACTGTAGTGGGATGAGGTTCTGGTCATTACCCAGCAAGCCCGTGAACTGGCCCAATAGAGCGGCGGGGCCCACAGCCATAGGCCCTAGAGGCCCCCAAGGCATGATGACCTTCTTGCTATCACGAAGGCTCAATATCTGGCTAATAGCCACAGGCTCCTGAGTCCTAACTCCTGCTGGATCGATAAGCTCTACCATCCAAGGACATGAACTAGGAGCCATATCTGCAAATCCATATCCAAATATTTATGAAACAATAGTTCGAGTATTGAATATAGAACAGTAACACTTAGCTCAAAATAATTTTACCAAGCACTAGTTAATCATCGAACTCTACAATTCCAGGCCTGGCTAGGGGTAGATCAGTGGAATTATCAAAATCAGACAACTCTGGATTCGTAATCATCTCACTCTCATGCACTAAGTTGCCTTCCTCATCACCCATGTCGTAGACATCTCTAGTTTTGATATGTACAGGAATACACCAGCCCTTATCCACCTTATCTTCCACATAGTAGACCATTCGGGCCACCTTTGCTTCAATAAATGGCTCGTCATCTAAGCGACTTCCCGTGTATAGCAAGTGTGAGAAATTAAGTTGTGTGAACCCCAACCTATCTTTCTTCACATACCTTGGATTGTGAGTGTTAGCCCATTTACACTTGAATAATACCACTCGGAAATCTCCATAATAATTCAGCTCAAGTATGTCTTCTAACTTTCCATAGTACGCGAGTTCGCTTGTGTGAGGTCGATTGTCCACTGAGCTAGAATAACTATGAGTTTCATAGCTGCCATACACACCACTATTCTGAGTACTGAGCCCCTTATCACGACTAACTGTACGGAAACGATAACCATTCACGTCGTAACCAGTATACTGATAAGCTTGTCGAGAAGGTCCTCATGCCAACATTCTTAGATTATTCGAATGTACTACTTGGGTATCATCTAGTATCTGTGAAATGACAATAAAAATAATACTATATCACAAACTAGATGATTGGAAGTTGTCATCATGCAAAGGTTAATGAAACTCATAGTATACTTACACGACTCCTAAACCATTGCACAAAGTCTCTATGTACAACTTTTTGAACTTCAGTTGTTGATCTTCCTCGTAATCCATGTTTTGTGATTGCTTGGAACTCCCTAGTAAGTTCATATTCAATAGAGAAGAGTTAAAATAGAATAATAGTCACACCATAAGTGCAGTTTAGTATATGTACTTACTGTAGGAAAGGACTGACTTCGTTAGCCCCTATAAGGACATGTCGGTGTGCTTGTAACCATTCCATATCATTTAACTTATAGGGGTGTTCGCCGCCAACATGACGTCCAATTGAAGGGAACTTGGATATGCCAAGGGATTCATCTCTCACTTGATCATGGAGTCGAGACCCACGGTTGAAACGAGTTTCAACTCCATCTTCATAGTATAAGGAGACAAATGTAATAATCTCCTCAGAAATCCAAACTTCTGCAATTGAACCTTCTGGCTGGGATCGATTTCTGACAAAAGATTTCAGCTTTCCAAGAAATCTGGTTTCGACAAGGAATTTGTTATTAGTAAAATAATAAAGTAAACGCATAACAAATGCATGTAACCGATTGTTATATTGTACCTTTCTATAGGGTACATCCAACGGTAATAGACTGGTCCCCCAAGTCTAACTTCTTCAACTAGATGGACCACTAGATGAACCATTACTGTGAAAAAGACGGGGGGAATATCATCTCCAAACGACATAGAGCTACCACAATGCGTTCTTGTAACATATCCAACCCATCAACATGAACCACTTTCGAGCATAATTGCTTCAGGCACGAACAGAATTCCACTAAGACAGATGAGACCTGTGCAGGCAACACATTCCGGATGGACAATGGTAGAAGTTCATGCATTAATATATGACAATCATGAGTTTTCAACCCTAATATCTTTCGGTTCTCCACATCAACACAACGAGATATGTTGCTTGAGTATCCATCTGGTACAACAATGTCTTTCAAGGTTTCGAGCATTGTTTGAATTTCTCGTTTACCCATTGTGTATATAGCTGCTGGACATGTTTTCCCATCTGGTCTTGGCCAAAGCTCTCTTCTGATTTTCATCAGTTTCAAATCCATCCTTGCTTTCAAGTGATCCTTACTTCGATCTTTCTCATTTATCAAAGTGTACAGGATATTATCGCACACATTCTTCTCTATGTGCATAACATCCAAATTGTGTCGCAACTTATTGAACTCCCAATAAGTTAACTGAAAGAAACAACTCTTCTTCTTCCATTGTTCTGCTTTTTTTTTTTTGTTTCCTCCATCACCTCTTGCTTTCTTCCTTGGCGGTTCACTCTCCTTCATCTTCCCAAAAGTAACATTGATGTTCTCAACCTGCTGTAAAATTTTAGAGCCAGATAAGAGTTTGGTTGCCTCTCTTAAATCAACATCACCATAGAATTTGGATTTTTGTAATCTCCAAGGATGTTCTGCAGGTAAGAAACGTCGACTTCCTATGAAACAATTCTTCCCACTCCCCGCCAAACGCAATGGCTCCTGGTCTAGATTACAAGTGGGGCATGCCTGCCCTGTATAAGTGTTCCACACTGATAATAAACTCAGTCCAGGGAAATCACTAATTGTCCACATTAACGCTGCCCTCAACGTGAATGATTCTTTCTTCACTGAATCATATGCTTCTACACCTTCCCATAACATTTTCAGCTCATCAAGTAAAGGTTGTAGGTAGACATCGATATCATTTCCAGGAGCTTTCTTTCCCGGAATGATACCAGATAATATCATACCTGTTGACTTCATGCATTCCCACGGAGGCGTGTTGTATGGCATTAGTACAATTGGCCATGTGCTGTGACTAAGGCTCATATTCCCAAAAGGATTAAAGCCGTTAGTAGCAAGGCCGAGCCTAACATTTCTCGGATCTGAAGCAAACTCAGGATACCTAGTGTCAAAGTCAACCCACGCTTGACCATCTTGTGGATTCCGCGACATTCCATCAGTAGTTCTTTTTGTAGAATGCAACACCATACTCTCAGTTGTTCTAGGGCACATGAACAATCTTTGCAACCTTGGAATTATTGGAAAGTATCGATATATTTTCAATGCCTTAAGTTTCTTCTCTTTGCTTCCATCAACTACGTCATCATCAACACCAACATCCTTGTATCTAGACTGCTTGCAAATCCTGCAACTCGTCTCATCTATGTCATTACCCTAGTACAACATACAATCGTTCACACATGCATGAATTTTCGTGTATCCCAGCCCAAGCCGTTTGATCATTTTCTTTGCACTATATCCTGTTGGTGGTATGTTGGCAAACTCAAAAGCTTCATGCAGCAACTCAATGATCATTGATATTGCTTTATCGCTGATGTTATGCATCCCCTTGATATGATAAAGTCTCAGAATGAAAGATAATTTTGCTTATGATTGACCTATGAAATGCCCGTGTTTGATCCTTAAATGTCATGCTTAATATGCTTTTATTGAAGTTTTGTGCTAAGTGTCCATTTGTTGTCCGGTTGCTACTTTGAGGCCAATTTAGTGTCTATTGGAGTTGTTTTCTTGAAATTTTCAGGTCTTGGCGTCGTATTACTGGTGACAAGGAGCACGTAGGATCAAACGGGAGGTCAATCGGAGCTAGGACGGAGGAGATATGGCCGATGCAAGTTTGGAAAAAATACAGATATTGCTGAAGGAGTTTTCGGCGAGAACTTTAAGTTCTCGCCCAAAACCATAACCCGTTGCAAACAGAAGGATGAGGGTTGATTTTCGAAGAGGTTTTCGGCGAAAACATTCAGAGTTTTCGCCGAAAACATTCAGAGTTTTCGCCGAAAACATTAGAAGGAATTGAAGAATGCCCGGGGTTTTTCAAAGAGATTTTCGACGAAAACTTGTACAGTTTTCGCCGAAAATTCCAGGTCTTTTCCAGCAGCCTATATAAAGGGAAATTTGGGGAGAAAGAGGCATTATTAAACAACTCTCATAATTCACATTTCAGCCCATTCCTTCGACAAAACCCTTTCTCCCTTCATCTCTTCTTCTCATCTCCAATCCACAACCCTAGAGCAAGGTGCAACTCAAAGTAGAGAAGCTTGGATTGAAGCCCACAACCTTGGGGAGAGGAGCTTGCAAGAAGAGGATTTCCATAGAGCTCTTGGTGACCATCTCTCTTTCTTTGTCTTTTGTACCCTTGGCCATGTGTGGCTGATTTCCTAGGTTTCCTTGGATTGATAGATAGTTGTGCTAGGATAGAGGTTGATTGTACAAATATGCCATGATTGATCTTGGATTGTAAGAAGATGATCTCTAGACTTGTTGTTAATTCCAAATTATGTTATGTGCTTGATTTGGTCTATCATTTGTGTTGTAATGCATGAGAGTGCTTAGATTACATGGTTTGTAGGTCTAGGGATTGAAGGGAGTGTTTTCTAAGAGATTAGATCATCTCAATTCAACCATAGTTGCATCATTTCTCACTTGTGCATTTTATCGAACACTTGGTGTGCATTAGGTTTTTCATTCAATTGAACTTTGATTAGTCTTTTGATGAGTCTCTTAGTGTTAGGACATTGACATGAGAGTGTGGTGTCTAGCCTAGTGGTCATAGAGTCATAGGAGAGGGTTTTGTAGCTTGACATTTCATCAAACACCTTTAATGCATCCTTAGTCACTTAGCTTGAGAGCGAGAGCCTAGGTTGAGTGGTTCTAGGATAGGGATTTAGTGCGACGAGAGTTCATTGAGTCTATAGAAGGGATTTGCGTGGTCATTCGATTGCAACCTCGATCATATGTTTGGCTTGTTTGTGCATTTGTTCCTCTTGAGCATGATGAAGCTATCTTTCCAAGTGAACCTCCTTTATCTTTGTTTTGCACCGTTTTCCAAATTGGGGAAGATAATGCGGCTCGGTTGGATCGTTTAACTCAAAGTGTGAAGCTCATCATCGACACCTTTGAACTGGAAGTGCTTGTCATGGAAGAAGAAGAAAGTGAGTCTCCCCAAGAGGAGTTCATGAGCCATTAGAAACCTCTTCCACCTCCTTTCATGCTAGAGATCTTGCAAATTGCGGAGGATAATGCAAACCGAGTTAACCGCTTATCCCAAAGCATAGAGCTCGTCACGAATATTCTTGAGGATGAACGACATCCCAATCATTTGGAGCATGTTTATGATGATGAAGATGACACTTGTGAACCGGAACAGCTTGACACGGAAGAAGATTTGGTAGTGGAGGAGATTGAAGAACATGTTCTTCCCGAGGACACACCAAGTAACAATGATGTGGGGATAGAAGTACCAAGGAGACTTGAGGATGATGACACTTTAGAGGAGGTGAGACATGTTGTGAAGACTCTTCAAGATGAGGTGGTACCGAGAGTGGAGCACGAAAGTGAACAACACCACCCTATTGTGGTGCCACCAAAGATTGTGAGTGCTCTTCAATCTTCTTGCTTGGTCATGAAGTATTTGTGCCAAGAGCCCAAGGACACATGCATCTCTACCCCCCCCCCCCTAAGGTGATAATGGAAGAGGAGCCGCCCATGTTTGAACCGGAAGATTCCTTGAGTGGCATCACCAACTTGGAAACGATGGAGCTCAATGGAGGCCCCCTACCATACTTTCTTCCTCAAGTTCCAAATTTCAAAGGTAGCAAGCCACCCCAAGGTATTAAGTGTTATGCAAGCATCATTGCTCATTAGCTAGTCTACCCTTTGCTTCTATTGCTACTTGGAGCTCAATCCTCATCATGGAAGAAGCTATTTGACATCAAGGAGGTACTAAGTTGGACACCATAACACAGGTATCATCGAGCTTAAGACGGTAACAAAGCGCTTCTTGGGAGGCACCCCATGTTATCTTTAATTTTTTGCTTTTAATTGTTGTTTGAGGTTTTTGTGTTGTTTTAGCTTTTTGAATAAGGTTTGGCAAGCAATTGGGATCACTCTTCACCAAGGATCATCATGGAACTCTTTCACCACTATTACGTCCTATGCTCCTCTCTACCAACGCGGTAACTTCGTTCCACCTTACACCCTCTCTCTTTTGATCATTGAGGACAATGCTCCTGTTAGTCGTAGGGGAGTTTGAGGTTTGGTGTGATTATTTGAGGTAGAGATGTAATGCTATGCTTTGCTTGATTTGCATGATCTTGATTGTTTCCAAATTCCTCTATCTTAGAATCATCAGGCATGTTAGCACTGATATCAAATGAGTCTAGGCCAGAACAGAGATGTTATCACTCTTATATGTTGGTTGATTGATTTGATACGTGTTTTTTGTACCGCTCGATAACACCGTTCTAAGATGATGAAGGCAATTAGAATTTCACCACATTCAGCCAGAAAGCCTACCGAATCAGTTTCCTATAGGATAACCCGTTGAACCTTGGCCTGTTTGTTGGTTGATACACATTTTCACCATATTCCATGTTTTTCATCACCCTTTTTGATCCCTCGTGATTGTGGCTTGAGATTAGACGGAATCCTATTCGAAATCTTGTGTGGAAGTTAAGGGGCTAAGGATCAAGTGGCTAATTTGTGAAGAAAAGGAAAAAAAAAGAGAAAATGCTCAAAAGAAAAGAAAAGCTAGGCAAGCTCGGCACCTAAGTGAAGTGTCGGGTTGAGCACTAGCAAAGGCAAAGGCTGTGAGTTAGGCAGGTTCAACACCTAAGTGAAGTGTTGGATCGAGCACTAGTATGCAGTCGAAATAAAAATAGAAAAGAAAAAGAGTTCTCAAAAGTGGCCCTTGTTGTAGTGATCCTAGCTTGAGCGTGAAACACTACAAGAAAACATAACATTAGTCACGGTTTTTTTAGCCTTTAGTCACGGTTTTTACCGTGACAAAAAAAAATTAGTCACGGTTTTCGATCATTTTTTGTCACGGTTTCAATAGGAACCGTGACTAAATTTTTTTGTCACGGTTCTTAAAGAAACCGTGACTAATATTTGTCACGGTTTCTTTAAGAACCGTGACTAAATTAGGCCGATTTAGTCACGGTTTTTGTAGAAACCGTGACAAATATTTGTCACGGTTTCCTAAGAAACCGTGACTATATTGGTAATACTTTCCCCTTTTGGTCACTCAACTTTTTGTGGTTGCAATTTTAATCCAGTGATTAAAGTGTTCTCGAGAAACTTTCATTAACCCACTTTGTCATTTAAATTTCTATGGGTACTAATTTTAAATTTCCAATGTTACGAATTTCCGATTTTGGTCACTTAATTTTTTGAGATAGCAATTTCAATCATTCGTCTTCTCCGTCAATCATTCTTCTACTCCATGAATGGAGATTCCGCCGACGACGACTCCGCCGGCTTCGCCGATGACGACTCCGCCGGCTTCGCCGATGACAACTCCGCCGTCTTCGCCGACGATGACTCCGCCCCTTCTTCTTGCATCCGTCGGCAGTTAAGACAGATCTGTGGCAGTTGAGACAGCCGCCGACAGCACCAAGTTCCTCTCCAGCCGCCGATAGCCGCCGACAAGCCGCCTATAGCCTCCAACGGGCCGCCGATAGCTCCTCTCCAACCGCCGACAGCACCAAGCTCCTTTTTCTGTTGCCGCCGATAGCCGCCGACAAGCTGCCGATAGCCGCCGATAAGCCGCCGATAGCCTCTGACGGGCCGCCGATAGCCGCCGATAGCTCCTCTCCAGCCGCCGACAGCACCAAGCTCCTTATTCTGTTGATGCAGTTGCTGAGGTGGCGGTGGCCTTGGCTCCATTGGCGGTGAAATGGAAGAGGGAAGAAGGGAGATGAAAGAGGGTAGAAGGGAGAGCGAAGAGGGAAGGTGCATATGTACATGTAAGAGTTGGAGAGGGGGGAAGGAAGAAGAAAAGAAGGGAAGAAGAGAGAGAGAGCGTGAAAATCAAGGAGAGGGGAGAAGGGAAAGAAGGGAGAGAGGGCATGAAAATCAAGGTGGAAAGAGATGGATTGCCAAGGTGGAATGGTTTGTCACAGTTTATATGTAAACCGTGACTAAATTAGTCACGGTTTACCTATAAACCGTGACAAAATGGTCACGGTTTGTATAAACCGTGACTAAATTAGTCACGGTTTCATAAAACCGTGACTGATTTAGTCACGGTTCCTTAAAAACCGTGACTAATTTAGTCATGGTTCCTTTAAAATCGTGACTAATTGGTCACGGTTTCTCAAAACCGTGACTAATTAGAAACTGTGACTAATTTAGTCACGGTTTCTTAAAACCGTGACTAATTAGTCACGGTTCATTAAACCGTGACTAAAGAACCGTGACTAAATTAGTATTTTCTTGTAGTGAAAAGTGCAGATCTAGAAGCGGAAGAGATCGAGTCGATAGCCACATCACGATCACTCACCACTCTCCAAATTTTCCTACCCCCACCTAATCTGTTCCATTTTCCGAGTTCAAGTCCTTTTGATTAGAGTTGGTGTTGTCGTGGTCGGTTTTGCTGTGTCCCAATTAACCACTACTTGAAGTGTGCAGAAAATAGTGAGGTCTAGACTTGTTTGGTTGACGTTCTTGCATGTCTAGGTTAAGTTTGTTCGTGGAACAGTTTAAGCCAAATTGTTATTGCTTGAATCTCAATGGGACCGATCTTGTCATTTGTGAACTTGGATGTTTTCTAATTCATTTGCTTGAGGACAAGCAAAGCTTAGTCGTAGGGAAATTTGATGTGACTTTATTTAGTGAATTTTTAGCTTATGATTGACCTATGATATGCCCGTGTTTGATCCTTAAATGTCATGCTTAATATGCTTTTATTGAAGTTTTATGCTAATGTCCATTTGTTGTTCGGTTGCTACTTTGAGGCCAATTTCGTGTCTATTGGAGTTGTTTTATTGGCATTTTCAGGTCTTGGCGTCGTAGCACTGGTGACAAGGAGCACGTAGGATCAAACGGAAGATCAAGCGGAGCTAGGACGGAGGAGATATGGCCGATGCAAGTTTGGAAAAAATGCAGATATTGCAGTTCTCGCCGAAAACCATAACCCGTTGCAAACAGAAGAATGAGGGTCGATTTTCGAAGAGGTTTTCGGTGAAAATATTCAAAGTTTTCGCCGAAAACATTAGAAGGAATTGAAGAATGCCCGGGGTTTTTCAAAGAGATTTTCGGTGAAAACTTGTACAGTTTTCGCCAAAAATTCCAGGTTATTTCCAGCAGCCTATATAAAGGGAATTTTGGGGAGAAAGAGGCATTATTAAACAACTCTCATAATTCACATTTCAGCCCATTCCTTCGACAAAACCCTTTCTCCCTTCATCTCTTCTTCTCATCTCCAATCCACAACCCTAGAGCAAGGTGCAACTCAAAGTAGAGGAGCTTGGATTGAAGCCCACAACCTTGGGGAGAGGAGCTTGCAAGAAGAGGATTTCCATAGAGCTCTTGGTGACCATCTCTCTTTCTTTCTCTTTTGTACCCTTGGCCATGTGTGGCTGATTTCCTAGGTTTCCTTGGATTGATAGATAGTTGTGCTAGGATAGAGGTTGATTGTACAAATATGCCATGATTGATCTTGGATTGTAAGAAGATGATCTCTAGACTTGTTGTTAATTCCAAAATATGTTATGTGCTTGATTTGGTCTATCATTTGTGTTGTAATGCATGAGAGTGCTTAGATTACATGGTTTGTAGGTCTAGGGATTGAAGGGAGTGTGTTCTAAGAGATTAGATCATCTCAATTCAACCATAGTTGCATGATTTCTCACTTGTGCATTTTATCGAACACTTGGTGTGCATTAGGTTTTACATTCAATTGAACTTTGATTAGTTTTTTGATGATTCTCTTAGTGTTAGGACATTGACATGAGAGTGTGGTGTCTAGCCTAGTGGTCATAGAGTCATAGGAGAGGGTTTTGTAGCTTAGCATTTCATCAAACACCTTTAATGCATCCTTAGTCACTTAGCTTGAGAGTGAGAGCCTAGGTTGAGTGGTTCTAGGATAGGGATTTAGTGCGACGAGAATGCATTGAGTCTATAGAAGGGATTTGTGTGGTCATTCGATTGCAACCTCGATCATGTTTGGCTTGTTTGTGCATTTGTTCCTCTTGAGCATGATGAAGCTATCTTTCCAAGTGAACCTCCTTTATCTTTGTTTTGCACCGCTTTACTTTCTTGCTTTAGTTTCATTTATGTTTTTGATTTCATTTCTTTCAAACCAAACTCATTTTAAATGAATAGACCGTCCATGAAACGTGTGAGTATTAGCTTTTGAGAGAGCCCTCGTGGAATACGACCTTGATAGTTGTGAGTTAAATCTTGCACATCACCCTCAAATTTACATTGTCATCATCAACCGGCTCTTGTATTGGCTCAGGGATGCTGGTGTCATTATCTTCGCTCATAGAAATTTCTTCATTCATTTGACCTTCCTCATTAACATATTCATTAGCAAGTACTTCAGTAGTAGTCTCGCGAACCTCCTCAGTAACGACACCAAAAGCATCATTAACCATTGAACGAAGTGATCTAATATGATCACTTCCATGCACTATTGTATATGCAGTCCTAGAAGAAGATCCATACAGACGCTCTCCATGTCGATCCCAAACAGTATATCCTGGTGGAAATGGCTTGCAGAGTAAATGCTCGTAGACATCATCTCTACACAACCACTTATTGAATCCACATTTTGGACATGGACAAACTATTTGCTCTCCGTCGTTGTTGTTGGAGAAAGAAAAATTCAGAAAGCTTTCTAAGCCAGTCATGTACTCCGGTGATAATCTTGGGGTGTTAATCCAAGATTTATTCATTAGGAGATACCTGATTTAGTGTAGGGAATAGATTCTCAGTACTGGAGATCATAATATATATATAAGTTAACTTAGGTAAAATGCTAAGATGTTATAACATGAAGTAGCTAGCAATATGCTACTGAGTTTAGTTAACTTAAAAACAAACCCTAACTCAACCAATGAATTCTAATATTAATCATATTCTAACAATTAATTAAAAATAATAAACAATTCTACTAATTAATCTCATTTTCAAAATAAATTATAACTACCACATAATTCGTACAGAAAAACACATAACACACTAATCATATACTTTTATTCGCATTAAACCATAAAAACAAATTATAATTGATCATAGTGGAAACATACATATTACTAGGAATTAGATTAATCTTGACAACATACATATTGCTATACAAGTTTAATCATTTTTATGAGACATGCATATTACAATCAATTAATTTACGTGTAAAAAAAAAGACAACAAATGCATACCTTACACCGGGGTGAGTGACAAAAAGGCAGAGGACAGAACCACGAGAAAAATAACTACTCGATACGGGCACTGAGAAAATAACCACAACATGTACAATTAGAACTAATCATAATAACTATTTCAATCCACAACAATGCTAATGACACATACAATCTAGAAACTGAACGAAATTTAAATTACAATCTACAATTCAATACAATTCTAGGAGTCACAGCAATTTCAATTCACTACAATTCTAATAATCACAACGTATACAATTCTAATTCTCTACAATCCTAATAATCAGAACATATAAAATTCTAATTCTCTACAAAATAAACGAAATTTAAATTACAATCTTGAAATTAAATAACTTACACCGATACACAGGAGGAGATGTCAAGGAAGCACGGGTGATGAGAACAGCGTCACAGCAGCTCCTAGCTCGAATGCCGGCAATTTCAGAGGATTTCAGAGGATTTGGGGAGTTGAGAGATCTTCAAGCTTTGGGGAGGAGTTGCATACTGATTTCTGTCGTCTGGGTGGGGTTTTATATGTTCGCGGTTTAGCGTCGGTCAAACGCGTGTCAGCTGACGTTATTTACACGCGTTTTAGCGTCGATCATGAACGACGCTAAATCATTTCTGCTGACCGACGCTGATCTAACCGTCCGGTCAACCAAAAAAGTCGAACCATGAACGACTTATAGCGTCGGTTGCCACGCTCATTTTAGCGTCGGTCGACAATCAACCGACGCTAAAACGCGAAGTCAACTGCTTAGCGTCGGTTGTTGACCGATCGACGCTAAAATGCTAAGTTTCAACCGACGCTATAAGCCGTTTTTTTTTGTAGTGCCAGTTGGTCATATGCCCCTCTTTACTTTTAACATTCCTTTATACTTGAATGTTAAGGACTGACCCCTGAACCACCCACCAGGTCACTTCGCAGCTAATCAGGAGTAAGCGGTGCAGAAGGAGCCTCGAAAATCATGTCGGGAGACTCTCAGTGAGTGGTCAAGGATCTTGGTCGAGTGTTTCTATTTATGTGGAGTGTGTTTTGAAATTGTGTGCTTGGTTTGTAATAACTAAAACTCATATGTTGGTTTTGCCCATGCTTTGGGGCCCGCTTTACGTTTCTGCCTTTGAACGGTTGTCAACTACTTTCGTAGTGTGTTTTCTCCTACTTTAAGCAATAAAGGTTGTTTTCAAAAGTTTTAAAGTTTGGGACGTTACATTTTGGTATCAGAGCCGGTCTTCCCTCTGTTTCTTGGTTACCCAGGAGATATGGAAGTCGGTCGGATTTTGAAATCAAGAGTTTTAAGAACAAAAATGGATTTTTAAGCCACCTTTTTTCGGTTTAAAAACGAGTATTGAGTCAAATAGTCCTTTTGAAGCGCTTCAGATTCAATGTTTTAACAGTTTCAAAATACTCCACAAAATATGATTCCCTCGTTACGGTGCTAACTTGAGAATGTTCTATGTCTCAACAAAGCCAGTTACGACCAACAGCCTCAGGAGCCCCGACAGCCGCCGCCTCCTCCACCCGTGCGACCAGCTAGGGTGGCACCTAACTCCAATGCTTTCCGAGACCTGGGGGTGGAATACTTCTTTTACGACGATTGAGACCCTATATTCGTTGAGCGATGGTTAGGAAAGGTTATTCGCACACTTCAAGATATGCGAGCTGCCGATGAGGATAAGGTCCTCTTAACCTTAAACCTCCTTCAGGGCACCGCGTATCACTGGTGGCTCACGCAACCCGCTAGTCAGCAGGACCCACGAGAGATCACATGGGAAGAATTTCTACGAGCCTTCAGGGAGCGCTTCCTTCCACCATCTTATCATGAGGATAAAATGCAAGATTTCCTCACCATCAAACAGGAGTGGGGAAGTGAGGATCGGGAATCGGTGGCTGACTACACAGCCCGGTTCGAATAGCTATTACCTTATAGAGGGCCCCTCTATCAAGACCCGGTAACCCAACGAGTTCACTATCTCAATGGATTAAGGCCTCAGCTCTACAAGTCCTTGTGCACCATCGCCTGGAAGGATCGTTGGGAAGCCTTCCATGCGGCGATGAACATGGAAAGGGCCGACCAGCGAATTCTAGAACAAAAGGTTGCGAGCAAGGAATCGGGAAAGAGGAAGGTGGTTGGGTCACATGAGGAGTCACCACGGACCTCTCGCTCAATGAAAAAGAAGGCTAGGACCTCTAACCAGGGTTACGCTTACCCTCCTCCAAGGCCAATCAGGAGCGCCCCCTCTCCAGGAGCCCCACCCAACTGCAATTTTTGTGGAAGATCACATCTCGGTGAGTGCAAAATTCTCACCAGCACCTGCTTCAGATGCGGAGAGCAGGGACATTACAAGCGTGAATGTCCTAATAGAGTAGTTCAACGAAGAGCTACGTCGGAGCCAACCGTTAATGGCGGAAGGATACCATCAGGAATCCGATTTGGAAACAGTCGAGATCGAGGTCACAACAATGAAGGAGGGCACGACCGCTGAGATCAAAGCCAGGCGTCTCAAGTTGAGGACAACCCAGGCTCTTTGGTGTGCAGAGGGAGGAGGCCAACGCAGCTCCTGATGTGGTTACTAGTATGATTACGATTTTCGGTCAGCCAACTTTTGCTTTAATGGATTCTGGGTCTACGCATTCATTTATTTCCAGTACATTTGCTCATAAACTAGGAATAGAACCCACTCCTCTAGGTCAAAATTTAGGAGTGCGAACGCCGGTCGGTGATACCTTGATCGCCGATTCAGTTTTTCAAAGTTGCTTTATCGTAATAGCTGAATACGATACGATAGTAGACTTAATCCTCCTCCCTTTCTACGAGATCGACGTAAGGTATGGATTGGTTGTCGCAAAATCACGCGAAACTTGAGTACTTCAACAAGGAAGTAAGCTTTAAAGTAGAAGGCCGAGGCACCGCGCTGTTCAAGGGAATTCGGAGGCCCGTTCCTGGAGCTCTTATTTCGGCTACTCGAGCTTCACCTTAATTTGAGAAGGATGTGAAGCTTATTTGGCACACGTGGTGGAAGCACCAACCGTAGAGCTTAAGGACGTACCTGTAGCAAGGGAGTTTCCTGAAGTCTTCCTAGAAGAATTACCTGGTCTTCCGCCGTTAAGAGAGGTAGAGTTTGACATCGAGGTGGTTCCCGGAACCGCACCAATTTCAATTCCACCTTATTGGATGGCTCCTGTGGAGCTGAAGGAATTGAAGGAACAGCTTCAGGAGCTACTTGACAAGGGATTCATCCGACCCAGCGTTTCACCCTGGGGAGCTCCAGTGTCGTTCGTAAAGAAGAAGGATGGAAGTTTAGGGCTGTGCATAGACTATCGGAAGTTAAATAAGGTGACCATCAAAAATTGATACCCGCTGCCAAGGATAGACGATTTGTTGGACCAACTTCAAGGGGCAACGATTTTCTCGAAGATCGACTTGAGGTCTGGATATCATCAACTACGGGTATGCGAAGCTTCGATTCCAAAAACCACTTTCCGGACTCGCTATGGTTATTACGAATTCTTGGTAATGCCGTTTGGGCTAACCAACGCACCTGCTGCATTCACGGCCCTCATGAATGGAGTGTTGCACAAGTACTTAGATAAATTCGTCATAGTCTTCGTAGACGATATCCTGATTTACTCAAAGAATCAGGAGGACCATGAGGAACACCTAAGGACCGTCCTACAACGGCTGAAGGAGGAACGACTCTACGCAAAATTCTTCAAGTGTGGATTTTGGTTAAGGGAGGTCCTATTCTTGGGCCACCTCATCTCCTGTAAAGGTGTAGAAGTAGACCCAAGAAAGATCGAATTCGTAGTTAAGTGGGCACCCCCAAAGAATGTGTCTGAGGTACGAAGCTTCCTGGACCTGGCAGGGTACTATTGGAAGTTCGTGGAAGGATTCTCACGCATTGTTCGACCAATGAATCAGCTGCTTCACAAGGGAACAACATTCATCTGGGATGAGAAGTGTCAAGAAGTGTTTGACGAGCTAAAAAGGAAGCTGACCTCTGCGCCTGTCCTCACTCTTCCACAAAGTGGGGAAGAGTATTCGGTTTATAGTGACGCGTCACACTAAGGCTTGGGATGCGTACTAATGCAAGGAAAGCGGGTTATTGCCTATGCCTCTCGACAACTACACCCGCATGAGGTGAATTACCCTACCCATGACTTGGAGTTAGCAGCCGTGGTATTCGCCTTGAAGTTATGGAGACACTACCTTTACGGTGAAACATTCACCATTTTTACGGATCACAAGAACTTGCAACATCTAACCGAGCAAAATGAGTTAAATATGAGACAAAAGAGGTGGATTGAATTGCTCAATGATTATGACTGTATAATCAAATATCATCCCGGAAAGGCCAATTTGGTTGCAGATGCCTTAAGTAGGAAAAAGGATACCCCACTACCAGAACTCACAGCACTTCGGGCTCTGAACGTTGAACTTCACGTAGAGGGAGTCACAGCTCTCTTAGCAAATTTGAAGAATTGTCCGTTACTCTACGACAAGATCAAGGAGAAGCAGGAGGACGACCCAGAAATAAGGAAACTTAAGGAGCGGCTCAAGGAAGAAAAGGCTTCAAGATTTCTTCTGGTTAACGGCTTACTAACTTGTCAAGGACGGACTTGTGTCCCAAACGTAGCCAAACTTCGTCAAGACATACTCGATGAAGCCTACTCGGCACCTTACGCAATTCACCCGGGAGCTACCAAGATGTACCAAACCATGAAGAAGCACTATTGGTGGCCTGACATGAAAAAAGAAGTAGCGGAGCATGTTCATCGTTGCCTTCAATGTCAGATGATTAAGGCAGAACATCAGACCCTAGCTATCCAGCATATACCTCTGGAGATTTCTGAGTGGACATGGGAGAAGATTACCATGGATTTTCTGTATGGGCAACCAAAGACTCCTAAGGGACACGATGGCGCTTGGGTCATAGTGGATAGATTCTCGAAAGTGGCCCACTTCATTCCCATCAAATTCAAGCCCGGACCGGATGAGCTGGCAGAGTTGTACATTCGAGAAATTGTGTGGTTGCATGGAGTTTCGGTCAGCATTGTGTCAGATCTAGACCCTAGCTTTACCTCTCGATTCTGGGTGAGTCTTCAGAAGGCCTTGGGCACAAAAGTGCACTTCTCCATGGCGTATCACCCCCAAACCGACGGCCAATCGGAGAGGACCATTCAAACATTGGAGGATCTCCTTCGCGCTTATGCCCTAACCATGAAGGGAGCATGGGATGAACATCTGCCGTTGATAGAATTCGCTTACAACAATCAGTATCATAGTTCGATAAAAGTTGCGCCTTATGAAGTACTCTACGAGAGAAAATGTCGAACCCCGTTATACTGGGACGCAGAGAGAGTAAGGCAACTGGAAGGGCCTGAGATTATTCAGAAGACGGTGGAAAAAGTCAAGGAAATACGACGGAATCTTAAAGCTGCTCAAGACAGTCAGAAGAGTAACACAGAAAGGCCTGGGCCACCGCGTTCGTACGAAGTAGGAGAGTGAGTATTTCTGCGGGTGTCTCCGTGGAAGGGAGTCATGCGATTTGGAAAGAACGAAAAATTAAGTCCCCGGTACATCGGCCCGTATGAGATACTAGAACGTATCGGTCCACTAGCGTACTGGCTGGCGTTACCTCCTAGCTTATGTCGAATACATGATGTATTCCATGTAAGCATGCTTCGAGCTTACAGATCTAGCCCGAATCACGTACTCAAATTGGAAGACATTGAGTTATCCGACGACTTAACCTATGAGGTGGTTCCGGTGCAGATAGTAGATCGACAAGAGAAGGATCTACGGAAGAAAAAGATTCCTACGGTTAAGGTCATATGGAGGAATCAGGGAACGGAAGCTGCAACCTGGGAAACAGAGAAGAGTATGAGGGAGAAGTACCCTGAGCTCTTCTTGGACTAAACCAGGTTGGTAATCTTTACTCGTCTAAGTTATAAATCCCTTTTTCCTCATAAATTCATTAACTAGAATTTAGGGGACGAAATTTCCTGAAGGAGGGGAGAAATGTTACACCCCAAAAAATTTTTAGTCGTTCTTAGCAAAAAGGGGGGGACACGAGTTCTTTCGAGGTTACTCTTAAGGGTTAGTTTGAGTTGGTCGTTGGTAGGATCTAATTTGGAAAGGTGAATCAAACCATTCAGACAGAGTGAACAGTTAGCTGGGTAATATTGATTAATGAATGACCTATAGCCTGGTTGGTTTTGGAACCAAACCAACACTCAGCCATCCCAGGTTTGAATCCCAGCCTTGACATTTCATTTTATTCATTTTTTTTAAAATCCGCCCAGCACCAAAACTATGCCGTTTTGGGTCATCTTCTTCCTTGGCTCATCAGTTCAATGACCAGCAATTTTTCCGGCGACCGGAATCACTCCGGTGACTCTTCCTAATATCCAAGAGGCATGTTTCTAGTCTATTCGGGACAAGGAACCCCACCAGAACGTGAAGAAACACGTGAGAATCGAGATTAGAGCTTGAGTCCATTCAGAAACAGATAAAACGGATAAGGAGTTGATCCCACTTCGGCGGAAATCTCGGAAAAATGATGACTTTTCCAGAGTGCCACTCAACCCGTGAACCTTATCTCTTTTGGCTCTAATCGACTCCCTGAAGCCTATAAAACCCGGCTCTTTCTTCGAATCAAAACGTATCTCTTCCAAAAGCCATCTCTCCGTCACTCTGTCACCATCTCCGACCAAAGATCGATTTAAGGGTTCCAGGCATCGTTGGTCTAAACTGAAACCCTCTATCAGCTCGTCTCAAACTCCTAAAACTAACCCCTTTCTCATAATTGAGTTTCCATTCACCAAAATCGTGTTATTTGCTTGTCGAAAATTGGCAGAACCGCAGTGCAGGAACAGAGAACAAGTAAATTACCTGTGCAGTCCCTCCTTCTTTTTCCTTTGTTATTTCGGCCCTTGAAGTTTTCCCCCGTGACAGTTTGATCCTTAACTGTCAACTTCTTGGCATTTAACCTCTTTTCAGCTTTGACAGTTTGATCCAGGAAGTTACGCAGCCGGTAACTCCCTATCTTCAAGTCAACTCTTTAGGTGGGTTGGTTTAAGGGGGTAAATTCCTTGGATTAATTAATTCCTCAATTTAAATAGCTATTTGGTTTAACCTTGTCACTAACCAAATATTGTGAGTATTCCGAATTAATCATTTGACGGGAACCGGATCAATGAGTGAGGTACTCGGGCCTTGTTTTGGACTCGTGCATGCTTAACTCAAGGTCCTTATAATTCTCGTGGTGATTTACTGCTAACCGAGTACTAAACCATCTGAGTTGGTTTCCCGATAGGTTAGATTATTCAGAGTAATGAGTGATGCGGATCCTCATCAATTCCGGTTTATAAAGTTATGATGCATAAGGTTAGAGGGACTTAAGTAGTCCGAGTGACTCCCCTACTTACCTGGAAATTAAGAAGGAAAGTCTTGGTTTTGACAACAAGGTGTCGTTTCTACGGAAAGTTCCATCATTCCGGAACCATTGGTTTTATACCTAATAGTGTTTGATTCGTTTATGGTTAAACCATGATGTTATCTGATGATATTCGACAACTAGTGTATATAGGTGGAAAGTAGAGCCTTGCTAGCTAGTCCTCCATCGGGAACATCGATGGATACGGGTTCCTACCGGGTGATGGAAGTTGGGTATTGTTAGCCCCAATCAAATCACGATAGATGAGTACGGATAGCCCCAACCGGATGATGGGAGTTGGGTATTGTTAGCCCCAATCGATTCATGGTAGTCGGGAAGAATATCGACTCTTGTGAAGTCCCTATTATAGGCTCATAAGTAAGCCTTATCAATGATGGCGTAGAGGTTAGCTAGGCGGGAAGAGGGGATGCCCTATTTCGATGTTAATTGTGGTGTTATTGTTGAACTAACGGTTATATGATTTTCTCGCAGTTCGGCCATGAAATTGAGGACCATGCCAGTTGGTCATATGCCCCTCTTTACTTTTAACATTCTTTTATACTTGAATGTTAAGGACTGACCCCTGAACCACCCACCAGGTCACTTCGTAGTTAATCAGGAGTAAGCGGTGCAGAAGGAGCCTCGGAAATCATGTCGGGAGACTCTCAGTGTGTGGTCAAGGATGTTGGTTGAGTGTTTCTATTTATGTGGAGTGTGTTTTGAAATTGTGTGCTTGGTTTGTAATAACTAAAACTCATGTGTTGGTTTTGCCCATGCTTTGGGGCCCGCTTTGCGTTTCTGCGTTTGAACGGTTGTCACCGACTTTGGTAGTGTGTTTTCTCCTACTTTAAGCAATAAAGGTTGTTAACAAAAGTTTTAAAGTTTGGGACGTTACAAAACAGTTGGAGTTAGCATGTAAGTAGAGGCTGGTTTATGAGGACCCTTGCTCAGGTAATATAAAGGAAGCTAGGGAGTGGAGTTGTTCTTGAGCAATTGGAGAAGGATGTGGAGAGTATTTTTAAGGCTTAAATCTAGAGCACGGTGGATCCTTGAAGGCGATAAGAGTACAAAATACTTGTCCAGCCAAATTAGGTCTTCTGACCTTCGAAACACAATTCGCCAATTGAGAAATGATAAATGGGACCTTGTTGATGAGCATGGGGAAATTAAGAACATTGTTGTTGGTTATTATACTAGGATCTTGGATGTTGAAACAAAGGTTGAAGACTTGAAGTTGGACACTATTATTCAGAGGAGATTATTTTTGGAGCAGCAAGACTTGCTTTCTATGAATGTAACTCCTACGGAAGTTTAAATGCCCTGAATGGTACGCCAAATGATAAGGCTCCTAGCCCTGATGGGTTCCAGTCTCCTTCTTCCATAGGTTCTGGTTAATTGTGGGGCAGGATGTTATGGATGCTATGTTATACTTCTTCAGCACAGGTAAACTACCCGGTTTTGTTGATTCATTCATCCTCACTTTGATCCCAAAAAAGGCTAATGCTTGTGACATTAAAGACTCTTGGTTGATTTTCTGTTGCAACGCGGTTTATAAGCTTATTTCGAAAGTAATAGCTAATAGAATGACAATGGTTCTGCCTAGCCTGATAAGCACATCCCAATTTGCATTTATTCACAATAGGTTAATCACTGATAACATTCTATTAGCACATGAGCTTTTACGTATCTATAATTTGAAGAACATTTCCCACAGGATCGTTTTAAAAGTGGACTTAATGAAAGCTTTTGATAGTGTTTGCTAGAAATTCTTGTTCAATGCTCTCTATGCCGTGGATTTTCCTTTAGTTTACATCTCTTGGATTGAAAAGTGCCTGAGGTCTACAATGTTGACAGTCAACCTGAATGGGACTCTGTGTGGTAATTTTAAGGCTCGTAAAGATTTCAGGCAGGGGGATCCAATCTCCCCCTACCTGTTTGTAATAGCCATGGAAGTTCTTAGTAGGTTACTTGATATGGGAGCTGCTGGGATTTTAGACAAGTTTCACAAAGCCTCTGGTCTTCAGTTTAACCCTGAGAAGAGTGAATTCTATCTAGTTGGTACTTCTTCTGACTTAACTGAGGATGTCAGAGTAGCTAGTGGTTTCAAGAAAAGAGTTTTTTCCCTTCAGGTACCTTGGTATACCTCTGACTACATGAAAACTGAAGAAAGCAGAATGTCAGGTCCTTCTAGATAGGATTACGAAAAGGATCTCTGACTGGAAGGCTAAGCATTTATCATATGCAGGTAGATTGCAGTTAGTGTCCTCTGTAGTTTGTGGTATTCATTGAGAATGCAAATAGATTTCTATGGGGGGATTAGAGGGTGGACGAGCTAAAATAGCATGGAAGCATATTGCCAAGCCAAAAGATGAAGGAGGAGCATGAATTAAAGATATCCAGAGTTGGAACACTACAAATGCTGTTAGGCAGAAGACTTTGGAATCTCTTCACTCGAGGGGGTGGGGTCGTTATGGATTGCTTGGTTTTTGAAGTATCGACTGAAGCAGAAAAGTTTATTGGATGTTAAAGCAGATTATGGCTCCTGGATTTGGAAAAGGATAACGAAGCTTCGGCCAATTGTACAAAGTTTAATGTCTATTGATGATGAAGGTGTGCACTACTGGAATGGTGCAGTGATGGTCGAGTTCAAACCTACGATTATTTGGCATTGCATTAGAACAAAAAGTCCCGAAGTGCCTTGGTGTGACTTGATTTGGAATGGCTTTGTTATTCCAAGGTTCAGTTTTATAGCTTGGCTGGTTATGATTGGCAGGATTATGACTAAAGACAAGGTGGCAAAGTGGGATTCTAGTGTCGACACTACCTGTGTGCTTTGTCTTGTAGGTGATGAAACCATATCACATCTGTTCTATGAATTTCACTAAGCAGGTGATCCGTGAATAATCCATGATTTTATTGATGTTAACGACTGGGATTCAGCTACACATATAACTGTCAGTTGGGGGGTGTTCTGTTGCAGCAAAGGTCAAGAGAATGAAATGGATTATGCTCGTTAATGCAGTATGGAGAAGTAGATGTTCCCAAATCTTTGGGGGGGAAAGACTGCTGATATTAGAGCTTGTGTGGAGCAGCTCAAATGGGACATACAAGCCTTTGCGAAAGGAAAGAAGAATGAAAGTGAAATTTTGAGCTATATTTAGTTTATTTTCTGTACATACACCGTCATGATTTTTTTGATGAAAGGACTGGACTACTAGTTAGTGTAATATGTGGAGTTTGATAGAAAAACCATCCATCAGCTAAATGGGCCCTTCCATGTAATGTGAAAAGAAACTCATTAGTCATTTTTCTGAGCCCATTAAGCTGAAGGGATAAGGTTGGGCGGAACAGGCGAATATCTACTAGCAGCAGCAGCAGCAGCAGCAGCAGAAGAAGCAGCTAGTAGATCAGAGAAGAGAGAAAAGTGAGTTTGTAGAATCATGGAAAATATAACAGCAAGTGAATTGGCAGGATTTGGAGTTGGAACTCTGCTAGTATTTGCTACCATTGCTGCTCCTAAACTAGACGCACTCATCTCTGCTTCTCAGAGGAGGTTTGTCCTTCCTTCTCCTTTCACTGTTTCTCTCACTTTATCCCTCTGAATTTCACCGATTTGTACTACTTATTGACCATCATATTCAGATGCATACTACTTATTGGTTTGATTCCTTGACTCACCATCTATTTATTGTTCATTGTTTGTTTACTTAATGGAAACAAGATTAGACTTTCTTACTATTCACCAGTGATATGGTTTAAATTGCCTGCATGTCTGCCTTGACAGCTCCCTGGGGATGTGCAAGAGATGTGGTGACTTGAGGATGGTAGCATGCTCAAATTGTAAAGGAACTGGATCAGTGAAAGCAGGTGATCAGCAATTGTTAAGTTCAAGATTCATGGATGACTTGTATCAGTCAATTGGTGGTGGTGAACCAGATGTAAACAGAGTCAACTGTAGTAGATGCAATGCTAAGGGTCATTTCCCCTGTCCTAACTGCTCAACAACCAAGTAGCAACATGTATTTTTATTTAATTTACTAATGGCCTTGCTGCTGTGCCAATGACCAAACAACCTCCAGTAGTTTCTTTTGTTTTTTAAAAAAAGGTAAGACTGCAAGTACAGATCCGGGCTTATTATTCATTTTGCTCATTAGGTTTGTAATTTAGTTGTCTTTTAACTTATAGTATTAGTATTTGTGACAATATGGTCATTTCATAAACTCTCCATCCAAAATCTCCGTTAAGTGCTGATATCATAAAACTAACTCAACGATTTTTTTCCACATCACCCCATGTCATCATGTCACTTAATCCAGACATTTTTCCAGTGACCAAACAAATATATGGTTCATTAAACCAAATCAATCTCAAATCTTCAATTAATATTAAAATATTAATTATTTAATAAAATATTATCAGTTAATTACATAATTAATTGATGGATGATTATTTGGAAATAGTAATTATCCAACAAAATAATAACAAATCTGGATTTCATTTTTCATTGTAATATCTTAACAAATTAAAAGAAATTAAAAGGCAAGATTAATGGTACCCAATGGTAATCTCACCTAGACAGTTTGATCTTAAGTCCAGTGATTTGTTAAGAAGCTACCTTACACATTAATACATTCTTCGTTTAGGATCATATTACTTGTGTGATGTCTGCTACGCAAACTACGAGGGATTTCTAACCCCATCTAAAGGTCAACGATACCATCTTCAAGAATGGGGAACCAACCACCCACATACACTTGACGAATATTGTAACATGGATCATGCTGGTGCAAGAAACGTCACAGAGAGAACCTTTGGTATGCTCAAAATGTGTTGGACAATACTACGCTACACCACGTGGTTCTCCACCGATGTTGTAACGTCCCAAACTTTAAAACTTTTGAAAACAACCTTTATTGCTTAAAGTAGGAGAAAACACACTACCAAAGTCGTTGACAACCGTTCAAAGGCAGAAACGCAAAGCGGGCCCCAAAGCATGGGCAAAACCAACACACGAGTTTTAGTTATTACAAACCAAGCACACAATTTCAAAACACACTCCACATAAATAGAAACACTCGTCCAACGTCCTTGACCACTCACTGAGAGTCTCCCGACATGATTTCCGAGGCTCCTTCTGCACCGCTTACTGCTGATTAGCTGCGAAATGACCTGGTGGGTGGTTCAGGGGTCAGTCTTTAACATTCAAGTAATAAGGAATGTTAAAAGTAAAGAGACGCACATGACCAAACTGGCATGGTCCTCAGTTTCATGGCCGAACTGCGGAAAAAATCATATAACCGTTAGTTCACAATAACACCACAATTAACATCGAATAGGGCGTCCCCTCTTCCCGCCTAGCTAACCTCTACGCCGTGATCGATAAGGCTTACTTATAAGCCTATAATAGGGACTTCACGAGAGTCGTTATTCTTCCCAACTACCATGAATCGATTAGGGCTAACAATACCCAACTCCCATCACCCGGTAGGAACCCGTATCCATCGATGTTCCCGGCGGAGGACTAGCTAGCGAGGCTCTACTTTCCACCTATATACACTAGGTGCCAAACATCATTAGATAACATCACGGTTTAACCATAACCGAATCAACACTATTAGGTATAAAACCAATGGTTCCAGAAAGATGGAACTTTCCGTAGAAACAATACCTTGTTGTCAAAACCAAGACTTTCCGTCTTAATTTCCAGGTAAGTAGGGGAGTCACTCGGACTACTTAAGTCCCTCTAACCTTAGACATCATAACTTTATAAACCGGAATTAATGAGGATCGGCGTCACTCATTACTCTGAATAATCTAATCTATCAGAAAACCAACTCAAATGGGTTAGTACTCGGTTAGCAGTAAAATCACCACGAAAATTATAAGGACCTTAATTAAGCATTGACGAGTCCAAAATAAGTCCCGAGTACCTCACTCGTTGATCCGGTTCCCGTCAAATGATTAATTCAGAATAATCACAATATTTGGTTAGTGACAAAGTTAAACCAAATAGCTATTTAAATTGAGAAATTAATTAATCCAAGGAATTTACCCCTTAAACCAACCCACCTAAAGAGTTGACTCGAAGATAGGGAGTTAACGGCTGCGCAACTTCCTGGATCAAACTGTCAAAGCTGAAAGAGGTTAAATGCCAAAAGTTGACAGTTAAGGATCAAACTGTCATGAGGAAAAAGTTCAAGGGCCAAAATAACAAAGGAAAAATAAGGAGGGACTGCACAGTTAATTTACATGTTCCCTATTCCTACACCTGCAGTTCTGCCAATCTCCGACGAGGGGATTAAATGATTTTGGTGAATGAAAACTCAATTCTGAGAAAGGGGTTAGTTTTAGGAGTTTGAGACGAGCTGATGGAGGGTTTCAGTTTAGACCGACGATGCCTGGAACCCTTAAACCCATCTTTGGTCGGAGATGGTGACAGAGTGACGGAGAGATGGCTTTTGGAAGAGATACGCTTTGATTCGAAAAAAGATCTGGGTTTTATAGGCTTCAAGGAGTCGATTAGAGCCAAAAGAGATAAGGTTCACGGGTTGAGTGGCACTCTGGAAAAGTCACCATTTTTCCAAGATTTCCGCCGTAGTGGGATCAACTCCTTATCCGTTTTGTCCGTTTCTGAATGGACTCAGGCTCCAATCTTGATTCCCACGTGTTTCTTCACGTTCTGGTGGGGTTCCTTGTCCCGAATAGACTAGAAACATGCCTCTTGGCTATTGAGAAGAGTCACCGGAGTGATTCCAGTCACCGGAAAAATTGCTGGTCATTGAATTGATTAGCCAAGGAAGAAGATGACCCAAAACGACGAAGTTTTGGGGCTGGGCGGATTTTAAAAAAAAGAATAAAATGAAATGTCAAGGCTGGGATTTGAACCTAGGTCGGCTGAGTGCTGGTCTGGTTTCAAAACCAACCAGGCTACAGGTCATTCATTAATCAGTATTACCCAGCTAGCTGTAAACTCGGTCTGATTGGTTTGATTCACCTTTCCAAATTAGATCCTACCAACGCCAACTCGAACTAACCCTTAAGTGTACTTCTCCCTCATACTCTTCTCCGTTTTCCAGGCTGCAGCTTCCGTTCCCTGATTCCTCCATACGACCTTAACCATAGGAATCTTTTTCTTCCGTAGATCCTTCTCTTGTCGATCTATTATCTGCACTGGAACCTCCTCATAGGTTAAGTCGTCGGATAACTCAATGTCTTCCAATTTGAGTACGTGATCCGAGCTAGATCTGTAAGCTCGAAGCATGCTCACATGGAATACATCGTGTATTCGAGATAAGCTAGGAGGTAACGCCAGCCGGTACGCTAGTAGACCGATACGTTCTAGTATCTCATACGGGCCGATGTACCGGGGACTTAATTTTCCTTTCTTTCCAAATCACATGACTCCCTTCCACGGAGACACCCGCAAAAATACTCGTTGTCATACTTCGTATGAACGCGGTAGCCCATGCCTTTCTGCGTTACTCTTCTGACGGTCTTGAGCAGCTTTAAGATTCCGTCGTATTTCCTTGACTTTTTCCACCGTCTTCTGAATAATCTCAGGCCCTTCCAGTTGCCTTACTTCCTCTGCGTCCCAGTATAACGGGGTTCGACATTTCCTCCCATAGAGTACTTCATAAGGCGCAACTTTTATCGAACTATGATACTGATTGTTGTAAGCCAATTCTATCAACGGCAGATGTTCATCCCATGCTCCCTTCATGGTTAGGGCACAAGCGCGAAGGAGATCCTCCAATGTTTGAATGGTCCTCTCCGATTGCCCGTCGGTTTGGGGGTGATACGCCGTGGAGAAGTGCACTTTTGTGCCCAAGGCCTTCTGAAGACTCACCCAGAATCGAGAGGTAAAGCTAGGGTCTCGATCTGACATAATGCAGACTGGAACTCCGTGCAACCGCACAATTTCTTGAATGTACAACTCTGCCAGCTCATCCGGTCCGGGCTAGAATTTGATGGGAATGAAGTGGCCGCTTTCGAGAATCTATCCACTATGACCCAAACGCCATCGTGTCCCTTAGGAGTCCTTGGTAGCCCGTACATAAAATCCATGGTAATCTTCTCCCACGTCCACTCAGGAATATCCAGATGTAAATGCTGGATAGCTGGGGCCTTATGTTCTGCGTTAATCATCTGACATTCAAAGCAACGATGAACGTGTTCCGCTACTTCTTTTTTCATGCCAGGCCACCAATAGGGCTTCTTCAAGGTTTGGTACATCTTGGTAGCTCCCGGGTGCATTGCGTAAGGTGCTGAGTGGGCTTCATCGAGTATGTCTTGACGAAGTTTGCCTACGTTTGGGACACAAGCCCGTCCTTGACAAGTTAGTAAGATGTTAACTAGAAGAAATCTTAAATCATTTTCTGCCTTGAGCCCTCCTTAAGTTTCCTTATTTCTGGGTCGTCCTCCTGCTTCTCCTTGATCTTGTCGTAGAGTAACGGACGAATCTTCAAATTTGCTCAGAGAGTTGTGACTCCCTCTACGTGAAGTTCAACGTTCAGAGCCCGAAGTGTTGTGAGTTCTGGTAGTGGCGGTATCCTTTTTCCTACCTAAGGCATCTGCAACCAAATTGGCCTTTCCGGGATGATATTTGATTATACAGTCATAATCATTGAGCAATTCGATCCACCTCCTTTGTCTCATATTCAACTCCTTTTGCTCGATTAGATGTTGCAAGCTCTTGTGATCCATAAAAATGGTGAACGTTTCGCCGTAAAGGTAGTGTCTCCATAACATCAAGGCAAATACCACGGCTACTAACTCCAAGTTATGGGTGGGGTAATTGACCTCATGCGGGCGTAGTTGTCGAGAGGTATAGGCAATAACCCGCTTTCCTTGCATTAGTACGCATCCCAAGCCTTGGTGTGACGCGTCACTATAAACCGAGTACTCTTCCCTACTTTGTGGAAGAGTGAGGACAGGTGCGGAGGTCAGCTTCCTTTTTAGCTCGTCAAACGCTTCTTGACACTTCTCATCCCAGATGAATGTTGTTCCCTTGTGAAGCAGCTGAGTCATTGGTCGAGCAATGCGTGAGAATCCTTCCACGAACTTCCGATAGTACGCTGCGAGGCCCAGGAAGCTTCGTACCTCAGACACATTCTTTGGGGGTGCCCACTTAACTACGGCTTCGATCTTTCTTGGGTCTACTTCTACACCTTTACCGGAGATGAGGTGGTCCAAGAATAGGACCTCCCTTAACCAAAGTCCACACTTGGAGAATTTTGCATAGAGTCGTTCCTCCTTCAGCCGTTGTAGGACGGTCCTTAGGTGTTCCTCATGGTCCTTCCGATTCTTTGAGTAAATCGGGATATCGTCTATGAAGACTATGACGAATTTATCCAAGTACTCGTGCAACACTTCATTCATGAGGGCCATGAATGCAGCAGGTGCGTTGGTTAGCCCAAACGACATTACCAAGAATTCGTAATGACCATAGCGAGTCCGGAAAGCGGTTTTTGGAATCGAAGCTTCGGCTACTCGCAGTTGATGATATCCTGACCTCAAGTCGATGTTCGAGAAAATCACTGTCCCTTGAAGTTGGTCCAATAAATCGTCTATCCTTGGTAGCGGGTATCGGTTTTTGATGGTCACCTTATTTAACTTTCGATAGTCGATGCACAACCTCAAACTTCCATCCTTCTTCTTTACGAACAACACTAGAGCTCCCCAGGTGAAACGCTGGGTCGGATGAATCCCTTGTCAAGTAGCTCATGAAGCTGCTCCTTCAATTCCTTCAGCTCCACAGGAGCCATCCGATAAGGTGGAATTGAAATTGGTGCGGTTCCGGGAACCACCTCGATGTCAAACTCCACCTCTCTTAAGGGCGGAAGACCAGGAAATTCTTCTAGGAAGACTTCAGGAAACTCCCTTGCTACAGGTACGACCTTAAGCTCTACGTTTGGTGCTTCCACCACGTGTGCCAAATAAGCTTCACATCCTTCTCGAATTAATGTGAAAGCTCGAGTAGCCGAAATAAGAGCTCCAGGAACGGGCCTCCAAATTCCCTTGAACAGCGCGGTGTCTCGACCTTCCACTTTAAAGCTTACTTCCTTGTTGAAGCAGTCCAGTTTCACATGATTTAGAGACAACCAATCCATACCCAGGATTACTTCAATCTCGTAGAAAGGGAGGAGGATTAAGTCTACTATCGTATCGTATCCAGCTATTATGATAACGCAACTTCAAAAAACTGAATCGACGATCAAGGTATCGCCGTCCGGCGTTCGCACTCCTAAATTTTGACCAAGAGGAGTGGGTTCTATTCCTAGTTTATGAGCAAACATACTGGAAATAAACGAATGCGTAGACCCAGAATCCATTAAAGCAAAAGCTGGCTGACCGAAAATCGTAATCATACCAGTAACCACATCAGGAGCTGCGTTGGCCTCCTCCCTCTGCACAGCAAAGAGTCTGGGTTGTCCTCCAACTCGAGACGCCTGGCTTTGGTCCCCGCGGTCGTGCCCTCTTTCATTGTTGTATCCTCGATCTCGCCTGCTTCCAGATTGGATTCCTAATGGTGCCCTTCCGTCATTAACGGTTGGCTCCGACGTAGCCCTTCCTTGAACTACTCTATTAGGACATTCACACTTGTAATGTCCCTGCTCTTCGCATCCGAAGCAGGTGCCGATGCGAATTTTGCACTCGCCGAGATGTGGTCTTCCACAAAAATTACAGCCGGGTGGGGCTCCTGGAGAGGGGGCGCTCCTGATTGGTCTTGGAGGAGGGTAAGCGTAACCCTGGTTAAAGGTCATAGCCTTCTTTTTCTTTGAGCGAGAGGTCCGTGGTGACTCCTCACATGTCCCAACCATCTTCCTCTTTCCCGATTCCTTGCTCGCAACCTTTTGTTCTAGAATTCGCTAGTCGGCCCTTTCCAAGTTCATCGCCGCATGGTAGGCTTCCCAACGAGCCTTTCAGGCGAAGGTGCACAAGGACTTGTAGAGCTGAGGCCTTAATCCATTGAGATAGTGATCTCGCTGGGCTACCAGGTCCTGATAGAGGGGTCCTCCATAAGGTAACAGCTGTTCGAACCGAGCTGTGTAGTCAGCCACCGATTCCCGATCCTCACTTCCCTACTCTTGTTTGATGGTGAGGAAATCTTGCATTTTATCCTCATGATAAGATGGTGGAAGGAAGCGCTCCCTGAAGGCTCGTAAAAATTCTTCCCACGTGATCTCTGGTGGGTCCTGCTGGCTAGCGGGTTGCGTGAGCCACCAGTGATACGCGGTGCCCTGAAGGAGGTTTAAGGTTAGGAGGACCTTATCCTCATCGGCAGCTCGCATCTCCTGAAGTGTGCGAATAACCTTTCCTAACCATCGCTCAACGACGACAGGGTCTCGATCGTCGTAAAAGAAGTCTTCCACCCCCAGGTCTCGAAAAGCTTTGGAGTTAGGTGCCACCCTTGCTGGTCGCACGGGTGGAGGAGGCGGAGGCTGTCGGTGCTCCTGAGGCTGTTGGTCGTAACTGGGTCTGTTGTGGAGTGTTTTGAAACTGTTAAAACATTGAATCTGAAGCGCTTCAGAAGAACTATTTGACTCAATCCTCTTTTTTTTTTAACCGAAAAAAAACGTGGCTTAAAAATCCAATTTTTTTGTTCTTAAAACTCTTGATTTCAAAATTCGACCAACTTCCATATCTCCTGGGTAACCAAGAAACAGAGGGAAGACCGACTCTGATACCAAAATGTAACGTCCCAAACTTTAAAACTTTTGAAAACAACCTTTATTGCTTAAAGTAGGAGAAAACACACTACCAAAGTCGTTGACAACCGTTCAAAGGCAGAAACGCAAAGCGAGCCCCAAAGCATGGGAAAAACCAACACACGAGTTTTAGTTATTACAAACAAAGCACACAATTTCAAAACACACTCCACATAAATAGAAACACTCGTCCAACGTCCTTGACCACTCACTGAGAGTCTCCCGACATGATTTCTGAGGCTCTTTCTGCACCGCTTACTGCTAATTAGCTGCGAAATGACCTGGTGGGTGGTTCAGGGGTCAGTCCTTAACATTCAAGTAATAAGGAATGTTAAAAGTAAAGAGGTGCACATGACCAAACTGGCATGATCCTCAGTTTCATGGTTGAACTGCGGAAAAAATCATATAACCGTTAGTTCACAATAACACCACAATTAACATCGAATAGGGCGTCCCCTCTTCTCGCCTAGCTAACCTCTACGCCATCATCGATAAGGCTTACTTATGAGCCTATAATAGGGACTTCAAAAGAGTCGCTTTTCTTCCCGACTACCATGAATCGATTGGGGCTAACAATACCCAACTCCCATCACCCGGTAGGAACCCGTATCCATCAATGTTCCCGGCGGAGGACTAGCTAGCGAGGCTCTACTTTCCACATATATACACTAGGTGCCAAACATCATTAGATAACATCACGGTTTAACCATAACCGAATCAAACACTATTATGTATAAAACCAATGGTTCCAGAAAGATGGAACTTTTCGTAGAAATGACACCTTGTTGTCAAAATCAAGACTTTCCGTCTTAATTTCCAGGTAAGTAGGGGAGTCACTCGGACTACTTAAGTCCCTCTAACCTTAGGCATCATAACTTTATAAATCGGAATTAATGAGGATCGGCGTCACTCATTACTCTGAATAATCTAACCTATCGGGAAAACCAACTCAGATGGGTTAGTACTCGGTTAGCAGTAAAATCACCACAAAAATTATAAGGACCTTAATTAAGCATGCACGAGTCCAAAATAAGGCCTGAGTACCTCACTGATTAATCCGGTTCCCGTCAAATGATTAATTCGGAATAATCACAATATTTGGTTAGTGACAAAATTAAACCAAATAGCTATTTAAATTGAGAAATTAATTAATCCAAGGAATTTACCCCCTTAAACCAACCCACCTAAAGAGTCGACTCGAAGATAGGGAGTTAACGGCTGCGCAACTTCCTGGATCAAACTGTCAAAGCTGAAAGAGGTTAAATGCCAAAAGTTGACAGTTAAGGATCAAACTGTCACGGGGGAAAACTTCAAGGGCCGAAATAACAAAGGAAAAAGAAGGAGGGACTTTACAGGCAATTTACCTATTCCCTATTCCTGCACCTGCAGTTCTGCCAATCTCCGACGAGGGGATTAAATGATTTTGGTGAATGAAAACTCAATTCTGAGAAAGGGGTTAGTTTTAGGAGTTTGAGACGAGCTGATGGAGGGTTTCAGTTTAGATCGACGATGCCTGGAACCCTCCATCTTTGATCGGAGATGGTGACAGAGTGACAGAGAGATGGCTTTTGGAAGAGATACGCTTTGATTCGAAGAAAGAGCCGGGTTTTATAGGCTTCAGGGAGTCGATTAGAGCCAAAAGAGATAAGGTTCACGGGTTGAGTGGCACTCTGGAAAAGTCACCGTTTTTCCAAGATTTCCACCGTAGTGGGATCAACTCCTTATCCGTTTTGTCCGTTTCTGAATGGACTCACGCTCCAATCTTGATTCCCACGTGTTTCTTCACGTTCTGGTGGGGTTCCTTGTCCCGAATAGACTAGAAACATGCCTCTTGGCTATTGGGAAGAGTCACCGGAGTGATTCCGGTCGCCGGAAAAATTGATGGTCATTGAACTGATGAGCCAAGGAAGAAGATGACCCAAAACGATGTAGTTTTGGTGCTGGGCGGATTTAAAAAAAAAAATAGAATGAAATGTCAAGGCTGGGATTCGAACCTAGGTTGGCTGAGTGCTAGTCTGGTTCGAAAACTAGCCAGGCTACAGGTCATTCATTAACCAATATTACCCAGCTAGCTGTTAACTCGGTTTGATTGGTTTGATTCACCTTTCCAAATTAGATCCTAACAACGACCAACTCGAATTAACCCTTAAGTGTAACCTCGAATGAACTCGTGTCCCCCCCTTTTCTAAGAACGATTAAATTTTTTTTTGGGGTGTAACAGATGTGCTTAGCAGAATTGTTCACGCTTGTTGCCTTCTCCACAAGTTCATTCAACAAGATTTCGAGATTGACGCACTAGAGTGGAGCTTCATGCAAAGAGCACTGAACGAGTCGAAGGCCAATGCAGACGTAAACAGAAATTGATGAAGTTGGTTCTACCATGCAAGACTCCGGAGTGGACTAGTTTTCGAAATGAAAAAGCACAAGAAATGTGGAGAAGTAGGACTAGGAGGTGAACTTAAAATAATGTGATGTTTGAGAGGTGTTGTAACTGTATGTTTGAAGAACTTTCATTTGGCTTATGTAAAAGATTTTATATACTAGATGTATGTTGGAACCTATATGTTGTAGGCTTGTTATTTACCTATTTATAAAGAACCCGATTTTGTACTTCCTCTTGTAATTTGACTTTGATTCATTTCTACTTTATGCATTTTCTATTACAGCATAACCTATGACAATTGTGCAGTAGCTTGTGTACTTGTTGTTTTCCTACAATGCTAAGATGTTATTGGCAGTCATGTCACGGAAGAAGAATTCATGATATTTTCATTGGAATGATAGGCTTGATAAGCTTCTAAATCAAGTGCATGAGAACATTGGTTAATGAAAATAAAATCAACCGGAACGGGAAGTTCATCGGTTGTGCTTACCTGTTTTGGTAAATCATTGTCCAAATTTATTAAGTTATGAGTTGTTGACTTTTATGCAATTAATGTCACGAGTAAGGTCGAGCCAGATTGGGCTAGATGATCGACTTTCAAACATATGAATTTGTAAAAGAACATATCTTAATGTCACGAGTAAGGTCGGGCCAGATAGGGCGGATCTTTAGAAGAGGCTGGACAAAGCTGAAGTTTGTTTGCCATATCTTCTCTTCCTCTCTTTTCTTAAAAGTGTTATCCCGAGCTAGTTCTGATATCTTTTTTTGTAAGTATGATGTCTTGAATCTTCAGGGCTGAATGTCCGCCTTGGCTGGAGAAGGAGAGAAGCTTCGAGGCGAAATGTCAACCCTCACTCAAGCCTCTACGCAATAATCTTCTGAGCTTAAGAAGCTACAAGAAGCTTACCAATGGATAGGGCATGAGCTGGAGGTCGCTCAGACCACTCTGAAGAATTCTGAGGCGAAGGTCCTGCAGAAACTCATCTTCAGGACCAACAGTATGAACTAGATGCTGAGTGACACACTGTGGAAGACTTTACCGCTCAGATAGCTCATGCGATATCTGATCGAGACAAGGCGATCGCTGCTAAGGCTTCCAAGACAGCTCTACATGCTCGCCTCAACATGCTCGCCTCAACCATACCTCATCGGGTCTCATCAAGCAAAGTGTCCTCGCGATTATTGCTTCCATCCTTCATAACTTTGTTAGTTTGGTTGGGAAGGATCGCCCCTATCGTTGGGAACGCATTCTCACTGTCGTTTATCAAGGCTTGAATCGCATATCCCATGGGGTACCTGACCCAGATTCTGACACTAAGGAAGTTATGAGAGGATTATGAACGCGGTGCAAGCGGTGGATAAGAATTACATCAACGATGGTGGTGGTGGGTTGCCTTATTATGGCTAGGCAACACTTTTTGGTCCCTTTCTCTGTGGACAATCCCTCCATGGGAGGTTGAATGTTATGACTAGCTTTGTTTAGCTTCTAAAGCTTTCTTGCCTCTGAGTTGTAGTGTTATTTGAATGTTTATACCGTAGCTTTGTTGAACTTTCTTTGTAAGCGATTTGTCGCTTATTTTTGTGCTACGTAGTCTGCCCTCTATGTGACATTTAGCCAGCTCATTGTCCCTTCAAACACTATGGGAATTTTTTGAAAGCGACGCTTTTAGTCACGTCCTTTAGGCTATTTCTTAAGAAATTTGTTCATCTTTACCCTTAAGTTATCTTGTCAGCATTTTGTTCGTCGAAATACTTAGGCTGTAGAATTGCTCTGTAGGAGAATATTGAGCCTTTAGGTGCCACATAAGCGATTTATTTAGTTTAGCACTTAGGCCTTCTAAATGATTTGTGAGCTGGTTTTAGTTTATCCCTTAAGCTTTCTGTACGCTACGTGAGTGATTTTTTAGTTTATCCCTTAGGCTTTCTGTATGCTACGTGCGCGATACATTAGTTTATCCCTAAGGCTTTCTATATGCCACGTGAGCGATATTTTAGTTTAGCCCTTAAGATTTTTATATGCTACGTGATCTATATTTTAGTTTAGACCTTAGGCATTTTATTTGCTACGTGAGCGATATTTTAGTTTAACCCTTAGGCTTTCTATATACTATCTGCACACTTTTAACTACTAACATATGATAAGTTACCCAGTGATCATGCTATCAGGCTCATCTGTATATTCATTTCTTTAAAAGCGGTACAAGGCAACAATTACTTGACAATTTACTCATACTACTACATAGGTGCATAACATTTTATGTTCTTGGCACCTTCTTTCCATGTAAATGAGAGAGCTTGAAAGTGTTAGCCCCCACCACTTTACAAATTCTGTAGGACCCTTTCGAACCAGGGTTTAACTTGGTTGCCCCCAATTGCTTGGTGAAATACTTTCCTCAACACCAGATCATTCATTGCAATGTGGTGTGGCCGAAGTCGTGTATTGTCTCACCTTGTTAAATGCTCCTTTTCTACTATCAACATCATTCCAACATTTTCCCTTAGTTCTTCAAACAAGGTCTAAATTGTGAAAATGGTTCTGTTCATTCACCTCGTCTTTGTAGGCTTCTATTCTGATGGAAGGTATTGTGGTTTCCACTAGTTGGACGGTTGTGGTACTATATGTAAGAGTGTATGGGGTTTCATTTGTAGTTGTCTTGTATGCTGTTCGATGTGCCCAAAGTACAAGGTCTAGCTCCTCCACTCATAATCCTTTGCAGCACCCGTTGGCCGCCTTTAGTATAAGCTTGTTGGCTGCCTCATCATGTTCATTAGCCTGAGGGTAAGGGACGAAGGCGAAGTGGAGGATGATCTTATACTCTTCACAGAACTCTTGAAATCTTTGACAGTCGAACCGAGTCCCGTGATTACAAATTATGCTTTGGGGAACCCGAAGCGAGAGATGATATACTTGAATGTGAATTTTTGAATCTGCTTAGCTATGATGCTGGCTACAACTTTCGCTTCTATCCATTTTGTAAAATAGTTCACGACCACTATTAGGTATTTTTTGTTTTCTAGTTGCCTCCTGGAAAGGTCCCAAAATGTCCATTCCCCGTCTTGCAAATGGCCAGGACTAACTATCACTTGCATTGTTGTCGTCGACAATTTATGGTAGTTGGTAAATTCTAAGCACTTAGCAAAAATTCCAAAATGGGTTCCACATACTCCAAAATGGATCTCCCTTAGCAAAAATTCAGCGTCTAATGACCCATATCATCTGAGATACGGGCCCATTATAGATTTTGTTTATAATTCTTCACCTATCGTGACGCATCGCCCGACTCTCCTCCTGATTTTAGTTGCTTCATCCTAGTCTTCTAGAACCTGCCTAGTTAATAGGAAAGCAATTATAGGAGTTCTCCAATCCTCCTCTTCCTCTGTTTCCTCGATATGAAAGAACACATTACTCTTTGATTCTTTTTCTGCTGTTACCATCCTTCGTTCTTAAAATTCTGTCGGTGTGGCTAATTTTGATGAGGCGTTTGCGTGAAATTTTTCTTTTCGGGATATCTGTACAATTTCTGTTTTCTGGAGCTCTAAGATTATTAACTTGATTTCGTCAAAGTATAGCAATAGCGACTCTTATTTACTTCGTATCCTCCGTTGATTTGATTCTTGTAACATCCCAACATTTTCTGACAAAATATTGTCTACTTTGGGCCTAAGCCTTCACAGATTTGTTTTTAGTTGTTGGTGGGATTTGAAACCATGATCTCCTCCCCTCAAGATAAACCCCCCCACCATTACACCCCAAAATGCATCATGTTAGTTAAGGTTGAATTATTCCTCATAGCCCGTGGATCTCTCTCGTGCTTTGTCGATGTGGGATTTTCCTAGGATGTAACATGCGCCCCATCAGGGACTTAACGCTCAAAATAGCACTATGTTAGGTACTCCCATACTTGTGGCTATATGGAGGCCAACTTTCATAGCCATGTATTCAACAACATTCTTTGTTCTTTGTGAGGAGAATCTCAAGGCGACTTCATGTAGAATGCCTTCTAGGCTTCTCAATACGATACCTACCACAGATCAATTTTTGCTCGAAGCTTCATCGGTATATAAGTTCCAACACTCTTCTTCTCCTACCTTCTATTCTAGTGCTCCTGCGACTATATATGAAATATGTTGAGACTTGTGCTTTTATCGCCGTCCTGGGCTCATACCTGATGTCATACTCACTTAGCTACTGCCCACTTGGCCAATCTTCCTACTACACTCATCAATCTTAATGCACTTTTGATAGGAAGATTTGCGAGGACATGGATAGTGTGAGCTTGGAAGGATGACCTAAGTTTTCTTGTATCACATACAATGACATATGCCATTTTTTTTATCCCTAGATACCGAGTTTCCGCATCTACCAATGTATTATTTGTATAGAAGATTGGATGACCGCATCACTCTTCTTTTCTGACCAACATAACACTTACTGCTTTTACTGTGATGGCGATGTACAAATACATCTCTTCCCTTGGCCTAGGCGACGCCAGGACAGGTGGTGTGACTAGGAATTGATTCAGCTCTTTGAATGCCTTGGCACACTTCTAACTCCTGGCAAACTTTGAGTCATTCTTCAGTATTGCAAAGAATGGAGCACAATGATTAGTTGCTCTTGGGATGAAGTGATTGATCGTCGTGGTTCGTCCAAACAACACTTGAACTTCTTTTACCCTTTTTTGGTTGGGTCACGACTGAAATAGCAGCTATATATGTTGGGTTCACCTCGATTCCTCTTCTAGTAATCAAATACCCAAGAAACTTTCCCGAGGTCACCCCGAATACGCATTTAGATAAGTTGAGACGGAGCGAGAAATGTTGTAATGTCTTAAATGTTTCTTTCAAGTCTTTCAGGTGATCGCCTGCCTACTTGCTCTTTACCAATATGTCATCTAAGTATGCTTCCAAGTTTCGGCCTAACTACTTTGCGAACATGATGTCAATCATCTTTTGGTACGTCAACCCGACATTTTAAGGCCGAAAGGCATTGCCTTATAGCAGTAATTCGTTGTAGGCGTTATGAATGTCATTTCATCCTGGTCTTCGTTGCTTAAGGGGATCTAGTGGTAGCATGAGAACATGTCAAAAACGATAGCATTTCGTTATTGGCCATGATATACACCAACTGCTCAATGTTTGGGGAGAGGATATGGATCCTTTAGGAAGGCATCATTTCAATTTTTGAAGTCCACAAAAATCCTGTAACACAAAAATCCTGTAACATATATCTCGTGCCATTTCAGTTACTTTGGCCCATTTCGGGTCTATTTGATGGTTTTCTAGTGTTTCTGTGATAGCACAAGTTTTTGCCATCAATTGATGTAACAAGGACGTGTCTAAGGCATTGGAACAGCGAGGAATCGCACCGGGATCGATCCAAGGAGTCAATCAAGTCAACTCAATTCCCGCCCAGCTTTTCAAAGAAGATTTCGACGAAAAGACCCTGAGTTTTTGGCGAAAATACAAGAAGAAATCGTCAGAGTATAGAAGGAGAAGTTTTCGGTGAGAAGTCTAAGTTTTCGCCGAAAACTCTCGGTCAAATCAACATAGGAGAAACAGTCGACTGGAGCCCACTTTTGCAAGGAAGTTTTTGGTCAAAAGTCCTGAAGTTTTTGCCGAAAACCTTAACCTAATCCGGCTGGGAAAAGGGTTAAGTATAAATATAAACTGGCGGCTCATAAAAAGAGATCTCATAACATATCAAAATTTCCAGACCTAAGAAGTTCGAGAGAACAGAGTTTTGAGAGTTCAAAGAGTGAGGAAGAGATCGTGACGCCATCTTTCCACCTCGTAGACTCGGAGCTAGGAGTGAAGATTACCGGAGAACGAAGCTTTGCCAGAGTCGTCTTAATTATGTTTTACAGTTTCCATCTATTTTCCCTTTTCATGACGAACTCTATTTCTGTCTTTGATTCTGCTGTTATGAACATGAGTAGCTAAACTCGTAGAGCTTAGACTAGATGAACCCTAAGTGACCCAGGGCTTTAAAGCGGTCACGGATCGTGGGTAATTAGATTCGAAATTCAATCAGTTTCTCTTGCATGTTTGGTTTGTTCTTCGTTGTTTGTGTTTCTCTTCTAGCTTGATCAACTAGTTTAGATTCTTGTTAAGATAAGGATAGAGCGAACGTTCGCCTTACTTTAGAACATCAATTCAACCAATTAACCTATTCATTGGAGTGTGCCTTTCGTAGGAACCAATTAGGGTTAATCCACTTCAAGAGTAACTCATAAATCGTTAGTAATTCCACCAGTTAGTTTTGTCATCGCAAGAAGCGACCGTACTAGGGTGACTAATTAATCTTGGTAGCAAGATCGGATAGTGCGAATGTTCGCCAGTCTTAAACCTGAGGGTAAGGAGTTATGGTGGTGTCTTAGAATTGATTGAACGAGAATTGAAAACAGCTGGTCTGTTGATTGCCAATGCTCTGGTGATCTAAGGGGGATTCGAAATCTAAGCTTGTATGTCATCTTTGTTAAGTCAACCAATCTTTCAATCTGACGTTTAATTTAGTTTTTAATTTACCTGCATTTCTATAATAGAAGTCATGGAACTCACACCACGCACAACGTGTTTAAACCTGAGTAATCTGCCTTTACATTTGAGTAGACAATTATTAGAAGACCCGTGGAATACGATCTATCTTGCTTTGTGCTTGACAGTTTTTTGACTACACGCGCGTGAAAACGCGTTCATCACCTGGCGCCGTGCCCGGTGCCCCGGGCTGGCTCATGTCTCAGCCTTCTTCACTTTTGTCAAGGCCTTTTGCATTCCGCTTCGGCCAGGTCTTCAGAAATGTCTTCAGAGGATATTCAAGGGTTGGGTCTGGTCCAGGGATCATGGCAATTGGCCTAGGGCCTAGTGCTTACATTTGGCCTGGTCCTGGGCTCGTTCGAGGCCTTCCTCTGCTGGCTAGGTACTGTTACACCCCGAATATCGGAACCAAATTTTTTTTTCTTACGTTTGAGAAACTTGACGTTTAAATGATTTCAAGACGGATTTATTTCACCAATGGAAGGCAGAGCGAGAGGTCAAACGATTGACTCGACTCTTGCGGACCTGGGTACGACTCGGATTGGACTCACGACGTTCCCGCTAAATTTTGTCATCAACATCTAAATTGATTTAACCCCAGAGTAGCGTTAAGTGTTCGATGCGGTAGTTCTCGTTAATCAATTGGTTTCATAATTTGGTTAAGCTTGGATTTTGAAGGAAGGAAGGTAAGGAGTTTGTAACACCCTAACCTATACATGACTCCTAACCGGTGAATTAACATAATTGCAGCGGAACATGATTTGGGTGTTACATTAACTTGCTCAATGGCTTGATATTTTTCTTGAAAATTTGACATAAAATATTCGTATAATGGACCTAACAGTTCTTCTAATCATACCTGCATAAAACATAACATATTTCTACATATACATACCATGAGTATCCACTACATCCAAAACAGTTATTACCTCATACCACTCCTACATATACACTACCACTATATATATCCTTACAATCCTGCAAAGCATGCATACATCTGCACTAAATACACATAGATCACATGATAACTACAACGTGCCTTTACATGCCACACCTGCATAAGGGTCTAACATATGCATGAAAATGTGTCAAAACATATGAAAGTGAAAACATGGATCTTTAGCCAAAATGCACTCCCCCGTAGACGTCCAAGCATGGAGTAGTTGAAGACGTACCTCATCAACCCTTCAACTCCTAGACCTACTGGAAGCTGTGATGATCTGGAGAATAGCGGTCAATCAAATAACTACCAAGCTGTGAAGCTAGGGTAGATCGTATTCCACGGGTCTCCTCTACTTCCTTACTCAAATGTGTTGGCAGTTTAAATTCAAGGTTAAAAACACTTAGTGCGTGGTGTGGGTTCCACGACTTCTATACTAAAAATGCAAAGACAGGTTGAAATGAAATTAAAGCGAATTAACGATTGATTGACTGACTAAGACAGAAGACAGACAAGCTTAGATTTCGAATCCCCCTTAGATCACCAAGGCATAGGCAATCAACAGATCAGTGATTTTCAATTCTAGTTCATTCAGTTCTCTGACACCACCATAACTCCTGACCCTTAGGTTTAAGACTGGCGAACGTCCGCTCTATCCGATCTAGCTACCACGATTAATTAGTCGCCCGGGTACGGTCGCCTCTCGCAACGACTTAACTTAACTGGTGCAAATTCTAACGATTTGTGAGTTACTCTTGCAGTGGATTAACCCTAATCGGTTCCTACGGAAGGCACACTCCAATTATAAGGTTAATTGTTCAACTTGATGTTCTAAAGTGAGGCGAGCGTTCGCTTCTATCCTTAGCTTAACAAGAATCTAATCTAGGTGGCCAAACCAGACAAGAAACACGAAGAACAAAGAACAAGTCAAACATGAAGAAGAAACTGAATGAATTTCGAATCTAATCACCGCCGATCCGTGACCGCTTTAAAGCCCTGGGTCACTTAGGGTTCATTTAATCTAAGCTACATGAGTTTAGCTACTCATATTCAATACATAAGAATCGAAAACCAACAAAGAATACATCTCAGGTAGGGAAGACAAAGAAGAACTGTAAAACCTAATTTCGATGACTCCTTGCAGCTTCAATCTGCTGGATTTTCAACTCCTAGCACTGGCTCTCCGAGATGGATGGATGGCTTCACGATCCGTTCCTGGCTCCTCGAACTCTATCCACTCGTTCTCTCTATTTCTCAGTCTTGGGATTTTCGTCCCCTTCATGGTTGTGTGTAACATCTGATATCCCTTATTTAGCCGCGTGTTTCAGTATTTATACCTAACCGGCGATTTCTGCTTTTCCACTGGGATTTTCACCAAAAATCCAAGGATATTTTCGGCAAAATATCTGTTCAAATGTCACTCGATCCCGTCTGTTTCTCCTGGTTGATTCGGCTTAGGGTTTTCGACCGAAAATCCCAATCTTTTTCGCCGAGAATTTCTTCTTGATCGGGACAGTGGATTTCTTCTTTCATTTTCGGCGAAAACCCAAGGGTATTTTCGCCGAAAATATATGTGTAAATGGAGCAGGAATTCTTTTGGGTTGAATGACTTTTCTGGCTGATGCGGGTGTGATTCCTCGGGGTTCCAGTGCCTTATACACGTCCTTGGCTACCACATTTGATGGCGAACACCTGTGCTAACATGAAAATACTAGAAAACCATCAAATAGACCCGAAACGAGCCAAGGTAACACAAATGGCACGAGATAGGGCAATCGATTGAATATTCGTTATTCTACCCTAAAAACCATGTCTTAAGCAAGGAAATGTCGCTTAAATGAGGCTGATAATCACGTCAAATCTAGTGTCATCAAAATACCCCACACTTAAGCTTTTGCTTGTCCTCAAGCAAACTGAACTAGAACACACTCAAATTCACAAATGACAAGATCTATTAAATTGCAGTTCAATCAAACACAATGAATTATTAGACAGATAGATCCTAGAACAGAGAAACCTAACATGCATACAGATCAGCCAAACAACCTGGTCTCACTAATAAACTGCACACGACAAGCAGTAGCAACCAATTATGCACGAAATTAACCTGACCGACCAGACTCCTCACACAGGATATATTTAGTACAATGAGAACTCTCACTCTCTATGTTTAAGGACGTGTTTCTGCTCTCAATCATTTTTTGTTACTGAATTCTGTCATAAGTTTGCATGTCAACCACATCTCCACCACTGTGACAACACGAGTAACTAGTCAAGAAGGACTTCCCTGCTAGGACTGTAACGAATTCTACACTACTTGGGTTTATGATGCGATGGATGATGGGAATGTATGATGATGGCTTTGTGCGGTGTAGCTTTCGACTAACTTCCCTCGAATCTAGCCTATGGCTTCCTACCGTCTAACCAGACACGGGTGGAATAATGAACGCTCGTCCTGTGATACCCTCAAGCAACCTAGCACTTTTTATTTTTCTTTACACACTTTTTCTGACTTTTCTTTTTGTCTTCGTTCTTCCATTTGTAGGGAGAAGAACGTTTTATTGAACTAAAACTTTGAAACCTTTTTGGCTTTTCTGATTTTCTTCTTTTCATTTTTTTTTCGATACTTGCTTCTTTTCTTTTCTTTATTTCTCTTTTTTTTCATTGCATTTTTTTGTGCCGTTTTTCTAGTTGCTAGAGGGGTTTACACGTCTGGACATAATAGCTAAGACCAACTGTTTAATGGCTATAGGCAGGTTACCACAAACCGACTTCCGGTAGGTCAATCTAGAACTACAACCACAGGGAGTCAACGGGGAATGAAAGAATGGGAAATGGTTGTAATGTATTATCAAACCGAAAGAACAGGCCAAGCTCAAGGGTCTACACCTAATGGATTTTATCGTTAGGTAGGCTATCTGGCTTAGTAGCTGAATCTAGGTGCCTCTATCATTCTAGAACTCGTGTCATCGTGTGGTCTTGAGTAGGTCTCATGAAAATTCTAACTCATTCAAGCAAACAGAAAACCACTCAAAAAGAATTAAAATTGCAAGTTACGTGCAATGGATCAATAGCTCACAGTTGGTTTGCTAGTCGGATTCGGTCATTTTCATGCAATCAAGGCTACAAACTACAAGTGTGATTTTAAAATTCTGTTCTGACCGGGCAATTTAGCATCAAAGTATACAAGTTGGTTCTCAAGTTCTAGGTTAAGCAGTCTAAGCATCATTATGAAAGTTTGAACAACAACTTAACATCAAAAATCAAGAACTGAGCCATTCTAATGCTAGAGAGACTGCAATGGAATCACGAGGCACACAAAGATATAGGCAATCAAGATCATGCATGGTTCTCTAACATCCTACCCCACACTTAGATGTTTTGTGTCCTCACAGGACCAAACTAAAGGAGAGAGATACGAGGAACCTGAAAGGTGATGGGCGGTGTAGTGGTCGAGCACGAAGAGACCGGGGCAGAGCAGCTACTCAAAATCCTACAAAACACAAACAACAGAGAGAACAAAAAGATATCGGGACAAGTGCCCGGATCCACACAAAATAAAAGTGGATCGAGATCCGAAAAGAAGAAAGAAAAGAAATGGAAAAGATAGAGACAACCGGATCACTGTTCTGAGGGTGGGGGTGGAGGCGGGGTCGGGAGAGGTGAAATGCCAAGTCGCTGCTCTAGCTGCTGTCGCCATGCGATATCATCCGTGTGTCTGGCAGACTGGTCGGCCATGAATTGCTGGAGAATGGACCAACGCTTGTTCTGAGTCTCTTCATGTGCTACATGGTCCTTCTGCCATTGAAGCGAACCAGCTGAGTAGTCTAGCTGCCATTTCTCAATACGCGCCAGCCTCTCATTCATCTCCACGGTGATTTGCGCTCGCGACGGCGGATGCTCAACTGACTGGGGAACCCGGTGAGAGAGCAACGTGCAATGCTCAAAATCCGATGAAAGGTCGATGCCCCGTGCTATGGCGAGTTCAGCACCTATATGCTCAACCGGGACACGAGGAATGTCGGGGCCCCATTTGTCACCGAGCTGGAGATTGTCGATCAGAATTGAAATGAAAGGTCCTCCTGGAAGCTCAGAAGGAAGCTTCTTGGCGGTAGTGTGCTTGTGAAAGAATCGTGCAAGCCACCATCCGGGATGCAGGTTGGCATCCTCGTCTACAGCACGAAATAATACGAGCTCCTCCAAAGAAACATGGTGACGGCTCGTCTTGCTGCAATAACACAAAGATTGCACCCAAACATAATGCAAGAATTTAAGAATAGGGTGAAAGATGTCACCGACCGTGGGGTTGACGATAGGTGAGATCTCATCTTCGCAGGAGGCCCATTTCCACACGTCTGGGTAAGGAGCACTCGTGATGGAGTATGTGTCCTTGAAGCCAGCTAACGTTGTATTGAGGTTGACGTGCGGATCCAGCAGGCGGCCAAACTCTTGAATGGACTTCTCGTGGAGAACACCACCGAGGTGAAATGATACGAATTTCTGCTCACGTATGGACTTTGGGGTGAGGCGCCGGAACGAACTCCAGAACTCTTGAAGAGTGACAAGCGGGTAGGGGGAGCCGTGAGTGGTCAGCACTCGTAAACCGGCTTTATGAAGGGCGGTGTCGACGGTGGAGTGCCAAGCCGGATTGTGCGCCTTGAGACTGTCTAGAGAAAGAACTGCCACCTTAGCCGGAGGAATGTCTTTGATCTTCTGAAAGACCTCTAGCTGGTGCGGCTCCAGGGCAGCAATGAAAGGATGTAGGGCCCCATTGGCAGGTGCAGGAATAGATGAGATAGGAGTCACAGGGGTTGGTGCATCCTCGGGGATGATGGCCACTGCCCTCGATGTTTGTGCAGCTGGTGCGGGTGGTCGGGATGGTGGTGTCCTGTTCTGGAGAGCTGAGGATCGCTGCGCTCGATCTACACTGGTGGTCTTAAAACGTTTGGGAGCCCTGTAAAACACAACTCAGAAAAGACCAGCATCAGAAGACAAGAATCCTACCCCACACTTAGGTTGACAAGCGGGGGCAAGCAAATAAAATCGAGAGATCACTGAATCGAGATATAGCAGTAAAGAATTGTCAATCAATTAAGCAAGCATGCGGAATTGAATGATTCATTAACACAATCGCACAGACGATAAGTCACGAGCCTTAAAAGGGTCACAAAGAAATGCCAGAACCTAGCCAATTGACACCGACATAGCAATCATGAAAATTGAGGGAGAACCAAAAAGTCAACCATGCCGAAAACATGACTCGAGAAAATGATTGGAAATCCGGGAAAACGACGAAAAGAGCTTGAAAACTAGGTCGGGAGGAACCGGAGCTGTGGAGCTCCGATTCTAGGGTTTGATCCGAGGGCTAGGCAAGGGAGAAGGGCGGCGGCGGTTGATTAATGTAGCGGCGGCGGCCGCTCAGCTGCCAAGGAGGCGGCGGCCGTCTGGACGGCGACTGGCGAACATAGAGAAAGAGGGTTTGATTTTCGTGTGAAGTTTTCGGATGGGGGAGGGTTTGATATTTTTGCGAAAACAAATACCGAAGGGGCCTTAAATACCGGTGAAAAAGGGTATATTTTCGGCGAAAAAGTTAAGAAATTTTCGACGAAAATCTCAGTTTAAATGAAAAATGATTTCGGCGAAAAGGCGAGATTTTCGGTCGAAAAGTTGAAATAGGAGAAACGGGTTGAAAATACACATGAATTTTCGGCGAAAATATGGGGAATTTTCACCGAAAATAACACTTCAAAACAGTCGGCAGTGTTTTTTTTTTAAGGGGTTTTAAAACAGAATGACTCAAAATGAAAACAACTTATTCCAGCCGTGGGTTGCCTCCCACGAAGCGCTCTTGTTCAACATCCGCGAGCCAGACGATACCTGGATTTGTGTCATGATTTTAAAGCAAAGTAGTGCACGTCAATGGAGGAGACAGCTAGTCCTTGCAGATACTTCTTAAGCCTATGCCCGGTGACCATAAACGGCTTTTGGTTATGCAATTTGATTAGGACACTGCCTAAAGATGCCTTCCGCACCACGGTATAAGGGCCGGACCAACGGACTTCAGTTTACCCGGGAAGAGCTTCAATCGAGAGTTATATAAGAGGACTTCATCTCCGGGGTAGAACTGCTTGATCGTCTTCAATTGAGAGTCATGAATTTTCTTCATGCGCTCTTTGTATAACTTCGTGCTCTCATATGCGTTGAGTCGGTGCTCCTCAAGCTCAGCGATCTGGTCGTGACGCATATTACCTGCTACTGCATAGCTCATGTTCAACTCTTTGTTAGCCCAGAATGCCTTGTGCTCAAGCTCAACTGGCAAATGACATGCCTTGCCATAGACCAGCTGATACGGTGAGGTACCAATGGGAGTCTTGTAGGCAGTTCGATAAGCCCATAAGGCATCATTGAGCTTAGATGACCAGTCCTTGCGGGACCGGCCAACTGTCCTATCAAGAATCCGCTTGAGCTCATGGTTCGTCACTTCCGCTTGACTATTCGCTTGAGGATGAAAAGCTGTGGACATACGGTGGGTGACGCCAAAGCGTTTGCACACCCGGTCGAATTGTCCATGGAAGTGGGTACCCCTATCGCTTATGATGAAGCGAGGTGAACCAAAACGCGTTAAAAGACGGATAAGGAACCGACCCACCACTCTTGAATCATTAGTGGGTAGAGCTTCCGCTTCGGCCCACTTAGAAACATAATCAACGGCTACAAGAATGTACTTGTTTCCATTAGAGGGTGTGAACGGACCCATAAAATCAATTCCCCAAACATCAAAAATTTCAACAGTTAAAAGAAATAATTTGGGGCATCTCATTACGGTTAGAGATGTTACCTGATCGCTGGCACGCATCACAACGTCGAGCAAAAGCATCACAATCACTAAAGATTGAAGGCCAATAAAAAACTGTTTCGAGTACCTTTCTAGCAGTGCGGTTGCCTCCGAAGTGTCCTCCGAACTGTCCTTCATGGCATTTACGCATAATGTCGGCTGCTTCGATGTAAGAGACACTTCTCCGGATCATTTCATCAATACTGATGCGGTATAAGAATGGCTCATCCCAGAAGTATGACTTGGCTTCTTTAAAGAGCTTCTTGCGTGCATTAAAATCTAGCTTAGGGGGTACAATGCCGTGAGAGAGGTAATTAGCCAGAGTTGCATACCATGGCTCTTCCGAGTTGGTTGCATTACTCAGATCTTGAGCGTGACGGATTTCCCAGGGCTCGATAGCTATGCTGTTAACCTGTTCATACGTTTCAACACGCAACAGCTCGCGAGGGAAAGAATCATTGATAGGTGTAGTAGACTTACCTGTTTGTGCTTCCTCCAGTGGGGAGAGATGATCCGCCGCTAAGTTCTCCGCTCCTTTCTTGTCTTTGATTTCTATGTCAAACTCTTGGAGGAGAAGGATCCAGCGGATGAGACGGGGCTTTGAGTCCTGCTTGGCTAATAGATGGTGCAGGGCAGCATGATCTGTGTAGACAATGGTATGTGAAAGAACCAGGTATTGTCTAAACTTGTCAAAGGAGAAAAGGATGGCCAGAAGCTCTTTCTCCGTGGTAGTGTAGTTTCTCTGAGCATCATTGAGTGTCTTGCTAGCAAAGTAGATAGGATGGAATCTCTTCTCCTTTCTCTGACCAAGAACCGCGCCAATGGTGAAGTCACTAGCATCGCACATAATCTCGAATGGAAGATTCCAATCTGGTGCTGTAAGGATCGGTGCGGTGGTGAGTTGAGTCTTCAAAGTCTCAAAGGCTTCAAGACAAGCTTTATCAAATACGAAAGGAACATCTTTCTCAAGAAGCTTCGTCATTGGAAGAGTGATCTTGGAGAAGTCTCTAATGAATCTTCGGTAGAATCCAGCATGACCAAGGAAACTTCGCACTGTCTTAACTGAGGTTGGCGGTGGTAAGCTAGCGATGGTCTCAAGCTTGGCGCGATCAACCTCTATACCGGTCTTAGAGATCCTATGGCCCAGAACAATACCTTCGGTAACCATGAAGTGACATTTCTCCCAACTAAGAGCTAGGTTGGTTTCCTCACAACGAGCTAGTACCTTGTCCAGATTAGCCAGGCACTTTGAAAATGAATCTCCATAGACGGAGAAGTCGTCCATGAATACCTCCACCACATTCTCTACCAGATCTCCAAATATAGCAAGCATGCATCTCTGAAAGGTAGCGGGAGCATTACATAAACCAAAAGGAATACGACGATAAGCAAACGTACCAAACGGGCAGGTGAAAGTCATCTTCTCTTGATCATCAAGCTCGATGGGAATCTGGAAGTAACCGAACATCCCGTCTAAGAAATAGTAGTATTCATGACCAGCCAATCGTTCAAGCATCTGATCAATGAACGGCAGTGGAAAGTGATCCTTCTTTGTGGCATCATTGAGCCGTCGATAATCGATACAGACTCTCCATCTGGTAACTGTGCGAGTCGGGATGAGCTCACCCTTCGGATTAGGGATGACGGTGATTCCTCCTTTATTTGGAACGACTTGAGTCGGACTGACCCAAGGACTGTCGGCAATAGGATAGATGATACCGGCATCTAGAAGCTTGAGTACTTCCTTCTTTACAACTTCCTGCATCAGAGGGTTAAGTCGGCGTTGTGGTTGTCTAACTGGTTTGAATTCTTCATCAACGACTATCCGATGTTTGCAGAAGGTTTCAGAGATGCCTCTGATGTCTGCTAACTGCCAGGCAATAGCTCTGGCATGCTTCTTGAGTAGCCTGATTAGTTGCTCTTTCTGCTCGGGAGATAGATTGAATTGATGATAACTGGTAACTGGCAGTCCTTCCCCAGAAATGCGTACTCTAGGTGGTCAGGCAGCTCCTTCAAAGTGAGTTCTGGTGGATTCTCGTATGAGGTAGTAATCCGACTCGATGCTGGCTCGATGTGTGTAGGCGCAGTGATGGGTGTGAATGTCACCTTCTGCTCGTCTAACTCATCTTGCCATAGGCGCTGCTCTGGATCTTCTAATGCATTGTCAATCCCTGAAATCAAACACAACTCTAGCGGATCACTAGATAAGGCATTAGTAACGAAGTTGGCCAAGCCCAACTCTAAGGGATCAACTGTATAACAGTTATCATCTTGAACAACAGAGTATCTCATGCTGTCTTTAATGCGGAATGCAACACTCTCCTTTCCTACACTCAAATTTAACAGGCCTTGTTTGCAGTTAATATTTGCACCAGCAGTTGCTAAGAAAGGTCGACCTAGGATAAGTGTTCCGTCTGACTCGCGAGTATCTAGAACAACAAAATCTGCAATTATAGTAAATGGGCCACAGCAGATAGCTACATCTTCTATTATTCCCCTAGGTAGTTTAACAGACCTATCGGCTAACACTAGATGCAGAGTAATAGGTTTTAACTGCCCTAGGTTCAGCTTCTCATATAGATAAACAGGCATAACATTAATAGAAGCACTAGAATCAGCCAGACTGCGATCAATTTTAATGCCATTAATAATGCACGGTAATGTAAAAGGACCGGGATCAGAACACTTAACTGGGGGTGGTGGCGGCTGTCGTATGGAAGATGGCGCACCGAGAATAGAAGCACATTCATTAGTAAGTGTGACAGAGTATGCCTCTCCGTTCTTCACTTTCTTCACTAGGTCTTTAAAGAACTTCCCCAGTGGTGGTATAATCTCTACAGCTTCTGTCACTGGTATCTTATCTCTGCAGTCTTAAGAACATTGTACCACTTCTTATATTGAGAGTCATGATCCTTGGCTCTACTCATTGCAGCCTTCGGGAAAGGGATTCGAGGTACATATGGCACCAAGACAGGCTCAGGAGCTGTCTTGGGAGGAGGAGGAGGAGCAGATGCTTCTTCTTCCTCTTCTGTGACATCTTCAATCTCTGGCATATCCATGGAAGCACTGGTATCTGGTATTACGTCAGGTTCTTGAGCCCATGGATCAGTTGTTTTCTTGCCGCTCCTGGTGGTAATAGCTTGAGCATGTTCGCTCTTTGCACCGGAGTCTGCTTGAAAGGCTGTTGGATTAAGGAGAGGATTGCTAGTAAAGAGTTTAGTCATATTGCTTATAGCATCCTCTATCCTCTGGCTCTGAGCTCTATGTCCTTGATTGAGTGCAGCTTGAGCTTTTAATTGAATGTCATGGTCGTCAAGTCTACTCATAATCTGATCGAACTTCTTCTCATAGTCTATGTCTCTATTGTAGTACGGCTTTGCTTGAAACTAGTGTTGTCCTCCGATGAATCCCGGAGGTCTATAATAAGGATCTACTAACCGGTTACTCTGTTTCCGTGGCACGTAGTTTCTGTAACCGGCATAGCCTTTCTGATTGTTAGTGAAGCCCTAATCAATGAAGTTTATCTCTTCTGTAGACCAGACTTCTGTTGTGCCAAAGTTGAGGCAGCTTCCACCATTATGAGCACAGGATCCATACCATCCACAGTCAACCGCAAAGATGGTAGCTGACGGGGGATCGAGAGGGATACCAACTGCTTGTAGATGTTTCTAAACTTCCGCTTTGATCTGCTCTACAACACTCATCCGACTCTGACTCTTGGTTCCTTCTCTTTGTCTCTCCCAGTTTCTAGATTTTGAAGCACAGCTAGCGAAATGCAGAAGAGCATCCTGAGGAGTAAGGGTGGTGCAATCTCCGCCAGCTAGGGAGTTGACCCAATTTGCGGATTCTTCGCGCATACCGCGAGCAAAGAATTCAGCCAGCTGTCTTTGTTCATACCCATGGTGAGGACAGTTGAAGAGAAGAGATTGGAATTCATTCCAAGTGTCATACAGGCTTGCATCTTCTCTCTGAGTGAACCTGGAGATGCGGTCTTTATAAGCAGTTGTCCTTGCGGGAGGAAAGTATTCCTCAACAAAATCTTGGGCTAACGCCTCCCAGTTAGTGTAATGACCTGGTGGTTTGCTTCCAAGCCAATGCTTAGCTGCACCTCGGAGAGAGAACGGAAAAGCCCGGAGATATAAAGTGTTCTTGTTGAGGTTCCCAGACTTGAAAGTGTCACAGACAGCTAGAAAGTCATCTATATGTGTGCAGGGGTTGTCATCTAGCTTCCTTCGAATTGTATGTCCCTAGAGATTAGTTCCAGGAGAGGAATCTTAATCTCATAATCAGGATCATCGTCATTAGAAAGCACGGTGATGGAAGATCGAAAGTTGGATGCACGCGGCTTACTGTAGTCCGCAATACTCTTAGGAGCAGCCATTGCGGTAAAGGAAGATGGAACGGAAGTGATCCATTTCTGTACCTGCTATGATCTGCAAGAGACAAAAACAAACACAACCGGTGTAAAATCGAAGTGTGATGCAAATGAAATATGGAAAGGTAGAAGAATAAAAGAGTCCCCTCTTCTTTCAACGAAATAGAAGAGTCCCCGGCAACGGCGCCAATTTGATGATCTGGAGAATAGCGGTCAATCAAATAACTACCAAGCTGTGAAGCTAGGGTAGATCATATTCCATGGGTCTCCTCTACTTCCTTACTCAAATGTGTTGGCACTTTAAATTCAAGGTTAAAAACACTTAGTGCGTGGTGTGGGTTCCACGACTTCTATACTAAAAATGCAAAGACAGGTTGAAATGAAATTAAAGCGAATTAACGATTGATTGACTGACTAAGACAGAAGACAGACAAGCTTAGATTTCGAATCCCCCTTAGATCACCAAGGCATAGGCAATCAACAGATCAGCGATTTTCAATTCTAGTTCATTCAGTTCTCTGACACCACCATAACTCCTGACCCTTAGGTTTAAGACTGGCGAACGTCCGCTCTATCCGATCTAGCTACCACGATTAATTAGTCGCCCGGGTACAGTCGCCTCTCGCAACGACTTAACTTAACTGGTGCAAATTCTAACGATTTGTGAGTTACTCTTGCAGTGGATTAACCCTAATCGGTTCCTACGGAAGGCACACTCCAATTATAAGGTTAATTGTTCAACTTGATGTTCTAAAGTAAGGCGAGCGTTCGCTTCTATCCTTAGCTTAACAAGAATCTAATCTAGGAGGCCAAACCAGACAAGAAACACGAAGAACAAAGAACAAGTCAAACATGAAGAAGAAACTGAATGAATTTCGAATCTAATCACCGTCGATCCGTGACCGCTTTAAAGCCCTGGGTCACTTAGGGTTCATCTAATCTAAGCTACACAGGTTTAGCTACTCATATTCAATACAGAAGAATCGAAAACCAACAAAGAATACATCTCAGGTAGGGAAGACAGAGAAGAACTGTAAAACCTAATTTTGATGACTCCTTGCAGCTTCAATCTGCTGGATTTTCAACTCCTAGCAGTGGCTCTCCGAGATGGATGGATGGCTTCACGATCCGTTCCTGGCTCCTCGAACTCTATCCACTCGTTCTCTCTATTTCTCAGTCCTGGGATTTTTCGTCCCCTTCATGGTTGTGTGTAAAATCTGATATCCCTTATTTAGCCGCGCGTTTCAGTATTTATACCTAACCGGCGATTTCTGCTTTTCCACTGGGATTTTCGCCAAAAATCCAAGGATATTTTCGGCGAAAATATCTGTTCAAATGTCACTCGATCCCGTCTGTTTCTCCTGGTTGATTCGGCTTAGGGTTTTCGACCGAAAATCCCAATGTTTTTCGCCGAGAATTTCTTCTTGATTGGGATAGTGGATTTCTTCTTTCATTTTCGGCGAAAACCCAAGGGTATTTTCGCCAAAAATATATGTGTAAATGGAGCAGGAATTCTTTTGGGTTGATCACTTTTCTGGCTGATGCGGGTGTGATTCCTCGGGGTTCCAGTGCCTTAGACACCTCCTTGGCTACCACATTTGATGGCAAACACCTGTGCTAACATGAAAATACTAGAAAACCATCAAATAGACCCGAAACGGGTCAAGGTAACACAAATGGCACGAGATAGGGAAATCGATTGAACATTCGTTATTCTACCCTAAAAACCATGTCTTAAGCAAGGAAATGTCGCTTAAATGAGGCTGATAATCAAGTCAAATCTAGTGTCATCAAGCTGCAAGGATCTATACTACTGATGTTGGTCTGCTCACCCACAAGGATAAGCAGAGGAAAAGATAATAAAGAAAAGGGTCAGCTCATAGCTGAGTGAGTGTAATCATAGCATCGTGAGTTCATAACAAAGCATACCCCTAACATGTATCTAGCACATATGCCAAAACACTAGGATCGAATCTCAGCTATCCTGACATCCTAATAGGCAAAAGACTCAACCACCTTAACATATGCACATGCGTCTTATCATATTTTAATTATTAGGCGCTTGGCTATTCCCATGCTATTAACTCTCCCGGGCATGATTGCTTGTTATTCAGCACCACTAAGGGTGTGATCATGACTTGTAAAAGAACCTTCACCATACCAAGAGTGAGGTTATAAACTTGATTTCATGAATGAGTCTACACCATACAAAGGGTGCGACTATAAACTTGACTTGATAATTGAGTAATAGCATGGGAAGCCCTAATTGCTACGTGAATGACCGTGAGACCTAACCATATATGACTTGTGTTCTTGTTCATGATTCTTAACTTGATATTCCTTAACCTTAACTCGATCATTTAATACACTTGACTTGTATATTCTCGACATAGCAATACTTGACTTGACTTATAATAACTTAGGAGTCCCATAGTAGTACTTCATCGGGTCTAGCCCTCGTACCGGGTCATTCTCCTAATCATGAATCCAATTTAGCAACCAACACTAACATCGCAAATAACGGCAGTATGAGCAAATTTATAATCATAAATATCGTAGCACATAATAATGATATTAAAGGAAGCATGAAACATGGAATCATATAAATTACTTAGTGACAAGCACGGCATATAAAACACGTATCAATCATGGTTCCACGTATAACATGTAATTCCACACACCCCTAAGCAGTCGGTCTAGTTCTCCTAGGTTCATACTAAGAATAAACGTAAATAACATGATACAACAAACCTGATATGTCGTGCTAATCCCTCACCGATTCTGAACGACGAAACTTCGATACTAACTTCTTTGTCGGAACTTTAATTCAGAATGACCTCAGTATCACGAACCGTGTATAAATACACGTTTAATTTAGTTTGCAACCTTTCTTCCTTTCAATTACCCTTCGGCTCCCACTCTCTGTTTTCTTTTGTTTACAGAACACTTTCCTTCCCTCTCTTATACTAAATGAATGTTTTTTTCAGCTAATGGAAAATGGAATCATGAATTGATAACCTTTAGTTTAATTAAAAGAAAAGCAATGTAATGATGAAAATTGATGATGCGGTGATGGATGGAGGAAACCCCTCCCCACACATGTTTTTTTTTGTCCTAATATGTAATTAATCATTTTTATTATATATGTATATATCATATCATATATCGTAATTGATACTAAATCGAATTAATCGTATTTCTGGTGCGGTCTGATCGGGATGTTACAATTCCTCCCCTCTTAAAAGATTTCGTCCTCGAAATCTATCCCTATCTTAGTTATGAAATAACTATAACTCTCTCTTGCATTCACTCCTAACTTAGCTTATCATGCATCTAACCAGTTGTTGTTCCTTACTTAGGTGAGTCACATCAACAGACAATCACATAGCATGCTAGTTTTCCATGTTTTAGTTATATGACACCTATACTATGTGATCATATCATAAGCACATCAATCAAAACATGAAACAACAAGTTAACCTGCTAAGTAGGCCTCTACAAGCTTAGGGTACTTCTCTCTCATACTTATCTCTGTTTCCCAGGTGGCACCTTCACTATCTTGGTTCCTCCAAACCACTTTCAACATTGGAATCTCCTTCTTACGAAGAGTCTTAACAGTACAATCAACTATCTCAACTGGGATCTCTTCATATGTGAGGTTCTGGTTCAACTCCACTTCCTCAGGTCTTAACACATGTGAAGGATCTCCACAATACTTCTTTAGCATGCTTACATGAAATACATTGTGGATTAGTGACAATTCAGGAGGTAGCGCTAACCTATACGCCACTGGTCCAATCTTCTCATCATAAGGTCCTATGAACCTAGGTGCTAACTTGCCTTTCTTTCCAAACCTCATCACCCCTTTCCAAGGAGAAACTTTGAGAAATACCTTCTCACCCACTTCATAGCTCACTTCACGCTTATGAGTATCGACATACACTTTTTGTCGATCTTGAGCCACTCTTAAGCGATCCTTAATCATCTTAACCTTATCCATCGTAATTTGGACAATCTCGAGTCCCTCAATTTGTCTCAAACCTTCCTCATCCCAGCATAAAGGTGTTTTACACTTCCTCCCATACAATGCATCATAAGGTGCAACACCCAAACTACTGTGGTATTGTTGTTATAAGCGAACTCAATCAATGGTAAATGATCCACCCATGATCCCTTCCAATCCGTCACACAAGATCGAAGTAGTTCCTCCAATGTAAGAATGGTTCTTTCCGTTTGACCATCTGACTCAGGATGGTAGGCTGAAGTAAAATGAAGTTTTGTTCCCAAGGCTGCATGTAGACTTTCCCAGAATCGAGATGTGAAACTTGGATCTCGATCAGAAACTATCGATAATGGAACACCATGTAACCTTACAATTTCCTTGATGTACAAATCAGCAAGCATTTCAAGTTGTGGCTTCCATTTAATAGGTATAAAGTGAGCCGCCTTGGTTAAACGGTCTACTATTACCCAAACTGCATCTTTGCCCTTAGCTGGTGGAAGCCCATAGACAAAATCCATGATAATTCTTTCCCATTTCCATTCGGGAATCGGTAGTGGTTGTAACCTTCCTGCGGGTGCTCGATGTTCTGCCTTAACCTTTTGGCATACTAGGCATTTGAAGACATGCTCTGCTGCTTCCTTCTTCATCCCTGGCCACCAATAATAAGGTTTGATTGTATGATACATTTTAGTTGCTCCTGGGTGCATAGCATAAGCGGAAGAATGAGCTTCATCAAGAATCTCTTTTCTTAAGTTTTTGACATTAGGTACACATGCCCGACCATTGTACCGTAGCATGCCATCTACAAACTCAAATAGGCTCTCTTTACCTTGTTCAATATCTGCAATAATTCCAACTAACTTCTCATCCTCCTTTTGTTTCCCACGTATCTTATCATGAAGTAATGGTCGAATGTTCAACCGAGCCAATAACCCTGATAAACCATCCACTTCCACTTCTACATTCATTGCTCTCAAATCCACTAAATTAGTCATGTTTTTCTTGCCCTTCCTACTTAAAGCATCAGCAACCACATTAGCCTTACCAGGATGATAATCAATCGTGCAATCATAGTCCTTCAATAACTCAATCCACCTCCGTTGTCGACTGTTCGACTCTTTTTGGTCCATTAAGTACTTATGACTCTTATGATCAGTAAGAATCTTAAAAGTTTCACCATATAAGTAATGTCTCCATATCTTCAGGGCAAACACCACTGCTACCAATTCCAAGTCGTGAGTAGGGTAATTGATCTCATGGGGTCGCAATTGTCTTGAGGCATAAGCTATAACTTTACCATTCTGCATTAGCACACATCCTAAACCTTGATATGATGTGTCACTATACACCACGAACTGCCCTGAGTTAGAAGGTAGAGCAAGTACAGGTGCAGTAGTCAACCTCTCTTTGAGTTCATCATAACTCCTTTGACATGCCTCATTCCATACATATTTGGTATCCTTTCTTAACAACTTGGTTAATGGTGCTGCAATCTTTGAGAATCCTTCAACAAATCTCCTGTAATAGCCTGCCATACCAAGAAAACTTCTCAACTCAGACACGTCCTTTGGTGGAACCCAATTCACTACAGCTTTTATCTTCTTAGGATCCACCTCAATCCCTTTTCTTGATATCACATGCCCCAAAAATAAGACTTCTTCCAGCCAAAAAGCACACTTTGAGAATTTGACCTATAGTTGCTTCTCCCTTAAGGTTTGTAACACAATTCTGAGGTGTTCATTGTGTTCCTCCTTGCTCTTAGAATAAATGAGAATGTCGTCAATGAATATGATGACAAATTTATCAAGATCTTCATGGAAGACTTTATTCGTGAGAGCCATAAATGCTGCTGGTGTATTCGTGAGTCCAAATGGCATAACCACATACTCATAATGCCCATATCTGGTTCGGAACGCTGTCTTAGGAATTGCTGCTTCAGCTACCCTCAATTGATGATAACCTGACCTTAGGTCAATCTTAGAAAACACAGATGCACCTTGCAATTGATCAAACAAATCATCAATTCTTGGAAGAGGGTATCGGTTCTTGATTGTTGCCTTATTCAACCTCCTGTAATCAATACACATCCTCATTGTGCCATCTTTCTTTTTCACAAATAACACTGGTGCACCCCAAGGTGAAATACTAGGCCGGATAAAACCTTTATCCAATAAGTCTTGCAATTGCTCTTTCAGTTCCTTAAGTTCTACCGGTGCCATTCTATATGGTGTAATAGAAATTGGTGTTGTTCCAGGCACGAGCTCAATGTCAAACTCAATTTCCCGTTCAGGTGGGAGACTAGGAAATTCCTCAGGAAATACATCTGGAAATTCTTTCACAACTTCTACATCTTCTAACCTTACTTCCTTGTCCACTGTCACATGAGTGAGATATGCTTCACAACCTTCTCGCACTAAAGCAAAAGCTTCCATGGCTGAAAGCAACACATTCATCCCTCGTTTCTTAATACCTTTGAACACTACTTGTCCCTCCTTTAGAGTGTTAAAGTAAACTTCCTTCTTACTACAATCCACTACTGCTCCATGAGTAGCAAGGAATCCATTCCAAGAATGACATCGAACTCATCAAATGGTAAAAGGATCAAATCTGCTGCTAGAAAAGCTCCTCCCACACAAATGGAAGAGTTTCTAATTATGGAGTCCACACTCAAAGTATCACCCACTGGGGTCTTAACACATAAGGTATATCCTAACTTATCAGGTATTAGGCGTAACATATGTGCAAACATATAAGACATAAATGAATGTGATGAACCAGTATCAATCAATGCATATAATTGCTTGCCAAGGATAGAAAGCATACCAGTCACCACCTCTGATGCTGCCTCTGCCTCGCCCCTAGTCATAGCATAAACTCTCGGCACTGCCTGAGCTTTAGTACCCTCTGTGTTGGTACCCTGAGGTCTGGTACCCTGATATTGGTTCTGACCACCAAGTCTCTACTACTTTGCTAACGACCACGACCACCTTGAAATCCTCCTCGACCACTTTGAAATCCACCGCGAGCACCTTGAAAACAACTTCTGGCTGGAGCTCTGGATTCTTGCACTGAAGCTTCTGAATGTATAGAACCACCTCCTCCTCTATTAGGGCATTCCCACACACGATGCCCTAGCTTTCCACATTGAAAACATTCCCCAGAAAATTTCCTACACTCACCAAGATGTCTTTTCTGACAAACTTCACATATTGGAAAGGATGGAACCGATCCTGCTGGTCTCTGGTAAGAGGATGCAGTAGAAGATTGAGCCGGCATCCTCCAACTAGTATTAGGACCCCTCTTCATAGGATATCGAGGTCCACCATAGCTCCGACTTTGTATTGGTGCCTTCCTTTTCCTATCTTCTTCTTTGGCTTTCTGCTCTTCACGTCCCTCAGCCTCATATGCCTCATACTTAAGTGCTGCTTCCTTAATAGTGGCCATGCTCTCCTCATCCACCCTATGGATCTTCTCCTTCAATCCTAGTCGCAAACCATGTAAATACCTCTGCTTCTTTTTCCTCTCCGTGTCAGCCAACCCATCCTCAAAATAAAGAAGTCGAACAAACTTTATAGTGTATTGGGTTACTGTCATATCTCCCTGCTTAAGGCTGGCAAATTCATTAGTCTTTTCTCTAACAAATGCCTCAGGAAGAAACTCTGTCTTAAAGGCAGCCAAGAACTGATCCCAAGTAAACTCCACTCATTGCCCACTAATCCTTGATACTACAAACCACCAACTCTTTGCATACCCCTTCAACAAGAAAACTGCATATTGTACTTTCTCTTCTAGGGTAGCATACATATACTCAAACACATCCTCCATCTCCATCAACCAATCCACAGTCTTCTCCGGATCAGTCATGCCATCAAACTCCTTACCACCTAAACTTTTCATCTTAGCATAATCCAAGACCTCTGGTTTTATTTCAGCAACCACCATACCTCTCGACTGATCGGTAGGGGGACTACCTGCGCTTCCATGTAAACTACAAGGGACAACATTGGCCTTAGCTTGATCCACACATTACTTGAAACAAATCTTATTGAAGTTATTTGAAGAAGAGGTTGAAAAATTGATGCAAATTTCAAAACCATGATGCATGTGGACCACTAATAGTACACCACACAGGACACAACCGCTCGATCGCCAGTGCAAGTACGGGTATGGAATACCTCCCCACTTTTGGGGTTCGCAACGTCCCAAGAGAAAAAGTAGCATACCTATAATGCAAAAGGCAAACCGGGCTCTGATACCAACTTGTAACACCCTAACCTATACATGACTCCTAACCGGTGAATTAACATAATTGCAGCAGAACATGATTTGGGTGTTACATTAACTTGCTCAATGGCTTGATATTTTTCTTGAAAATTTGACATAAAACATTTGTATAATGGACCTAACAGTTCTTCTAATCATACCTGCATAAAACATAACATATTTCTACATATACATACCATGAGTATCCACTACATCCAAAACCGTTATTACCTCATACCACTCCTACATACACACTACCACTATATATATCCTTACAATCCTGCAAAGCACGCATACATCTGCACTAAATACACATAGATCACATGATAACTACAACGTGCCTTTACATGCCACACCTGCATAAGGGTCTAACATATGCATGAAAATGTGTCAAAACATATGAAAGTGAAAACATGGATCTTTGGCCAAAATGCACTCCCCCGTAGACGTCCAAGCATGGAGTAGTTGAAGACCGTACCTCATCGAGCCTTCAACTCCTAGACCTACTGGAAGCTGCAAGGATCTCTACTGCTGATGCTGGTCTGCTCACCCACAAGGATAAGCAGAGGAAAAGATAATAAAGAAAAGGGTCAGCTCATAGCTGAGTGAGTGTAATCATAGCATCGTGAGTTCATAACAAAGCATACACCTAACATGTATCTAGCACATAAGCCAAAACACTAAGATCGAATCTCAGCTATCCTGACATCCTAATAGGCAAAAGACTCAACCACCTTAACATATGCACATGCATCTTATCATATTTTAATTATTAGGCGTCTGGCTATTCCCATGCTATTAACTCTCTCGGGCATGATTGCTTGTTATTCAGCACCACTAAGGGTGTGATCATGACTTGTAAAAGAACCTTCACCATACCAAGAGTGAGGTTATAAACTTGATTTCATAAATGAGTCTACACCATACAAAGGGTGCGACTATAAACTTGACTTGATAATTGAGTAATAGCATGGGAAGCCCTAATTGCTACGTGAATGACCGTGAGACCTAACCATATATGACTTGTGTTCTTGTTCATGATTCTTAACTTGATATTCCTTAACCTTAACTCGATCATTTAATACACTTGACTTGTATATTCTCGAGATAGCAATACTTGACTTGACTTATAATAACTTAGGAGTCCCATAGTAGTACTTCATCGGGTCTAGCCCTCGTACCGGGTCATTCTCCTAATCATGAATCCAATTTAGCAACCAACACTAACATCACAAATAACGGCAATATGAGCAAATTAATAATCATAAATATCGTAGCACATAATAAAGATATTAAAGGAAGCATGAAACATGGAATCATATAAATTACTTATTGACAAGCACGACAATTAAAACACGTATCAATCATGGTTCCACGTATAACATGTAATTCCACACACCCCTAAGCTGTCGGTCTAGTTTTCCTAGGTTCATATTAAGAATAAACGTAAATAACACGATACAACAAACCCGATATGCCGTGCTAATCCCTCACCGATTCTGAACGACGAAACTTCGATACTAACTTCTTTGTCGGAACTCTAATTCAGAATGACCTCAGTATCACGAACTGTGTATAAATACATGTTTAATTTAGTTTGCAGCCTTTCTTCCTTTCAATTACCCTTCGGCTCCCACTCTCTGTTTCCTTTTGTTTACAGAACACTTTCCTTCCCTCTCTTATACTAAATGAACGTTTCTTCAGCTAATGGAAAATGGAATCATGAATTGATAACCTTTAGTTTAATTAAAAGAAAAGCAATGTAATGATGAAAATTGATGATGCGGTGGTGGATGGAGGAAACCCCTCCCCACACGTGTTCTTTTTTTTTTTTCCTATTATGTAATTAATCAGTTTTATTATATATGTATATTTCATATCATATATCATAATTGATACTAAATTGAATTAATCGATATTTCTGGTGCGATCTGATCGGGATGTTACAGAGTTAATGGAATATGGTTGCAAAGAAGTCAAGTATTCCACTTGGCCGAGTTGGTTAAGGAACTAAACCAGCAACTGAACGTCACCAGTTTGATTCCCTGCCCAAGTAGTTTTTATTTTTATTTTTCTAGACATCAAAACGACGTAGTTTTGCTAAAGGATGATGTCATGGTGACGTCACCACTAGGTCAGCATCATCTTCCATGAACCAAGGCCGCCGTCGCATCTTTGTTTTTCAGCAACTCCTCTATAGTTCCGGTGAGGGCCCAATCCTCCACATTATTGATGTTTGTCGGGTTTTGATGATTGTAAATCATCACCACGTGAATTCCGACCCCTCCAGCTCCATTATTAGCCTAAATATCGCCAAAACGAAGCTACCTTGTCGACCACACAAATAAACGACCTTTCACTCCTTTCCTTTTCGTGACCTTGACTTTTGGGGTACTCTAGAGGGCATCGAGAGGCTTCTGAGTCGGCTATAAAAGCCAACAAGCCTTCGACTTCGAGTCACGGAACCTCACCGTCGTAGCCCCGACGAGAGTTGCGTCGGAGCGTTCCAAGCATGCCCAACCCTTGAAAAATACAAATCCGACATCGTCTTAAGCATGAAAATCTTTTCCAACCTTCAAAAGGTAGTTTCCTGCGAGAAATAGGGGAATCCGAGCTTCACCAAAAGGAGGGCATTGTCTCCTGCAAATTGGAGAAGATGATGACAGAGTTGCATTTTGGTCACCCAAATTCTATAGGTGACAGTCAGTCCTCCAATTTAATTTAATTACTATCGTGGTCCAAGCCTATTAGCCTTTGACAGTTTGGCCCCTCAGATGTTCTATTCTCTTAGTTTAATCCTAAACTCTAAATGGTGACAAATTTGGCCCAACTAACTTTTCAGTTAGTACAATTTGGCCTGGAAGTTACGGAAGTCCGTTAAGTTCTTATTTCAAACCGATTTGAGCTACGGGATTGATCTTCAAGTCAATCGGCTCGTGTTATAGGTGGGTTGGTTTAAGGTCGTAAATTCCTTGGATTAATTAATTCCTCAATTTAAATAGCTATTTGGTTAAACTTTGTCACTAACCAAATATTGTGATAATTCCAAATTAATCGTTTGACGGGAACCGGATCAACGAGTGAGGTACTCGGGCCTTATTTTGGACTCGTGCATGCTTAATTAAGGTCCTTATAATTTTCGTGGTGATTTTACTGCTAACCGAGTACTAACCCATCTGAGTTGGTTTCCCGATAGGTTAGATTATTCAGAGTAATGAGTGACGTAGATCCTCATTAATTCTGGTTTACAAAGTTATGATGCCTAAGGTTAGAGGGACTTAAGTAGTCCGAGTGACTCCCCTACTTACCTGGAAATTAAGACAGAAAGTCTTGGTTTTGACAACAAGGTGTCGTTTCTCCGGAAAGTTCCATCTTTCCGGAACCATTGGTTTTATACCTAATAGTGTTTGTTTCGGTTATGGTTAAACCGTGATGTTATCTAATGATGTTTGGCACCTAGTGTATATAGGTGGAAAGTAGAGCCTCGCTAGCTAGTCCTCCGCCGGGAACATCGATGGATACGGGTTCATACCGGGTGATGGGAGTTGGGTATTGTTAGCCCCAATCGATTCATGGTAGTCGGGAAGAATAGCGACTCTTGTGAAGTCCCTATTATAGGCTCATAAGTAAGCCTTATCGATGATGGCGTAGAGGTTAGCTAGGCCGGAAGAGGGGACGCCCTATTGTTTAATGAAAGTTGATCGAGTTGATCTCGATGTTGTGTGTGGTACTATTGGAATAGCTCATGTAATGTCTTATTGACTTGTGATTATGTGTGTTAATGTTTCACATATAGGTCGTGATTGGAATACTGGATTAATATTCCTTGTGACAAGTCATTCGATAGATGGTAGCGGTAATCTCCGTTATGGAAGGATGATTATGGAATTACTGGTTTGCGTTGTTAAATGTGTTCATTCATGTTTATACGGAATAATCATGATAATGGACTGACCCCGAGCCACCCACCTGTTTTGTAGGAATTTCCTGGACAAGCAACGGACCACCGGAGTTTCTTAAGGCGTGCCGGAGCAGTGGTTCATGAGACAGTGTATTGGCGGTTTGGAGGATTGCTCTCAAGTCGTTGGGCCCAATTCCGCTGTAAATGATTTGACGGTTAATGCCCTAGTTTTATGATTGGTTTGAAAGTAATTGGTCAAAGCTGTATTTTTCAACCTTTGAGTCATCGTCTGTCCCGGGACACGTTGTCGTTTTACGTTTCATAAAATTGGGGTGTTACAGATACTCTTGGGTCATTTGTTTCCTGTACTCCAGAAATGCTTTCAGGGGGTTCCAGGGTAGTCAGTTCCCCCAGGGCTCGTGAGGACCGGTCCAGAGCCTATTAGGGGCCTTAGGCTCGGGGCTCGGATCGGGTGCCCTGGCCAGCAACATGGCCCAGGGTGGCCTCACTCTCATCCTGGCTTTCTTGGTTGCTTGATAACACTTGATTTGACGTGATTATCAGCCTCATTTAAGGGACATTTCCCTGCTTGAGACATGGTTTTTAGGGTAGTTTAGGGTGTTTTCACTCGATTGCTCTAGTTCTTACCATTTTGGTTACTTTGGCCCGTTATGGGTCAATTTAATGTGTTTTCTAGTGTGTTTGTGAATATATAGGTTTTTGCTATCAATAACGTAGCCACGGACGTGGTTGGGAAGCGAAGGAACCTCGAAGAATCGCCCGAAATCAATCCAGAAATCATACAAGTCCGGAACCAGCACTGCCCCTGCTTACACTAAAGATTTTGGCGAGAACTCTCAAAGTTCTCGTCGAAGAGTTTGAACACAGAGCTTCCAAGAGAATTAAAGAAGAAGTTCTCGGCGAGAACTTTCAAGGTTCTCGCCGAAGAGTTTTAACCACAAGACAAACAGGAGACTTTGAACTAAAGTTCTCGGCGAGAATTTTCAAGGTTCTCCCCGAGAAGTACTCTCTTTCCAGCGCTAATACGGATAAAACCCTATTCAAGCAAACCGGCGGACATCATTCAGATATACTTTTTTCACGGATTAATTTCCAGACTTGAATAGTTCGAGAGAGAGTAGAGAACATCCTCAGAGTTCCCGGAGAGATCGTGACGCCATCTTCCACTCGGAGTGCTCGGAACTAGGAGTTGAAGATACAAGAGATTGAAGCTTCTCGGATTCATTAAATTAGGTTTTACAGTTCTTCTATATTCTTACTACCTAAGATGTATTCCTTGATTGTTTTTGTTTCTCTTGTATTGAATATGAGTATAGGTAAACACGTAGAGCTTAGATTAGATGAACCCCACGGATCGGCGGTAATTAAATTCAGATTCAGACAGTTTCTCTTGCATTTTTGATTTATTCTTCATTACTTGTATTTCTTTTCTAGCTTGATCACCTAGACTAGATTCGTGTTAAACTGAGGATAGTAGCGAACATTCGCCTCACTTTAAAAAACCAAATCAACAATTAACCTATTCATTGGAGTGTGCCTTTCGTAGGAACCAGTTAGGATTAATCCACTGCTAGAGTAACTCACAAATCACTAGTAATTACAGCAGTTAGTTTTCCATTGCAAAATTGAACGCACGGGTGGTCAATTAATCTTGGTAGTTAGATCGGATAGAGCGAACATTCACCAGTCTTAAACCTAAGGGTCAGGAGTTATGGTGGTATCTAAGAACTGAATGAATCAGGATTGAAAACCGCTGGTCTTGTGATCGCCAATGTTCTGGTAATCTTAGGGGGATTCAAAATCTAAGCTTATCCGTTGTCTTGTCAAGTCAATCAACTTTCAATCTACTTTCAGTTTTCACTTTTGTTTTTCTGCTTCATAGATTAGAAGTCGTGGAACTCACACCACGTACAACTTGTTTAAACTTGAGTAATTTGCCAATTCATTTGAGTAGGCGATTAGTCGAGACCCATGGAATACGATCTACCTCGATTCTAGCTTGGTAGTATTTGACGGACGCATTACAACGTTCATCACTGCTGGTGGGGGTCTGAGCCTGTATTTGGTCACATACCTTGGCCTGAAGCAATGTTGGAGAGCTTTTCTTGGCCTTACACGCTTCTTGTAAGGCCCTAGGGTTCTTCCTTTGACTGGGGACCCTGGTGGGGTGTATGAGTGCCTGTTGGCATTGGGGTAGCTATGGAGGATCACATCATCCCCCTCTTCTTGCCTTGGCTTCGTCCCCGAATCCATTGTGATCTCTTGTTGGGCACTCAACAATCCTCTCCAAACTTCAGTGACTTGGGTGGCCATGTCCGGGGGAGATTTAGCCTCATCTCTGGGTCTTAGGGTGTCACTAGAATCGATGAAAGACTAAGGTACTGGTCCTTTGGAGCTTGGGTTGTCGGTGTCCATGTTCTCTTCCTCGGAGGGGCTGTCCACGAGGATGTCTAGGCTTGAGGAGGTCACGGGTGAGGATGTTTCCTCAATTCCCAAGCCCATTTCTTCATCTCCCTTGGTTGGACACCTTCTTCTTCATTTAGCTCCATAGTTTGATCGTTCCCAGTCGGGGAAGCCTTTAAAATTCGATGAGAAATAGCTCCCATTGAATGCTGGTGGATGTTGTGGCGTTCTAGTACAGGTCAGGGCTGTTCCAAGTGTTAGGGTGGTCCTGGGGTGTACTAGGGCCGTCCTGGAGTGCACTGGGACTGGGGGTGGCCAGAGGGCCTGTATCGGGGCTAGTCTGGGCTGTACTGGGGCTGGCCTAAGTGCCCTTGCTGGGCAGAGTGCTGGCGCCGTGGCTGGGCAGAGCGTCAGGGCTAAGCAAAGTGCTGGCGCCGGGGCTGGGCAGAGCGCCGGGGCGGGGCTAAGCGTCGGGGACTCGGGGCTATGCTGGGCGCCGGCTCCGGGGCTTGGAAGCTTTCTTGGCTCCGAGGCTAGGGCCTTTAAGAACGTACCAGAGAACTTCTCTAGCCCTCCTGACTTCACTTCTTCTCCCTCATTCGAATCAACTTCTTCTTCTTCTTTCATCTTCTCATCCTTTTCATCATTCATCTCGATCTCTCCTTCTCTCAACACCATGGTCCTTTGGTTGGGGCAGTCTCTTGAGACGTGTTCTCTGTCTTGACATTTAAAGCATACAATTCCACTATGACGTGGGTTAGAATTCTGAACAATGGGAGTAGATTGAGTAGGTGTTACCCGTGGTGCCGCATCTTTAGGGTTAGGGTTTGCTCTCGGCACGGTGCTCCGGGGCTGTCCTGGCTTCCATGGTGGCTGGCTGGTACTGGAGCTTCCTCTCCATTGACTGTTAGTATAGCCTCTCCTAATCTCCCTTTCCACTCGGATGGCTAGGGATTTCAAGTTTTCATAGTCAACATAGTTGAGTATGTTGACTTGGTGCATGATGTCATGTTGTAGGACTCCTACAAACCTGGCTATTCGGGCCTCCTGTTCCTCCTTGAGGTCTAGCCTCGCCACTAGCATCTCTATCTCCTTTGTGTACTGCTCCACGGACATAGTGCCTTGCCTCAAAGTTTGGAGTGAGGTGTGCAAGTCTCGGATGTAGGCAGTCGGGACAAACCTCTTCCTCATCTTCCTCTTGAGGTCTCTCCATGACTCTATGGACACCTCCTCATCTCTTTGCACCTGTCTCTTAAATTGGCTCCACCAAAGAGCAGCATAATTAGTAAATTCAATGGTAGCCACGATTACCTTTTTCCTCTCCGAATAGTGGTGGCACTCTAGGAAGTCTTCCATACTTCTCTCCCAATCTAAGTACTCATCCGCGTCAATTTTGCCAGCAAACTTGGGGATTGTGAGCTTGAGGTTTCTCACGTCGTCATCAATCTCTTGAACTAACCTTCTAGCCCTCTGTTTGAGATATCCATGGGGTTCTTCCTCATAATCTTCTCGAGGACCTCTTCTCTCAAGCCTTGCTAGGGCTTCTTCAATTCCCGCCATTAGGTCACCAAGATTTTGGAGTTGTCCCTCCATATTTGTCATTCTCTCGTCTGCCATGGTTAGTTACAAGCAAGCAGAAGCAAATTCCTATCCCCTCTTCTTAGAATTTCTCTTACAACAAAAGGAAAAATTTGGCAAGGGTGGCCTTGCTTTCTTTTATTTTTCTTAGCCTTTTAATCTTTTCTTGATGGCTTTTTATGGCCACCGATTTTTCTTTGCCTTACAATGAAAACATAATACAAGAAACTAAAATAGATAGGGATTTTTCAAAGCTAATTTTTTAAGAACAATGAAAAGTAAAGGGATATGAATCCAAGAGTGAACCTGGAAACTGGGATTGGGGTTGGTCCTAGTGTTGAACCGAAGCTCTGATACCAACTGATGTGAACCACTGCAACCGTGGGCAGACGACCCTTGAACACCACAAGCTTATCTCCTAGCACTCGTGAAGAACCTATTGAACTGGGGCGGATTAAGACTTTGACCCACTAGCTATAAAGAGTTAGGAACCAGAAGTATCAAGTGAGGGTGCCACGCCAAAAGATGGATGCTCTTGATGATAAGCCAACCTTAAGCAATGCAACAACGAGCAAAGACATGAAGGGAAAAGAACATATGTTCTGAAAAAGGGGGTTTTTTAATCAAAGGGTGGTCGGCGGCCTTATTATATAGGGAGGGAACAAGCTCTCTTCCCTATTAGCTACTTCCTAACTAGGAATAAAATAATCTAAAACTAATTAGGACATTTAAAATGCCTTAAAAATCCAACCGAAAAAGGGGAAAACTAGAAAGGAAAGATAAAAGTGTACTGGTATGCAAGGAAAAGACTAAATAGGCAAAATCTGGCAATCTGGGCAAAAACCCTAAATACGGGCAGCATCCGTGGCGGTCGGGCAAGTCTTGGGCCGGCGGGCAGGGATTCTAACTCAGATTAGGCCCGGGGTCTTCTGGTCGTGGCAGCCTGTACTCCTGGCCCGGATGAGAATCCTTGTCTCGGTGGGATTCTATGCATGGTCCCGGATCGTGTATGCGCACTTCCCTACGTGGCTCCTCCTTCATTCTTCCTCCAAATGCAATGTCGTTTATTGGGCCGTGTTCCTGAAGCTCCCAACTATCCAGGACAACTGGAATTTCCCAAAAGGCACGAGCCATTTGGCGGATTGGCCCTAAGTGCTCATCTGTGGCGCCTGGCGCCGTGCCCGGTGCCCGGGGCTGGCTCATGTCTCAGCCTTCTTCATTTCTGGCAAGGCCTTTTGCATTCCACTTCGGCCAAGTCTTCAGAAATGTCCTCAGATGATCTTCAAGGGCTGAGACTGGTCCAGGGTTCGTGGCAATTGGCCTAGGGCCTAGTGCTTGCATTTGGCCCGCTCCGAGGCCTACCTCGGGGTGCTAGCCTCTGCTGGCTAGGTACTCTTGGATCCTTTGTTTCCTGTACTCCATAAATTCTTCCAAGCGGTCCCAGTGGTGGTCAGTTCCCCCAGGGCTCGTGAGGATCGGTCCAGGGCCTATTAGGGCCCTTAGGCTCGGGGCTCGGATCGGGTGCCCTGGCCAGCAATATGGCCTGGGGTGGCTTCACTTTCATCCTGGCTTGCTTGGCTGCTGGTGGGGGTCTGAGCCTGTATTTGGTCAGATACCTTGGCCTGAAGCAATGTTGGAGAGCTTTTCTTAGCCTTACACGCTTCTTGTAAGGCCCTAGGGTTCTTTCTTTGACGGGGGACCCTGGTGGGGTGTATGAGTATCTGTTGGCATTGGGTCAGCTATGGAGGATCACATCAGAAAGTAGGACATAAGAGAATTGGATGATGATCTGACTTGAGCTTATGAAGATGAACCATTGATGAATTCGGGTAGCTCCTCCACCAAGTTCCATTAACAAGTGCTTGGTCGAGATGAACAGAAACATTATTTCTCAACCATTTAAACTGGGGGCCCGAAAAATGAACATTGACAAAACCATATAACTCCACAGTATCAATGAAGGACTTGTTTCTACTTCGAGAGAAAGGAGTTTCACCCTACTTATCTTCCTCTAAAAGAATAGAATTAAAGTCGACCACCACAGCCCAAGGCGAAACCATCCCCATGGCGATACTTCTCAAAGAGTCCCAAACAAGGATGTGACGAGTTGGTCAATGACTAGCATAACCAACTATAATAAAATAGTGCCAACCATCTACAAGGCTACCCTTGGCATGAATGAACTAGTCACCCAAATCCAGTATAATAAGCTTAACCACTAGCAGATCCCAGATAATTTAAACACCACCCTTAAAACCATCTTCGTCCGCACGAAATGACGTCACGAAGCCCATTTTCTTGATGACATCTTACGTTTTGCGCTCTTGCTGATTTTAGGTTCTACGGTCACAACAATAGAAAAATGATTAGTCTTAAAATAGGATTTAAAAGCCTGCATAAAACTCTTATTCCAAACAAAGACATTCATTAAAGACATAAAACAACAGAAAAGGAATAAAAAACCCCATGAGGCCGATTAATGCCCTGAACGAAGGACGTCATGTCCAGCTGAAGCTTCCTCCATGGTAACATCCTCAACAGTGACTCTCCAGCCATTTGCGTCCTTCACTTGACTCCCATTCACCACAACAGAGTCAACAAGGATCCCACTGCTCAAAGAATTGTTTTTGTGTTTGGATGGAGCACTCTTAGAGTTATCTTTAGCCTTCAAACTCTCCACACCAATCTGAGCTCGTGATGATTGGGTCTCCTTCAGCCCAGCTTTCATATTACCTTTGGGCTTGTGGGAAGCAATGCCTAGTCAGGAAATTCCTTTGAGCACCTCCCCCTTACCACCAAAGGCCGAACCACGTATTTCCTTTTCCCATTCCTTAGATTAGAAATAGGCGGACCTTCAGTAGTCTCCTTAATGTGCTTCACCCCAACCACCGGAGTAGGCTTTGGCACATTTTGGTCAACCCCTTTCTTGGGTGAATTTTCCTTGTTTTCCTCGAGATCCTCCACTCGTTGAGGCTTATCACCACTTTCCATTTCTATAGCCTTTGTATCAACTTCTTCCCCTAATTCGTCCAGAACCTTAAAGGCATTCCCACTTTTTCCTTTATTAGAGATCCCTGAGAGAATCAATTTTGTCACCGGCGGGATAGTCAAGGCCTTCGCTTGCACCGAGCACTGAGGTTGCCTCTTCACCATCATCCATGGCCCAAAGTCCTCTTCCACCTCCGGATGTTCGTCACCAAAAGATTCCCCGAACAGTGGATTAAAAAAAGTTGTGGTTGGCGGGTTTGACACTTTAGCCACCGTAGACTCTGTACAACTTCCTACCTCATGTTCGTAATAGCCGCACCCATAACAAATAGTGTGTAAACCTTCATATGTGATCCTCCTCACCCGACGCTACAACCGATACTTAGACAGGAGAGGTTTTTATAGATCAAACTCCACACATAAGCGAGCAAAATTTCCTATACAACATTCAAGAGTTGTATGGTCAATGTCGACCCTCTCGCCGATCCTAGTCAAAATGTCGAGATCGTAGTATTCTAAAGGAATACCTGGAAGGTGTATCCAAACCCTTAGTGTTGAAAGCGTGGAATCCGCCAAGCAGAAATAAGGACGCAAATTATGTATGACCACATAGTGATCACCCACCATCCATGGCCCCCCAAACATGGCTTGCTCATAATCTTCAATTGTTTCGAATCTAGCAACGAAAAAACCCCAGCCGACATCTGAAACACTGGCACCGCCTCTTTTCGCCCAGATTTGAGGGATTTTTCTGCTCATGAAGGAAAATGGGAACTTCTTACTAAGTGTGTTAATAATAACCGCATTCTCGAACTTCCTATGAACCCTCCTTTTTTCTTCATCTAGAATTCGAATGGTCGGGCACCGAGGATTGTCATCCACCTCATCCACATCTGATTCATTAGAGTGCAAAACCTCCATATCACTCCCGAAAGCCTCCCAAAATCCTGCTACTTTATCGCGAAAGGAGTCATTTTTTAACGACGACTCAGGTTGTTCCTTCTCCATATTTTGGTTTTCATCACATTGGACCCCAAGAACGTCAGCACAACGAGCACACTTAACCACTTCAAGACGGGTTCCACCAGGCTCCGCCTCCGGTTGCATCCCAACAACGGCGAGAAGCAACTCACACGAAAACATAAAGAAAGACAGAGAGAGTGAATTTTTTGTTCAGATCTAAAATCATGCCCTTGGATTCAATAAGAGCACTCTAATCGAGTTTAAACATTGAATCGTTACTCTTACACCACAAAACCTTATTAACCTTAATTTTCATAGCCTAAACATTAAATCGTTATTCCAAACCCTAATTAGTAACTCTAAACTTTAAACCATATTCATTACTTTTAAATTTTAACCCCAAGAACTTATTAAAGCATCGACTTTAAACCTTGAATTGTTAGTCTTACACTATAAACCTTATCAACCTTCATTTCCAGCTCGCGAGCTATAAACAAGCTCTTAAATCGAGCCTTTAACGAGTTAGCTCGCGAACTATATTATTCGAGCTAGCTCACGAGCCAAGCTCAATGAGACGATGATCAGAGCCAGCTCGCGAGCCTATTCAGTTGAGGTAGGGTAGGCTCGGGTTTCATTTGCTATCGAGTCGGCTCGTTTATAAGCAAGCGGAGTTTTGAGCGAGTTTTTAGCTATTTTTTCGAACCGAACTCCAATCTGCTCACGAGCAGTTTGTACTCTTCAACCGCCCTAGGCCTAAGAAAATGAAATATCGAGTTTGTATGATAAATAGGTGATTGAAGTGGTGTAATAACACAACAATATTGGTACGTTTTGGTTATATATTCGTGTACTTTAAACGTTTATCGTTGTGTCTATGAGAGTAAATCAATATGTATCAATAGCTTATAAAAGCTAATTCGATTCACTCATAACGTAAATAAAATTCATCAGAACTTTCCATTCACCAAATATTGGTTTTCTGACATAAATAACATAATGTGTAAGACTAGTCTCTAACTAGATCCATACTCATAAACATATAATTAAATAATTATAGGCGGCGACAATGCTTTCTTCTTCCTCGGCTTCTACTCCACCGCTGGGTGCGGCGACGGCATCTCGGGATCGTCCACCAGACCCAGGAGGATTCCAGCCAACGTCAGATCTCACCCAACCCGTGCCTGGTTCCCCGTTGGTAGTTGCACCGTCGCCCAGAGCTCTGATCGGTGACGATGCGGCGGCGGTTGTTCAGAGGTCGTACAAGTCTGCCCTTGCGGGTGTAACTTCAAGCCCAGGAAATACTCATAACAAATGGATTTGTGTGGGTGAGAATGATATCATTGCCTCTGTGAAGGATGGTATTCGGTCTCTGAAAATCTCTGACTCCTTTAAAGAAAAGCTGTGTCGTCCGTGGTCTAACACGGTGGTCGTCCGTCTCCTGGGAAAGTCAATTGGTTACACATATTTGTGCCATCGCCTCCGTTCTATGTGGAAGCCTTTCAGTGGTATTCACATCGTCGACCTTGATAAGGATTGCTTCCTTGTCAAATTTGATAATGAACAAGACTACTTCCATGCTCTTACCGGTGGTCCGTGGCTCATTTTAGAGCACTATCTTATCGTCCAGAAGTGGGATCCGGATTTCAGGGTCTCAGAGAAGCTCCCGTCCAAGATGGTGGTTTGGATTAGACTCCCACATCTTCCCATTGTGTTCTTTCATCCTCAAATCCTTTCAGCGCTTGGAAACTTGATTGGCCACACAGTCAAAATTGATGTCCCAACTCAGAATGCTAATCGAGGAAAGTTCGCTCGCATTGCCATTGAAATCAACATGGACGAGCCGCTTGTTCCGCAGATTGACCTTGATGGCGCTTGGCAAAAGGTTGAGTATGAAAATATCCCGGCCCTTTGTTTTGAATGCGGGAAAGTTGGCCACGAAGCGGGTTCCTGCCCGCTCTCTGTTAACCCGGTGTCCGAGGCCCTTGACGGGTCCTTGTCTCTGTTGACTCAAGCTCAGATGGTAGGGGAGGTTCGGCTGGTCGGAAAGGACTCACCAGATGCTTTTGGTCCTTGGATGGTTGTCTCCCGGAAGCAGCGCCGGCAACGTCCCGATCACAAACCTGATTTGGATACTGCAACGGTTGGAAAGGATGCGGATCGGCAGAGTCTGTTAAGGAAAGGAAAGATTGGTTGGGGCAAGATTGGTGGAATCCATTTTTCAGAAGTTATTTCCAAGGATTCTGGAGGGAACTTGCCGCCTAAAATCTCTCCCCACTCTAAGGGCCCCACTGAAAAATTTGTATCCAAAAAATTGGGTAAAAAGATAGCTTCCTCTGTTCTGTCTTCTGAAGTGGGCCGTACCAACCAAGATTTAGGGCCTCTGGGCCTGAATGAGTCGGCGGAAGCCTCTAATGCTCTCAAAGAAAATTACGGATCGGGTAAAACCCAATCTAAGAAGAAGGCCTCTATTAGCGAACCACCCAGAATGGTTCGGTTCCTTCCTCCTCTGATTCGGTTAAAGAGGGTACTTTCCCTCACCTGGAACTCCCCATGTCTGATCCCTTTAAGGGTCTCCTCCCAATTTCGCCTCCAGTTGCCCTTGAGTCACAGTCGACGCCTATTCCCGCCAAGGTGAGGTCGAGAAAGCGAATTCTTTTAGAGGGGAAGTCGGTCCCGCCGGATAAGCAGAAACTCGGACCTCGATTAAAAAAGCCTTCGCTAAAACTAGATCGGCGGATGATCGACAAAAGGGGGTTAAAGGAAAAATCAAGCAAAGCTTGCTTGAGGAGTGCAGCCAGTTGGTCAACTGTCCAAGTAAAAGAGTCGATGAGGAAGAACTGGAAGAAATGGTCCTCGACCTGGCCGTTACGATGGGGTCGGGCGCAGGTGAAACGGACGGGGTGCCGATGGATTCGGCCGGTGTTGACCTCCCTAAGTCAGGGGATTCGGATCTCAACCTCCCTAATTCGAACTAATGGTGCCCGGGTTGGTTATCTCGCTTCGTTTTCTCACTCTTTTTATGGATTGTTTGTTTACTTGGAATTGTCGAGGTGCCGGCAACAACTCCTTTTTGTCTTCCTTCAAGCATTATATGCAGGTTTATAAACCTACGGTGGTAGCTATCCTTGAGCCTCGTATCAGCGGGGATAGAGGCCGTAAAGTCCGAGATAAGATGGGGTTCCAATTCTCGATCATCGAGGAAGCTCGCGGGTTTAGCGGTGGTATCTGGCTCCTTTGGAACGATCCCTTGATCAAAATTCGCAGACTCAGCTCGTCCAATCAGTTCATTCATGTTGAAGTGCTAACTGACGATAATGTGAAATTCCTTGCTACGGTGATTTACGCCTCTCCTCAGGCTGCTTGCAGAAGGGAGCTTTGGTCGGACATTACACCCTTAGTCAACATTCTAATTTTGCGTGGATTCTTGCCGGAGATTTTAATGCGATGACTAATGCTTCTGAGAAAACTGGTGGGTCTGGATTTAATATTTCTAATGCAAGGGACTTCAGGGAGTGCATTACGTCGAGCGGGCTTTTGGATTTGGGGTTCACGGGGCCGAAGTTCACCTGGTTTAAGGGCTTGCTTCGCCAACGTATTGACCGTGCTCTCTGTAACGACAGCTGGCTCCGTCTGTTCCCAAACTCTGCGAACTTCCACATTGAGCGTTTGAAATCTGATCACCACCCCCTTCTCATCAGGCTTGATAGGAACTCTTCGCAGTTTCGTTCGGTTCGTCCCTTCCGTTTCAATTCCACTTGGCTAAGTCATGATAACTTTCGTCCTATGCTTGATAATAGTTGGCAGGCGGGGAAAAGTATTGCTTTGTCTTTGCAGGAATTTCAAGGGCATTGCAAAAAATGGAACGAGGAGGTTTTTGGGAATATTTTTGTTCGCAAGCGAGGCCTTCTGAAGCGGTTAAAATGGCTGGAGGGGAAGAATTGTCATGGGCGGATTAGTAGGTTCGCAGAGGAGGAAAATGCGGTCAGAGTGGAGCTGGAAAAAAATGCTCTGGCAAGAGGAGGCGCTTTGGTTGCAGAAGTCTCGACTCCGGTGGACTCTCAGAGGAGACCGGAATACGAGGTTCTTCCATCTGTCTACCCTCCGCAGACGAAAAGTCAACCATATCAAAGGGCTTAAAGATGGAAACGGAGTCTGGGTCTTTGATAATGCGGACTTGATGCGGATGGCGATTGAGCATTTTAAAAGCCTATTCACCGCCGGTGACGTTACTCCCTTGAACCAGGAGGAAGCTCTTTTCGTAAACCCTTTGACGAACTCGGAAGCTCTTTCGACGGGCAGAGATTTGGAGCTATGTGAAATCCAAAATGCCATTAAATCGATGGGTAGTCTTACAGCGCCAGGGAAGGATGGGTTCCACCCAATTTTCTTCCAAAAATGTTGGTCGACTGTTGGCAAAGATATTTATGATTTCCTGGTTTCCTGTTTCAGGAATCCGACGGCTATTGAACAAGTGAACCAGACGATTATAGTGCTCATTCCGAAACTGCACAACCCGGAATCAATCTCTCAGTTCCGGCCCATCAGCTTGTGTAATGTGCCCTATAAAATTATGATGAAGGTGATTGTAGAACGATTGCGTGGGCATATGACGAAACTGGTGAACGAGACCCAAACGAGTTTTGTTCCTGGTCGGCATATTGCAGATAATATTATCATCCTCCAAGAAGTCGTCCACACCATGCGATACAGATCGGGAATGAAGGGTTGGATGGCAATCAAACTTGACTTAGCTAAGGCGTATGACCGACTTGAGTGGAGTTTTGGTATTGACACCCTCAAGTGTGCGAATATCCCTAATGTTCTGATTGAGCTGATTAGATGCTGCATCTCGTCAGCAACTACCCAGGTGCTTTGGAATGGCGGCTTGACCCCCTCTTTTAAGCCCGGCAGGGGCTTCGTCAGGGATGTCCTCTTTCTCCTTTCCTTTTTACTTTGTGTATTGAGAGGTTGAGTATTCCTATTTCTAGCGCTACCAGCTGTGGGTCTTGGCAGCCTATTCGGTTAGCGAAAGATGGGCCGGGATTAACTCACCTCTTCTTTGCGGACGATCTCGTTCTCTTCGGGGAAGTTAATCCTAAGCAGTGTCATATTATTTCTGATTGTCGTAGCAAGTTCTGCCAAGCCTCTGGGCAAGTGGTGAGCCTTGATAAGTCCTGGGTTTTTTTCTCCCGTAATACCGACCTAGGTAGCCGTCGCCGCACTTGCTGGATGCTCGGTATTGCGGAGACAATGGACCTCGTTCGCTATCTTGGTGTTCCTGTTCTCCATGGTCGTGTTAAAAATAGCACCTATGAATACATTATTGAGCGTCTTGATAAAAAGCTTGACGGCTGGAAACGTAACTTCTCTCCCTCGCGGGAAGGGTGACGCTTGTGGTGTCGGTCCTTAATGCCTTGCCTTCTTATGCTATGCAGACGTCCACCTTACCGGTTTCGATCCTCAAATCCATTGATTCGAGAATCAGGAGCTTTGTGTGTGGGGGGGTTCTTCTGAGCAAAGGAAAGTTCACTTACTCTCGTGGGATGTTATTTGCAGGCCTAAAGCTCAGGGGGGACTCGGACTCAGGCAGGCAAAGGAGTTAAATGAGGCATTCTCAAAGACCCGAATAAATTATGGGTCTGCGTGATTACCAATAAATATCTCAAAGAGGTGGATGGCATAATTAGTATCTGGCGGTTGAACTGGGGGTCACGACTTTGGCGGGGCATTCGAAGTGTGTGGCCGACGCTGAGGAAAGGTTGCCAAAAGAGCATCCGAAATGGGCGTGAAGCCTCGTTCTGGTTTGACTCCTGGCTGGATAGTGGAGTGGTGCTGGCGGATGAGGCTAGGCAGGTTCTTGATGACAATGAGAGTGAGAGGACGGTGGCGGAAGCTTCTTCTGCCGATGGTAATTGGGATTGGGATTACCTTGATCGGGTGCTGCCTCCTCACTTGGTCATGCAAATTGCAGGGATCAAACCTCCAGATCCAGAAAGCGGTGATGATGACATTATTTGGGGGCCCGATCCCAAAGGCTTATTTTCAATTAAATCAGCATATGAAGTGTTAGCATCAAGAGAATCTGTGGCTACGGATTGTATTTGGTCAACAGTTTGGAATTGGCAGGGGCCAAGCCGTGTACGATTCTTTCTTTGGCTGGCTGCACACGACAGAATCCTCACCAATGCTGAACGGAAAAGAAGGCATCTTGCCTCGGATGATTTGTGTGGGCGGTGTAGATTGAACACAGAGGATCTCCTGCATGTTCTCAGAGATTGCCATTTCGCTAAGAGTATTTGGGAAAAATTCATTCCGAAGGAGGATGCTGCTACTTTCTTTACAGGCAACATTCGAGACTGGCTGATCCGCGAGATTAAGTGCACAACTAGGGGCTAGCTGGTCGGGATTGTGGCGTGGCTGCTCTGGAAGGCGAGGAATGAGGCGGTGTTTGAGAATGCTCTTGTGACAAGCGATCAGCTCCGTCTACGAGTCCTTTATTGGATCGCCGGGGTTCGAGAGACAATGAAAGCTCACTCACAAAGCTTATCAAACACCTTCGTTCGCCGTAGAGAGACTCTTCTGAGTTGGATCCCTCCACCAATTGATTGGGTGAAACTGAACACGGATGGGTCCGTTCGGTCTCCCGGAAGTGTGGCGGCGGCAGGAGGAGTTATTAGAGACTCGGAGGGGCGTAAATTGGCTGCCTTTGCTGCGAATCTGGGTTCTTGTTCGATAATGAGAGCCGAGCTCCGAGCAGCTGAAATTGGGTTGCAACTCGCTTGGGAGCTTGGTTTTAAAAAGGTGATCGTTGAGCTTGACTCTCAGGCTGCGACTAACTCCATCGAGGGGACAGGCCCGCTTGACTCCAGACATGGCCCTATTCTCCACCATATTCAACTCCTTCGTTCAAGAGAGTGGCATGTTACCTTCAAGCATACTTATGGGGAGGCTAATCGAGTGGCCGACCTCCTTGCTCACTTGGGCCACGATCTTGGCCTTGGCTCCCATCTTATTGATTTTTGTCCTCCCAATATTAGGAGTGCTTTGTTTAGCGATTGTATCGGGGTCTCTTTGCCCCGGCTCGTTCTGATTAATAGCTAAGGGTGCTTTCGCACCCGTCTTTCTACCAAAAAAAAAACTAGATGAGGACTAATAGGTCATTTAGATGGGTGATTTGAGGGGAGATTTTTGGTGATTTGGGGCCCAAATCTTTGCCTTAGAGATATTATTAAAATCTCTTGTTTGGGCTGCAAATATATGTGGAGATCGAGAGAGATTTCAAATATCTTAGGTCAGCCCAAAGTGATTTGGGAGAGATTTTAAAATCACCACAATAAAGCAGGATTTTGGGAAGTGTAAGAGAGATTTGAGACACTTTTACTAGTTTGTCCTCAACTAATTTCAAGTTTTTTTATTTTATGAATTCCTTACCTAACAATCTCTCTAAATCACCCCTCCAAACATTCTATTTTTCAAATAGTAAGGGAACCTCAATTCTCATGCTATTTTAAATTTCTAGACATTTGAAATCTCTTCTTCCCAAATCACCAATTCAAATGACCCGCAAGTGTATAAACCAATTTAACAAACCATGAGTAGGAGAGGGTTTTAAAGAGACTGAGGAGCTAGCATTCATTTTGATGTAGCATTTCTTTATATCACCATCACTGAAGTTTGACGCAATACCATATGCGAAGAAACGGTTTGGCTTTATTTTATGTATTGCACGTGTGATGTGGCTCAAAAGAAACCTCATTTCAATTTTCAACAGGTTGAATTTTTGGAGTTTTTTGGCCATTTACTCTTTTTGGTCAGAAAGGCATATGTTCCTTAATTCCATGTGTCTTTTCCCAGCATATCCTTTCATATTCTCTCATCATACCTTACTTTATGTTATCATTGATGTTGGTGGAGCACTATTTGAATCCCATATTGTGTTCTCTCCTAAAATTCCCAAATTCTATCCAGTATAAATACTTATTAACAATGTCGTTAGGATTGGACAGGTCATCAAACCAGTAAAGAAAGAGGTTTGATGACCTTCCATCTATATTTTTATTTTTTATTATCTCATTAATAGGATGATTATCTTTCGTTATTTATTCCATCCATCCCATTAATATTTTACTTAACAGTTAATTTTCTCATAAACTTCCATATAATTATCCTAAAAACCCTAATCAATTATTTTTGCTATATATATCAATTATGGCACACATTCCTTCTTGTTGATATTTTCTTCTCGTCCGCCAGCCAATTCAAATATTTTCCTAGCCATCGGCCGCTAGGGGTGCTGACGAGCCGAGCTTTGCTCAGCTCGAGCTCGTTTGGTTTGAACTCGTGCTCGAGGTCGGCTTGAGCTCGTGTTGAGCTTTCATAATCGAGCTCGAGCTCGCCTCAGCCATTTTTTTTTGGCTCGAGCTTGGCTCCACTCGGTTCGAAACTGGCTCGTTAACGAGCCTAAACGAGCTCGAGCTCGGTTAAGTTTTTTAGGGTCGAACTCGATTCGAATTAGCTCAAGATTAGCTCGACACCAACTATATCCATAAGCCCAACTTCTTATCTTATCTGAAATGCACAACAACCAAATCTTTAATGATATCAGTCCACCTACTAATCTACCATTACACTATCGATCAATGCGCAATTGATCTTATTATTTGTGGATGTTTTGTTCTTAATTCTTAGTTTCCATTAAACTATCAATCATATTATTCTCGGTCAATGTAGTCAAAATCGTGATTCCACGTGAAATCGAAAACATGAGTGAAATCGAAATCGTAGTTTTTAATCGTAAAATCGTAAGATTTTATGAACTACTATCGAAACATTTAAGTCAACAACATATTAAGAATAAGAAGACCATTACCCAACTTTGAAAAGTCTAGATAAGAAAAAAAATAGAATGTCGGCTCTTAAGCGGTCATTCGAGGAAGTAATAATTAGATTTTAGACACTTTTTAGTAATAACTTCTAACTTAATTAATTAAAATCTTAAAAAATCAATTTAATTTAATTGTCTTTGTTCTGACTTATATGTAGTTGTACAAACTAGTAATTTCTCATAGAAAGTGAAATCGTAAAATACAAGAAAAATCGTTAATTTTATAAGATTTTAAGATTTTGATCGAGATTTTACTAGATTTTACGACACATAGATTTTGCGTGGAATCAAGATCGCCAGAGACCAGTGAAATCGTAAAACGTAAGATTTTAAGATTAAAATCAGGATTTTGACTACATTGTTCTCGGTAGACATTGTTCTAAGTTCGTACTTAACAATTAGTCATTTACCACTCACCCTAAACTCTAAACTATTGATCATATGATAGACGTTTTGCGAATAAACTATAAAGTATAATTCACTAAAACTTACTAATATTAAGCTATAAATTATAAATGTGCTATGTTCTTGATTCTTACTTTTTACTTCCTATTTCTTACTTAACAATTACGGTGTTATCGAACACTAAATGATTAGTGGTAATTAAATAAAATTAATCCTATATTCTAAATTCAAACCTACAAACAATAAATTATCAATACTCACAAACTCTTTGTAAGTTAACATATATTGATTTTACTTTGACCTTTTACTTTATTAAGTTAAGCTAAGTCACTAAAGCATAATAATAATAAACTATATTATAGGAAAGGGATAATAGTGTTTTGCCCCCCTCTACTTTGCCAAGTTAACAAACAGCCCCCTATACTATGAAATGATCAATTTACCCCCTCCTACTATGCCAACTTAACAAACAGCCCCTTCCATCCAAATTTTCATCCAAAATTTCGTTAAGTGATGACTCACCAATATGACTCATCCACAATTAATGACTGTACATTGCCACATCACCGACTTTCATCCATCTCAACTGAACTAAAAAAGAAAAAAAGAAAAATTATAAAAAGAATTAAATTTAATTTATAAATAAAAATAAAAAATATTTTGTAAAAAATATTTTGCTTGATTTTAATGTTAAAAATAAAATTACATTTTTTCTAAAATAAATATACAATTTTTTTCTAAAATAACTTTGAAATTTTTAAATACAAAATATTTATTTAATTTAAAAAATTAAAAATAAAAATCCATAAAAAATTAAATATATACTTTATAAATTTAAAATTAATATTTTTATTGCATTTTGTACTTAAAATGTACTGTCATTAATGATGTGGCAATGTACAGTCATTAATTGTGGATGAGTCATATTAGTGAGTCATATTAGTGAGTCATCACTTAACGGAATTTTGGATGGAGTTTTGGATGGAAGGGGCTGTTTGTTAGGTTGGCATAGTAGGAGGGGGTAAATTGATCATTTCATAGTATAGGGGGCTGTTTGTTAACTTGGCAAAGTAGAGGGGGGCAAAACACCATTATCCCTATAGGAAAACTAGCACTTTGCCCCTCCCTACTTTGCCAACTTAACGAATAGCCCCCTATACTATAAATAACTCATTTCACCCTCTCCTACTTTGTCCACTTTGCCATTATGGTCCTTCTATTTCAACTTTCGTCTTCTTAACACTAAATTTGGACACACACTGAAAAACAGAGATATCGGAGGTAGAAGATGAATAGTTGGTTAGGGAGGTAAATTGGGGAGGTATCACGAAGAGTATTGTGAAATACGAAGAATTTTAAAACCACACATTTTACTCATTGATTTCATCTTATCTAATTATATATACTTGTATTACCAATTAAAACACCTTTAGTAAGCTAATGCATGGCTAATGGAGCTAATGTGATGTCCTGAATGCGCGTCAATTGACATCACAAAGACTAAAGTCCGAGCGGAAGGAACCAAACGACAAATTGAACAAAGTAGGAGGGGGTAAAATGAGCTATTTATAGTATAGGGGGGCATTTGTTAAGTTGGCAAAGTAGAGGGGAGCAAAATAAAGACACTAGTATTCTTATAAAGAGAAGGTAAATGCAACCAGAATGTAGATTGACTGAAACTGTCACACAATTGGATATGCAAGAACGATGTTCGTATCATATGAATGTACAACCAAGGTTTAACACATAAACCAAATACTTAATGAACTTAATGACTTTTTTCTGTATTAAAATCCAATGACTTGAAACGAGATTTTAATACTAGTATCCAAAATTGGGTATGCATAGATTAGTTCAATACTATTATTTTGATTTTGCAAAATTCGAGTTTGACCTTCAAAATTGTGGATAATACATAATATTATTAATTAGGATTTTGGTTTCAAAATGAGGGATTGAGTTTAATACTAGTATGTGGTTTCCAAAATAGGAATCCGTTAGAAAATTAGACCATTGGTGGATACTAGTATTTTTTGTGCTACAGAATACTAGTATCCATACCAGTAACTATCTAGTTAAGAATATTAGTATCAAGACTAGTAGGTAGCTGTTACAGAGTACTAGCATCCATACTAGTATTTGTTATTGATTTTAAGCTTTATTAATCTTTGTTTAGAAGTTTGGGGATGAATAAATAGTCAATTATTCATAATTATTATTAAAATAGTAATGTTTTTAAGGAAAATAATCATGGAGATGAGGTAAAAAAAAAAGAATATTATAGATAATCATTAAGAAAAGATAATTATTGCAAGATTATTTAATAAGATAGAATTAAATATAGCAATAAATGTTAGGATTATGTTTTTATTCCGTCAACCATTAGATCGAATTTAATAAGATCTAATGGCTCAAATCTAATTTTTTCATTGTAACAAAATTCTTATTTTGTCACCCACCGCTGTCTAAGTTAAAACCCTTCTCACAAATTTTTACATTATTATTCACTTTTTAAATCAAAATTAAGTTATTTACTTTCATTTAATTAAATGTTTAATGCTCCCAAATTAAATACTTTATGAATGAAATTATAAATAATTTAATGTCAAAATGTATTATGTTGACATAAATTGTATATGAATAATATAATTTTAAATTCAAATATTTTATAATTTATAAGAAAAAGGTTATTATAATTAGAAAGCAGCAACTTTGGGCCTTTGTTTTGTAAATGCACAAACTTTTCGAAACCCCAAATCTATCCCAATTTTTGAAATAGTTAACGCCGTTAGGCCTTGTTTGAATTTTTTTGAAAGAAAGTGACCGGATCGCAATTTTGATAGACACGATGGCTGAAACGAAGTTACACGTGTTTATTAACCCTTCAATTTTAATAATAAACTCATATTTTAACTTCCTTTTTCATCTTCTTCTTCTTCCAGTCGAATCCACCGCTGCACAGCCGCCGGCACTACAACCATTTCTTCATTTCTTCTCCTGCTCCATTTCCTACTCATAATCCAAATCCCTAACTCTAGAATCAAAATCCTAGCGGCTTGTCGGCGGTTCATCGTCTCCTCCTCCTCCTCTACTTCACCACTCTAGTAAATCATTAACTTACCCAAAAATCAGAGCTATTTTTTGGGAACTCTGGTTCACAAACGCGGCGATGTAGATCGACGGGTATACATTACAAATGGAGACGTTTTGATTGAGATTTCGTCAACAGGAAATCCAATTGATAAGGCTGTGACGCAGGCGACGCAAGGGGATGTGTTTTCTAGGGATTGGTTGGTTGCAATTAGATTTCATACTCTGGAGGTTGGATTTGGAGACCCGGAACTCAAAGTTCTGCCGATTTGTAATATTGACGGATTGAAGCCGCAAGAGGTTGACCGTTCGGAGGTCGAACGATTTGAGAGAGAAAAAGTCGAGCGGGCGGATGGGAGCAGAGGGAGGAACGGTCTTCATCTGGGATTCTCCCAATTCTCTATGACCACTCGGGGAGATGACCACACCGGTGTTTCCCCTGACCACTCAGCCGATTCGGACGACGGGTCTTTAAGGACCTATTTCACCCACGACGAATCCTCATCGAGGAAAATCGTGGTTCCGCGAGTTCCTCATCAGGGAATCGAATCTGAGCCTGAAGATAAGGAAATTGCAGGGGATCTGTCGAGGAGGACCTTGACGTGACGGAGATCTCGTGGACCTTCACCCACGACGATTGTGTTGAGTTAGGCGGCTACGACGACATCGAAGGAGATGGGTTTATTGGTGTCGGCGACGCCGTCGAGGGAGCATAGGAAGAAGAAGATAGAAGGTGGAGGAAAAATTGGATGGATAATTTATTAATTTTAATTGGGTAAATTTTTTTATTCGTTTAAATGAAATGAGTTAAAACGTCAAAACACGTGTAACTATGTTTCAGCCACCGTGTCTATAAAAATTGCGATCCGATTATTTTCTTTCAAAAAAATTCAAACAAGGCCTAACGGCGTTAACTATATCAAAAATTGGGATAGATTTGGGGTTTCGAAAAGTTTGTGCATTTACAAAACAAAGGTCCAAAGTTGCTGCTTTCTAATTATAATAACCCTAAGAAAAAATGAAAGTTACATAAAAAAATTCTTAATCTATTTTCTAATAAATATTCCTTTTATTCATAAAAAATATTGATTTTATTATACTTGAAAATTAATAAAAATGTGAATTTAGGACAAGTATGGTACACTAGATCACGAGTTAATAATATTATTATATAAGTTATACATGTTGTGGGTTCATTGTTTTATATATCGGTTGGAAGGCCATTGTCGTTTAGTTAAAATATAAATTAAGTTTTGTTATAGTTTATGTTGGATTCAGTGGAGCTACACTAGCTAATTAGTTATACAGTTTGGGTTGTGGGTAATGGGTACCAATAGTCCAATACTGATAATGCTACATGATGGGTATGTTCCTATTTTACTAAAATGAGTCAAGACATGAACAAGTTTGCTTTTATGGCCTCAAAGTGACCACAATATATTTTTGGGTAAAACCTACATAATATCAATTTGGCAACAATTGATGCTTTGAAATACGACTTCGGCAAGAAGTTATATGTGGATTGATTCATGGTGTCTGATTGAGAAAAAGAATGTGGTTAAAACAATAGTGTGGTTTATATGGGATGATATGATATCGAGAAGCGAGTGATGGTTAAGAGAAGAATATGATTTTGGGTATATTGAATACATGGTTCTCATCCATGATTGGATTCTAGATGGCCAACAAGCTATAAAGATATTTATTTGGATTTAAAACATGTATATATATATGGTGAACACTTTAGTATTGAAAAAAAAAAACATACATTTAATGTTACCCATCCCTAAACCTAATGGTCTTAAAAAAAATAAAAATCAAATAATTACTATTATTAAAATAAAATTCGGACTAACGAGTCGAGGAAACAACTAGTTATGTATTAAGAATATTTTGATTTTATATTTAAGTAAGTAAGTATTAAACTTGACAAATGGCACTCATTGTCCCCTCCTTTCAGATATTAAAAACTCTTAAATAGACTTGTACTTGCATACTTGTTTGTTTTTCATCTTTTTAATCTCACACGATTTTTTTTTTCTAGCTAGAAAATACATCAACGTTTTATTGGTGCTATAATAGGATTAAGTTGGTGAAATAGTTTGCAAAAACGACAACTCAGTAATCAAATTTCTATAGAAATGATAACCTAATCGATCACCTTCAAATTGGTTAAGTAACAATTTCAGTTAACGCACAACACAAGTTCCTACAAAATGATCATTTAGTTTTATTTGCTAACAAATAAAAATGGTGATATATATGGGTAATACTACGGTATCCTCACTTACTACTTTCACTTACGGTATTCCTACTATATTTATATTATTTAGAGTGTGGTATTTTTGTTTTTAAAATGTTACGGTGTCCCCGACTAAATACTACGGTGTCCCCGACTAAATACTATATTAAATATAATTACTCATTTAGTCGGGGGCCACACCCCGACTAAACCACTCAATTAGTCAGGGGCCAGGCCACCGAAAAAATTGCCCCCGACTATAATTGTCGGGGGCATTTGGCCCTCAACTATTTATGGGTTTTGTTGTAGTGAAAGCTTCTCCCACTTAAGCCAAACCATACTTCTTCTTCTATCTCTTTTCATACCCCACCAAAACGAATTTATCATACGCTCCAATTCAGCTGCCAGAGTAACCAGTAGGGAACTGGGAGAGCTTGTGCAACCGCTTTGATCATAATATCCTTGCCACTCTTCGACATCTGACGGCCAAGCCAGGATCTGATCCTCTACCATAGTCGGTCTCGCATAAAAGCAAACGTCTTCTTCTTACCAGCTCCCACCATTGCCGGCATACCGAGATACTTGCCCGTATTCAGCTCACCAAAGACACCAAGAATACTCCGAATACCTGCTTCCAACATTTTATCTGTACTTTTCGTCAAGAGCATACCCGATTTTTCATAGTTAATAACCTGTCCCGACGCCTCTACGTATCTGTCGAGAACACTCTGCAACATCCTAGCCTCAGATAGAGTTGCCTGACAGAAAAGGAGGCGATCATCCGCAAAAAGTAGTTGAGAGATACGGGGAGCTCCACAACTGATCTTGCACCCATGAAGAGTCTGGCGGGTCATCTCCTTCGCCAGTAAAGCTGATAAACCCTCGGCGCAAAGGATAAATAAAAAAGGCGACAAAGGGCATCCTTGTATGCGATCATACCAGCACTAATGCATTGGATCCCATCAGAACTCGGAAGTTAAACGTGTTTGGGCGATAGTAGTACTAAGATGAGTGACACACTTTTTTTTTAAAATTCCTCTCTTCTCCGTGATCTTAGGAATGAGGATATTCAACACAAAAATTGCTTTTGATATAAATTTGTTTAATTAATTCTTTTCTCATGGACAATGATTGAACTTCAACATCATGATTAAGAGACAAGGTGAACAACCAACAACGCCACAGCTAATGTATTAGAATATTTTATTCTTCGATCAAAGAAAAACAGTAGTTTTTTAAACGTAACAACAAGAAACCATTATTATAATGCTTTTGTTCATCATACCCACAACATTTGATAATTTTATTTTTATTTTTTACAAGCATATTATTTAAATTATTTTTTATCATAATTAATTATAATTATGATACATATTATTTTCTATAACAAATTATTATATATAAAAATGTTGAAATAAAAATATAGAAAAAATTTAACGACATATCTAAGCAATCTAAATAAAAAAAAAAACATACATATATTTTTCCACTAAAAGATTAAAACAATAAATCAGCTAATGGGCCGATGATAATCTATGTGGTGAGCACAATTCGGTACCCTATTGGTACCCTAGCCGGCACAAAAAGTCCACATTTCTAAAATTTATAAGTCAAATAATGATTCCTAAACTCATTGCAATAAACCATAAACACTAATGATTAATGCCAACTTCCTAAACACTAAATCTTAAACCTCAAAACACTACATCATACCCTTAAACTCTAAATCGCATCCCAAATTCTAACTTTTGACCATAAATCCAGATTAAAAAATTCTAAACCCTAAAATAAACTCAATCTCCCTAACATTATATCATAACCCCTAAACACTAAATCGAAACCCTCAAACTTTAGAGTTCAAACACAAATGTGCCAAAATTTTAGTATTGGGGTACCGGTACCTCCGGGTATCAAAGTGTTAACCATATATATATATATATACAATACGTCGGTACCTCATGGTACCAGTACCCTAACTAGAACTAAAAGTTCTAAAACTTAAATGCATATAGGTAACACTACGATGTCTCCACTAAAAGTGAGGGTAATTGTTACATCCCATTAACATTTGGCTATCTAAAGTGACATTTTCTTTTAACCGAACGTTTAAATCATTAAATTTAATATTAACAAGTCTAAATTAAGCTCCGTTGAAATTTTAGTCATCGTAACATAAGATTACACCTTATGTTTTTTTTTCCAGAAATGATAGATCATCATCTCTGACAAATTAATTTTTATTGTTTAAATCACTCTGTGTATTCTTTAATGATATGTAAATTCTTATCATAAAAAAATAATATATTAAATGTATCTTTATTTATCAAAATATCAACAAAGTAATCATTACACCAGTTTTAATGGAGGTAGGAGAGCATTTATGTATGTAGTGAAATGAGTCCAGTAATCATTACACCAGTAATCAAATATTTAATAAGTCCCGAAACTTTGGGCCTTGTTATAAATTGGTTCTGAAACTTCAAAATGTAACAGAGTAGTCCCGAAATTTTGGACCAAGTTACGGTTCAGTACAATTGTGGCCGGCGACAATATTTTCCGGCGGTGTTGCCCTGTCACACTGACACATCAGCAAAAAATATAATTTAAAAATCAAATTTGGGTCGATTTGAATTGAACCGAACAGGTCAATTAACCACCCAAACCTATCTTCCCTCTCCCAAAACCCGCCGCCATTATCTCGCCGTCCTCACCTTACTCTCCGTCCATCTCTGACGATTGGAGGATGGCATGGAGTTTGAATAGAACAAGAACACACAGTAGACATCTTAATCAACATTATTGATTGAATGAACAGCAAAAAAAAGCAACTAGAGGTGTTGATTAAGCAGGTATACATTCGTTTACAGCAGTACATACACCACCATGATTAACATTAACAAGAACAATAATGATACTATGCTTCGTCCTGTCTCATCACTGAAACAAAAATCTATACAGTAGAGAAGCCCCACACTGATTTCTTCTTCTTCTTCTGCTGCTGCTTCAAGAACAGTAATCATAATACTACCCACCAAAACCAGTTTACTAAATTTGAAAACACTGAGCTAAATAATATTGATTACTTCCAAACTTGCTTTGATTTTGTTCCGCTCTCGTCGCCTGGAACAATGAGGGAGCCGACCCGGTCGCCTGAGTGACTCCGAATCGCCTCACAATAAGAGAGTGGGGGTAGTAATCAGAACAGAGGATGAGGAATGAAATGGATGATGATGTAACAGAGTGTACCTAGGGATTGCTCCCAGAATTTGGTCGTGTCGTCAGTCTGCTCATTCCTTCTGCATTTATAGCCTGGCAGGTCTGCCAAGGCCGTTAGGCAATGGTACGGCGCCTAGCAAATCGCGCCACGTGTCGCCGAATCCAGACCATCGCTTGGGGAAGACGAAACCTCCAGGATTGCTCCACGTGTTGTTTTAGGGTTTCCCAGGTGGTAGGCGCACCATCGCCCCAGGGCTTTTCCTGGGCCGCGTCTGGGCCCACTCCTAGAGCGACCTTCAGGATATCCAGCTGGTCAGCCCTCGCCTGACGCGTTGACCGTTTCTTGGGCCATATCTGGGCCTGCTTTCTAGCTTTTTGGACGGTCGCCTGGTCAAACCTCGCCAGAGGCGTTGACCCTCTTTTCCGGGTGAATCGTTTCGCCTATCGGACTGACCCGATCTAGGGTGGCCCATCATGAGCCCCCTAGTCTGCTTGTGTGCTTGTCGCCAAGCATACTGGCGGACTATTCTTTTTCGTCGACTGCTGCACTCCTCGAGGAACCCTACCTTCGCCATAGCTGAGGGGCGGTCTAGTCTTTTCCTTTCATACTAGCTCCCCTAACTCGATCATTGCCTATGAGGTAGCCCCTCTTTTTATATTCCCTTTTATGGACCGTTTTGCCCAATCACCGTCTCTCATGGCTTGCGTCTCCTAGACGCTTCTCCCTTCCCAATGCCAATCACTTTATCCGTCTTTTCAACTGCCGCGACGTTTCCGTTTCCGATGTAAGCCACTCAAACGTCTCCGCCTTTCCCTTATAAAAACGCTCCGCTCCCATCAGTCTTTCTCTTCTTTCTCTGTCACTTTGCTCCTTCACCTGCCCCTTGCTTTCTTCCTCAACCGTCCCTGCCTTTCCTACTCCTCTGTCCGATCTCTCTTCTTTCTCCAGATGTCCGACAATCTTGACTACCTTCTCAGCTGTCCTGGTATGTCTCTGTTCTCTGCTTGAATTTTTTCTTCGTTTTTCCCTTTTTTACCTTCGCCGACTGCCCCTTCTGCTATCTAGCTTTTTTCTCCCTATAAAACCCCTTGTATACTAAGGCTCCAATGGCCTCGTCATCAACCGATTCAGAGAGAACTTCCTCCGACGCTTCTCAAAACTCTCCCGACCCTTCTGAACCCGAGAATGGGGAATGCACCAGCTTGGATTCGTTCCCGGATTCCGCCCTTGGTCTGTGGACATGACAGCCCCCATCTCTGACCAAGGCTATACTGTCCGAGCTTGGAGGGACATGTGGTACGACGGCCTTGGCCGTGATCGCTACATCATCGGGCCAGGCTATTTTCCCTATCTCTCTGCCACCACTATATGCTCATTTCTTCTAAAACTTTCTCTTCCGACCTGTTGGGACTACGCTGCTCCCTCATTCCTGTCGACGATTGGGAATTGTCCCGGAGGCTGGCATGGTGTGTGGTCAGAGAGCTTTACCAACGGTCTGCGCCTTCCCCCTTCTCCATTTGTTGTATCCTTACTCCAGAACCTCAAAGCGTCGCTTGGGGCCTATACCGCGACCTCATGGTCCGTTGTAGCCAGTTTTGAGATATCTTGCCAACGCGAGAAAATTACCCCTACCCTTCGTCTTTTTTCCCTTTTGTATAGTGCCAAAAATAACACCAACGGCCTTAGTTTTGTAAAGCGAGGTCCGTATAGGGATGTGGGGATGCGGGGAACAGTTAAACCGCATCCTACATGGTATCATGCCTTTTTTTATTTTAAACCCTTGCCTGAAGACACCTGGACGACGGCCCTTCCGCCCTGCTGGTCGCGAGGCGACGCCAATAACTTCCCCGTGGTCACTCAGCCACGGAGGTCGAACAACAGCTTTTATCATTTATCAACAGGGAGAGCTTCAATCTGAACGACCCCCTCACCCTAAAACAAGTCCTGGCGAAGCTGCCTGGAGGTAGATGGGACTATCTTCCCCTACTTTTAAATTTACCCCTGCTTTCTATTATCTCCTATCGCGTTCCTTTTTGCCTTCCTGTTTCTGACCCTTCTTTACTCCCTTGTGCAGGGATGACAGATATCTCTAACGTGCTGATCAGCACGTCAGCCCGTGGGTCAATCACCACGACTCAACCGCAGCACGCGCCGCCACCGGAAGTTGAGCCGCCACCTCCTTCGCCTCATGGGAAGGGCAAGAAACGGGGGGCGCGCCGCTCCCGCGAGAAAAATTCGTCGCCTGTGGCAGTGCCAACCAAGCGACGCAAGTCTTCTTCCGCCGGTGCATCAGATCCAATCATTGCTGTGGAAGACGATCGGGCCGAGACAGCGGATCCCCCGCCAATTACCACCATCGCCGACCCTGAATTGCCTCCTGTCACGGAGCATCTCGACGCGTCAATGCCCGAGCCCCCTCCTCGACGCCCCGGGAAGGAAAGCCAAGCTCCTGCAGGGCGAGAATTCATTTCCTTCATCCAGGACGACTCACCTTTGTCGCCTCATAACGTTGAAGAGAGTCGCCGTGCCTTATCCCATCGCGTCCTGACAGACTTCCTGGCGCCCGAGTACGAGAAACCAGAAGGCTACTTTCCGGTTGTCTACCCCCAGCGATCACAGCTTTCAGCTGACGTGGCCCGGGATATCGCAGAGGAGCTGACTTCTGGAGTTCTAAAGGGTCTGGATGATGTGAAGGTTGGCGACTTTCATCCCGCGATGGGGAACGTGTATGTGAAGCACCACGAGGTATTTACCTTAATCGACTCTCCTCTTTCTTTCATGTCTTGTCTTTTATTGTGGAATATTCAACCAATCGTCGCCTTCCAACATGTATGGCTCTACCATTTATCCAGATGTTGCTGGCGCTAAGCATTGCTGACAAGTCACGTGACTTGTTGATGCGCAAGGCTCGTGAGCTTCGCGACGATCACGCAGCTCTTCAGCGTCGCCTGGACAACGAAGAGGTAAGCAAAACACTTCACTAGTGATGATGATGATGCTTCGTTTCTTCCCTGTCTTTGTTGTGTTTGTTTTTTTTTTTTTTTTTTTTTTTTTTTTTTACCATTCTTGTTTTATTTCTTTCAGTCTGATCATCAAGCTACCAGGAACGAGCTTAGTCGCCTGACTGAGGCTCACTCTCAGCTTGAGCAAAAACTAAGCGAGGCCTCCTCTTCTGTGGAGCGCCTGACTCAAGATTTGTCGACCAGCCGGGCCTCTATTACTAGCCTAGAGAGGAGCCTGTCTGAGGCAAAAGAAGCTGCCTCCTCATCCGCCAAGAAGCTCCAGGATCAAGATGTCCTTCAGAAGCAGATTCGAACTCTGACAAAGGAGAGGGACGCTGCTCTTGCAGCGCAGAACCGAGCGACTGAGGAGAGGGATAAGGCGAAGAAGCTGGCTGAAACAATGACAGCGGAGAGGGATCGCACTTTGAAAATCAAGGAGGAGACTGAGGCCCTCAGCTCTCGGCAGTATATGACTGCTGTGTCGCTGATCCGAAGGTCCATTCCTATGATCATGACCGCCGTTCGTCAGAAATTCGTCGCCGTTGTTGGGCCTTCTCCTCCTTTCGTTCGACGCGAATTTCTCTCAGCGTCCTTCAGGGCTGTGAATCGCTTGCTGAATGGTGTGCCCGATCCCAATACCGACGTCGACCCTGAGTACATCAGCGTGATGAAGGAAGTTCAGGCGGCGGATCAGGAGTATATAGCGACGGAGAAGGCCAAAAGGGCCCGGGCCAAAGCTGAGGCAGCCGCGAAGGCGAAGGCAGATGGTGGCAGAGGGGAAAAGGTGTTTGAAAAGAGCCTGGCATCCTCCCAAGGCGATCATGGGCAAAGCTCGGGGCAAGGGAAAAATAAATGATGACCTTCTCTCTTTTTTTTGTTTTTTTTTTTTGATACTCCTTTTCTCTCTTTTTTTTTGTACTTGTAAGACAAGCTGACCGTGATCTGGGTAAACGCCCTTTATTTCGCCCTTATCTTATAAGGTAGGCTCGTAAGCGATTGTTTTGAAAGCCTTAGCGCGATTGTTTGCAGCCGTCGTAGGCGGCACCTTAGTTTTTGCCTTAGCGATTGGTGATTGCTAATGAGCGATGTTTTGCCTTCTTATAATGCCATTTAGGCGATGTCGTTACCTTTAGGCCTTAGCGAAATTTGAAACTTAGGCCTCGTAGGCGAGATGAATCCATGTCGTACGGGAATTTTGTGGCGATTAAGCGACTTCTTAACTCGTAAGTTTTAGGTAACATCGACGGCGATGGTGAGATATAAATGATAAAATAAGTCATCCAGCGATATAGCTATCGGACGCTTTTCTTTCATTAACTAGGGAAATGAAAAAAACCATACATGCTTCTAGGCGACTACTCATGGTACTTGCGGAGGTGCATCGCATTCCAGGTCTGGGGGATCTTTGTTCCGTCCAGCCTGGCTAGCTTGAAAGTGTTTGCTCCTATGACCTTTCTGATTTGAAATGGTCCTTCCCATCCAGGATCAAGCTTCGCGGCTCCCTCTGATGGCCTAAAGATCTTTCGTAGTACTAGATCACCCAATTTGATGTGATGTGGCCTTAACTTTTTGTTGTATCGCCTGGCTAGCATCTCCTTTTCCGCTATTAACCTCATCTGGGCGACCTCGCGCTTCTCTTCCACCATATCGAGACTATGGACAAGGTTTTGCTCATTTTCCTCTGGGTTGTAGCTATCCAAACGGACGGAAGGTATTGTTATTTCCACCGGAAGGACCGCCTCTGATCCATAGGTCAATGTGTAAGGCGACTCGCCTGTTGACGTTTTGTAAATCGTTCTATGTGCCCACAGTACATGATCGAGCTCCTCCACCCACGTGCCTTTTTTGCCTTCGATCCGTCGCTTTAATCCCCGCAATATAAGTTTGTTTGCTGCTTCAGCTTGCCCGTTGGCTTGTGGGTAAGCGACCGAGGCGAATCGTAGGAGGATTTTGTATTCTTGGCAGTACGCTTGAAAGCTCTGGCAATCAAATTGGGTGCCATGGTCACATATAATGCTGTGAGGAATGCTGAATCGTGAGATGATATGTTTGAATGTGAACTTCTCAATCTGCTTGGCGGTGATGATGGCCGTCGCCTCAGCCTCAATCCATTTTGTAAAATAGTCTATGGCTACAATCAAGTACTTCCGCTTCCCAAGGGCTTCAGGAAAAGGTCCCAAAATATCCATTCCCCACTGAGCGAAAGGCCACGGGCTGACAATCGCCTGCAAAGCGGTGGAAGGCAATTTATGAAAATCGGCATATTCTTGACACTTGTGACATTTTTTAACCAACTCCGTCGCCTCTCGTCGCATCGTCGGCCAGTAAAACCTTGGTATAATAGATTCTTCTCCAGACTTTTAGAGCCTAAGTGTGTCCCACAGACTCCTAGGTGTACTTCCCGGAGGCTATAATCAGCGTCCACTGGTCCGAGGCATCTTAAATAAGGACCTGCGGCGGACTTTATGTACAGATCGTCGCCTATTAAAGTGCATCTGCTGGCTCGCCTCCTTGCTTTTGTAGCCATCGCCTGATCCTCCGGGACTGTTCCATCTTTTAGGAACTTAATAATGGGAGTGCGCCAATCGTCGTGTGTGCCTTCATCGTCCTGAGACCCGTCAATCTGGAAGCATGTGTTTAGCTTCACCTCTTTCTCCACCGTCACCATTCTTGCCTCTTCAAAATCAACCGCCGTGGCTAGCTTTGATAGCGCGTCAGCGTGGCAATTCTCTTCACGGGCGATTTGCAAGATGTCTACTCTAGTAAAATCTGCCAGGGCTAGCTTTATCTCATCGAAGTATGGCATTAATGACTCCTCTTTAATTTCAAACTCCCCATTTAACTGGTTGACCACTACTGCTGAATCGGAAAAAATTTTCACATATTTGACCCCCATACTTCTTGCACTCCTGAGTCCTGCCTCCATCGCCCCATATTCGGCAGCGTTGTTGGTTCTAGGCGACGCGAAGCGCAGGGCGACTTCATGGATAGCTCCTTCTGGGCTTTTTAGTACTATGCCGGCTCCCGAACCATTTTTACTGGAGGCACCATCCGTAAAGAGTGTCCAAGTTTGGCTCTCTCCTTTTTCTTCCTGCACTGCCCCTTCTACTATAAAATCAGCGAGAACCTGGGCTTTGATTGCCGTTCTTGGTTTGTACCGGATGTCATATTCGCTGAGCTCAATAGCCCACTTTGCAAGTCGCCCCGCCACGCTCATTGTCCGCAAAGCATTTTGTATTGGCAGGTTGGTTAATACTGTTATGGTATGAGCCTGAAAGTATGGTCGGAGCTTTCTTGCCGCGCATACCACAGCATAGGCCATCTTCTCGATGGCAGGATACCGAGTTTCAGCGTCGACCAACGTTTTACTCGTGTAAAAAATGGGCTGGTCGCTTCGTTCCTCCCGTCGCACTAACACCGCACTTACCGTTGTTGGTGATATCGCAATGTACATGAATAACTCATCGCCCTCCTTGGGTGAGGCCAGCACCGGAGGAGTGACTAAGAATTGCTTGAGTTCTTCAAATGCCTTATCACACCTGTCACTCCAGGCGAATTTTGACGCATTTTTCAAAATAGAGAAAAATGGAGCGCATCGCTCTGCCGCCTTTGGAATGAACCGATTGATAGCCGTTATTCTTCCGGCTAGAACTTGTACTTCTTTAACCGTTTTGGGTGGTGCCATGGCGGAGATGGCCTCCAATTGTGCTGGATTCGCCTCTATTCCCGTCGAGTGACCAAGTACCCTAGGAATTTGCCTGATGTAGCTCCGAAAACACACTTTTGTGGGTTTAATCGCAACGCGAAGCGTTGTAACGTTTCAAACGTTTCTTTTAAGTCGCCTAGATGATCGTCGCTCTTTTTACTCTTTACCAGAAGATCGTCCACATATGCTTCCAGGTTACGTCCTCGTTGCTTAGTGAAGACCATGTCTATCATCCTTTGGTAAGTTGCTCCTGCATTTTTGAGGCCGAAAGGCATAACCTTATAGCAATAGTTCGCCATAGGAGTCATGAACGTCGTTTTCTCCTGGTCCTCTTCATTGAGTGGTATCTGGTGATACCCAGAGAACATATCGAGAAAAGACAATACTTCGTTATTTGCTGTGGCGGTCGACCAACTGCTCAATGTTCGGGAGTGGATAAGCGTCTTTTGGACAGGCATCGTTTAGATTTGTGAAGTCGACACACATCCTCCATGCCCCCGATGATTTTTTAACCAAAACCACATTTGACAGCCATTCTGGGTATTGAACCTCCTTGATAAAACCTGCCTCCAGTAATTTGTCTATCTCTTTTGTGACGGCTAGCTGTCGCTCTCGGCAGATATTTCTTCTCTTCTGTTGCACAGGGCGGCAGCTTTTGTCGATGGATAGGCAATGCTTCACAATCGCTGGGTCTATCCCAGGCATGTCACTGGGATGCCATGCAAATAGATGCGAATATTGCCTGATTAGTGTCATCATCGCCTGCTTGGCCTCTTGGCTTAGGTAAGTCGACAGCCTCACCGTTTTCTCTTCATCGCCTTCCCATAAAGCTACAGGAACGTCAGATTCTGCTGACTGTATTCTTTCTCTATTCTCCGTTCCCTCTTCCAGGTCGATTTTGTAACATGCTCCTTTCGTCGCTGCCCGATAGCATCGCCTAGCCACCTCCGGGTGTCCCCAAGCGACTCCGACGCCGTCTTTGGTGACGAACTTCAGCACCTGATATACTGGTGAAGAGATAGCCTGGAAAGCAGCAAGCGCCGGTCGCCCCAAAATTATATTGTACGAGGATCGACAATCTAGCACATGGAAATCTATGGATTGCACCGCCTTAATCTGCTCATCGCCTATCATGACATGTAAGGTAACGATTCCTTTAATGGGCACCTGGTGGCCAGAAAAACCTGTAATAGTTGTCTTTGTCGGTCTCAGGCTTGAAATGGGAAGTTTCATCTGCTGGAAAAGTTCCCAGAACAGGATATCAGCTGAACTTCCTTCATCTATCATTACCCGCTCCACTCTACTCCGGAGCGTTACAATTTGAATCACCATTGCCTCCAGGCTAGGCCCTCCACTTTTAATTATGTCATCCTCCGTAAACATGATGGGAGACCGTCGCGTCTCATTGTTTATGATCAACACCTCTTTACAATCGCTTGATTGCCTTTTTGTTGGGCAACTTTCTCCTCCGAAAATAGTTTGATAGACTTTCGTGACTTCTTCCGTATCATTTGCCTTTTTGGTCGCATCGCCCTGCGGCTCTTGCAACCGGGCGAATACTGTTTTTCTAGGTTGGTCGCCTGGGACTGGGCTATCTTCTTTATCATTTGAACCCCTTTCTTTTCGCTTGGTCTGGAGAATAAAGTCTTTTAGGCGACCCTCCTTAATCCATCGCTCAATTTCATTTTTGAGCTGCCTACACTCTTCTGTGGTGTGACCATGCGAATCATGAAAGTTGCAAAACTTCCGGGGGTTGCGCTGCTCAGGGTCGCCTCGCAGTGGCTCGGGCCACTGAATGTGGTGATCCTTGTGTTGCATGTACAGGAATACCTCTTTCCGGGATCGGTTGAGCGGAGTGTATTCTCTTCTGTCTTCCTGATATGTGCGTCTATCATTGTTTTTCCTGTCGTCCCGATATTCCCTTCTTTCAGGAGATCACTCCGTTCTCTGCCACCGTCCTCGCCTATCAGTGCCGTCACGCGACACATCCGCCTGTCCGTCCTTTCGTCCTTTTCGGCTGTCGTCCACTCCAATCTCCGCTAACTGCTCCTCAATGAGAATGATACTATTTATTCTGGCTTCCAAGTTGGACAGAGTAGTAGGCTTTTTCTTTACTAACGCCTCCTTCAGTCGCCTATTGTGCGTCGCTTGGATCATACTTGCAGTAGCAATGTCTAAAGTCACGTCTCTAACGGACTGTACCGTGCTGAGCCATCTCTCAAAGAAATCTTTTAGCGACTCCTCCGGCCGCTGTCGCAGGTTAACTAGGACATGTACTGGGACCTTTCGGTGTCGCCTACTCTCATACTTCATCAAAAAAACCCTGGCAAACTCATCCCATGTGTGAATAATTCCTTCTGGCAAGCTCATGTACCACTCTCTTGCTGCCCCTCCTAAAGTGGCTGGGTATGCTCTGCAGAACGCTGCATCGCTGACGCCCTGCATTTGCATGGCGATTTGAAAATTTTGTAGATGCTCTTCAGGATCGCCCAACCCCAAATATTTCTCCATGTTTGGTGGGACCAAGCCAACCGGCAGTGTTTCGGCGAAGATGGCCCTTGCCAGAGGTTGCCGAATGACCCTTTGTTCAGCTCCGGTTTCGACTAGCGGTCGAAATGCCCGTAGCATTTCCGCGTGGGTGTCATTGTCCGGGGCCTGGACGTGTTGAGCTTTGGGTGCCTGCGCCTGCTGAGCGATAATCGTTTTTAATAATTGAGTAAGCTCCGAATTCTGCTTTTCCAGCACCTGGAAACGCTGTTCGAGGACTTTGTATGCCTCTGAGTTCGGTGCTTCCTCCTGCACCACACCCTTTCCTCTGGTGCCACGAGGGATATATGAGGAGTCGGTGTCTGTGTCTCTAGGCACCTCTTCTTCCTCCAAATCATTTCTCAAGTTTCTTCCCTCGAGTGGTATGCTTTGGGCTCCAGGATTCACGTATTTCAATGGTGTTTCTTCCGTCTCTCCTTCGGGCCTTACGTTCGATGCTTCTCCTCTTACCATTCTTCCAATATTCCCATGCTCCATTGCTCAGTTTCTTCAGTTCTTGATTATTCCCCTATCTGGCGCGCCAATTGTTCCGCTCTCGTCGCCTGGAACAATGAGGGAGCCGACCCGGTCGCCTGAGTGACTCCGAATCGCCTCGCAATAAGAGAGTGGGGGTAGTAATCAGAACAGAGGATGAGGAATGAAATGGATGATGATGTAACAGAGTGTACCTAGGGATTGCTCCCAGAATTTGGTCGTGTCGTCAGTCTGCTCATTCCTTCTGCATTTATAGCCTGGCAGGTCTGCCAAGGTCGTTAGGCAATGGTACGGCGCCTAGCAAATCGCGCCACGTGTCGCCGAATCCAGACCATCGCTTGGGGAAGACGAAACCTCCAGGATTGCTCCACGTGTTCTTTTAGGGTTTCCCAGGTGGTAGGCGCACCATCGCCCCAGGGCTTTTCCTGGGCCGCGTCTGGGCCCACTCCTAGAGCGACCTTCAGGATATCCAGCTGGTCAGCCCTCGCCTGACGCGTTGACCGTTTCTTGGGCCATATCTGGGCCTGCTTTCTAGCTTTTTGGACGGTCGCCTGGTCAAACCTCGCCAGAGGCGTTGACCCTCTTTTCCGGGTGAATCGTTTCGCCTATCAGACTGACCCGATCTAGGGTGGCCCATCAGATTTCAATTGCTTCAGTATCCCAAATACAGTCGAGATCCACTGGTCCAGTAACCGAAGGAGTTATCTCTGTGTTCATCTCAGAAACGTTGAAGTTCTGCTTCAACGACCCTGCTCCGGCTCCTCCTCCGCCTGCTTGTCTCTCCATGAGAGCTCGGAGGAGGAGAGAGTTGTCGTTGTATTGGCCGAAATTGGGGGAAGGGAACTGGGAATTGTAGTGAGATGATGAGAAGAGAGGAACTGAAGATGATGAAGAGGGAGGAATTGTTGGGTTGGATAGAATATGGGAGGAAGAAGACATGTTGGTAATTAGATTGGAGAAGCAGGGCAAGTAAGCTGAAGAAGATTCAGCTACGGCTGGCTTTGTTTTCTGTTCGTTACAGTAAGCTGATGGAGATTCCATCAATGGCGGCAACATGGTTGAGTGATGACCAAGCTCTCCGAATCGCGTGATTCCTGAGATGTGAATCTTCTTCCCTCCGCAAGTCTTCTGGAACACCCTGCAAATTACCCATTCGTTCTGCAAAAACAGAGGAAGTCAGAAACAGGGGAAGAAGATTAGAAGAACATAGAAAACAGGGAAGGTTTTAATTTTTACCTTGGCGGTTTTGGGAGGTTGTGGATGACGATGACAACTCAGACTCCATGCCATCCTCCAAAGTCCAATCGTCAGAGATGGACGGAGAGTAAGGTGAGGACGGCGTGATAATGGCGGCGGGCTTTGGAGAGGGAAGATAGGTTTGGGCGGTTAATTGACCTGTTCAGTTCAATTCAAATTGACCCAAATTTAAATTTTTAAATTATATTTGTTGCTGACGTGTCAGTGTGACAGGGCAACACCGCCGGAAAATATTGTCGCCGGCCACAATTGTACTGAACCGTAACTTGGTCCAAAATTTCGAGACTACTCTGTTACATTTTGAAGTTTCAGGACCAATTTGTAACAAGGCTCAAAGTTTCGGGATTATTAAGTATTTCACCCTTTTCTTAAAACTATTGTTTTCAACTAACATGATGAAATATTCTTATAAGTTATAGGTACTATATATGTCTTTGAAATAATTTATATACGACATTAATAACTATTTATGACAAACTGTTTTAACGAGAGTTAAAAGATTAATACTTAAGCCTCTTTGTCGTAGGAATCAAACAAACACCCAAACCATTATTATAATATAATACCCAAAACAACAACCACCATTTTGATTTTGAAGTAAAAGTGAGACATTATGTGTGTGGAGAATCAAAGGGCCATGGATAGTAACATCGTTGACCAATTGTGGTATATACTTGTGAGGTACAGTACAATTGGGCCATTTCTACTTTTCAGTTTTTGGACAGTCAAACATTCCAACAGGGAATCTAACGACTACATGCCCTTTACGAAATTTGCCAAAGGGTTAAATCTCTATGGGCTGAATTGGTGATGAATTCAATCTTTCTTATTCAATTTCGTGTGGGTTAATCATCAAATCACTATTTTTTTTATCTCGTAGTACTTCTAGGCTTGTGATTTATTGATCGTGAACCAACTTAGAAAATAAAAATTAAAAGAAAAAAATAAAGGGGAAGAAGAGGAGGGGGGCTTGGAAGGAAACGAGAATGGGTGGAGAAGAGATTGTAAACTTGAACCAAGGAAAGACTTATTCTCGAATCAAGAATTGTTATTATTATGAAGCTCTTCTGTCTAATTACTATATGACAAAAAATATATATAATAAGATATGATCAAATCACTATTTGATATATGATTATTTTATGTATTAAGGGTGAGGTATCCAATCAGAAAGGTAAAATAATAATATTGTAAATGTGTTAATGTAATGATAAAAAATTAGCAAAATTCTTACATTTTGAATTAATTCAAGTAATTTTAACATTAAAAGTCTTGACAAAGACTTAAATACACCATATACTACTAAACTTTTTAATTCACGTATCACATGACTTGTTTCCATGATTTCATGGGATGCCACCTAAAGTTAAGTTATTAACAAAAAGAATTGCAAAAGTGCATCTTATAAACAATTATCTATAAGAGAGTCACCAATGTTTATAGACAAAATGTATATGGTTTGATTGTAAAATTATACCTCCCCTATTTTTCTATATTTGTTTATTTGACATACTTCTATAGAGTGCATAACCCTTAATAATAAATTTAAACTACTAAAATTATATTTTATTAACAGGTCTAACAAAGTCTATACTAACACTTATGATAAAAATGCAAAAGTGAAGCTTACATTGAACAAAATTTTAAAAAAAAATTATAATGTTGAACCAAAAATTTTGCCATACGAAGTATAAATTAGAATTATAAGTGGTTTTTATGTAGATAAAATGAAAAGTGGAGGAAACTTTTATTGAGATAGAGAATAATGAATTTATCACGATAATTTCCCCCCAACTCGCTTCAATCAATCTTGCACACTTTTTAAAATTTTGAGGTGCTTATGCCTAACTGCAATGGACATGGACCGTGTAATGATCTTGCCTATTGTTCAACATGCCATAAATTCAATTGGTTGAATAAAAAATAAAATTTTAGAGAATCATTGTAATCAAACTAATTGAAGATGATCTTTATATGATTAGAAAACAGCTGACTTTAAATTAAAGACCATGATGTATATGATTTGCAATATTCTATTAGCAAAAAAAATTGTAAAAACTATTTATATTTTTTATTCTATTGATTGAGTAATTATATCTAGCCTCGTTGGAATGTTCGTTAAGTAAACTCAATTTTAGTTGACAAAACTAATTCAATTTCTATAAATACAAAATAATAGAAGAAATATGGTGAAAGAAAATATCATGAAATTTAATATATATTTGTTATATTATTAATTAAAATTTTAATAAAATATGATAAATATTCATAAATTATTATCTATATTTATTTTTTGCAAAACGAAAATTCATTCATAAAAAAATTACGAAAATTCATTCATAAAAAAATTACGAAAATTAATTAATAAAAACAATTATGAAAATTTAAATCCAATATTTATTTATCATAGAATATTTTTTATGAAATCATAAACTTATTAAATTTTAAATGAATCTAGTAAAAAAAAGTTGAATTGAATTGAAGAAAATTTCATTAAAACCCCACAAACGTGGGTAGCCTAAAAAAATGGGAAAGAATGGCATTTTATTCAGTGACCAAATGTATTTTTGATCCACTAAACCAAATGAATCCTAGCCCTTCATTTAATATAAATATATTTAATATCTAATCAATCATTATCCTTTACATAATTAGTGGATAATTAATAGGAAGATATTTAATTTGAGAATAAACAAAAAATCCTTTTTCTGCTCCTGTTACTTTTATTTTGTCATATTCTCTTTCCTTTCAAAAAAATTCTTCTGCCGTAATTGACTTATTTTCTTCTCAGATGCCGGTATTTTTTTTCTTTGACCGATTTGTTCCAACTTTTACCTGTTGGGTGTGCTAGGACATCCATTTACAATGGTCTTGATAAGATAATTCTTATTGTTTGTAAGGATAAACTATTGCATCAGCATAACGTACTAGGACAATGGTAATTAGACCATGTATAATTCATGTTCAAATGTCAAATATACTAACCCTACACAAGTGAATCTAGTGCAGATAATAGTTGAACTTGTTATCTGTGATCACAACATAATTCCTACACCACCATTGTACTAGGACAAGCATAATTTAGATTTCATTTCCACCAAAATCCATAATCAAAACTATTCAAAACATAATTCATACACTCTCATTGTACTAGGACAAACAAAATTCAGATTTCATTTCCACCAAAATTCATAATCAATCCTATAATTCAAGTGGCACTAGTCCTAGTAGTCATGAATCTTCGTCAACCCCTCCTCATGGTCGGTTGTCTTGTTCGCTTCACCGAAAAATATTTCAGTAGCTACTAACTGCCGACGCCCCATTAGTAAATCTGGATTACCCCAATAAGGTGTCCTAGTGCAGTCAACATCTGAGAGTGTCCTAGTGCAGTAAACATCTGATGAGTGTCTTAGTGCAGCCAATATCTTGCAAGTTCAGCAACATCCTGCATACCAGGCAAACAAAAAAAGTTAACTTCAACATAGTCAAGTGTGTCGAGACAAGTACTAGAAGCTGTCCTAGTGCAGCCATCATCGCTAGACTGTCCTAGTACATGCATTGGTCAAGAATCTAATCTAGAGGTGTCCTAGTACATTCATTAACAATTCAAGAATCTAATCCATGATACCAGAAGATTCAACAAGAGCATGAAAATCATTCGGTATGCAAGTTGAGTTCTTTTGCTACAGATTCTAGTGTAAGTGCAATCAACTTTTAAATATGCATGTTGAAAATGCTTAACAATATATGACGGAAATCAAATTATTTTGCTACAGCTTCTAGAGATCATATCACTGACTCTTCGTCTTATAACAACATAACACCAAAAGATTCAACAAAAGCACCAAACAGACCATGACTACTTCACCATATACAAGTTAAGTTATTTTGCTACAGCTTCCAGTTGTAGTTGCACTAGTTATGAATATGCGAATCGAATATGCTAAACAATATGCTGGAAATCAAATCATATTGCTGCAGATTTTAGTGATCAAATCAGGGATTCTTCGTTTTAAAACAGCATAGTGAACCAAAATCGTATTTGAAACTATAACTAAGTTGTCCTAGTGCATCAAACCAAATATAATTGTTCTAGTACAATGGTATTTATGCTCAATTTCCTTGACATATACCAGCAGCTACGAAGCACCATACGGAGCATCAACAGGAGCTCGAGGTTCATTTTAAAAACATGGGAAAGCCTCCACTTACCTCAGACAGCTGCTTCCCACGCAAACCTAATTTAACTGTCCTAGTACAATGGCTTCCCAAACCAAATCTAATTGTTCTAGTGCATCAATCGATAGTCTGTCCTAGTGCAGGCAAAACATCATACAAACAACACATCATCCAAACCACAAACATAATCCAAACCACAAACACTTGTGCAGGTAACACATCATAGAAACGAGTAAGGTCAAAAACGAGTTTAGAATAAGGGCAATACAACATCGACAACATAGAAAGGTCAAAAACCTAGTGGAAATCAGAGCAAAACCTCCGAAACAGAGATACAATGGCGGATGTCTAAGCGCAGCAGCAGAAACAATAGCGTCGAAGCTGTGGGATTTCGGAATACGATGGAGTCGGAGCTGTGTGGTTTTGGAGGTCGGCGGTCGTCGCAGCTGTGGGGTTTCAGAGGTCGGCGGTCGTTGGAACTGGGTTACGGAGGTCGGCGGCGTCGGAACTGGGTTTCAGAGGTCGGCGGCGGCGGTGGTGGGTGGTTTCGGAGGTCGGCGGCGGCGCAGCTGTAAGGGTTGCGGCGTCGGAGCTCTGAATTCGAAGAAAGACGTCGCTTTGGGGTTTCGAAGATTTTGTGAGGGGAAATCAAAAAAGGAAGAATTTGGAGGCGTGTAATCAGGGAAATCTTAAAAGGAAGATTTTGTCCAATATTTTCGGTTTTTGCTTTTTTTTTCTAATTTATATATTTTATTGCATTTATTTTGTTCAAATTAATCCTCACCCTTCATTCAGATCCGATGGCTGATATCAATTTGGTCTAGTAGACCAAATTTAAGCCTTGGGCTCCCAATATGATCCGGGAAAGAATAATCAATAAAGGTGGTTGGAATAATTTTATTTCTGTTATTATTTACTAGCTTTTCGCCCGCCCGTTGGCGGGCCACGAAACAACATTCTTATTCAAAAATATTGTCTCTTCTACTCATAATGTATAACACAGTTATCACAATATTCTTGATTTCGTTAAATTCATATAATAAAAATAATTATTATAAACTCTAATGTATGTTTTATAAAAGAAATAAAAATCAGACGTTCGTTAGCGTATGGGCTCATTTATAGCAAAAATGGTGGTGTACTCTTGCTTTTTATTGTGGTGTAATATTAAATTTTATAATTGTGTTTAGTCAATACATACCTAATATTTCAAACTAAGCTCGTTCTCAAAGTTCGGCAATTGATAAATTAATTGTAAGAATTATTAGTTATGTGATTAGTTCATGATATAATGTATTTTAGAATAATTCAAAGAAGAGTATTCAAAATCATTATTATATAAAATAATATTTTTATTTATAAGAATAAAATACCTCTCAACCCCTCAGTAAATATATTTTTTTATTGAATCTATTTAACTTATATATTTTCTACTCAAGTATCAAATATAACTATTATTTATGTAATTGTTGCTTGTGTATACACACAAATATAAAAAAATATTTGTACCAACAATGAAAATTAACTTTTAAATAAATAATAATAATAATATATGCTACAATAATTTATACATACTTAAAATTCAAGTAAGTGGCTATAAGGCTTAAACGACCCTTCTACCTAATAATGTTTGATAGCTTTTGGCCTTTTGCTGATCAAATTTGTAGTAATGTGTGTTAGTTATGATGTGAAGATTAGTAGAATTATGTGAGCTATAGGAGTGAACCAGATTTGGATTGTAAGAAGGGATTTTGTATGTAGGCACTCAATATAGTTTAAATGAGCTTTGTTGGTTGTGGCTTGATGTAATTATTTTTATCTCAATTTTGTTTAGGTTAGAGACTGTTTTCTCTGAGTATCTTGGACTCAGACACCTCTTTGAGGGAGATGAGTTTTCTAGGTTGAACTTTATTTGCCCTAGAGTTAGCGATAGAGTGTTGGCAACGTGTATTGAGTTTTCTAGAAGTGAGAAAGGTTTCCCAAGACATTAAGCTTTCATGATGTTGTTTCGTAAGACCTAAGTTTTCACTCTATTGAGTTGTTTTTGGATTGGTACTTTATAAATAATAATAAACTGAAATAAAATTACCAACATTAATTTTAAAATATTTTAACATTGAAAATATCATAATATAATTAACATGATCAAAATTAGTAATAAAATTATTAGAGTTGTAAAGTATTGTTATTTGAAGTTACATAATTAAAATTAATGTTATACCCATGAATTACTTAAATTCTAAAATCTTTAAAGTCGTGAAACCTTAAATATTTGAAGCCTATATTTGATTATAAAGTGTGAGCTCTTAAACTTAGATTAAGTGTGATGTACTCAATTTTTAATAAAAATCTAATACATAAGAAAAGTTATAATGATGAACCATTTAAAAATTATGCAAAGCAATTTATAAAAAAACGTGTTTTTTACATGAATTTTTTTCACTAATCCAATTATAATTATATGATCTCGTTATGATGATCATTTAATTTTTAGAATATGGATAGGTTTAAACACAACATATAACATAATTACGGAATAAAATTTTACACTTCTAACATGCTAAAAATCCACCAGTTTACTTGAATATATGAATGATTTTTCAATTAATAGAAAAATATGAGATTGGGATTAAAGTACATGTTTATTTCATCTTTGAATACTCAAACTCATAATACTTCTGGTGCTACCGAAACTTTAGTGAAATTTAATAGTTAACATACTACTAAATTATAAGCAAAGGATAAAATTTATAATATTAATTGTAACCATTATAGGATATTATTATTGATTATTTATATATGTTTAGAAATTGTAAAATCTTATATATAGAATAAATGAGCCTTAATAAACTTCGCCCGTTATGTAATAAAGATAATATATTATTATTTTTTTGTTTGCCTTATTTAACTTTTCTTTCTTTGTATCAATTATACATCCAAGCTCTTGGTGATGCGTGATATTTTTATATTTTTTTTTGGTAGAGAATGGTTAAAGTTGCTATTAAATTTTTTTAACTCAAACAATGGAAGGAAAAACTATTTGTAACGGGCCAAATACTTAAAACGTCCTGAAACTATGAGGCGTGTTACAAACTCGTCCTAAAACTTTAATCCGTTACAAAGTGGTCATATTACTATGAGATGGGTTACAGAGTAGTCCTTATGATGTCATCAGTGTACTTTTCAAGCCATTTTACCACGTCAACATTGACATGTCATCGAAAATATAATTTAGAATTCATCTTAAATTGATTCAAATTTAAAATTAAATGAATCTGACTCACTACATTTAGTTTTGAACCAGTTTTTATAAGTTAGATGAGTTTAGATTTAGATTTGAATTAGATTGTTGAATTTTAAATTATATTTTCTATGGCATGTCAATGTTGACGTGGCAAAATGCTTGAAAAGTACATCGATGACGTCATTAGACTACTCTGTAACCATTTCATAGTAATAGGACCACTCTGTAACGGATTAAAATTTTAGACGAGTTTGTAACACGCCCATAGTTTCAGGACGTTTTGAGTATTTGACCCTATTTGTAACCAAAAAAAAAATCTCTTCCACGTTGCTAACTAATGGAAAAAATAATAATAACTAACTATAGAAAAAAAGTATTTAATAAAGAAATATTTTGATTGGTTAAAAGCCTACATTTAAGAAGGAAGGAATAAAAGGGGTGTGGTTTAATATTTGTATATATATATTAGTAGATTATTAATATTTATAGAATAATGATTAATTAATTAGAAAATTGTGATTGTGGAATCCCTAAACTTAGGGGAGGATGAATAAAAGGGGGGGTGAAAATATATATGTATATATATTAGTATATAGATTAAGGGTGAGGTATCCAATCAGAAGGTAAATAATAATTTGTAAATGTGTTAATGTAATGATAAAAAATTAGCAAAATTCTTACATTTGAGTAATCTAAGGGTGTTGGTATGGGTGCTATTGAAAATAATAGCACCCAATAACTAGCTATTCGAAATATCATCGTTTTTCGTTGCTCGAATAGCTAGCTATTGGTGCTATATTGAATATCATAGCACCTTTTAGATATCCACCTAAATAGGTGGATATTAATACCACCCCCAATATCATTGGTAACCAATTTTACCTTGAATTCACTGAATTATATGCATGGACCCACACAAAAATTTTTTTCCCCCAATTTGTATAAAAGTCATATCTTTAATATGAACTCGAATTGAAATTTTTATGTCAATATCTTGTTTTACGAAACGTATCCAACAAGACCGCTCTCGATATATTTTCGATGATGGTGTTTACATAACTTTGACGAAAATAAGGTCAAATGTGTAATTGATAAGAAAACCTTTCATTTCATATTCATACCAACAAGAATTTCACCTAAATCAATATCTCCAATAACTAGATATCTCAAATAGCTAGCTATTTGAATATCCATACAAAGACCTAAGTAATTTTAACATTAGAAGTCTTGTAATTAAATGGACTTAAATACACCATATATGACTAAACTTTTTAAAATCAGTCATACTGATCATTCAACTTTTTTTCGTTCATCGGATACCACTTAACTTACAGTAGTGTTCACGAAATACCATTCCATCTAAAAAATAAACAGAAAAATGACGTTGCGATAAATGGCGCTATCCTAGTCAGCTTCTATGGCTGATGTGGACACCAGCTAGACTAGAGCTCCATTTAAAACAAATTCATTGAATGCTTCATTTTCGCGAGGAAGGAAATAAACATGAAATCTTGTACAAGATCCACTAACTTCGAATCATTGATTCGTCGTCGACGAATCATTGATCCCCTTCCTCCTCTGATTACTCCGGTTTTGTTGTATGCTAATAGAGATCAATCAATCAATGATTTAGAAGAAGGAGATCAGAAAAACCAGTGATTAAAGAAACAGACGGTTGAGAAGACTCCGACGATGATGTAGCGACAATCTAGTGTAGCATCTCGTCACCAGATCACCGAATTATTAATTGAACATGGTTCTGTCTTATTAGATTTGGAATTAAAGGAAAAAAGGCCTTGTAGAGATATGGAATTGGATATGCTTTGCTTAACGGTTCTTTTCTTCCCTCTAATCAATTCCTTCAACTTCGAATCATTCTCCCAGCATTAAAGAAAACAAGAGAGGGGCGAACAAAGCTCCTGTCTAAGCCTTCTTTACTAATTAATTGATTGGAAAATCAAATTCAAAACCAATATCCTCTAACAAAAGTAAAACAGTGCATCACCTATGAGCCACGACAGGCAATTCCGGGGAGATTGAAGGTCGATGCCGCCATATTTCTTGGAGCTTTGCTCTCTGGTGGTGGTGGTTCTAACAGGCTGTTTTATGGCCTGACACCGTCGAAAATACATCACTCGGTGTTTATTTATTTTAAATGAAGCTCTAGTCTAGCTGGTGTCCACATCAGTCGTAGAAGCTGACTAGGATAGCGTCATTTATCGTCACACCATTTTTCTGTTTGTTTTTTAGATGGAATGGTATTTCGTGAACACTAATGTAAGTTAATTGGTACACAATGAACAAAAAAAAGTTAAGTGGTCAGCATGACTGATTTTAAAAAGTTTAGTGGTATTTGGTGTATTTAAGTCTTGACAAATCTAATGATATTACTCTTGATGGTGTTTGAGAAATTAATCATTTTAGGAATTCACATATATCATGTTAGAAAAAATTTGTATGAGTTATGTTAGCAATTCGGCCTGACTCGTTTATTCATACGTTAATTTCTTACAAATTTGTACATATTGATATAAATAAGAATATTTTGTATCAGTGTATTAGTATATTTTTATCTATCATTTCGTATGTCTTAAACAAACTATCAAAACAATATTTACATAAATATATTAATTCATAAAATACTACAATTTGTACAACTGTATGTAGAAACTAACATAAAAAATCATGAAACTAACACGACAATATTTGAAATGTTATAAAAAAATTATATATCAATACCCGTCAATTTTTATTATTATTATACACTTTGCAATAAGAAATAACTTGAAACTCTTAACCCTAATTCATTATTTTGTTCTCCCAAGAAAAATAGTCATCTATATTTGTTAATTATCCGCTATGATCATTCTTCGATTCAATGAAATTTGAGGGACTCATTTGTTATAGAAAAAGATACACCTTGGGGGTACATAGTTGTTATGTGTCAAGTATTTGAGTAGTCGCGAAATTTTGGGCGAGTTACAAACTCATCCCAAAACTTCATTTTGTTGCAGACTCGTTCCATTAATATGGACTTCGTTACAATGTGGTACTATTTTCCACGTCATCTAGTGCACGTCAGTTAAATACAAATTAAATAATAGATCTGGTCCAAACTGACCTAGTCCATTCAATCAAACCAGTCAACTGAAATCTAAACCGAAAATCCATCCAACAAAGCAATTCTTCTTCTTTTTCCTCCTCCTTTTTCCCGCTCCCTTTTCCTCCATTAACAGACCTCCAACCCTAAAACAAGATGATCACTCACACCGACTTAGACTGCGATGGACCCATCGAGCCATGGTTTGATGGAGCGTCCTCGTGGTGAACTCGAGTGCATCAGTTTTATGCTAGAAGAGCCACGTGTCGCCATCGGAGTTGAAGACCCCTTCGTCGAGCATCTCGTGGAATACGGCTTGCCAAGTGGGCCCCTTGGGATAATTGTCAAACCCGGTCTTCAATACATGTTCAATTTTCTTCGTGTCGCACGTGACAGTCACGAGACCCTCTTTCTGGGCTAAAAAAAGAACTGTACAGATGCAGGTCTGATAAGTACCGCTGCAGGCTTGGAGGTTGTCGGTGATCTAGTCATAGTGGTGGTCGCTTTTCTCGATTAGTCCGGAAAGGCTTCCGAGAACACGGCTAGACACGTGGGCCCCGCAACGAATGGAAGATGAAGATGAAACCAGAGGAGGTAAGTTGTCACTGCTGGCACAAGAAACAAAGCCATTGAGACGTCCATAATCTGTTCGACGAAATACCCCGAAGAAGCTAACCGACCAAATTGGTTGAAATTTGAGTTGTGGAGGAGGAGGGGTGTTCTCTGTTTAGTTGTAGAGTACAGAAGAAGAAGATTTGCTTTGTTGAATGGATTTTCGGCTTAGAGTTCAGTTAACCAGTTTGATTGAATGGATTAGGTCGATTTGGGCCAGATCTATTATTTATTTAGTATTTAACTGATGTGGACATGATGACGTGGAAAATAGTACCATGTCGTAACAGAGTCCATACTAACGAGACGAGTCTGTAACAGAATAAAGGTTCAGGACGAGTTTGTAACCAAAGTTTCGAAACTACTTAGGTATTTGACCCGGTTGTTATTAGCGTCGACCTACCCATTTGGTGAGGCGATTGATTTCCTTGCGGAGATAGTAGCATTCCCAATACAAGCGGTTCTTGAGCATATGTTGGCAACTGTCTATACTCGTACGTTGTTTAATTGCTTACCATCACGGCGCCTTACTAGCTAGTTTTTTGAATTCTTGGTCTCCGAATGTTATATTTTTAGCGACGGTTTTAGATCCGTCACTATTTTTCTGTTGCCAAAAATTATTTTTCTTGTAGTGATACCCTTGTGCTACTATTTGCTTAGTTTTCTGCAGCTGTCCCTAATCGGTATGCAGTGAGTGATATCGATGGATGAGTTTCAACATAAAAATCAATAATCCTTGTCTGAATTAAAATGACAATTAATTAAAACCCACCAATAAGTTGATTTTCAGGGGAGAAAGAACATACCTAGGTTTGAATTAAAGCAAACAAGACTTAAACTTATCCATGGTGAATCTGCTGAAGCATTCCCTCTTTTTGCTAGCTTTACGGTCAGAGAGTATGAGCTTAGCTATCCCCCATGCATTATTCCAGATTCTCCTTTTCTCACTTTTCAGCTATATAATAATACTAGTAAGGGGGAATCATTCAACATTGGGTGGAATGGAAGGAATAGCTTTCAGTATTTTATCTTGTCTTGTGCATATCCCAACCCAACTTTTCATCTTCTTAACCTCATTCATCGGTTAGAATCAATGTTGAAATCATTTCCAACTATGTCTGCAAAATTAATTATGTCATACTATGACATAATATTAAAAAAATAGTTATGCCATACTATATTCATACAAAAAAAAATAAAAAAATTATGTCATACTATACACACAAATAAATCAGAACAAAAGATATATAGTATGAGAATCATTCAAGTATTTTTGAGGTGCAGATTTGGATGATCACCAGAATGTTCAACCACACAGAGTACTCTGATGTAATGCAATTATAAAAGCATATGCATGGATGTTATTTTTGACGGAAAGGAGAATCTTCCCAAACTTCATCAAGATGCACTTGTTTAACAATTCTGAGAAAGATACAAAATACACAGAATCGATCGGTCGGGGTCTCAAATATATACTTTTTTATTATTAATTTCATGATGATAATCAACATCCAAGTCAAGTGAGGAATCATCTCATTCTCAAGCCTTCTTTTTGACTCCTCCTACCAATATAAATACCCTCCTTCCTCACCATACTCTTTCCTCAAAGTTCTCTCAATCCTTCACCATCATCTCTTACTTACTCTGTCTCTCATCCTTGCTACACAACTAGCTTTTCATGGACTACAGAAATGACTCATCTGACAACTTAAGGTCCTTCATCTCTCTCTCTCTCTCACTCACACACACACACCACGTTCACATGCATGCATAAATATCAAAAAATTCATTACACACAAGATGCTAATTTCAACCTTGAGATTAATATATATATATCATATGTGGATGGTGCAGGAATAAGTGTGCAGCTTGCTATAGGCAGTTCAACAAAAAGGAACACCTGGTGGAGCACATGAGGATCTCCTTTCACTCTGTCCATGAACCCAAGTGTGGAATCTGTAAGAAGCACTGCAGATCCTTCGAGTCCCTCAGGGAACACCTCATTGGACCATTACCTAAACAAGAATGCAAGAACATTTTCAACATCCGAGGATGCAGATTTTGTCTCACCATCCTCGACACCTCAAATGCCCGTAGGGTTCACCAAGATAGATGTCAGTTCCATAATGTTAATGCGGTAATGCCTCTTCCATCTTCCTTAGTTTTTTTTGGTTCATCTTAGAAAATATATATCTGATATTCCAATAACATATATGTTGAAGCAGGGACTGGTTGCTCGAATGGCTAGTCTAGGATTGCGGGACAGCTTAAGCAGTGACAGTGGCTACTCCAGAGGGACACAAGTTGTTGCACTGGCTTGCAAGATGGTTGGAGGAGGCAGTGATGGATCCCTTGATGTCTGTGGCAGGGTTTGCCTCATCGACCAAAACGAAAACATTCTTTTCCACTCTTATGTCAAACCACCAATTCCAGTCACCAATTACAGGTACAATTCCAGTCACCAATTACAGGTACAATTCCACTCAAAACATTCTTTTTAAATACTCACTTTTCTAACGGCTAATAAAATTCCATATATTTAGGTATGAAAGCACAGGGATAAGGCCAGAACACTTGAGGGATGCAGTCCCACTACGACAGGTTCAAAAGAAGGTTCAAGATTACCTTTCCAATGGTGAGCCCATGTGGAAAATTAGACCCAGAGGAGGAGGAAGAGCTAGGATTCTTGTGGGTCATGGCTTGGACCACGACCTTGACCGCCTTCAAGTCGAATATCCAGCTGTTATGATCAGGTGGGTACAAGTACAATATATAAAGCTAGCTCATAAGAGGTGTGGATTGGATGCCCATGAAGTTCATTACCAATAAATATAAATAATGTATATGCAACTGCAGGGACACAGCAAAGTACCCTCCATTAATGAAAACAAGCAAGCTTAGCAACTCACTTAAGTACCTAACACAAGCCTATCTTGGGTAAGTTCACTTCATTTTAAGCTTTTACTAGGTTAAATTACTTAGCTGACTGGGATGTATAACATCGTATCGTATCTATTGCATTTGCAGCTATGACATTCAAATAGGAACCCAAGACCCATATGAAGATTGTGTGGCAACAATGAGACTGTACATGAGGATGAGATGTCAACAACACGGTGCAGAGGATTACCCAGTTGCATCTGATCCACAAAACCGTAACAATTTGGCTCCATGGAGGCAAAATGAGCTAGAGAGGACGAGCCCAGAGGATTTGCTAGCATTATCCAGATCAGATTACTACTGTTGGTGCTTGGATTCCTAGTAAGTAGAACCACTGCCAGAAGAGAAGCTAAAGCAGATATATAGACCTATTCATGCAGGGTGTAGTAACTTAAGATATCCATTTGTATTATGTATGTCTTCCATATTGGAGACACATTTTATGTTCTTTGTGCTTCTTGTGTCTGTTGTGTCCGTTTCCTGGGCGCTCTAAGCTATATATATATATATATGTTTATATTCAAATAAAGCCATAATTTATTCAAAGTGTTCCATCTTTTAAGAAAGTTGAGAAATTAGAGCTTTCTCCCTGCACCAGCAAAACAACAACACAAACACATGGTGGGCATGCGCACACATACACTGGTCCCGCCTTGCACCAATTTTGGCGTTGAATTTTAAGGTTTCACATCAAGGGGACCAAGCAACAAGACAGAGTACCAGCTTTCTTAAATGCTGAATGGAATGAGAGGTTGAGGCCTTAAGGCCTTGAGAGAGATGAGCAGTTCCCTTGCACCATGATATATAATAGGTGAAATACTTTGGCAGTCACTTAAATTTGTTATCTGTGTCAACTAGGTAACTTAACGTTAAACTAAGCTTTAACAAATTTAGTAACTTAAGTTTAAACTTTATATAAACTCGGTCACTTTTCCCGAATTCGTGATAATTTACACCAAAAGTGAAATGTACATGATCGAAGGGGAATGGGAGGGTCCCCTCAATGGAGTGTACTCAGACAAGAGGAAAGCTATCAACGGGATGCAGCAAGTATGAAATCACAAACACCCAACAAACAAGAATCGAAAGTGTACCTCAAGGGACAAGTCAACGAGGCTTAAAACACATGGAAATAAGTGAGAACGACAAGAGATGCACACAAACAAAGCAATCAGCGAAGGAAGATTCACAGGATACGAACGGGTGGGGTTTGGGGGTTCATAACATAACTTGGTGCCCACTTAATGGGAAACCGAGTTAAAGAGGTAGTTAAAGAAAGACTAACACAACTCTAGCCCCTCTAACACTTCAACGAGAATCTACTTAGGGTGTCTAACCAGCTCCTAACACCAAACACAAAAGCAAGGCAAGCAAGCTACCCTCACTTAGCAAACTAGCCAAAACTATCATGTACACCACATGCTCGATGAAATGCCTAAGTGAGGAAATCACCTAAGGAGGACCAATCTACATGCAACTACTGTCACTTAGCATACATAGATCAGTACACAAGCCTCTATCCTGAGTCCTAACAAGCATCGATCGAGTTAGGTACTAATCAATCAAGCGACTAGGCGAAGCACAAGAAGAGATTGAAATTGTAACAAGAGATTGCATAAACATAGAGGAGTTAAATTCTTACAAACACAACCTCAAACACTCCAATTAAACCCCATAGTTTACCCTTACACCATGGATTCACCCCTCACCCCAACCCTAGGTCTAATGTGCCATGGAAGAAAGAAGAATACAATAACTTCTAGGCATAGAACGAGAAGAAGAAGACATTCTTAACTCTTGATTGGTCTTGGGATGGATGGAGACCTGACACTACAAAAAAGTTTACTTTTAGCTACTTCAAAATTACAACGGCATGAAAATGTAGTAGCTAGCAAATAGTGGTGTGACAAATAGTATTTGCTACTGCAAATTACTACATGAAACAGTGATTGTCGTAGCAAATATCAACTATTTGCTACTACATTTTCATGCTGTTGCAATTTTGCAGTAGCTAAAGATCAATTTTTTTGTAGTGTGGGAAATGGTCTTGGCAAGGGTGGAGACCTTTTTTCTTGGTCAATAAGCTTTGGAGGCACCTTGAACTCCCTTCAAAAGAGATGAAGTCGAGCTTATATACTACTGTCCAAAGGGGCCATGACAGCGGGGTTTGAGAGGCCCCAGGTTGGGCGTGGGCGTGATGTTCGGAAGGCCGCGGGAAAAGATGGCTCTAACTCGCATTTGGCCAAAATAGTTTCAACCGAAACCGCACATAATTGCGCGGCCGCGGAGGGAACCTAGCGCAGTCTGAAATTTGTTCTCGCTGAACTCCCTTTACAGCACTCTCTAGCCTTATAACCTGTAACAACATCAAAACCACTAAAAAACAAGTAAAAATGGATTGTGAAAGTCCCTGGTCACCATAATAGGGTAAAGTGTCGAAACTAGCTAAAAAGGCTCTAAAACCAAGAGAAAAGCGGTGTAAGACTCCTCTCAAATGTGGTTAGGTGCGGGAAAAAAAGTGATATATTTTCCTTGCATCAGTACACCCGTTATGCACTTGTTACATTAAAACTATATAAAGCACAACATAATTACTTCTCACTAAGGGATTTTTACAAGTTCCCATCCAACTGCATTCTTGTATGGATGGAAGCTTGGAAACCCTGCTAAACCAGAGCAATTTTTTGCTTACGAGATGTTCTAGCTCGATCCAGAGGTTTGACAGTTTGACGTGTTCTCGGGTTTGTCCTCGCTACTTCATGTTCTTCTTCGGTTTACCCACGTTTCTCTTTGCTTCCATTTCCTGCAGGGTCTTCACATACAGAGCGATTTCCACTAGAACTTTGCTTATTGCCTTCAGAAACTTGTTGTTTCCAGTTGCAATTACAAAGTTTTAGGTTATACGCTTTAGCCGCCCCCCATTCATCGTATTGTGCTTGTCAGTTTCTGCATTGCCTCCAGATCACCCCTCCGACAAATTTTAAGCTTCAGCCATCGACTAACACGCCGTTCCTGTATAACGTGTTTGCTTTTGTTCAGTTTGATAATTATTTTCGCATGTTCTCCCTACCTGTACTTAATGGGTGAGTACACTTATGTTGCCCTATCTTCTGTTTGTGTTTTCCGTTTATCTTTTCACTTGCTACCGAGGAACTCCTACCCTCATTTGCAGACATAGTTGGGTAGGTTGTTGGTGCGAGGAGCCCAAACTATGTTGACTGTGATTCTGTGGTGGCGTCGATTCAGTCCATCACTCTAGTGGATGCCAGCTAGGTTGTTGTTCTTTTGCTGTTTGGATTTGTAGTTGTTCTTATCTGGTTTCCTCAGTATGTTTTTTTCGTGCCGGTTTCACGTGTTTAGTGGCATGGAGGTTGGTGTGTCCCTCTGGTCCGATTTGGCACATGTTATTGATGCTGACATCATAGCTTAAGATGATGCCTCTGATCCTGTTATTGATGGCTTCTCTTGCCTTCGCATTGTCACCTTGCGTGGTTGGTGTTCGTTTCTCCCCTTTATGTGTGTCCCTACTTCATTGTCTATGTGCTTATTGTGGTCTATTTTTTGCGTCTACTATTGCAGGTAAGCCAACTACCGGCAACTGCCTTGCGAGTCGCATTATCATGAGTCTAGACGTGAAGTGTGAGTCTTAGTTATTGTCTTCACATGTTTTTTTTCCTCACCTTTGTCGCAAGGTTCACTACAAGGTATCACCCGATTGCTAGCACGCCGCCTAATTTTGACACTCTTGAAAGTTGAAAAAACAAGTCAAGGAATCCTTCAGGACTGTCCTTCAATTGGTTGATATGTACATTGTTGGTGCTGACTCAGTAAGTGTTGTCGTTGGTTGTTCGTTTGCTCATTTGCATAGTCATTTAGGTGTTCTTACAAGTATGCTTTTTTGTTTGTAGGATGCACGATATCGCTGCACTGTTTGAAAGCCCCGATCGTGATGGTCAAATTTTTCTTCCACCAGACCCCAACTACGTACCAGGTGTATCTACGACATTGCATCAGCCTAACTCTGTCCTTACCTCTTCAAATGCACCCGACAATGCCTCTACCTCTGTTGATCAGCCTAATGTGGATGAACCTTTGTTGGATTCTTTGCCCTCTTCCCCGTGATATGCTAGCACATTATTATTTGTTTCTGGTTCTTTGCTACTAGGCCTTAATCATGTCTTTCTTCCATGTTGTAGTTTGACGGATGTTCCTCCTCTTCGGAGGAAAAGGAAAACAAAGTGCCATCCCGCTGATGTTGCTTCGATATGGTGTTTCCAATCAATGTCTTTTACTCCTTCTACCGATACTTTGGCCTCCAAGTCAAGGTAATGTTGCAAACTATATTTTTATGCATGCCAGACTGAAACCTATTTGTTGAATGTGTTGTGGTTGCCAGTTCTTTGTTGGTTCGAAGTCCTTTGGCAAAAGACAAGACGCCTTGCGTTCGACCCTCTGCCTAGCAAAAGACTCATGGGTGATGTTCTTCGGCCTATGGCTCTCCTCTTCGTTTGTTGCGTTTGTTTTGTGGTGCTTAAATTTTATTATTTACATTCGTCTCCAATTACCACTACATAAAAAGACCTGTTTGGCGTCGGTCAAACACGTGTTTTGGCGTCGATCATTGACCGACGGTATTTTGAATAGCGTCGGTCGATATAGCCGACGCCAGATTTGGTGACGTTAAAATTTAGCGTCGGTTTTTGACTGACCGACGCTAAGTCATCAGCCGACCGACGCTAAATCAACTGAAAATAAAAAAAGAATAGCAGCTGCAGCTGTAGCCGCTTCTTGTTTTTCTTTCTTCTCCTTCTTCTTCTTTTTTCTCTATTCCAGATTTAAATTCTCTTCTCTATCTTCTTTCTTCTTCTTTTTCTTCCTTTTCTCCCTCTTCTTCTTTCTTCTTCTTTTTCTTCCTCTTCTTCTTTCCTCTTCCTCTTAATTCTTCTTCCTCTTCTTCTTCTTCTTCTTATAGGGATGCAAATAAACATGAAAGAAAGAAAGGATTAGTAAAATCGAATCAGACCAAAAATAATGACGAAAAATGCTTAACTCTTGTTGTTTCTTCTTTTCTTGATGTTTGGATCCGGATATGGGTTTTTGGTTCATGGAAAAGAGAAAGGAAGATGATGAAGTTGAGAGGAAAAAAAGGAAGAGAAGAGGGGGGTTTGAGAGGAGGCGGCTGCATAGTGTTGGGGAGGGTAGGGTTTCAGCTTATTAACTATTTATATGGGTGGTTTATGTGAAAGTATTTAGCATCGGTCGACCAAAAACTTTTTGCTTCGGAAAAAACTTTTCTTTGCTTACTTGCTTTTCCTCCACTCGATGCTTCGTTCTCCTCAAATGATGATGATTAGCCCTTGCGCGCCATGGCCTGAACTCGCGCTAAAAAGCGCATATTCACTACTTAGAGTATGTGCGTACCTTTCACTTATCGTATTTGTTTGTTGGGGGAGTTCCTCTTACTGATTCTCTCATCTCTTCTTCATCTGTGTGTTCCGTAGGTACTCCTCGAGTTTGTCCACAAACCCTACAATAATGTGCCACCGTGTAGTCCGTGGTGCATTTTGGTTTTCCTCGTGGGTTGTTCAGTCATTGTCGCCTGATCAGTACCCAACTGCTAGCAGATCTTTTGTCCCGATTGTGTGCTTGGCCAAACTTAGGTGTTGCTGGCTGCTGATGTTTGCTTTTCTGGGCACTTTCGGTGTAGCTTTGACTTGTGTAATTTATATTGCGTTCTTTCCTGTGCGAACTTTGTTCACTTTTTTTATCAAGTCAGCTGCCTCCTTGCGTTCTTCTACATCATGCTTGCAATTATGTTGTCTTCTTCAATGTGTTCGCTGTTTGACCGAATTCATATCTCACGCTCTCACATTCTTGGAGTCAACTTCACCCATGACGGTAGCCACACAAGTGTTATGACACACGCTGATGTTACCAAAAATCCACACTTTGATACTATCATTGACACAAAATCAGAGGAAATGGCGCAATCGCCTTTCACTTGGTTGTTTAGACACGATATTATATTTGGGGTTGCCAACGTTGTTTTGCTACTATTGTGGCGCTTTCTTCTGGCCAGGGGAGGCCCTAAAACAGACATGCCAGAGGAGGGATCCACAATCCCTTCATGTTATTAGATTGGCAAAGTAAATGTGCCTTTATTAGGTAGTACGCCACCTTTGCTAGACAACTTACTTGCAATCAATGGTGATGCTCGCTCAAGACATTTTCATGCCAACATTCGTTCATATAATGATAAATTTTCATGGACATCGTACGTAGTCAAGCTTGATCCCACATACTCCATTCTCGAAGACCATATATTTGGTTCTATGCTAGGAGAATTATCACTACATGAGCTCATTGCTCCCTTCGGAGGGGCAGCAACCACTTATATGCAGTTATATGTTTTTAACCCAACTTTCGAACTCACTGCTCAACTCTCAAATGTTGTTGGTGGAACATGTGCCTTGTATACGCAATTTGTGGATGATCTCCAGGATATGTTAGACGAGAACAACATTTTGACTCAAAGCTTCGTAGGGTCTGCGATGCTCTGCGTGATCCGGACAACCAAACCCTCCGCCTTCGTATCACTGGGAGCCAAATTGAGTGTGACAACATGTATGAATTACCCACATGATCTGAACTTTTTGGTTTGATCCAGAGCAAATTTTTAGCCAAACCAAGATGATCGTGACATAATCGTCAACAACCGCTCCATAGGGCTACGTCGCATTACAAGTTTGAACCTTCTTTTTAACTCATTTCACTTTCCTTTACTCTTCCTATATCGAAATGATGGTTTTCCATAAAAAATTTGCTACAACCCATTGCATGTTGATCCATTACACAAGAGAAAACATGTTACTCATAGGGAATATTATTGTTTTCGTCTTCAATATAGACTAGCTGAAGGCTAAACACTTGTTCGTGCAGGAAGAGCGCTACAACATTTTTGCAATGATACAATCACAACCATAGATTGAAAGAGCCTTACTTGCGCCCGAATCTGAAGAAGCTACGCTTTGACATCTATAAAAGTCTCTACGATGCTCTAAATCGCGGTGATTTGGATTCACGTAATCTCGATCGTGTGATAAATCCACCATCCTTCATTGCTACACTTTGCGTAAAAATTGCATTAACTAGGTTCACCTGCTCAATTACATTGGAAAGTCTACATGTTGCTTCCTTTCCAGGTAGCGTTTGCTACATGCAACAGTTGTATTGTGATGTTATGGTTGTCGTCCAATACCATGGTAATCCTGATCTTTTCATCACATTCATGTGCAATGCCTATTGGCCAAAAATAGTATCTGCATTCCAAGATGTCGTTGGCCCACACAATGAGGATAAGCCCATGGTGGTGGAGCGTGTCTTTAGAATGCGCCTAACCCTCCTTAAAGAATATTTGACTAAAAAATACTTTGGCTCCTACATAGCAAGTTAGTCATTCCATTGCGCATGTTTTCTACCTGGGCCTCTATTCCATGCATATTTCAATCTCTAATACTATTTATATTTTTTCCGAACACAGATATGCAAACATTTGAGTTCCAAAAACATGGATTGTCACACGTCCACATAATTTTATGGTTGGTCGAGCTAGATAAAATTACGACAACTGCTAAGGTAGATGCATATATCTCAGTTATACTCCCTGGCCCTACCATCGACCTAGTTGGTTATGATGCCGTCACGAAGTTTATGTTGCATGACCTATGTGGTGAGGCACGAAATTGTTTGTCGTACATGAAAGATAACTGATTTCTAAGTTCTTCCCTAAATTATATTCGTCAGGGACAACATTTGATGCAAATGGATATGCTACCCATCGAAGAAGAGCAACAAACATTAGGGCAGTAAATTCAGGAACAGTTTTAGACAATGCCTTTGTTGTGTCGTACAATCATTACTTAATTGTGAAGTAGTAGGCATATATAAACGTTGAAGTATGTTTGATGACGCTAGATTTACCGCATTATCTCACCACATTTGAGCGACATTCCCCTCATTTTCCACCAATTTGTGTTAGTTTCTAGGAACTTTCATGCAAATTGCATATTGTTGCCCTTTGGCCCTCTCTAGGGTTGTTTGATGTTGTTTTCAGTTATTTTTATGAGATTTCAGGTTACCACATTGCTGAGGATCTTTTCAAGAGCTCGACGCTTCAAACGGGGACCAATTCGGAGTTCGAATAGAGCGAGAATCATCGAAGGAGTGAAGCTGAAATTTTTCCCAGCAACAGGAAAATGTGCGCCTCAATCTTGGAAAAAGTGAACCGACGCACTTTTTGCTGTTTTCTGAATTTTTAGGATTTTGGGGTTTTTAACCCTGAAAGAAAAACTAAACTTCATTCTTGACTTTTGACGTACGAGAGAGAGAAAATAAGAGATTTTGGGAGTTCGTAACCACGATTGAGCGGGAGGAAACCTACGATTGGTCAGAGGTTTGATCGGATCAACAAGATTAGTTTTCTTCGGAGCAAGATGACCTTCTCTCCAGTGTTTCTATATTTTGTATATGTGAATTCTTTCGAAGCCATGAGCAGTTAAACTCTTAGGTCTGTTTAGATTAGATGAAACTCCAAGAAGATTTTATATGAATGATGTTGGATTTGATGTTAATTGAGGTTTATTCAGACTTTTGATGCAATTTTTTAAACCCTAATTTAAACGTTTTGATTGATTGACCTATTGTTAGGTTCCTATTTATCTTAGATTTTATAGTTCTGACCAAGAACTTGAGTCATTCTAGAGTTTAGGAAGTCGTTAAGCTTTGTCGGTAACTTGAACATAGAACCGGTACACTTAATCTCTTTGCGTTATCTATGTGGCATTTTATCGAACACCTTGCATGCATTCTTGACAAATCACAAGTTATCTTGACCATTGGAACTTTTGGGTTTGATAGGATATTATCTCTACGACCTGGCCATGGAGTAGAGATTACTGTAGGAAGTGCCGAGTCATCAAGTCTATCGAACCGAAATTGCATTGCATCTATCCGCCTTAATCGAACTAGAGTGTATTCAAGTATGGACAAACACCTTAATCTATCTTCGAAACCCCAACTTGTTACTTGTTTACTTTTCCATTCTTAGATTAATTAGTTCACAACCAAAACCAATTCCAAACCTTGAAACCCGAACTGCTTAATTCACAATTGTTGAGTAATAGAACGGAAAGACCCTAGGGAAGAACGTTCTTGCTATAGCATTCTAGCAAGTTAAGATTTGGTGTGCGTTATTTCACACATCACTATCACAAAGCCTAGCTTATTAAATATTTGATCAAATATATTACGAAAGGACCAGATTGTTCTGAAGTTGTTGTTGAGAATACTACTGTAACATCCATCCCGAACCGACCCGGGTTGAACCCGTGGTCGAACCGGTTTGAACATCACCCGAAGATTCAGCAATAAAATAAAGGAGAAATAACTTTGAAATCGAATTAAAACTTAAAACAAGCGTAAGTCGGAAGCGCCTCCATTATTCAAAATCCAAAACTAAAATACAAATTACAATCCAAACCAAGATTTCCTTACAATACCGAAGTTCAAATCAATAGATACAAAACAACCCAATCCCAAAATAGTCAACGTAAAACCCAAAAGATGGTAAACTCCTGTCCAAGCCTCCGAAGATCTTTTCCATGCCAACAACACATCGACACTCGACACACAAAGAAGCTCCCAAACTTTCACTCACACACTTTAACACGCGCACCTGAAAAGAGACACTGGAGGGGGTCAGTTTCCTAATGAAACTGAGTGAACCCACTGGGTTTAACTATGCGCCGAACCTAGCCAAAAGGAGAGATTCCAAACTCCTCACATAACATCATCAATGGAATCAGACTCAACCTTTACCGGTTTTAAATCCCTAGCACAGTCTAGGTGGTCATACAGTTGCCATTCTCAGTTCAACATTCTCAATCCACATTAATAGTAATATAACATAGTTTAACATGCACACATATTAACATCATATCACCGGACAACTCATCATATATCCAGGAAGCATCTTACATGCAGGTCACATCACCTCACAAGTCATCTTGCACATCACCATCAATGAGCACACACATACACAACCCACACCATCATAATACGCATTAACCACTAAGCATCAAACCCACGGTTGAAACCATCAACACCAAACAGTCCTCAGATCAACCCACAACCCCCACAGCTCATCACATCACATATCAGTTCATACACTCATCCAGCACAACACACACACACACCCACAACAGTACACCACTTCATTTACTAGGTGAGTTAATTGGGAGCCATAAGGAGTTGTTCCCCCGCTACCCCGCCGGCCATCACATCATCCCGACGCATCCATAAAGGATCCTTCCCCGAAGGAGTATACCATCAGACGCATCCATATAGGATCCTTCCACGAAGGAGAACGACAACCGACCTTGGTAACCCAACCAAGGGATTCACCCCAGTGAATCAGACTCACTCTCAACCAATATTTCGGGTGGGGTAACGTTGGCTCCTTCCGGTTCTATCAATTTAATTCTAATAAACACAGGCATACCAAATTACACACATCACAAGCAATTCCATGCAACCAATTCCACCTTCCAATTCCACAATCCAGGTCCACAACACAATTCCACAGTCCAAATCCACATCACAAGTCAAATACACATGTCAACAACGCAATCTCAATCAATCAAACCAACTCTCAATTCCTCCAGCCAATTCCATTACCAAATTCCATAGGCCAATTCCACGTACCAATTCCATTGTTCCAATCCATATACCAAATCCATCATCTGATTCCATGTACCGATTCTCATCCCAATTCTATCAGTCAATTCCATGTACCAGTTCTATTGGCTAACTCTAAGTCATAATTCTACCATATTAATCACATGAACAACCTGACATCACACAAAACATCAATTCCACCGACATCAGCACATAACATTGATTCAACCAAATCATGTAATCACAACACGCAATTTTATTATTCAATTCTATGACATGGTCCAATATCCCTATCACTTTATCTACTCCTAACCCACATAGCACCCCTTTCACTCAAATATCTCATAACATCAAGTCATCCACCCAACACGTAGCATTAACTCAATCCACTATCAAATATACTACCACAATTCATTTCATCCAACATCCCACACTCAAATCACTTTCCACTAAAATACAACATTTCACATACACAAACAATTTAAGGGTAAACGGCTAGCTCACCGGCCACCCCCACCTGCAAGTACAGGGGTAGCCATGTCATGAGTCCCAGGGTTACTCTTCTGTACATCCTTCATTGGACGACCCCACATTGGCAGGGTCATCCACCTGTTCATCATTTATAGGGCGACCCTACATTGGCAGGATCACCCTCCTGCAACCACAAACTGATACAACATGTGTACATATAATTTCACAGGTTCACAACCCAACCCTCCTACGCTCATTACTAATTCCGTTTAATTTATCATCAATGTTAATTATTTCCCCAATCCCAGCACACCACAGCAAGCCAACAACCATCAACCCATTTATCAATTCACATTCACACGACAATCAATCAACACAATTCACATAGCAATCAAATGCAGAACATTCTTCCCATTTTACCCTCTTCCAATTCCATGCAAAACCTATATTCATCTAAGTCAAAGTTTCAACTCCTCACACCGACTATTACTACCTATCGTACGCTAAACCCTCACCTTAGCCTAGAAGAAGCCCCTGAATTATGTCTAGGAAGAACCGTCTCATCGTCCTGATTCCACCGGTCCTGACGGTGCGTCAAACGGAGCTCTAACGAATGAGTTACGCCTGAATCTCTGAATTAACACCAACGACACTGCCAAACAGACCCTTAGCTCAAACTTCCCGAACACACCACAGTTTAACTGAAATCACAAACTGATCACTTAACTTTCCAAAAACGCTGGAAGGCCACTGAACTTTACTGAACTCTCCAAACAGCCCCCCCTTTCTTCATCGATCACCTTGAAGCCACCGGCGAGCATTCCGACAGCCGCCGCCGGTGGTTCCCACATTCTTGGGACGCTCTCCCGCTGTGCCGCCATCACCGACAGCGTCCGCCGACTCCTTCTGATGACATCGCTGCTGTCGGAAACTTGCATCGCTGCCAACCGCACCTCGGTTTGCGTGCCTTGAAGCCATCGCCGACAATCCCCTTCCCGTACGTGCGTGCTCCCTCTCTCTTTCTTTTTGCGCTAGCCGTCAACTGTTTTCCCTCGGTTTGCGTGCTGCCCCCTTTTCTCCCAGCCGAACCCTCCTCTCCTCTTAACCGAGCGGGCCGGATGGACCCATCCACTCTTCAACTCACGAGCAGGCCTTAGGCCCACTCTCTATTCCCCTTCCCACTGCTGAGCGGGACTAATCTCCACCACCACAACTTAAAATAGAACCCATTCCCCTGTACACATTTTCCCGCCAAAGTCTTCTTCCCATCTTCTTCATTTCACTGCTGCTTGAAATGATGGGTGAGCCAAGCCTCTTTAATTATTTGATAACCCAACGCCAACCTTCCACCCAAGCTCTTGGGTCGGATCAATTGGTCCGACCAATTGATTCGGCCTACCGATTTAAAACTTGAACCCAACAATTAACTCGTAAATGATTTATTTCGCCAAACAAAATAAATTACCTTCACAAATTAATTAATTAAATCCGAATTAAAATCCTCAAAGTTTTAACCAACAAGGTTTAACCAAGAATTTTAAATTCTAACCGGTGACTCGGAAACGGGATGTTACAACTACTACCAGCGAACCATCGTTTACGACAGTCCATGAAGCACCCGTCCATGAGATTGCAGAGTATCTTGATTTTCGTTCAATTTCATCGTACGAAATTGTATGTCGCTTCTTCAAATTTTTGACCCACGAAAGCTCCCCATCTATTTTTCCCTTTTGTGTTCATATGCCAAACGAGCAAATGGTAACGTACGAGGAGCGCCAACCTGTTTCTTCCATGTTGTGCAGACCGAACATTAAAAAAAAACTATGTTGAGTGTAACACCCGCCCCGAATCGACTCGGATAAAGCCGTGGTCGAACCGGTTATGAGCATCACTAGAATAAATAGAACTGAAATAACCAAAATGAAATCAATGGAAATAAAATTCATAGAAATATAAACCTTAAAACAAAAGACGGGGATCCCCATTTAAATACATTTCAAACCACAAGCAGCCAAAAACCTCTTAAACAACATTAACAACAAATCACATTTGAAAATTCTCCAAACTATCAACTGAAATGAAAATACACAAAATTACATCCTCGTCCTCGGTCACCGTCCTTCAGTCTTCTATCTCAACTCCACTACCAACCACCAACGACTACTGCTCCAAGCTCAACTCCTACTTCTAACTGAAAGAGAAACTAAAGGGGGTTAGTTTCCTAATGAAACTGAGTGAACCCACTGGGCTTAACTATGCGCTGAACAACCTAGGGAGCATGTCAGACTCCCAATTTGGAATAGATCAATGGGACCTACTCTTACGTCCAGTTCATTTTAACAACCTAATAACATAATTCTAGGTGATCGGAGAATTCCCTCTATCTCTATTCCCATAATGCATCTCCCCAGCAATGTCATCCAACAATCATAAATAATCCAACACAAATCCAGAATTAATAAATTGAATATCACATCATCACACATCATTTCGTAATGTACAAGAATCAACCTCAACACGGTCCAGCAGCACATCATATATCATTCACAATCACATCCAGCACAGCACCCTCCCCCCCACACACACACAATAGTTCACATTTCAGTTAACTAGGTTAGTTAATTAGGCACCATACCCCACCGACAATCACATCCAAACGCATCCAACGAATCCTTCCCCGAAGGAGTATTCATTCTGACGCATCCTCAAAAGGATCCTTCCACGAAGGAGAAAATCAACCGACCTTGGCAACCCAATTAAGGGATTCACCCCAGTGAATCGGACTCAATCACAACCAGTATTTCAGGTGGGGTAACGTTGGCTTCTTCCGATTCTACCATTTAATTTCATTTAATTAATTCCACATATCAACAAACACAATTCCATTCAACCAATTCCATGTCCCAATTCCATTCAACCAATTCCACTTCCCAATTTCATTTCTCAATTCCACATCACAAATCCACACTTATTAAGGGTGGATTGCTAGCCTTATCAACCACCCCGCCTTGGCAAAGTGATGGGCCTGGTGCTGGGCACGGTGCTAGCTCCGGTGTTGGCTCCGGTGTTGGGCACATAGTCTGGCTCGGTCCAGATGATCGGGTCATCTTCTCGCTCTTGGATTAGGGCACGTAGAAACATGCCTGAGAACTTCTCCAATCTAGTTGGAGGCACCTCTTCTTCATTCTCCAAGTCTGTATCCGTGTCCTCCACGATTACCCTCATCATCCGTCACCACCTCTCCTTCTCTAAGCACCATGGTCCTATGGTTTGGACAATCTCTTCAGATGTGTCCTCTCCCTTGACATTTAAAGCACACAATTCCACTAGGACGTGGATTAGAATTTGGAACATTAGGAGCGTTGGGAGCAAGTGTTACCCATGGTGATGTGTCTCGTGCGTTAGGGCCTGGTCGGGGCCTGGTGCTCCGGTTAGCGCCTGGTGCTCCGGTTAGCGCCTGGCCTCCAAGGGGTGTTGCTTGCATGGGAATTTCCCCTCCAAGTGCAGGCATTAGGTGGCGGGACTGTGGCCTTCTTTCAAAGCCATTCTTCAGCTCTCTCTCTCTACACGGATGGCAAGAGCCACAAGGTCATCATAATCAACATAGTTGATTATGTACACCTGGTGCATGATGTCTCTTTGCAGCCCGTTGGTGAACCTGGAAACTCTGGCTTCCTCATCTTCCTTCAAGTCAAGCCTGGTCATGATGTGAACCACGGCCGGCTATGCTCCGTGACCCTAACCACCACAAGCTGATCTCTTAGCAACAAGTTGAACCTATGAAACCGGGATGGAGAGTACTTGGACCCACTAGCACACGAAGTCTACGAACCCTAAGTGTCCAGTCGAAGGCGCCACTTCAAGGGGGGAATACCCTAAACGATAAGCCAATACCTTAAGCAATGCAACAATGAGCAAAAGCTTGAAGGGAAAAAGAACTAAGTTTTGAGAGAGTTTTATTAATCAAAGGTTATTCTTCTAGTGAGGCCGACGACCTTTATTTATAGGGGAGGAGTAGGGAAAAAGCTCTACTATTCCTCCTATGATACTACTTCCTAACTAATAAGGAAAATAAACAAGATTCCTAAGTAGGAGACTAAAAAGACTAAATTAATCCTAATAAATTGGAACTAGAAGGGAAAAAAATAAATCAAACACTAAAGAGTCTTAGACAAGAAGTAAGATCCTAATCTGGCAAAATCCAAGCCACCATGTAGGAAAAAACAAATCAAACACTAAAGAGTCTTAAACAAGAAGTAAGATCCCAATCCGGCTAACCAGGTGGCCTTGCTTTGGTTGGGTTTTATTTTTCTGTTTTTCTAACCTCTTTTTGTATTTCTTTTCCTTGATGGATTTTATGGCCACCAACTTTTTCTGCCTTACAATGAAACTGAAAACAACAACAAACAAGATCAGTAAACACAATGAAGCTATTTAGGGGTTCTCGAAGATTTTCTGAAAAGCAAGTAAAGATAAGGGATAGAATCGGTCCTAGTGTCGAACCGTGCTCTGATACCAGCTGATGTGAACCGCTGCAACTGTGGGCAGACGACCCTAACCACCGCTAGCTGAATACCTAAGCAACGAGCCTAACCTATGAAACCTAGGTGGAAAGCACTTGGACCCGCTAGCTATAAAGGAATTAGGAACCTAAGTATCACGTGAATGGTGCCACACCAAGGGGTGATTACCCTAGATGATAAACTGACCTTAAGCTAAGTAACAACGAGCAAAATCTTGAAGGGAAAAAGAACGTGTGTTCTGAAATTTATTGAATCAAAGTCTGAGTACAAACGTAGGCCAAAGGCCTTTATTTATAGTGAGGGATTCGGGAACAAGCTCTCCGAATCCTTCTATAATTCTAACTCTATAAATCATAAAAGATTCCTAAACAAGTGGAAACTAAAGAGGAAGTTCAACTAAAATACTTATAAATACTAAACAAGAAGATAAGCCCTAAACTGGCTAATCTGGCAAATATGGAGAAACCCTAATCCGGCTCCAGGCTGGAATTCATGTCTAATCCGGATTAGGTGAGCAGAATCCTAGTTAAGCAAGGACTCCGTCAGTTATTCTCCGAATCCAACAAGGATTGGTAGAGGGTTATCCTGGGGCCATAAGGATTCCTATGCCTTTGGAAAATCCTGAAAAGTACGGGTGGATTGCTGGCTCGGCTCAAGTCACCTCGGTGTAGTGCCCGGGTATCGCCCTGGCGCCTGTGGCAGGCTCAATGCTGAGCCTTTCAATATTTTGGCCAGGCCTTCAGTCCTCTTCCTTTGGCGGGCCTCTAGGAATGCTTCAAGGGGGTCTCTGGGCAGGGGTTTGGCCCTAGGGCTCACAAGAATTGTCATGGGGCCTTGGCTTGGTGTTAGGCTGAGCCCGTGTCCGTGTCCGTGTCAGCATCAGTGCCTGGCATGGCATCATCCTGGTTCCCAATTGGCCTGGGCCTGGGGGAGGTTTATATTTGAACAAAGTAACGTACCTAGGCTTGAGAAACCTCCCAAAGGCACGACTAGAAAATAGCCTCAGCCCTAAGCGCTTCTTGTACGGGCCTAGGCTTCGGCCACGTATTGGTGACCCGAGTGGGGTGTAGGAATAGGTATTTGCTCCGGGGCTGGTGATTGGGATCACTTCATTAGGGCCTAACACCCCAAACTTCTTCATCCTCTACCCTGCTGGGCCGAAACATTAAACCCCAGCGACTTATTCAATGGGCCAAAATGCCACTTAAATCCATCTTAAGCTTGGTTGAATTTATTCAACTTAATTAGGACATGAGCATTTCTAAGCCAATTAATCCAACAACTTAAGATGACCAAAAGCACTCTAGGCTCCCAACCCTAAAGCTAATTTAGACACGGATCACATCTACGACGAATTAATTGGTTTGATACGTGTTTTTGTACCACTTGATAACATCGGTCTAAGATGATGAAGGCAATCAGTTTTCACCCTTTTCCATGTTTTTCTTCACTCTTTTTGATCCCTCGTGATTGTGGCTTGAGATTAGACGGAATCCAATTCGAAATCTTGTGTTGAAGTTGTAAGGGGCTAAGGATCAAGTGGCTAATGTCAAAAGAAAATGTTCAAAAGAAAAGAAAAGAAAAGCTAAGCTAGGCAAGCTCGGCACCTAAGTCAAGTGTCGGGTTGAGCACTAGCAAAGGCAAAAGCTGTGAGCTAGGCAGTTTCAACACCTAAGTGAAGTGTTGGATCGAGCACTAGTATGCAGTTGAAAGAAAAAAAAAGAAAGAGAAAAAAAAATGAATGAAAATGGAAAGAAAAGAAAGAAAAAAAAAGAGTTCTCAAATGTAGCCCTTGATCCTAGCCAGAGTTTGTAAAGTGCGGATCTAGAAGCGGATGAAGTCAAGTCGATAGCCACATCACGATCACTCACCACTTTCCAAAATTTTCTCTTACCCCCGTTTTATCCGTTCCATTTCCCGAGTTCAAGTCCTTTTAATTAGAGTCGGTGTTGTCGTGGTCGGTTTTTCTGTGTCCCAATCAACCACTACTTGTAGTGTGCAGAAAATAGTGAGGTCTAGGCTTGTTTGGTTGACGTTCTTGCATGTGTAGGTTTAGTTTGTTTGTGGAACAGTTTAAGCCGAATTGTTATTGCTTGAATCTCAATGGACCGATCTTGTCATTTGTGAACTTGGATGTTTTCTAATTCATTTGCTTGAGGACAAGCAAAGCTTAGTCGTAGGGGAATTTGATGTGACTATATTTGGTGCATTTTAAGCCTTTGATTAGCCTAAGGATTTCCCATGTTTGATCTCATTTTGCTATGATTTATATGCTTTTATTGAAGTTTTATGCAAAGTGCTATTTTGTTGTCCGGTTGCCACTTTGAGGCCAATTCCATGTCTATTGGAGATGTTGTCTTTGCATTTTCAGGTTTTGGCATTAAATTACTGGTGACAAGGAGCACGTAGGATCAAACGGGAGGTCAATCAGAGCTAGGACGGAGGTTGGCCGATGCAAGTTTGGGAAAAATGCACCTTAAAGCTGAAGAAGTTTTCGGCCGAAAACTCTAAGTTCTCGGCCGAAAACTCTAAACAGGAGGTTGAGGTTCGATTTATGAAGAAATTTTCGGCAAAAACTTCCCAGAGTTTTCGCCGAAAATCTATGAAGGAATGCATCAGCCCGTCGGGTTTACAAAGGCATTTTTGGCGAAAATGTTACACAGTTTTCGCCGAAAATGTAAGGGTTTTCCGGTGCAGTATATAAGGAGGAAGAGGGCGAAAATTAAGAGAACAATTCATTAACTTCAGATTTCACACTTCATCAAAATCCTTTTCTCTCAACTTCTCAAATACTTCCCTCCTCATCTCCAATCCACAACCCTAGAGCAAGGTCCAAATCAAAGTAGAGGAGCTTGGATTGTAGTCCACAACCTTGGAAGAGGAGCTTGCAAGAGGAGGATTGCCATGGTGTTCTTGGTGATCATCTTTCTTTCTCTTTCCTTCATTTCCTTGGCCATGTGTGGCTGATTTCGTAGGTTTCCTTGGATTGATAGATTAATTGTGCTAGGATAGAGGTTGATTGTACAAATATGCCATGATTGATCTTGGATTGTAAGAAGATGGTCTCTAGACTTGTTGTTAATTCCATTGATGGTTATGGCTTGATTGGTCTATTATTTGTGATGTAATGCATGAGAGTGCTTAGATTACATTGTAGTTCTTGGGATTGAAGGGAGTGTGTTCTAAGAGATTAGATCATCTCAATTCAACCATAGTTACATGATTTCTCACTTGTGCATTTTATCGAACACTTAGTGTGCATTAGGTTTTTCATTCAATTGAACTTTGATTAGTCTTTTGATGATTCTCTTAGTGTTAGGACATTGACATGAGAGTGTGGTGTCTAGCCTAGTGGTCATAGAGTCATAGGAGAGGGTTTTGTAGCTTGGCATTTCATCAAACACCTTTAATGCATCCTTAGTCACTTAGCTTGAGAGCGAGAGCCTAGGTTGAGTGGTTCTAGGATAGGGATTTAGTGCGACGAGAGTGCATTGAGTCTATAGAAGGGATTTGCGTGGTCATTCGATTGCATCCTCGATCATGTTTGGCTTGTTTGTGCATTTGTTCCTCTTGAGCATGATGAAGCTATCTTTCCAAGTTAACCTCCTTTATCTTTGTTTTGCACCGTTTTGTTTTGCTTTCTTGCTTAGTTTTCCTTTATGTTTTATTTCATTTTCAAACTAAAACCAATTTCAAAGAATAGACCGTCCATGAACCGTGTGAGTATTAGCTATTGAGAGAGCCCTCGTGGAATACGACCTTGATTGTTGTGAAGTTAAATCTCACACATCAATATCTGAACCGAACTAGGGCGATTTGAACTAGATCCTCTAGGTGTTCAATCCACCCTAAAATAGATCGTTGGTGACTCCACCGAATCATTTTCTCAACCCATACCTCTCTTTTGCGCCTTCCGCGCAGGCCGACCCAACCACGTTGTGACATTTAGCGAAAGCCGCATGCACACTTTAAGGGTGTGAGAAAGGAGTATGTTCCCGGACGGAAACTTCCACGACAGTGTTAGTTTAATTAATACACTTTTCGAACCGTTATGGTACACCCCACCTCGAATCGCCCGAGGAAAACCCATTGGTTAGACCAGGAATCGTGTGTCACTGTTAAAATACAAATCCAAAATCAATAAATACTATTAAATCACGATAAAAAAGAATGTAAAACGACACTAAGCGGAAGCTTCCATAATTCAAAACAAACTCCAAAATTTACAATCTCAATTCCAAAACCATTAATAATTTCACAAATCTCAATAGTCAACCGAATTAACTATACAAGTCAAACTTTAGGTCCTCGTCACAACCTTCAGATTTCTAGCTCAACTCCACTGCCAACCACCAACGACTGCTGCTCCAAGCTAAGCTCCTACTTCTAACTAAAAAGAGAGACTTAGCCTAATTTCAGACTCTAAATTCTGCCCCAGAAGATCCGTCTCATCGTCGTGGTTCCACATGTTCTGACGGTGCGTCATTTGGACTCCAAACGAGCAAGATATGACCAAAAGACTTAACTGCAACTCTTCAAAAGTTCTGGTGATGAAACTGAGCATTTCCCACTAATTCCTAGCATAGTCCCTCAACTTTTTCAGTTATGCAACGGTGCTCAGAACTTCCGAAAGTTAGCAAAAAGCTCCCAAATCCTTAAATGACAAAACCCCACAGTTAAAGACCATTACAGCAAATTCCCTCAAAGTTTCATAACAATCCACCAATTTCCAGAAATTACCACAAGGCTACTTAACTTTCCAGAGGTGCAGAGGGGTCACTCAACTTCCTTAGGTTACCCTTTGGTTACCAGACTTTCTGTGGGTTACTAAACAGTCACCTTCTCCAACCTCTAGTACCGGCGAGTTGGTGCCGTCGGTGGCGAGACGCCGTCGTCCTTCCTCGTCTCTCCTCCTCTGATTACTCACACCACTGTAGGCCTCGACCTCTCCTCCTCTCGGTTAGGGCTCCGCCGCCGTCGTTCCTCCAATCCCACGAACCAACGACGCCATCGCCATTCCTCCTAAACCCCGCTACCGGCGTCGAAGCTCTCCTACCCTCGACGAAACCCAGTTTCAGTCTCCATCTCTCCTTCCTCGTACTCCATCGTCGGCCGACCCTGGTTATGGTGCTTCCCAAATACGACCCTCTCTCTCTTTCTGCAATCAGCGCCTTCATTTCCTTGGGGTTCGTGCCCTGATCCCATCCTTTCTTCAATTCCTGGAACAAAAAACCCTTCTCCCGTCCTTTTTGCTGAACGATAGAACCTTCCAACCCGTCAAAAAAAAAAGATAGAACCCTCCAAGGAAGTGGGCTTTAATCCCACTATTCCACTCCTTCCACTTGGTAACTCACAACCAGCCTCCTCTCTTTCATAACGCTGTTGTTACCTTCCTTTCGTTCTAAGCCAACCAGCACCAATAACTCGGGCCAAAACCCAAGTTCCCACAACTGAACGGGCTAAAGCCCACAAACCCACACCTTGCATAAGTTAACAAGTTGGCCGAGAATATTGATTAGGTAAATTTGGTCGGGTCAAATCCATCCGACCAATCGATTAAACCTCGACTAATTTATTAATTCAATATTCATTAATCCGAAGTTCATTTTAGTTAACCGGAATAAATTAAACCGCGAGTTAACAATTTAATTTGAATTAATTCCACCAAATTTTAACCAACAAATAGTTTGAATTTTTCTGTGAATCTTATTGAGATGGATAAAATATATTAATTACATCATTATTGACAAATAAATAAACTAACTACTAGGGGAGGAAGATACAAATAAGGTGGATTTACAAATAGGAGGACAAGGAAAGGTTGGTAACAAGGTACTTTTCAATAACCACTGTCTTATACAGTTGAGACAGTATATATGGTTGCATCCCGGTAGTACCGTCACCATCTTTTCTTCTTCCTCGAATGCTTCCAGGCATAGGGAGCACTCTGTCGCCTCGAAACGTCCATCAATGAGCTCGATGGCCTCCCTGTGAGTAATTTCTTCAAAGCTAGGGAGAAGCTGCTCCAACACCCACTTTACTCTATTCTTCTTCCGGATGTACCTCACTATTTTGATGACCAATATTGAGATTAGTGTTATCACAACCGGAGTAGAGACCACCGAGATGACGCCCACATCAAAACCTATTTCTTTCAACGCGTAACTGTTGTCATGCGACATTGGAACAATAAACAAAGCAACTCCAAAACAGACAACTTGAGAAAATAGTCGATGAGTGCAACCTTAGAACAGAGGAACACAGAAACAGAAGAAATAGAGGAATAAAGGAAAAATAGGGATAGAGAACAGAGGAGCCAAGGAAATAGAGGGACACAGAACTTGAGGGAACAGAAGAAAAGTATTGGGTGTGGGGATGTGAAGGAATATGCATAGCACCCATTTTATAAGGCTTTCAATACAACGTGTATAAGATTAAGATGAAGAAATAGTTGTACAGTGTAATTCATTGAATATGAAGATAAATTTAAAAAAGCTTTGTTTGGCCATTTCCACAAAATTTCTAATACTTGAGAAAATGCTTAAAGAAATCCTTGTGTTGTTTTCCCCCACAAGGTAGATAACGTTTGTAAGAGTAATTGGTCCATGCAAGAAGAAATGATAATAAGTCTAAAATATTCATTTCAAATCATGCAATACATTCCTTCCAATTTTGTTCACTATCTCATCTCATTGGTACACAATACTAAAGAATGGAAAACTTAGAATCAGCTACATTAATAATTTGAGCACATAAAAACAAAAGTTGGAATTTTCTTAAGAATGGTTTAGTCTCCATCAACATCTACCCACCAAAAGGGTTGGCATAATGAACGAGAAATTCATCTAATTCAAGTATTCCCACCTTTGCTTTGAGAGAATGCACTTACTTAAACTCCTTATGATGGCAGTTCTGCAGATACCTCTTTTACCTGGGAAAGATTCAAAAAATTCAGCTGGTGTACAGTGATGCAAAGGAGTCCCTGGAGTTCAAAATGGCAGGAGTTCAAGCATGAGTTGATATTATTCGTATCATACAAAAGACTCATTATCCATATCCTTGTAATTTTAGGAAAATGAGGAAGGAGTTCAACTCATCCTCTTACCATACTTTTGTTGTGCTTGTGGACATCATTTAAATCTTCATCTCCATCGTGTTTCAGTTTCTGAATCTGCAAGTGATAAAGGTCAAGAGTAGGGAAAACCGAATTCATTGTAATGCAACAATCATAAATTTATGAGGAAAGTTTACTAATCATGATCAAGGTTAACAAGTTCATATTTCGAAACAAAATGTCAAGATCAGGTAACAAATGCAACATCAAGTACAAAAAAGGATTTAAACATATGATCAGCTATCATATCATCATTTTCCTACTCTACTTATTCAAGCCTCGAGCTTTTCACAGTTGTTTACATAACCATTCTACAGTGATCATAGACTCTATTGGAGCAAAAAGAAGCTCTCACCTTCTTCCCTCTTTCAATGTACTTGACAGCAACGATGGATTACAGAACTATACTAGTATATGTGGCCTGCAAAAAAAAAAAAAAAAAAAAAAAAAAAAAAAAAAACTCATTCAATCACTATATCCACATACCATCTTTACTGAAGAAAAGAAATAATATTCTGTTGTACGTCTTACCCGAGCCTCTCGACTTCTTCCTTGGGGGAAGCTTTGTACCTGAACCAGCATTATCATAATCATTCATCATCAGACTCTGCCTTCTTCAACGCCATTCGTGGTCATGGACGCCAGCCACCTCTATGGCCTTGACCAACAGTTATCGATAAATAAGCTTTCCATCACTTGCAGAATATGAATCCATTGGAGCACAAATTCAATAGCCGAAAAACCACATAAGAGTATCGCATAAATATTTACCCAGGCAAGGGTTGGATTTGGAAGGAAACTATCGGGTCGTTTGGATGGGTGATTTGGAAGGGGGAGATTTCAAATGTCTAGAGACTTGAAATAGTATGAGAATTGAGGTCTCCTTGCTATTTGAAAAATAGATTGTTTAGGTTAAGTGATTTGAGAGATTATTGAGAGAAGGAATTCAGAAAATTAAAAACTAAAAATTAAATTCACATTACAAATGACAAAAATATCCTTCATTAATTGTGAATAGGGGAATTAGTTGAGGTCTCCTTGCTATTTGAAAAATAGAAGGTTTGGATAGGTGATTTGGAGAGACTGTTGGGTAGGGAATTCATAAAATAAAAAATTTGAAAATTAAATTCATGTTTCAAATGACCAAAATGTCTTTTATTAATCATCTACCAAAATTTGATGGCTTATATATGTGGGTTAACTGTAAATAGCTGAATTAGTTGAGGGCAAACTAGTTATAGTGTATCAAATCTCTCTTAAACTCCCCAAAATCCTTACTTTATTGTGGTGATTTTAAAATCTCTCCCAAATTACTTTGGGGTTACCTAAGAGATTTGAAATCTTTCTCAATCTCCACTTTTTTTTGCAGTCCAAACAAGAGATTTTAATAAAATCTCTAGGGCAGGGATTTGGGCCCCAAATCACCCAAAATCCCTCCCTCAAATCACCTATCCAAACGACCTGTTAGTGATTTTGCAAACCAGTTCGCTAATTTCGTTAATCAATTCACAAACCCCAATGCTTAGAAATTACCTCTACATTGTCGAAGGAGTGAACTCGTATCTCTTTTTACCATCTTCGCAATGACAGCTCCTTCTGCTGAACCAGGGCACAAGTTTTCACAGTGGCCTCGGGAATTAGGGCACACACCTAGAGGAGTACTGCTTGGTAATCAAGATGATTTGGAACCGAGCAAGAAATTGTGGGTAGCTCTGGAGATGTCGGAGGAATCATAAATGATAGGGTTTTCGGGTAATGAGTCACGGAGGCTGACGAGATAGGTCTTGCTGGAGGAGGGGGAAGCTTTGGGGCTTCGAAAGTGGATGAGTATGTTGCATAAGGAGGATTGGGGAAAGAAGAGCAAGAAGTTGTGAGGAAATTAGAAGAAGAGAAAGAAGAAGGCTGCTTGAAGATCCTACGATCTTAATTTTTTAGAATTTGCACTGTTGATTTACATAGACACAACTTAATCATGTGGGGGGGGGGGGGTGTTGTGCTTTGTTAATGGATCTTATGGAACTCAAAACTCGCTTCTTTTTCTTTTACCATTGTAGCCGCCCCACAAGACTATCACGACATTAAAGTAAAGAGTGATTGACTTAGAACACACAACTTAATTAGTGGTCCATCGTGGATGAGAGATTTGGCTAAATAGCTGCTATGGAACTCAAAATTCGCGTCTTTACCACCCCAAAAGACTATCTCGTTAGACAATTACCACCAAGTTAAGTAAGAGCAACTGATTCAGAAAACACAGCTTAATCAGCTGCTATGGAACTCAAAACCGGCCTTCGCCATTGCAGCCCACCCCACAAGGCTATCCCCTAAGACTTTAGAATGAAGATTCAAACTTGAAAACCTCACTCGCAAGAAGACTTCGCTTAACTATAATCCTAACTACAAACTGATTCAACCTCAACTATGAACGGGAAGTGACTGTTGCTAATGCCATCCTCTTCAACCTGAATATGATTTTTTTTTTTTTGCAAATAACATATCAACCTGAATATGAGAAAAATAATGAATGAATGAGTTGCAAATGACGAGGATTTGATTAAGAGATGCTGGAGAAAAAAGTATTCAAAGGCGAAAAACAACACAAATTGAAGTGTTTTCAAAATCGGAAAACAACACAACGCTGGAGAAAAAGAGTTTTCAAATCGCTTCAGAGATTCAGAGGTACCAACCACACCTTTCCACACCGTCAGTTCCATCATCTGAGTCTATGTAAGCATCATTCAAATTGAAGTTATTCATCTTAATGTTGTTCCTCGGAGTACTGTCTCAAACTTCCGAACACGATGGATAGTTATTTGGCATGCTCGATTTCATGGAAGACGAGGTCTGCATACCGTTTCCATGCACAAGTTGAGCTTGCTATCACACAAAGCAGTTATAAACGACCTAGAAAAAAACATAAAAGATTTTTTACCCTGGGATTTCCTGAGAGAGAGCCACTATTGATCAGTTCTTTAGGTCCTTGTAGGAGTTCAGCTATGTTTCTCCCACCGGTTTCAATCATCTGTCCAGCCAAGCTCCTTAGAAGATGAGATAAGAAATCTTGATCTATTGATTTCTCCGATTTACTTGCTAAAAAAATACACGAAAAAACCACCGATTTAGCAGGAATAGTTCACTCTAAAAAGCAGCTATATTGATATCAAGTAATGTTTTTGATTCTTACAGTGCATATTGGACAGTGAACTCAAAAAGACTTATCAGCAAGTAGCTACCAGTCTGGTCATTATTCACAGTGTTTGTATTATACTACCAGGCTCGGGATTCGTCTTCCTTCTTCTCTTATTATGGCCAGCCAATCGTCTTTTGCAACTTCTCTTCCCTTCATCAGATCAGAAGTTCAGACCTGCTTTCCATTAGAGCACAGATGGACTGTGGTAAGGATGATCAACACATCAGAGAGTGATTGAAACAACAATCACAAGGTCATAAATTGCAATGAGAACACCAAACGTTCATTCTCATAAGCCAAAGCAAACATCCGAGGAGCTATAGATACATTGAACACAAGAGCTTACAGCTTTTTATTGTAATTTTAACTTGAGGACAGTGAAGTCGTGGTCTGAGTTAACATTGCCAGTGCAACTTAATCAGTCCAGCTCTGCTTGATGATCTCACAGACTCTCTGTTGTACTCGCGCTTGTTCGCGCTGGACATCCTTGCAGCTTCTAAGTTGGCTGGAGAGTTCGGGTTTGGATCGCAAAGCAAAGGCTGCAGCAAAGCGATAAGATTCGTTAGAGATGAATATTACAGAACAGCTACTTCAGCACCTGCAGTGTCAGAGAGCAAGGAAAACTCAATTTACGAAACCAAACTGAATCATAGAAGAAATCAGAAATCCACCTGTATCGAAGAAGGCATTCACAATCGTCGCTCAATATAATATGCCAGAATCTCGTAATAAATATTGCTTTGGACTTTAGGCCCATTTCTCATTAACTTTGGTTTGGCTTTGGCCCATAGAAATTTCTGGTAAAATATCTTAACAAAAAAAAAAAGAGATTAATTAAAAAAATACAAAAAGATAATTAATTTACAGCTCTTTATTCTTATCTAATTCCCATCCCATCTACATAAACAGGCTCTTGGTTGTCAACATGCGAAAAGGGTCTGGAACAGTTTCTTACCCGGGGTTCAACTTCTGCAAGGTTCCTGCTCTTTCATCAACTGGTTCGACTCTATTCTCCACTATCCCCCAACGGAAGTCTCAAAAATCATAGCTGCATGTTGGAACATCTGAAAAACCAGGAATAACTTCTGCTTCCGAGGCACCAAACCTAATAGAGACTCGACTATCCTCCTATGTCAATCAGACATTGAAGACTGAAACTCAGCATCATTCTTATCTTCTACGGTCTCAGCCCCCGCCTCCCACCCCCGTCCATCTACAAATCCACCGCTGACGTTACAGTCTTTGACTGTGAACTGTGATGGGTCATTCTTACACGACTCCCAGAAGGCGGCCTACGGAATTGTCTTATCCAATTCCGACGGACAAGTAATTGACGGGAAGGCAGGGACCTTTTATTGCTTCTCTCCCATAGTATCGGAAGCCAAGGCTCTGCTAGAGGCAACTAAAATGGCAATCTCGCACAATCATCAGAGCTGTATTTTCTCAGACTGCCAAGTGTTGATCCTCGCTATCAATGATCACAAACACAGGTGACCTTGGGAATGCTACGGTTACCTAGGTCGTATCTTTGAACTTACTAAGGATAATAGTCTAATCTCCTTCTGGTTCACCCCCCGTACCAAAAATGTTAAATCGGATTGGGTTGCCAAATCCGCCAGACTTGGTACTCTTAGAGGGGACTGGATTTCATCCTTGTAACAATTTGTCCGACGACTTTGGTTAATGAGAGAGCAGTTTTATTGTCCAAAAAAAAAAGAGGGTGGACCCAAAAAAAAAACCCTGCAGCCGAAGCTTCTTCTCTTCATGATCTTCTTCTTCTGACCTACTACAGCAACAAAAATCGGCCCCCACCCCTTTGGAACTTCAGGTTCTTCTTCTTCTTATTCTTCTTCTTTCATCCTCTGCTCTTCTTCTTCCTCATCTCCTCTCCTGCAAAATAGAAGGACCATAACAAAATAAGTGCCCCCTCCTTGTTTACTAAAGTAGCTGCTGCTTCCTATGCTTCTTCTTCATCTTCATCTTCTCCTGCAAAATATCCCAGCTCACATTACTTTCAATATCTATGCTATGTAGTACATGATGCTTATGAATGTTGTATATTTCTTTATGTATCTTTAGTGAGGTTAAATGACAAGTATAATAAATCATAGCTCTTGTTCCAAGGAGCAAAGACAGGTTCATTGCTTCGATCTCCTCTATTCAATCTAAGCTCTCTTGTTATATCAGTTGTTTTCAAATCGAGTTAAATGAAAAGCATCGAGCAAGTTACAACTTTGTTCCAAAGAGCAAGTTATAAGCCAAATAGTCTCTGCTTTGATTTCTCATTCTAAATAGCCACTTCCTCTTATCTATCTAAACTTTCTATTTATACTATACTATACTAACTCTTTCAGTTCAGTAGCTAAACTAACATGATTATGCTAACTGCCAACTACTTTCTTATCATTTAATGCTATTGCGTTCTTTCTTTGTTAAAGACCAACTAATGAAAAGCACCCTAAACACTCATTTGTAATCCACCATGTCTACAGTAGCATTAAGGTTCAATAGTTTTCATCCTAGAGCAACTCCCTAACCAACCCTGTTAATCATTCGCATCAACCAAAGCCAACACCAACACATAGAACAATACAAAATAGAATCGGTAAACACCCCAAAACTAGGCAGTGCAGCATGAATCTATCAAGTCAGAAACCAAAGACTAAGCCTAAGTTTTAGGTAGAGAAATCTGTTTACAGTTAGTTCTGGTTTAGCGGAACTCTTACCCTTCCTCTTGATTTAGTCCCATAATCGGATGCAGGCTGGGGCCTCGACTCATTCTTTGACAGCATCGGGGCATCATCCATCACCAAACCTATCCAGGGTTTTAGACATTGAAATCAGAAATTGAAAACAGCAAAAAGAATAAAATAGCTACCTTTCCTTCTTTCAGGTAAACTGAAGACCCACGGCAACAGAGAGTCATCTCCGATGGCACCCGACTCAAGCTTCGACTGAGGCGACGGGCCCAGGTACGGTGGCGGCAGTGGAGAATGAGAGCGACGGAAAGAAAGGAGGCAGAGGCTGGTTCAATGGAAGACGGCATGGCTGGATCGAGATCGCCGACGGCATGAACAGCACTGGCGGTGGCCTACGGACGGCGGCGACCACGATGAAGACGGCGGCGGACTCGAGCTGGCCTCGGCGGTGGTGCGGCTGCGACGAACGACGAAGAGACGCGGCGGCGTCTGCGTCAACTTGAAACGACGGTGCAACGAGTGAACGGCGGCGGCACTCCGAGATCGATGGCAGCAACTAAAGAAGAAGGTGAGTATTTAGGGTTTTCTGCATTTTTGTGATGTGTTTCTGGAGATTGAAAGAGAAGAAGATAGAATAGAGAAGCGAGAGATGAGAGAAATGAGAAGAAGAGATGCGACGGTCGAAAATAGAGAGAGAAAAGAGGCTGAATTTTTGGCTTAAGTTTGGATTATATATGATGGCATAAGGGTTACGGTGTGAGCTGTAGTATATTACTAAATTACCCTCGTCTTATAATTGTTGCTTTAAGATACCTTTTGGCCTTTTGGTCTTTTCGAACCCCCCTCGCATGGTTGAGTTTACCGATTCCCACTCGAACCAGTTGGTCAGTCTCCCCTTCCCATGAGTGTGGGCTTGGGTCCAATTTTGGGCTCTAAATGGTTGGATCCTTTTGTTTAAATGAGCAAGAGCTAGCCCATTCTTTTTTTGGGTTTCTAGTCTAATTAGTCTTACCTAATCTCTAATTAAATAATATAAATTAGCTTAATTAAAATAACATAATTAAAACTTAATTATAAACCAATATTCGTTAGCATTCAATAAGATTAGTATCATTAGCCTTGACGTTGTAGTGGCACTCAAAAATATTTTCACTCTAAAAATCATATAAAATTTATCAAAATTAAACGAATCTCAAAACTCTATCAAATTTACCTACATTTGGCCCGAACTACGAGGCTTTGATTCCGATACGAATCAGATACGTAGGCAGTCGGCCGACGCAAGCCCAACAAATAAAAATTCATTGATCTCTTAGATCGTGAAAGTATTTCATAAAACAAAATAAATTATATTTTCAACTAATCGAGTTTAGTAATGTCGGACTTTATGATTTGAGTGAAATCCTCACACCCAAAAACCAAAAACTTTCAAATTAACTAAAAAATAAACCAAGACCACTCGGTTGCAAACCAACTCAAATCAACTTTTCATATCGAACTACGTGGCTTTGATTCCGGTTTCTGGATACGTAGGCAGTCACGAAACTCGAGTCCAACTTTAAAACAATTTTATCATTTTTCTCTTTACACCCTTTTTTTAATCCAAAATTATCGGGATTGGTAGCGTATGTCTTGACATCAACCCAAAACACGTGAATATCCCAAATTTATAAAAATAAGCACAACTTAATATAAAGCACATCAATCGACTTATCGAATTTGGTAGTACCGATCTACCAGGCGTTGTGGGGGTGTTAATCCTTCCCCACACTTAACCGTCCCCCTTATCCAGATCTCTGAACGCAGACCTAGCCCGGTTTTGGTTCAATAACCTGAATCGAGCTCCAAGTGTCCAATCCACTTTTAAGTGATTGGTGGCGACTCCAAACATTTATCAAACCCAACGAAGAGGCCGACGCGACGTCGGGGGATCGCGCGCTGTGGACGGAAACGTTCACGACAACTAGTTCCGATCCGTTTATCATCATCATTATCATTTACCCCAACCCCAACACTTAGAAATCAGCACTCAATCAACAACTAGACCATCAAAATCACAAGAACTATGTGTGGTCTTCCGCTCTTGCGCATCCACCATCACCTTTTTCTGCTTCATCTCTTCGCAATCGCCTTTCGTTTCTACCTGGAAAACCATCTGCCGATCGCGGCGGAGTCCCAGGAAGCTTAGGGCACTCACAACGTCGGTCATGTACGGCCGAACAACCACATCGTCCTGCAGACACATCGCTACTACAGCCACCGCCTGATTCATTCCCCTCACTGGGTCGGCGTCTTTGTTTTCTACCATCGTGGCCGCCTTCTCGAGTTTTCCAATCATGGTATGTTTTAATTTTGTTTTTTATTCATTTAGCTAACTGGTTTTTTGCGGTATGGAAGCGACGACGGACATAATTCCTTGAGAGTTACAGTTGATCTCGATTCGACCGGCAGCCGGTCATTGGAGCAGAGACCTTGACTTCCGGTAAGGCGTCTTTTCCCAGAATTAGCCGTTTTGGGTAAGTTTAATTTACTATTAAACTTTCCATTTATTTAATTACCTTTTTAACTTCCGTTCCAAGAGTTTTAGAGTTGATAGCGTGCCCTTTTTTAAACTAGGGTAATTTTGGTTAATTATACGTTTTCATTTTTTTTGCTTTCCATTTTTAATTATCTTTCATTTAATTTTGATTCCTTATTTTTCTCTAATTAATCTATGTATTTATTAACTGCATTAATGTTTTGCTAATTTTTATCATTTATATTTAATTATGGAGTTAATTTTGATTCCCTAATTTTCAAGTATTCCCTCAAATTATTTACTTTTCGTTTTTTGTTAAAGTGTATTAATTGTTTAATTAGTTTTATCTAATTTTTTTCTCATAGGTGAGAGCTAATTGTTTAATATTTTTAATTGGATCCAATTAATCATTTTGTTATTTTCACACAGTAAGTAAGGAGACAGAAGAGCTGATGACAAATATTCTCTTGCCATATGGGTAAAAACTCGCCAATAAGGGCATAACCTCGCCACCTCGCCAATAAGGGCATAATCTCGCCAATAAGGGCTCATTCTCGCCAATAAGAGCTCATTCTCGCCGATTAGGGCTCATTCTTGCTGATTAGGGCTTCTCGCTATTAACGGCTCTTCTCGCCGATTAGGTCATATTAATAGCTATCCTCGATTCGAGGATAAACCATTGCTCGGTTCAAGTTTATATGTGAATAAGCTCGGTGCTCCAAAGTTTCGGATTTAGTTCCCCTTTCAAATTTTTTCTCTGGAACTCTCGTGAATGTAACTTTTTAAAGGTTTTAACTGATCGAGTTCACAGTCACTTCCCTACCCCTCCCCTCCCCCAATCCCACCTCCTCTCCCCCCTTTCTTTTTTTCTTTTTTTTCTTTATCTCCTAGGTTGGTTCACGCTCCCGCCCAGGAGTGCTACGCCCAAAAAAAAAAACAACTAGACCATCAATTAGCAATCACTCATCGATCAACAATCATCATAACTCAAATAGTAATCAATTACAGAATAGTTTTCGTCTTTTACTCTCTTCCAATTCCATGCAATCCCTACATTCATCTAGGTCAGAATTTCAACTCCTCACATCTACCATAACTACCTATCGTACTCTAAACCCTCACCTGACAAGAAGAAGAGGCTCTAAACAACTTCTAGAAACTCGAACAGTCAAGCTCTACAGCTCCAAAAGTGTAGTTTCTTCCTTCTGCCATTGACAGCACCTAAATCCGAAATACCCAGAACGGAGATATTCAATCTCTTCCTCTTGTGGCCAGGAATGCGTAGCAAGAAACAGATCGCCAATCGGACCTCTGTAGCTCCCGGAATCAAGGTTTGAAGCTTGGGGGATTTTGGTTCGTCAAAGGGATTTTCGGGAGGAAAGAGAGAGAGAAGTTGAGGATTTCCGTCAAAAACCCCATTTTTATAGTCATACCATAATACACGGTCTTGTATCATGATATACGGCGTGTATCGATACACGGCCATCTATCATGATCTTCCAACTTCGACGAATTTTCACGTACTCGCTTGTAACTTCGACCCAACGCAATTATGAACATCCTGGACTTCGATGGGGCCGAACACTGTTTTCAATGTCTCAACCATTCAAACTCGAGTTCCAAATCGTACGGTTGGGCGGGGATGTTACATCCTCCGTTCCTTTTCTGGTGCCATACTTTCGTGAGTGTCTGGCATTCTAGGTCTTGTGTATAGGTACTCTAGTTGGGTGTTGCAGCTTGAAGGTGCTTGGGCCAATCACCTCCCGAATTTTGTAAGGTTCCTCCCAGTTGGCATTCAATTTTCCTTGCCGGTGATTGGCTGAAAAACCTTTTTAACCACCCAGTCTCCCTCTTCTAGGTGATGCGGACGGAGATGAGCGTTGTACCGCTTGGCTAACTGGGCTTTCTCTACGATGAGGCGGATAGCATCTTCCCTCCGTTCCTTATCTTTGGTGCTGAAGTGCTGTAATCTTAAGCTTGGGTAACACGACCTCCATTTCGTACACCAGTGTGTAGGGTTGTTCGTTAGTGGCAGTTTTGTATGATGTCGTATTCTCCCACAAGATATTGGGTAATTCTTTTACCCACTTCCCTTTCGCCATGTCCACCCTTTTCTTCAGCCCCTGCGGGATGAGCTTGTTGATAGCCTCGGCTTGCACATTATTTTCTGTGATCGAGCACACATTCCACCGTATGGTCAAGTATTGGCACAACCGACGTGGGTAATATTAGGCGATGTTGGCAGCGGGGCATGAGCTAACTGAGTACTGTCGAGAATTCACCACCAACTGGACGTCACGTTCTGTCTCGCACTACGTGCTCCCGTACAATGCATCTAACGGAGTGTACAAGGTAAAGTCTGCTCCCAACAATCAGAACCGTAGCGGTAGTAACAGCTACGTCGTTCGGTTTGATGCTCGTTCCAACCGTAAGGGGACATGCACGTGCGGGAAGTTTCAGTGCTACAAGATACCATGCTCCCACGCTGTAGCTTGTTGCACGTTTGCTGGTTCAAATTGGCGCCACTATGCCAGCCCCTTCTACCGCGTCTCGAAGGTTCAGTTAGTGTACGTCGTGTCCTTCCAACCAATATTGGGTCCTAAAGACTGGATACCACACACATGCCTACCAGTTATCCCGCAACCTCATCTGCGCCGTGGAAAGGGACGTCCAAGACATACTGGAATCAGAAACGAGATGGATTGGCGCGAGGTTGGTTGACCAAGTAAGTGCAAGACATGCGGTCGCACGAGACATAATTTGAGGACATGCACAAGGCGTAGGGGCAGTGCTGCCCCGTCTTCTAGTAATCAAGCTTGAAATGTGAAAGTCTCTATCTGTAACGTGTTTATCTCGAATCGTTGAATGAGTAATAGATTTTATCAATGTCACCTTCCTTTTTTATATAAAACAGGGCTTAGAGTAATTTTAAGCGATTCAGAGTGTCAAAGAACTATGCAAAAGCCCAGAGCTGAAACTAATTCTACAATTTACGCATTCTACAATTCCTGCTGTCTAAACCCCGTCTAGGCATTTTCGCCTCTGTCACATGCGTTTTCGCCTATACAAGCTTTAGCTAGCAGTAACTTCTCTAACTATAAAAACCCACTCTCACCATTAATCAAACACACACCACACTCTCTTTCAACGCATTCACTTCCAATAGCCTACATCCACCAAAGTTAGTCGCAATATGGCGTTCACCCATGGATCAAGAAGCCTCGCAATAATGGTAAGTTAGATTTTGTGGTGTTTGCCTCATATACTTTCTGTTGTGCACTCATTACTATTGTTATTGTTGTGTAGTTATAAGATGAAGAAGTCGGAGGAAGACCTCTTCGTGTATGAGGAAAGTGAGGTTAACTGCTGGTGCGATTTGGGCAACCAGATCCGTTCGATTAAAGGATCTCGAACCCTATTTCGGTTGCCCTCTCGAGAGGGAGGTATAACAAGTCCCATGTTTATTTTAAATTCGTACCTTATCGTATACTTTCAAAACCCTCTAAGTTTATTTTCCTCGATTTGTAGAACTTGCTAGCCTCGGGGATCTCATCGACTAGTGGCTCGTCCCAGCCGTAGTAAGACATCTATTGTATAGCAAATTACTAGGTTAATATACAGAGTAATATGTTTATTTTCCTACAGGTTAAACTGAACTAGCCTAATTCACACTATCATGCAAAGTCCAAATTTGTAGTCCTACAAACAAAAGTTCTAATGTCGTGCAACAGACAAACAACCTATATAATACATACAAGCTAAATACATGTTCATAATTAACACTGAAATAAGAATGTAAATAATGTATACACTACTTACCTCCAGTAATGGACTGAAACTAATATCCTCTGCTAGATACGAACGTATGCTGCTTAAAAATCCTACGACGTCAATAGGACGGTGTCAATAAATAATCTCAAATATTTCTAAACTAATTATCTAATCTAATAACATTTCTAAACTAATTCTCTAACCTGCCATTCCTAAATTAAATCCTAACCCAATTCTCTAACCGAACATTCCTAATTTAATTCTCTAACCTAACATTCCTAATCTAATTCTCTACCCTAATATTCCTAATCTAATTCTCTAACCTAAAATCCTTAATCTAATTCTCTAACCTAAAATCCTAAACTATTTAAATTCTCTAATCTATAAAAAAAATACAAGAGAGGAAAGGGGAGGAGGACTTACCTTGGAAGGGGAAGGAAGTACGGAGAAGGGGGTGGGAGTGAAAACATGGGGGGTGGGGGGGTTTATAGGAGGGGCTGGGCGGATTCGCCCAATCAAATTACTTCGCCTATACCCCAGGCGAAAACGCCTGTACCCAGGCGAAAATGCCTAACGGTCTCGAGACTCGCATATATTCGGTTAGTTAGTGGTTGTGGCCTGAATCAATGATTCTGCCTATGCCATAGGCGAAAGCTCCTGAGGGCTGGGCGAAATCGCCTATGGGCTGGGCAGATATACCTATAAATGTTCATACTTTCAAAACGTATTTATTTTGGTATATAGTTTCATTTATTTATTTATTATGGTGAAAAGCTCCTATACAAAGAGATAAATTAATTTTAATAATATCCTTTAATTTTTATGTTATTAATGTTTATATAAATACACTAATTTATTAATAGGTGTGAGATTTATTTTATAAAATGTGAAGAATATTAAAATTTAAAGCATGAAAATGATCTAAAACGCCCATATACATCAAATTTGATATATATATATATATATAGTGAGCTTTAAGATATAAAAAATTGAAAGTGTGATTAATTTGTTAGATAAATTAGTCTCAGTAAATTACATGTATAATTAAAAATTATCACTTATTTTATCATCCTAATTTATTGGAACCAAATGTTCTCAAAATAGAAAAAGACTTAATCAAATAATATTTATTACTATGAATGTTACCTACACTTCTTCGCATTTTGATATCCGTTGTGGTTTGCACGATCACCCACCTCCTTCGTCTCCTGCTCGCCATTGCTTTTTGTTTAATGTGCCTTTTTCTTCATATTTCTTGCTAGGTTTACAACTACATATCGGTTGAGAGCTTATGCACCAAATTTTAATTGATTCTTAAGGCGTGTAGCGCTTTTTTCCCATAAAAAAATTCCACTCTTGAGAATGTAATAACATATAAAATAGTCTTTTCAGACAACACATCAACTTTAAGCTATGTATACTGCTGGGTGACTTGGAACCTCATCTTACTCAGTCGATATTTTTATTATGGTTTTTCAGTTCCACTTACAACCCACATATTTATTTTTATATGAACACACTATTATTGTTGCAACCATCAGTGGTTTCGATAGCCACTAGCATTGGTACCGTCATGCGTGTCCACAATGCTCCTGTTCGGTTGCTATCAATGGTTTTTATTACTAGTGTGCAAAGCATGATGTCGTCACTAAACTGGAAGTTGAATTTCGGTACTAAATGCTTTCTCAATTTTGTTCTTTCAACTTGTACTTAAATGTTTCCTAATTCGGATTACATGCAACTGTTGCTTGAAACTGTTGGTTTTTTATAGGGGTGTCAGTTTGAACCGGAAACCTGAGAAACCACCCGAGACCGACCCGATCAACGCGGGCAGTAACCCGGATTGACTGGTTTCCGGGCCGGGCGGTTAATGCCTGATGGTTAATTAGATAGGGTTGGGCCGGGCGTGGTAATTGTAGTATCCGGCCCGCCAAATGCCCGACCCGGAGCCCCTATAATAATTGGTATCTATTATCTCATATTCATATAATTTATCTGGAAAATCATCTCCCCCCCAAACTTCGCCGTTAATCAGAATCTCCTATCTCGGCAATCTCTCCTCCTCGCAGGCTGCTTCTTCGCCGAGATTGTCTCCGCTTCAGCCAGCCAAGCCAACTCCTCCTCCAAGTCTCCAACTCTCCAAGGTAAGTTAATCAGTTATGCCTAAATAGAAATCCTAATTTGAATTGATTTCCTCTAATTTCCTCTTTAATCTTCCCATCTCAGCAGCAGATTTCGGATTTCGACTCCGAATCTTCGATGAAGATCTTTTACCTTCTGGTGTCACTGGTTGCCTTAGGCTATAAATATACGAGGTCGCTGCAATCGGAGGAATCGGAGAAAGTCTTATTGTTAGCTCAAGAGTCCAGCAGAGGGGAGAGATATAAGCCGTCATCCTATAACGTAGATCAGAGCTTGCTTTGGGTATGATTTCTTCCACCTAATTCCTTTTTTTCATGATCAGTTCGATTTTGAATTCATCTTCATCCTCTTCCTCCTCTTCACTTCAGTACTTCAACTCTGCCATTCTTGATTAGTGTTCAATTGAAATAACTAATTATAAGATAACTTAATAAGTGATACAATTGAAATAACTAATTATTTGGGCCACTAAGAGCCATAATTATGCAGTCGAATTGAGTTTGGAAGCAGTTGGGCTGCATTTGGATTCGGATTTGGGCCGCAAATGTTGGGCTTCATGTTGCGCCGGGTATAACCGTTGGTGCCCGCCCGCCCGTCGGCCACGGTCATGGTAAGGAAAACAGAACCGAAGGGACCGGGTAGGGCGGTTAAAAAAAACCGTCCAAATATTAGGGCGGTTATTGGTCTGCCAGATAACCGGGCCGACCCGGCCGAATGACACCCCTAATTATAAGATAACTTAATAAGTGATACAATTGAAATAACTAATTATTTGGGCCACTAAGAGCCATAATTATGCAGTCGAATTGAGTTTGGAAGCAGTTGGGCTGCATTTGGATTCGGATTTGGGCCGCAAATGTTGGGCTTCATGTTGCGCCGGGTATAACCGTTGTTGCCCGCCCGCCCGTCGGCCACGGTCATGGTAAGGAAAACAGAACCGAAGGGACCGGATAGGGCGGTTAAAAAAACCGTCCAAATATTAGGGCGGTTATTGGTCTGCCAGATAACCGGGCCGACCCGGCCGAATGACACCCCTAGTTTTTTATCAACACCAGAGGCTACTTTCGTGCTTCTTGGCTTGACAGCTAATCAGATGCTTCCCCTTACTACATCAGAAGTGGCTTGTGCTTACCTTAATGTTTGTGATGAACTACCACCTCCATTAAGCGTTCTAAATGGAGAAAATGTCACGTTAGCCACTTGCACACAATTACATATGGAGACTTCAAGGAATCTAAAATTTGGGGACTTGTGCTCAATCATGCTCAATTGCTCGACCAGCTACCACAACCAATTGTGACAATAAGATAATTAAAAAATATATAATATTTAGATAATAACATAAATATAATATTTAATTAGCTATATCATGTTTAGATAATAACATAAATTTAGGTATAGAAAGAAGATTGTATATTCATATGTACACACACATTGATTAAAAAAATTAAACTGTAGGTTAAAATGGAAATAGTTTTATTTATTTTAATGTATAAGTATATATAAACACATTAAATGTGGATTTTAAGGAGAAATATTTAATGTGATGGCGTTTAATTAAGATGAGATAAAATAATTATATTTTGATTTAAAAATTGTTGATGATGTGGAAAATTGTAAGAAGGGTTCTAGCTTATGGGGAGAGGATCTGCGTCCAGGATTTGAAGTTTGGAACAGTTCCAAACCCAAATCCGGAGGGGTAATTTCGTCATTTTGAAAAAATAAATAAAAACCTTATTTTTTCCGCCGTCTCCGACACCTTCCTTTCTCCGACACCTTCCTTTCTTGACCCCGCCTCGGAATTACCTTTCTCCGATACCTTCCTTTCTCCGACACCTTCCTTTCTCGACCCCGCCTCCGATTACCTAATCCATCGTCTCCGACTCCGTTTTCCTCTCCTCCAACCCATCCTCCAACTCCCCATTCCACCCCCGATTTCCCACCAAACCATACCAGCTATACAAAAACAAGATCTCCTCCCAACAAAGACCATCCTCGTCGGCACAACCATCTCGACCAAAAACGCCGATGAATCGGAATCGGAATTGGAAGAGGATCCAGCGAAGAAGCCGATGGGGTGGTGACGGAGTCTATGGAATTGAAGAAGCGGTTGGGGACCGACGGGAGGAGAGATGGCGAGGACACGGAGGTGGAGGACAGCTCGATGAGTGTTTCGACGACGAGCGGCGTGGTGGCGAAGAGAGTGGCCGGAGCAGCGCCCGGATCGGTGACAAAGAGCAGCGGCAAGGAGTGTGAGGAGGAAGAAGGAGCAACTTGCAGTTTAAAAAAATTAAGTGACTGATTTGTAAGTAACTAATTTGTAAGTGACTAATTTGTAATAACTGAAACAACTGGCCTATGACCGTCTGTTTGGACAGTTGGTTAGCAGTGGGGGGTTTTATTTTTTGGTTGGCCTTTGGCCTATGTTTCCTTCATGTTGCAGGTTGTGAAAAAGTAGTGAGCAGCAATTTTTTTGGGTGGGATTATGTGAGAAATTTGGGAGATAATTGAATGTTCTAAAATAATTAGAAATAATCATATGAGTATGTAACTGGTTCTTTTAATAATAACTAGTTATCCGCTAAATAATATGTTAACTATTTATTTGATCACGATGTTAACTAATTAAATCGATAAGTTAATTAGTTAACTCATTTAGATAACTAGTTATCAATTAAATAACCACGTTAATTAGTTATTCAATCATGATGTTAACTAGTTAACTCGACTGGTTAACTAGTTAACACGATAAGATAACTAGTTAACACGATATGATAACTAGTTAATTCGATAAGTTAACTCAATTGGTTAACTAGTTACCCAATCATGATGTTAACTTGTTAACTCGTTGGTTAACTAGTTAACTCAATAAGTTAATTAGTTAACTTTAGTAGATAACTAGTTAACTCGAGTAGATAACTAGTTAACTCGATAAGTTAATTAGTTAACTTTAGTAGATAACTAGTTAACTTAAGTAAACTAGTTAACTCGAGTAGATAACTAGTTAACTCGATTGGTTTAGTCGTTAACTCGATAAATCATGATGGTAAACAAGTTAACTAGTTATCTGCTTATAACATGTTAACTAGTTATCAGAAAAAAAAATCAGGTTAACTAGTTAACTTGATAAATCATGATGTTAAGCAAGTTAAAAAGTTATCAGTAAAAAAGCTCAGGTTAACTAGTTAACTAGACGTCGCCGAAAAAGTCACCTGAGTTTGGTCGGTCTCGGAATCTCACCGGAAAAGTCACCGAAAACATGTTAACTAACTAGTTAACTGTAAAAACCTAAGTTAACTAGTTATGAATAAAAAATCATGCTAATAAGTTGATAGTAAAAATCAAGTTAACTAGTTAACTCGTCCTCGTCGGAAAAGTCATCGGAAAAATCATCAGGAAAAAGTCACCGGAAAATTCGCCGGAAAAAGTTGCCGGAAAAATCGCCGGCGACTGGTGGCCGGCGACGATGGCGGCGACGGTGACCGGCGGCCGTGGCCGGCGACGGTGACCGGCGGCCAGTGACCGGCGACGGAGTGTTGCCCACTGTAATAAACAATAAAACATAAATAAATAATAATAATAATAATAATATATTTATATTAAATATAATAATTAATTATTTGTGTAAAGTCTTAAATACCCCTGACAAATCTGGACCATTAGATTGGTCAAAGGGTCAAACTAGATCTAATGGTTGAGGATGAGTTTGGAACTTTCCAAACCCATCTTTTCTTGGACGCTGATCTGATCCCCTAGCTTATGTGACAAACTCAAATTCAAGAACATCCATAGTATATTTTAAGATTAAGATATAACCAATTATAAATTTAATTTTTTATTTTTATGTTTCCATTCTCTCTCTTATTTCTTTCTTTTTAATTAGTTTTCATTCCATAACATTTTATATGTTACTCAAATTTTATTTTTTCATTCACAAATATTTTTAATTCTAAAATTTTAAGTTTAATTATTTTTTTATAAATTTTATTTAAATTTAAAAAATTCATCATGAGATCCAAACCAATAAACGTTATTGATACCTACTTAATCCACAAAAAATTCCAAAACAATCTAATAATATTATTCACAGATATCGTTAGCGAACTTAACACATAGTTTCTTCAAAATCTTCTTTTGTTACCTATTTAATTCAGTAATTCACTAAAAAATTTAATGCATGTCAAACTATATTATGCACTAACATCGTTAGTGAGCTTTACATATGACTTCTTTAGGATCTACTACCATGAAAACACCACTTAGTGTTTTGATATCAAAACACCTATGATTACAGAGTAGATCTAATGGACTAAATTAAAATGGATAAAATAGTCATTTCGAACTAATATATATAGTAAACTATACTAGGGTTTCACCAAACACCCTAATTCTATTTACAATCAGCCAAAAAACCTCTCTCCCTCTCAACCCTATTTGCTCCAAACTCGTTGCCGCCGCCGCCTTGCTCCACCTAACCGTCACCGCGTGACGCCAGCCCCGCCGCCGCCTGTCTCCAACCCCGCCGCCGCCTGTCCAACCCCGCTGCCGCGTTGCTCCAACCAGCCACCTCCACCGCGTTGCCCAGCCGACTCTAGCCCCGCCGCTGCCTGTCTCCAGCCCTGCCGCCTCACGTCGCTCCAACCCAGCACCGTCGCGCCTTGCTCCAGATCTCGCTGCCTGTTGAGGAGGAGGCAAGGAGCGACATCAGCGGATAATCTTCGGACCCCGGCGACGAGAAACGAAGTAGTGGCGGTAGTAGTGATTTCCAAGAAGGTTGGAAACGGCGGTGGCGCCGGCTGAAGCCCGCCGGCGATGGACGGATGATCGGAGAAGAAAGGTGATGGTTTTCCATCCTAACAAGAGTTCAGTTACCAAAGTGCACCTTGAGAAAGTTAAGTGATCAGATGGTTGTTTCTATAAGTTAGTGGTGTTTCTATAAGTTCTGTGAAAATGCTGAGTTGGTCCCTAACTGTGTTAACTGGACAGATGAGGACTTGGGTAGTCTTTGGAAACTTTTGGAAGTTCTAGACCTCGTTGCTTAATTGAAAAAATAAAGTTGTTCCGATCTACGATTTAGGAACATAAATTTTATGACAAATGTTACTAAAAATGAAAACGGAACAATGAATATAGATGTATTTTAAGAAGATTGTACGTAAATATGAAAACGGAACAATGAACAAAGATATATTCTAAGAAGATTGTTCATAAATGTGAAAATGGAACAATGAACAAAGATATTATAAAACGACTCCCTATATGCTTGTTCCTACATATGAAAACGGAACAACGGACGACTATAAAGTAAGGTCGGAGAAGATGACCGAAAAAAAATATGGTCGAAGAAACAACAATAACGTGCAGACGGCGGAAAAAAGAACCATAGAAAGAGATGGAAAATTAAAATAGTTTACTTTAATTATAATTAATGACCTTGAAAAATAAAAATCTAAAAAATTAAAGATATACAATTACACTTTTATCCTTTGAATATGGACCATTAGATCTCCCCTTAAGAATGAATGGTTATGATGAGTGTTTTGATATCAAAACATTAAGGGGTGTTTTCATGCTAGGATTTACCAATTTCTTCAAAATCATAAATTTAAATCAAAATAATATGTTTGATTAAAGTAGTTTATAGATGCTAGTCGAATGTTGTAAGCCTTTAACAATATAACTATCTTCTTTAATTTTAAATATTTAAGTCATGAAGGTGAGGTGATTGTATCGCAACTTGGCCATGCTTTCTTCATGTTTGAATTTGCTTCGGAGAAGCTCTGCGATTGGGTGATGGGTAGGTCATGGCATATCCATCATGCCCCGATGATAATTTGTAAAGCTTGCTCATATTTTACTTCGCCTACTCTGTATTTTTTTTAAAACGGACTATTATACCCTTATTGTATTTTACTTCGTGTAGTCCATGTTTTACTTCGCGCAGTCCATTTTTACTTCATATAATCCATATTTTATTTTGCGCAGTCCGTCTTTACTTCCCGTAGTCCAAGTTTTACTTTGCACAGTCCGTTTTTACTTTGTGCAGTCCAAATTTTACTTTGCGCAGTCCGTTCTTACTTCGCGCAGTCCAGATTTTACTATCACAGTCCATATTTTTATTGAAACTAAAATAAAATACATATTCAAAACTACGACACATTTCTTATAAAAAAATAATATTCTAACAAAATAAAAAATACATTTTTCATAAAATAAATTGAATAACTATAAACCATTAAATATCTTCAAAAATATCCAACAAAAAAATTAAGGTTTATAGTTATTCAAGTTATTAAAATCTGGACTGCGTTAAAATCTGGACTGCGCGAAGTAAAACCTGGACTACGAGAAGTAAAAACTGGCTGCACGAAGTAAAAACGGGATGCAGAAGTAAAAACGGATTGCGCGAAGTAAATAAGGGTATAATGGTCATTTTTTGAGAAAATATGAACTACACAAAGTAAAACATGAACTGTATACAACAAATCGCTTTGTAAATGGTATCATGGGATTGAACCGATTGATTTATCGGAGGAAAAAAAGCATGTATGGATCCACTTTCATGGCGTTTCTCCGGCTCTAATTTCTCCTAAAGGTGTGAGTTGGTTAGCCAGCCAATATGGTAAACCTATTAACAAGTTTGTTTGTGATGGTTTGACTATTAGAGCTTGTGTGATTAAGAGTACTAAGTCGTCAGAGAAAGGGTTAATCGTTGTTGATACAGGAGATGAAAACCCTTCTTCTATCAAAGTTGAGTTTTCAGATCTGAGGTCGTATGCTAAGTGCCTTAAAAGGTGGGTTGCAAGGCAGCCGATATCCCAACCTAAACTTGATACTGAGGTGAATAGTCAGTCAGACAATGATGTACAAAAATGTGCATGTACACATGTAGAAAAATGTGTACACATATTAAAAACGAGTACGAAGCGTCACCAAAATTTTTTTCCAGAAAAATAGGCCCGATGACGGTGGTCCGGTGGCCGAATTTTTTTTTGAAATCGGAGCTCTGATCGTCTGGAAAATTCATCGAAGAAGTCGTCGGAGCTCCGTTCCCCGGAGTTCTGGTCGCCGGAGTTTCGGTCGCCAGAGTTCCGGTCGTCGGCTGTTTCAACTTAAATTAAAAAAAAACTAAAGAAGAAATTAAATTAAATTAAATGGTGAAATGAACTTTTTACCCTTTTAATTTAAACCATTAGATCTGAAAAAATGAATCAATGGTTGAGATTGTTCCTTGACACCATCAAGGAAGCCAAATTTGTTTGATGTTAAAGTCAAGTGAAAGTTCTTATAAGTTCAAAGCGTTCTTCTCCCTACATATGGGAGAACGAAAGCAAAGTAAGTGTAAAAGAAAAAAGAAAGCAAAAAGCAGAAAAATCCAAAAGAAAAAAAATGAATAAAAGTGCTAGGTTGCTTGAGGGTATCGTAGGACGAGCGTACTCTATTCCACCGTGTCTGGTTAGTCGGTAGGAAGCCATATGTCCTGATTCGAGGGAAGTTGGTCGATTGCTATGCCGCACCAAAGCCTTCATCATCATACATCCCTTCATCCATTCATTATAAACCCTTGTAGTGTAGGATCGTAAGAGTCCCTCGCAAAGTCCTCTTGTCTAGAGTCTCGTGTTATCATAGTGGTGAGATGTGGCCGAAATGCAAACTTATGACATACTTCGGTCGAGAAAGTGATTGAGAGCTTAAACACGTCCCTAAACACAGAGTGCGAGAGTTTTCCCTTGTACTTAAATTTTCTGTGTGAGGAGTCTAGTCGGTTAGATCGGATTTGTGCATGATTGGTGAGTACTCTTGTCTGTGTGCAGAGAACCAATGAGACCAGGTTTAATGTTCTAGGTGTGCCAGTTTATTATTTATTGTGGAAACTTGAATCTCAATTTGATCGATCTTATCATTTGTGAACCTGAATGTATTCTAGTTCATTTGCTTGAGGACAAGCAAAAGCTTAGTCGTAGGGGAATTTGATGTGACTCTATTTCATGCATTTTGAGCTTGTGATTAACCTAAGAATCTTCCGTGTTTCATCTCGAAATGCCATGACTTATATGCTTTTAGAGTTGTTTTGCACAAAGTACACTTTTGTTGTCCGGAAGTCACTTTTGGACCCAATTCGTTGTCTATCGGAGTTGTCTTTGTGCATTTTCAGGCCTTGGCATGGTAGTACGGGTGACAAGGAGCTCATAGGAGAAAACGCGAGCTCAATCAGAGCTAGGACGGAGGAGTTAAGGCTGATACAAATTCGAGATTTCTGCACTCATCTCTACTAAAGTTCTCGGCGAGAACTATCAAAGTTCTCACCGAAGAATACTAAGGAAATGAAGACCTTTGCTCAGTGAGAGTTTCCAGGGGATTTATAAAGGGATTCTCGGTGAGAACTTTCATAGTTCTCGCCGAGAACTTTGTGCTTTTCCAGCGTGCATACTTAAGTCGCAACTCGGTGAGAACTGATTCATTCTTACAACACTCGTCAGATAATACAGAACACACTTCTTCGACGATCGCGATCGCTGTTCCCTCTCCATTCTCGATCAGTCTCCGCCTCTCAACCCTAGAGTAAAGTAAAGATCAAATTGAAGGAAGGAGCTAAGGAAAGCCTCTCACCTTGGAGTAGCAACTTGAAGTGCAAGGTTGAAGGATCATCCATGGAATCTAGGGTGTCCTCCTCCTCTTCAATTCAGGTTTCCTCCATGGCTATGCTAGGCTAGACTTAGGGTTTAGCTTAGTGAGGGATGGATCATGCTAGGATAGATGGATGATTGATTGAATTGAGTCTTCCATAGTCTTTGTGTAATGAGTTGGTTCCTAACCTTGTGCTTGTATTGCCATGTGAGCTTGATTGGTTTCTATGGTACATTCCTATGTCATTCAATGCATGAGAATTGTTGGATGATGTTGATTTAAGGTTTAGGTATTGTAATTGATGATTTGAGAGATTGAATTACTCAATTGCAACCATTTTCAGTTGATTTCCTTGTTGGCATTTCTTCAAACACTTGGTGTGCATTTGGTTTTACATTCATTTAGTAGTTGAAAGACCTTTTGATTGTTAAGCTTATGTTCTATGATTTATATGAGAGTATCTTGCATCATTTCTTTGTGTTAGAAGTTGTTGATTAGGGGTTTAAGTGAGTAAGCATTTCATTGAGCTTGACTAAAGCACTCCATTCCTTTGTTCTTATAGCGAGAGCATAGTTCATGTGGTTAGGAGTAGTGAATCAATTGTGCGAGAGTTCGTTGATTCTATTTTAGTGTCGTGCGTGGCTGATGACACTCGATTTGACATGATTATCAGCCTCATTTAAGCGACAATTCCATGCTTAAAACATGGGTTTTAGGGTAGAATAGCGAATATTCAATCAATTGCCCTAGCTCGTGCCATTTGTGTTACCTTGGCCCGTTTCGGGTCTATTTGATGGTTTTCTAGTGTTTTTATGTTAGCACAGGTTTTTGCCGTCAAATAAGTAGCCAAGGACGTGTCTAAGGCGTTGGAACCTCGAGGAATTCCACCGGAATCGATCCAAGGAGCCAATCGAGTCGAACCAAAGTCTGCCCCGTTTCACAAAGGAATTTTCGGCGAAAATACCTTAGTATTTTCGGCGAAAATACATACACAAATCCACTTATGTCAACTGAAGAGTGTTTTCGGCGAAAACACTAAGTTTTCACCAAAAACTGTTGGACCGAAAATCACAGAAGAAAAGCAGCCGGCGTTCAGTCAATTTGTAAAGGAATTTTCGGCGAAAATTCCTTCATATTTTCGCCGAAAATCTCAGTTAAAATCCGGCTGTATTAGGGTTAAGTATAAATACTTAACCGACGGCCCAAAATAAAATATACCTGATAATACTTTTCATAATCAGAATTTCGAGGATTCTCTGAAGTTCTGGAGCAGAGAGTTTAGAGTTCGAAGAGCCGGAAAGAGATCGTGACGCCATCCCTTCCATCTCGAAGACTCGGAGCTAGGATTGCAGTTTACCGAAGATCGAAGTCTGCCAGAGTCATCTTAATTAGGTTTTTTCAGATTCTTTTCTGTCTTCCTCTGGATGATGAACTCTTTCTTTGTCTTTGATTCTTTAGTGATAAACATGAGTAGCTAAACTCTTAGAGCTTAGACTAGATGAACCCTAAGTGACCCAGGGCTTTAAAGCGGTCACGAATTGGCGGTGATTAGATTCGAAGTTCAATCAGTTTCTCTTTCATGTTTGATTTGTTCTTGATTGTTCATGTTTCTAGTCTGGATTGATCACCTAGATTAGATTCTTGTTAAGCTAAGGATAGAAGCGAACGCTCGCCTTACTTTAAAACATCAAATTGAACAATTAACCTTATAATTGGAGCGTGCCTTTCGTAGGAACCGATTAGGGTTAATCCATTGCAAGAGTAACTCATAAATCGTTAGTAATTCCACCAGTTAAGTTAAGTCGTTGCAAGAGGCAACCATACCCGGGCGACTAATTAATCTTGGTAGCTAGAACGGATAGAGCGAACGTTCGCCAGTCTTAAACCTAAGGGTAAGGAGTTATGGTGGTGTCTTAGAATTGATTGAATGAGAATCGAAATCCGCTGATCTGTTGATTGCCAATGCTCTGGTGAACGAAGGGGGATTCAAAGTCTAAGTTTGTCTGTCATCTTTGTTTTCAACCCTAATTTCCAACCTGCGTTTAGTTCAATTTTTAATTTCTCTGCATTTCTTAGAATTAGAAGTCGTGGAACTCACACCACGCACGAGGTGTTTACATCCGAGTAATTTGCCAGCTTATTTGAGTAGTCAATCATAGAAGACCCGTGGAATACGATCTACCCTAGCTTTTTAGCTTGGTAGTATTTGATATCGCTAAAACTGCTTCATCAGTGGCCAAGTAATTACACATTGATGCTTGTGACTCAATCCAACTTTCATTACTCTTGAGCTTGAGAAGTCCCTTACTAAGTTGACCTTCTTCACTCTTGTTTGACCCTCAAATTTCCTTGTTTAATATTTGTCTTGCTTGCTTTCGTTTGCTTATGCTTTTGAATCATGTTACCAAACCAAAGCGCAATTCAAATGTCTAGATCTTCCACGAGTAGTGTGAGTATTAGCCATTGAGAGAACCCCGTGGAAATACGACCTTGTTTGTGTGAGTTGATTACTTGCACATCAAGGACTATTCTTCTTCCGCATCATCCACTTCATCAAAGTCACCACCACCCTCTCCTAGAATGGCTGACCGACATCCACTACCACCTCCGCCTCCTGCTCCGCGCCTTATGGCGGACTACAATAAATCGAGCACTACTAGTGTTCGGTCTAGCATTGTTGTGATTCACAACGATGTCGATCCTGACTATGAGATTAAGATCCCCTTCCTAGGAATGATCTCTAGGATGTTCAGTTTGAAGGGAAGCCGCATGACAACCCATGCACATATTTGGCGGACTTCCTAGCTATGTGCGAGACTTTCAAGAATGGGAATCTCGATAAGAACACCTTATGCTTACGAGCCTTCCCATTCTCTCTTAGAGGCGTCGCCAAGAGATGGCTCAATAGCAAGCCACCCGGTCACTACACCAACTGGGATGAGCTTGCTAGAGATTTTGTAGAGGTATATTTTCCTCTGGCCGGAACCACAGCTTACAAGGATAGCATTGCTCGGTTTAGACAGAAGGACGGAGTCAGCTTGTACGATGCTTGGAATGAATTCCAAGAACTCCTCTACGACTGCCCTCATCACAGCTTTCAGCAAAGGCAACTAGCTGAAATCTTTGCTCGAGGGATGAATGAAGAATCTGCTAAGTGGGTCAACTCCTTGGCTGAGGGAGATTGTACCGCGCTCACACCAGAAGCTGCTATTCTTCACTTCCCAAATAGTGCATCTAAGTCCAGAAATTGGGAGAGACAGTCTGAAGCAGCTAAGAGCCAATTAAGCATTGAAGAACAGATCAAGGCCAAAGTACAAAAACACAGAAAGAGGGTTGGCGCATCCACCAACTCTCCATCAGCTTCTGTCTATGTTGCTGATTGTGAATGGTGTGGGGTATGTGCTCATAATGGAGAAAGTTGTCAGAAATTCAGTAAAGTAGATGTTTGGTCTATAGATGAAGTGAATTTTCTTGGTCAAGGCTTCACCAACAACCAAAAAGGCTACTCCGAATACCGTCAAGCCAGACAACCACACCAAAAATATCAACAAGGAAGCTTCCAAGAGCGACCTCCTTACAACTCCGGAGCCAATCAGAACAACCGACCATCTGGGTCATTTCAAGAACAGAAGTTGAACAATCAATCTGGAGGAATCTATCAACCGCATCACAGGAACCAAGGCAACTATGGTACAACACTTAGCAATCGCCAGAATCAGTACCTAAATAACACCTATCAAGGCCCTCCTGGATTCATCGGAGGCTCGATAACTGACCACGATGAAAAATTCAAAACTCAAGCCGCCTTGAATCAAGGTCAAACAACTCAGAGTTAGAGGATAGAAGATCAAATCAACAACATCGCTAGCCTCCTCTCTTCATTGTCCATGGGTCAGTTATCGAGCCATTAGAGCCTAATCCAAGGAATGAACATGTTAAAGCCATCTCGACAAGAAGTGGCAAGCAACTAGCTTGTCATACAGTTCCTGACCCGGTCATGATTCTAGATGCCATAGCTATAGACATGCGAGAGATTGAGGATATCACGGAAGAAGAAGATAAAGACAACGAAGAGGTGACTGCCCCGCCTCCTCCGAAGCCGACTCCTGAGCCACCTCTCCCACCATATCAACCTCGGATTTCGTTCCCTAAGGCTATGAAGCTCAAGACTCTTGACACCCAATACAAGAGATGGTATTCGGTCATGAAGAACACGGAGATCAAAATACCAGTCACCAAAGTTTTCCAGATGATACCAGAGGTTGGAAAAGTCGTGAAGGATCTTGCGAAAAACAAGAAGAAGGGAGAGTTGTCTTCCGTCTCTGTTGATAAGGAGGGCTCTGCCGACCTCGACCGCACGCCATCGATACCTCCCCCAGCTAAGTGCTCTGATCCTGGTTCTTTTACTCTACCTTGCCTTATCAATGATATTAAAATTGTCGTAGCTTAGTTGATTTGGGTGCATCTATTAATGTCATGCCTATGTGCTTATATGAACAATTGAATCTAGGCGAATTAAAACCAATTAGTATGCAGTTAGTGTTTGCTGATAGATTTGTCAAAGCACCTAGGGGATTAATAAAAGATGTAACTATCCGTTGTGGTCCTTTCACCATCCTAGCTGATTTTGTTGTCATGGATACCCGAGAGGAGGATGTTACTCCTCCTAGGTCGACCGTTTATGGCAATAGCCGGCATGACAATCAATGTCTCGAATGGCTCGTTGACATTAAGGATTGGAAAGGATAGTAACATTCTGCCTCAAGGACGGTATAAAATATATTCCTAAGGAAGATGCACATTGTTTGTCTGTTGATACTGTGGAGTTGGCCTCGGCCAACTCTAGTGCTAATGAAATTTCTAGTGTTTCTTCCAAGATGGTTATGACAGGTGGTGGACAGATTATCCGTCTGAAGAACGAGGCTCAAGCATAGAAGCCAAAGACAAAGGAGGCACTAAAAGCTCCCACTATTGAATCGCCACGAGCTAGAGATCCTGGTGAAGTAAAGAAGGAGAGCAAAGTGAAAAATAAGGTGATATGGAAGCCAATTGCTCCGCCATCCTCCACCAAGCCACCGGAACGTACACTTGAAGGATCTCTTCTGGTCCTCTAACGAGGGAATGGGTTCAATCCCACTTCTGACACCAAGGATGTTAGAAACTTTGCATGGTCTTGTGTGAACTTATGTGGTTTCGTGGCGTATTCCAAGTCCTCTAGCATAAAATTGCTTGGTTCTTGAATTTTGATGTTAAGTTGGTCTTCAATCTCTCATAATGATGCTTAGACTGCTTAACCTAGAACCTGTAACCAACTTGCTTGCATTGATGCTAAATTGCCTGGTCAGAACAGAAATTTTTATCACGCTTGTAGTATTTCACCTTGATTGCATGAAAATGATCGAATGCGACTAGCAAACCAATTGTGAGCTTTTGATCCATTGCACATAACTTGCAATTTTAATTCTTTTTAGTAGCTTTCTTGTACCTTGAATGAGTTAGAATTTTCATGAGACCTATTAGAGACCACACGATAACACGAGTACTAGGATGATAGATGCACATAGAAATTGCTACTAAACCAGAAGCCAAGCCAACGATAAATCCTCTAGGTGTAAACCCTTGTGCTTGGCCCTTCTTTCGGTTCATTTAAACATTACAGCCATTTCCCATATTTTTCTTCCCCCCGTTGATCCCCTGTTGTAGTAGTTTGAGATTAGCCTACCGGAAGTCGGTCTGTGATAACTTGCCTATAGCCATTAAACATGTGGTCTTAGCTATTATATCCAAACGTGTAAACCCTTCTAGCAACTAAAAAAAATTAGCACTAAAAGAATAAAAATAGAAAAACAGAAAATTCAAAGAAAAAGTCAAATAAAGTCAAAGTTCAAAGTCAAGTAGTAGTTCTATAGTTCAAAACGTTCTTCTCCCTGCATATGGAAGAACAAAATGAAAGTAAATGTAAAGAAAAATTCAGAAAAATAAAAAAAATAAAGAATGTGCTAGGTTGCTTGAGGGTATCATAGGACGAGCGTACACTATTCCACCCATGTTTGGTTAGACGGTAGGAAGCCATAGACTTGATTCGAGGGAAGTTAGTCGATTGCTACGCCACACCAAAGCCATCATCATCATACATCCATTCATTATAAACCCTTGTAGTGTAGGATCGTTATAGTCCCTTGCAAAGTCCTCTAGACTAGTTTCTCGTGTTGTCACAGTGGTGGAGATGTGGTCGAATTGAAAACTTATGACATACTTCGGTCGAGAAAGTGATTGAGAGAAAAAACACGTCCCTAAACATAGAGTGCGAGAGTTACCCCATGTACTAAATATTTTATGTGTGACGAGTCTGGTCGGTTAGGTCAGATTTGTGCATGCTCGGTGATTGATCCTTGTTTGTGTGCAGATAATTAGTGAGACCGGCTTGTTTGGTTGATGTGTATGCATGTTAGGTTAGTTGTTCTACGTGTAGCGGTTTAATAATTCATTGTGGAGCTTGAATCTCAATTTGATCGATCTTGTCATTTGTGAATCTAAGTGTGTTCTAGTTCAGTTTACTTGAGGACAAGCAAAAGCTTAAGTGTGGGGTATTTTGATGACACTATAATTAACGTGATTATCAGCCCTATTTAAGCGACATTTCCTTGCTTAAGACATTATCAGCCCTATTTAACGTGGGAACTGTTTGGGGTTTGGGGTAGTTTAGGGTATTTTCACTCAATCACACTATTTCATATCATTTTGGTTACTTTTGCCCGTTATGGGTCTATTTGATATGTTTTCTTGTGTCTCTATGATTGCACAGGTGTTTGCCATCAATTATGTAGCCAAGGACGTGTTCAGGAAGCAATGGAGCCTCGAGGAATGCCCGAAATCAATCCAGAACTCAATCAGATCAAAGCCAGAACATTCTCCTGCCCAGCACCAAATTCTCGGCGAGAATCATCATAGTTCTCGCCGAAGATTTACTCAGAAATCAAGGGGCCAAATACCGTCGTTGTGCAGAAATGAATTACACTGGACAATTCGGCGAGAAGTCTCGAAGTTCTCGCCGAAGATATGCTGAAGAAGTCAAACAAATTTCCCGTCAAAAATCCAGCCTGAGTTTGCACTAAAGTTCTCGGCGAGAAGTCTTAAAGTTCTCGCCGAGAACATTTAATTTGAAGGATTACATGGAGGAATCTCGTCGAAGAGGTAGAGTGAATTTGCAAAGAAGTTCTCGGTGAGAACTTTCAAAATTCTCGCCGAGAAGTATCCTCTTTGCGGAACAGCTTTGGAAAAAACCTATTTAAGAAAGCTGACGGAGAATTATTCAGAGGACAATTCCCGGGTACTAGCCCCACATCACCACTGCCGGCCAACAATCCCTGGTAATACAACTCAGGGTGGTCTACTCAACGTAGACCGACACCATAACCATAATCCCAGGTACTAGCCCCGGGTGATCCACTCGACATAGACCGACTCATCATAATCCCTGGTAGCTAACCAGAGTGATTCACTCAACGTGAACCGGACACACTCAACACATCTCAAGGTGGGCAGTGTGGACTCCTACAGGTTCTATCATTCAATCAACACAACCAATTACTCATGACATACAACCAACCGTCATACTCATCACACAACTCATTCGCATCATTCAATCCAACCATCGAGATTCACATCAATTCCCACCACCAACAACAACATCAATCACATACTTAACCATATCCCACATTATACCACTTGCACTCATTCACATACATCAACAGTCACACATAACATCATCATAATCCCACATCACACATAACCACACATCACAAGTCATTCAACGCCTCCCACGACACAAACAGTTTAAGGGTAAACGGCTAGCTCACCGGCCACCCCCACCTGCAAGTACAGGGGAAGCCATGTCGTGAGTTGTAGGGTTACCCTCCTGTACATCCTTCATTGGACGACCCCACATTGGCGGGACCGTCCACCTATTCGTCATTTAAGGGCGACCCCACATTATAGCAGGACCACCCTCCTGCAACCACAAATTAACAATACCAACAGAGATGCAGCAACAGGATTATACCCCGACCCACCTACACTCACTACTAAGTCCATATCATTAACCATCAATATTCATCCCCCAACTCACATCATATATAAATCAGCAAACCATTGGCAATCAATTCACCAAACAACAATAACACAATCAATCATCAATCATCACTAATTCACAACAATCAATTACATAACAAACTCCCCTTTTACTCTCTTCCAATTTCATGCAAGTCCTACTTTCATCTAGATTAAAATTACAACTCCTAACACCGACCATGCTACCTATCGTACGCTAAACCCTCACCTGACAAGAAGACGAGGCTCTAAAACGACTTCCGGAACCCGAACCACCAAGTTCTACAACTCCAAACTCGTAGCTCTTCCCCTACTGACCGACTGCTTCCTACTCCAAAATACCCAGAAACTCTTTGTGCGATCTCTTCCTCTTGTCGCCACAAACACACAGGCAAAAACGGATCGTCGATCGGACAACCGTAGCTCCCGGAATCAAACTTCGAAGTTGGAGCAAAGTTTGGTTCGTCAAAATCAATTTCGGGGAAAGAGAAAGAAGGGAAAAGTGGGAAAACCCGTCAAAACCCGTCTTATATACCCAGGTCATAACACACGACATGTTTCTATAATACACGGCGTGTGTTATGAAACACAACGTGTTTCTGTGACACACGGCCGTGTGTTATAAACGGGCACCTTTCGACGAGAATTCGACTTAAAAGAGCACGGCCGTGTATCTGAGATACACGACATGTACCATGAAGAAACACGGCGTGTGTTACAACACACGGCGTGTTTCCTTCACTGTACAACATACTCTCAAGCAACTTCAACCCGACACAAACCCGAACGTCCCAGGCCTCAAGAGACCCTCTGATGTACTGTTTCCAGCACTCTAGTGACCCAAACTTGAGTTCTAACATGTTCGGTTGGGCGGGGATGTTACACCATCTTCCCCATCGGAGTGCTCGGAGCTAGGAGTGAAGATCGCCAGAGATCGGAACTTTGCCGATGTCGTCAGAATTAGGTTTTTCAGTTCCTATCTGTTCTTCCTTTGTATGATGAACTCCTTTGTTGTTTTCAATTCATTTGTGATAGTCATGAGTAGCTAAACTCGTAGAGTTTAGATTAGATGAACCCTAAGTGACCCGGGGCTTTAAAGCGGTCACGGATCAGTGGTAATTAGATTCAAATTCAGATAGTTTCTCTTGCGTGATTGTTTTGTTCTTCATTGTCTGTGTTTCTTGTCTAGCTTGATCACCTAGATTAGATTCATGTTAAGCTAAGGATAGTGTCGAACGTCTGTCGAACGTCTGTCTTACTTAAGAACGCCAAATCAATCAATTAACCTATTCAATGGAGTGTGCCTTTCGTAGGAACCATTTAGGGTTAATCTGCTTCAAGAGTAACTCATTAATCCAAAGTAATTGCACCAGTTAGTTCTCCGTTGCAGAAGTGAACGCACGGACGGTTAATTAATCTTGGTAGTTAGATCCGATAGAGCGAACGTTCGTGGAACTTAGACCTAAGGGTAAGGATTTATGGTGGTGTCTGAGGACTGAATGAATTAGGATTGAAAACCTCTAGTCTTGTGATTGCCAATGCTCTGGTGATCTTAGGGGGATTCGAGTCTAAGCTTGTCTGTAATCTCGTTAGTCAAAACCAATCAATCAATTTGTTTTTTAATTTCATTTCAATTTCCTTGCATTATAGTTTAGAAGTCGTGGAACTCACACCACGCACAATCTATTTAAACCAGAGTAATTTGCCAACTTCTTTGAGTAGTCGATTTGAAGAAACCTCGAGAGATTCGATCTACCTTACTTTTAGTAGGGTAGTTATTTGACCACACACGAAAACGTGTTCATCAAGCAGCTTAAGGATGCTCACCTTTTGCCATTCGGGGAGAAGTTGAGAAGGGATTGGACAATGGATCTCTCAAAGACTAATACTCACACTCCTTGTAGACGGTCTAGACATGTAGAAAGAGTTTTGGTTTGATAAAGTGATTCAAAAGCAAAACAATAACTAAAAAAGAAAGATAATAACTAAACAAGAGAGCAAAATGGTCCAAAGCAAAGACAAATGAGGTTCTCTTGATGGATAGTTTCATCATGCTCAAGATTACTAAATTAACAAACAAGCCAATCAAGATCGAGTTTGCATTCGGATGACCACACATTTCACTTCTATAGACTCAATACACTTTCGTAGCATCAAATCCCTATCCTAAAACCACTCAACTTAGGCTCTCGCTCTCAAGCTAAGTGCAAAAGGATGCATTCTAGGTGTTTGATGAAATGCCAAGACACAAGACTCTCTCTTAGGACTCTAAGACTACAAGGCTAGGCACAAAACTCTCATATCAATGCCCTAACACTAGAAGATTCACCAATTAGCCTTTTGAAACTCATTTGAATGAAAATCCACATGCACACCAAGTGTTCGATAAAATGCCCAAGTGAGAAATCATGTGAAAATGGTTGGAATAAGATGTTCTAATCTCTTAGAACACACTCACTTCAATCCTTAGACCTGTAATCTATGCAATCCAAGCACACTCATGCATCAAATCACATTGAATGGACCAAATCAATCAAACATGGCATAAACTGGCAATAAGAACTAGTCTAGAAATCATCCTCATACAACCAAGATCAATCATGGCAAGTCTATACAATCATGCCTCTATCATGGCACAACTACTCTACCCATCCAAAATGAACCCTAGAAACTTAGCCACACATGGCCAAGGGAGTAAAGAGAAGAGAAAGAAGATTAGTCACCAAGAACACCATGGATGAATCCTTGTGATAATCTTCACTTCTCCACTTGTACGCATTTCTCCCAAGGTTTGTTAGCTTCAATCCAAGCTCCAATAGCTCCAATTAGCTCCAGAAATGTGTCTTAGGGTTTATCGGGTTGTGGGTGATGAAATATAAGTGATTCGCCCTCAAAAGAGTGAAAACGAGCTCTTTTATAGTGCAGGGAAAAGTATACACCGTGCACCCCTGCACGGGTGGTGCACGGTGCAAACAGAAGAAATTGTAATTTGGCAACGCTCGTATCTCCCTCATCTGAACTCCGTTTAAGCTCTCGTTTGATCCTATGGATTCCTTTTAACCTCTACTATCATGTCATTCCCTGAAACATGCACAAATACAACTAGAAGGAATATAAAATGGGACCACAAGTGATCCCCAGGCAACAACAGTGTAAAATGCGCAAAGTGACTCAGAAGCACATAAATCATGATATAAAAGGGATCAAATACGGGCAAACATAGGTAGATCATAAGATAAAAATGCATGAACTAAGGTCACATCAAACTCCCCTACGACTAACCCGAAGCTTGTCCTCAAGCGAGCAAATACTTACACTAACGCACTACTCAATTGAAACAAACGAAAAGATCTCTAAGTTCATTGAAACACGTTTTGATAGGCCGAGTTTTAGCAACATAAAGGATCCCACAATCTCATCAAAAAACCCTTAGAACCTTGTTACAAGAACAACCAAACCACTACTTATTAAACATAAGGATAAGCAACTTGACAGAGGCAAAGTGTCGGTTACTAGACGGTCCGCTTATTCCTGGAGTCACCTAGCCATAAATGGAGGGAAAGAAAGGGCCTGGTCGACTTACCTCATCATGTGTCGAGGGGATAGTACACTCATCCTTACCATTTGAGATTTTGCGGCTTTGGCGAAAAGACTCTTGGCTATTTCGAACTCTATCCCCCTCTTTTTCTTCCCACATCTCACTTTTTCTTCGCTTTTGGTCTTTCTAATAAGAGCGACTTTAAATATTTCTTTTGTTAGACTCTTTTGTCTTACCAATATGAGCATTGGCCGACCCCCGCAGGTATGGAGCAGTGATGCTGCAGTTTTAGCGGTATCAAATAACTAATCTATCAAGGTAGACTAGATCGTATTCTACTCGAGGTGTCTTCTTCTTGTCTACTCAAATATGTTGGCAAATTACTCAGGTTTAAACAGGTTGTGCATGGTGTGAGTTCCACGACTTCTAATCTAATGAACAAAGGAAAATAAAAGGCAGAAATATTAAAAGGTTGACTAACGAAAAGATAGACGAGCTTAGATTTCGAATCCCCCTTAGATCACCAAGGCAACGTCAATCACAAGACCAGCAGTTTTCAATTCTCATTCAATCGGTTTCTATACACCACCATAACTCCTGACCCTTAGGTTTAAGACCGGCGAACGTTCGCTCTATCCGTTCTAGCTACTAAGATTAATTAGTCGCTCGGTACGGTCGCCTCTCGCAATGACTTAACTTAACTGGTGCAATTACTAATGATTTATGAGTTACTCTTGCAGTGGATTAACCCTAATCGGTTCCTACGAAAGGAACACTCCAATTATAAGGTTAATTGTTCGATTTGATGTTTTAAAGTAAGGCGAGCGTTCGCTTCTATCCTTAGCTTAACAAGAATCTAATCTAGGTGATCAATCCAGACAAGAAACATAAACAACGAAGAACAAACCAAACATGAAAGAGAAACTGATTGAACTTTGAATCTAATCACCGCCGATCCGTGACCGCTTTAAAGCCCTGGGTCACTTAGGGTTCATCTAATCTAAGCTCTACAAGTTCAGCTACTCATAACGATAACAGAAGAATCAAAGGCAACAAAGAAGATCATCATACAGAGGAAGAACAGATAAGAACTGAAAAACCTAATTCTGACAACTCCGGCGAAGCTTCAATCTCCTGGATCTTCAACTTTAAGCTCCGAGCTCTTCGAGGTGGAAGGATGGCATCACGATCTCTCCACGGATCTTCGAACTCTCTAAACTCTATCTATCGACCCTAAGGTCGTGGCTAATCAGCCAAAATTCGTGTGTATCTAATCTGGCTTCAAAAAGTCTATATATAACCCCAGAAACCCTTTACAAGTTGGAAAAGGCTGAAAATTAGGGTTTCTGCCCGGATTTTCAAAGGAATTTTCACCGAAAACATCACCAGATTTTCGCCGAAAATGTTAGTTAAAAACCAGCTCCAACTTGTTTCGATGATTCCCGCTCCGTTTGAACTCCGATTTGGTCCCCGTTTGAAGCGCTGGACTCGTGAGAGAGTCCTCTATAATGTGGTAACCTGGAGGCTCAACATAAAAGCTCAAAAAAGAGTAAAAATAGCCAATAAATGGACAATGTATGCACTAGGAGCCTAGAATTACATAATAAACACATTTTCACCAAATACTCATCAGAATTGCATCAAAGGGGCATGAAATGTCGCTTAAATGGGGATGAAAATCACGTCAAATCGAGTGTCATCAATACCCCACACTTAAGCTTTTGCTTGTCCTCAAGCAAACTGAACTAGAACACACTCAAATTCACAAAGGACAAGAGATTAAACTGAGATTCAATTCTAACAATTTGGTTTAGACTGTTCCACGTAGAAAAAGTGACCTACACATGCAAGAACATCAACCAAACAAGTTTTTGATCTCACTAATCTCTACACTTCAAGTAGTAGTTTAAACAAAGCTTATTTCTTGGTGAATCAATTAATCATAGTTAACCGACTACGATAACACCATTTCTAATCAAAAAGACTTTAAGCTCTAGCCATGATGTGGACGCGGAGGTAGGAAAAGTGACGTGGCTATCGACTCGACTTCATCCGTTTCTAGATCTGTAAGTTACATGTTCTAGCTAGGACCGATTTAAACAGCAATTAATTTCAAGTTTTGACTTCTGCCATTTAATTTATTTATTGCATACTAGTGCTCGATACCAAACACTTCACTTAGGTGTTGGACCTGCCTAGCTCACAGTATTTGTGCCTATGCTAGTGCTCAACCCGAACACTTCACTTAGGTGTCGGGCTTGCCTAGCTTTATTTTCAGCACTTTATAGAACTTTACATTGATTTGCACAACTTAATTACTTGATTCAACAATTTAGCCACTTGGTCCTAGCTAGTTATAACTTGTTACACAAGATTTCGAATTGAATTTCCGCCTAATCTCTAGCCACAATCACAGGTGAACAAATATGGAGTGAAAATATGGGAGAAGCTAGCATTTATCGTCTTAGAATGGTGTTATCGAGCTTTGTTATTAACAAGTCAATCAATTCAATTAATTCAAGTTTCAACTACCGAAGTGATTTGTGATCTGTTCTGACCTAGACTCATTTAATATCAGTTTTGACACGTTGGTTACAGGTTCTAAGTGGAACAGTCTAGATGTCATTGTTCAAAATTGAAGTCAATTTAACATCAAAAGTCAAGAATTAAGCAATTCTATGCTAGAGAAATTTCAAATTTGAACCACAGAATCATAGATAGCAAGCAAGATCATGCATAATCCTAGACTCCTACCCCACACTTAAACGGTTCTGTGTCCTCACATAACTAATCTAGAGTAGAGAGATATGAAGAACCTGGAAGGTGATGGTCGGTGTAGCGGATGAGCACGGAGAGTCTGGAGTGGAGCGGAGTAGCTACTCAAGTTCCTACAAAAACAAAAATAACAAAAAGATCAAAAGGATACCGGGACAAGTGTCCCGGATCCACACAGAATAAAAGTCGAACAAAGACAGTTAGGGGAATTTTGAAAATATTTTGACTTTTTTTTTTTGAAAAGTTTTCAAAAATTTTCTGACCCAACTAAAGTTTTCGCCGAAAACTGGTGAAGTTTTTGGCGAAAACTACTTTGAAAACAAAGACAGACGACTTAACTAAATATTTTGACGAAAACTTTAGAAGTTTTCGGTGAAAACTATTTCAAAAAACAGAAACAGACTCAAACAGACTAAACATTTCGCCGAAAACTTTAGAAGTTTTCGGCGAAAACAACTTTGAAAACCCACTGGAAAACAGACTCGAACCAACTAAAGTTTTTGCCGAAAAATCTGAGGAGTTTTCGGCGAAAATTTGACCTGACACAGAAAATTAAAACAGACGAAAATAAAAGAAAACTGACATTTTGGCTCCCCGAAACTGACTTGAACGACGAAAAAGACTGACTCAAAAATTCAAAAACGGACTCCAGCTGTGGGTTGCCTCCCACGAAGTGCTCTCTTTTAACGTCCTTGAGCCGGATGATACCTGTTAGGGACCCCAACTTAGGAGTTCCTTGAAGTCAATCGTCTTCTTCAAGGACAGCGGTTGAGTGCCATGTAGCACTCCAAAAGGGTGATGCAGCCGGTATTGCTCCAATAGATTGCGGTTCTGGTTGGATGACCAGTTCTTCTCGAATTCTTCTACTCGAGGAGGAAAGAGGTAGTACGGCGCGACATGGTCAATGAGCTCCATCTTCTCTACCTGATGCTCATCAAGAGGTCTCTCGGGATCGAGTGTGTATACTTCCAAATCCTTGACGTCTTTGATTCCCACGTGCTCATCTCTGGCTTTATCCATAGGTTGGCTCGGCGGAAGCTCAATTGTGGATATCTCCTCGATTTCTTCATGCTCCTCTTCAGCTTCAACTTCAACACAGGTGAATTCCATGCTTTCAAGATAGACGAGCTTAACGCCTTCATCAGCCACCATCGCCAAGAATTCTTCATCGGATTCCTCTAGCTCATAATAGTCATAGACGGGCTCATCTTCTTCTTCGAACATCTCCTGAGCGTGTTCTTCCATTAATTTATTTGGTTGCTCGAGCTTGATGTTCGTCGTGAGATGAGCTTGTAATATTGTAGAGATATTATCCAAGGCGGATAGGGTTCTCGATGAGCATTGTTGATGTTCATGAGCTTGTAGAATGATCTCTTCGTTATCTCTAGCGCCACTTTGATGTGCTTGTTGGTGTATCTCTTGGTAACCTTGTAGCATTGCAGAAATATTATCAAAGAGGGAGTCAAATCTCGCCGTTTGTTGTTGTTGTTGATGTAGCATCTCTTGGTAATCCTCAATATTCGGTGCTCCATTGACGCGCCACTCTTGGTACTGGTCATCCCACCTGTAATCCTGCATAATCAAAACTCAAAAGCACTACCCAGGTAAATCATGGAAATATGGAGGAAAATTAATGGTAAGGCGGAAAGGTAGAAGAATAATTTGCAAACTCTTCTTTCAAACAATTAGAAGAGTCCCCGGCAACGGCGCCAATTTGATGCTGCAGTTTTAGCGGTATCAAATAACTAATCTACCAAGGTAGACTAGATCGTATTCTACTCGAGGTCTCTTCTTCTTGTCTACTCAAATATGTTGGCAAATTACTCAGGTTTAAACAGGTTGTGCGTGGTGTGAGTTCCACGACTTCTAATCTAATGAACAAAGGAAAATAAAAGGCAGAAATATTAAAAGGTTATCTAACGGGAAGATAGACGAGCTTAGATTTCGAATCCCCCTTAGATCACCAAGGCAACGGCAATCACAAGACCAGCGGTTTTCAATTCTCATTCAATCGGTTTCTATACACCACCATAACTCCTGACCCTTAGGTTTAAGACCGGCGAACGTTCGTCTATCCATTCTAGCTACCAAGATTAATTAGTCGCCCGGGTACGGTCGCCTCTCGCAACGACTTAACTTAACTGGTGCAATTACTAATGATTTATGAGTTACTCTTACAGTGGATTAACCCTAATCGGTTCCTAGAAAAGGCACACTCCAATTATAAGGTTAATTGTTCGATTTGATGTTTTAAAGTAAGGTGAGCGTTCGCTTCTATCCTTAGCTTAACAAGAATTTAATCTAGGTGATCAATCCAGACAAGAAACATAAACAACGAAGAACAAACCAAACATGAAAGAGAAACTGATTGAACTTTGAATCTAATCACCGCCGATCCGTGACCGGTTTAAAGCCCTATGTCACTTAGGGTTCATCTAATCTAAGCTCTACAAGTTCAGCTACACATAACGATAACAGAAGAATCAAAGGCAACAAAGAAGATCATCATACAGAGGAAGAACAGATAAGAACTGAAAAACCTAATGCTGACGACTCCGGCGAAGCTTCAATCTCCTAGATCTTCAACTTTAAGCTCCGAGCTCTTCGAGGTGGAAGGATGGCGTCACGATCTCTCCACGGATCTTCCAACTCTCTAAACTCTATCTATCGACCCTAAGGTCGTGGCTAATCAGCCAAAATTCATGTGTATCTAATCTGGCTTCAAAACGTCTATATATAACCCCAGAAACCCTTTACAAGTTCGAAAAGGCTGAAAATTAGGGTTTCTGCCTGGATTTTCAAAGGAATTTTCGCCAAAAACATCACCAGATTTTCGCCGAAAATGTTAGTTAAAAACCAGCTCCAACTTGTTTCGATGATTCCCGCTCCGTTTGAACTCCGATTTGGTCCCCGTTTGAAGCGCTGGACTCGTGAGAGAGTCCTCTATAATGTGGTAACCTGGAGGCTCAACATAAAAGCTCACAAAAAGGGTAAAAATAGCCAATAAATGGACAATGTATGCACTAGGAGCCTAGAATCACATAATAAACACATTTTCACCAAATACTCATCAGAATGGCATCAAAGGGGCATGAAATGTCACTTAAATGGGGATGAAAATCACGTGAAATCGAGTGTCATCAAGAAGCCAGCCCCATTGGGGACCGCGTTATCCTAAACCCTGCCCACGCCGAGAAGGGTTGAAAAGGAGAATGTCACATTGAGACTTGCCCTTTGGGGACTAAGCAATGGGCGGGCAAAGCATTGCCAGCTCGTGGTGGATCTCAAACCAAGCGGCTCCTACGCTCATCTACCACTCAGCTAGACACATTGGCCTCTTTTCAGACACATTCGACACCCGCTTTCCTACCCTATGTACTAGACTCCAAGAAACTTCAACCGACACTGAACACTACACAATATTGGCACCTATCAAAGATAAGAACACTCTGCCAAGTCACCAGACCTCATATATACTTAATAAAAATTAGTTTCAGCCTTGTTGTAAAAAGGTTTAAAAGGCATTTAGAATAAAACCAGTTCACACTTTACATTGAAAAACCTCGACTATCACGTATGTTCTCACCATACAATCAATTGGCTAGTCAAACGAATAGAATTTAAGCGAGTTAAGTATTCAACAAGAAAAAGAGGTGATAGTGGAGCATGCAAAATGAATAGAACATGCTAAGGTAGAGGGAAAGAGAGGTCAAACTAAGCATGCTACCTAGCACAAAGCATCCACTATCATAACACAAGACTCTACTCCTTCCAGCAACCTATCATACCAAACCCAAAATACCCCTCTACGACTAGAACGGGCATTGTCCTCAATGGAAGAGAGAGGGAGTAAGGTAGAACGAGTATACCGCACGATGGAGAGGAGCATGAGAGACAAGAGCGGTGGTTCCAATGTTTACCCTTGCAACCACAACAAACAACCACAACCAAATAGAGAGCCACATGAAGGATAAAGATCCTTGGTGATGAGTGATTCTCAAGTGCATGCCAAGCATTATTTAAAAAGCTAAAAGAACACAATAACCCCAAAGTTCAAAAGAAAATAAAAGTGATAGAGTAAAGATAGCATGGGGTGCCTCCCATAAAGTGCTTATTTAACCTCTCTATCTAGATGATGCCTGTGTTATGCTATCCAACTTAGCACCTCATTGAAGTTCATTAGTTTCTTCCAAGATGAAAATCGAGTAACTAGTAACACCTTGAGTGAATGGTAAACTACCCAATGAACAATGCTTGAATACCATTTGTTACCTTGAATTTAGAAACTTGAGGAAGGAAGGGGTAGTATGGTGGGGGTATCACAATTGAGCTCCATTACCTCCTCATGACACTCGATTTGACGTGATTATCAGCCTCATTTAAGCGACATTTCTTTGCTTAAGACATTGGTTTTTAGGGTAGAATAACGAGTATTCAATCGATTGCCCTATCCGCGATTTACGGGTCTATTTGATGGTTTTCTAGTGTTTTTGTGTTACACAGGTTTTTGCCGTCAAATAAAGTAACCATGGACGTGTCTAAGGCATAGGAACATCGAGGAACTGAACCGGAATCGATCAAAGGAGCCAATCAAAGTCAAACCGAAAATCTGCCATTCACACTTACAATTTTGGCGAAAATGACCTCACAGTTTCGGCGAAATCAAAATGCAAATCAGCTGATGCCAAGAGAAGACTGATTTCGGCGAAACCATTAAGCTCTTCGGACCGAAAATGCAAGGCAGAGAAATCATGGCCATTTACACAAGAATTTTGCCGAAACTATCCCTATGGTTTCGGCGAAAATATCAGCTCAGCCCGGCCCATCTAGGGTTAAGTATTTATACTTAATCCGGCGGCCCGGGGACATATCATACAATTCATAATTCGAGAAACACAACTTTTGGAGATCAGATTTCTCTGAAGTTCGGGAGCGAATAGTTGGAGTTCGAAGAGCCGGATAGAGATCGTGACGCCATCCCTTCCATCTCGGAGAACCGGAGCTAGGAGTGTAACTTACCAAAGATTGAAGTCTGTCAGAGTCGTCTGAATTAGGTTTTTCAGATTCTTTCTGTTCCTCCTCTTAATGATGAACTCTTCCTTTGTCTTTGTCTCTTTTGTAATGATCATGAGTAGCTAAACTCGTTAGAGCTTAGACTAGATGAACCCTAAGTGACCCAGGGCTTTAAAGCGGTCACGGATCGGCAGTGATTAGATTCGAAATTCAATCAGTTCTTTTTCATGTTTGATTTGTTCTTCTTTGTTTATGTTTCTTGTCTGGATTGATCACCTAGATTAGATTCTTGTTAAGCTAAGGATAGAAGCGAACGCTCGCCTTACTTTAGAACATCGAATTGAACAATTAACCTTATAATTGGAGTGTGCCTTTCGTAGGAATCGGTTAGGGTTAATTCACTGCAAGAGTAACTCATTAGTCACTAGTAATTACACCAATTAATTAAGTCGTTGCGAGAGGCGACCGTACCCGGGCGGCTAGTTAATCTTGGTAGTTAGAACGGATAGAGCGAACGTTCGCCGGTCTTAAACCTAAGGGTAAGGAGTTATGGTGATGTCTTAGTAATTGATTGAATAAGAATCGAAATCCGCTGATCTGTTGATTGCCAATGCTCTGGGGAACGAAGGGGGATTCAAAGTCTAAGTTCGTCTGTCATTCTTGTTTCCAAACCCTAATTCTCAATCCGCTTTAGCTTAATTTGTTTTAATTTTTCTGCATTCCTTAGAATTAGAAGTCGTGGAACTCACACCACGCACAACGTGTTTTTCCTTGAGTAATTTGTTAGTTCTGAAGTAGCCAATCAATTGAAGGCCCGTGGAATACGATCTATCCTAGCTCTTGAGCTTGATAGTTATTTGATCGAACCTGCTCAGCACAACGACGGTTCCATCAAATTGGCGCCGTTGCCGGGGACTTCTTTTGATTGTTGAAAGAAGATCTGGCAATTTATTCTTCTATTTTCCATCTTTCATTTTTCCATCCACTTCGATTTTACAATGGTTTTGTTTGTCTTTGTTATCTGTAGGTTTACAGGTGTATGCCTCACCGTCCTTGGACTCGCTCTCAGACCGAACAGGCTAAGATTGCAGGGAATCCAGGCAGTTCTGCTACACCTCTACGATCACAGATTCTGAAGGAAGGCAGATCCAATCCATTCATCACTCCGATCAAGATCGAGGAACCGAAGGAGAGTTCCTCATCTCCGTCTTCACCACACTCTTCATCCGCTTCATACACCGAGTCACTTTCACCGCCTCCATCTCCCACCATGACCGATAGATTACCACCAAACGGCGATCAACCGCCGCCACCCCCACCTGCACAGAAGAGTCTAGCAGACTATAACACGCCGAGCGCGACTAGCGTTCGATCTGCCATTGCCGTTCCGCGCATTGAAGGAGATCCTGACTATGAGATCAAAATTCCATTCTTGACCATGATCTCTAGGGATTTACAGTTTGAAGGCAGGCCCCTAGACAATCCGTGCATTCATCTTGCAGACTTCCTTGATCTCTGCAGTACTTTTAAAAACGGAAACCTCGACAAAAACACTCTTTGTCTGAGAGCTTTCCCGTTCTCTTTGAAAGGCGCTGCTAAGAGGTGGCTTACTGGCAAACCACCTGGCTACTATACTAACTGGGATACTCTGGCTCAGGACTTTGTTGAAGAATACTTCCCTCCGGCCAGAACAACCGCCATTAAGGACAGCATCGCCAGATTCTCCCATAAAGAAGGAGAAAGTTTATATGATACTTGGAATCGATTCCAAGAACTTCTCTACACCTGCCCTCATCATGGATTCGAGCAGAGACAGTTAGCTGAAATCTTCTCTCGAGGACTTCGAGAAGAATCTGCCAAGTGGGTCAATTCTCTAGCTGAAGGGGATTGCACTACACTCACCCCTGAAGCTACTCTTCTGCACTTCGCAAACTGTGCCTCCAAGTCAAGGAACTGGGAGCGACAATATGAAGGATCGAGGAGCAAGCTAGATTTCGAAGCAGCTATCAAGGCAGAGGTAGAGAAGCATTTGAAGAAGTCTACCACACCAATCAAGCCACCGGCAGCTTCTGTCTATGTTGCCGATTGTGAATGGTGTGGAGCTTGCGCACATAACGGAGGCCGTTGTCAGAATTTTGGTAAGGCAGAAGTCTGGTCTGCCGAAGAGGTAAATTTCATCCAACAAGGCTTCATTAATAATCAGAATGGTTATGCTGGTTATCGTAACTTCAGACAGCAAGGGAACTATCAAGACAGACCTCCCTATAATACTGGCACCAATCATAACTAGAACCAGAATAACCGCCCGGCTGGTCAAGCTCAGGAACAGAAGCCTAACCATCCGCCGGCAGGTGCCTACCAGCCGCCGCATCGCAATCCGGGTAATTATGGAACTGCTCCTGGCAATCGCCAGAATTAATATCTTAACAATACCTATCCAGGACAGCAGCATCAAAGAGATAATAATGTCAGTGACCTGGATAAGAAGCTCAGCCAGATCATCACAAGACTCGATGATCATGACAGTCAGTTCAAGGCTCAAGCTCTTCTCAATCAAGAACAAATAGCATTGGACAACGGATTGAACAAGTCGTGAACAACATCTCGTGCATGCTAGCATCTGGTCGACCATTTGGCCAGCTTCCAAGCCAGACAGAGCCAAACCCGAGAAAAGAACAGGCTAAAATGGTAACTGCTCGAAAACTTCCGAACTTAATTGCTGATGCTTTTTCTGTTTACGCAGGATCGCTGAAACTCCGGAAGAAGAAGAAGAAGAGGAACGGAAACTAGCGCCTAAGGATGATCCTCCTCTTGCACCATACGTCGTGAAGCCTCCTTTTCCTAGAGCACTGCTGCCAAACGCAAGGATCGAGACTGGCATGAAGGGGAACAAGGAAGGATACCCCGACATTCGTATTAAGAAACCTGTCTCTCCATATCCAGCTAAGTTATCTGATCCTGGTTCTTTTACTTTGCCTTTGGTCATCAATGATGTTGAAATTGAACGTTGCTTAGTTGATCTAGGAGCATCTGTTAATGTCATGCCTGTGAGTCTATATGAAAAGTTAAAATTAGGAGAACTTGAACCGCCCAGTATGCAACTTGTCTTTGCTGATAGATCACTTAAAACCCCTAAGGGAGAGATTAAAGATGTCGTCACTAAATGTGGTCCGTTCACGTTTTTAGCTGACTATGTGATTATGGATAATAGTACCGATGATTCTACAATCCTCATAGGTCGCCCTTTCATGGCTACTACTGGAATGAATATTAACGTTCCTAATGGTTCTTTGACTTTAAGAATTGGTAAAGAAACAAAAACGTTCCGTCTTAAAGATGACATGACACATGACTCTAGGAATGAAGAATCTCACTGCTTAGCTGTTGAAACTGTGGAGTTGACTCCGGTCAACTCCGTTACTAATGCTTCTTCCAGTGTCTCTAGATCAGTTGTTGCTGTAGGTATTAAGCAGGTTATAAAGAAGAAGCCCGAAGCTTCAGTTCAGAAGCCACCTAAGAAGAAGAAGGAACTGCAAGCCTCTTCTAAACCACCGAGCAGACCTCGAGGAAAGAACAAGAAGGCAAAGACCCAAATGGTCTGGAGACCAAAAATTCCGCCGTCTTCCACCGAGCCAGCTGCACCACCTGTTAGTTCCGAGAAACCGGCGCCGGAACAAGTACGGAAGGAGAAGCCGAAAGCATCTCCTAAAGAAGTACTTATGATCACCGATCCTGGTGATAACAAGCCGAAGAAGAAAGAAAAAGAGAAGCCGACAGTCCTCATTCCGTCCATCGTCACACTAAAGAAGGATGACCTCTCCAGAGAGCTGTTCGGACCGTTCAAGTTTGTTGATCATCTTCCCGACGGACGTACCAAACTACTACATGCGAACGGGAAGAGATTCACGCTTACCGGAGAAGTCCCGAAGCTGTACTTCATGAACTCCGACGCGAGCGTGAAGGAGAATCTAAGTTGGGATGTCTCCTAATACCGTCCAGGTATGGTCCAGCTCAAGGACGTTAATAAAAGAGTGCTTCGTGGGAGGCAACCCACGGCTGGAGTCAGTTTTGTTTTGTTTCAACCTTGGTCTTTTAGAGTCGGTTTGGGAGAGCCAAAAGTGTCAGTTTGTTTGATTTATTATTTTTCGTGTAGAGTCTGCATGTCATAGAGTCAGTCGCAAGTTGATTGAGGTCGTTCCGATTTTTCTGGATTTAACTGTGATTTTCTGAAGTTGGCCTGATTTACGAAAATATTTTCAACCCGAACAGTTCAAAATTTTCGGCGAAACCACCCTTATTTTCGGCGAAACCGATTTTCAAAATTCGGACCTGTTTCTCCTGTTCCTCATTTTCGGTTCGAAAAATTTCTGATTTCGGCGAAACCATCCCAACTAAAATTTTTGGCGAAACCGAGCTTCATTTTCGGCGAAACCGCCCGTTCAAATCGGTCAGTCCATTTTAACTAGTAGTTTTGGCGAAACCCCCCCTACTTTCACCGAAACTGATTTGCAAAATCACTTCATTTATCCTTTAAAAATCCGGTCCCCTTCCTCTCTCCTTCTCTTATTTTCGCTCAGCCTACCCGAAACCCCCCTCTCCTTTTGAAATCGCCGAACGCCCCACTTTCAACACCCGCCGTCGCCACCGTTTCACCCGCCGCCACCACCGCCGACTGCCGCCGCACCTCTCCCCTCCTCCTTCCGATCCCAACGAGCCCTAGAACAACCAAATCGGAGCTTTGCAGCTCCATTCACCGAAAACCTAGTTTTCACCGTTTTTCACTGGTTCCTCCCAACCAGTTCAGTTTTTGCTTCCATGGCTTCAAGGTAAAGTGTACAACTTTTCAATACGAATCTTTTGACATACGGATTGCTGAATTTTGTCGGGTTGACTTTCGGTTGACTTTTCGGTTTACCTCGTTTTGCGTGCCGACTGTTTCGCATGAACTAGGATTGACTGAACTTATAGAACCGTTCTAGGATGCTTAGGGAGTTCCGTGCTGAATTTCCATATCATTTGGTCATGTGTTGCTATGCATACGATTGATTCTTTGTTTTGTTGACTTGTGAGATATGTCGGTTTGACGTTGACTTGTTGTTGATCGTTTGGCTGTCATAAGTGTTCATTCTTGTTCATATTATCGTGCCGCCATTTGAAATCATATGATGCCGTCAATTTCCAAGTTGTGATAGTCTTGCCATGATTAGGGTTCAATATGACTTAATGTTGACTTTCTAAAATGTCAGTTTGACTGTTTGAACTCTGATTGCGCTTACCTGATTATAGCTGTTCTTAAGACATGTGCTCTATTGTCTGTGATTACCGGTTCCCTTGCCTTGCTTACCCCACTTAGTTTCCCTCGTTTCTTTGTGAAATTGAGTTTTTCTACTAAGTGTGGGGTAGGATCTTAGTTGACTAATCTGGTTTCACTTCTGGTTTTAGGAACACTTTTGAGCGCAGGACTAAGGCACGACTAGATGGCGCCTCGAGCTCAGGAGCTGCCGCTCCGGTCACACCCGCCATTCTGGGTCCTCCACCTGCACTCCCTCGCCATGCTGGATACCATCCCACCATCGCCCGTCTACCGGACTTCTACTTTGAGAACTTCCAGAAGATCGCGCACATCTGGGGCGCTGACGTGCATCCTTTATCCATGGAGTCTCTCCAGGAGCATAACGAGGATTCCTACCGGAACGTGCATGACGCCTTAGCACCGGGCGGTCTCCTAGAGCTGACCACCATAGCCGCCGAGTTCCCAGACATTGCTCTGGGCGACATTTGACTTGGACGAGCATAAGAGGAGACGGGGCCAGAAGGTGATCACTTTCTTTCTTGGTGGGGTGTACGAGCACTATCACGATCACCACCTCGGTTGGGGTGAGGATGATGACGACGAGGAGTTGCACGCCCTCTGGAGCCACATGACAGGCGTGCCTGGCGATCGCCTCAGGAAGAGCAACTCAGTTAAGTCTCTCTCTCACCCGCTCTATAAGTTTATTCATATGGTTTGGCGGAGGTCACTTTTATATGTCAGAGACAAGGATCGCCACCATATCCTTAAGGAGGAGCTCATGCTTCATCGAGCCATCCGGGAGAGCTATCCTCTCCACCCCGGCTGGGTGCTAGCTCACATCTTCAGCCAGAGGACCAAGAGGAAGAAGCAACCACGCAAATCTTGGGAGGCAACTTCATCGGTCAGCTCATCCTCTCCTTCGGCATCAGCCATGAATATGGCCCTAACATTCCACGACACCGAATTATGACCGTTGGAGGAGACTTGGCGGTCGAGTACGACTTAGAACTCGACCTCAGTCCCCATGTAGCAGCAGATCCTCCACTCCAACCTGCGGTCGAGTCGGAGGACCTATATGATGCTGAGGAGCAGCAGCCGCAGCCGCCGCCTGAGTTTCAAGATTATATACCCTCGCCACACCATCAGGCAGGGTACATCCACCAGTCGCCGCCGCGCATTCCAGATCCATTTCCGGCGCATACTCACCAGCCGCAACACCACCCCCGAACATTGGTGAGTTGTACGAGCGACTATAGGAGTGGCGTATCACCGACAACGCCACTCAAGAGGCTAGGTGGACTATTATGCAACAACACATGCGCCGCGCCGACCGGCGATATGAGCGACAGCTGGAGTGGCAGCGACAGCTCGACGATTACTTCCACTTCCCCCACCCCGACACCTCTGACCAGTGATGATCAGGTGGTGTCCTTTTCCTTATCCTTTCTTTTTATTTATTCTTTTTGGACTTCGGTCCAACTTTTTTTCTGTGTGGATCCGGGGCACTTGTCCCGGTTTCCTTTTTATGTTTTATTTGTTTTTTTTTGTAGGCAGTTGGGAGATTCCCTTTGCTTCACTTGGGTAGATTACCTCCGCTCCGAGGATCCGTGCTCATCCACTACGCCAATCATCTCGGTCCAGGTTCTTCCATTCCACTCTGAACTCTAGAATTAGTCCTGTGAGGACACAGTCCGATTTAAGTGTGGGGTAGGATGCTAGAGAACCTTGCATGAACTTGATTGCCCTTGATTGTGTTTTGTGTGCCTCGTGATTCCATTCCAGTCTCTCTAGCATTAGAATGGCTCAGTTCTTGATTTTTGATGTTAAGTTGTTGTTCAACCTTTTATAATGATGCTTAGACTGCTTAACCTAGAACTTGAGAACCAACTTGTATGCTTTGATGCTAGATTGCCTGGTCAGAACAGAATTTTAAAATCACCCTTGTAGTTTGTAGCCTTGATTGCATGAAAATGACCGAATCCGACTAGCAAACCAACTGTGAGCTTTTGATCCATTGCACGTAACTTGCAATTTAAATTCTTTCTGAGTGGTTTTCTGTTTACTTGAATGAGTTAGAATTTGCATGAAACCTACTCGAGACCACACGATGACACGAGTTCTAGAAGGATAGGGGCACCTAGATTCAGCTTCTAAGCCAGATAGCCTACCAAACGATAAATCCACTAGGTTTAGACCCTTGAGCTTGGCCTGTTCTTTCGGTTCGATAATACATTACAGCCATTTCTCATTTCTTTCATTCCCCGTTGATCCTTGTGGTTGTAGTTCTAGATTGACCTACCGGAAGTCGGTTTGTGGTAACCTGCCTATAGCCATTAAACAGGTGGTCTTAGCTAATATGTCCAGACGTGTAAATCCCTCTAGCAACTAAAAGAAAAATCGGCACAAAAGAAAAGAAAAAAAAAAGTAAGAAAAGAAGCAAGCTTCAGAAAAAAAAATTGAAGAAAGAAGGAAATCAGAAAAAGTTCAAAGTGTAGTTCAATAAAACGTTCTCCCCCCTACAAATGGAAGAACGAAGTCAAAAGAAAAGTTGAAAAGAAAAGAAAAAAATGTGTATGCAAAAGAAAAAGAATAAGTGCTAGGTTGCTTGAGGGTATCATAGGACGAGCGTTCATTATTCCACCAGTGTTTGGTTAGACGGTAGGAAGCCATAGATTAGATTCGAGGGAAGTTAGTCGAAAGCTACACCGCACAAAGCCATCATCATTCATTCCTATCATCCATCTCATTATAAACCCAAGTAGTGTAGAAATCATTACGGTCCTAGCAGGGAAGTCCTTCTTGACTAGATACTCGTGTTGTCACAGTGGTGGAGATGTGGTCGAAATGCAAACCTATGACAGAATTCGGTAACAGAAAATGATCGAGAGCAGAAACACGTCCTTAAACACAGAGAGTGAGAATTCCCATTGTACTAAATACATCCTGTGTGAGAAGTCTGGTCGGTCAGGTCAAATTCGTGCATGATTGATTGCTAATTACTTGTCGTGTGCAGTTTATTAGTGAGACCAGGTCGTTTGGCTGATCAGTATGCATGTTAGGTTTCTTGTTCTAGGATCGATCCGTCTAATAATTCATTGTGCTTGATTGAGCTCCAATTTAATCGATCTTATCATTTATGAAGATGAGCGTTTCTATTCAGTTTGCTTGAGGACAAACAAAAGCTTAAGTGTGGGGTATTTGATGACACTCGATTTGACGTGATTATCAGCCTCATTTAAGCGACATTTCTTTGCTTAAGACATGGTTTTTAGGGTAGAATAATGAATATTCAATCGATTGCCCTATCTCGTGCCATTTGTGTTACATTGGCCCGTTTCGGGTCTATTTGATGGTTTTCTAGTGTTTTTGTGTTACACAGGTTTTTGCCGTCAAATAAAGTAACCATGGACGTGTCTAAGGCATAGGAACATCGAGGAACTGAACCGGAATCGATCAAAGGAGCCAATCAAAGTCAAACCGAAAATCTGCCATTCACACTTACAGTTTCGGCGAAAATGACCTCACAGTTTCGGCGAAATCAACAATGCAAATCAGCTGATGCCAAGAGAAGACTGATTTCGGCGAAACCATTAAGCTCTTCGGACCGAAAATGCAAGGCAGAGAAATCATGGCCATTTACACAAGAATTTTCGCCGAAACTATCCCTACGGTTTCGGCGAAAATATCAGCTCAGCCCGGCCCAACTAGGGTTAAGTATTTATACTTAATCCGGCGGCCCGGGGACATATCATACAATTCATAATTCGAGAAACACAACTTTTGGAGATCAGATTTCTCTGAAGTTCGGGAGCGAAGAGTTGGAGTTCGAAGAGCCGGATAGAGATCGTGACGCCATCCCTTCCATCTCGGAGAACCGGAGCTAGGAGTGTAACTTACCAAAGATCGAAGTCTGTCAGAGTCGTCTGAATTAGGTTTTTCAGATTCTTTTCTGTTCCTCCTCTTAATGATGAACTCTTCCTTTGTCTTTGTCTCTTTTGTAATGATCATGAGTAGCTAAACTCGTTAGAGCTTAGACTAGATGAACCCTAAGTGACCCAGGGCTTTAAAGCGGTCACGGATCGGCGGTGATTAGATTCGAAATTCAATCAGTTCTTTTTCATGTTTGATTTGTTCTTCTTTGTTTATGTTTCTTGTCTGGATTGATCACCTAGATTAGATTCTTGTTAAGCTAAGGATAGAAGCGAACGCTCGCCTTACTTTAGAACATCGAATTGAACAATTAACCTTATAATTGGAGTGTGCCTTTCGTAGGAACCGGTTAGGGTTAATTCACTGCAAGAGTAACTCATTAGTCACTAGTAATTACACCAATTAATTAAGTCATTGCGAGAGGCGACCGTACCCGGGCGGCTAGTTAATCTTGGTAGTTAGAATGGATAGAGCGAACGTTCACCGGTCTTAAACCTAAGGGTAAGGAGTTATGGTGATGTCTTAGTAATTGATTGAATAAGAATCGAAATCCGCTGATCTGTTGATTGCCAATGCTCTGGGGAACGAAGGGGGATTCAAAGTCTAAGTTCGTCTGTCATTCTTGTTTCCAAACCCTAATTCTCAATCCGCTTTAGCTTAATTTGTTTTAATTTTTCTGCATTCCTTAGAATTAGAAGTCGTGGAACTCACACCACGCACAACGTGTTTTTCCTTGAGTAATTTGTTAGTTCTGAAGTAGCCAATCAATTGAAGGCCCGTGGAATACGATCTATCCTAGCTCTTGAGCTTGATAGTTATTTGATCGAACCTGCTCAGCACAACGACGGTTCCATCACCTCCAAATTGAAAATGTCACTCATGGAGTCCTTCGAGTCAAGTAGATGAGGCTCCACTCTCATGACTTCTTTAGGAGGGGTCGAGAAGCATGTGTCCTTTGTCTCTTGGCATAAGTACTTCAAGATCAAGCAAGAAGTTTAAAGAGTACTCTTAGTCTTGGTTGGTGGCACCACAATCATAGGGAGATGTTGTATACTCAAGGGCTCCACTCTAGGTGAAACCTCTTCATGGAGGGTCTTCAAATCATATTTCACCACTTCTAAAGTGTCATCATCTTCAAATCTCCTTGATTGTTCTACCGAAGCACCATAGTCATTTGATATGTCCTTAGGAAAGCTATGTTCTTCAATCTCATCCACTACCAAACATTCTCCTCCACTACCAAACATTCTTCCCTATTGATCACTTCCAACTCATGAGTATCATCACCATCCACATGCTCCAAATTCTGGGGGTGACTTCATTTTCAAGAACTTCTTTGATGAGCTTCACACTTTGAGCTAAGCGATTAACCCGGATCACATTATATTTCGCAATCTTCAAGATTTCCTCTATCATAGAAAGAGGTGAAGAATGTTGTTCATGGCTTATGAACTCCTCATGATAATACTCCGACAAGATTTGATGGTAGAGTGGAAGTGAAGACGGACATTGCTCATTCCAAATTGGTGTTGAAGTTTGTTCATCTTGGCCCCATGTTTGGAGGTCCCCATCATAAGTCTCTTGGCAGTAGTTGGATGAGGTATGATGATCATAGTATGGGTTGGGAGAAGGATTCCAACCTTGATAGGTACAATCACCATGAGTTCCATGCCACAGGTTCATCCCACTTGAAATCCTATATCATAAAGCTGAAAGAAAATAACACGGGTGAAACTTGCAAAAGCAAAGAAATAAAGAGGAAGAGAAGTAGACTATACACATGTAGCAAAAAATGAAAGAGGAGTGAATGACTAGATCGGTCCACTACTATATGCTTTATTAGGATTGAGAAAGTCACCGACAACGGCGCCAAAAACTTGACGTGCCAATAACCAACCAAGAAGGTACGATTACTAACACTCAAGGTCGTATTCCTCGAGGGCTCTCTCAAAGACTAATACTCATAGACGAGGTGGTAAGGTTGCATGGAGTTCCCCAATCCATTGTGTCTGACCGAGATCCTAGTTTCACTTCTCACTTTTGGGAAGGATTGCATACGACATTCGGAACGAAGCTGAAATTCTCTACGGCCTATCATCCCCAGACGGATGGTCAGTCGAAGAGAACGATCCTTACTTTGGAGGAGTTGTTGGGGAGTTGTGCTATGGAGTTTCAAGCTCCTTGGACCGAATTGCTACCATTGGTTGAGTTCACCTACAACAACTCGTACCATAGTAGTTTGAAGTTCGCGCCGTTTGAGGCCTTGTATGGGAGGAAGTGTAGGACGTCGTTGTGTTGGGATGAGGAAGGTGCTACGGTGTTGTCGGGTCCTTACGTTGTTCAGGAGATGGCTGATCGTGTTAAGGTTATCAAGGATAAGTTGAGGGCGGGTCAAGACAGGCAGAAGGCTTATGCCGATGGTCGTGCTAGAGAACTGAATTTTGATGTTCGAGAGAAGGTATTCCTTAAGGTGTCGCCATGGAAGGGGCTGATGCGTTTTGGTAGAAAGGAAGAGTTGGCACCACGATACATTGGTCCTTATGAGATCTTAGCTAAGTCAGGTCCTGTGGCGTATGTTTTGGCCTTGCCAAGTGAGCTTGAGAGGATACACAATGTGTTCCATATGAACATGCTTAAGCGGTATCATGGGAACCCTTTGCATGTGATTCAGTTGGAGGATGTCGAGATTGAGCAAGATATGACTTATGAGGAGAAGTCGGTGGCGATTGTGGATAGGCAAGTTCGGGTTCTAAGGAACAAGCAAATTCCTCAGCTCAAAGTGGTGTGGAGGAATCACGAGAGTGAGTCAGCCACTTGGGAGACCGAGGAGAGTATGAGGAGGCGGTATCCAGAGTTGGTGGAAGCTTATGCTTCAGGTATTACCTCGCTTTAGTATTCTTCTTGAGTTTGCTCGTTTTGTGCTTCATTCTAAGTGAGCTTTAAATTGTGTTTGGTGGTGGTGTTGCGTGGTGCAAGGTTGAGATTTGGGGTGTGAAGGAGGTAGGGTTGTTGAGTTGTTGTTAGGGATTTCGGGTGACAATGTGATGCTTGAGTTGCTGCACTTTGCTGCGTTTTTTGGTATCATGTTGCTAGGATGAGTTAGGAGTGATTTCGGGGACGAAATCCTTGAAGTTGTGGAGACTTGTAACATCCCCGCCCAACCGGATGGGTTAGAACTCAAGTTCGGGTGATTAGAGGGTTGGAATCAGTGCCTCTGTGGTCCCATTGAGGTCTCGGACGTTCGTGTTTAAGTCGGGTTGAGGTTGTAAACGTGCCATGGGTGCAGTGTAGGACACACGGCCATGTAGTGTGATATACGTTGTGTATCACAGTACACGCCGTGTATCCTTAATACACGGCCGTGAACTAATTTTGGCAAAGTCTCGTCGAGAATGCCAGTGTAGGATACATGGTCGTGTACTTGAGATACACGCCATGTATCATGATACACGCCGTGTATCGGGACGTGCATATAAAAGATGGGTTTTGACGGGATTTCATAACTTTCAACTACTTTCTCTTTCCACGAAAAGTTCTTGACGAACCAACTGTTGCCAAACTTCAGAAGGTGATTCCTGGAGTTGTAGAGGTCGGAATTATGATCCGTTTGTTGCTATGCGTTCCTAGAGACGAGGAGAAGAGATCGCTAATCTCAATTTCTGGTTTCTCAGTGTAGGTTGCAGTCAGTGAGAGGGGGATAGGCTACGAGTTTGGAGTTGGGGAAACCGATATTCTGAGGAACTAGAAGACGTTTAGAGCCTTGTCTTCTATTCCAGGTGAGGGCTTAGCATTGTTAGGTAGTTTGGGCAGTGTGAGGAGTTGTAACTTTGACTTAGATGAATGCTAGGGATTGCATGGAAATAATGAGAGTAAAAGGGGTAAATTATTGTGTGAATGTGCTGTTGATTGATTGCTCAATGATTGTTGTGGTTGGGGGCTTGGGATGAAATGAATTGACTAATGAATTTTCATAGAATTGAGTGATAGGGTGAATTGGGGATATGGATGCTAGTGATATGATATCGTGAACTGTCAGTTTGTGGTTGCATGAGAATGACCATGCCAATGTGGGGTAGTTCTGAGAAAGAGGAATAGGTGGGTGGTCCCTGGACTCATGACATGGCTACCCCTGTATTACAGGTGGGGGTGGCCTGTGAGCTAGCTAATTACCCTAATGTGTGTTGTTGTGGGATAGAATGTGAGACGTGATAGGGTTGTGGAACTATGGAAGTGGATGGTGAAATGTGAATGATATGTGTTCCTGAGTGATGTGATGATGTGGATGGATGTATTGAGATGGAATAACATGAATTGTGAATGGTATGTGAAAGTAGAACCAGAAGGAGCCCACACTACCCCACCCGAGATACTGATGGCTTGATTCTGATTCACTGGGGTGAATCCCTTGGTTGGGTACCAAGGATGGTTGTCGTTCTCCTTCATGGAAGGATCCCTTGTGGATGCGTCGTATGTTGTTCTCCTTGGTGGAAGGATCATTAATGGATGCGTCAGGTTGATGTGATGGCCGGCAGTGGTGGTGTGGATAACTCACCTAGTAAAATGATGTGTGTATGGTTGCGTGTACGTGTGTTGTTGTGTGTATGAGTGGTGACTGTGAATTGATTGTGCACTATGTGTTGTTGTTGTTTGCTGCCTCGATCATGTTTATACCTATGCTATTGTATATGAATGAGAATGAAGAACTAAAACCTATGTGATCACCTAGACTGCTTTAGGATGTTAAAATCTGGAAGGGGTCAGGTCAGGTCCCATTGTCGATGTCTTGTGCGGAGTTTGGGACTGCTCCTTTGGTTTAGGACAACGTGTAGGTAGGCCTAGTAGGTTCACTGAGTTTCAATAGGAAATTGATACCTTTCCCCTTTCAGGATCTCGTGGCTAGTGAGTGGAGTTGTTGGTGTTTCGAGGTGGGGGTCGATTTCGAGAAGTCCCGACTTAAAGTGATGAGGTGAAGACTAGAGTACACTCGAAGTTGACTTGTTCTTTCTTTTCAGTTGACCTTGGATATTTGGGGGGGTTTTATGTACTTTTTGGTTATGTTGGATTTTTATGGATTTATGTTGAGTTTGGATTTGGACACGGTTTCACATTTTCATGGTTTTATAGAGGCCTCATACGTTTACTCTTCCTTTCGATTTTGGTTTTACTTGTGTTTTGTATTGGTTTTTACTCGCTAATGCCCATAACCAGTTCAACCACAGGTTTCACGGGGTTGATTCGGGACGTGTGTTACAATTAATACCACCAATATAATCAATGGAGAATCAAAGGTGGATATTGGTTATGTACAAATGACACCAAAACCTTATGTCAACTTCCTTTTGCCGATGACTATGAGTGTTTTAATAGTAGAAATTGCCTCTTAATGGTCCATCAATACTATATTTTTATGAAGGATAATAAATGTTATTTTACCATGGCTTTAATTAAGAGATGTTATGCTAACTATCCAATAAAACTTAATATATAAAAGAATCAATCAACTTTATATTCATATTCATCTTGAAAGAGAATGAATATTGATCTCCCAGATTGTAGAGAGTGTTATTTTAGCTCTCAAAATTAAAATTCATATTTTCCAAACACAAAAAACAACATTTATCTATTAAAATAAAATAACAGATTAGTTAGATTTTGGAATATGGGGTATTACACGATATGGTGGTGAGTAAAAATGTATTTCAAATTCGGAGTTTAATTTTAAACCAAATTATTAGTTCTTAAATTAAAATGAAAATACAACTATAAATAATTTAAAACCAATAAAATACGTCCAACACATTTAGAATAACAAGTCGACCAATGGCTGGGGTCAATCTAGTAAGGTGACTAAAAAACTTTTTAAATCCTTTTTAAAATGCTCAAACTTTCGTGAATTCTTTTTGATATGCTCTATCTTTAAGAAACCTCAAATATATCCCATTTTTCAAAATAGTTAACACCGTTAATCCTTGTTTGTAAAATTTTAAACATTTTGAACCAAGTGACTAACGGAATTAACTTTTAAGTTTTTTGTATTCTAAAATCAGTAACCCAGGTTTACCCAAATTGCATTTTGACCCTTCTCAATTTCATCCCTTACAAATCCTCTCAAACGAACCTTCTCCGATCATCTCTTCTGTCAACCCTCCGCAATTCTGCCGCCGCCCATGTGAACTCCGCCATCAATAGTCCTCCGACCCCTTGTACTTATTTGCTGAAACCCTTAATCCACCACATAATCTGATGTGAACCGCTGCAACCGTGGGCAGACGACCCTTGAACACCGCAAGTTGAGACCGTGCAACGAGGTAGAACCGTCGGGAACCGGGGGCGGATGAGGACTTTGACCCGTTAGCTATATAACAGCTAGGAACCAGAAGTATCAAGTCGTAGACGCCACTTCAGAAGATGGATGCTTCTAACGATAAGTCGATCCTTAAGCGATGCAACAACGAGCAAAGGCTTGAAGGGAAGAGAACATATGTTCAAACAGAAGTTTATTGATTTCAAAAGTTGTGTCTTACAAGGGTGGCCGGCGGCCTTCTTATATAGGTGAGGCACTACAAAAATCTGACCGTTTAGCGTCGGTCGAAACCGAGCTTTAGCGTCGGTCATCGACCGACGCTAAATAGTTTAGCGTCGGTTAAAAAAGCGACGCGAAATCTTGCGACGCTAAATTTTAGCGTCGGTTGTAATGCGACCGACGCTAAATAAACCACGACCGACGCTAAAAATGGGTTGACCGAATGGGTAGCTGACCAACCCAATTTTTCGTTTTTGTTTTCTATTTTCATTTTTAATATTCGTTTTTTAGTTTCATTTTTTATTTTTGTTTATTACTTCCATTTTTTTATTTTCATTTTTTTCAGATCTAGGTTTTTTCTAGATCTGGGTTTTTTCCAGATCTTGTTTGGGAACTAGTTTCGAGGCTTTGTCAAGTTGTTGTCATCCAAGTCGTTTGGGATCCAGTTTTGAGGTTTCGAAGGCGGCTGGCGGTAGCTGGGATGCGGATGGCTGGAGGAGGAAGTGAAGGCGGCTGGTGGTGGTTGTGATGAGGATGGCTGGAGAAGGAAGTGAAAGCGGCTGGAGGAGGAAGTGAAAGCGGCTGGCGGCGGCTGGGATGTGGAGGCCGGAGGTGGGTTTAAGGAGGAGGAAGTGAGGGTTTGAGGAGGAGAAGGAAGAGGGTTTGAAAGGAGGAGAGGGGTGGTTGGGAGAGTTGAGGAGGAGGGTGGTGGTTGGGAGAGTTGAGTAGGAGGAGGAGGGTGGAGGAGGAGGAGGATGGTGGTGGTTGGGAGAGTTGAGGAGGAGGAGGAGGGTGGTGGTGGGAGGAGGGTTTGAGAGGGTTGAGAGAGTGGAGGAGGGTTTGAGAGAATTGAGGGGGACAAGAGGGTTGAGAGAATGAAATTTCCGTCCATTTGGGGGGTTTAAATAGGTCCGGAATTTAGCGTCGGTCGATGAGCGACGCTAAATCATGTCGGCAAGCGACGCTAAATCTGGTTTTGGGTAAGGGCTCCGTTTCTGACCCAAAACCAGATTTAGCGTCGGTCGATGAGCGACGCTAAATCATGTCGGCAAGCGACGCTAAATCTGGAAGGGCTCCGTTTCTGACCCAAAACCGGATTTAGCGTCAGTTTTTTGTAGAATTTAGCGTCGGTCGATGACCGACCGACGCTAAACTCCGGTCAAACGCGAGTCAATGCTTTAGCGTCGGTCATTTCAGCGACCGACGCTAAAGTCTTTCGTTGTAAGCGACGCTAAACCCCTCTTTTTTTGTAGTGAGGGAACAAGCTCTCCTCCCTAAAGACTACTTCCTAAATAATAATAAAATAAAGACTCCTAATCCTAATTAGGGTCCTAACACGTCTAAACAATCCGACTAAAAAGGAATAAAACATAAAATAATAGTTGAAGTCTTTAATGTTGAATGAAAGACCTAATTAGGTCTAAACCCTAATCCGACGGTGATCGGCGGTTTTTGGGCCGGTTGGGCTTCGGTGGCGTGGACCGGGTGAGCTTCGGTGGCGGCACGGCATGCTTTGCTCGGTTGGCTCCGGCTGGCTTCGGTGGCGGCTCGGTGGGCTTTGCTCGGTCGGCTCCGGCTGGTCATGGCCTTGGCCCGAGGCTTCAGTGCTCCTGCTCGGGCCCTGCTCCGAGTGTGTCCTGATGTCTTCGTGAATTTTCAAGAGGGTGTAACCTTCCTTGATGAATCGATCAGCATCCTCTTCATGCCCTTCTTTACTCCAGGACTCTATGTAAGCGTTAAGTTTCTCTCGGAAGGCCTTGGTCTGACTTCTGGTAAATGGAGGCTCAGGGCGGGTCCAGGGTTTGTTGGGCTCATCATCCCCCTCTTCTTGTGGAGGATTTATCCTCGAATCCTGTCCTACATATTCATCATCATAATAAGGGGTTAGATCAGCCACATTGAAAGTTGCACTTACCCCGTAAGAGTTTGGCAGGCCAAGGACGTAAGCATTGTTGTTAATGCTCTGGAGGACTATGTAAGGCCCATCTCCCCTGGGTAGTAGTTTGGACTTCTTCTGCTCCGGAAACCTATCCTTCCTGAAGTGTATCCACACCTGGTCTCCGACTTCAAAAATTTTCTCCTTTCTTCCTCGGTTGGCATTGCGGAGGTACTGAGCAATCCTTCTTTCAATGTTGGCCTTGGCCTTCTCATGGAGCTGCTTGACATAAGCTGCCTTATCTTGGCCACCTGCATCTAAAAATTCATGGACAGGAAGTGGAGACAAATCCAGCGGGGTTAGTGGATTAAAACCATAAATAAGTTCAAATGGGGAGTATTGAGTAGCTGAATGAACAGCTCGATTATAGGCAAATTCTACATGTGGTAGACATTCCTACAAGTCCGGATGTTACTCTTAATGACTGCTCTCAGCATTTGAGCCAAGGATCGGTTTACAACTTCAGTCTGCCCATTAGTTTGGGGGTGGCATGTGGTGGAGAACATTAGTCGGGTTCCAAGCTTAGCCCATAAAGTCTTCCAAAAGTAGCTTAGGAACTTTGAATCCCTATCGGAGACTATAGTCTTTGGAACTCCATGCATCCTAACTACCTCCCTAAAGAATAGGTCAGCAATTTGAGAGGCGTCATCAGTTTTATGGCAAGCAATGAAGTGAGCCATTTTGGAGAACCTGTCAACAACCACAAATATGGAGTTTTTCCCCTTTCGGGTCCTAGGTAGTCCTAGGACAAAGTCCATGGACAAGTCTACCCAAGGATGCTCAGGAATGGGCAAGGGGGTGTACAATCCATGGGGCCGGAGTTTAGATTTAGCTCTTTGGCACTTGGAGCATTGAGATATGATCTTCTCGACATCGTGTCTCATCTTGGGCCAGTAAAAGTGCTCTTTGAGGGTGGCTGATAAGGAATTTTATCAAGGTCGTATTCCACAAGGCCCTCTCATAGGCTAATACTCACAAGGTTCGTGAACGGTCCATACATTTTGAGTTGAGATTTGGTTTGAAAGAAAACAAGCTAAAAAGCATAAACAAGCAAGGTAAATTTTGATAAGAGAAATTGAGGATCAAACAAGAGAAAGGAGTTTAGTCTAGCAAGGGGTTTCTTCAAGCTAAAGGTTCATGAAAGCTGAATTGAATCTCAAGCAACGATGTGTAATTAATGACCATGCATCTCACTCAAGTAGAATCAACGAACTCTCGCACAATTGACTCTCTATTCCTAGACCAAATGCACCATGCTCTCGCTATGTGAACAAAAGGAATGGAATGCTTTAAACTAGCTCAATGAAATGCTTGGAACTTGAATTCTATGTCAACAATCATCTAGCACAAGGTAAATGATGCAAGACATCTCATGTCAATCATATAACACTAGTCTAGCAATCACAAGGGTCTTTCAACCTTCAAATGAAAGAAAACTCAATGCACACCAAGTGTTGATAAAATGTCAACAAGGAAAAACAAGCTCAAAATGGTTGTAACTTGATAATCCAATCTCTCAAATCATCCAATTACAATCCTACAGCCTTAGATCAACATCAATCAATCATTCTCATGTATTGAAAGACATAGCAAAACCAAAAGAACAACACAAGCTCTAATGGCTACAAAGCACAAGGTCTAGGATCATCATCTTACACAAATGGCTATGAGAAACTCAATCCATACAATCAATCACCTATCCTAGCTTGATCCATCCCTCACTAAACTAAACCTAAGCTTAGCCTAGCTTAACCATGGAAGAAACCTGAATTTGGGTAGAGAAGGCCATCCTTGCTTTCATGGAGGATCTTCTCACTTGGCTCTTCAAGCTCCTATCTGATGTGACTTTAATCAGTGCATTTTAAGCTTATGAATGACCTATGATATGCCCGTATTTATTCGCGAAATGACATGATTTATATGCGTTTATTGAATTTTTGTGCTAAGTGTCATTTTGTTGTCCGGTTGCCACTTTGGAGCCAAAATTCGTGGGCTATTGGAGCTTCTCTGTGCATTTTCAGGATCTGGCTTCAAAGTACGGATAACAAAGAGCGCATAGGAGCAAACGGGAGGTCATTTGGAGGCCGGACGAGGGAGATGTGAGCCTTGCAAGATCGGGTTTTCTGCAGAGTGCAGGGGGTGCACGCCGTGCAGATGTACACGCCGTGCAGAGGTGCACGCCGTGCACTATGCACGCCGTGCAGGGGTGCACGCCGTGCAGAGGTGCACGTCTGTGCACTGCCCCCTGCACTATAAATACTCTTGATTTTGGCCATTTTGGGAAATTAGATCACACCTCTTGAACCCCAAACACATTTCACGAACCCTCAAACCCTAGAGCACGTTTTTGGAGCAATTTGAAGCCATTGGAGCTAGGATTGAAGCCAACAAACCTTGGGAGAAGTGCTCACAAGTGGAGAAGTGAAGATCACCTCAAGGATTCATCCATGGTGTTCTTGGTGACCATTCTTCCTTCTTCTTTCTTTACTCCCTTGGCCATGTGTGGCTGATTTTCTAGGGTTCCTCTTGGATGGGTAGAATAGTTGTGCTATGATAGAGGGATGATTGTATAGAACTTGCCATGATTGATCTTGGTTGTATGAGGATGATTCCTAGACTTGTTCTTAATGCCATTTTATGCCATGTTTGCTTAATTTGGTCCATTCATTGTAATTTGATGCATGAGAGTGCTTGGATTGCATAGATTGTAGGTCTAGGGATTGAAGAGAGTGTGTTCTAAGAGATTAGATCATCTCAATTCAACCATAGTTGCATGATTTCTCACTTGTGCATTTTATCGAACACTTGGTGTGCATTAGGATTTTCACTCAATTGAACTTTGATTAGTCTTTGGATGATTCTCTTAGTGTTAGAACATTGACATGAGAGTGTGGTGTCTAGCCTAGTGGTCATAGAGTCATAGGAGAGGGTTTTGTAGCTTGGCATTTCATCAAACACCTTTAATGCATCCTATTTTCACTTAGTTTGAGAGCGAGAGCCTAAATTGAGTGGTATTGGGATAGGGATTAGGTGCTACGAGAGTGCATCGAGTCTAAATAAGTGAAATGCATGGTCATCCGAGTGCAAACTTGATCTTGATTAGCTTGTTCGTTCAATTATTCATCTTGAGCATGATGAAACTACCTACCAAGAGAACCCCTTTATCTTTGATTTGTTCCACTTCTTTTCTTGCTTAAACCTTGTTAGTTTTTCATTGTTTATGCTTTTGATTTGTTCTCTTTCAAAACCAAAACCTAATTTCAAATGTTTAGACCGTTCATGAACTTTGTGAGTACAAGCTTATGAGAGGACCTCGAGGAATACGACCTTGGTAAACACGTGTTATCAAGTTTTTGGCGCCGTTGCCGGGGACTCTCTCATTCCTTTGAAAGCACTTAGTAGTGAACCGATCTATTCACTTCCTTCCAATTTAGTTTTTGCTTCCTTTTACTTGTTGTTTGGTTTTGTTATTCCACATTGTCGTATTACTCGGGTGTGTTTGTTGTGCTTGTTTGTAGGAGATTTTGGGTTAGTGCATGAGGCGTTCAGCTCGTCTTCAAGCACGAATCCAAGGACTAGAACAAGTGCTCAAGTCACCTACCACTTCCCCACCTCCTATAGTTGAAGAAGAAGAAGTTGATCACATCTCACACCACACTATGTCTCAACATGGGGATGACGATGACCAATCGGTTCATTCACACCACACTAATGATGATGATCGCTCACAAAGGGGTGCAAGACGTACCTTGGCGGATTATGCTCGTCCTACTCTTGAAGGGGCAGCCTCTAGCATTGTTCGAAGACCCGTCAATGCTAGGAACTTTGAGCTCAAGCCTAATATGATCCAAATGGTTCAAAATGGAGTGGTGTTCAATGGCATTGATGGTGAATGTCCATCTAGGCATCTCAAGGACTTCTTGGAGATATGTGACACGGTTAAGAATGATCAAGTTCATCCGGATTGCATACGACTCCGACTCTTCCCCTTCTCACTCAAAGGTCGAGCCAAGTCTTGGTTGGAGAACCAACCTAGTAGAACATTCACTACATGGGAGGGCCTAGCCGAAGCTTTCCTTGAAGAATTCTTTCCTCCCTATATGACGGATGCAATCCGAGACCGTATCAACCACTTCATACAACACAAGGGAGAGCTCTTCCATGAGACTTGGAATAGGTTCCAAGCCATTCTTCGGTCTTGTCCTCATCATAACTTCGCCGAATGGAGCTTGGCGGACATCTTTGCTAGGTCCCTTGATTTTGAGAATACAAGGATGATCAACCAAGCCGCCGGAGGTGACTTAAGGATGCTCACTCCCGAAGATGCTCTCGAACTCTTTGCGGAGATGGCCAACAAGACAAGGAGTTGGTCTCGACAACAACCTCCTAAGTCTAAGTATGGAAGTGATACGCACTATGACTCTCGGTCCGTAAGTGTTGATGCACCAAAGAATTCGTCCACCTATGGGAAGAAGCATAAGTTACCGGGACATCGAGATGAAGATGATCCCATGATTGCTCTCCTTATGTCCAAGATTGATGCCATGGCTTCACAAGTAAGTAACCTAAGTATGCCTAAGCATCCCTCCAAGGTCCAATCATCTCATGTGGGTAATCCACCGGTTGCTTCTATATATTGTTGTGAGGGTTGTGGGGGTCAAGATCACGATGTTAGTGCTTGTCCTTCCGCCACTCCTGAACTTGGCCAAGGCGACCTTGAGGAGGTAAGCTTTGCACAAGGTCAAGGTTTCCATGGTAATTTCAGCCCCCAAGGTAACTATCAAGGTAACTATAACCGACCTTGGTACAACAAGTCTAACCAAGGTTACCAAGGTCAAGGGAGTCAAGGTAGTGGTTATAGCAAGGGCTACAACCAAGGAAATCAAGGAGGTTATCAAGGTTATAGGGGTTATCAAGGCAACCAATGGTCTCAAGCAAGTAACCTAAACCAAGGTAACCAAGGGACTCAAGGAGGACCCCAAGGTCAAGGGCACCAAGGGGGAAATCAATGGAATCAAAGTGGACATCCAAGTCAAGGTTTCCAAGGTCCTACCCACCGGGAATGTACAACCATAGAGGTGAAGGACCACCCGGGTTCAACAAGCCTCTCAAAATAAGGAGGGTGGTTCTTCGATCTCTCAAGAAGACACCAATGCGGCAATGATCCAACTCATCAAGAATCAACAAGCTTCAATTGCCAATTTGGAGAACCAATTAGGACATATTTCTAAGGCACTCTCGGAGCGACCTAAAGGTAGTTTACCCGCCAACACCGAGGTCAATCCCAAGGGTCCCGAGGAGCTTATGATGGTAACTTTGAGGAGTGGTAAGCAAGTACAAGATGCCATACCTAAGGTGGTAAGTACTCAAGATGATGATTTGGTTATAGTTGAAGACGTGGTTTCCGATGATGACACGGATAAGATTGAGGTTAAAGATAGAAGAGCCAAGGCTAAAGAAGCTTCTAAGATGACCAATACGGTTGGTTCTCAAGAGGCTACGACGAGTGCCACTCCGGTCTCTCCTCCCGCACGGTTGTGCCTCCGTACAAGCCTAAACCACCTTATCCTTCTCGCCTTGAAGGCGGATTCCATGGAAAAAGATTTCAAGAGGTTTGTTGAGATTCTTGACAAGGTGCAATTCACAATGCCTTTTGGAGAAGCGATTACAAAGATGCCTCAATATGCGAAGTTCATGAAAGAGATCTTCACCAACAAACGCAAGCTTACGGATGTGACTTCGGAAAAGCTCAACGAACAATGCTCCGCCATTCTCTCTAAGAGGCCACCGGAAAAGCTTAAGGATCCAGGTAGCTTTACTATTCCTTGCACTATTGGTGAACATGCAATAAGTAGAGGCTTAGCCGATTTGGGTGCTAGTATCAATGTTATGCCATATTGCATGTTTAAGAAGTTAGGCCTAGGGAAACTAAAACCAACTCAAATGAATGTTCAATTAGCGGATAAATCTGTGACATCCCCTCGTGGTATTGTCGAAGATGTGTTGGTTAAGGTTGGTGCTTTTGAATTCCTTGTGGATTTTGTTATTCTAGATGCTATGGGTGGTACCGATGTGCCTTTGATTCTAGGACGACCTTTCTTAGCAACCTCTCGTGCTTTGATTGATGTCTACGGTGGTAAACTTACACTTAGGGTCGATAATGAATGCATGATCTTTGACCGTTCCAATGGCATGGAGTTTACTTTGTCTTATGCTAGTCACCATGATCCTAAGAATCCGCATGAGCTTACTTCGGCTACTAATAGCACTAACCTTGTCCGTCATAGTCTTGCGGAGTTGTTTGCTCTTAGTGATGTGCAGGAGAAAAAGGATGAAGTAAAGAAGACTCCACCCAAGGCTAAGAAGAAAGGTGTGGAGAAGCCACCCGAGAAGGGCAAGGAAGCCGCACCGATGGGCGAACTAGCAAGACTAAGAAGCCACCCGATGAGAGAATTCACTCCAAGTGGTTTGGCCCCTTCTCCATTGCTCACATTTCATCATCCGGGAAATCCGAGCTTACACCTCCCGAAGTCGGTAAGGTTCAATTCAAGTTCCGTGTGCCATGCGAAGGTAATGACTTCGATTTCAAAGAGGTAATGAGTTGGGATGGTTTTACTTAGTTGTTCCTTGCTTCGTCGAGCTCAAGACGTTAAACAAGCGCTTCTCGGGAGGCAACCCGAGTGTTTTTCATGTCTTTTCTTCTTGATTTGATTGCATGATTGTGTGTTTTTGTGGTATTCAAGGTCCTTGAGTTGTTGTGGTGTCCTTTGTGGTGTCGTAGGCGTTGAAATTCTGAAGTTCGGGGTCCGTTTTGAGTGGATTTGGCGGTGTTTTGGTCGTTTTCGTCGAAGTGAAAAATTTGATTTTGTGCTGAGGGGGTGCACGCCGTGCACCACTGCACGCCGTGCATGATGCACGCCGTGCACGGTGCACCGTTTGGTGCACGGCTGCCAGAGCTTCAACAAAAGTTTTCAGGTCACGGGATGCAGCCGTGCACCATGCACGCCGTGCACCCTGCACGCCGTGCACCCCTGCACGCCGTGCAGCACTGATTTTTCCTTTGCTTTATTTCGGTTTGGTTAGTGGTTGAGTCGGTTGATACTTGATTTTCTGGTTTGAGTCATTGTTCGGTTTGGTTTTGATTCCCCAACCCACCCCCCTATCCCTTTCCTCGACTCACCCGACCCCTCTCTCAATTCCTCACCCGTCCGTACACCAGCCGTTCAATCAACCCCGCCGCCGCCAGCACTCCCTCCTGCCAGCAGCCGCCCGCCACCTCCAATCGACCGTCCGTACACAGCCGCCAATCGCCCGACCACGCCCGCCGCCCACCAGCACCTCCAATCAGCCGACCCCGACCCCGACCAGCGCGCTCCAGCCCCGTCCCTCCTTGCCCGTCGCCGAAGCTTCCCACAGCCGCCGCCGCACCATCTGCTCTGCCCTGCCCTGCCCAGCCGACCTACCCTCCCGACTCCTGCCAGCCACCCGACGCCGCCGCCACCCTGATCAGCCGCGCCAGTCAGCACCAGCCGCCTAATCCCACCTGCCCAGCCCCACCAGACCCGCAACCCCGCCGCCGCCGACTTCCCCCTGTTTCCAGCAGCCACCCCCACCGTTTCTTCTCAGCCAGCAGGTTTCAATTCCATTTTCTTTTCCTTTTGCTGAGTAAGCTGGTGTGGTGTTGTTTGTCGTTGTTATTCAATTGCTTCCCGTGCGTCAATTGCCTTCGGTCAAGCTTATTGGCCTCCCTCAATTGTGGGGTGTCGTTTTGCTTCAATGGCCTAGTTTAGGATGTGGGATTGGCTTGGTTTCCTTGCTCTTTGGCTTTGAGTTTGTGACTTTGTGCAGTGTGTGTGGGGTGTTGCTTTGCTTGCTGAGCTGATTTTTCGATGACATCAGTTGGGGTGTGTTTACTTCCTCATGTTGGGGTTGTTGGTTTTCCTTACTTGTTTGCCGTGATTGGCATGTGGTGGTGTGGTGTGGTGTGACTCATGCTCCCTAAGCCTTTGACTTGGTCTTCGTTTTGTGGTTAATCGCCTAATTCTTTCATATGTGCTTTGGCGTTGGTGATTTGTTGGGGTGTTGAACTTAACTGTTGATGCTAGTGCTTTCCTGTTAATGGCTTGTGATTTTCCCTCCTACCATGTCATTGCCGTACGTCAATTGATTTTGAATTCGGGGACCGAATTCCATTCTTTGTGTGCGGAGGGGTGTGGTTAATCACCACTCATTGGTTCAATTTCTATGTATTCCCCCTTACATTGCGTGGACTTAGGCTTATATGTTCTTGATTCGTGTTTTTGATCCATGATGCATGCCTTTTGCTTAACTGTGGATTTCAATGATTTGATTTTTGCTAGCATAGGTTGTTGCACTTGAACGTGATGATCTTGAATCGTGCTCGATATTTTGCTCAATGTTTTGATCATGTGTTATGATTCGACGCCTCGATAGAATTTGTGTCAGGAGTGTGCTCTTCTTGTTGAATCTTTGTTTGCACTTCTTTTGCAGGATGCCTCCCAAGGGTAAATCAGCTTCTTCATCCTCCGCCCCTAAGCGATCCAAGGCACCAGCTTCCAAGAAGCGGAAGGGACAGACTGGGGAGTCTTCTGCTCCTCCACCACGGTCACCTTCGCCGCCTCCAGCTCCTCGTGGCGTCGACCCTCCTGATTCAGTGGTTCAGAGGATCTTCGACTTCGACCCCAGGGATCGGGCTTACAGTCGTTATCAGGTTATGGCGAGATGGCCCGTGGCGAGGCAGGGTAGATTTGATTTTGAGGGGTTGCAGAGTCGTGATGGATGGTTGGATGCTTTGAAGACTTTTGCTGATGGAGCCGGTGTTTGGCCGCTCTTGGAGGTTGACGAGAGGGCGTATGAGTGGCCTACAAAGGAGTTCCTAAGCACTCTCACCGTGGAGTGTCACGAGACCACTAGTGAGGTGTGTGTACGCTTTAGGCTCGGCGGGATGGCGCGTGTGTGCTCCATTGACGAGTTTGGGTACCGTCTTGGGTTCTATGAGTGGGCGGAGGTTCAAAGTGGCGAGCTCTCTGGGTTGGCTCTCATATCTTCTTTTACGGGGGACGCCAGGTGTGCATTCTTCAAGGAAATTGCACCGAGGGCTAAGGGTTATTCAGCTCGCTCAGCCAAGGTCACAGAAGTGAATCGGCCTATGCTGAAGCTCCTTCATCACTTCTTCCGGCACTCCATCACCCACAGGAAGTCATCCTCCTCTCCAGGTGTAGTCTCAGTCAGAGATTTGTTTCTCTTTTATTGTTTGGAGAGGGGCATCAAGCTGCATCTAGGTGATTTAGTGCTAGGAGCCCTCCTTCAGATCCAAGCTAATGACACTGCTGGTGTTCTGCTGGGAGGAGGATTTGTGACCAGGTTGGTGCGGGGGTATGAGTGCCTTGATGCTTTTGGTCCTGCTCCAGCATTTGTCGAGCCTCGACCAGTTCTCTTGCGGATTGTCCTACCTGCAGCTCAGATCACAGACCTTCTGGTTCCGACTTGTCGGATCTCAGATGATGACAGTGATGAGGAGGATGAGGAGATCGACCCTACTACACTTCATGAGCTTATCTCGGGGATGGGTCGCCTCACCACCATAGTGGAGGATATGCGTGCGGGACAGAGGAGAGACAGTGCAGCGATACAGGATCTTAACAGGAGAGTTCAGGACCTCGAGGCGTACAACGCTAGGGACTTTGAGAGCCAGCAGTTCTATGGACAGCAGCTTGCTCAGGTGCATGAGGTTCAGCAGTTTCAGGGTATCCAGCTTACTCAGATTCAGCATTCTCAGTACTGGCAGCAGCATCAGTCCTACTACTACCAGGAGAGCTTCCACTCTGAGTCCGGCCCCTCCAGCACTTGGACAGTCTTTCCACCGCCTCCACCGTTGACGGCTACCATCCTTGGTCACAGTGGCTGGGCACCCACGACCACCACCTCATTGAGAGTTGCAGGATCACTCACCACGTCTCAGGACTTTGGATTTTTCCTTTCTTTCCTTTCTGTTTATGACTGCATGCTTTGTTGTGTTTGACTTCTTATTTTCTCTTTTCATTTCTGGCATTGAACTTGTCTTGTTGTTGGATCACACATCTCATCTGTACTCTCATCTTGTCGACTATGGGTTGTGTTTGAGCGGTGTGCCCTCCCTTGTTTTATACAGGTACCCCTGATTCAGGTCCTCGTCCTGAGCAGGTTACTTGACCCGGGATCCCATCTCCGGCTTCCCTTCTTCACCGCGCGGTATATTCGTTCCACCTTATCCTCTCTCTCTCTTGATCATTGAGGACAATGCTCATGTTAGTCGTAGGGGAGTTTGAGTTTTGGTGTGATTATTTATCGGTAGAAGTCTAAAGCTATGATCTGATATGTTGCATGATCTTAATTGAATGTCGAATTCCTCTATTGTAGAATCGTTCGGTTCTTGACGTTTAGTGTTTAATTGACTTCAAGTCTTCACAATGATGTTTAGATTGTTCCACTTAGAACCTTTAACCAGCATGTTAGCACTAATATCAAATGAGTCTGGGCCAGAACTGAGATCTTATCACTCTTGTATGTTGGTTGATTGGTTGGATACGCGTTTTTATACCACTCGATAACACCGGTCTAGGATGATGAAGGCAATCAGAATTTCTTCCCCTCCTCCATGTTTTTCATTCTCTTTTTGATCTTTCGTGATTGTGGCTTGAGACTAGACGGAATCCATTTCGAAATCTTGTACGGAAGTTGTTAAGGGGCTAAGGATCAAGTGGCTAAGTTGAAAAAAAAAAATGCTCAAAAGAAAAGCTAGGCAAACTCGGCACCTAAGTGAAGTGTCGAGTTGAGCACTAAGCAAAAGGGAAAAGGCTGTGAGCTAGGCAGGTTCAACACCTAAGTGAAGTGTTGAATCGAGCACTAGTATGCAGTAAGAAAAAAAAAGAGAAAGAAAAGAAAAGAAAGAAAAAAAAAGTTCTCAACTGTAGCCCTTGATCCTAGCCAGAGTTGTAAAATGCGGATCTAGAAGCGGATGAAGTCGAGTCGATAGCCACATTCACGACTCACGATCCATGTTCCGATTTCAAGTCCTTTTGATTAGTGTCGGTGTTGTCGTGGTCGGTTTTGCTGTGTCCCAATCATCCACTACTTGAAGTGTGTAGAAATTAGTGAGGTTTAGACTTGTTTGGTTGATGTTCTTGCATGTGTAGGTTTAGTTTGTTCGTGGAACAGTTTAAGCTAAATTGTGATTGCTTGGATCTCAATGGACCGAACTTGTCATGTGTGAACTTGGATGTTTTCTAATTCATTTGCTTGAGGACAAGCAAAGCTTAGTCGTAGGGGAATTTGATGTGACTTTAATCAGTGCATTTTAAGCTTATGAATGACCTATGATATGCCCGTATTTATTCGCGAAATGACATGATTTATATGCGTTTATTGAATTTTTGTGCTAAGTGTCATTTTGTTGTCCGGTTGCCACTTTGGAGCCAAAATTCGTGGGCTATTGGAGCTTCTCTGTGCATTTTCAGGATCTGGCTTCAAAGTACGGATAACAAAGAGCGCATAGGAGCAAACGGGAGGTCATTTGGAGGCCGGACGAGGGAGATGTGAGCCTTGCAAGATCGGGTTTTCTGCAGAGTGCAGGGGGTGCACGCCGTGCAGATGTACACGCCGTGCAGAGGTGCACGCCGTGCACTATGCACGCCGTGCAGGGGTGCACGCCGTGCAGAGGTGCACGCCGTGCACTGCCCCCTGCACTATAAATACTCTTGATTTTGGCCATTTTGGGAAATTAGATCACACCTCTTGAACCCCAAACACATTTCACGAACCCTCAAACCCTAGAGCACGTTTTTGGAGCAATTTGAAGCCATTGGAGCTAGGATTGAAGCCAACAAACCTTGGGAGAAGTGCTCACAAGTGGAGAAGTGAAGATCACCTCAAGGATTCATCCATGGTGTTCTTGGTGACCATTCTTCCTTCTTCTTTCTTTACTCCCTTGGCCATGTGTGGCTGATTTTCTAGGGTTCCTCTTGGATGGGTAGAATAGTTGTGCTATGATAGAGGGATGATTGTATAGAACTTGCCATGATTGATCTTGGTTGTATGAGGATGATTCCTAGACTTGTTCTTAATGCCATTTTATGCCATGTTTGCTTAATTTGGTCCATTCATTGTAATTTGATGCATGAGAGTGCTTGGATTGCATAGATTGTAGGTCTAGGGATTGAAGAGAGTGTGTTCTAAGAGATTAGATCATCTCAATTCAACCATAGTTGCATGATTTCTCACTTGTGCATTTTATCGAACACTTGGTGTGCATTAGGATTTTCACTCAATTGAACTTTGATTAGTCTTTGGATGATTCTCTTAGTGTTAGAACATTGACATGAGAGTGTGGTGTCTAGCCTAGTGGTCATAGAGTCATAGGAGAGGGTTTTGTAGCTTGGCATTTCATCAAACACCTTTAATGCATCCTATTTTCACTTAGTTTGAGAGCGAGAGCCTAAATTGAGTGGTATTGGGATAGGGATTAGGTGCTACGAGAGTGCATCGAGTCTAAATAAGTGAAATGCATGGTCATCCGAGTGCAAACTTGATCTTGATTAGCTTGTTCGTTCAATTATTCATCTTGAGCATGATGAAACTACCTACCAAGAGAACCCCTTTATCTTTGATTTGTTCCACTTCTTTTCTTGCTTAAACCTTGTTAGTTTTTCATTGTTTATGCTTTTGATTTGTTCTCTTTCAAAACCAAAACCTAATTTCAAATGTTTAGACCGTTCATGAACTTTGTGAGTACAAGCTTATGAGAGGACCTCGAGGAATACGACCTTGGTAAACACGTGTTATCACTATCCAAGGGTGGAAGGCTTCACTTAGATCTTCAAGTTGATCAACAATTGAGGGTGGATGATGGTTGATTGAGAGAGGAGGGGAGATTGGCGATGATGAGGAATTGAGAGAGAGTGGTGTGAACGGCGATTGTGTAAAAATTAGAATGAAATTGATGCCTCCAATTCTCGCCTCTTCCACCTTTAAATAGCACGCCGGATTTGCCTGATATTTTCGGCAAAAATTGTGCAACATTTTCGCCGAAAACTTCTTTGAAAACACCGACCGCTGCTGCATTTGTTCTAATATTTTCGGCGAAAACTTTGAATGTTTTCGCCGAAAATTTCCTCAAGAATCGAAAGTTGATCTTCTGCTTCCTTCTGTTTGAAAGTGAATAAGGTTTTCGGCCGAAAACTTTGAATGTTTTCGGCCGAAAACTTTGAATGTTTTCGGCCGAAAATTTCTTCAGCTTCAAGGTATGTTTTTCTTGATTTTGCATCGGCCGTATCTCCTCCGTCCTAGCTCCGATTGACCTCCCGTTTGATCCTACGTGCTCCTTGTCACAAATACTACAATGCCAAGACCTGAAAATACAAAGAAAATACCTCCAATAGACATGGAATTGGCCTCAAAGTGGCAATCGGGCAACAGAATAGCACTTAGCACAAAACTTCGATAAAAGCATATTAAGCATGGCATTTAAGGATCAAACACGGGCGTTTCATAGGTCAATCATAAGCTAAAATTGCCCCAAATATAATCACATCAAATTCCCCTACGACTAAGCTTTGCTTGTCCTCAAGCAAATGAACTAGAAAACATCCAAGTTCACAAATGACAAGATCGGTCACATTGAGATTCAAACGATAACAATTTGGCTTAAACTGTTCCACGAACAAACTTAACCTACACATGCAAGAACGTCAACCAAACAAGTCTAGACCTCACTATTTTCTGCACACTTCAAGTAGTGGTTGATTGGGACACAACAAAACTGACCACGACAACACCAACTCTAATCAAAAGGACTTGAACTCGGGAAATGAAACGAAATAGGCAGAGGTAAGGAAATTTTGGAAAGTGGTGAGTGATTAAGATGTGGCTATCGACTTGACTTCATCCACTTCTAGATCCGCTCTTTACAAACTCGGGCATAGGATCAAGGGCTACATTTGAGAACTTTTTCCTTTCTTTTCTTTGTCTTTTCTTCTTCATTTTTTTTCTCTTACTGCATACTAGTGCTCGATCCAACACTTCACTTAGGTGTTGAACCGGCCTAGCTCACAGCTTTTACCTTTGCTAGTGCTCAACCCGACACTTCACTTAGGTGCCGAGCTTGCCTAGCTTAGCTTTTCTTTTCTTCTCTCTTTTCTTTCTTTTCTTTTGAGCATTAGCCACTTGACCCTTAGCCCCTTACACTTCAACCACAAGATTTCGAATTGGATTCCATCTAATCTCAAGCCACAATCACAGAAAAGGGGTGAAAAGGGTGAAAATTTTGATTGCCTTCATCATCTTAGACCGGTGTTATCAGACCAATCAACCAACATACAAGAGTGATAAAATCTCTGTTCTGGTCTAGACTCAATTTGATATTAGCGCTAACATGCTGGTTATAGGTTCTAAGTGGAACAGTCTAAACATCATTGTGAAAGATTGAAGTCAATCAAACACCAAAAGTCAAGAACCGAATGATTCTACAGTAGAGGGAATCGACATTCAATTAAGATCAAGCAACTCAACCAAACAACACATTAGACTTCTACCAAGAAATAATCACACCAAACCTCAAACTCCCCCACGACTAACATGAGCATTGTCCTCAATGATCAAGAGAGAGAGGGTAGGGTGGAACGAAGTTACCACATTGGTAGAGAAAAGCTGAGGAACAAAGGAGTGGAAGAGTCCCATAGCGCGCATTGTGAAGAGTGATCCGCCTAAGTGCTTGCCAACAGCTTATTCAACGAACTAAAACAACACAAAAACATAAAAGCGAAAAGATAAGGATAACATGGGGTGCCTCCCATGAAGCGCTTCTTTAACGTCTCTAGCTAGACGAAAGCACAAGGATTAAGCTAAGTAAAACCATCCCAACTCATTACCTCCTTGAAGTCAATGTCATTACCTTCGCATGGCACTCGAAACTTGAATTGTACCTTGCCAACTTCGGGTGGAATGAGCATGGATTTCCTGGATGGTGAGTTGGGAGCAATGGAGAAGGGACCAAACCACTTGGAGTTGAGCCTTTCATCTGGTGGCTTCTTAGTCTTGCTAGTCTCACCCATTGGTGCAGCTTCCTTGCCCTTCTCAGGTGACTTCTTTACACCTTTCTTCTTAGCCTTGGGTGGTGTCTTTGGGAGTATGAAAGGTGGAGTCTCCTTTACTTCATCCGTCTTTTCCTGCACATCACTAATGGCAAACAACTCCGCAAGACTATGACGAACAAGGTTAGTGCTATTAGTAGCCGAAGTAATCTCATGCGGATTCTTAGGATCATGGTGACTAGCATAAGACAAAGTAAACTCCATGCCATTTGAGCGGTCAAAAATCATGCATTCATTGTCGACCCTAAGGGTAAGTCTACCACCATAGACATCAATCAAAGCACGAGAAGTTGCTAAGAAAGGTCGTCCTAAAATCAAAGGCACATCGGTACTACCCAAAGCATCTAGAATAACAAAATCCACCAGAAATTCAAAAGCACCGACCTTAACCATCACATCTTCAACAATACCACGAGGGGATTTCATGGACTTATCCGCTAATTGAACATTCATGAGGGTTGGTTTTAGTTTCCCTAGGCCTAGCTTCTGAAACATGCAATATGGCATAACATTGATACTAGCACCCAAGTCGGCTAAGCCTCTACTTATTGCATGCTCACCAATAGTGCAAGGAATAGTAAAGCTACCTGGATCCTTAAGCTTCTCCGGTGGTTGCTTAGAGAGAATGGCGGAGCATTGTTCGTTGAGCTTTGCCGAAGTGACATTCGTTAGCTTGCGTTTATTGGTGAAGATCTCTTTCATGAACTTCGCATATTGAGGCATCTTAGTGATTGCTTCCCCAAAAGGCATTGTGAATTGTACCTTGTCGAGAATCTCAACAAACCTTTTGAAATCCTTTTCCATGGAATCCGGCTTCAAGCGAGAAGGATAAGGCGGCTTAGGCTTGTACGGAGGTACAACCGGTGCGGGAGGAGAGACCGGAGTAGCACTCGTCGTAGCCTCTTGAGAACCAACCTTATTGGTCATCTTAGAAGCTTCTTTAGCCTTGGCTCCTCTATCTTTGACCTCAATCTTATCCGTGTCATCATCGGAGTCAACATCTTCAACCAAAACATAGTCATCATCTTGAGTTCTTACCGCTTTAGGTGTTGGGTCTTGAGCTTGCTTACCACTCCTCAATGTTACCATCATAAGCTCCTCGGAAGCCTTGGGGTTGACCTCGTTGTTGGAGGGTAGGCTACCCTTTGGTCTCTCCGAGAGTGCCTTAGATATTTGGCCCAATTGAGTATTCAAATTGGTAATTGACGCTTGTTGATTCATGATATGTTGAAGCATTGCCGCATTGGTGTCTTCTTGGGAGATTGAAGATCCACCTTCTTTGTTCGGAGGAGGTTTGTTGAAACCGGGTGGTCCATCACCTCGAAGATTGTACATTCCCGGAGGGGTAGGACCTTGGGGACCTTGACTTGGATGTCCACTTTGAGTCCATTGACTACCTTGGTTTAGGTTACTTCCTTGAGACCATTGGTTGCCTTGATACCCTCTATAACCTTGATATCCTCCTTGATTTCCTTGGTTGTAGCCCTTGTTATAGCCGCTACCTTGACTCCCCTGGCCTTGCACAAAACTTACTTCCTCAATGCTTTCACTTTGGTTAGGCTCGGAAGTAGCGGAAGGGCAAACACTAACATCATGGCCTTGTCCTCCACAACACTCACAACAAAGCACCATAGCAACCGGTGGATTAACCACTCTAGATGGCTTAGAGGGAGGCTTAGGCATACCAAGATTGCTTACTTGAGAGGCCATGGCATCAATCTTGGACATGAGGAGAGCAATCATGGGGTCATCTTCATCACGATGCCCCGGTAGCTTAGGCTTCTTACCATAGATAGACGAATCCTTTGGTGCATCAACACTTATGGCTCTAGAGTCATAGTGAGTGTCACTCCCATACTTGGACCTTGGAGGTTGTTGTCGAGACCAACTCCTCATCTTGTTGGCCATCTCCGCAAAGAGATCTAAAGCATCTTCGGGAGTGAGCATCCTTAGATCACCTCCGGCGGCTTGGTTGATCATCCTTGTATTCTCAAAGTCAAGGGACCTAGCAAAGATATCTGCCAAGCTCCATTCGGCGAAGTTGTGATGAGGACAAGACCGAAGAAGGGCTTGGAACCTATTCCAAGTCTCATGGAAGAGCTCTCCTTTGTGTTGTGTGAAGTGGTTGATTCGATCCCGGATTGCATCCGTCATATAGGGGGGAAAGAACTCCTCGAGGAAGGCTTCGGCTAGTCCCTCCCATGTAGTGAATGTTCTACTAGGTTGGTTCTCCAACCAAGACTTGGCTCTACCTTTGAGTGAGAAGGGGAAGAGTCGGAGTCGTACACAATCCGGGTGAACTTGATCGTTCTTCACCGTATCGCATATCTCAAGGAAGTCTTTGAGGTGCCTTGATGGACATTCTCCATCAATGCCATTGAACACCACTCCATTTTGCACCATCTGAATCATATTGGGCTTTAGCTCAAAATTTCTTGCATTTACTGGTCTTCACACGATGCTCGAGGCTGCCCCTTCGAGGGTTGGGCGAGCATAATCAGCTAATGTGCGCCTCGCACCTCTTTGCGATTGATCGTCTTCATTAGTGTGATGCGAATGCACCGAGTGGTTATCTTCGTCTTCATGGTGAGACATGTTGTTGCGTGTGGTGCTATGAACTAGGTGAGGAGGAGAACGAGTTGGCGGTTCAAACACAACCTTGATGCCTTGGAGTCGTGCTTGGAGACGTGTGATCCGCCTCATGCACTAACACCAATTTCCTGCAAACAAGCACAACGAACACACCCGAGTAATACAACGATGCGGGATAACAAAGTAAACAAAGAGTGACAAGGAAGCTAAAAGGAAAACGGAAGGAAGTGTAAAGATCGGTTCACTAATAATTGCTTTCTTAGGAATGAGAGGTCCCCGACAACGGCGCCAAAAACTTGATAAAAGGATGAAGGATTGGTTGATGAGGAGAAAGTGTTGGAGAAGTTGAGAGGAAAGAAGAATTGATCGGCAATTGTAAAAATTAGAATGAAATTGATGCCTCCAATTCTCGCCTCTTCCACCTTTAAATAGCACGCCAGATTTGCCTGATATTTTCGGCGAAAATTGTGCAACATTTTCACCGAAAACTTCTTTGAAAACACCGACCGCTGCTGCATTTGTTCTAATATTTTTGGCAAAAACTTTGAATGTTTTCACCGAAAATTTCCTCAAGAATCGAAAGTTGATCTTCTGCTTCCTTCTGTTTGAAAGTGCATAAGGTTTTCGGCTGAAAACTTTGAATGTTTTCGGCCGAAAATTTCTTCAGCTTCAAGGTATGTTTTTCTTGATTTTGCATCGGTCGTATCTCCTCCGTCCTAGCTCCGATTGACCACCCGTTTGATCCTACGTGCTCCTTGTCACTAGTACTACAATGCCAAGACCTGAAAATACAAAGAAAACACCTCCAATAGACATGGAATTGGCCTCAAAGTGGCAACCGGGCAACAGAATAGCACTTAGCACAAAACTTTGATAAAAACATATTAAGCATGGTATTTAAGGATCAAACATGGGCGTTTCATAGGTCAATCATAAGCTAAAATTGCACCAAATATAATCACATCAGTGGCCACTGTCTTAGCTACACCAAAGTGTCCCATGAGACCTCCACCATGGGCCTCTAGGGTTAGGACAGTCCTGCAAGAATGGTTAGGGAGACACAATTTCGATCCTTTAAATAAGTAACCATCTTGTTGGTAGAACTTACCAAATCCTCCTTGTTGGCAAGCTTCAAAGAGACTCTTAAAATCAGGGTCAGTGGCATAAAGGTCTTTGATGTATTCAAAGCCAATAAATTTAGTAGAGAGGACTGAGATTAAAGTATACCTTCGGGAAAGGGCATCAGCCACGATGTTCTCCTTACCTTGATTGTATTGGATGATGTAAGGAAATGATTCTATAAATTCTACCCACCGAGCATGCCGCTTGTTGAGCTTGTGCTGAGCCTTGAGGTACTTGAGTGATTCATGATCCGTGTGGATGATGAACTCTTTAGGCCAAAGGTAGTGTTGCCAAGTCTTCAAAGCTCTTACTAGGGCATACAGCTCTTTGTCATAGGTCGGGTAGTTAAGAGTGGCACCACTGAGTTTTTCACTAAAGTAGGCGATGGGTCTCTTTTCCTACATTATGACAGCTCCTATCCCTACTCCGGATGCATCACACTCGATCTCAAATGGTTAGGTGAAGTCAGGCAACATGAGCAAAGGGGCCTCGGTAAGCCTTCTTTTTAGGGCTTCAAAGGCCTCTTGTTGCGGGGTTCCCCACTGGAAGGGGACATCCTTCTTTAGCACGGCTGTGAGAGGGGCAGCAACGGTGCTGAAGTCCCTTACAAATCTTCGATAGAAGCTAGCCAATCCGTGGAAGCTCCTAACATCAGTGATGTTTTGAGGCGTGGGCCAGGATTTGATGGCTTCTATCTTGTCTTCATCAACCCTTATACCTGCAGAGCTAACAACAAAGCCAAGAAAAATGAGGTGATATGTGCAAAAGGTGCACTTGCTCATGTTGGCATAGAGGTGCTCCTTTCTTAGGGTTTCTAAGACAGCCTTTAGATGCTCTAGGTGATCTCCTAAATTTTTGGAGTAAATAAGAATATCATCAAAGTAGACCACTACGAATTTCCCTATGTAAGCTCTAAGGACTTGGTTCATTAATCTCATGAAGGTACTAGGTGCATTGGTTAGGCCGAATGGCATGACCATCCACTCATACAATCCTAGTTTAGTTTTGAAGGTAGTTTTCCACTCATCACTTTCCTTCATTCGGATTTGATGGTAGCCAGATTTAAGATCAATTTTGGAGAAGATGGTGGCGCCATGTAGTTCATCTAGCATGTCATCTAACCTAGGAATAGGATGGCGATACTTAACTGTTATGTTGTTGATAGCTCGGCAATCAACACACATCCTCCATGTACCTTCCTTTTTGGGAACTAGGATGACTGGGACAGCACAATGGCTCATGCTCTCTCGGTCATATCCCTTGTCCATCAATTCCTCCACTTGTGCTTGGATCTCCTTGGTTTCTTCTGGATTGGTACGATAGGTTGGCTTGTTTGGCAAGGTAGCTCCGGGCACCAAGTCGATCTGATGCTCAATGCCCCTGAGTGGGGGCAGTCCACTAGGAATATCTTCGGGGAAGACATCTTTAAACTCCTGTAAAAGTGAAGTCACAACACTAGGCAGAGAAGTATTAGGGTTAGAAATCAAACACTCCTTGTAGCGGATGATTACCAGGGGTTTCCTAGAAACTAGAGTTTGTTTGATCTCACTCGGGGTGGCTAACAGGTTTTCTCTCCTATCAACCTCACTTTTTTGAGCTCTGGGACCTTTAAGGTTTTGTAATTCTGTTTTTACACTCATAGGGTCTCTCGTTTGTTCTCTTTCTCTCTGTTCTTGAGCTCTCTCTCTTTCTTTTCTTTGATGGCCTTTCGATCTAATTGGTCTTGGAGAATCTCAGTAGGTGACATTGGCCTCAGAGTGTACTTAGTATCCCCATGAATGAGGTTGTACCTGTTGGTTCTTCCATCATGTGTGGAGTACATGTCGAATTGCCAAGGTCTTCCTAACAAGATGTGGGCAGCTTCCATAGGAACCACATCACACAAAATGTTATCTTTGTACCTCCCTATGTAGAAGGGAACATGAGCTTGTCGGGTGACCCTCAATTCCCCACAGTTACTAAGCCAATGAAGTTTATAGGGTTTCAGGTGTTTTTGGGTTGGGAGACCAAGTCCCTCAACCAATTCGTGGCTTACAGCATTAGTACAGCTTCCTCCATCAATCACCATACTACAAATCTTATTTTGAATCATGCACCTGGTATGAAAGAGGTTGTCTCGTTGCTCCCATCCGTCCTCCATAATTTGTGCATTGAGAATTCGTCGGGAAATGATAGAGAGTCGTCGGGCCGACTTTGGGGGTCGGGGGGCACTAGGGTTGTTCACGGGTGGGGGCCGAGGCCTAAGCCGTTCGGGGTTCGGGGCTTGAGCGGCGGCTCGGGTCATGGACCGGGTGAGAACTCCGGTACGGGCAGGTACTTGAGGTGCTCCGGGGTCGGGGGTGGACTGGGCGGCACCGGGGTCACAGAGCTCGTCGGGTGCGTCGGGGTTGGGTGGCATCGGGTCGGAGTCGGGCAGAACGGTGCCGGGGTCGGGTGGTCCGTCGGGTGGCATCGATGTTGGGTACTCAGGTGTCGGGGTTGGGGCGAGCGGCGTCGGGGTCGGGTGCTCGGGCGTCGGGACTGGGTGCGCGGGCGCCGGGGCTGGTCGGGCAGGGCCAGTCGAGGCCCGGGCTGAGCGCTGGGGCCTGGTCGGGCAGCATCAGGATGGAGTGCTGGGGTGCCGGGGGTGGTCGGGCAGCGCCAATCGGGGTCAGGGCCGAGCGCCGGGGCCGGGCGCCGGGTTGTGCCGGCTTCTTCCTCCAATCGAGCTAAGGTGGCTTGCACCTGTTGCAGGACTCGGGAAGCATCTCCCAATGCAGCTTCTAACTTGGCAAGCCTCCAGTCTGCCATGGTTAGTTGGAACAAGTACTTGGCCTCACAAATCTCTCAAAAATTCTCCTCACTCACTCTTGATTTTTCCTCTCGTTTTTAAAGTATAACGGATGCACTCAAATAAAAGTAGAACATAAACAATTCAGCTTCAAGCAGTTGCAAGTTTCTTCAAATCTTTGAGGATAGACTTACCAGCGTGTGGGTGTCGGAACTTGAACTTCTAAGGTTTTCCCTCGTAGCTAGGGCTTGGTGAGCTCTCCGGTTGGTCCTCGAGATTTCTCCTTGGCTGCGGGTGGTCTCGGTGTTGGGGTCGGGCAACGAAAGCCTATCTTCTATCTCCTCTTCTTAAGATTGATTTTACTATCTCGACAAGAGTGGCCTCTTTTTATTTGGGTCTTTATATTTTCTTTTGACCTCTTTTCTTTTCTTTTTTCTTGAACTCGACTTAGGGTTTTCTCGATGGTATGATGGCCACCAATTTTTTTTCTTTGCCTTACAACTCGAAAGAACTGAATACAGGAATTGAAACAATAGGGAATTTTCAAATCTATTTTCTAAAAACAGTAAAGGATATGAATCCAGGTAAACCTGGAGACTGGGATAGATTGTGGTCCGTGAGCTGAACCGTGCTCTGATACCAACTGATGTGAACCGCTGCAACCGTGGGCAGACGACCCTTGAACACCGCAAGTTGAGACCGTGCAACGAGGTAGAACCGTCGGGAACTGGGGGCGGATGAGGACTTTGACTCGTTAGCTATATAACAACTAGGAACCAGAAGTATCAAGTCGTAGACGCCACTTCAGAAGATGGATGGTTCTGACGATAAGTCGATCCTTAAGAGATGCAACAACGAGCAAAGGCTTGAAGGGAAGAGAACATATGTTCAAACAGAAGTTTATTGATTTCAAAAGTTGTGTCTTACAAGGGTGGCCGGCGGCCTTCTTATATAGGTGAGGGAACAAGCTCTCCTCCCTAAAGACTAGTTCCTAAATAATAATAAAATAAAGACTCCTAATCCTAATTAGGGTCCTAACACGTCTAAACAATCCGAATAATAAGGAATAAAACATAAAATAATAGTTGAAGTCTTTAATGTTGAATGAAATACCTAATTAGGTCTAAACCCTAATCCGGCGGTGATCGGCGGTTTTTGGGCCAGTTGGGCTTCGGTGGCGTGGGCCGGGTGAGCTTCGGTGGCGGCCCGGCGGGCTTTACTCGGTTGGCTCCGGCTGGCTTCGGTGGCGACCCGGCAGGCTTTGCTTGGTCGGCTCCGGCTGGTCTTGGCCTTGGCCCGAGGCTTCAGTGCTCCTGCTCGGGCCCTGCTCCGGGTGTGTCCTGATGTCTTCGTGAATTTTCAAGAGGGTGTAACCTTCCTTGATGAATCAATCAGCATCCTCTTCATGCCCTTCTTTACTCCAGGACTCTATGTAAGCGTTAAGTTTCTCTCGGAAGGCCTTGGTCTGACTTCTGGTAAATGGAGGCTCAGGGCGGGTCCAGGGTTTGTTGGGCTCATCATAATCTCCTACCTCCCTCCAAAATCCTACGGCCAGCTATGCCTCATCTCCAAGCGTATCCTTCGAATATTCTGAAATACGCAGCGACGAGGAGAATATGACCAGATTCCTCGACTACATCCAATCCACCATCAGCTGCCGCACCCACAGCATGAACCTGGAAAAGTTCTGAATCAAATCCATCGTGACACTTTTCCACTACTACAAGATCTACTTCTCCATCAATTACGCAATCGATTGTGGCGTCCGAACCCTAGATCTAGAGTTCTGTAACCAGCCGTTCCTATTCCATCTTTCGTCGGTGCGTATCCTCCCTACCTCATCGCTTAAATCCCTCCTCATAAAAGGGTTTGATCTTGACCCTCAACCCCTATCACTCTGTAGTGGTGGCGTTGTTCTACCATTAGCCTCCCTCTCTTGGAGGATCTAAAGATCTGTTGGTGGGAGGGATTCCAGGCTATTAAGATCATCTCGTGCGGTAAGCTCAAATCCCTTGAATTCAATTCTGTGAGATGGTAGGATCCCTGGATATCGACTCCCAAACCTCTAATCTCGAGTCGTTCACCTTTAGAGGCTCATCAATGGGGATCACCCACATGCTCTTATATGAAGCGAATATTCCTCTCGGGAGTGGTAATTGATGGAGTCTAGGTGAAAGAATAATCCTCTCGGAAGGGGAGGTGGCGCCGACGAAAGATCGCTGGCGCTGGTGGTATGACCGGAGAAGTGACATGGATCGTCGGTTGAAGGATTTGTAAGAGATGGAATTGAGAAGGGTCAAAATGCTATTTGGGCAAACCTGAGTTACTGATTTTAGAAGACAAAAAACTTAAAAGCTAATTCTCCTAGTCACTTGGTTCAAAATTTTAAAATTTTACAAACAAGGACTAACAGTATTAACTATTTCAAAAAATGGGATAGATTTAGGGTTTCTTAAAGATAGAGCATATCGAAAAGAATTCGTGAAAGTTAGTATTTTAAAAATAAAATTTTTTTTCGATGAATAAAATAAAAACTTTTTAAAAAGGAAGAAAAAATAACCGGTGTGGCCTGGACAAATTTCCCGCTCATCCGAAATTCTCTCCAACTCTCTCGTTATGTTTGAGTAAAAACATCTGAACGAAAAAGAAGAACAAAAAAAAAAAGAGAGGAGATTTCCCTCTCTCCCAAATTCCCTGCATTCTTCCCCCCTTCTCCCAATTTCCTAACCGTCTCAACACAAAATCCACCTTTCCAGTTCCATATTCCCCACCCGCCATGGGAATAGGAACATATCTTCAATTATGATGAACCAACTCTCTTACTACCCTTCTTCTTCCAAATTCCGCCGCCGATTCCAGCGCTTCCAGTACCGTCTCCCCACCGCCTTCATTAACACCATCGCAGCCATCTCCTCCCCTCCTAACGGAGAACCTCACCCTCTCCTCATCCTATGGCGTTACCAGATCCTCGATCCAGACAGCGATATTGTCACCTACTGGAACCACGTCTTCCTCCTCACCTCTATCCTCGCCCTTTTCATCGACCCTCTCTATTTCTTCCTTCCTTACGTTATGGCTGAAAAAGTCTGCTTCTCCATTGACCACCACCTCGCCGTCGTCATCACCTACTTCCGTTCCCTCGCTGATTTGTTCTTCATCCTCCACATTTTTCTCAAATTCCGCACCGCCTTCGTAGCTCCCAACACTAGGGTTTTCGGCCGTGGGGAGCTCGTCATGGATTCCAAAGAGATTGCTCATCGTTATCTTAGGTCCGATTTCGTTATCGACCTAGCTGCCGCTCTTCCCCTCCCTCAGGCATGTATCCGTTTTTTCTTTCAGTGGTTGCATTCTTAAATTTATTTACTCTGTATTTTGGAATTCATACCCTAACATATCCTGCACTAACCTTCATTGCTCATCTTATATACAGCAACGGTTTCACTTCCCTCTCTTTTCTGGATTTAATTATTTTATCTCCAGGAACTTTAGTCACAAATTCTTGTTTTAATTCCTAACTAGACATATTGATTTAATCATCACTAACATCTTAAATTGGTATGGGTATAATTAATTACTATACGTTTTTTTTTTAAAAAAAAGTACATTTCGTTTCCTGCAATTCATACTATTTTATTTTGTCACGTTACAGAAGCAAGCTACTACCAAAATGCTTAAAATAGTTGTGTGCTTTTCTTTAGTCAACCATACAAGTCAAATTACGAAATTGCTTATTTTGTGCTCATATTTGTTGTTTTGTTTATTTGTTAGAATTGGTTTCAAAAGAGTTAAGAGGGTAACTGATGAGAAGGTGGATAATGGTTTGTATTGTACAGATAGTGATATGGCTAGTAGTTCCAGTGGCGAGGCATCACAGAGCAGATGAAGCCAACAACACACTCTCCCTCATAGTTCTTCTTCAATACATTCCCAGGATGTTTGTCATCTTTCCTCTTCACCAGCGTATTGTAAAAACCACTGGTTTCATTGTTAAGACTGCATGGGCTGGAGCTGCTTACAATCTCATCCTCTTCATGCTTGCCAGTCATGTAAGTAAGCATCTCTTACCTTTTCTTTTCCTTTTTCTAACTTCATTTTTACTGATATTTTCCAAATGACATAAGAAATGAGACTGGGTTTTTGGTGGTAGGTATTGGGAGCTACTTGGTATTTGTTGTCGTTTGGGCGACAGTTCTACTGTTGGAAAACGGCTTGTTCAAGGGAGAACAATGAAGGGAACATAGGATGTGTGTACGCATTTCTGGACTGCAAATCCTTGGGAATGCCTGAGAGACAGTACTGGCGGAATGTGACCCATGTCCCTACCGCTTGTGACCCTCTTAACAGTAACATCGGATTTGCATTTGGGATCTTTGCTGAGGCTTTCACCAGTGAGGTTGCTTCCTCGCCATTCGTTGAGAAGTACTTGTACTGTCTCTGGTGGGGCTTAAAAAATTTAAGGTAAAGAGCAAAAGACAAATTAAAATTCATTATTTATTCTTCTTTGATTAATGCAATTGTTCTTCTCCCTCTCTTGATAGCTCATATGCACAGAATCTAGAGACGAGTATCTTTCTTGGAGAGAATTTGTTCTGTATCGTCACTTGTATCGTTGGTTTGGTCCTTTCTGCACAACTGATCGGGAATATGCAGGTAAGTGAAGTTTATACCACGCTGAATACAAACTGCAGCAAAAAAACTTAACTTTTGTCTATTTGGAAGACTAATCTGCAATCAATATCGGTGAGACTGGAAGAGTGGAGGATCAAGCGAAGAGATACAGAGGAATGGATGAGACACCGCCAATTACCTCCAGCTCTTCAAGAACGAGTACGTCGGTTTGTCCAGTACAAATGGCTTGCCACCAGAGGTGTCCACGAAGAGTCAATTTTATGGTCATTGCCTCAGGACCTCCGTCGAGAAATCCAGCGCCACCTCTGCCTCTCACTCGTCCGCCGTGTAATTAAGACTTCCCCCCTTCATTTCCTTGTCCTTTTAACATTTGAAATTTTGACTTGCTATTTTTGAAACAAAAAAACAGGTGCCTTTCTTCTCCCAAATGGACGACCAGCTACTGGATGCAATCTGTGAGCGTCTATTCTCGTCCCTAAGCACGGATGGAACATACATTGTGAGAGAAGGTGACCCAGTAAACGAGATGCTATTCATAATAAGAGGGCAGTTAGAGAGCTCCACAACTAATGGAGGAAGGACAGGATTCTTCAACTCAATCACTCTTCGGCCTGGAGATTTCTGTGGGGAAGAGCTTCTGACGTGGGCATTGATGCCAACATCCACCCACAGCTACCCCTCCTCCACCCGAACTGTCAAGGCCCTCACAGAAGTGGAAGCTTTCTCCCTTCAGGCAGAGGACCTCAAGTTCGTTGCCCTGCAGTTCAAAAGACTGCAGAGCAAAAAGCTTCAGCATGCTTTCAGGTACTACTCTCATCAGTGGCGGACTTGGGGTGCTTGTTTGATCCAGGCGGTTTGGAGAAGGTTCAAGAAACGGAAGCTTACCAAGGAGCTGACCACCAGAGAGAGCCGTGCTGGGTATGTGCCCATCATGGAAGCGGACTACTATTACTACAGTGATGAGGATGATGATGATTATGAGGATGACGATGACGATGATGATGACGACATGTACGTAGATGAAAATGGGGAGAGGACTGGGAATCAAAAAGGGCTTGGAGCTACGATGCTGGCTTCTAGGTTTGCTGCTAATACTAGGAAGCAGAAGGGTCATGCTGTTGAAACAGGGACTTCTTCCAGCCTTAAAATGCCACAGTTGTTCAAGCCGGATGAGCCCAACTTTTATGCCGACCATGATGTTTAGTTTGTACAGTGTACGGAAATTGGAAAAGGGTGTTGAATGTAAAAAAAAAAATGATTTGATTAGTTTAGGAACTTTGTGCAATATGCCAACATTTTTGTGTGAATATATACAAGTCATTCATAGGATATTGCTCATTTTATCTTAATGCTGCCTATGCTCATTAATTTCTTCCGAGATCTTCACTGAAAGGCTGCTAGTTGGAAATCAAGGACGTCTATGAACTCAATTCGAGCCTTTATGACAGTGAAGAATTATTAGCAGGAAGCATTGCCAGATTCACCTAAACACAATGTTAGAGATAATTATCCAGGCTGTTCAAATTCTTTTGATACTGATATGGCTAAATGTATGGGTCTTTTCTGCCTTGTCGATGAGTTGAGGGCCTGTTCTAATATAATCACAACCTTTTCCATTGTTGGTCTTTCTTGTTTTTGACCTGTGCACAACAATGCCAGCTCAAACACAAGCTTGAAAGCTTCCAAACAGTATTCTCCCATCATTTTTGGATCTGCAAAATTTGATATGCTGCCTCCATTGGTTAAAGCTTTTGCCTGATATGTATGATCAAGAGCATGTCTTAGAACAGCATTTTTAATATACATTGATCGTGTACAGAAACTTGTTTGAACAAGTGAATGATGATTCTTACCATTTTATGCAAAGGACGTGGCTCTTTCATGTTCATGTTGACGACCTTCTTCCCTGATATGATCTGCAAGAGCACTACTCCGAAACTGTAAACATCTCCCATGGAATCCACACGATGGTTGTTTTGATACTCGGGATCTACATAACCAAATGTTCCTCTAACTTCTGAGCTCATATGGGTCTCCCCAACATCAATAAGCTTGGACAATCCAAAGTCTGAAAGTTTTGCTTCAAAATTTGAACCTAGAAGAATATTTGTAGGCTGCAACAAACGGAGGATTAGTAATCCTGAGTGATTCACAAGGATAAACAATCACGATGAACAATGATGGTAGCAAACCTTAACGTCACGATGAACAATGCATCCTTGTGAGTAGGTATGGAGAAACCAAAGTCCACGAGCACTATCCATAGCAATCTCGAGCCTTTTGATCCAAGAAAGGCATTTTTGCTTCCCTGTTTTGAATCAGCAAACCATTACTATGAGGAAAAAATAAACCATGAACATACAAAAGTTGGGGTAACTTGTGAGCTAATAATAACTGTAGAATGAATTATACCAAAAATCCACTGGGAGAGGTTTCCATTGTTACAGAATTCATAGACAAGAAAACACTCATCATCTCTCACGCAGCAACCCAGAAGGACAACGAGATTCGGGTGCCTAACATGTGACAAGCTGGTGACTTCCCTCACAACTGATTCTGCATTTCCATCATTGACGATGTGCTTAATGGCCACCTTCTTACTGGAATTTGGTAGTACACCTTTGTATACCTTTCCTGGAACAATATTATGAGGTTTCAGGATCCATGGTGAAATGCTAATCATGTTCCTGTCTGTCTTCTCTCTTCCCTTCACAAGAAAAGATAAAAAGAAACCAACCTGCAGTTCCTTCTCCAGTTAGATTGAATCCACTCAGATTATCAGTGGCACTGTAAATCTCCTTGATTGTGAACTTTGGACACTTGTAATCATCTAATTTCATTTCCTGAAACCCTGTGTGATCATTTTGACAGAGGCAGAATTTTATGAGCTTCAATGACCAATTATTAGTTGGTAAAACAAAAGTCATCCAAGTTCGTTACCACTTCTTCGGGTTAGCGGATTCTGTCTGGAAATTCGTCTCCTTGACGAAATGTATCTTATTGTGAGAATGCTCATCACAATGATTAGTAACGCTATGACCACTGTGACAACCCCAGTCACAATCCAAGCACCTATATTATCAATTCACATTATCGATTCTGTAGTTTTGTATACCAAGGATCGATATCGATTTGAAATCGTGACTCTTACAAAAGATTTTCAAAGTTCATCAAGTCTTCATATGTGAATTACCTTTCCAGGTTTTTGTCATCTTTTGCACTTCTCGTGCTGCAAAGTAATCTGGAGAGAAGAGAAACAACATTTGAACAAATCTTCATTTTCCAGAATCACAGAAACTGACTGTGAACTCTACTTACCATCTTCAGCAAAATTCTGCTTCTCAAGACAATGATATACTCTTTGGACACCAACTTCATCACCAATCCTATGGCTCGTCAAAGATATCAACACAGCAAAACGGCACAAATCAATTTCAGTCCTGTCCCGAATATCATCAGAGCCAGTTCTTACAATCTCCTGCCAACTCTTCACACAAGAACCACACTTGTTCTCATTCCATTCTGTAACATCACCATCAGAACCTGGAATCCATCTGCAACTCTCCTCCAGATTCCTCAACTCAGATTCCAGATTCTTGGCGACATCTTCTACTGTAAAATCTGAACATCCACCACCTCCAGATGTTAACTTCTCAATCCCACAGGCCAAAGCATCTGATTCATTACTCGAAATTTCAGACAGGCAGCTGGTCTGTTGGCTGGAATTCAGGAATATGAGCCCTGTCAGGTTTGCTCTCTTTCCGAGTGCGTATATGTATCCTGAAAATGCTGATCCGCAACAGTTCTTGTTAAGGAATCCTCCCCAATCTCCATTGATGCAGCTTGATTTGAAGTCCGGTGATGAGGATGGGAGCTCCAGGTTGCATCTTGTTTCATCTGAACCAAGTGTTAAATGTCCTGTAAGGATGAAACAGAACAAGATCGTTCTGAACATGGTACGAAGTTTCTGCATCAGAACCCAAGGGGAGGATCGATTCAAATGTGGAGAAGATGGGTTACATGAGAAAGGAGAAGCTGACAAGAAACAGAACATACAAGTGTGAAGCTTGTTGAATTCCGCTTTCCTGAAAACTTTTGTTTTCTTCTATGTTTTTGTTTTTTTTCCTGTTTAGATGTTTCAGAAAAGGCAAAATGAATAGGATACCGTTGAGCTGAAATCTATATATTCCGTTGTTAATTATGAATTCCAAGTAAAAATCATTACATAAATAGTGGTATTGTAGGGGTTTCCATTTCATTATCTATTTTGACTTCCACATAAGTTAGATCAGTTTGTCGAATAAAAGGTTCGACTTAAACAATCGAATGAGTTGGATCGAGACATCCACCTCTCCTAGTACGCGTTGGAGTTCCTTTGCGCGTTCCTTTATGGACAAAGAATAGTAAGCATCTAGGTACGGAGGGGGTAAAACGTATTTAAGAGAAGGGGATATAGAGAAGTACCATAGGCTAATAAGTAAAGTCTTGTGTGTATAGCGTATAAGCGTATGAACGGGTGGATGTCTTGTAACACCCATCCCGAATCGACCCGGGTAAACCCATGGTTGAAGCGGTAATAAGCATGACTAGAAAGATAGTACAATAAATGAAATAGGCAAAACGATAAAATGAAAGTTAATAGAATCCTAAAAAAATTAAATATTCGAAGGGAGGCCTCCAATAGTAAAATCCAAATACAGCTGATAAATAATAAATCCAATGTCAAATCTCGAAATGAATACAAAACTCCAAAATACGAATAGTCAACTCAAACATGAAATAAAGGAAAGAATCAACTACGAGTGGTCTGCCAATCTTCACCTCATAGCTTCGCTCAGCAACCTCCTCAAACTCGACCGGAGCAACCTGAACTCCAACACCACACTCACTAGCCACGAGACCCTGAAAGGGGAAGGGGGGGATTAGTTTCCTAATGAAACCGAGCGAGTGAACCCACTGAGGTTAACTATGCGTTGAACTAACCAAGAGGAGCAGTTCCATACTCCAAACAATACACTGACAGTGGAACCCAAACTCAGCCTTAACCAATTTTATTATCCTAAAGCAGCCTAGGTGATCATGTAGGTGCAGTTCAGGCAAAGGAACTGCGTCCAAACTTTCAAGTTTGGAACAGTTCCAAACCTAAATTCGGAGGGGTAAGTTTGGTATTTTGAAAAAAAAAAGAAAACCCTAATCACTTCCCCCACAGCAGCCGCTTCCAAATCTTATCCACAACAGCTCACCAGAGCGCACCGACCGATCCTCCTCCATAATGACCTTCCCCTGAGCTCGCCGGAACGGCCTCCTAGTCAGCAACATCTCTCTTCTCGATCCATAAGTCAATCGAGTTCATAAGCTCTCTGCCCCATGCTTCCTCCTCGCCGAGACTCTTCATCGGAACCATCAAGGCAAAATCAGAGAACCATAGTTAGTGCCATCAACCTTTGATCTCTGACGAGTGAAACGGCAAAGAAATCCAGCTTGATTTATGCGTTGATTGAAACCAAAGTCAAGAACGATGAGATCTTCATCTACTTCAGAGGCTCATAAAGCCTTGCTCTACCACGGCTGCTCTAACCTAATTGATATTGCGCCTAGACGCCACGCCGGAGGCAGATACTCATCTTCGATTTCGCGCCCAGAAGCCACGCCGGAGGCAGATACTCATCTTTGATTCCGCGCCCAGAAGCCACACCTAGTGGCGAAGCGAAGGGGAGTCTACCCCTGGCCCGGGCCTAGGGTCCCCTGGACCCAAATAGCTAAAATATATGTATTTTTTCGTACAAAAATATATTCGATCGATGTATTTTATGTATCGGGCCCAGGGTCTACTAGGATCCTGGCTTCGCCACTGGCCCACACCGGAGACAAATACTCATCTTCGATTCCATCTGATGCTGGTCTCCAACTGATCTCATCTCTGCCATCTCATCAGCATCCAGCACATGATGGAACCCTCCTTTGGATGATGGTGGAAACACCCCTTGTTGATCATCATTTAATAATTTGGAAGGTAGTTGGTCGGCTGAAATGGAGAGGGAAGGGGAAGAGTAGGAAGATGATGGAGATGAAGATGAGTAGTACAAATATGCTGATGCTGATGATGAGGATGACGATGACGACGAATACGAATACGATGATGATAATGATGATGGGGGGTTATGGTAAAGAGTAGCAGTGTCTATGTTGTTGAAATCCTAAAGGTTGAGGTTTAGACCCAAGGGTTGGTTTGGGAGTGGGAAGTTGAGACTATCTCCAGGTGGTGGTGGTGGAAGAACAGGGTAATAATTAGAACATGGAGCATGATGATGCAGGTGATAAGAGAAAGGGGTGGTGGTAGTGGTGGATGGGCATGTCCCTCCTAAATTTGAGATTTGGTTCGAAATTAGAGGGAATAAGGGGTGGGAGTTGGTGTTGCAGTGAATCTTGTTTGCATCCTAATACATCTTCTGCTTCTTGTTGTTGTTGTTGTTGATTGGCTGCTGCTTCTTGTTGTTGTTTCATAGCTTGTGTGGAGTCTCGTTCTCACTTGCTTCTTGTGAGGTTGAGGCTGATTTGATAACTAGTTAACTTGATTGGATAACTAGTTAACTCGATTGGATAACTAGTTAACTCGATTGGTTAACTAGTCAACTCGATTGGTTAACTAGTTAACTCGATCAGATAAGTAGTTAACAACCTGATAACTAGTTAACTCGATTGGATAACTAGTTAACCCAATTGGATATCTAAATTTGATAAGTTAACTAGTTAACACGATTGGTTAACTAGTTAACTCGTTATCTAAATTATGATGTTAACTAGTTCACTAATTAAAAATAACATAACTAGTTAACAAACAATTTAATTACCTAATCATGGTAATTCATTAACTAGTTATCAACAAAATAACATGTTAACTAGTTATATTAGCAGATAACTAGTGAACTGTAAAAACCCAGATTAACTAGTTATCTATAACTTGGTAACTAGTTAACTTGATTAGATAACTAGTTAACAACTTGGTAACTAGTTAACTCGATTGATTTACTAGTTAACTCGTTTTCTAAATCATGATGTTAACTAGTTAACTCGATAAGTTGACTAGTTAACTAATTTTGATAACTAGTTATCAACCAAAAATCTTGTTAACTAGTTAACAACTTGATAAATAGTTAACTCAATTGGTTAACTAGTTAACAACTTGGTAACTAGTTAACTCGATTAGATAACATGTTAACTAGATAACTAGTTAACTATAAAAACTCAGGTTTACTAGTTAACTAGTTATCAATAAAAAAATCTTGTTACCAAGTAAAAATCAGGTTAACTAGTTAACTTGTCCTCGCCGGAAAAGTCACCGGAGTTTGGCCGGTCTCCGGAGCCTCGCCGGAAAAGTCACCGGAAAACATGTTAACTAAAAAAATCCAAGTTAACTAGTTAAGAATAAAAAAATCATGCTAATAAGTTAATAGTAAAAATCAGGTTAACTAGTTAACTTGTCCTCGTCGGAAAAATCACCGGAAAAAATCACTGAAAAAATCATCGAAAAAAGTCGTCGGAAAAGTCGCCAGTCGCCGGTCGCTGGCTACGATGGCCGGCGATTGTTGGCGGCGACAGTGCCTACTGTAATAAATAAAATATAATATTTAATATAAAATATAATAATTAAATATTTAAATTAAATATAATAATTAAATTGTTTGTGTAAAGTCCTAAATGCCCCTATCAAATCTGGACCATTAGATTACTCAAAGGGTCAAACTAGATCTAATGGTTGGAGTTGGGTTTGGAACTTTCCAAACCCAGCAAAGGTTTGGACGTTGATCTGCTTCCTGCAGTTCACAATTCACATTCACAATCCATAACCTCAATACCACCATAGGCGAAACCAACATTCATAGGATTCAACACATATCATAGAACAACTCACAATCACAACCATCACACACATCCACACACAAAATTCACAAATCATTACTAGGTGAGTTATTTAGGCACCAATGAATTTTATCCTTGCACCACCCCTGGCGGCCAGACGCAACCTCTCTTCTAGGAGGGTCCAAGACGCATCCTTTCTACAAGAAGGATTTAGGGCCCAAACTCTCATCATCAACAACAACCACTGATCACGCCACTCTTCTAGGAGGCGTGACCGCACCTCACTCTTCTAGGAGAGGTGACAATTTAGGGGCATTGCAGGCTCCTACCAGTTCTAATGTTATCATTCAAACATCAAACACAACAAATCTCAAAGTACGAACAATGTACATCAACAACTTCCTTATCCATCACAACAATTCACCAATTCTCATAACATTTCTCAATCCACAATCATATCAAGGATAATCAGCTAGCTTGTCGGCCACCCCTCGTGCATAAGAGATTTAGAGGTAGCCTAGTCACAAATCTAGAGTCACCCTCCTTTTCGCCATTCATAGGACGACCCCACATTGGCAAGGCCATCCTCCTACAACCAAAACTGACATTAACATAAAATGTACGATTACCACATAACCCCAATTCACCCTAATCTCTCATTTCTAAATCATTCCATTAATTAATCCATTTTGTCACAATCCCACAATCACAACAACCGGAATTGAATCAAAACAACCGACAATCACATAACAAGTTAACTCCTTTTACTCTCTTCCATTTTCATGCAAATCCCTAATTTTGTCTAGGTCGAATTACAACTCCTCACGTTACTCAACACTACCTATCAATGATAAGCCCTCACCTAGAATAGAAGACGAGGCTCTAATCATCTGTTAGATTCCCGAATGAACGAAAATCCCTTCTCCAAATTCGTAGCTTTTCCCCTTCCTTACTGGCAGCACTTTACTCCGAAACTACAGAATCCTAGAAAAGTGATCTCTTCCTCTCATCGCCAGGAACGCACATGAAGAAACACGACGTGTTTCACAACTACATAGCCGTGTGATTTTAGAAGCAAATTTGGCCGTGGTTACCAGGAAAAATAGCACGTTCGTGTATCGCAGATACACGGCGTGTACCTTAAAGACACACGACGTGTAGTAGAACTACACGGTGTGTTGTTCCCACTGTACAACATGCTCGATTGTAACTTCAACCTGACTTAGACACAAACGTCCCGAACTTCGATAGGACCTCAAGAGCACTGATTGCAATGCCTCGATCACCCAAATTCGAGTTCTAAACTGTCCGATTGGCACTACAAAAAAAGGGGGATATGCGTCGGTTGAAAGGAAAGTAAATTGCGTCGGTCGGTCAAAGTCCGACGCAATATGCAGAATTCGCTTTCACCCGTGTAAATAGCTTCGGTCGTTGGTTAGTCGACGCTAAATGCGTATGCATCAACCGACGCTATGTACTATCCTAGCCAGATACGCTGGTTGAACCAACGAATGAAATAACGTCGGGTGTGAGAAAGTAAATAGCGTTGGTTGTAACCGTCACTATTTACACGGGTTTTTAGCGTCGTATTTGAGAAAGTAAACAGCGTCGGTTGCAATCGATGCTATTTACACGGGTTGTTAGCATCGATTGTCGATCGACGCTAAATTCCTTAACTATAAAAGCTGGTTTCCAACGAAACAGCTCATTTGTGCCTCTCATCTCTCTCTCCACCTCTCAACCTCTGGACGCCCACCGCCGTCTCCCCGCCAGACCGCCATCTCGCCGCTGACCGCCGTCTCTTCGCCACTGTGCTTCTCTCCTTCGTTTCCAGGTCTGTACTTGGGCTTCTCTTCATCTTTCATCCCTACAAAGCTCGTTGTTTCATCAATTAATTGAGTTATTGTTGTTGATTTGTGTATGAACGGGGTTTGCTATATTTTTTGCAATGCAATTATATGACTTTGGATTGGCAAACAAGTAGAGTGATATATCTAAAGCACACTCTACGGTATGTGTTTGTGAAATGTTCTGAATTATGTTTCCTTGTGACATTAGATTGTTATTTGCTTCGTTAGATTACTAAGGTTTAGGTAGACATTGAACAACATTTTGGACTCATAATGGTTAATGTATGACCTAAAGATCTGATTCTATGGTTTAGGTAGGGGTCTATTGTTCATTTTGGTCATAAACCTTTGGGGTTTTGAACAAACTGGTCATAAACCTTTCATTTGTAACTTAGTGGTCATTAACCTATAGGGTATGTAATAATTTGGTCAATCCGTTAACTCTCCATCCAATTTTTCTGTTAAGTGCTAATATCAGCAAGCCACCTCATCACTTTTTCCATGTCAGCCCTTGCCATGTCAGCTAATTAAACCTATACTTTTTTTTTTTTTGAAAAGTATTAAACCTATACTCAACCCAATTAACGTTGATAAAAAAAAAACTCAATTAACCAATCCAACCCAATAAAACTCAATCTTAACCGACCAACCAAAAATAACTCAACTCTTCATCCTCTGCCAACCTCCTTTCCGTCTTTCTTCCCCGCCTCTTCCTCCAACGACATCTGAACCTGCAATGTTTCCCCAAACTTTATCTTCCCACCATTGAAGCAAAGCTCCACACCAAACTTTCCCCTTTATCTACTGGGCTTCTATGCTTTCTCCTCATTGAGATAGTTATACAAATGGCTTTAATTTAGTTTTTTTTTTTCGTAATTACTAGAGCTCAAGATGTAGAACTTGGTTCGCGTTGTCCTAATAGCCGGGTTGGGGGTTCCAATCCATCTTTTCCTCCGCTCCTCTCGCCGTCGAAAATATACCCTAATCAGGCACTATGATAATTATGATTATACACTTTCAACTTTCCAGATTAGAGGGTTTATTAGATCTGACGAGTAGAGCTAGAAGAACTGAACCATCCAAAAGAAATATTCAACTGAAGTTGAGCATTAAAGGTTAAATGTTTAATTAAAATTATATTTTCCTGCATTTTCTAGAACGAAAACAACATGAACCAAACCCTAGCCGATTAAAGAAGCAGAGACATTGATAGAAAGGGAGTTACATCAGAATGGGAAATCAAGGAGGCAGAGCATATCAAGATATTTAAGACGAAGAAAGAGGGACGCTTGAGGAGAAAGAAGGAGTAGAGGTCTTGAGGAAGGGTTGAATTCGGCAGATGAGGCAGGGTATGAGATGAATGAAGAGACGAAAGATCTTGTATGCTTGCTATTATTCTCAAGTTGTGAGTAATGGTTGCTGCAATTGCTCCATCTCTACTTTCTAGTCCCTGTCTGTTCAACTTCCAAAACTGCAAATGGATGGGTGAGATAAAAAGCACTTGCAGTCTCATACAACCAAAATGGGTTATAATAAGAACCCAACTTTAAGATGGGAGCTTTGATTGAAAAGAATGGGAATCAGGGAAGTGAAGTGAAGTGAAGTGGAGGGAGAGAGGAGAAGGAATTTGAGGAAGAAGCAGTTGTCAGAAGTGGTAGCGACGGGAAGGGAGATGGAAAATGAGTTACTGGTTGGTTGGTTTCATTCGGCTGGGTTAGTTGGTTTCATTCGGTTAGGTTAGTTGGGTCGAGTCTTGGTTTAATCAGGTGACATGACAAGAGGTGACATGGAAAAGGCTGACATGACAATGCTAACATCAGCACATAATGGAGAAATTGGATGAAAACTTAACAAATTGACTAAATTGTTACAAGCCCTATAGGTTAATGACCACTAGGTTACAAATCAAAGGTTTATGACCATTTTGTTATAAACCCCAAAGGTTTATGACCAAAATGGAAAATAAGCCTTTAGGTAGGCCTTGCTACAATTTTTTTGAGACTATAGGACTGACTAAAGATCGACTTTCTATGGTTTCCACATGTACTGGATAGATATGATTGAATTTTCTATATGTTGAATCAATCATGCTTAGCATCATAGTTAACAGTTTGCTCTCATGTCTTTTCTTGAAGGTACACAATTAGAAGCTCCGTTCACGAATCTGATATGCTTGGGAATCCAGAGTTTTCGGATTTTGATAATGCCACTGTTGTACCCCTAACCAGGCCTGGAACTGCAAAGTTTAATGATTAATTAGTGTTCGTTAATTACATACTAAGTCCATACATATAACAAAGTTATTGATCTCCAAACAATGATTGCATGTTTGACATAACTCTATTTTTTTTTTATGCAGACATGGCTTCTGCACGTAGAGATAAGTGGGAGGTTGAGCTAGTTAATCCTGCTGGAGTTAAGACTCTAGGTGAGGTCTCCGGGAGCCAGTTGTTGAGCCACCTTCGAGATGGTAAGAAGGCTGTCATCCCTTTTAGCCGCCTAGGACCTGAGGGTATTGGTCCAGCTTCTTTGTTGGGCGGGTTCTTAGGCGCGCTGGCTAAGGACCACAACTACATTCCGATTACCTATGAGTCGTGGGAGAAAGTAACAGATCAAGAGAAGAATGATTTGATGGAGATCGTATGGGTAAGTGATAAACTCTAAAATTGTTAACTTTTAGTCAATTAGTTTGAGTTGAATACTATTAATGAATTCATACTGAATTTGATGCAGCGATGTATCGAGATTGAGCCGCCTGAGATGAAATCATGGCCAGTACTTACATCTTGGCAGATATTAACAAGAAGTGGCAGGACTTCAAAACCAAATTGTGGACCGGACATGCGGTTAACATGCTTAAGGCAAGTATGAAGAAGGATGCTGAAGCCGCTGGCGAGGAGTTCGACATGGGTGAGTTTGTGGTGCCTAAGAGGGCGTGGGCACTAGAGCACAAGCCATCTAGGATCCCTCCTCCTATGTGGGCACAATTCGTGGATATGAGGCCGGATATGGTGGTAAGTAGAGTTGAAATTGGAAATGAGTTAAAAGTATTTTATGACTTTGATTCTGTTTTAATACTGATATGAATTGATTGTTCAAATTGTGGGAGTTGGCTCGCAAGAACTCTGCCGCTAAGAGGAGCCATAAGTCACCCCACACTGGAGGTTCGAAGAAGCTGCGGGTTAGAGGGTTTGAGTTGGTAATAATCCAGATTTAATTACTAGTTATTTATGTCTTTATGTTTATAGAAAGTTTACTAAACATGTTTAGTTCGTGCACAATTAGGCAAAAGAACGGGGGAGGGTGCCATCTAGAGGTGAGCTGTATGCTATCACTCACACGAGGAAGGATGACACTTACACTGATCCTAAAGTGGTAAGTCCTGTTTCATCTATCTGAAGTGGTCTGTATCTAATCAGATTAGGGTTTTCAATTTTTTTCTTTTTATTCAACGTGCAGCCTGAAATTCTGGAGCACACCCGTGATCCCTCCGTCCCAATGGAGCCTTCAGCGAACGATGCACTGGGCCTTGTCTGTCCGAAAGAGCATAGTGGTCGAGTTCGTGGGCTCGGATCTGGTGTGACCCCCTCTATGGTATGTATTGTGGTATATAGTTGGAAATTGTTTTAAGCTAACATTTAAATAGTAATTTTATGATTTTCTTTACTTTCCATGTAGGTCAATATGAGTAGGAAGCGTGGTGGAGCTAGCCAGAGTAGTAGTTCATACTGCTACTCACGTCTTCGGTCATTGTCCTGCTGAGGATCACATGAGGACGCTGGAGGCTGAGGTTCAGCGACTGAGCGGGCTGGAGTCTGAGGTTCTGCGCCTCAGCCAGTTGGTTGTAGATGGAGGTCCATCATCCATGAGGACGGGGAAGGGGAAGGAGAAGATGACACCAGATGATCATGCGGACGAGGATGAGGGTGAGTATGAGACCAATGATGAGGAGGATGAGACTGATGAGGAGGATGAGACCGATGATGAGTAGATAGGACTAGATAGGACTAGACACGTAGATTTGGATGTGTTGCTTATTTAGTTTTGGATGGATGTTATTTACATAGGTTGGATGTTTTATCGATATATTAGTTGTTTTAGTAAAATGTGCTATGATTTCCTGTTTGTGATGGTTTTAGTGAAAATGGGATAGCGAAAATGTGCTTTGTATGCAGTTTTTGGCACTAGAAGAGTATGAGAATGATAAGAAAGCAGGAAATTAGGGGACCTGTAATCTGCAAATGGCGTCGGTAAATTAAATGGACCCGTAATTTAGCGTCGGCTAGTAACAAGTAGCGTCGGTTAAGACCAACGCTAAATGAACCCGTAATTTAGCGTCGGTCAGCAACACATTGCGTCGGTTACGACCGACGCTAAATACCCTACACCCACCCAATTGGCTAACCAACCCGTGGGTGGCTGGGCCGCAACGGCGTCGGTTGGTGAACATTTTGCGTTGGTTAACGTTTTGACTGACGCTATCGTTTAGCATCACTGTTATTTGCGTCGGTCACATCGACCGACGCAACATGTATTTAGCGTCGGCTGTAACCGACGCTAAAAACCCGGTCTAACCGACGCTAAATGTATGTTTTTTTGTAGTGTGGGCGGGGATGTTACATGTACCATCAATGATGGGGTCACTTTTTCATTTATAGTGTCTTGGAATTTAGACTAGCTGGCTAGGTTGCCACATGTCATTGTTTGAATGATGATTGTGTAATGCACGTCCCAAATTGAAACCCAGGCTAGTTAAACAAAGAGAGCAAATGGACGTTGCAAATGTCTAATGGCCGTTGCAGCTTACTTTGGAAGATTATGCCAAACTGAGAGCTAATTCTGCAGCATCTAGCATTGTTGCACCAAATACTACTAATGTGGAATTCGAGCTAAGGACCAAACTCTTCAATTTGGTCTCCATGGCAATCTGCACTTCGACGAGGAGGATTGGTCTGTGAAGGAACTTGATGTGGAATAACATCATCTGAATCTTGGACCACCATAGTAAGCGATCACAGTGACGAAAAAAAGAACTGAGAGTAAGAGAAGGAATCACAGCTTAGTTGTGCTCTGATACCATGTTTAATCTTGAAAAATGGAGAAGATCGTCAAGAAGACAAAGGAGAAGAGAAAGTGAATTAGAGAATTCCGAAATATCATTCAGGGTAATGTTAACAGGCCCAACCTCTAACCATTTATACAAGCTGAGTTCTAAATTACTTATCTAACCAACTCTGATAGACAAGCCCAAACTGACTAGGACTGAAAAGCCTTCAAACACCCCCTCGCAAACTAAGCATGTATATAAGACATGCTAAGTTTGGAAATAAAAATACGAAACTAGGTTACGAAAAGTGCTTTGGTGAATGGATCTGCGAGTTGATTATGAGTTGATATGTGTTGAACTTTAAGTATCCCATCTTGTACCTTTTCACGAATGAAATGATAATCGAATTCTATATGTTTAGTTCTTTCATGTTGAATTGGATTTTTCGTCATTCGAAAATAAGACAAACTGTCACAAAATAAACTAATAGGACGATGAATAGTCACTGGAAACTGACTTAAGAGACCAACAAGCCTTTGTATTTCAGCAGCGGTGGAAGCTAATGCGCGATATTTGGCTTCAGCAGAGGACTGTGAAATTGTTGGTTGCTTCTTGGATTTCTAAGAAATAAGAGAGCTACCTGTGAAGGTACAACATACGGTGACCGATCATCGAGTGTCCGAACATCCCGCCCAATCTCAATCATTGAGTGTCCAAACGTTGAGCTACCTATGAAAGTGCTTAATCGTAGCTGTGGTCTGTGACTTGCTTGAGAAAATTAATTCTTGTGCTGAGTCCCTTTGAGGTATCGTAATAATCGATGAGTTGGCTGCTCATGAATAGTAGTTGGTAAACCAACAAATTGACTCAATTGGTTAACCGTATAACATATATCTGGTCAAGTGTTGCACAAATATTGTGAACGCCCAAGAAGTCGTCGGTAAGAAGTTATGGATTCAGGTGAGAGAGGTATCCCACCATTGATACTTAGATGACTTCCAGGAATGCTAAAAGTGGTAGCGGGATTTGAAGCCAAATAACCAATATCACTTAGTAAAAAAGAGTATATTTTCGTTGACATAGGTGAACTCTTATAAAGGATCGAGGAACTTCCATACCAAGGAAATATTTCAGAGGCCTAAGATTCTTATACTTAGTAAAAGTTATGTAAAAGCTTGACTTCACATGTTTAATTTCTAAATAAATATGAACCTGTTAGAATGATGTCATCTATGTAGATGAGAAGAGTGGTGAAATGCGTAGAGGTAACTTTTGTTAAAAGGGAATAATCAGACAAAGATTGTGTGTACCCCAATGAAATAAGAGTGGTGGAAAGTATGCCTCTGTCAGCTTGCTTGCTTTAATCCATACGAGGATTTTTTCAACTTACATACTTTATTAGTCGTAGTTGTGGAAATTGACAATCCTGGTGGAATGACCATATAGACTTCTTCGTCTAGATTGCCATGTAAAAAGGGGTATTAACATCCAATTGTTCTAGATGCCAATTTTGTACAGAAGCGATTGTTAACAAAGTTCGAACGGTTGTCATCTTGACGATGGGTGAAAATGTATCCATATAATATATCCCATGTGTTTGATTATAACTTTTTACAACAAGTCGCGCCTTGTATTTATCAATAGAACCATCTTGTTTGTATTTGATGTAAAACACCCATTTGCATCCAATGGGAACTTTGTTCCGAAATAAATCGGCAAAAAATCGGAGAACAATCACACTGAGGAACAAAACAAAAATTGTGAAGCTCGTCAAACAAAGTTACCAGATTGGTGAAGAAATCCGTAACAATCTGATTCTGTTGACGAAGAGCGTAAATCCTTTCTTGCAGATCTATGATCTTGAAAGCATCACCTTGATAGAATCTTGATCGCAACACCACCCAAGCATCGCGAGCTGTCTTTGAGTAAAAAAAATACTCCAAGAGATGTTAGGAGCCACTGATCGAAGAATCCAACTTTGGAGTAGCTTGTTGTTGCGTATCCAGAACAGGTACACGAAATTTGACAACAACAGAGCTATCAACGAACCGTTGATAAAACCTAATTTTTTTGTGTCGTCGATAATGAGAGAGATAGACTGCTCCCATTAAGAGAAGTTGGATTTCGTCAGAACCGAAGAAACGAGGCATTGACCACAATTTTCTAACGCTTGAATGTAGTAAGGGTGAAAAGCTTCGAGTATGCCAAGAACTAACTCATTGGAACCATGGCTACTAGAAGTGTTTCCGGGGTGAGGAGGATCTTGACGAGAAGATGAAGAAGAATAGAAAGCAAATTAAAGAATTCTGAAATACCATTAATGATAAGGTTAACAGGCCCAACCTCTAATCTTTTATACAAGGTGAGTTCTAACAAACTTATCTAACCAACTCTAATAGACAAGCCCAAACTGACATGGGCTGAAAAGCCTTCTAACAACCGTAGAGATAATATTTTTCTCCTACATGTGAGTATGTGGCTATTAATTAAGCCAATTGCTATTTGCACTCCGTGATTTACTTTACACAACACGTATTTTGACATAAATGGACAATTATAACCCTAATACAAAATAATACTTATACGGACTGCGTTAGTAAAACATATACTTTGTTAGTAAAAACGGACTTCGTTAGTAAAAACAGAAAACGAATTCAAATTGTATCAATTAGCCAAGATAATAGAAATCCAAAACCTAAATTGAAAAGGATTTCATAACACATAACATAAAACCTAAACATAAACTAAAAAGGATTGACTTATTAATAAATAGAGATTCTCCACAAATTATTGAATCAATTATTCTTAATTCAAAAAATTCTCTGTCAAGTTTATCATTCAACATACATCATTCAGGTAAGTCAATTTAAAATTTGAAAATATCACTGATTAGATTCAATAGTGGTATATCATCATTCAGTATTAGGTGTAGTATTGATACAATTGGCATCAATCCAATCATAACATTTTGCCTCAATTCATCATTATTATCGTCATCATTCATCATAATCAATTAAGTTCTCAATTTAGATTGTCAACTGCCTCCATTCATTAGGTGAATTATTGATACAAGTTGCCACAATTAAATCATAAAAAATTGCTTCAATTCATTCGTCATCATCAATTCAGTCCTCAAATTAGTTTGTCATCTGCCTCCATTCCCTTACTCCCCTCCTCATCCAAGTCAACGACAAAGCCGTCTGCAACCCGTTGGCCCATCAGTACCACTTTAGTTCAAACTAGAATGAGCATACAAAGGAGTGGATTCACCTAGCACCCTGTTGAATATCATATCACTACAGCAGAAGGGGCTGTTTGTCACAGGCAGGTAGCCTGTCTGCGACAAACAGTGTCGCAGACGGCCTGCAACAAACGTCCAAATGAACCCATATTATCGACGCTAAGGGGTCATTCGTCCCAAGCTCCCTCTGAATCCGTCTTTGTTTTTCCTCTCTTCTCTGTTCTTTGTCCGGAGTTCATCTTCTTCACCGCCACTCTGCCTCCCCTCCGCTTCCACATCACCAACCCATCACCGCCCCTGTGTGATACGCGCGCCACCATGATACACTATACGGCCGCCGATACACGCGCCACGCCATGGACACGCGCAGAGAAATCGTGGATGAGAAGCTAGGAGAAAAGCTTCAAGACCAAGGTGACCGCATTCGTGGAAGAATGAAGCTTGGGTGAGCACGAAGAGGATGACCGTCGGATACTACAAACTGGATGGTTGGTGCTCGAGAGGTTCATGCCAAGTACCGCGCTGACTAGTGCCGAGGGCCATACTGAACTGAAGCCGGATCGTGGACTGGCACTGCTGATGCGTGTACCAATTCACGTCGAGCCGGAGATACGCGCCACAAACGAACTTGAGACCAAGACTGGTGCCATGCCACAGCCGAGCACTAAATACAAGACAGACGCTGAACCGAAGAAAATCACTAAGGATGAAGCGATACACTGTGAGACTGAACCGTTGGGAGCCGTACCACAGAGTCGGACAGTGGGCCAATACAAGGAATCCGTCCGCGACACGGATTTCCCCGAAGACCGTGAATCCGACCGTGTTAAGGATTCCACGCCACATAAGGAAACCGGACCCCGTGCCCATGAACCTCGGTTTTCCAAGTCATTTTTGGAGTAGGAAAACCAGGGAATGAGCTATCCTTGTCGGATTAGGAGTATTTTTGCCGGTTTAAGGTTTTATCCTTATTTTAGTAGTTTCATTGTTAGGATCGTAATTTTCTTCCTTTTTAGATAGTTTTTCGGAGTTGTTTATTATTTTAGAGTTAAAATAGAATAAGGAATCAGAGAGACTTATGGTTCACCCTTATCCTATAACTATGAACCATTGTACTTCGAAATTCAGTAGACTTTGACTAATAAAATTTGATTTAGAACTTCTTGTCTTGTTCCTTCAAGCTTTTCTTGGTTTATCGTGACTCAAGGTTTTCCCCCTTGACTGCATGGTACCATTTGACTTTTGATACTTAGGGTTGCTAGCTCATTATAGCTAGTGGGTCAAAGTCCTTTCCATCCCAGTTTCTTAGATTGACTCGATTGTTTTGTTACTAAGCATATTGGTATAGGGTCGCCACCCATGGTTGCGGATCGGTTCATATCACTATGTTTCCCTTCCGCCTCCACAACGCCTCTACTCCATCCATTTGCTCTCCTCGACGCCGACGGACCTTCGTCCATTTTATTCTTATTCTTTCGCTGGCCGAAAGCCATCCGTCCGCCCGTCTTCTTCTTTGCAGTCTTCTCTACCGGTAGGTTTTCTGATTTACTATTTTTGGTAAATTTAGGGTTAAGGCAGTTGAGTTCCTATTTTATTCCTTCTCTCTGAAACATAATAGTCGATGTATTCGATTGAGGGTTTCGCTGATTCGAAACGTGATTAGTATACATCTTGAGAAAAATATCTTATCATATTTTTTTTTCCTGTTTTGCAGCTCTTCTGTGAGGTTACAATATTCCTTGCAAGTTCGGATAACAAGAATGAAGAGTTCCCTCAATCATCACTCATAAACTGCCCCGTTTTAGTATGTTTTAAATTTTCAATTATTTTCAAATGTTGTTCATGATTTTCCACAATCGGTTTGAAGCATTTTTATTATTCTAATACAGTTTTCTTTATTTCTTTGTATAAGGTGTTTGATTTTAGTTGTTCTCGACTATTTTCTGGTAGTTGCACCTTTCTTTCGTCGATTTCCAGGTACGAAATAATAATAATATTACATTTATGCAAACTCTTAACATGATAATCATGATTATAGAAAATATCGTTAATCATTTATAATCTATGCATGTAAATGGTTAGTTACAATTTAATATAAAGACTATCGAGCATGCACACTAATAATATATATGACATGTAACATGATCTATAATTTGATATGAATTATATGTGTGTAATTAATTATGGTTTAGGGGGTTTAGTGTGTTATTAATTTAAATATATGCATGTAACTTGACTTATATGTAACTAATTACGGTTTATGGAGTTTAACTTGTTGTTAGTAATATAAATGCATGCATGTAAATTTGTTAGGTTTCGTTATTTTGTAATTGATATGATATATGAGGATGAAAATTTTAAGTAAAAGTTCTTCGTAGTATTACAAATTATACAAAATATATATGCATGAAATTTTTTAGAATTTACATACTAGGTATATGCATGTAACCTATTAGGTAGTTACTATTTAAAATATGTTGTTTGATTAACAACATATTCAACCACTTAACAATAATGTATATATTTACCAACTTATATTATGTCAAATTAAGTTGGTAAATGCATTATTGAAGTAGTTACTATAATTAGGTAAACTTAGCGTAAAGCTAAGTTGCATACAATTATTTTATTCCATTTTTCGTCAGTGGTTAACAAATTCAAACTGACACTCATTAGTTCAATATAGATGGACAAGTCTTGGATTCGAAAGCCGTGTCATACTCATGAGTATTATGCTGGCGTTCAATAATTCATCGACTTTGCAATCTCCAAAGCAATAGATGGAGTGAATATACTCTGTCCTTGTCCGAAATTCAACTTCAAGAAGTGGATGCCACGAAACAAAGTTAATTAGCACTTGCTAGCAAAGACATTTCCGTCGTCATACGATGTATGAAACTTGCATGGAGAGTTAAACACAGACTTTGGAGCATCGACTGCCATGATTGAACCTGAATTAGTCGTTCGTAAAGAAGCAATTCTGCCATTATTGGTTGTAGAACCGCTAATAATTGAGCCAGACTTGTTCCAGAACATGGTCAACGATGCATTTGAAGTACCCTAACGTGCATCCATTTCATGAATTCCCACAACTGGGTGATATACCAATGCAAGATATACCCAATGTGCAACCAGATGATGAGTTCTTCTGAATCTTGAAGGATGGTGAAGTGCCATTATATGATGGTTGTACCAGTTTTACAAAGTTATCTTTCATGATCAGTTTTTACCACATTAAGTATTTACACAAGATTAGTGATAAAGAAATATCAAAGATATTGGAGTTGCTTCGCAAAGCTTTTCATACTGCCAACATTCATGCATCCCAACAACGAAACAAAGGAGACAATAAGAAAACTTGGGTTGTCCTACACCAAAATTGATGCATGTAAGAATGATTGCATATTATATACCGGAGAACATATCGAAGCTAAGGCATGTAGAGTGTATGGGGTTCCTCGATTCAAGGATGTGGGAAATCCTAATGTGGGAAAAAGCAAAAGCCTCGACCCGAGAAGACTGTAAGATCCCCGCCCAACCGAACAGTTTGGAACTCGAGTTTGGGTGGTTGAGGCATTGGAAACAGTGTTCTTGAGGTCCCATCAAAGTCCAGGACGTTCAAAATTGATTCAGGTTGAGGTTACAACACTTTAAGTGTACAGTGGAAAGTACATGACTGTGTATTGTAATACACACCGTGTACTTAATACACGTCGTGTACTTAATACACGCCGTGTATTTTAATACACACCGTGTATTGTAATACATCCCGTCTATCAGCCCCTGACTATAAAAAGATGGGTTTTGACGGATTTCTATAACTTCTCCCTCTCTCTTTCCTCCCGAAAAAAAACCCTTTGACAAACTATAAACACCCAAACTTGAAACCTTCATTCCAGGAGCTATAGAGGTCTGACTGAAATTCGTTTAGTGCTGTGCATTCCTGATGATGAGAGGAAGAGATCACATATATCAGTTCTGGGTATTTCGGGGTTAGGTGCTGTCAGTGACAGAAGGAAGAAGATACATTTTTGGAGCAGTAGAGTTTGGCTGTTCGGGTTTCTAGACGTTTTTTAGAGCCTCATCTTCTTGTCAGGTGAGGGTTTAGCGTACAATAGGTAGTGTTGGTTGGTGTAAGGAGTTGTAATTCTGACCTAGATGAAATTAGGGATTGCATGAAATTGGAAGAGAGTAAAAGATGATAACTGTCATGTGATTGAATGTTGATTGATTGATGATGATTGTCGATTGAGGAATTGATTGCTGATTGATGTTCTATTGTTGTTATGCTATGTGTTGTGAGTGGGGTAAATGAATTAATGTTGATGATAAATTGATCGAAACTAGTAATGAGTGATAGGAGGGATGGGCTGCGATCTTGTTAGTTATGCATATGCTATGCTGTTGTCAGTTGTGGTTGTAGGAGGGTGGTCCTGCCAATGTGGGGTCGCCCTAATAATGCTGAACATGAGGATGGCCCTGCCAATGTGGGGTCATCCTAAGAATGAAGAACAGGAGGGTAACACTAAGACTCGTGACATGGATGCCCTTGTACTTGCAGGTGGGGGTGGCCGGCGAGCTAGCCGTTTACCCTTAACATAATTGTGATGTGTGAATTTGTTGTGCTTATGAATTGAGTTGTGTTGATTGAAATGTGATAATGAGAATTGAATTGAATGAATTGTGATTGTGAATTGAGAAATGATGAATGAGAATGAGGATACTAGAGTTGAGATTGATGCAATTGAAATGAGTGGATTAATGGACGGATTAAGTGATGTGATTGAATGAATTGATAAAATCGGAAGGAGTGTGTACTACCCCCTAAATTGTCACCCCTCCTGCGGTTGGTGGTGTGGTCACGTCACCTAGAAGAGTGGCGTGATGTGAGTACTGATGTTGATTATGAGTTGGCCATGAATCCTTATACTGTGGTTGAGGATGCGTCGTTGGGACCCCCTTCTGCGGTTCGGGGTGCGTCTGTTGTAAGCCGGCAGGGGTGGTACGGGATAACTCCTTATGGAGCCTAATAACTAACCTAGTAAATGAAATGGGAATTGTGGTGTATGTGTATGTGAATTGTGATTGCAAGATGGCGTGTGATGTGATGTTGAACTATGCGCATGATGAACTCTGTTATATTACTATCATTGTGAATCGTGAATATTTAATTGAGAACTACACCTATGTGATCACCTAGACTATTTTAGGAAATTAAAATCTTGTATGGCTGTGTTAGGTTCCATTGTTAGTTGTGTGCGGAGTTCAGAATCACTCTATCAGGTTAGGTTCGACGCATAGTTTAACCCAGTGGGTTCACTCAATTTCAATAAGAAATTGATCTCCCCTCTTCCCCTTTCAGGTGCGTGTGGTTAGTGAGAGTGAGTTGCAGTTTAGGTGTCTCCGGTTGAGTTCAGAGAGTCGCTGGTTGGAGCCATGAGGTGAAGATTGACGATTCATTGGAGTTGACTACTTCTTTATTTTTATGTTTCAGTTTACATTTTGGGTTTGGGATTTTGTAATCATTTTGAAGATTGGATTTTGGGATTTCTTTATCAGTTGAATTTTGGATTTTTAATAATGGAGGCGCTTCCGACTTGCTCTTGATTTATGATTTAATTCAATTTTCAATGTTGATTCGTCATTTATTTTAATTGCTATAACTTTGAGTGATGCTCTTACTGGTTCAACCATGGGTTTAGCCGGGTTGGTTCAGTATGGGTGTTACAAAGACATTTCAGTATTTTCCCTTAACACCTCAGTTGAAGAGGTTGTACATGTTCCCTTACACAGCAGAAGATTTGGCTTGGTATGCGACGAAAGGGAGAACTGATGATGGTATGTGTAGAAATCCTAGAGATGCAAAAGCATGGAAAACTTTTGAAGCGAAGTACCCAAAATTTGTTGTTGATCCACGAAATGTGAGGCTTGGGCTTGCAATTGACGACTTCAATACATTTGGTACTATGAGCATAAGTCTTAGTACTTGGCCGTTTGTGCTAATATCATATGACACTCCACCTTGGATGTGTATGAAGCAGACATGTCTTATATTATCTGACATTGTTCTCGGTCCTAACATGCCTGGAAATGACCTCAACATATTTTTACAGCCACTAATAGAGGAGTTCATTTTATGGGTTTGCGTTGAAGCTTAGGATTTAGTGAAGAAAGAAACTTTCACTTTGAGAGCAACATTGATCTGGACTATTAGTGATCATACTGGCCTTTGCAACTTGTTAGGATGGAATACACACACTGCACTTTCGTGTCCGACTTGCATGTATGATGTCGAACCACTTTGAAGCCTTAGGGAATAAACCATGTTTCATGAGTAGTAGAATGTTTTTTTTCCAACGAATCATCAGTTTCGATCCCAAAAGTCAAAATTTAATGGGAAAGTCAAAAAAAGGAATAAGCTTATGGTGATAACTGAGACTGATATTTTGGTACAAGTGGCTAATATTGATATTAACTTCGGGAAGACACAACCAAAAGAATCAGGACCAGCAGCACAATGGAGGAACAAAAGTATCTTCTTCAGTCTTCTGTATTGGGAATTCAATTTGTCGCGTCACAGTCTGGATATGATGCACATAGAGAAAAATGTTTGCTACAATATTTTGTTCATATTGCTCAACGACAAGAACAAAAGAAAAGACCACGTGGCTGGAAGACTAGACATGAAAGAAATGAAGATTATAAGCCAACTGTGGCCTTTGGATGATGGTAAAACTTGTCCTGCTGCCTCATCAGGATAAGAGGAAAATTGAAGTTGTCCTGAAGTCACTGATGGGAATGTCATTTCTAAATGGATATGCTAGCAATATCACAAGTTGTGTGGACCTAAATAATCGTAAGATGCTAGGGTTAAAGAGTCATGATTTGCACATGCTATTACATGACTTGTTACCTAATGTGAACCGCGAGAGTCGGCTGTCCTTGACCCGATCACCTCCTTGGGTGATGAACCTTGGCGTGAGCTGCTCCAAGACCCTAACCACCGTGAGCTTGAATATCGGCACTAGAGATAACCTATTTAACCTGGATGGAAGTACTTGGACCCGTTGGATGTATATAGCTAGGAACCCTAAGTGTCGGGACGATGGCGCCACTTCAAGGGGAGGATACCCTCAACGATAAGCCTATCTAAACGACATTCAATTCCATGAAAATCGAGAAAAGAATTGCAATTCGATGCAAGAGAGAAACCAAAGTTTAAGTGTTTTATTTCATCAAAGCTTGTCTTCCAAAGGAGGCCGACGGCCTCTATATATATGTGAGGAAGGGATAACAGACTCTCCTTTTCCTCTTACGAAAATACTTCCTAAACTAATAAAGAAATACAAAAAGAGTCCTAAAAATGACTTAAAAACTAATCCTAATAAAGTCTAAGAAGGAGGCCAAATTCGTAGCCCTATTCCAACAAGGAAAAGACTCATTCCTTAACAAAAACTCTAAAAAGGAAAAGTTAGAAATTCCTAAAAAACAGCTAAACGGGTTCTGGAAGATTCAGCAAAATAAATACCAAATAAATTCATAAAATTAAGTCCTTTGGCAGATCACTAGTAGACGTCATGGGCTTCAACTTTTTTGTTGGGATTCAGCCCAAATTATATCTCCAAGTAGCCTAAATTTGTCATTCTTCGTCAGACTAAAATTTTGTCCAAAACCGGGAAATCCTAGCTTGATTAGGATTTCTTGTTCGGAAGTACTTGGCATCTTCTCTTCGTCTCCCAATCATGGATGGTCATCCATCCCTCCTTGGATCATGCTCAGGTGGTGGCCTGATCAGCATTCGGGCTCCATTCTTTGATGCTTAGGTCATGCATCACTAGGACTTGATCTAGCTCTATCTTCTTCAATTCTTTTCCAAATTCAGAACTGTTTGTTGGAGGGTGTTCCTGAACTTCAAGCTATCTAAGTCTATTGGAATTTCCCTAAAGGCCTGAGCCATTTTCGGGCTGGGCTCAAAGCACGCTTTTGTGGTGCCCGACGCTCGGTCCGGCGCCCGGGGCTTGGTCAGTGTTGGGCCTTTTTCAATTCTGGCTAAGCCTTCTCCTTTCTGCTTCGGCCATGTCTTCATGAATGCTCTCAGGGGATCTTCAAGTGCTGGTTCTGGTCTGGGGATCGTGGCTTCGATCCTGGAGCTCAGTTCTGGCATTTGGCCTGGTCTGGGGCTCGTACCGGGGCCTGTCTTCGGGTGCCAGCCTCTTCTGGCCAGGCCTTCCTCTTTCTTTCTTTGTCAATACTCCAAAAAAAATTTCCAGAGGATCCTAGGGGTGGTCATTGTCTTCAGGGCTAATGAGGACCGGTCCAGAGCCTGTTAGGGGCCTTAGGCTCGGTGCTAGACTTGGCCCGGGATCTGGGTCTGGGCTTGGTGTCAGCATCAAATCCTGGAGGGTCATTAACCTTGCTCTGGCTGGAGCAGGTGCTGGCATCGATGCCTAGTTGAGGATCAGCTTCCTCCCAAGGGTGTATTCTGGTTCCGGGGCTTCGGCTCTCTTAAGCTCCGGGTGTGGTGCTGGCGTAGGCCTTGGGCCGATGTAGTCTTGGCTCGGCTTCAAGTCTCTGGGCTGAACGGGCATTACATTCTCCTTGTCTGGTGCTCCCATGGAGATTTCTTGGTCGGGTGTCCGTGGTGTCGTGACCGCGCCGGCCTTGGTGCCGTGATCACTTCATTACCTCTTGCGATAGGAAATGTCTTACCGGTCTTTATGGCAAGTGTTCTTGTTGAACTTGGCTCCTATTCAAGGAATCATGTTCTCATGTGGTCAATATAGTAGAGCTTGACAAGCTCCAAGATAGGTTTGTCATAGCTTTATGTCATATGGAGATGATTTTTTCGCCGACCTTTTCTACTGTTATGGTGCATCTAGTTCTAGACCTGGTTGAAAAAGTTCGACGTGGAGGACCAATTCAATATCGCTGGATGTATCCAATTGAAAGGTATACTCTTTGTTGGTTTAAACTCCATGTCTTTGTAGCTAACTGAGTGTGCTCTCAGAACCAAAAATTTCTATTGTTTAGGTATTTGGGTAAACTGAAAACTTATGTTGGAAATAGAGCACATCCAAAATGATTAATAGCTGAAGGTTGGCTATCGGGGAGCTATTCAATTTCTGATCATTGTATTTTAACAATGATGTTGAGATGAGATACAATCGACCAAAGCATGTGGCGGTTGATCCAGAAATTCCAAATGAAGAAAATGCATCAATCCTTGTTTCGCGAGGGGTTCCCATTGGAAACGAAGACTCATTCAAACTCTCACAATTGGAGTGGACTCAAGCGTTCCGTTATGTGTTGGTGAACAGTCCACCAGCACAACCATTATTGAGGTAAATGGATTGTTGAAAACTTCCCATATCTACCATTCCTTTAATGTTGCCAATATTAATATATATATTTTTTTGTCATAGCACTCCTGGGCGGGAGTGAGCTATAGATCGTGAACCAACCTAGGAGATAAAAAAAGAAAATAAAAAAATAAAGGGGGAGAAGAGGAGGGGGCTTGGATAGGGCGCGAAGGGGTGGGGAAGAGATTAAAAACTTGAATCAAGAAATGGCTTATCCTCAAAACGAGGATAGTTATTTTTATGCCCTAATATGTTCGCCATACCTATATCGACAAGAAATGGGTTTACGAGCATAACACAGTTACACAATATATACTTTGAAGGAAAGAACTTGCCCTCAATATCATCTTTAGGAAAATCTTCTTCATCATTCATACTCACGGAATGAATACTAGACATTCTTAGCCAATAACCGCAACAAATTAGAGCATCAACAATCTTGGGAATCAATGATGTTCTGAATGAATTAAGAACCCTACCCCCTGTGCTAAATGCCGACTCAGAAGCTACTCTCGATATCGGTATGACTAACATATCTCTAGCTATTTCAACTAGAACAGGGAAACGGACACCATGTGTTGCCCACCACTTCAGATATCAAAAGAGTTAACTACAAAATTGTCTTCTTGATCTTTCTCTCGGTATTACGCCTCGGTGAAATAGAGAGTCACCTCAGAAATGTCAACCATATCCTCTTCATCGTCGCTATCATGTATGGCACTACATCTCCAGCGAGTTGATAGCCTCCTAATGTCAGTGTTGACTGAAGGCCGCTTGTTATTTTGAGAGAGGTAGCAGATGTTTGAGGACCAGATGTTCTTGGTGCACGAGGTGGCAACAACATGGTTTTGTAAGACTCGAACAATTCTACAAACAACTCTTTCACCTCACCCACTATTTCAATAGCCCTTCTCGATCCATACACCTTGTTCGGACATTTCTTAACATGTTTCAGTTTCTGTCGTGGATCCAAAGCTGCAGCAAGATATATAATCTTATTCATCCTTGGGTTAATGACTTCGTCCTCGACCCAATACTTCGCCACTTTCATCTACATCTTTCTCACAATTGAGCTAATCTTAGGATCCTCACTTCGCTCCACCTCAGAAATCAAGTCAAATAGATCACACATCTCTTTAAAGAAGAGATGAGATGTCACATACAAGGTTCCAGAGATGAGACAAGTCAAGTCATAGAACTTCTTTAGGTATTCCATCATTTAACGCACATTAACCCAATCATCATCTATAGGGGTGCCAATGACAACACCACCGTGCATCATCTTGTCTAAATCGACCTTGAATGCTGGTAGCATCCCCTCATACGATCTTCAATTCTTGAGATGAAATCAGCAGTCATAGCTATGTTTTATGTTTCTCAGAGATGTCCAACAATTTGTGGTAATGGAAACCCTACCCATACCCTTAGATTTGAAAAATTACTTCAGAATTTCTTTCTTTTCTAAAAACAACTCCACACAATCTATTCTTATCGTCTTCCTACAAGGGAATACAAACATAGGACAAGCTCGAGACATGATATTCTTGAACCCCTCTCGCTCAACATACTTGAATGGATGGTCATCAATCATTAAAATTTCAGCAAAAGCTAACCTAGTATCTATTTGATCAAATCTCCAAGGAATGTATGCTCCTCTATCACCAGTGGAACTAGTTTGAAAAGACAAACCTGGTTGCGTTTCTAACTTCAAATGCTTCTTCACACAAGTTTCAGTATGGTTCTTCAGTCCGTTAGTTCCATGGAAACTTGAGTTTGCAGCAATGAGAAATCCAGAATGATTGCATTTCGCTTTACGCACTTCAATTGGTGGATCTCACTCAAACATATAGATAGGTAGAAAATCTTTCCAATGTGGTGATCTAAGTGCAGATTCCCCCCCCCCCTCTTCTTACTAATTATTGTTTCACTTCCTTATGCAATTTTTTGATATTCCTCCTCCATTTGTACATCATTCATATTAACCTCATTGCTCCCTTCAGCTGCACCTATTTATATTCCAGCATTCCTCCCTTCATTAGCCATGCTTAAATGAATTAGGTTAGGAGATAATGCAGGAGGGGATGTCAGATTTGGGTTGTTGCTGGCTTGGTGCCAAAATGCTAATGGGCCAATGACTTAATGGGTAATGACTAATGAAGACTAAATTATTGTGGGTATTATGGGTATCCATGGGTAAACCCATATGGGTATAGTGGGTACCCACTACCCAAAAATGAGTAAAATCCATCCCAACCCTCAACCTGTAGCGGGTTATGGGTACCCATTACCCACAAAATTTTGGATTGGATATGCGGGTACCCATTGCCCCAACCCAAGTTTCCACCCCAATAAATCATCTCGATAATCAACTCAAAAAATGCAAACCACTAACCACTAAACAAGGAAGAAAATTCATGCATGCCTTAAAAAAGTTGACTGAATTAGAAATCATTAAAAACTTATTTATGAAAATAAACATAAACGACAAGTGATTAAATACAGAAATTAACTACAAAAAAATCAACAATTAAGCATTAACCTAGGGAGAAAAAGAGAACAGAAAAGAAGTCGTGCATGCTGGCAGCTGATCACTGGACCCCACAAACTCTGCCCAGAATCCTAAAATGACGACGGGCTATCGGCTCTCTCGAGCTCCTCGCCGTTCCGTCTACAAAAATACCCGTAAAAATGGAATCTCCGGGAAACGAAAAAAAAAAAAAAACAAAAGCAGAAAATAGGAAGAAGGAAGATTCTCAAAAAAAATTTGAAAAATAATGTACAACAGATTCATCGAATCGCTTAACAGTTGTCGCTGGTGGAGCACATGGAGGTGCCATTGGGGCAGAGCTTAGTCAAAAAACAGAGCCACCTCGATGATTCAATGACGACGTAGAGTGCCGGGAGGAACAGATGGTCGAGCATTTCGACAGTCTCCTTCTCGGTCCTCTCTCTACCTTTCTTGTTCTTTCTTACGAGATCTTTCTTGTACATGACCTTGGCGGCGAAGATCACGATTACTGGATCAGAGTCCTCAGCTCGTCGGTGGTGGACTTTGCTCGGCCACTCCATGAAAATCTTTTTTAACTCGGTGCAGCCACTGCAACCTTTGGGAGCACATGGGAGTGGGGCGAAACATAAAAAATTTCCAATATTAATATTTGACATTTAAAGAATGTGAAGCGGAAACTAGAAGGGAATTGGGTGGAAGGCGTGCAAATGAAATTGCGATAAATAAAGTTGTGCACTAAAAGATTGTTAGCCATGTCCACAATAAGGTATTCTTATTAGTCATCCAATATACTATTATGATATAGGTATATATACAATCAAATCCTAATATAGCATAACATCAATAGATTTTGGACCAATCTACAAGTCACAGTGAGGATTTGATGACACTCGCTAGGGGACCAAACGTGCATGCAAGGCGATTCACTACTTATCAATGTAGTGAAAATCTTGATTCCAAGTGAAATCGAAAACATGAGTGAAATTGGAATCATAGTTTTTAATCATAAAATCGTAAGATTTTATGCTATCGAAACATTTAAGTCAACAACATATTAAAAATAAAAAGACCATTACCCAACTTTGAAAAGTCTAAATAAGAAAAAGAGAGAATGTCGGATCTTAAGCGGTCATTCAAGGAAGTAATAATTAGATTTTAGACATTTTTTAGTAATAACTTCTAACTTAATTAATGAAAATCTAAAAAAATCAATTTAATTTAATTGTCTTTGTTCTGACTTATATGTTGTTGTACAAACTGGTAATTTCCCCTAGAAAGTGAAATCGTAAACTACAAGAAAAATCATTGATTTTATAAGATTCTAAGATTTTGATCGAGATTTTACTAGATTTTACGACCCATAGATTTTGCGTGAAATCAAGATCGCTAGAGACTAGTGAAATCGTAAAACCGTAAGATTTTAAGATTAAAATCGGTTATCTCTTTCAAACGGTTGGTCATGAAAAAATTCGTAGAACCCAATACAGTGGTGTTGCTGCTAAATTTGGCACTAGTAACGTCTGGAGCTCCTCTAGAAATAGTCCAATTCACAGTGACATCTGGTTCTATGGGAAACTTGTGGATATTTTCGAACTGGATTATTGTTCACGTACAATCATAGTATTCAAGTGTAAGTGGGTCGACACTTTTACTCCAACATGGGTGATGAGAGATGCACTTGGAATAACGATGGTCAACTTCAGTCACGTGCCAGATGCCGATGACAAAGCTGAAGATGAGTCGTACGTAAGCGCAAGTGATGCACATATGGTCTTCTATGTGGATGACACCCATGATCCGGAATGGTGTATACCGGTTCATTGCAAACCATGAGATGGGAGATGAGGGAGCTATTTCGCATGAGTGTTGTTAATCGTTAACTCTGCAACATTTACATGTAATTGACAATATTCCTGATTTGCGAGCTGTGGGAAGTCGTGGAATCAATTTCGAAATTGAATAGAAATATATGAAGTTTGTTTTGAATTTTATTATTTCATTATGATGTCCTTGTCAACCAATTTCATTGACGTTTGTTGATTGAAATATCTCTAATTCGTTTTGTTAGTGATGGCTTTTGGTAGTGGCAACGATGGTCTTCAGAGTCCTACTAGATCTAGCCATACAGAGGACGACGTTCGTACAAGCTCCTCTTCCTCTAAAGGCTGAAACACTCATGAGCTTACTATCATCGGTTAGTATTGGCAATTTCATAACAATCTAGTCCCCAGTACTTAAAATTTGTTATCTGTACTTAGGTTATCATTTTGTGCAGCTCGTGGCGGTCTAACTAAGATCATTAAAACCAAGTTCAAAGACCACTGTCGTGTCACTACAATTGAAACAAAATCAATTTAAATCTCGACAACCTGGGAGTCACACCGAGTGGCCCGCTATTATCCTTCATGGGCATGTGCGTGGAGGGAGTGTTCGAGGATTTGGACCTACTACCCCATTTATCCTCCCTCTTGGAAGCATGTGTCGAATTTTATTGAGGCATGTACTTTTGAGCAGTTCTTGTCGGTAAGATTTGGAACTTAGTAATAAATTAATTATTAGCTAATTATATTAAATTTTCACATTCAGATCGAGTGTTTTTTGTTTAGGGGAAGTTTTACTGCGATCAAGTCCTTATACCAGCTGCTCGGGCGTACTGGGATCACGCTATGTCGTGAGCTTGGGCCAAATTGAGGCTTGACACATGGAAGGCAAAGAAGAAGTATGCCACAGACAACAACCTTCCATGTGAGTGGGCTACTCAAAACCCACCAGAACTTTGTCCAACTACTGATTGGTTGCAATACATGCAGCACGTAGATAGCAGTCGTTCAAGGTATACTATTATTTGCTCAAATTAATTATTTCGTATGTGTATCGCGTATTGACATAAAAATTGAACCATCCACGTTTTTTATGTTTAGGATATGGTTGCTAGAAACAAAGTATTTTTTAATATGTCTTTCGGATAATTTGTCTATGCCGTTTAGAAAGTAATTTTGTGTTATTTTTGGGTTTTGGGACGAATGTTGAGAAATCCTCGATGACATCTGGAAGTGTTACTTTTAGGCCGACACAGCTTAGTTAGGAGCTTGCTGCCACCAGGGAGAGGATGAGTCGTCTGGAGTAGATTGTGGTTACGCTTATAGCTCCGTAGCAGGCCCAACCATCTAGTGGGTCCGCTTTAGGAGTGACCCCAATAGTGCCTCCAGCGATGCCTGATGGTATAGATATGACCAGTCAGTGGTTAGATGTTCAGGATGTTCTGCTTCATGATTTTTGTGAGGTATTTGTATAACTCATTAATTAGTAGATAATAGTTAGCATGTAATTTATATATCTGACAATTAACTAGTTTTCTTTTGTCATTGTAGGCTTTCGATGTTCCTGATTCGGTCCAGCATCCGCCGTTCCAGTCTCCTTGGGACCATGTTTAGTTTGTTCTCGTATTGTTTGATACACTGGTTTTGTTATTGTTATTGTTATTGTATTGTATTTTGTACTATATTGTTGTTTGGTTATGATTCATATTTGATGTTGTAGACTAATTTAAGGATCTGGTTATTATTCCGTACATTATTATTGTTGTAGAATAATTTTAATCGTGTTTAGTTTTAGATTTGTTTTCAATAATAATTTCTAGTACTCATTGATAGTATAACTACCTATTAAAGCCGTCCCAACCCATTTTCAAAACCACCCAGGCGTCCAACCCAACCCATTTAGCCCTAATGACCCAGCCAAATAGCCCATCCGGCAACCCAGGCCAGCAGTCTAGGCGGTCTTACCCAAGCGGCCCAACCCAACAGCCCAAGCGACCCAATGCCAGGCAGCCTAGCCCAAGCGGCCGCCCCGTTTGTCGTAGGCGGCATGCAGCCAGTCCTAGACGGCCTAACAGCCTAGGACACAGCAGCCCAAGTGGCCTAGGCGGCCTCCCCGTTTAGCGTAAGTGCCTGAGACCTGTTGGGCTTTTTTGCGGGCTATTTTGCCGCAGGCCGCTCCGTTGTTTGTCGCAGGCGTCGTCTGCGACAAACAACAGTCTTTTATTGCAGGCTTTCTGCGAGAAATAACGTGAGGGCCTGCGACAAAAGAGCCCTTCTGTTTTAGTGTATATCTGATAAGAAGAATCCCTTCGATTAGTCCCTGATGAAGATTTTCCATCAGCCGGAGGCTCTTCATCCTCGACGGTTGAGCTAGGGTTAGAATTCTTAGGAGGTGTAGAAACTTTGGAAGATGGACGATCGGGCCTAGAATCAAGGCAGCCGCCGCCTTCGTCATCATCATAAACAATACACAGTTGTCCTCTATCAGAATCGTGATGGTCGTCGGCGCATATATTAGGATTAGAAACCGCCGCTGCAGTCGGAGGTGCTTCAGAAGGAGGAGGATTTAGGAAGACCAGGTGACACTGTGACATCCGTTCCCCTCGCACATATATCGGCCTTCTCTTTTGTTACCGGGCAACAACCATCATCAAATTTCCTTGGGGGCTGCAACATCGTCGAGTTTTCCTTGGGGCTGTGACGACAGTAGACTCCCTGGCACGACGAAGTTCATAGGCAGGAGGTGACGTCCATGGCGTGGAAGCGGAGGTAGAGGCGGAGTCCCTAGGGGCGGCGGTGGTTGAGTCACCGGGCAGTGGCGGGTTTAGGGTTGTTGGGAGGATGGATATAAAGATGCAGATTGGTGACTGAGAAGAAAGGAGGATGAAATTTAAGGTTGATTAACATGAGTTTAGGATTTGAGTTGGGCTTCTATTCAACCTCATTTATTAGTTTATTAGTTTGGGCTAGGCAAGATATTGAAAATTATAGTATTCAGCTTAGATTGGACAAAATTTATAGTTGAAAAGCTAAAATTAGATACTATATTTCAATCAATAGATTAAATTATTTTTAACACAAAATAATAAATAATTTTGATTTTGCTTATATTAGTAAAACTAATTTTAATAATTATTTGTAAGTAAATTTTAAATTTATTATTAAATGAGTATTGTTTTTGTATTTACTAAATCATTTATAAATTTTAATCTTAACACATAAGTATTTATTTTTTGCTGGCAAAGTACATAAGTTATTGAAATGAACTCGGTGGATTCTAACGATGTAGAAGAGGTGTATGATAGATTTATTATTATTATTGTATATAATATTATTATTTAGTATTGATGATTTAATTTCATATTTTTATTTAATTTTTTTGCTATAATAATGCAGGTAAAAAATCATATTGATTACTCACATTTGTTCACAACCGTAGAATCCTTCGAGTTTAATGATATTGCATTTGGTTGCGAACCCAATTGGAGTAGAAAAAAAATTAACTTGGTCAAGGCGAGTGAAAAGAAACTGATGGGAACAGGTCTAGCTTGTTTCTACATTACTTGTGATAGAGTTTGGAAATATCGATGTAGTAAGGTAGGTCAAGGAGTTGAGAAGCGGAAACATACAGCTACAAAGAAATGTGAATGTCCATTTATGTTGAGGATAAATCAGGAGATGCGTGGAAACTATTTGCTAACCTCATTAGAGGAACACACAATGGTTTATCATGACGGACACATGTGACATATGGCTATTGAAGATAATCAATTCGAATATATACGAGATCAATATATTTCTCAAGTAAAGACGTCCAAGATTATAAGACATGGTCTGCATGTACAAGATCCTGAAAAAAGCATCCCACGACAAAGAATTCCACCAATTTCAAACGGTCTGGCATGACTTCATCACAAAGTAGATCAACGTCCACACAACATGGGTCTACATCATCTTCCTTTGATTTTCCATCAGATTAACTTTCTATACATATACACTTCTTAAATATATATATATTTTTGACGGTGCGCCTCTCGAGATGAACTATGTAGGCTATTCAAGTTCTTTCAAGTACAATTGGGCTCTTCCAATGGTTGTGCAAGATTATTTTGACCATTGGTATAACCTTATTCCTGATGGTCGTTGTGGTTTTAGAGTTATTTCGCACGCACTTCGTGGGGATGAAAATCCCTATACACGGATGAGGACAACGTTTTATACAGAATTAGGATCACATCCTTATTATCAAAATATCTACGACGACATCGATCATAACATAAGAAGAATTAATTTCACAACACAAACAACATGCAGTCCAGATCATTGGATGAACACACTTGACTTGATAGGGTTCGACACCAAGTATAATTGGGTCATATGTTGTGTTAGTGTACGTGAGCAAGAGGGTAAAAGAAAGTGGGATGCTTCAAGCACTAACATTCCACTACGTATTGCACCTGGTTATGTCTTGCACTGTACGATATTCTATGGATTTTTTCATATAGGAAACCACTTCATTCATATACATGTTCGTGACGATTGTCTCCTATCAATATTTTGTGGAAGTACAGATAAAGACGTAACAATGACTCAATTCGAATCTATTCATACAAATAGAATTGAATTATGGAAAAAGTATTTCGGGGTATCAAATTAAATGTAAACAATAACATCAATATTTTTCAGATATTGTAGAATATAGGTAAAAGTTTATAATTATTTTTTATTTGAATGATATATCATGTATTTTGGTTTGTAGTTTTTAATATGTAATTTCTCTTTTTTAATTACATATTTCTTAGCAATATTTTCTCTCAAAATTATTAATTTCAAGACATATATAATTTTTAATCAATACTATTAATTCGTTTAAATATAATTTCCATAAATTTTTATAGACGTATATAATTTTTCATCGTTATTATTAATTTATTTAAGCATTTACAATTTTTTGTCAACAATTTTTTTTTCAATAACTAATTTTATTTCAACATTTATAATTTTCCATCTGTATTTTTATCAATATTATTAATTTATTTTAAATATTTAAGTGAAATTTGTATTTTTATTCCCGTTTTTTTAATATATTATGAATAAGGATATTCATTAGTAAAATCGGACCGCGTTATGGAAAAACGGGTTGCATTAGTAAAAACAGGTTGCATTAGTAAAAAATGGACTGCGTTAGTAAAAATGGACTGCGTTAGTAGAAATGGACTGCGTTAGTAAAAAATGGCATGCAAGAGCATAATTGTCCATTTATGTTAAAATACGGACTGCGTTAATAAAACACGAACTGCAAATAGTAGCACCCATTAATAACTATGAATTCATAATGGTTTTTCTCAACAATTTTATTCTCCAGGAAGATGAGGGTGGTTAGTGGTGGTTACAAAGGTAAGCTAAGTCCACTTATTTAGAACTTGGTGCTTACCCATCTCGGGTATGAAAGATGCAAGATGATGGTTAGTGGTCTCACAGCTCCAAGCCTCCAACCAGGTGGAAGCTTACTAGTTTTTGTGCCTCCGCAAGTTATAACGACCTTTTAGAATTTGAGGGCTAATCCTCTTTAATGAGTTTAATCCTCTTTAGAATTTTAATAATCTTAAGAATTGTTTAATTTCTGTCGTCTACTGCTTTTGTTTGTATACTACTGTATGCATGTGGTTTTGACTGTTTACGTTGTTTGAGTAGCAAGTTGCTGTGTGTGTTACTGATTGGTTGGTTTTCGTTCACTGCATATTCTTGCTTTTGGCGTTAAGAGTTGTTCTTTGATTTAACTCTTTTTGCCCAGCAACATGTTTATGCTAATGTTTTCATGATGGTTTGCTTGTCTGGTTTATTTATTTCCCTATTCAATTGCTTTTGTTGATATTGGGATTGCTTTATTGGATAAGCTTATAAACTTATCATTCTTTTGTTCTGATTGATTAGTTTTCTTCATTAACGTTGTTTAGTGCATGATTAATTTGTGTTTCCAACGTGTATGTTGTTTGCATGATTGGCGTTGGTTAATTAGTTTTAGTCTTCAGTTTGTTTGGTCCTTCCGGATCCTTTTTTTTATTCTTTACGTGGATAATATCTTACGATTTATATAGTTTCTGCGTATTATTTAATGTTGTCATATACATTTGTTGGAGACTAAATCTTCGGATTTCTACTCCTACCCGAGATTAGAATCTTCGTGACTCTCTACTCACTGAGATTAGAGTCTTCGTGTCTCTCTACTCACCCCGAGATTAGAGTCTTCATGACTCTCTACTCGCCACGACATTAGAGTCTTTGTGACAATCTACTCACCGAGATTAGAGTCTTCGTGACTCTCTACTCACCGAGATTAGAGTCTTTGTGACTCTCTACTCAACCCGTGGAGACTAAAATCTTTGGATTTTCTACTCGTCGAGATTATAGCTTTTGTAGTTGTCTACTCGAATCTATTGGTTTGTTCTATTTTTCAGTATTTTACTGGAAGATGAGTGGACTTGAGATTCCATCTGGATCCTCCCACCAAGGCGGAACAAGCCAAGTTCCGCATGCCCCGGTGCCGGCAGAGAAGCCCGACAAGTTTCGGGGCGCAGACTATAAGCGTTGGAACCAATAGATTTACTTTTATCTTACTACATTGGGATTGCAAAAATACATCAAGGAGTGTGTACGGACTCCCGATGAACATGTCTAATAAAAGGATATGTTTCTTGCAATAGAAGCTTGGAAGCATTCCAACTTCTTGTGCAAGAACTATATTCTCAATGGGTTGGCTGATACACTATATAGCGTATATGCTCCCCCTCGCCACTTCCAGAGAGTTGTGGGAGGCGTTAGATACGAAGTACAGGGCCGAAGATGCCAGCCTAGAGAAGTTTGTTGCAGCAAAATTTCTTGACTACAAAATGGTTTACTGCAAACCAGTTGTAGAGCAAGTTGATGAGCTTCAAGTAATAATCCACGAGATTAACAATGAAGGAATGGCAATCAATGAAACATTTCAAGTTGCCGCCTTCATTGAGAAGTTGCCTCCTGGATGATAGTTGTTTAGGAATTACTTGAAACTCAAACGAAAGGAAATGACGCTTGAGAATCTGATTGTCCGCTTGACAATAGAAGAGGGGGACAAAATCGGCTGGCTGCAAAGGGACACAATGTTCAAGGGGCTAAAATTGTGGAGTCCTCTTCCAACTCTTCCAAGAATAAGAAGAGGAATTCAGGTGGAGCAAGTGGTTATGGTACCAAGACCCAGAATAACACGAAGCAAAAGTTCCTTGGAAGTTGCTACAACTGTAGCAAGACGGGACACTAGCTTCTACATGTAAGGCTCCTAAGAAGCAGAACAAGGGAAATTTAAGGGTCAGGCTAACGCGGTGGAATATGACATAGACGACCTTTGTGCTATTCTCTTTGAGTGCAACGTGGTGGGAAATCCAAGGGAGTGGTGGATTGACTCCGAAGCTACCCACCATGTATATGCTGTAAAGGAAATGTTCACATTTGTACGCCTCATCCGATGATGTGGAGAAGTTGTAGATAGGGAACTAACTCTTCAACCGCTAATGTTGAAGGTTCCAGGAAGATTTGCCTGAAGATGACTTCTGGCAAAGCTGTCACACTCAACATCGTTCTTCATGTACCTGAAATCCGCAAGAACTTGGCCTCGACTGCGCTCTTGGTCAAGCATGGATTTAAGGTTCGTTTTGTTTTTGATAAATTTGTAATAAGGAAGAACGACATGTTTGTTGGGAAAGGTTATCTGTGTGATGGCCTTTTCAAACTTACTGTAATGACCATCAATAAGAATGATGCATCATCTTCCTCTTACTTACTTGAGTCGACCACTTTGTAGCATGCCCGTTTGGGACACATGAATTACAAATCTTTATGGAAAATGATGAACATAGAGATATTGCCTAAATTTGAATGCATTAAGTCAAAATGTCAAGTATGTGTAGAATCAAAGTTCACAAAGCATCATTATAATTCCGTTGAAAGGAATTTGGAGCCGCTAGACTTAATTCACACAAACATTTGTGACATGAAATCTACACCTTCTCGCGGTGGGAAAAAAATTTTAATAACGTTTATCGATGATAGCAACCGATATTGTTATGTGTTTTTGCTTAACAACAAGGATGAGACTATTGATGCTTTTAAGCAATATAAATCGGAAGTTGAGAATCAACTTAACAAAAAGATCAAAATGATCCGAAGTGATCGAGGTGGTGAATACGAATTCCATTTTGAGAATTGTGCCAAGAGAGTGGCATAATTAACCAGATGATGGCACCTTATACTACACAACGAAATGGAGTTGCTGAAAGGAAAAATCGCACATTGAAAGAAATGATGAATGCGTTGCTCATAAATTCTAGTTTTCCACATAATTTGTGGTGGGAGGCTATTTTGACACCCACCTAGATACTCAAAAGCCACCCAGATAATCAATAGAGTGCCTTATAGCACGACACAAACCATTCCATATGAGAAGTGGAAAGGGCGTAAACCTAACTTAAAATATTTTAAAGTGTGAGGGTGTCTAGCTAAAGTGCAAGTTCCTAAACCGAAACAGGTTAGGATAGGACAAAAAACTATTGATTATATCTTTATTGGGTATGCTAATATGAGTAAAGTATATGATTTCTGGTCCACAAGTCGGATGTTCCCGACATAAATTCTAATATCATATTAGAATATGATAATGTGGAGTTCTTTGAGACCATATTTCTTTACAAGCGTGTAAGTGAAAGTGTTGGTGAGAGCTCCAAGCAACCTCGAGATACGACTATGGATGTTGTACCTGAGGTGGAGGACACAACAATGGATGTTGTACCTCATGTAGACGACCTACGACGGAGTAAATGTCAAAGGGTCCCTACAACTTTTGGTCATGATTTTCTGACATTCTTGTTAGAAAATGAGCCTCAAACATATAAGGACGCGATGAGCTCCTCTGAATCTCATTATTTGAAAGAGGCAGTTAATTGTGAAATTGAGTCCATTTTGCATAACCATACATGGGAGTTGGTAGATCTTTCTCAAGGAAATAAACCCCTTGGTTATAAATGGATCTTCAAACGAAAGTTGAAAGATGATGGTACTATTGACAAATATAAAGCAAGACTAGTGGTCAAAGGGTTTAGACAAAAAGAAGGTCTTGACTTTTTTGACACTTACTCACCAGTCACAAGAATTACATCGATTCGATTGTTAATTGCTTTAGCTGCTGTGTATGGTCTTCAAATCCATCAAATGGATGTTAAAACCGCCTTTCTTAATGGCGACCTGGAGGAAGAGATCTACATGGAACAACCTGAAGGGTTCGTTGTTCAAGGACAAGAACACAAAGTGTATCGCTTGGTCAAGTCTTTGTATGGACTTAAACAAGCTCCTAAACAATGGCATACGAAATTTGACGCAGTGATGTTGTCAAATGGGTTCGAGAATAATAAGTGCGATAAATGTGTGGATATTAAGGACACTCATAATCTTGAAGTCATTGTTTGTTTGTATGTAGATGACATGTTGATAATGAGTAAAGTCATTATTGACATTAAGTCCACGAAACGAATGCTTTTGAAGACATTCGATATGAAAGACTCGGGGGTGGCTGATTTTATTCTAGGAATGAAAATCTATAAAACTCCTCAAGGTCTAGCACTAACTCAGTCTCACTATATTGACAAGGTACTTGATAAATTCAAGTATTTGGAATTGAAAGAAGTGAAGACGCCGATAGACGTGAACCTTTCTCTTGCTAAAAATAAAGGTGCAAGTGAAGCGCAAACAGATTATGCTCAAGTGTTAGGCTGTCTGATGTACATCATGAATTATACTAGACCAGATATTGCATGTTAAGCCGTTACACGAGCAATTCGAGGTCAACTCATTGGATGGCAATGAGACGTGTTTTGGGGTCCTTGAAGCACACCCAAAACTTTGCTTTGCACTACACGAGGTATCTTGTTGTGCTTGAAATATATTTTGATGCAAACTGGATCACCGGTTCAACCGAAAGCAAGTCCATGAGTGGATATGTATTTACGATTGGTGAGGGAGTAGTATCTTGGAAATCCTCCAAGCAAACCTGCATAGCCCGTTCAACAATGGAATCTGAGTTCATTGCATTGGACAAAGCTTGTTAGGAAGCCGAATGGCTTCAGAATTTCTTGGAAGATATTCCATTTTGTCCCAAGCCATTATCACCAATTAGTATACATTGTGATAGTCAAACGACGATTGGAAGGGCAGAAAGTGTTATGTATAATGGTAAATCTCGTCACATTTGTCGACCACATAACACGGTTAGACAACTAATCTCTAGTGGTCTTATCTCAATTGATTATGTGAAATCAAAGGATAACGTGTTGGATCCACATACAAAAGGTCTAACTAGAGATGTAGTTGAGAAGTCATAGAGGGGAATGGGATTATGGCCAAGGACATGAAACTCTACCTAGTTGACTGGAGATCCCAAGATCTAGGTTCAAGGAGAAAACAAAGTTGCGCTTGATGTTTCGACACTGTCAAAATTTCTCAAACCCATTCTCATGATGAGATAATGTTTAACAATAAGGGTAAGCCTGTAAACGAAAGACTTTTAATGGTTTCTAAGTTTGACCTAAAGTTGGTCAAATGATGTATTTACGAATACACGTTTAGAAATCAACATGTAAGTGTGAAGTGGAGTCGCTTCAAGGAGAACTAACATAGGCGAAGTTCTCTACGAACTCATGAGACCAGGCAGTGTTCAGGGCTAAAATGAACACAACAGTGAGAACCAATCGACGGTTAAGGATTAGCTTTGTGGCATACGTTGTCTTAGTATACACAAAAAGTCTGCGGTTCAAAGATATCAAATCTACCGATGGACGAGTATACTCGATGTATGTTCACTATGAAAAGTTCAAAGGGAAACCTACTTATTCAGATGCAACTAATTCTTGCGAGCAAATCACACAGTTTTTTCATAGTTTTTCAAAACTTAGCACTCTCCATTCATGTGGGGGATTGTTGGGGATTTGAGGTGTGAATGAAGGAATGAGCTAAGGGGTATTTAATACCACATAGCTAATTGATGGGAAAGTGGACTGGATATAAGAGTTCAAGCCCACTAAGGTTGGTAAAAGGGTTGAGGTGATGATGGGCCCTCGTGCCGTCGTCGTCGCCTCAACCTCGGCCTCGGACTCGGATTTGGTCAAAAGATTTGATTTGATTCAATTCTTTTGCTACCGGCCGATTTGGTTTGACTGAAAAGTCACTCAGAACAGTTGTGTCTGTTCAGAAGGCACCCCCTTCGTTTACTATAAATATTGATCAGTCCCAGCACTTCCCATTCACATAATTTTTCCCCTCTCTCAACTCTTTCTCTGCCCAAAAGTTTTTTGCATTCATTCATTCAAAGAAACTAAAATCGTGTCGTATGGTTTGCGTCGTTTGTTTTGTTCGTTGGTCATTGTGAGGTAAATTCATTTTATCCTGGTAGAATTGATTTCGTTAATCTTTGGTGGCATAGGAGAAATAACAATTTTTAAGGACAACTCGTGAACTAGAGGGAAAATAGGAAGAAGACAAGAGAAATGTTGTCATTTGCAAAGAATAATATAACATTGTTAAGTTGAAGACAAATCACAAACTCAGGAGATTGTTCAATAATATTGTAACCAAAGACGATGACTACAAGTACAATTAAAGTCTGACTGTCTTCATTTTTATTTCGCTGTTGTGGCTGGCGACATTTTACGACCCACAAAGTTTACAATATTGGCATGCCGCCCGCCGTTGTGTTTGTTTCGACTTGCTTAAACAAATGGAAAATATATATTGTTTTAAATGTTAACCATGTGGAAACAATATATATTCATATGTGATTACAGATGATTGAATGTTGATATATCTATATCGTAAATTTTCTGATTCCATTCGACTCTTTCTCTCCATTTCATGTGCGTGTAACGATTAAATCTAATCATTCATTATGTCATGGGTTGAGAGATAAATTCAAACTAGAGGAAACCCTAGCATGTTCGACGTTGCCTATCTCAGTGATCTTGACATCTAGACGGAATTATATAAGGTGAGAAATTGATTTCTTATATAATAAATGGTTATAGTACCATTCGTTGATAATATGTACCATTTATTTATTTCATGAATAATACAATTTAACAACAAATGGTACCATGGACAAAAAATAATATTGTGATCATACCACCTAGACAATGTGCAAGGATTATAATATTCAGTAATAAAAATAATAACACAATCCTTGTTAATACATGACGAACATGAATGGTAGAATCCCAATGTATATTGTAATTATATCATTCGTTGTTAAACTATATCATTCATAAAAATATATGAATGGTACAATTTCACAATGAATGGTACTACGTGATGAATGGTATCATCACATTAAATAATTTTTAATAAATAAATAAATAAGAGAAAAAGTCACTCACGCCCAGCGTGTGATTCTCTCTGAAATCCGTACTGTTCCATTGCTTTCGATTTCGGCAGCAGCCGCTATGGAGGCCTCATCCTCGGCTCAGGGGGGAACACAAGCAACTCCATGGGTTACATGGGCTTCGATAGTAGCAGATTCAAAGTTAGAACTTCGGTTTGTCTAAGAATCGAAAGATTCAGTGGTGAACGGTGTGTTGAAGATACTGTCGACGGTTCTGGAGGCTGGTTAATCTAGGTTTAAGTCGGTGGTGGTGGCCCAGTTTCTTTGCATTGTGCCCCCGGTGAGAGTGATACGAAGCATGATTAACAGACTGTGGGGGTATGAGGGTGAGGTGGTACTATCGACACTCTCTGAAGGGTTTTTTCTGATCGAATTCAAGACGGAAGCTCTGTGTGACTGGGTTTTGGCCAGATCTTGGCATATTCACAACTCCACGATGGTTTTAAGGAAGTGGAAGCGTGATATTGCTTCGGTAGATTTCACCCCTAAGGAGTTGCCAGTTTGGATCGTATTGAAGGGAGTTCCCCCTGAATTGATATTACTGGAAGGTGTGAGTTGGGTAGCAAGTCAGGTAGGTGCTCCTATTAACAAATTTGTGAGCGATGAGTTGGACATTAAGGTGTGTATGGTGCGGTATGTGTCTACTGAAATTATGTCGGGGGTGGTGGTTGAGTTGGAAGATGGTGAGGAAGCTGTTATTAAGGTTGTTGTTCCTGTTGTCCGCTCTTATGGAACCAGGAAGAAAGTGTGGGGACGAGTTGGAGCCCAGTCAACTCCTAAGGTAAATGAGGATAGGTCTTCAGGCAATGTACCTGAAGGTTCTTCTGAACCGAAGGTTACACCTGAATATGTTGTTCATATACCGACTGGTGGGGAGGAAGGCAATGAAGCTAAGCCTGCTTCTGTAGGGGAGGCTTCACCTTCTCAACAAGCTAAAGCTAAACCTACTTCAGTAGGGGAGGTAGAGGTCTTGAGCCCTATAGTTCAGTCTGGAAGTGAGGATGGTATGGTGTACTGTGATGATGAGGTGTATGAACGAACATAAGTTTTTCATACGATAACATCTGTGACTTTTGGAGATTCTTTCTGTCCTGGTAAGTTGGTTTCCCCTAAGGTGATTGTCACTCGACCCAAAACTCGTAGAAGATGAAGATCTTTTTCTGGAATGAGAGGGGATTTAACACAAAAGAAAGGTACTTAGAGTTATTGGAGTATATAAATAAGTTTTCAGTTGATATGTTTGCTATTTTAGAGCCTAGAACTAGAGTTATTAATACTAATAGCTTGTGTGCTGAACGGTTTGCTGGGTGGAACTGTGAATTCTACTTTGAGGATACTTTAGGGAAGATTTGGCTATTGTGGAAGAAGGATGTTCCCTTAGTTATTGTTGGTAAGAGTTCTTAGTTTGTGCATTGTAACACTACAAGAAAATGACAATTTAACAGCAGAAGCTTAACAGCGGCCAGAACTTGGCCGCTATTAAATTAAAAAACACGGGAAATTTAACAGCGGTCACTTAGCCGCTATTAAATTAAAGAGTTTTAAAATACTAAACCTTGATTGGCTGAAACAGATGGACGCGGATAGCTCCCAATTTTATTTGAACCGTTGATTTAATATCAACGGTCCTGATTTCTTCTTCCCAAAAACCCTAATCAGCCTCTCTCTCTCCCTAATCCATAACTCCTGCCGCTGCCAAAATTTTACCGATAATCGGCTAGCCGCCGCCACTACTTCTTCTTCTTCTCTCCACTGCCGGCTCGAGCTCCCTTTTCTTCTTCTCTCCACTGCCTCCATTACTCCCCAATCTTCGCAGGTACATCCTTTCTTCTCTCTCGATTTCATTTTTGTTTTCCGATTGAGTTGTTAGCTAGGGTTCTTAGCCCCCATGTTGATTTCATTTTCGTTGGTGGTTTTGCAGCAGAGATTAAGCTTTGAGAAGTGGATGGCGATTCGATGTTCGTGGTTTTCACTGGGGCAAGATGATTCGTTGGGCCAAGACGAGTCGATATTCGTGTTGAAGAATCAATCGACGGAGTTCGTGTTCGTGTTGAAGACGAGTTCGTGTTCATTAGGAAACTGACGATTTCAGAAGAATTAGTCGCCGGAGCTTCGGCTATTACTTTAATCGACGGATTGATTTAACAGCGGCCTATGGCCACTGTTAAATTATTTGGTTTAATCGCGACCACAGTTTGCCGCTGTTAAATGCATTTGCCATTGGGCAATTTAACGGCGGCACGTGGCCGCTGTTAAATTATTTTAACAGCGGCCACAGCCACTGTTAAACGCGTTTTCTGTCGCGGTTAATTAAACTATTTTTTTTTTGTGTAAAGTGGATTTACTAAGTCCATTCTTTTGCACATTTGTGTATGCTGCCAATGATAATGCTGGTAGAAGGATTCTCTATGGTGATATAATCAATTTAAGTCAACATGACATTCCTTGGTTTCTGGGTGGAAATTTTAACGCCATTAAATCAGTACAGGACTCTTCTGTGATGCCATCTAATCTAGGTAGCATGGAAGATTTCTCTGACTTTCTCCGTGATTGTGAAATGACTGAACATAATGCTCAGGGCCTAGAATTTACATGGGTTAACACTAGAAAATATGGTCTAATTTCAAGAAGGCTGGACAGAGTTTTCATTAATCTGGTTTGGAAACAAATGTTCCCTAGCAGTAAGGTCTCTGTTATTACCACTAAAGCTTCAGACCATTGTGCAGTTTTGATTGACACTGATTGTTGGATTATCTCTAGAAGTAAGACTTTCAATTTTTTCTCTTTCTGGACAAAGCATCCCTTGTTCTTGGATCTGGTGAACGAGGTGTGGTGTGAAAGATGATATACTAGGAAGCCTTTCTATAGGTTGTATGGGAAGTTAACAGAGTTAAAGAAGAAGCTAAAGATATACAATAAGGAACACTATTCTAAGTCGCAGGATAGAGTGGTTATTGCTGGAGAAAGTTTGGTGGAAGTTAAAGAAAAGTTGCTTAATGATCCTTTTGAGGCACATTTAGATCAGGTTAACCACTTGACACAGATTTATGAGGATTGGAAGGTTGCTGAGGCAATTATGTTAAGAGTCAAATCTAGAGCTTTATGGATTCAAGAGGGTGCTCAATGTACAAGTACTTCTTTAATATGGTGAAGCCTCGACAGATAAGAAACACAATCAGGCAACTTATGAATGGTAATGGAGAACTAATTGGTAGTTTTGATGATATATCGAAGCTGGCTATTGATTATTACAACGAGTTGTTAGGGAAGAGTAACCCTGTGGATTTAAGTAACCGAGATTCTCTTTAGTTCAAGAAGCTGATTGTTGAGGATAGGGATAAGCTGGTGGAACCTTTTAGTGCAGAGGAGATTAGGAGTGCTTTGTTCTTAATGCTTAATGATAAGTCTTTTGGACCAGATGGATACACTGTTTTGTTTTTCAAGCTTTCCTGAAGTATTGTAGGTTAGGATGTGGTCACTGCAATCCTGAATGTGTTCCACTCTGGTAAAATCCCTGCTTTTGTTTGTTCTTCTTATGTTGCACTTGTCCCTAAGAAAGTCTGTGCCACTAAAATGAGGAACTTTAGGCCTATCACTTGCTTCAATGTCCTTTATAAGATAGTTTCAAAAGTTATTGCTAATAGGATGTGTCAATCTCTGCACACAGTTATTGGTAACTCACAGTCTGCTTTTATCAAAGGAAGGGTGATAGGAGATATCATTCTCTTAGCTACATAATTGTTGAGAACTTATAGTATGGCTAATGTGACAGCTAGATGTGCTATTAAAGTGGATTTGATGAAGGAATTTGATTCAGTTGAGTGGGAATTCCTCTTTGTTGTACTTGAAAAGATGAATTATCCCTCTTTGTTCATTCAGTGGGTTACCATCTGTCTTGAACCAAGTATCATTTCTATAAGCTTCAATGGCTCTTTGTGTGGGAATTTTGCTGCAAAGAAGGGGCTTTGCAAAGGGGATCCCATCTCTCTATATCTTTTTGTAGTTTCAATGGAAGTATTGGACTTTATAATGGAGAAAGCAGTAAGACAGGGGGATTATAAGTTGCACCCTCAATGCAAAGGGACGGAGCTGACTCATTTGAGTTTTGCTGATGACCTAATCATATTTTCAAAAGCCTATGTTTAAGGGATTAAGTATATTACAGATAAGCTGCAAGAGTTTAAAGCTATGTCAGGGCTTCGATATAACCCTGAGAAGAGTGAAATCTTGGCAGGATTAGAGGGGCCTGAGGCTGATGCTCTCATTCAAACTCTGGTTTTGTTAAGGGGACTCTACCTTTTCGTTACCTTGGTGTGCCAATGTGTGCAGGGAAGTTAAAGCGTGCGAATTACAGGGTGCTAATTGAACGAATTGCAGGTAGGAACAAACTAGAAAACTAAAAGTCTCTCCTATTATGGGAAGATTCAGTTAATACAAACTGTTATTGGGGGAATACTATAGTTTTGGATGACAATTTTCTTGCTTCCGAAGTATATTCTAAAGGAGATTGAAATGTTTTATAATCGTTTCTTATGGGGAAAGACTGAAGGTAGTTAGTGTAGAGTGTCATGGGATTACTTGGCGAGGCCAAAGGAAGAAGGAGGAGTGGGGCTTAGATATTTTTATACATGGAATGCAACAAACATTGCATGCCATATATGGAATCTATTTGCTCTCAGTGGCTCCCTCTAGGTAGACTGGATCTACAAGTATCGGATCAAGTCTAAATCTTTCTGGGAGTTGAAGTCGACATCAGGTTCCTGGACTTGGAGACGGATACTGAAATTAAGAGACATGGTAAGAGGATTTATCAGTTTTGATTCACTTCGTGATCTTCTTTGGGATGGAAAAAGTTTGGATAGGTTTAAGGTCTCGGTGATATGGGAGAGCATTAGAGTAAAGCATAACAGTGTGCCTTGGTTCGAAGTCATGTGGAGGGGGCACATTATTCCTAAGAATAGCTTTGTGACATGGCTTCTGATTATGGACAGAGAAACATAGAGGCTTGATATGGCAAAATGGGGGCTAACTGTGGATATAAGTTGTTTATTTTTCTCATCTGGGGTGGAATCGAAGGATGATCTGTATTGGAACTGTGATTCTTCAGCTGCTGTTTGGAGCCGGTTTTTTCTAGTGCTGGAAGCAAAACATGGGAGGAAGTTCTGGGGTGGATAACAGACAATACAATGCGGAAAGATTATCAGAAAGTGTTGAGAACCATATGATGTGCAGCTGTAAGTGGGTTATGGTGGGAAAGGTGTTCTAGATGTTTTGAAGGGAAGCAAAGGACAATAGAAGATATAATTAGTATGATAATTATAGATGTTAGATGTATAGTGCAATAGAAAGTAGGAGATAGAGTTCTAAACGAGCTTCTTTAAGCTCCTTGTATAAACCTCCTTGAAAATGTAGATGAACCAGGTCCCTCTTAGAGGTAGATGGAATCCGAAATTTTATTGGTCGGTTCTTTTATTTTTATTTTTTTATTGTTGTGCTTCATGTTTTTTATGAAATGAAACCCAATTCTTCATAATAATAAAAAATTACTGTAGGAACGATGAAACGTGGGAGATGAGAAGGTGGATGGTTATTTTTCATTATTATACACATTTAATAAAAGATACAAATCCAACAATACAGATTTGAGTTCTTATATAAATAAGAAATATTTATAATTTTTCGTCTGAAATCTCCCCAGCCTTAGGGGTTCTCTGCAGCCCCTTTGGCCAAATATAAACATCATTTCTCAATATGCCTTTCCTAATGCTTGAACCACTAACCTCTAGATTAGAGGTTAAGTTCTTCATCATCCAGCTACAACAACATTAATTTTTTTTTAATGTGAAGTTTTATTCATCAAAAGGACTAGAATAGCCTTACAAGAGTCTCAAAACAAGAATACTATAAAAGAGGAATTAACCACTATATATACAATCTAATATCCCTCTCACCTTGACGCCCTTTTGCAAAGTTCTCAATTTCCATTGTAATAAGATCCATGATGATAGAGGAGTCTCGTTCTTTCCCACAAAAACTCTCTTGCAACGTTCAATCTTGATCATACTTACAAGCGATCTCCAAATCAGACGCTTTGCTTTAGCTCTTACTGAACTCTCTTTAGGGTTTAGTTTGCTAGCGTATGGAAGGACACTAATCAAGCAAGAAGAACCTTTAATGGCCTTTATTAAATTAAACCTTAGAAAGCAAGGGGAGGCTTACTGTTCATTACTGTATCATTTCTACTGTTTCATAGTGTCAAATCCATTCTTCTGTTTATCATTAGTTGTTCCACTTCAGTTGCCCTCTAACTTTCATTTCCAGTTAGACAGCAGAGTCATTCGTTCAGTCACAAGGTAGGGGAAGTTATCTACTGTTCATTACCTTTACCATTCTGTTTCTGTCGCACTCTTTTGGATGCCTTTTTCTCCCTTTTCTTCTTTTGTTCTTCTCCTTCTTTGAATCTATCTTTCCTCTCACTCACTCCTCAGAACCTCACCTCCTAGCTTCCCTTCTTGCCGGAAACTGCATTGCCGTCACCTCTCTTACCTAAACATTAGACGATCCAACCCTATATTAGCAAAACTTTTCTTTACCACCCATCTCAAACTCCCCATCCTCACCGTTCCTCGACTCCTTCAAGTTCTGTGGCTTACTCGCGTCATTCACCAACTTCGTCTGCGTGTTTGCATGCCCTATCACCTCCCCTCAGTAGTGGGTAAGAAGCTTTGTTTTACTCTATCGTTTAATTGAGATGTGTCGCTTATATGTGATGCTGAAAAAGGCAGCTTTTCTGGGTTGACGATTAGGAGTTCTTCCTTCCCCAAAGTTCCCAATACTCTGCAAAATCGGGCTTCTTGGGGTCATTAGGTAAGTCTTACTTGTGGGAATTTTATCATCATCCTCTGAAAGAATCAAATTTTCTACCACAAGTTTATACAGAGCTGATTGTTGCACTCTCTTAACCTGCAACTCTTCTAACTTTCCATGTCTCTCTAGTGTATACCCAGCTAAACTTACAGTGGTGTTCTTCTACACCTTAGTTGTGAGCATCTTTGCAGCGTTTGTTGCTCTAATTACACAAGGAACTTGTTGTCCAAGTTAATCCCAGGCCTAGTCGGCCCGAGCCTTACCTGTGTGGGCCGCTTGTGCTCACTTAAGCCCACTGCTTCAGCAAGCTTAAGTCTCAATATATATATCAGCAGCTCGAGTTACGGTTATACACACGAAAAAGATCAGAGAGAAAAGAACTCTTCACTACACGATTGAGAAGCTAGGGTTTCGCTTTGACGATCTGGAACGTCGCCGCTGATCGAGTTGTTCTCCGGTGATTGAAAGCTCTGTCCAAGAGCTTTCCAGCCTTTGAGGGAGGCCGAAATCCCTCTTCTCGTTCATCCCTTGTTACTTCGTTTGTCTGTGTTGTTCTTGTTCTCTGTGGCTTGATTAAGCTTGTACTGCTGTTCTTTGTTCGTCTTTCTTAGTGAAATCATCTGGGCTGAGTCCTCCCCTCCTGAGGCTCCGCAGAGTAGGGTTAACCCGAACTGCGTTAACAAATCCTGTGTCTCTTTCTTTTCTTGTATCCGCTTTTGTTCTTGCATCGCGACTTCGTAATTGAGGGTTATAGGTCTAGATTGTGTTTTCAAAGTGGTATGAGAGCACGGTTATTCTAGTCTTCCCACTCTTTGTTGTTGTGATAGCTGCGTGCCTTTCTCCACCCTTTCTCAGTGTTTTAACATTTCTCTGTTTTTCCCCTTTGTCATGGCAGAAAGCATTCGACTGAAACCCTTCGATGGATCGTCTGATTTTGCTATGTGGAAGATCAAGATGAAGGCTATCTTGATCAAGGAGAAATGCTATAAGGCAATCTCAGAGGATTGGCCTGAAGGAACTACTGATGCTCAGAAAAAGGATTTGAAGGATATGGCTCATTCAGAAATTATGATACGTCTGGCCGATGACGTGGCCAGACAGGTTGTAAGTCATTCTGAACCTAAAGCTCTCTGGAATGCTCTTGAATCTATCTATCTTGCTAGGTCTCTTCCGAGTCGTATCTCTCTGCTATGTAGGCTGTTCACCTTTAGGATGGACATTAACCTGTCTGTGCATGAAAACTTTGACATTTTCTTGCGTATGACTCAAGACTTAGAAAGATGTGATGATAGGATAAAAGAGGACCATCAAGCTGTTTTACTGTTAAATTATTTGCCTGCTCAGTTCGATACCTTGAAGGATGTTATTCAGTATGGTCGTGATAGCCTTACAGTAGCTAGAATCACTGAGTCCATCATTCAGAAAGATGAAACTCTAAAGGTCTTTAAGAGTAAAAATAAGGCTAAAACTGACCCTAAGAATGAAACTAAATCTGAACTTCTTCTTACCAAAAGTAAGAAAAGATTCAGACATAAGAAACCTTCAAAGGAAAGTGCTGAGAAGTTTGAAACTGGCAAGTCCAAGGTCAAGTGCTATTACTGTGAAAAGGATGGTCACTTTGCTAAGGATTGCCACAAACGAATTAGGGATGAGAAAAATGGGTAACCCTAGTTCCTCTAACATCTGTGAATCATGTTCTAGTCACTCTTATGAGCTTCTCATGGTTAACAGTGGGAAAGCTACTGAGAACTGGATCATTGATTCCGGATGCAATATCCATTCAACTCCTGATAGGTCCATGTTCAACTCCCTTACCCAATGTGGTGGGGAAGTTATGCTTGGAGATCACACTACTTTAGACATTAAGGGAGTGGGATCGGTTCCTATTAAGATGTTTGATGGAAAGGTTAGGGTCATTCGAATGTTAGATGGATTCCCTCCTTGAGGAGAAACCTCCTTTCTGAATCTATGCTCGATGACTTAGGCTGCAGCATTAAAACCTACAATGGCATCAAGGATGTCATTAAGGGTGGCTCAGTTGTCATTCGTAGCATAAAGAGAGCTGGCCTCTACCATGTAGTTGGCTCTGCTGAAGCTAATGTCACTGCTACCAAAACAGATCACAGTGATGTTGCTAAAACCAAGGTCTGGCACGACAGGCTTGGTCATGTCGGTGCCAATGGTCTCTTGCACTTGTTCAAGGGTGGACTGATTGCCAGCCACCCTAGTAACCTAGACTTCTGTGAGGTTTGTGTTCTAGGGAAGAAAACGCGTCATAGTTTTCCTAGGTCCTCCTACGTAGCTGAGAGACCTCTAGAGTATGTCCATTCGGACCTTTGGGGGCCAGCTCAAGTTACTACTGTGGGGTGGCGTCGCTATTTTCTGTCCCTAGTTGATCATTATTCCCGAAAAGTCTGGATTCACCTGTTAAAGACTAAGGATGAAGCCTTTGAGTCTTTTAAGCTTTGGAAGACTATGGTAGAAGCTCAATTAAACATGAAGCTAAAGTGTCTTAAAACTGACAACGGTCTAGAATTCTGTAATACTGCTTTTGACTCATTCTGTCGGGAAAATGGTATAAAAAGGCATCTAACCGTGCCTGGTACACCCCAACAGAATGGGACAGCAGAAAGAATGAACCGGACCCTCCTTGAGAAAGCTAGGTGCATGCTCATTAGCTCAGGATTGAGACTGTCAATGTGGGGTGAAGCTGTGGTTACAGCAACTTACCTCATAAACCGATCTCCTTCCTCAGCTATTGAGTTTAGAACCCCCAAGAGCTTTGGACGGGTGAAAAACCCTGTCTAAATCACTTGAGACCCTTCGGTTGTACAGCTTACTCCCGTGTTTCTTAAGGCAAACTCAACCCCCGTGCACAGAAATGTGTCATGATTGGCTGCCCTGAAGGAGTCAAGGGATACAAATTACTTATAGTTCAACCTGGAGGCTACAAAGTAATTGTATCCCGTGACGTTACCTTTAATGAGTCAGACTTTCATTTCAAAAATAAACTGACTAATGATTCTGAGTTGGCAGGTGATCAAAGTTTAGAACCTGGGGATAATACATCTCCAGGATTGTTCTTTATGCCTTCTAATCATGATACTGATGAGGTGGAAGAGTTTGACGTGGGACATTACCCACTTGACAACTATACTGAATCAGGAGGGCACTCCGCTTCTGCTGTGCACTCTAACCAATCAGAGTCGAATTCAGAAATACAGAGCAACCACCAGCAGCACCCTCACCAATCTGGTGGGGAGGTAAGTACTCCTGTAAGTATTCCTGAAACTCCTACTCTTGATACCTCTGCTCATGCCAATGACAACCCTGTTTTGCCTGATTTGAGCAGCTATCAATTAACTAGAGATAGAGTTCCTAGGATAAAAATTCCAAATAAGAAATACAATAGTAATCTTGATGAGCATGTTGTGTTAGTGTCTACTCTTGTTTCTGGATTCACCCCTGAAACTTATGAACAAGCAATAGATTGTGCTAGTGCAAACGAATGGTTAAAGGCCATGCATGAAGAAATTCAGTCTGTGCTAGTCAATAAAACTTGGTCCCTTGTCCCTAAGCCAGTTGGACTTAAGCCAATTAACTGTAAGTGGATCTTCCGAATAAAGGAAGGTTCTGGTAGCCTAAACCCTCCTCGCTTTAAAGCTAGACTTGTAGCCAAAGGCTTCAGTCAGAAGGAGGGTATAGATTACAATGATGTGTTTGCCCCTGTTGTTAAGTACAAAACCCTGAGACTTATGCTTGCTATGACTGCTGTGTTTGATTGGGAACTTGAGCAAATGGATGTTAAGACTGCTTTCTTGCATGGTGACCTAAAAGAAACAATTTATATGAATCAACCCAAAGGATTTGTAGACAAAAAACACCCTAGTCATGTTTGCTTGTTAAATCGGTCCATCTATGGCTTAAAGCAATCCCCTAGACAGTGGAATATCAAGTTTGATAATTGCATGAAATCTCTTGGGTTTACAAGGAGCAAATATGATACTTGCCTGTACTTTGTCTCTAAAAAGTCAAAAGAACCCTTGTATGTCTTACTGTACGTGGATGACATCCTTTTGATGAGTAGTTCAATGTCTCGGATCTCTGGTGTTAAAGCTGACTTGAAAAGGTCCTTTGATATGAAAGACCTAGGGCCAGCTCAAAAGATCTTGGGAATTAGGATTATTAGAGATAGAGTCAATCACACCCTAATGTTATCCCAATCTGACTACATTGCTAAGGTGCTTGAAAGGTTATCAATGTTTAGTGCTAAGAGCACCACCATTCCTTTGGGGGCTCATCTGGAGCTCACCAAGGATCTCTGTCCCTCAAGTCCTGAGGAAATGAGAGAAATGGAGGATGTTCCTTATGATGTGTCTGTTGGCTCTGTTATGTATGCTATGTTGTGCACTCGTCCTGATCTTGCTTTCGCTATAAGTGTGCTTAGCAGGTTCATGTCCAACCCTGGTAAGCATCACTGGGGTGCTATGAAGTATTGTCTAAGATACCTTGCAGGTACAGCCAAACTAGGACTGATCTATAAGAGGTACTCCGACAAGCAACAGATCGTGGGCTACGTTGACTCAGATTTTGCGAGTAACAAAGACACTTGGAAGTCTGTCACTGCTTATTTCTACTCTTGGGCAGGTAACTGTATATCCTGGAAGTCACAACAGCAATCCATTGTAGCTCTGTCTTCTACGGAAGCAGAATACATTGCTGCCACAGAAGCCTGCAAAGAGGCTACTTGGCTTCGTGGATTGCTTAGTGAAATCCAGGATCAAAGTCATGTTCCGGTTCTGAACATGGACAGCCAGAGTGCTTTGTATTTATGCAAGGACCCTGTCTACCATGAACGAACCAAACATATTGATGTTCGGTTTCACTTTATCAGAGATGAAGTTGAAAACATGCATATAACTCTCCAAAAGGTTCCTGGGGAGTTAAATCCTGCAGATTTTGGTACGAAAATAGTTCCTACTGACAAATTTTTGTTTTGCAGGAACTCACTCCACATCGGCGAAATAACCTGAGATGTGAGTAGAGTCAATGATGAATAGAGGAGGATGAATGCTCTGATGATTTCACTAAGAAGGATCGACGTCCGCTGCTCCCGTCTAGACCTTGGATTAGAAGGGCATTTGTTGTCCAAGTTAATCCCAGGCCTAGTCGGCCCGAGCCTTACCTGTGTGGGCCGCTTGTGCTCACTTAAGCCCACTGCTTCAGCAAGCTTAAGTCTCAATATATATATATCAGCAGCTCGAGTTACGGTTATACACACGAAAAAGATCAGAGAGAAAAGAACTCTTCATTGCACGATTGAGAAGCTAGGGTTTCGCTTTGACGATCTGGAACGCCGCCGCTGATCGAGTTGTTCTCCGGTGATTGAAAGCTCTGTCCAAGAGCTTTCCAGCCTTTGAGGGAGGCCGAAATCCCTCTTCTCGTTCATCCCTTGTTACTTCGTTTGTCTGTGCTGTTCTTGTTCTCTGTGGCTTGATTAAGCTTGTACTGCTGTTCTTTGTTCGTCTTTCTTAGTGAAATCATCTGGGCTGAGTCCTCCCTCCTGAGGCTCCGCGGAGTAGGTTTAACCCGAACTGCGTTAACAAATCCTGTGTCTCTTTCTTTTCTTGTATCCGCTTTTGTTCTTGCATCGCGACTTTGTAATTGAGGGTTATAGGTCTAGATTGTGTTTTCAGAACTTCTTCCAATGCTTGGATATTAAGGCCTAATGTAGCGTTGGCCTTAGTTTCTTGCTAAGTGAGCTACTATTATACTCTTCCAGAACCTATATGCAAGGTTGGTGTTTCATTAATTTTTTTTTTTTTTATGTATGTTCTATGCCTGTTTGAAGAGAAACTAAGATTTATGCAGTAGGTTTATAAAACTGGAGAGAATCTACTTTGTCTTCGATTATCATGCTTTCTTCATGTTCTTCCCTGTTGGGTGCTATTGGGCCTTCTCATCCCCAAAAGCTAGCTCATAGGGTGGGCTTTCCCTCACACTTATATAGTGCACCGTGCTCCTTCCACTTTTCGATGTGGGATAACCCAACATTCCCCTATACTTTGTTGTGTATTTTCCAGTTAACGATTTAGCCATTTTACCAAATCACAAGACAATAGCCATTTGGCCCTTGCATTTTAGCATCACAGTAACTCTTGCAGATCCCTCATATAGACAATAGGCAGAGAGGTATCATCAGTTCAAAGAATTCAAAGGCTCAAATGAGCTTGGTCATGTGGATGAGTAAAATCCAGTGATAGAGCTTTTCAGGATGCTTTGCTTTTTGTTCCACAGAGACAACAAAACTAACCTTTTTTTATTGAGTGAGAAATCATATGATCTCTTGAGTCCAAGTTTGACTGGAGGTACTACAAGGTTCAATTTCAGAAGATGGTTGACACTGAAAAGCTTTTTGCAATGCAAGCAGGCAAGCTACGCCCTTAGATGAGTGAGGTACTTAATTTATCAGTCCTGCAAGGTTTTAATCTAATGATAATTCAAGTTAAGACATTTAAGAAATTGAATTGCTACTTAAAAAGGAAACATCATGAAATGTGTGATTCCAGAACACCAATATAAAACAGATGGTGATGGTGATGCAGAAAATGAGGAAGTGCCTTTAAAACACTGTAGAAGTCAACTGCTATTTTTCTAAATTGAATCCAATGTTTATGGATGTTGTATCAGCCACTTTTAGGGTGATGTTATTTTGTTTATGGTAGGTACACCAACTGCTTAAGTCAAGATTAGATGGCTACTGATTTGAAGTTTAGATGGCTATTTGACAAATCTTGCTGTAATTCAACTTAAAGTAAAGACTTACGGGTTATATAGTTTATGGGTCAGTACGTTTACTTAGTTGCTTAGTTATCCTTATTGACTATACATGACTATATCTTCAAATTTTTATTTCTATAATCTGTTAACTCTTACATTCTGGCATATAGTTGTTTGAAGCCAGCCTGTTGGCCATCATCAGAGGAGATTACATCGAGCTTTATTGAAGGTTAAAATCTCTTCACATCTAAATGCACGACCTTTGAGATCCGTCGATTTAGCCTTCTCCAGTGATTTCTTATACCGCCTCAAGATTATGCAAATTGATGCCGATTTAGAATGCCTATTCACTCATTTATGCTTGCTGTTTAAATTCCTTCCCTTCAAATGCTAGCTCTAAAGTCTGCGAACAAACGATCAAAGAATTGAAAGGATGATGAAAACTGTAATAATTTAAGCTATAGATCGTGTTATGCTTCGTTGTTTTAGACTTACACTCTTTTAGCCGGTTGGTTTTATTCTCCGGAACATACAAAATGAGATAATTGACTTAATGGTAGTTAGTAGTGAAAAATTATAATGTGCATGATGTTGTTGCTTAGGATTACACATGAGTGGTAAGTAATTACTTTTAGATTTCCTCAGTTACTTTCCTTATATACTAACAATCCACAACTCAGTATTGTATATCTTATGTTGCTGCCAATGCACACTGAAGGAGAATGAAATAGGTAGCTGTGTTTTTTTTTTTTTTTTTCTGGTTTCACTTATTTAGTCCTCTTCCAGTTTCTTCATTAGTTGTCGTTTTTTTTGTGTTATGTTATTGATATCTTAAGTTTCTTTTGTGTTGCGAGAGGGTGCTTGAAGAGAAAATGGAAGACTGTTGGAGATGCCGACAGATAGATCCAGCCTCCAAGATGCTGGTTGATCGAGTGTTACAACAGATAGATCCAACCTCCAGGTCAAAATTAAAGAAGGTACCGGGGAAGGTGATGCTCTGCCAGGAGTTAATTTATTTGTGTGACTCCTCTCTAAACGACCTATCCTTACTCAAGATGTGTTGAAGGTTCGCATGTGGTGGCTGGTGAAGAACACCATGACAAAACATGAAATCAAATCCAAAACAGAGTTGGGACTGGTGGTTAAGTCCTTACCAATGCATTTTGTGTGCTTCGTGAATCCTTTTAGTATAGTACTATGACGTTATACACATTTTTTTATTTTACTTTCAACTTCACGTAGAGACCACTAGCATACGGGTGAACAATCTCGCATTACGGCCATTTTAGAGTGTCGCGGCAACGCGCGGCCCAATATACTAGTTCAATTGAAATAGTCAAGATTTCTTACAACAGTAATGCTTCTACGTAAACACAATGTTCTCCTTGTTGTTTAACAGACAATCTTTGATTTGATAAGCAGCAGCATTAATTCAAGTCTCGGATTTCATTGATAAGCATGTCCAGTGTTCGCCAGGATGATCCTGTATCTTCCTCCATGGCCTGCATTGCCTTTCTAGAGTAGTCTTTCACTTTCTTCTTCACCTCTACACCTCTTACTCCCTCCATAAGCTCCCTCACCGTCTTCTCCAACCCTTCCGATCTGACGAACCCTCGTACCGAACCATTACTCGTCTCCACTCTTATTCCTACCTTCAATTCCTCCACCACCATTCTTGCATTCAGCTGTTGTTCTGCCATCATTGGCCACGCCAGTACAGGAACTCCTGCACATATGCTTTCCAGGACTGAATTCCATCCACAGTGAGTCAAAAATCCTTGTACGCTAGGATGATTTAGTATCTCCATCTGGTCTACCCAATCTCGTACTACAATTCCTCTACCTCTAATCCTCTCTTCAAACCCGTCTCCTAGCTTGGATTCTTGCTCTTTTATAACCCATAGGAAGTTTACATTGGATTTCTCAAGTCCAGCTGAAATCTCCCTTAGTTGCTCAGGGGGGCACTTTGGCTTGTGAACCAAAAGCAACAAAAAGTACTGACCTTTTATTCTCGTGTTTTTCATCTAGCCACTGAATCCAACTGGGCTTCTGCTGAATTACTAGAGCTTCACTAGGCACTTGAGCCTTAGCGAGGCAAAGTGGTCCAACGCACCAAGCCTTAGGTCCATTTGTTAAAAAGTTGTTAAAGGAATCCACAAAAACTGGTTCAAGCTCATAGAAGCTATTCACAACATAACCGTAACTGCTTTTGGATGCCATCATTGACTCATCACAAACTCAAAGTCAGGGCTAGTCTTTGCATCCGGGTCCCAGACATGGCTTTCAAAGTCATTTTTGGTCACCTTAATCCACGGAAAGCTGGGAACTGGGATCAGTTCATCATATGACTCCTTCCCAAAGAGAACCCCACTCTGGTTTACTGTTCTGAATACACAAATTGAGTAGTTACACATACCATTGAACACTAACCTTGGAAATCCGTACTTGATTGCAGACTCCAAAGTCCACCACAAGAAACCATCGGATATCATCAAGTCAATTGGTACAAGAGTCTGGAGAGCATGCTCAAAGTCTGGCTGCATCAGCTTAGTGGCTAAGGCGAAACGTGGGAAGAGAGACATGGATGGGAGTTTGTCAGTGCTCTCAACCCCTTCTGGGATGCCTTCCAAATTTGGAGGGAATGGGAGTTGGACAATGGATGCAGCTGTATGGTGAAGAGATTGAGCAATGAAAGGGAGGTTAGCCGGGGTGGTGATAACGGTGACAGCAACCTGATGGCGGAGAAGGAGGTGAACTAGGTGAAGGATTGGGATGGTATGGCCTTTTGCCATGAAAGGGAATATCAGTACATGATGATGATGATGCTGTGAATCTTCCATCCTAAAGCTGTTGATTCATTGATAGCTTGAATCGGAAAATAAAAGAGGTTCAAAAGGAGGGTGAATGTTGTGGGAGTATGATGATAAACTATGGTTGGTTCTGGAATCTGGACTAACCCAATGGCACACTAGTAGATAGAATGTCATATTCTCAGTTGTAATCTAATTCATGTTGGTTTGTTTTTACTCATCATATTATGAGTCCGGGATCATGACAGAAGATTTCTGATTTAGACAAACCTATCATTCTCAACCAAATGTAGTTATTGGGAAACAAGCTGGAACTCTGTGAGGATACAGTGGTCCTCACTCATCAATTTCTGAATTGTTGGTATATGATTTCACCATATTTATAAAAAATCCGTGATGAGAATTCCCCTTCAGGATCCGATCGAATAAATCTTTTCTCGACTCATTAAACAGAGTCATCACCATGCTAATAAAACCCTTAGCTATATAGATTATAGAATATATGTGAGGCCTAATCTTCCCGTACAAATGACATTTTGGTTTATTATGCGAATAGTCATCACCTATTAAGAATTATAATATAGGCACGATCTACTTACGTCATTTACCTAAATAGCATGCCGTCAGTTTTCGCACAAAACCATCCTACGTGGTCAGACGGAGTTAGCTAACTATGTATGAATTCTTACGTGGCAGCCATGTCACACGCCATAGACTTTTTGAGTGAAAGCCTGCTGCCATAGATAATCTCAAACTCGGGTCGTAGTTTCATTAGAAACTGAAGAACCCGTGCACGCTTCCTCTCATTCAAGTTTCATCACTAGCCGTGGATGACAACATAGATATACTCTGTAGATTTTGTTCTATCCAGAGATCCAGACCGCAACATAAAAGCTTTGTATATCTCAATCACCCTAAGAAAGTTCGCAAGTTCATATTCTGTTTCCAACAACAGAGAGGAGTTTACCTTAACATAGGTTCTCTCAAGATTAGTCCAGATAGCTGCCATAGACTTGAAGGTACAAAGAGTAAGTGCGATGCGGGGTTCTATAGAATTAATTACTGAGAAAACACATTCGCATTATTAGTCAGCCATACTGATAGAGATGTAGTCGTCACCTTGGTCTTCGCTGCAACCAAAGCTTCCGTGTCTTTTCCTAAAGATTGACGAATGGGAGAGGCTCCAGGTTAAGCCAAAGTACCATTTAGATAAAACATAAGGCCCTTCATTTTTACGAAATAATGAAATTGAAATTCTTTTTTGGAAGGAAAATTGAAATTCTTTAATCACATAATTCTTCCAGTTAAACCGAACAGACAAATAAATTTGACTTCTCGAGTTCATGGATCCTAACTCTGACACCATGATATTAACGAAGATAAATGAAATATGAGACAACAATATACGTGATTCATCGATAGTGTGTCGGGGGAGTCCATGAAAAGAGATAGACAATGTTCAATTCCTCTTAAATTCAATTGCGGTGGAATTGTCCAATCCACCGGTATTCAAATTTTACGAGGTATTTATTCACATTTAATATAACAATGTACTCCATTTATATCAAATTATAACTCCTAAAATCAATCATTATTACATTTGAATAAGGAAAGACACACATCCCACAATCAAAACCTCCCACATCAATAGAAAAGCGAACTCAGCAGCCCACGCTATTGCTAGAAATGCCCTTCACCTTCTACCTTCCACCTCAGAATTTCAAGAAATGAATCTTTTTGCTCACTCCCTTCCAAAAGAATAAAAGTCATTCTCTCCGGTAACCCTCTCTGCCCCCGCCCCCTCCTCCCTCTCCCTCCCCTTGCCCCTTCTTGCTATTGTTATTGCTTCTCCGCAAGGAGTGGAAGAAAAAAAAACACACAAAGGAAAGACACACATACATGAAGTTATAGAAGTGAAATATGATTGTGAGATTATCCATAACATGAGCATGAGCATGAGTATTTATTATTGATGGTAAAATCAGACGGCAAACGAGGGGAGTTTTGACTATTAATCATTTGAAATCTAAACTTGAATGAATGTAGATTTCAGATTTGGGATTTGTAGTTGCACATATCACGAACAAGTTCATCCAAACTCTGCCACGACGAACCACTCCTTTTCTCCATACTCTTTTTCGCCTTCTCAGCCAACGCCTCCACATTCTTCTTAGCTTCTTTACCTTTCTCTCCGGTCATCAACTTCCTCACCGCCTCCTCCACTGCTTCCCTTCTCACAAACTTCCCATTTCTACCAGAACCTTCAACCCTAATTCCAACCTTCATCTCGTCCGTCACCATCCTTGCGTTTAGCGGCTGCTCTGCCATCATCGGCCACGCCAACATCGGCACTCCTGCACACACGCTCTCCATCACTGAGTTCCACCCACAGTGACTCATGAATCCCTTCACGCTCTTATGTCCCAATATCTCCCTCTGATTCACCCAATCTCCAATCACCATCGCTCGATTCCCTTCCAACTCCTTACCTCTTCCTTTCACTACTTCTGCATCCTTTCTTATCACCCACAAGAAATTCGTCTCCGAAGCTTCCAACCCGTTCGCTATCTCCTCCAATTGCTCCTTCGAAATCTCTGCTTGTGAACCGAACGCCACGTACAGCACGGATTTACCCTCTTCCAGCTTCTCATCCAGCCACCGCATCCACGCCGCCGATGGATTTCCATCATCCACGCTTTCCTCTTCGGCGAGGCAGAGGGGTCCAACGCAGTAATATTTCTGAGTTCCAAGACCGTTCAAATGGTCGACGAATACAGATTCCAGCTCGTAGAAGCTGTTCATTACAAACCCGAAGCTTCTGGAGGAACTGATTATGGATTTCCACATGAAATCCGCATCGGGGGTTTTGGGTTCAGTGTCGACGGAGGCTTCATGGAAATCGTTCTTGCAAACTTTAATCCAGGGGAACTGAGTCACTGCGATCAACTCGTCCCCAGACTCGGGGCCGAAAAGCAAGCGGTCCACCGCGACGGCTCTTGACACACTGGCTGAGTGGTTGGACATGCCGTAGAAGGTGAGGCGTGGGATTCCAAATTTATCGGCGGAGTCCTGGGTCCACCAGAGGAAGCCATCGGAGACCATGAAAGTAGGGCGGGGACTGAGATTTTTCAAGGCGGAATCGAATTGGGGGCGGATGGTTTCCGTGGAAAGGGCGAATTGAGGGAAGAGGGACATGGAAGGGAGCTTGTCGGTGCTCTCGACGCCGGTGGGGATTCCGGGGATGTCGTGAAGGAAAGACAATTCGAGAATGGAAGTTGCAGAGGAGGCAGGGAGTGAGGAGGAGATAAAATCGCGGTTGGCAGGAGTAGTGAAAATGGTGACGGAGATTTGGCGGCGGAGGAGGAGACGGGCGAGGTGGAGGATGGGGATTGTGTGGCCTTTGGACATGAAGGGGAAAAGGACGGCATGAATATGAGCTCCGTTTCCGTTTCCGTTTTGATGAGTATCGTTGTATTGGTGTTTAGAAGTAACAACCATGGCTGCCGTCGATGCACTCAGCAGCAGCTGCTACTGCCTTTGTTTTTGTGGAAGAGAAGGCAGATAGATTGTGTGTTTGTGTTTGTGAATTGTGATATTTATTGGTCCTCCAAGTCACTAATTCAATTAATTACAACGGTCACCTTTTTTTTATACAACCCTTGGGACAGACATACACGTGCCAAATGCAAGGCTATACACGTGCCAATGCAGCGATAACCATTAACCAGAACCGCAATTTCACGTTAAAGACATATTATAATTTCTTTACGAAATAAATAAATTTAGCCTTACACATTGTTATCATTATCGTCACAAAATTTGTTTCATAAATAAATTAGCTGGAGGAGGTGATACAAGCAGAAGAAAAAACCATGCGCAAGAAAACTGCAGCAGCCAAAAGCAGAAGGAAAAATGGTTAAAAAAAAAAAAAAAACAAGGTATAAGATAGAGCCTAGGTGCAGCAACCCACAACGTTGAGCGAGCACTCTTTTCACCAACACTTGATGATAGTGAGGTTTATTAATCCTGATTTGTTCAACTCTACTCCTACTGCTAAAAAGTAGCCTTATTATAATATATGCAAATGCAACTCTCTGTTGCTGCTAATTAGCTATTATTCGACTCCTACTACTCCTTCTCCAGTTGAGTAGTACTTGGGTATTAGAAGATATGAAAGTGGAGGACTGAGTGGTCCTTGTAAGAAATGCAAGTGGAAGATGATTTCATAAGATTGTAGTCGATTAATATGAGTGGCTGTGTGGACTACAATTTGGGCAACAAGATGAAAGTTGAAAAAGAAAAAGGTTGATGAATTGATTGGACAAGTATTTTATTTGTTAGGATTTGGAATTGATTGGCCAAGTTTTGCAACTCATTACTAAAAGCCTTGTCAATTTCAGGTTAGAATTCCTTAAAAGACTCTTTCATAAATCACTCCATAACATATTATTGGCATTTTCTTTCTTCATCATCATTTAGACCACAATTTTGTGTATTCCTCATATCAATATAATCTACAAGATTAACTCTACCCCCTATCCCAAAATAACGATCAAACTTTCTACTTTTGAGTAGAGCTGTCAAACGGGCGGGTCACGGGTCGGGTTCATCGGGTTGCGGGTTAGTCGGGTCGTGGGTTTATCGGGTCGCGGGTCACGGGTTGCCCACGGGTTACTAGTCTCAACTCTCAACTACAATTTGCAAAATTTTATATAAATTTTTTATGTGATAAATAATTTTAAAAAATATTTTTTTTTTGCGGGTAGGCTTAAGGCTTGTAGGCTGTAGCCGCTGTTCATATATTAAAAATAATAATTCATTTTCATAAATTACATATACTTATATAAAATAAAATGAAATTGAATATAATTTAGCTTTTAAGTTCTAGAGTTTAACATTGGACTAATTTATAAATTTAGACAATTCTTTCAAAAAAATATCAAATCTAGCCACTTCCATTTTATGACATTTTTAGGCCAAATGTTTTGTTTTTGTTTTTAATTTTATTGTTTTGGAAATAAACTTGATGAAGTCAGAAGTGGATGAAAATTTTATATCTTCAATAATGACATAATGTTGATATTTGAAGCACGAGATATTATGAATTGTGTGACAATCGGGTTATTCGGGTTGGCGGGGTGGGTTGCGGGTTCATCGGGTTGCGGTTTCTTCTGGTTGCAGGTTGGACTGTTAACTTTTTAGTCAATCGGGCTACGGGTCGGGCTGGGCTGGACGGGTTTATCGGTAAGGCCAGCATTTTGCTCGCTCTACTTTTGAGCAATTTTTTTTAACTTTCTTCGTGTACAAATCAACTTTGGTAAAACATCTATTATTGCTAGCAAGATGCTTATTAGACCATGCTTTCTTCTTCGACTCGTCATATTCATCCCAATCCGTTCATAACATCTACAAACATATATAAGCATTTTAGCTTTTTTCCTATTGCCACCTAGGATTCTTCATGCTTCTCCTTAATTGTAGGAAATGAGCCAATTAATGAAATTTATATAATTTATTTTGAATAAAAATATTTTTTTAATAAAGGTGATAATTTCTTAGACACTAAGAGACTCGAACCCACAACCTTAAAGATAAAGTTATTACAATTTACCAGCTAAGCTAGACAAACTTATTAATAATTACATTAAGATGTTAAACCACATTGCTCCTTGATATTTTATCTTACAAATTGAAACACATTTCACCCTTAATGGTTTGCACATTCATTAATTGTATGATAACCAATAATTTATTGTAGAAATACACTAACAAGTTGAATAGATAGCAGAGTGAATGAAATTATGATAATAATTTTATTCATATACTTTTTTTTAGTTGGCTCCGTGTTTTTTTAATAATCAGGCTCTAACACTCTGTGTAGAATAATTAAATCATTATATTGAATAATGTATTTGCTCATGCGAATTTTTAATAAACATTCAAGCTAACTAATTCATTGATTTTTTTTTTGTCGTAGCACTCCTAGGCAAGAGTGAGCTATAGATCGTAAACCAACTAGGTGACAAAACTAATTCATTGATTAATTCCCTTAAAAAGTCATTGATTAATTGGTCAATATCAAATTACATATAGTTAAAAAAATTATGAATATTTAAGAGAAGTATTTTTTCAATTAATATATCGATATTGAGCTACAAAAAAACTGAAGAAATAAAGTTGTACATCATTAACATCAATAGTGAGTGCGATCATGAGTGTATACAAGTATGAGTCATGAGAACGTAAGTAAAACGAGTTACATTTCATTAAGTATTAACAAATTTAGAGTATTGATCGAGTTGGTCAGTTTGAATTGGGCGAATTCATTAAACATAAATACATTCATATAACATGATTCTTATTTTTAAATTATTTTAAATTTTAAAGGGCCAATTTTAATTTCATTTTTTTTATTATGTTTAACTATTCCTCAATTTGTTTTTTTAGTGATGGTTTCTTTAGTCTTCCCTTTATTTATTTGCAAGTGTTTTGAGATAGTTGTAATTTTCTCTACCATTTGTATTGAACGAACTTTTGTTGGTAAATTATTTGAAAGACCCCAAGTTTGGTAGGTCATTAAATCATTTGATCAAAGATCAAACTGCTTAAATTTTAATATTTATGAATATTTAATAAAATTATTTGTCTGTTAATTTATTGATATAGAGAAAACATTAATAGTGAGTGAGGTCATGAGTGTATAAGAGTATGAGTAATGAATCGTAAATAAAACAGGTTACATGTCATCAACGACTAACAAATTTAGAGTATTGATTGAGTTGACTTAGTTTGAATTGGACATATTCATTAAACCTAAATGCATTCATATAACATGATCCTTATTTTCAAATTCTTTTAAGTTATAAAAGGCCAATTGATGTTTCATTTTTATTATGTTTAACTAATCCGCAAAATAATATTTTTAAAGTAATTGTTTCTTTAGTCTTGACTTTATTTGTTTGCAATTGCTTCGAGAAAGTTGCAATTTTATTTTCCATTTCTTTTGAACTAACTTTTGTTCAGAAAGTTTGTGAAGAACTCCAAGTTTGGTAAGACATTAATTAATTTGATCAAGGATTAAACTGTATAATTTTAAAATTTTATGAATATTAAAGAGAATTATTTGTTCAATTAATATTTATTGGGCTAGAGAAAACTGTAGAAATAAGGTTGTACATTAGTAATATCAATGGTGACTGGGGTTATGAGTGTATCGTAAGTAAAACAGGTTACATGTCATTAACTATTAACAAATCGAGAGTATTTATCAAGTTTAGTTATTTGAATTGGGCATATTCATTAAACCTAAATACAATCATATAACATTATATTTATTTTTAATTTTTTTAAAAGTTTTAACGGGCCAATATAATCGAGGTTTCATTTTCATTATGTGTAACTATTCATTAAAATAATTTTTTTACAATGATGATTTCTTTAGTCTCGACTTTATTTGTTTGAAATGCTTCGAGAAAGTTATAATTTTATTTTTCATTTATCTTGAACTAACTTTGGTTGATAAATTATTTGAAGGACTCCATGTTTGGTAAGACATTAATTAATTTAATCAAGGTTCAAGATGCATAAATTATAAAAACGTACAAATATTTAAGAGAATTATTTTTTGATTAATATATTTATTAATATAAAAAAATTTGAAGAGATAAGGTTCGACCTTAATGGTGAGTGAGGTCATGAGTGTATAAGAGTACGAGTCATAGGATCGCAAGTAAAACGGGTTACATGTCATTAACTATTAAAAAATTGAGAGTATTGATCGAGTTGAGTTAGTTTAACCTGAGCATATTCATTAAACCTAAATACATTGATTCTTATTTTCAAATTCATTTAAGTTTTAAAAGGACAATTGAGGCTTCATTTTTCATTATGTTCAACTATTCCTACTTTTTTTTTTACAATGATAGATTATGTAGTCTCGACTTTATTCGTTTGCAAATGCTTCAAGAGATTTGCAAAAAAAAAAATTCATTTGTCTTGAATGGCTTTTGTTGGTAAGTTATTTGAAGGACTCAAAGTTTTCGTTAATTAATTTGATCATGGATAAATTTTTAAAAATCATGAACATTTAAGAGAATTATTTTTCAATTAATATATTTATTGATCTAGAGAAAACTAAAAAATAAGGTGGTATCTTAGTAAGATCAAAGGTGTGTGAGGTCATGAGTGTTTAAGAGTACGAGTCATGAGATCGTAAGTAAAATAGGTTACATGTCATTAAATATTAACAAATTTAGAGTATTGATCGAGTTTATTAGTATGAATTAAGCATATTCATAAAATCGAAATATATTCATATAACATGATCATTATTTCCAAATTCCTTTAAGTTTTAATAGGCCAATTGAGGTTCCAATTTTCTTTATGTTTAACTATTCCTCAATTTTTTTTACAGTGATGGTTTCTTTAACCTCGACTTTATTGGTTTTTAAAGGTTTCGAGAGAGTTGCAATTTTTTTTCATTTATCTTGAACTGATTTTGTTGGTAAAGTATTTGAATTCATATTGGTTTAGAGCAGTGTTGTTATGACCGGACCGGACCGGCCGGTCTGACCGGTAAAATCGGGAACCGGTCCAAAATCCGGTCCTGTCGGCCTTTGAAACACCACCGGCTGAATTAGCCACTGAAATCCGGTCGAACCGCCAAACCCGGAGAAACCGGTCGACCCGGTGTGGCCGATTTTGGCCGGTCTGGATTATTTTAAAAAAAAATTTAATTCCAATTATTTTCTAAAACGAAAATCGTGAATTCTCAATTGGAATCAAATCCCTAAATCTCGACGGTAGATGTGACAATCAGCGGCGGAGTAGCGAGAGAGAGAGGAAGAGATAGTCGAGTTTCCAGCCGGCAGCGAAGGCCTCCTCCTCAACGCCGGGTGACCAGCGGCAACCCATCGGTGAAATCTCCATTCCGTCTACGCATCATCCTCCTCCTCATCGTCGGCCGGCCAACTGAATCTCTTCCTCGTTTGATGATTTCATCGTCGTCCTTGGGGTTTTGTTCATTAGAGGATGATTTGGTTCATTAGAGAGGAAGATGAGGGTTTGGCTGAGAGGAGAAAGAGAACTAGAGAAGAAGAGAGAGAAAGAAAGAGAGAGAAAAGAGAAGAAGAGAAAGAGGTTGCGGCTGCACCTGCAAGTTGAATTAGGGTTTTAATTGTTAAATGGTATATATATTAGATTATATTACAATTTGGTACCTAAAGTATAGGTGATGACTAATAATACTAGTAATTTTTAAAAAATAAAGTGACCGGGTTGTTACACCGATTTTTACGGTCTGATCCCGGTCGAACCTCTAACCCTTGAACCTCTCGTTGGACCGGTTCGATGTCCGGTCCGGTCTTAACAACATTGGTTTAGAGGACATCACTTATTTGAAAGTTTGTTTAAATAAAAATTATAATTTTAATGTAGTTTCTCCTATGTAATGATCATAAACAGAGCCATTTTATTTTAGTATGTAATTAAAATTAATTAATGTCCAAAATATCCTATAATTAATCATAATATTCAATTTAAATATAATATATTTTTTGGTATCGTATTATCTGGCTATTATATGAGCATATAAAATTAGAGAGATATAATTTATAACTCTCTCCTTAATAATAGGATACTAACCTATCATATAATTTTGTTTCTACTGATTTTTCAAGTAATTATTAAATAAAACTCCAAATATTTTTTATACCTGATGAAATTTAGGAAAAAAGTACACTTTCCCATTGAAGTTAGATTAATTAAAATTATCAAAGTATATTTTAAAAAATAATGTGAAACCCACATTTTAATAATAGGATACTAACCTATCATATAATTTTGTTTCTACTGATTTTAAAATTTTCAAGTAATTATTAAATAAAACTCCAAATATTTTTTATACCTGATGAAATTTAGGAAAAAAGTACACTTTCCCATTGAAGTTAGATTAATTAAAATTGTCAAAGTATATTTAAAAAAATAATGTGAAACCCACTTTTTAATTTTAGTTTATTTCTATTTTAAATTATTTAATTTCTCAACTATGTAATATGTTAACTAATTTGACCCATTGAGTGTTCGTATAATTTTAATCATTCAATTTAAATTTTTTGTTAATTTACAATTACTAAAAATAAAATTAAATCATGATAAAATAATTTTTTTACTTATTATACTAAATAAATAATTGAAATATAACATATCGGCCAACGGGCCGAAAAAATGCTATTTAAAAAAATTATATGGTTTAGGAAAAGAGTTTTGCATAACTTCAATATCATTGAATAATTCACGGTAATATGAAACTCTAGGAAAAAGTAACTCCACCCTAAAATTAATAAAAATATCAACCTCGAAGCAATAAAAAAAACTTTCTTTATTAGTATGTCAAGTAAACAGTAGATTGATAATGGGTTAAATACTTAAGCGGTCATCTAAGTATGATTCTTATGTCATTGTAGTTAGTATTTATATTTAAACTTGGTTAACTCAGTAACTTAAGTTCATAGATTGGGTTAACTTGGTCACTTTGACCAATTTCTTGATAATTTTATGATAAAAATGACGGTAAGGTGCCATAACATCATAAATTATTATTTATATTCCAATTTCGACAAAATCAAGTTCTAAGAATGCTTTAGCTATTTGAGTATATGAGACCCTGAGCACGGACTCCACCCCTGACCACTAGGGTTCTTCTACCTTTAGAGTTCATTGTTGGAATAACGTTGTTGTCAGAGATGCGTTGGGGATCCGAACTTCCATCGATAGAGTTTTGATAATGGGTATCGTCGCCACTATAGTTTAACTATTGTTGTATTTTTTTTAAGTTGGCTACAAGATTTTCCTTGTTAGCCACGAGAGTTTTGTCATTAACCATTAGAGTTCCACCATTAGAGACTAAAGTTCAACAAACGATCGACAACTGGAGTTCCATCGACAAAAGACTCCGTCTCTAAAATTTGTGTATTGTTATTTTACAGAATTGTATATTGTTTCAGGAAGCACTTTTATGTATTTTGTAAACTATATAAAATAATTTAGTGTTCGATAGCTACAATTCACAATTTTTTAGCATGTGAAATTTAAATATAAAATCCAAATTACGCTACCATGCACGCTATAAATCAACTTTAATACCATTTTAAATTTAAAAGATGAAAATAATATACAATAGCAAAGGAATTACGCTGCACCATAAATGTTTGGGTTTGGCTAGTACATTTTTCTTATAAAGGTGCATTTTTTCAGTGACCAAATAAATTTTTAATCCACTAAACCAAATTAATCCTAATCAATCATTTATTATAAAATATTCATTATCTAATTATCCTAGTCAATCATTATGACAGATTCTTAAGTAATGTATAATTATGGGATTTTTTCCCAAGGAGGGGCTTTTTAAAACTTCAATTCCCAAAGTAGGGCTTTCTTTGAGTCAATTCCCAAAGTGGGGTATTTTCAGCCACCTCAGCACTTAAATCGCCACATAGGCTCATGTCAAATGGAGACATGTGACCCAAATGACCCGACCAAAATAATTTGTAGTACGTCAACCCAATAGTTTTCAAATATAGAGAAAAGTGATCTGAATGACCCGACCAAAAAATAATTCAAATCATAAGAAGTTGGGTTTTTGTGTTGGGGTCTTTTCAATAACGAGTGTCAAAATAGTAGAAACAATCATTCTAACAATTTTAGCGGTTGAACCATATACTGTTAGACTCATGTCAATACGAATTTAAAAACATTAATCAAAATATGCATAAAAGTAATAATATTTAAAATTTCAATCCATATATACCAATTATCTAAATATATTAATATGCCTAAAAAAAGCTAAATGCATTAATGTAAATTCTTAGAAACCAAAAACGCAAAAAGTATTAATTTGCACTCCCAAGAAAAAGAAAGTAGTAATCTGCAAAAAAAAAAAAAAAAAAAAAAAATACTAACATTTGCATTCATACATAAAACGCCAGCCTATATGGCGATTTAAGTGCTGAGGTGGCTGAAAATACCGCACTTTGGGAATTGACGCAAAGAAAGCCCTACTTTGGGAATTGAAGTTTTAAAAAGCCCTCATTGGGAAAAAATCCATAATTATGACACTTAGTTATTTAGAGAATAATTAATTAGATCCAGGATTTGTTATGGTATGTATAAAATAAAACCTCGAAACCTAATACTAATATAACTAAAATCTACAACTAATATAACGCCGAAAATTAAAACTGATACCTAATACTAATATAAGAACAAATCTTTAATTTTCATCTTTTTTCAACATTCCTTGAACAGAACTAGAAGGAAGAAATCGTAATTCATAACTAAATTGGCTCTCTTTGTTCCGATGACTGCCCCAAGGTCCAACCGTCGGAGACCGTCTCCAATCCCACTTGCGAATCCTTGTCGATCCTGCCTCAGTCCCACGGAGCGGGGGCTACGCAAACTAGTGACTCTCGCTCATCGTACTTGGGAGCCCTCAGCGGCTCCTCCAGATCTCCGGCTCCTCAAACTAACCAATGGACTGTAGTTGGCATCTCAGACATCGTCTCCTCTTGCTCCAATGGTGTCAAGGCTCTCAATATTTCCTCGGCCTTCAAGGAGAAGCTATGCCAACCTTGGTCGAACTCGGTGGTGGTCCGACTCCTTGGTAAAACCATTGGCTACTCTTACCTCTACCATCGTCTCATATCTATGTGGAGACCAACGGGGAATATTCACATTGTGGATCTCGACAAGAGCTGTTTTTTTGGTCAAGTTTGCTGTCAAGCAAGATTAATTCAAAGCTCTGACCGGAGGGTCGTGGATCCTTCTCGACCATTATATGATTGTCCATTAGTGGGACCCTTCCTTTTGGGTGTCCAACGACCTTCCAAGGAAGATGGTGACATGGGTGAGGTTTCCCCACCTCCCCATCCACTTCTACCACGGCCAGGTCCTCACTTCCTTGGGGAACCTTATTGGGAACACGATTTGGATCAACTTCAACACTCAAAAAGGGGAAAATTTTCCCGTATCACGGTTGAGATCGACCTTGGAATGCCCCTCCCTCCAGTCTTTCTTCTTGATGGAGCTATTCAACAAGTGGAGTATGAAAACCTCATGTTGTTGTGCTTTGGGTGTGGACGGGTTGGCCATGAACAACAAGTCTGTCCCATCTGAGCTAGTCCTGCAGGCAATGATGTTACTGCCCTTATCTCGTCCTCACTACCATCGACCGTTATAATCCTCAACGCCGATCAAGCGCCAACGACGGACAACTACGGTCCTTGGATGCTCGTATCAAATAAAGCTTGACGCGCCAAAAAGGGAAACTCGACAAACAAGGAAAGCGAGATCTGTTTGAATGGAGGCGATACTCATAAGGAAAGCAAAATCATGGAGCCAGAAGGGGTGAGCCCCCTGATTACTCCCTCTGTTTTAATGGGGGCGGCGTTTTATGGGGGAAAGAAGATTGGGAAGGATTCTCCCATCTTATCTCTTAATAAAGAGGAGGCGGCTATTAAGGAGAATCACTACAAAAAAATAGTTATTTAACGGCGGCAGAAAACGTGTTTAACAGCGGCCAAGGCCGCTGTTAAATTGGCCAATGAGAAAGGCATTTAACAGTGACAAAATGTGGCCGCGGTTAAATGAAATATTTTAACAGCGGCCATAGGCCGCTGTTAAATTATGCCGTCGATTAAAGTAATAGCCGAAGCTCCGGCGATTGAGCTGGAACTCCGGCAATAGTCTAGATCCCAGGAACTCTGGAACGCGGTGATTGAGCCGGAGCTCCTCCTCCTTTCGTCGCTGCTTCTTCTTCCTCCTCCTTCCATCACTACTTCATCTTCCTCTTCCTTTTGTTGCTTGTTCTTCTTCCTCCTCCGGATGAAATCAGTGACGACGGCTGCTTGGGGGGGAGGATCGACGGCTTCCTCTGCTTCCCCTTGTTCCCCTCGTTCCATCGATGGCTATGGGGACGAAACCAACACCAAGTCCCTTCCTCTGCTTCCCCTTGTTCCAGAATGCCTAAGCTGGAGTATCGGCGAAGAAGAAGAAGAAGAAGAAGAGGAAGAGGAAGAAGAAGAAGAGGAAGAGGAAGAGGAGGAGGAGGAAAAGGAAGAGGAAGAGGAAGAGGAGGATTAGCGAGGAAGAAGAAGAGCATCAACGATGAAGTGCAGCTCCGACGGTGGCGACTCCGAAATAGAAGATTGGAGCTGATTAGGGTTTCTATTAAATCGATGGCTGAGATTGGCCATGTTTAAATCAACGAATGAGATTAGATTTAGGGTTATCCGCATCTAGTAGTTTCAACCAATCAGATCATTTTATTTTAATAGCGGCCATGAGCCGCTGTTAAATTAGACGTGGCCGCTGTTAAATTGTGTAATTTAATAGCGGCTAAGTGGCCGATGTTTAATTACACGAATTTAGTAATTTAACAATGGCCAATAAATAGTCGCTGTTAAACTAAAATTTCCTTGTAGAGAATGGAGAGTCATCCTTAATTACAGATCAAGCTGCCCTAAAGCCTTTCAAGAATGCTATGCCTTCTCCTCAGTTGGGCTAGGTTGTTGGATCTAAGCCCAACATTAACTCCAATTTAAAGACTAAAGGAAAAGGAAGGGGTCAGCCTCTCGATCTGTTGCAGCTCAAGATTTGGGCCAGCCTTCCAATGAAGCCCAAACCGAGCCAGACTCCATTCCTCCTTGTTCTGATGGGCCCAACTCGCACACTAGGGTACCCACTGGAGAACGGGTTGATGCCTCCTCCCTAGCAGACCCATACGATGCTGATTCCTCCATCTTCGCTGGCCTTTGCCCCCCGACGAAGCTCCCAGATGCCATGCCTTCCGACCAGCTGTCGCCCTCCGTTAGGATCCGCCGCCCGCCCCCGAAGCTTGCCAAGACGGCACCCATGCTGAAGGCCGCTCCCCTTGCTGCCCGAAACTCCTTCTCTGGCTTAATCAAATCAAACATCAAAGCACGAATTCTTGATGACACGTTGGCCGTAACGGCCCATGAGATTGAACCTTTGCCGGAAGTTACGGTGGATCTGTCCCAGTATCTCAATACGGAAAAGGAACCCACTGAAGAGATGCATGCCGATGAGGAAATGGTGGTGAATCAACTACCGTTTATGCCAGAAGCTGATCGTCTTTGGGACCTCAATTGGCCGGAGTCCGCCTAGCCTACCAGGGTGACCTCTTTCTTGTCTTCTCTTTTTTTATGGTTAGACTTTTCATTTGAAACTGTCGGGGAGCTGGTAATAGCTCATTTCTTGTCGCCTTTAATCTTTACATGCAGGTGCATACACAACAGGTTGCTGTTCTTATATAACCTCGTGTTATCGGCGTTGTTGGAGCTGAAGTTCGGAACAAACTATGGTTTGACTCTTCAATTGTTGTGGAAGCACAAGGCTTTAGCAGAGGCATCTGGCCCTTGTGGAACGAGTCTGTCATCAGAATTAAGGTCCTTGCCTCTTCCAAGCAACTCATCCACGCTTTGATTGAGTCAGACTCGGGAAAGTCCCTAGAGGTGACTTTTGTCTATGCCTCCCCCTCTAGCCACGATCGTCTTACCATTTGGGACTATACCCCCAAGCTCGCAGGGTTGGTTTCAAAGCCCTGGGCTCTCATGGGCGACTTCAACGCCAAGGTTGACTTGTCAGAGAAATTGGGAGGTGCGAAGTTCAACCAAAAGCCTGCTGCAGATTTCCGGGATTGTATTCGGGATTGCAGTTTGATCGATACGGAATTTGTTGGCCCAAAGTTTACCTGGTTCCGCCGAAACTTGAAAGAACGTATCAATCGTTGTCTTGCCAATGCAAACTGGTTTCAGTTCTCCCAGACTCCTCCACCGTCCACCTTGAAAGGTTGAAGTCTGATCATTGACCACTCTTAATTCGTACCAGTACCTCTGCAAGGTATAACTGGAATCCTCGTCCTTTTAGTTTTAATGCTGCCTGGTTTGGGCACGAGAATTTCCCCGACCTCCTTGATCATAGATGGAAGCGAGGAAGGAATTTGTGTTTATCCTTGCAGAATTTTCAAGAGCAATTTGTCAGCTAGAACAACGAAGTTTTCAGACACATCTTCAAGCGCAAACGTCACCTCGAGAAGCGCCTACACCGCCTGGAGCTGAGGACCCAATCCAATGTTTCTAATAATTTGGCTAGAGAGGAAGAGGTGGTACGACTTGAACTCGAAAAGACCCTCTGGCAGGAACACTTGCTCTGGCTTCAAAAGTTGAGAATGCATCGGATTAAAGACGGTGACCATAATACCAAGTTCTTCCATCTCTATACTATCCACCACAGAAAAGCCAACCAAATTCAGGGCCTCAAGCTTGACGATGGGAACCGGACCTTTGATGATACCAAGATGAAGGGAGTGGCGGTCAGCTACTTTGAGGAGCTCTTCACCGGCCAGACCACCCCGCTAGAGCCAGGTGCTGTAACTTTTGACGACCCTCTTTCTAACGAAGAAGGTGAAGTGATCCTGACCACCAGCCCTGGTGCCAATGCTTATTCCTACACCCCACCAGGGTCACCAACTAGGGGCAGAAGCCTAGGGCCGTACAAGAAGCGCTTTGAGCTAAGGCGTGCTCACAATTGAGCCTTACAAAGTTTCACCAAGCCTAGGTATGTGACTCAATTCAAGTACAAGCCTTCCCCACCAGCTAAGAAAGCAAGCATAAGGGTCAGACCACCCCAAGCACTGGTACTGGCCCCGAATCCGAGCCCTGGACCAAGCTAAGGGTTGGGCCTAAAGCCACAACTAGGCCCTGGATCGATCACCACGAGCCCTGAGGACAAAGACCAGCCCTGAGACCCCCTTGAAGACTTTCTAGAAGAACGATGGAGAAAGAGGGCAGAAGGCTTGGCCAGAAAAGTCGGAAGCCCGAAGCCAAGCCCCGCCAGGATCCCCGAACTAGGCCTAGTACCAAGACAAGGCCCCAGGTCGACTCCCACGAGCCCCAGGCTTGAACTAGCACTTGAAGACCACCTGGAAGCCTTCCTGAAGGCCTGGTTGAGACAGAAGTCAAACGGCTTGGCCAGATTTGAATAGATCCGAGAGTCGAGCCAGCCATAGGCGCCGAGCCCGGGCACGGATGCCACAAGGAGGCACTTTGGGCCGAGCCAACAAATTGCTCGAGCCTTTGGGGATTTTCCAAAGGCCTTAGAAACCTTGTGGCGCCTAGGTGAACCTCCAATGAATCCCATCCAAAATGAAGCCGAATTGGTAAGGACATGAAGACCTTATCCGTGGCAGACAAGGAATCCAAATCCGACGCGGATATGGAACCCCGCGCGGACATGTCATCTAATACGAACTCAACATATGCATCCATCGCAGACACGGAATCCACACCTGGCACGGACACGAGCCCGGTCTCCTAATCCAGTTTGGACACAATTTAGGGGTTTTCTCGGTTTTGCCGGATTAGGGTTTTCCAAGACTATTTTGGTGATTTTCTTTCTTTTAATGTTTTTTTGGATTTCTCTTTTTAGACTCAGTTATTTAGGAATATTTTAGTCCTTTTACTAATCTAATTAGGACTCCAGTTTTATTTCTTTAATATTTTTAGAGTTAGAGTTTTAGGAGGATTCGTAGAGCTTGTTCACAAATCCCTCCCTATAAATAAAGGTCATCGGCCTCATTGTAAACTCAGACTTGAATCAATAAAATTTTCAGAACTGAGTTCTTTTTCCCTTCAAGTTGTTGCTAGTTGTTGCATCGCTTAAGGTTCGGCTTATCAGTAGGAGCATTCATCTTCTGGAGTGGCGCCTTCGACTGGAAGCTTAGGTTCCTAGACTTCATGTGCTAGTGGGTCTAAGTACGCAACCGCCCCGATTCCATAGATTCAACTTGAGTGCTGGACCTCAACATAAGGTGGTTAGGGTCTCGGAGCTCAGCAGTCGTGGTTCACATCATTAAGGTGGATAGGGTCTTGGAGCTAGCAGCCGTGGTTCAGATCACTTTGGTATCAGACCATCAGTTCAACACTAGGACCACAATCTATCCCAGTTTCCAGGTTTTATCTGGATCCATATCCTTTACTTTTTGTTCTTAGAAAAGCTTTCAAAAATCTTCATCTATTTTAAGTTTCTTGTATTCAATTTTGATTGTAAGGAAGAAAAAGCTGATGGCCATCAAAATCCATCAAGAAAAAATATCAAAAGAAATCAGAAAACAGAAAATACTAAAAAATAAAGCAAGACCACCTTGCCAAAATTTTCCTATCATTATAGGTTGATCTTAAGAAGAGGGGTAGAGAAACTAGTAGCTTTCGTTGCTTTTGTTACTAACCATGGCAGACGAGAGAATCCATAACGTGGAGATCAATGTCAACACAATAGCTCAAACCCTAGCTGGTCTACAAGCAGCCTTGGCCAGAATGGAGAGGCGAGCTGAAGAAAGAGAAGCAGAAACAGCCGGACCCCATGACGACCAAAATCAGAGTGATTCAGAAGATTGATGATGATGTGAGCAGCCTCAAGCTCATAGTACCTAAGTTTGCTGGAAAGGCCAATGCTGACGAATACCTTGATTGGGAGAGAAGCATGGAAGACTTCCTTGAGTGCCACCACTACTCTGAAAGAAAGAAGGTAATCGTAGCAACCATCAAATTTACTCATTATGCTGCTCTTTGGTGGAGCTAGATCAAAAGGCAGGTTGAAAGAGATGAGGAGAATCCAATTGAGACATGGAGGGAGCTCAAGAGGAGAATGAGGAAGAGGTTTGTGCTAGCAGCCTACACACGAGACTTGCACACCAAGCTTCAGTCTTTGAAGCAAGGAACCATGTCTGTGGAGGAATACAACAAGGAAATTGAGATACTTGTGACGAGGCTAGACCTAAACAAGGATGAGGAGGCCAGAGTAGCCAGGTTTACTGGTAGATTACAAAAGGAGATCATGCACCAAGTCAACATAGCCAACTATATTGACTATGATGACCTAGTGGCCCTTGCCATCCGAATTGAGAGGGAGCTGAAGAATGGCATTGGGAGAAGGCATATACCACTTGCCACCAATCCTTGGAGAGGAAGTTCTAGCACTGGCAACACCCCATGGAAGCCAGGCGTTAACAGAAGCATTGGGGGCAAACACCACCCCGAGGGTAACACCTACTCCCAACACCCCTGCTATTCAAAATTCTAACCCTAGACCCAGTGGGATTGTTTGTTTTGAATGCCAATGGAGAGGACACATGTCTAGGGACTACCCTAACCAACAAGCCATGGTGTTAAGGAAAGGAGACATGGTAACTGATGATGAAGGAGAAGAAACCATGGAGGAAGAAGAATGAGATTCCGACGATGGGGAAGAAGTACCCCAAGCTGGCCTAGAGAAATTATCAGGCATGTTCCTTCGAGCCCTAATCCCAGAATTAGGAGCTGATCCGATCATCATGACCGAGCCAGAATATTCATTCAGCCCTGCACCGGGCCAACATCACGCCAACACCGGGCTAGCACCAGGCCAGCACCAAGCTAGCACCGGGCCAGCACCGAGCCAGCACCGGGCCAGCATCAGGCCTGCACCGGCCCAGCACCGGCCCAGCACCAGACCGGCATCAGGCCTGCACCAGGCCAGCACTGGGCCACACTGGAGCACATGGACACACTCGAGCTTTAAGTGGGAAGTTGTTTCTCACCGCATGCTCAAGGAGGCACCCAAAACATAAGGAGAACCCGAAGCCTTAAGAGAGAATAAAGGAGTCCAGCCCCGCCCTAGATCAGTAATCAGCCCCGATGCCATGCCCCACCCTAGATCTTGGACCAGCCCCAATCCACACTAGAACGTCGGGATTGATGTGAACCGCTGCAATCGTGGGCAGATGACCCTTAAACACCACAAGCTGATCTCCTAGCACTCGTGAAGAACCTATGGAACCAGATGAAAGAGGACTTTGACCCACTAGCTATAAGGAAGCTAGGAACTAGAAGTATCAAGTCGAGGGCGCCACGCCAAGAGATGGATGCTCTTGATGACAAGCCTAACCTTAAGCAATGCAACAACGAGCAAATACTTGAAGGAAAATAACATAAGTTCTGAAAAAAGGGGTTTTATTAATCAAAGGGGTGAGTTCAAGGGGTGGCCGGCGGCCTTATTATATAGGGAGGGAACAAGCTCTCCTCCCTATTAGCTACTTCCTAACTAGGAATAAAATAATCTAAAACTCATTAGGACTTTTAAAATGCCTTAACAATCCAACCTAAAAAGGGGAAAACTAGAAAGGAAAGGTAATAGTATCTTGGAAATCAAGGAAAATACTAAATAGGCAAAAACCGGCAATCTGGGCAAAAACCCTTAATTCAGGCATCATCCGTGGCGATCGGGCAAGTTTTGGGGCTGGCGGGCAGGGATTCTAACTCGGATTAGGCCTCCTTCTCGTGTCCTAGTCCTAGAAGGACTTAGGCCCGGGGACTTCTGGACGTGGCAAACTATATTCCTGGCCTGGCAGGGAGTCCTTGGCGGTAGGATTGCATGTATTGGCCCGGATCGTGTATGAGCACTTCCCTAAGTGGCTCCTCCTTCATTCCTTCTCCAAATGCAACACCGTTTGTTAGGGCGTGTTCCTGAGACTTCCAGATATCTAGGGCAACTAGAATTTCCCAAAATGCCCGAGCCGTTTGGCGGCTCGACCCAAAGTGCTCCTTTGTAGCGCCTGGCGCCGTACCCGGTGCCCGAGTGATGTGAACCGCTGCAACCGTGGGCATGCAACCCTTAAACACCGCAAGTTGGACACCGTGCAATGAGGTAGAACCATCTGGAACCGGGGGCGGATGAGGACTTTGACCCGTCAGCTATATAACAGCTGGGAACCAGAAGTATCAAGTCGTAGACGCCACTTCAGAAGATGGATGCTTTTGACGATAAGTCGATCCTTAAGCGATGCAACAATGAGCATAGGCTTGAAGGGAAGAGAACATATGTTCAAACAAAGGTTTATTGATTTCAAAAGTTGAGTTCTACAAGGGTGGCCGGCGGCCTCCTTATATAGGTGAGGGAACAAGCTCTCCTCCCTAAAGACTACCTCCTAAATAATATTAAAATAAAGACTCATAATCCTAATTAGGATCCTAAAATGTCTAAACAATCTGACTAAAAAGGAATAAAACATAAAATAATAATGGAAGTCTTTAATGTCAAATAAAAGACCGAATTAGGGCAAAAACCCTAATCCGGCGTCGATCGGTGGTTCTTGGGCCGGCTGGTCTTCGGTGGCGTGGGCCAGTTCTTTGGTAATGGCCCGGCGGCCCTTGCTCGGTTGGGCTTCGGTGGCGGCCCGGTGGGCTTTGATCGGTTGGGCTTCGGCTGGTCTTGGCCTTGGTCCGAAGCTTTAGTATTCCTGCCCGGGCTTTCTTGAATCTCCAAGAGGGTGTAGCCTTTCTTCATGAATCGATCAGCATCTTCTTCATGCCCCTCTTTACTCCAGGACTCTATGTAGGCGTTTAGCTTTTCTCGGAAGGCCTTAGTCTGGCTTCTTGTGAAAGGAGGCTCAGGGCGGGACCAGGGTTTGTTGGGCTCATCATCCCCCTCTTCTTGTGGAGGATTCGTCCTCGAATCCTGTCCTACATGTTCATCATCGTAATAAGGGGTTAGATCAGCCACATTGAAGGTTGCACTTACCCCGTAAGAGTTTGGTAGGTCAAGGACGTAGACGTTGTTGTTAATCCTCTGGAGGACTGTGTAAGGCCCGTCTCCCCTGGGTAGTAGTTTGGACTTTCTCTGCTCCGGAAACCTATCTTTCCTGAAGTGTATCCACACCTGGTCTCCAGCTTCGAAAATTTTCTCATTTCTTCCTCGGTTGGCATTGCGGAGGTACTGAGTAGTCCTTCTTTCAATACTGGCCTTGGCCTTCTCGTGGAGCTGCCTGACATAAGCTGCCTTCTCTTGACCACCTGCATCTAGAAACTCATGGATAGGAAGTGGGGATAAGTCTAGCGGGGTCAGTGGATTAAAACCATAAACAAGTTCAAACGGGGAGTATTGAGTAGCTGAATGCACAGCTCGGTTATAGGCAAACTCTACGTGTGGTAGACATTCCTCCCATGTCTGGATGTTACTCTTAATGACTGCTCTCAGCATTTGAGCTAAGGATCGGTTTACAACTTTAGTCTGTCCATCAGTTTGGGGGTGGCATGTGGTGGAGAACATTAGTCGGGTGCCAAGCTTTGCCCATAAAGTCTTCCAGAAGTAGCTTAAGAACTTTGAATCCCTATCGGAGACTATAGTCTTCGGAACTCCATGCATTCTAACTACCTCCTTAAAGAATAGGTAAGCAATTTGAGAGGCGTCATCAGTTTTATGGCAAGCAATGAAATGAGCCATCTTGGAGAACCTGTCAACAACCACAAATATGGAGTCCTTCCCCTTTCGGGTCCTAGGTAGTCCCAGGACAAAGTCCATGGACAAGTCTAGCCAAGGATGCTCAGGAATGGGCAAAGGGGTGTACAATCCTTCGGGCCGGAGTTTAGATTTAGCTCTCTCGCACTTGGAGCATTGAGATATGATCTTCTCGGCATCGTGTCTCATCTTGGGCCAATAAAAGTGCTCTTTGATGTTGGCTACTGTTTTAGCTACACCAAAGTGTCCCATGAGACCTCCACCGTGGGCCTCTAGGGTTAAGACAGTCCTGCAAGAATGGCTAGGGAGACATAGTTTCGATCCTTTAAATAAGTAACCGTCTTGCTGGTAGAACTTACCAAATCCTCCTTGTTGGCAAGCTTCAAAGATACTCTTAAAATCAGGGTCAATGGCATAAAGGTCTTTGATGTATTCAAACCCAATAAATTTAGTAGAGAGGACTGAGATTAAGGTGTACCTTCGGGAAAGGGCATCAGCCACAATGTTCTCCTTACCTTGCTTGTATTGAATGATGTAAGGAAATGATTCTATGAATTCTACCCACCTAGCATGCCGCTTGTTGAGCTTGTACTGAGCCTTGAGGTACTTAAGTGATTCATGATCCGTGTGGATGATGAATTCTTTAGGCCATAGGTAGTGTTGCCAAGTCTTCAAAGCTCTTACCAGGGCATACAGCTCTTTGTCATAGGTCGGGTAGTTGAGAGTGGCACCACTGAGCTTTTCACTGAAGTAGGCGATGGGCCTCTTCTCTTGCATGAGGACAGCTCATATTCCTACTCTGGAAGCCTCACACTCGATCTCAAATGGTTTGGTGAAGTCGGGCAGCATGAGCAAAGGGGCCTCGGTAAGCCTCCTTTTGAGGGCTTCAAAGGCCTCTTGTTGTGGGGCTTCCCACTGGAAAGGAACATCCTTTTTTAGCACGGCTGTGAGAGGGGCAGCAACGGTGCTGAAGTCCCTTACAAATCTTCGATAGAAACTTGCCAATCCATGGAAGCTCCTAACGTCAGTGATGTTTTAAGGCATGGGCCAGGATTTGATGGCTTCGATTTTGTCTTCATCAACCCTTATTCCTGCAGAGCTAACAACAAAGCCAAGAAAAACGAGGTGATCTGTGCAAAAGGTGCACTTGCTCATGTTGGCATAGAGGTGCTCCTTTCGCAGGGTTTCTAAGACGACCTTGAGATGCTCTAAGTGATCTCCTAAGTCTTTTGAGTAAATAAGAATATCATCAAAGTAGACCACTACAAATTTTCCTATGTAAGGTCTAAGGACTTAGTTCACTAATCTCATGAAGGTAGTAGGTGCATTGGTTAAGCCGAATGGCATGACCATCCACTCATACAGTCCTAGCTTAGTTTTGAAAGCAGTTTTCCACTCATCACCTTCTTTCATTCGGATTTGGTGGTAGCCAGATTTAAGATCAATTTTAGAGAAGATGGTAGCACCATATAGTAGCATGTCATCTAAACTAGGAATAGGATGGCGATACTTAACTGTTATGTTGTTGATATCGCGACAATGAACACACATCCTCCATGTGCCTTCCTTTTTGGGAACTAGGATGACCGGGACAGCACAAGGACTCATGCTTTCTCAGACATATCCCTTGTCCATCAACTTCTTTACTTGTGCTTGGATCTCCTTGGTCTCTTCTGGATTGGTACGATAGGCTGGCTTGTTTGGCAAGGCAGCTCCGGGCACCAAGTCGATCTGATGCTCAATGCCCCTGAGTGGGGGCAGTCCACTAGGAATTTCTTCGGGGAAGACATCATTAAACTCCTGTAAAAGTGAAGTAACAACACTAGGCAGAGAAGTATTAGGGTTAGAAATCAAACACTCCTTGTAACGGATGATCGCCAGGGGTTTCCTAGAAACTAGGGTTTGTTTGATCTCACTCGGGGTGGCTAACAGGTTTTCTCTCCTATCAATCTCACTTTTTTGAGCTCTGGGACCTTTAAGGTCTTGTAATTCTATTTTTACACTCATAGGGTCTCTCGTTTGTTCTCTCTTCTCTATGTTCTTGAGCTCCCTCTCTTTCTTTTCTTTGATGGCCTTTCGATCTAACTGGTCTTGGAGAATCTCAGTAGGTGACATTGGCCTTAGAGTGTATTTGGTATCCCCATGAATGAGGCTATACCGGTTAGTTCTTCCATCATGTGTGGAGTACCTGTCGAATTGCCAAGGTCTTCCTAACAAGATGTGGGCAGCTTCCATAGGGACCACATCGCATAAAATGTTATCTTTGTATCTCCCAATATAGAAGGGAACATGCGCTTGTCGGGTGACCCTCAATTCCCCACAGTTACTAAGCCAATGAAGTTTATAGGGTTTCAGGTGTTTTTGGGTTGAAAGGCCAAGTGGCTTATAGCATTAGTACAGCTTCCTCCATCAATCACCATACTACAAATTTTATTTTGAATCACGCACCTGGTATGAAAGAGGTTGTCTCGTTGTTCCCATCCTTCCTCCACAACTTGTGCGTTGAGGATTCGTTGGGATACAGCAGAGAGTCGTCGGGCTGACTTTGGGGGTCGGGGGCACTAGGGTTGTTCACGGGTGGGGGTCGAGGCCTAAGCCGTCCAGTGCTCGGGGCTTGAGCGGCGGCTCGGGTCATGGACCAGGTGAGAACTTTGGTCCGGGCAGGTACTCGAGGTGCTTCGGGGTCGGGTGGCGTCGGGTCGAGGGTGGACTGGGCGGCGTCGGGGTCATGAAGCTCGTCGGGTGCGTCGGGGTTAGGTGGTGTCGGGGGGGAGTCGGTCAGGACGGGGCCCGGGTCTTGAGTCTCGTCGGGTGCGCCGGGGGTGGGTGGCGTCGGGTCGGCGTTGGTCAGAATGGCGTCGGGGGCGAGCGGTCCGTCGGGTGGCATCGAGGCTGGGTGCTCGGGTGTCGGGTTTTGGGCGAGCGGCGTCGGGGTCGGGTGCTCGGGCGTTGGGACTGAGTGCTTGGGCGCCGGTGGTGGTCGAGCAGCAACAGTCGGGGTCAGGGCTGAGCGCTGGGGCGCCGGGGCCTGGTCGGGTAGCGCCTGGGCTGGGGCCGAGCGCTGGGGCGCTGAGACCTGGTTGGGCAGCGCCGGAGCTGGGGCCGAGCGCTGGGGCGCTGGGGGCTGGTCGGGCAGCGCCGGGGCTGGGGCCGAGCGCTGGGGCGCTGGGGCCTGGTCGGGCAGCGCCGGGGCTGGGGCCGAGCACTGGTGCGCGGGGCCGGGTGCCGGGTGGTGCTGGCTTCTGCCTCCAATTGAGCTAAGGTGGCTTGCACCTGTTGCAGGACTCGGGAAGTCCTTCCCTATGCAGCTTCTAACTTGGCTAGTCTCTGATCTGTCATGGTTAGTCGGAACAAGTATCTGGCCTCACAAATCTCTCAAAATTTTTTCCTCACTCACTCTTGATTTTTCCTCTCGTGTTTTTAAAATATAACGGATGCACTCAAATAGAAGTAGAACATAAACACTTCAGCTTCAAGCAGTTGCAAGTTTCTTCAAAGCTTTTGAGGATATACTTACCAACGTGTGGGTGTCGGGACTTGAACTTCTAAGATTTCCCTTGTGGCTAGGGCTTGGCGAGCTCTCCGTCTTGTCCTTGGGATTCCTCCTCGGCGGTGGGTGATCTCGGTGTTGGGGTCGGGCAACAAAAGCCAATCTTTTATCCCCTCTTCTTAGGATTGATCTTACTATCTCGGCAATGGTGGCCTCTTTTTAGTTGGGTTTTTATATTTTCTTTTGACCTCTTTTCTTTTCTTTTTCTTGAACTCGACTTAGGGTTTTCTCGATGGTATGATGGCCACCAGTTTTTCTTTGCCTTACAATTTGAAAGAACTGAATACAGGAATTGAAACAATAGGGATTTTTTTTTCAAATCTATTTTCTAAAAATAGTAAAGGATATGAATCCAGGTGAACCTGGAGACTGGATAGATTGTGGTCCGTGCTCTGATACCAACTGATGTGAACCGCTGCAACCGTGGGCAGGCGACCCTTAAACACCGCAAGTTGGACACCGTGCAACGTGGTAGAACCGTCTGGAACCGGGGGCGGATGAGGACTTTGACCCGTCAGCGATATAACAGCTGGGAACCAGAAGTATCAAGTCGTAGGCGCCACTTCAGAAGATGGATGCTTCTGACGATAAGTCGATCCTTAAGCGATGCAACAACGAGCAAAGGCTTGAAGGGAAGAGAACATATGTTCAAACAGAGGTTTATTGATTTCAAAAGTTGAGTTCTACAAGGGTGGTCGGCGGCCTCCGTATATAGGTGAGGGAACAAGCTCTCCTCCCTAAAGACTACCTCCAAAATAATATTAAAATAAAGACTCCTAATCCTAATTAGGATCCTAAAACGTCTAAACAATCCGACTAAAAAGGAATAAAACATAAAATAATAGTGGAAGTCTTTAATGTCGAATAAAAGACCGAATTAGGGCAAAAACCCTAATCCGGTGGTGATCGGTGATTCTTGGGCCGGCTGGTCTTCGGTGGCATGGGCCGATTCTTTGGTAATGGCCCGGCGGCCTTTGCTCGGTCGGGCTTCGGCTGGTCTTGGCCTTGGTCCGAAGCTTTAGTATTCCTGCCCGGGCCTTCTTGAATCTCCAAGAGGGTGTAGCCTTTCTTCATGAATCGACCAACATCTTCTTCATGCCCCTCTTTACTCCAGGACTCTATGTAGGTGTTTAGCTTTTCTCGGAAGGCCTTAGTCTGGCTTCTTGTGAAAGGAGGCACAGGGCGGGTCCAGGGTTTGTTGGGCTCATCACCGGGGCTGGCTCATGTCTCGACCTTCTTCATTTCTGGCCAAGCCTTTTGCATTCTGCTTCGGCCAAGTCTTCAGAAATGTACTTAGAGGATCTTTAAGGGCTAGGGCTGGTGGCAATTGGCTTAGGCCCTAGTGCTTACACTTGGCCCAGTCCGGGGCTCGCTCCGGGGCCTGTCTTCGGGTGCTAGCCCTTGCTGGCTAGGTACTCTTGGGTCCTTCATTTCCTGTACTCCAAAAATGCTTCCAGAGGATCCCAGGAGTGGCCAGTTCCTCCTGGGCTCGTGGGGATTGGTCCAGGGCCTATTAGGGCCCTTACGCTCGGCCCTCGGGGCTCGGATCGGGTGCCTTGGCCAGCAACATGGCCTAGGGTGGCCTCACTTTCATCCTGGCTTGCTTGGCTACTGGTGGGGGCCTGAGCCTATACTTGGTTACATACTTTGGCCTGAAGCAATGTTGGAGAGCTTTCCTTGGCCTTAGACGTTTCTTGTAAGGCCCTAGGGTTCTTCCTTTGACTAGGGACCCTGGTGGGGTGTATGAGTACCTGTTGGCATTGGGGCAGCTATGGAGGATCACGTCACTTTGGGCCGAGCCAACAAATGGCTCGAGCCTTTGGGGATTTTCCAAAGGCCTTAGAAACATTGTGGCCCCTAGGTGAACCTCCAACGAATCCTATTCAGGACGGAGCCGAATTTGGGAAGGACATGAAGACCTTGTCCATGGAGGACAAGGAATCTGGATCCGGCGTGGATACGGAACCCGACATGGACATGGCATCATCATCTGATATGGACTCAGCATCTGCATACGGTGCAGAGATGGAATCAGCACCTGGCTCGGACATGAGCCCGGTCTACTAATCCGGCTCGGAAACAATTTAGGGTTTTCCCTGTTTTGTCGGATTAGGGTTTTCCAAGACTATTTTGGTGTTTTCTTTTTAGTGTTTGTTTTGGATTTCTCTTTTTAGACTCGGTTATTTAGGAATATTTTAGTCCTTTTAGTGATCTAATTAGAACTCTAGTTTTATTTCTTTAATATTTTTAGAGTTAGAGTTTTAGGTGGATTCGTAGAGCCTGTTCACGAATCCCTCCCTATAAATAAAGGCCGCCGACCTCATTGTAAACTCATACTTGAATCAATAAAATTTTCAGAACTTAGTTCTTTTTCCCTTTAAGTTGTTGCTAGTTATTGCATCGCTTAAGGTTTTGCTTATCATCAAGAGCATTCATCTTCTAGAGTGGCGCCTTTGATTGGAAGCTTAGGTTCCTAGACTTTGTGTGTTAGTGAGTCTAAGTACGCAACCTCCCCGGTTCCATAGATTCAACTTGAGTGCTTGACATCAACATAAGGTGGTTAGGGTCTCGGAGCTCAGCAGCCGTGGTTCACATCATTAAGGTGGATAGGGTCTCGGAGCTAGCAGCTGTAGTTCACATCAGAAGGGCACCGACTTGCCTGCACCCCGTCGGCTGAAGAATGCCTGTCTACGATCAAAGCCATGGGAAGCCTCAAGGTGCCAGGGAAGGATGGTTTTCACCTCATTTTTATCAGAACTGTTGGGATGTTGTGGGTAAGGATTCTGCTGATTTTATTTTTTGCTGTTTCAGGTCCCTGAAGAGTATTGAAGAGGTGAATGAGAAGATCATCGTCCTTATCCCCAAGATCCCCAAGCCAAAATTGATCACTCAATTCTGCTCGATTAGTCTATGCAATGTGTCCTACAAGGCGGTGACGAAATGCATTGCTGACCGACTGAGGAAGCACATGAATAAGCTTATTGACCCCAACCAAACGAGCTTTGTTACGAGTTGCCAGATTTTTGAGAACATCATCATCCTCCAAGAAGTGATCCACACGATGCGATCTCAGACAGGAAAGATGGGGTCAATGGCGATCAAGCTGGACCTCGCCAAAGCTTACGATCGTTTGGAGTGGAGTTTCATGGAGGAAACCCTTTCCTTTGCAAACTTCCCCAGTTGTCTTGTCTCTCTGATCATGGCCTGCATTTCTTCTGCCTCCATGCAGATCTTCTGGAATGGCAGCCTCACTCCCAACTTTAAGCCGGGTCGCGGTCTTCGTCAAGGATGTCCTCTTCCCTTTTTCTTTTTACCTTATGCATTGAAAGGCTTCGCATTCTTATCAACAATTCTATTGTTGCCTCTTCGTGGAAGCCAATCCACCTCTCGAGAGGTGGGTCATCTCTCTCCCATATTTTCTTTGCTGATGACCTGGTATTCTTTGAAGTGGCAGGCCAAACGCAAAGTGGTGTTATGAAATTTTTGTTAAACACCTTTTATGATGCATCTGGCCAAATGGTGAGTGTGGATAAGTCTCGCATCTTCTTCTCTAAGAACACGGGTGCCGCCATCCGCCATTGGTTGTGTGACCTGTTGGGTTTCAGGAAACTCAGAACCTCGGGAGATACCTTGAGGTCCCTATTCTTCATGGGAGAGTTTCTACGGATACCTATGGTTACATCCTTGAGCGAATGAGACGGAAACTGGATGGGTTGAAATGTAATACTCTCTTCCTGGCGAGACGTCTTACACTTGCACTCTCAGATCTCAACTCAATTCCCTCTTACGCGATGCAGACATCGGTCCTCCCGATCTCTATCACCAAACGTATTGATGCCATTATTCGTAATTTTGTTTGGGGAGGTTCTCACTAAATCTAGAGTTCACATACTTGCTTAGGATCACATTTGCAGGCCAAAAGACCAGGGTGGATTGGGCCTCAGGAAGGCTAGAGAGCTCAATCAAGCCTACCTAATGAATTTGGGATGGGCGATCTTTAACAATCTCGATAAGCTCTGGGTGCAGGTCTGATGTGAACCTCTAGAGTCGGCTGTCCTTGACTTGATCACCTCCTGGATGATGAACCTAGGCGGAAGCTGCTCAGAGACCCGAACCACCGTGAGTTTGATACCGGCGCTGAAATTGAACCTATGAAACCGGGGCAGGATTCGTACTTTCACCCGTTGGCTGTATATAGCCAGGAACCCAGAGTGTCCGGTCGAATGGCTCCACTATAGAAGATGGATGCTTCTGTCGATAATACCAACCTTAAGCAATGCAACAACGAGCAAAGACTTGAGGGAAAGAACAAAGTTCTGATGTAATTTTATTCAAAGGAAAGTTGATTACAAAGAGAGGTCCGAACCTCTTATTTATACTAAGGATCCGTGACATCCCCATGGTTTTCCTACTTAGAAAATAATTCGTAAAATAATAAAGAATTGAAAAAAAATCCTATTTAGAACTCTAAAAGGATTTATTTAATCCTAAATAATCATTCCTTAAAAGAGAAATCCGAACAAAATACTAAAAAGGAATAAAACTAAGAAAACGTGTCCAAAACCCTAAACCGGCGGATTCCTGGTCGGGAAACCCTAATTAGGGTTGATCCGGTTTAGGAAAGTTGGTGCTCCCTTTTGTGTCAAACTTGGAATTGGCGGTGGCGTCGAGTGCTGATGTTAGGGCGTTCAGGGGCTCCGGATGCCGGGCTTTGGGATCTGTTACTGAGCCCAGTCGGCCTTCAGGGTTCTCGGTCGATCGGCCCCTCCGACTCTTACCCTCGGGGATCTTCATTTCCTTTAACTCCTTAGCATTTCCTTGGGTGACAGTTGTTGGGGGCTGGTCTTGTGGCCTCATGGAGCCCAAGGCTGGGGACGAACCGCTGCAACAGTGGGCAGACGACCCTAACCACAGCAAGTTGAGACCGTGCAACGAGGTAGAAACGTCAGGAACCGAGGCGGAAAAGTACTTTGACCCGTCGGCTATATAACAGCCGGGAACCAGAAGTGTCCAGTCGAAGACGCCACGCCAAGAGATGGATGCTCTTGATGATAAGTCGATCCTTCAGTATCGCAACATGCAGATACAACAAGGGTTTCAGAACAAAGTTCTATCAAAGGGGGTTTATTTCATAAAAGTTGTAAGTACAAAGTGAGGCCGGCGGCCTCTATTTATAGGGATGGAACAAGCTCTCCTCCCTAAAGTCTAACTCCTAAATAATAATAAAATAAAGAGTCCTATTCCTAAATAGTCTCATAAATCCCCTAAATAATCCTACTAAAAAGGAATAAACATAAAATAATAGTTGTAGTCTTTAAAGCAGAATAAAAGACCTAAATTAGGTCAAAAACCCTAATCCGGCCGCGTACGGCTGCTCGGGCCGGTTGGGCGCGTGTGGCGGCCCGATGGGCTTCACCGGCCGAACGCCGGGCTTGACTCGGGTGGCGGGCGCGGGCTTCGGCTTCGGGCGGGCTCAGTGACCGGACTTCTTGTCCAAAAGATATGTTCTTCATGTCCGGCTCCATAAAACTCTCTTGATCGGCCCGACTGCTGGTTTAGGGCGTGTGGTTGCTCTCTCCTTGGGCTTTCTTCCTTTCTGCTTGGGCCTTCTTCTTTAAGCTTCAGGTAGGCCTCCAAGTAGCTTCGGACGTAACCCTCCGAGGTTAGCCCAAGTGTCATGCTTCGGGGCCACGGACTCCACTTCTTCTCAGGGTTCGGCTCAGGGTCAATCTTTGACAACTCTCCTCTTCGGGCCAAGGGTTCTTGGGCTCTCTTCCTTCTGTACTCCAGGAATGCTTCTAGAGGGTCACTCAAAGAATCGGCTTCTTCCTCAGGGCTCCTAGAGGCCAGGCTAGGGGCAGGCTGAAGCTTCTCTTCGGTGCTAGGGCTCATACCCTCGGCCAACAGCACGGCTTGGGACAGCATTCCATTCCTTGGAGTCTTTCTACCTGCAAGTGAAGGATTTAGTCGATATTTCTTGTCATACCTTGGTTTTAGGGCTCGTGGACGGCCTTCCCTTGGATTCATTCGCTTCTTAAGAGGCCATAGGGTCTTGTCTCGGCCAAATGACCCTGGTGGTGTGTAGGAGTACCGAGTGGCTTCGGGGCAGCATTGTTGGATCATGTCATCCCCCTCTTCTTGCCTTGGATTTGTCCCCAAATCCATCTCGGGTCCTTTCCTAACACTCATCATCCTCTTCCAATCTTTAGCACCATCATTCTTAGACCGAGGAGTCTCACTTGAGTCAGTAAAGGACCAAAGCTCGGGTCCTTCAGTGCTCTCTTCTTCAGTCCCCATAGCTTATTCCCTTGAAAAACTATCAATAATAATGTTAAGGCTCGGGGAGGTAGTGGGTGAGAGCTCCTTACTTATCTCCACATCCGGATCAGCATTCGGATCGTCCTCGCTCGGGGTAGCTCTTGAAACTCGTCGTGAGGGATTCTCCCATGGAACTGGTGGTGAAGCGTCGAGCAGGAGCAAGGGGGTGCTGGGGGTGCCGGAGATAAACCAAGACACGTCGGGCAAGGTAGTGGCGCCGGGCAGGGCAGAGCCGGCGGCGGGTAGTAGAAACCGGGCGGCGGCGAGCAGTGGGGTGTCGGCGGCGGCGGGCAGTGGAGGATCGGCGGCGGCGGGAAGTGATGCGGCGGCAGTAGGCGGTGATGCGGTGACGGGCAGTGGAGGGCCGGCGGCGGGTAGTAGAAATTTGATGGCGGCGAGCAGTGGGGTGCCGGCGGCGGTGGGCAGTGGAGGGTCGGCGGCGACGGGAAGTGATGCGGCGGCGGCAGGCGGTGATGCGGTGACGGGCAGTGGGGGGCCGGGCGCTGGAGCGCTGGGACTGGTCAGGGTAGCGCCTGGGCTGGGGCCGAGTGCTGGGGCACTGGGGCCTGGGGCAGCGCCGGGGGCTGGGGCTGAGCACTGGGGTGGTGGGGCCTGGTGGGGCAGCGCCGGGGCTGAGCACTGGGGTGCTGGGGCCTGATGGGGCAGTGCCGGGGCTGGGGCCGAGTGCTGGGGCACTAGGGCCTGGGGCAGCGCCGGGGCTGGGGCTGAGCACTGGGGCACTGGGGCCTGGGGCAGCGCCGGGGCTGGGGCTGAGCACTGGGGTGCTGGGGCCTGTTCGGGTAGCGCCGGGGCTGGGCCCGAGTGCTGGGGCGCTTGGGCTTGGGGCAGTGCCGAGGCTAGGGCCGAGCGCTGGGGCGCTAAGGCCTGGGGCAGTGCCGAGGCTGGGGCCGAGTGCTGGTGCCAAGGCCGGGGTCAGGGCTAGTGCCTGGGCTAAGGCCGGGGCAGGGGCTGAGGCTGGGGCTGATGCCGGGGCTGAGGCCTGGGCAGGGACCGGGGCTGAGGCCGGGGCAGGGGCCGGGGCGCCGCGTGCTAGGGTTTTAAAAGTGAACCCTGCAATCTTTTCAAACCCTTCGGGCTGAACTTCTTCTCCTTCTTCTGACTCCTCTTCTTCTTCCTTCTTCTCCTCTTTTTCATCGTCCGTCTCGATTCCTCCTTCTCTTACTACCATCGTTCGTTGGTTAGGACAATCCCTTGAGATGTGTCCTCTACCTTGACACTTAAAACATACAATTCCACTAGGACGTGGGTTAGAATTCTGAACCGTAGAAGTAGGTTGGACAGATTGTTACCGGAGGTGCCGAACCCCCAGGGTTAGGGTTTGGCCGTGAACTAGAGCCTCTGTTCGGTCTTCCATGAGGCTTGGCTGGTAGTCGAGCCTCCTCTCCACGGGGCATTGGCGGATCTTGTCATGTAACCCCTCTTCAATTCTCTCTCCACGCGGTTAGCTAGGGCTTTGAGCTCCTGGTAGTCAGCATAGTTGAGTATGTTGACTTGATACATGAGCTCGGGCGTAGCCCACCTACAAACCGGGCTATCTTCGCTTCGGGTTCTTGTCGGAGTTCAAGTCGGGCTACTAACATCTCGATCTCCTTGGTATATTGCTCCACGGACATGGTGCCTTGTTTTAAGTTCCGGATGGATGTGTGTAGGTCTCGAGTATAAGTACTAGGAACAAACTTCTTCCTCATGATCCGCTTGAGGTCTCTCCACGACTCGACGGGATCTTCTTCATCCCTTTGAATCCTGCCCTTGTATTGGCTCCACCAAAGAGCAGCATAGTCAGTGAATTCAAGGGTGGCGAGAATTACCTTCTTACGCTCGGAGTAGTGGTGGCACTCGAGGAAATCCTCCATACTTCTCTCCCAATCTAGGTACTCGTCGGCATTGTATTTGCCAGGAAACTTTGGCACGGTGAGCTTGAGGTTGCTCAAGTCATTGTCAATCTCCTGAGATAGTCGTCGGGCTCTTCTGTTTGGGTCTTCAGGGCTGTCCTCTCTGTGCCTGTCTCGTCCTCTCTCGGCTTGAAGCTGAGCTAGGATGGCATCCATGGTAGCTCCAAGGTCCCTGAACGTTGCCTTCTATATTGGCTAGTCTCTCGTCTGCCATGGTTAGTACTATCGAACGGAAGCAATTTTCTATCCCCTCTTCTTAGAAATAAACTTACAACGAAAGGAAATAACGTGGCAAGGTGGCCTTGCTTTCTTTTCTTTTTTTCTTTTCTTTTTTTCTTTTCTTTTTTTCTTTTCTTATAACTCGAAACTAAAATTAAAATAGAAGGGAGATTTTCGAATCAATTTTCTAAAGAAAGCAATAAAAGGATATGAATCCAGGAGAACCTGGAGACTGGGATAGATGTGGTCCTTGTGTTTGAACCGTGCTCTGATACCAACTGATGTGAACCGCTGCAACCGTGGGCAGACGACCCTAACCACCGCAAGTTGAGACCGTGCAACGAGGTAGAAACGCCGGGAACCGGGGCGGAAAAGTACTTTGACCCGTCGGCTATATAACAGCCGGGAACCAGAAGTGTCCTGTCGAAGACGCCACGCCAAGAGATGGATGCTCTTGATGATAAGTCGATCCTTCAGTATCGCAACATGCAGATACAACAAGGGTTTCAGAACAAAGTTCTATCAAAGGGGGTTTATTTCATAAAAGTTGTAAGTACAAAGTGAGGCCGGCAGCCTCTATTTATAGGGATGGAACAAGCTCTCCTCCCTAAAGTCTAACTCCTAAATAATAATAAAATAAAGAGTCCTATTCCTAAATAGTCTCATAAATCCCCTAAATAATCCTACCAAAAAGGAATAAACATAAAATAATAGTTGTAGTCTTTAAAGCAGAATAAAAGACCTAAATTAGGTCAAAAACCCTAATCCGGCCGCGTACGGCTGCTCGGGCCGGTTGGGTGCGTGTGGCGGCCCGGTGGGCTTGACCGGCCGAACGTCGGGCTTGACTCGGGTGCGGGCGCGGGCTTCGGCTTCGGGCGGGCTCAGTGACCGGACTTCTTGTCCAAAAGATATGTTCTTCATGTCCGGCTCCATAAAACTCTCTTGATCGGCCCGGCTGCTGGTTTAGGGCGTGTGGTTGCTCTCTCCTTGGGCTTTCTTCCTTTCTGCTTGGGCCTTCTTCTTTAAGCTTCAGGTAGGCCTCCAAGTAGCTTCGGACGTAACCCTCCGAGGTTAGCCCAAGTGTCATGCTTCGGGGCCACGGACTCCACTTCTTCTCAAGGTTCGGCTCAGGGTCAATCTTTGACAACTCTCCTCTTCGGGCCAAGGGTTCTTGGGCTCTCTTCCTTCTGTACTCCAGGAATGCTTCTAGAGGGTCACTCAAAGAATCGGCTTCTTCCTCAGGGCTCCTAGAGGCCAGGCTAGGGCAGGCTGAAGCTTTTCTTCGGTGCTAGGGCTCATACCCTCGGCCAACAGCACGGCTTGGGACAGCATTCCATTCCTTGGAGTCTTTCTACCTGCAAGTGAAGGATTTAGTCGATATTTCTTGTCATACCTTGGTTTTAGGGCTCGTGGACGGCCTTCCCTTGGATTCATTCGCTTCTTAAGAGGCCATAGGGTCTTGTCTCGGCCAAATGACCCTGGTGGTGTGTAGGAGTACCGATTGGCTTCGGGGCAGCATTGTTGGATCATGTCATCCCCCTCTTCTTGCCTTGGATTTGTCCCCAAATCCATCTCGGGTCCTTTCCTAACACTCATCATCCTCTTCCAATCTTTAGCACCATCATTCTTAGACCGAGGAGTCTCACTTGAGTCAGTAAAGGACCAAAGCTCGGGTCCTTCAGTGCTCTCTTCTTCAGTCCCCATAGCTTATTCCCTTGAAAAACTATCAATAATAATGTTAAGGCTCGGGGAGGTAGTGGGTGAGAGCTCCTTACTTATCTCCACATCCGGATCAGCATTCGGATCGTCCTCGCTCGGGGTAGCTCTTGAAACTCGTCGTGAGGGATTCTCCCATGGAACTGGTGGTGAAGCGTCGAGCAGGAGCAAGGGGGTGCTGGGGGTGCCGGAGATAAACCAAGACACGTCGGGCAAGGTAGTGGCGCCGGGCAGTGCAGAGCCGGCGGCGGGTAGTAGAAACCGGGCGGCGGCGAGCAGTGGGGTGTCGGCGGCGGCGGGCAGTGGAGGATCGGCGGCGGCGGGAAGTGATGCGGCGGCAGTAGGCGGTGATGCGGTGACGGGCAGTGGAGGGCCGGCGGCGGGTAGTAGAAATTTAATGGCGGCGAGCAGTGGGGTGCCGGCGGCGGTGGGCAGTGGAGGGTCGGTGGCGACGGGAAGTGATGCGGCGGCGGCAGGCGGTGATGCGGTGACGGGCAGTGGGGGGCCGGGCGCTGGAGCGCTGGGACTGGTCAGGGTAGCGCCTGGGCTGGGGCCGAGTGCTGGGGCACTGGGGCCTGGGGCAGCGCCGGGGGCTGGGGCTGAGCACTGGGGTGGTGGGGCCTGGTGGGGCAGCGCCGGGGCTGGGGCCGAGTGTTGGGGTACTGGGGCCTGGGGCAGCGCCGGGGCTGAGCACTGGGGTGCTGGGGCCTGATGGGGCAGTGCCGGGGCTGGGGCCGAGTGCTGGGGCACTAGGGCCTGGGGCAGCGCCGGGGCTGGGGCTGAGCACTGGGGCACTGGGGCCTGGGGCAGCGCCGGGGCTGGGGCTGAGCACTGGGGTGCTGGGGCCTGTTCGGGTAGCGCCGGGGCTAGGCCCGAGTGCTGGGGCGCTTGGGCTTGGGGCAGTGCCGAGGCTAGGGCCGAGCGCTGGGGCGCTAAGGCCTGGGGCAGTGCCGAGGCTGGGGCCGAGTGCTGGTGCCAAGGCCGGGGTCAGGGCTAGTGCCTGGGCTAAGGCCGGGGCAGGGGCTGAGGCTGGGGCTGATGCCGGGGCTGAGGCCTGGGCAGGGACCGGGGCTGAGGCCGGGGCAGGGGCCGGGGCGCCGCGTGCTAGGGTTTTAAAAGTGAACCCTGCAATCTTTTCAAACCCTTCGGGCTGAACTTCTTCTCCTTCTTCTGACTCCTCTTCTTCTTCCTTCTTCTCCTCTTTTTCATCGTCCGTCTCGATTCCTCCTTCTCTTACTACCATCGTTCGTTGGTTAGGACAATCCCTTGAGATGTGTCCTCTACCTTGACACTTAAAACATACAATTCCACTAGGACGTGGGTTAGAATTCTGAACCGTAGAAGTAGGTTGGACAGATGTTACCGGAGGTGCCGAACCCCTAGGGTTAGGGTTTGGCCGTGAACTAGAGCCTCTGTTCGGTCTTCCATGAGGCTTGGCTGGTAGTCGAGCCTCCTCTCCACGGGGCACTGGCGGATCTTGTCATGTAACCCCTCTTCAATTCTCTCTCCACGCGGTTAGCTAGGGCTTTGAGCTCCTGGTAGTCAGCATAGTTGAGTATGTTGACTTGATACATGAGCTCGGGGCGTAGCCCACCTACAAACCGGGCTATCTTCGCTTCGGGTTCTTGTCGGAGTTCAAGTCGGGCTACTAACATCTCGATCTCCTTGGTATATTGCTCCACGGACATGGTGCCTTGTTTTAAGTTCCGGATGGATGTGTGTAGGTCTCGAGTATAAGTACTCGGAACAAACTTCTTCCTCATGATCCGCTTGAGGTCTCTCCACGACTCGACGGGATCTTCTTCATCCCTTTGAATCCTGCCCTTGTATTGGCTCCACCAAAGAGCAGCATAGTCAGTGAATTCAAGGGTGGCGAGAATTACCTTCTTACGCTCGGAGTAGTGGTGGCACTCGAGGAAATCCTCCATACTTCTCTCCCAATCTAGGTACTCGTCGGCATTGTATTTGCCAGGAAACTTTGGCACGGTGAGCTTGAGGTTGCTCAAGTCATTGTCAATCTCCTGAGCTAGTCGTCGGGCTCTTCTGTTTGGGTCTTCAGGGCTGTCCTCTCTGTGCCTGTCTCGTCCTCTCTCGGCTTGAAGCTGAGCTAGGACGGCATCCATGGTAGCTCCAAGGTCCCTGAACGTTGCCTTCTATATTGGCTAGTCTCTCGTCTGCCATGGTTAGTACTATCGAACGGAAGCAATTTTCTATCCCCTCTTCTTAGAAATAAACTTACAACGAAAGGAAATAACGTGGCAAGGTGGCCTTGCTTTCTTTTCTTTTTTTCTTTTCTTTTTTTCTTTTCTTATAACTCGAAACTAAAATTAAAATAGAAGGGAGATTTTCGAATCAATTTTCTAAAGAAAGCAATAAAAGGATATGAATCCAGGAGAACCTGGAGACTGGGATAGATGTGGTCCTTGTGTTTGAACCGTGCTCTGATACCAACTGATGTGAACCGCTGTAACCGTGGGCAGACGACCCTAACCACCGCAAGTTGAGACCGTGCAACGAGGTAGAAACGCCGGGAACCGGGGCGGAAAAGTACTTTGACCCGTCGGCTATATAACAGCCGGGAACCAGAAGTGTCCTGTCGAAGACGCCACGCCAAGAGATGGATGCTCTTGATGATAAGTCGATCCTTCAGTATCGCAACATGCAGATACAACAAGGGTTTCAGAACAAAGTTCTATCAAAGGGGGTTTATTTCATAAAAGTTGTAAGTACAAAGTGAGGCCGGCGGCCTCTATTTATAGGGATGGAACAAGCTCTCCTCCCTAAAGTCTAACTCCTAAATAATAATAAAATAAAGAGTCCTATTCCTAAATAGTCTCATAAATCCCCTAAATAATCCTACCAAAAAGGAATAAACATAAAATAATAGTTGTAGTCTTTAAAGCAGAATAAAAGACCTAAATTAGGTCAAAAACCCTAATCCGGCCGCGTACGGCTGCTCGGGCCGGTTGGGTGCGTGTGGCGGCCCGGTGGGCTTGACCGGCCGAACGTCGGGCTTGACTCGGGTGCGGGCGCGGCTTCGGCTTCGGGCGGGCTCAGTGACCGGACTTCTTGTCCAAAAGATATGTTCTTCATGTCCGGCTCCATAAAACTCTCTTGATCGGCCCGGCTGCTGGTTTAGGGCGTGTGGTTGCTCTCTCCTTGGGCTTTCTTCCTTTCTGCTTGGGCCTTCTTCTTTAAGCTTCAGGTAGGCCTTCAAGTAGCTTCGGATGTAACCCTCCGAGGTTAGCCCAAGTGTCATGCTTCGGAGCCACGGACTCCACTTCTTCTCAGGGTTCGGCTCAGGGTCAATCTTTGACAACTCTCCTCTTCGGGCCAAGGGTTCTTGGGCTCTCTTCCTTCTGTACTCCAGGAATGCTTCTAGAGGGTCACTCAAAGAATCGGCTTCTTCCTCAGGGCTCCTAGAGGTCAGGCTAGCGGCAAGCTGAAGCTTCTCTTCGGTGCTAGGGCTCATACCCTCGGCCAACAGCACGGCTTGGGACAGCATTCCATTCCTTGGAGTCTTTCTACCTGCAAGTGAAGGATTTAGTCGATATTTCTTGTCATACCTTGGTTTTAGGGCTCGTGGACGGCCTTCCCTTGGATTCATTCGCTTCTTAAGAGGCCATAGGGTCTTGTCTCGGCCAGGTGACCCTGGTGGTGTGTAGGAGTACCGATTGGCTTCGGGGCAGCATTGTTGGATCATGTCAGTTTCGATCTTTTCTTCATCAATCCTAATCCCCGAAGAGCTCATAACAAAACCAAGAAAAATAAGGTGATCTGTGCAAAAGGTGCACTTGGCCATGTTAGCATATAATTGCTCCTTCCTTAGGGTTCCTAAGACAGATTTTAAGTGTCTTAGGTGGTCTTCTAGAGTTTTGGAGTAGACCAAGATATCATCGAAGTAGACTACTACAAATTTACCAATGTAAGACCTGAGGACTTGATTCATTAACCTCATGAAGGTACTAGGTGCATTAGTCAACCCAAAGGGCATGACCATCCATTCATACAAGCCTAACTTGGTTTTGAAGGCAGTTTTCCATTCATCACCTTCTTTCATTCTAATTTGATGATAACCCGACCTAAGATCTATTTTGGAAAAGATTGTAGATCCATGCAACTCATCAAGCATATCATCTAGTCGAGGAATGGGATGTCGATACTTAACTGTGATATTGTTGACGGCTCTACAGTCGACACACATCCTCCAAGTTCCTTCTTTCTTGAAGACTAGGATGACTGGAATAGCACAAGGGCTCATGCTTTCCCTTACATATCCTTTGTTCATTACGTCCTCTACTTGTGATTGTATCTCCTTGGTTTCTTTAGGGTTGGTTCGGAAGGCTGCTTTGTTTGGCAAGGCTGCTCCCGGCACCAGGTCAATCAGATGCTCAATTCCCCTGAGTGGAGGCAGACCATTTGATATTTCTTCGGGAATACATCCTTGAAGTCATGTAGAAGAGAGACAACAACACTAGGTAGCGAAGTGTTAGGGTTAGTGTTAAGGCATTCCTTGTAGAGGATGACCACCATAGGTTTCCTAGCTACTAGGGCTTGTTTGATCTCGCCGGGGGAGGCTAAAGGGTGTTCTCTCCTCTCATTCTCAATTTTTTGAGCTCTGGACCCCTTAGGGTCTTGTTTTTTCTGTTTTTGCATTCAGGGGTTCATTCGTTTGCTCTCTCTTCTCTCTATTCTTGAGCTCCCTCTCTTTTTTATTTCGGCTGACCTTTCTATCTATTTGATCTTGAAGGATCTCGTTTGGGGATAGCGGTTTCAGCTTGTATTTGGTGTCTCCATGGATCAGACTATAACTATTGGTTCTCCCATTATGTTTGGAGAATCTATCAAACTGCCAAAGCCTGCCTAGTAGTACATGAGCAGCTTTCATGGGTACTACATCACATAGGATTAGGTCAGTGTACCTTCCTATGCTGAAGGGCACATGAGCCTAGCTAATTACTCTTAGCTCTCCACAATTGCTGAGCCAATGTAGTTTATAGGGCTTGGGATGATTTTGAGTTTGAAAGTTGAGGCCTTTCACTAAATCTTGACTGACAGCATTAGTGCAGCTGCCGCTATCAATGACCATACTACATACCTTATTTTGAATGACACACTGGGTATGGAACATGTTGTCCCTTTGCTCCCATCCTTCTTCTATCACTTGGGCACTCATGAGCCTTCGAGAAACGACAGAGTACCGTGGGGCATTCTTTGGTCGGGTACCGACTTTATGACTCTGGTCGGGTACCGGCAGAGTACCAAAGTTGATTACAAAGAGAGGCCAAAGCCTCTTATTTATTCTAAGGATTAGTGACATCCCGACGGTTTTCCTACTTAGAAAATAATTCATAAAATAATAAAGAATTGAAAACAAATCCTATTTAGAACTCTAAAAGGACTTATTTAATCTTAAATAATCGTTCCTTCAAAGAGAAATCCGAACAAAACACTAAAAAGGAAAAAAACTAAGAAAACGTGTCCAAAACCCTAAACCGGCGGATTCCTGGTCGAGAAACCCTAATTAGAGTTGATCCGGTTTAGGAAAGTCGGTGCCGCTTTTTATGTCGGCTTGTAATTGGCGGCGGCATCGAGTGCTAATGCTGGGGCGTTCAAGGGCTCCAGATGCCGGGCTTCGAGGTCTATTACTAGGCCCGGTCGGCCTCCAGGGTTCTCGGTCCATCGGCCCCTCCGACTCTTACCCTCGAAGATCTTCATTTCCTTTAACTCCTTAGCATTTCCTTGGGTGTCGGCTGCTAGGGGCTGCTCATGTGGCCTCATGGAGCCCAAGGCTGGGGACAAACCACCAAAGGCCCGGGTCTTTTGATGGCTTGGTGCTAAGTACCGATCAGTGCCCTTCGGTATGGATGTCGGCGCCCAGAGCTGGCTTTCAGCCGGGCCTTCTTCATTTCCTGTCAAGCCTTTTGACTTCTATTTGGGGCCCGATGTTGAGAACCTCTTAGAACAGCCTTCACGGGGTTCTGGTTCTTCAGGGCTTATAAGCGATGCTCTAGGGCTCTCATCAGGGGATGATCTCGGCTCAGCCCCGGGGGTGGTCCTGAGCATCAATGCTAGGCTTGGTGCCGGTGCCCGTCCTGGTTGTGCATATGATCCTCCGGTGGTGAGGAGAGTATACCCTGCTCAAACAATCCGATCGACATCCTCTTCATGTCGATCCTTGCTCCAAGCTGCCATGTAGATGTTGAGCCGATCCTTGAATGTCTTGGTCTGGCTCCGGGTTAGGGGCAACTCTTGAAAGGAATCTGTGCTCTTGAAAGGAATCTGTGCTGTCTAGCATGAGATGAGAGGAGCCTGCCAACAGATTGTTTGAAATGGGAAGGATATTCTATTCTGGTCATCCCGCTGGCTGAATTCTGATATTGTCCTTGCAGATCATGCCATTGTCGACCTTTAAGGTGATGATCTTAAGCTTTCTGTCGTGGAGGCTAGGACGCTGACGGCAATTGGAACTTCAAGTTTCTGTGGCGGTCCCTTCCCCACCACATCATTGGTCTCGTCTCCAGCATGGAGCCGCCGTGCGACACCCAAGGAGAGGACGACATCATTTGGGGTCCAGACCCTCGCGTGAGATTCACTTTGAAGACGGTTTACGAGAGTTTAGCCAGTGCAGGACACAACATCGTGCATGACATTTGGAAGACCGTTTGGTGCTGGACGGGCTCGAACCGTATCAGGCACTTCCTATGGCTGGTTGCTCATCATCGGATCCTGATGAATGCAGAATGGCGCAAGAGACACCTTGCGGCTGTTGATGAGTGCCAGAGATGCAGGATAACATTGAGGACACGCTCCATGTTGTCTGGGATTGCCGATTGGCGAGGGAGGTTTGGTCCCTTTTTATCCCACCTGAGCTCGCTCCACACTATATTTTCTGACAGCTTGCAGATTTGGCTCCAGAGGGGCCTCAAGAACAATGATTTTGTACTCATATTTGGCATCATCATCTGGATTCTCTGGAAGGCGCGCAATGAGGCAATTTTTTAGAATAAACTTGCGACATGTGATCAGCTTCGCCTACAAGTCCTTTATTGGATCACCTGGGTTCGAGGGATAATGAGAGTGGACTTGCAAGTGATCTCAAAAGTGGCCATACGGCGCATTGAAACTCACATCGGATGGCAGGCAAGGCCGAGTGACTGTATTACGATTAATACAGATGGGTCTATGCTCTGTCCTCACTCCCAAGAAGCGGCAGGGGGCATCCTCCGTACCCACCTGGGACACCCGGTGGGCACCTTTGCTGTGAACCTCGACCGGTGTTCCATTATGAGAGCCGAGCTCCGTGCCGTTGAGTTTGGGCTTCTGATTGCTTGGGATAGAGGCTATAAGAAGGTCCACCTACTGTTTGATTCCCTGGCGGCTGTCACGGCCATCCTTGGGGATCCGGAGGAAGATTCCAGACATGGTCAGACCCTCGACAACATTAATGAGCTCCGTAGCAGAAACTGAGAAGTCACCATCTCCCACATCTATCGAGAAGACAACATAGTCGCGGATCTGCTTTCCCACCACGGTCACACTCTTGATTTTGGTTTTCATATTGATTGTACCTATCCCATCGAGGTTGATAGAGCTATTTGGAATGATCATATAGGGACCTGTTTTCTCAAAACTATTTCGATGAATGAATAAGGGTGCTTTGCACCCGCTTTTCTACAAAAAAAAATATAAGAACAAATCATTGTCGCATGTCATTACTTATATAAAACTAAAACCTAATTCTAATATAATAAAAATTCCTTTCCTTAATTACTTCCCCCTTCTTCGGTTCGGCGTTGTTTTTTCTTCTCCGACCGATTCAATCCAACGTTTGATTGTTCATACTTTTTCAATCCTGCCGACAATATAGTATTTTCACGTACGATTATGGTGGGATTTAGTTGCGATTGAATGCAATTGATTGAAGGGATTATGGTCGAATTTATGGTTACATTACATGTAATAGTATCATTTTGGTTGAAATTTTTTTTGGTTTATTTATTATTTTCAAGGTTTTTCTAATGTGGTAACCTCCCCGCCAATTTTTTGTGATTGTTGTACTAGCCAAGTTGGGTATACTAGGAAATCTAGCTATCTTAAGAGTGTCCTAGTACATCGCCATCTAGACATCCAACCTAATAAAGCATGTATGACACATATTTGTTCCTACACTGCCAGCAAGATAGGACAAGCATAATTTCATATTTCATTTCAGCCAAAATTCATAATCAAAGGTAACCAAGACAATCATAATTTAGATTTCATTTCCACCCAAATTCGTAATAAAAACTAATCATGACTGAATTCGTTTCTACTACCATTGTGCTAGGACATGCATAACAAATCCTAACACTAAAATCCGAAAGTCTTTCAAACCAAAAATCATAATCCAACGAATATATATCATTTCCTATATTGTACTAGTTCTAGTGGTACAAAATCCAAAAGTCTAAAAATAAGGAAAAACCATAGAATGGCATTATACTATCAGCAATGAAGCTTCATCAACTCCTCCTCGTGCTCAAAATATTTCTTGTTCGCATCATCTAGGACATGCATAACAAATCCTAACACTAAAATCCGAAAGTCTTTCAAAACCAAAAATCATAATCCAACGAATATATATCATTTCCTATATTGTACTAGTTCTAGTAGTACAAAATCCAGAAGTCTAAAAATAAGGAAAAACCATAGAATGACATTATACTATCAGCAATGAAGCTTCGTCAACTCCTCCTCGTGCTCAAAATATTTCTTGTTCGCATCATCTAGAAATAATTCATCACCTCTACAATCCTCTTCGGACTGCATTTACTGTATACAACTTCTACAATAATTCCTGTAAAATTCAAAATTTGGATTAGAAATCAGAGTGCCCTAGTACATGCAAGTCACATTTGCAGCAGCAATTAGAGTGTCCTAGCACACAATTGCAGCAATCCTAATAACCTAGTACACAAATGCATTTACTGTTTACAGAAATTAAAGTGTCCTACTCCTAGTACACAACTACATTAGGAATCAGAGTGTCCTAGTACATGCAAGTCACAATTAATTAATTTGATTGTCAACTTTCATTGGTAGACCACAAAAACATCAATCTCAGCAAGTCACAGAAATCAGAGTGTCCTAGTACACAATTGCAACATAAAATAGAGTGTCCTAGTACATGCAAGTCACAGTTAATTAATTTGATTGTCAACTTCTATTGCTAGACCACAAAAACATTGATCTCAGCAAGTAACAGAAATATCGATCTCATCAAGTCAACAATTTACACAATGTGCAAACACAACTATGTTCTACAATAAAAACGGTGTACTGCATGATTTAATCTAAAAAGGAATTACCTTAAAGAAGTCGTTTCAGGTTTGTCATGCGGTGGTCGTCGTAAGTTCTGTTTCTTCAAGAAACGCCGATGGAAATTGGCAATGGCGGAATCGCGGAGCCTCTCTGTTTCTTCGTGCAATCAACAATGGGGGTAACAACTTTGAGAGAGAATCAACAATGGGGTGGGGGGAATCGGCGTTGGGTGGGAGAGGTATTCAGCGGCACGGTGCTGGAATAGCTGTCAATGAACCACACTGATTTCCAACAAATCCTTTTCCTGAAAGTGAACGACTGTAAAATCGGCGGAAAAAGAAGGTGGGGTGGGGGGATTCGACAGTGGGTGGGTGGAATTGGCGTTGAGTGGGAGGAAATGGCGGTGGGGTGCTGGAAATCAGCGTTGGGGGTAAGACTTGAGAGAGTTACGGCGGCATTGGGGGAAATCTTTTGGAACTGGAAAAGGGTTTTGTACGGTTTTTGTGGTGGAAAATTAATTAGTTTTTTCTTCTCTTAGCTAATTTTTATTCATTTAATAATTGGAAAAATCTCAGCCATCGGTTTTGATCTAATGACTGTTATTAATTTCGTCTACTAGATCAAATAAGGGGTTTGATCCCCCTATATGCTCCGTAATTATACCTATGAATTATGGGTAAATATTAGTGTGAGAACTCTTTACTATTTATTATATAGGGGAGGGATTAGCATCCAAAGTTTTGCAAGGTTTGGAAAGTTCCAAACTTTTTCAAACCATTAGATCTAGGTTGAGGGGTATTCAGAACTTTAGACACATAATTAAATTATTATATTTAAATTAAATATTTTAATAATTCCAGTCACAAACTTAATATGTGACAAATTAGTCATTGAACTTTGAATACATGACAAATCAGTCACTAAACTTGAATATGTGACAAATCAGTCACTAAACTTGAATATGTGACAAATCAGTCACTAATCTTGAATATGTGACAAATCAGTCACTCTTCTTCAACTTAGGTCTCTTTCCAGCAAGGACTAACTTCCAATTGCAGGGGGTCTTCCTTCTCTTTTCGCTTCTTCTTCCTCCTCTCTTGCTTCCTCCTTTGTACCAAAATAATAACCAAAACCTGAAGCTTACGAAATGGTGTTAGGTAATCAATCCCTTTGCAATCGGAGAGGAAGAAGTAGGACCCAAACTTGGAGGAGATGGTGGGTTGGATCCGACCCACCAGCTCGGTGGCGGAGCGGAACTCGAGAGAACCGACGTAGGTGGAGGCAAGAAGAGGGGTGAAGATCGGCGACCGTCTCGTGCCGAAATCTAGTGCTCTGAAGATAACCTTTCTACCTGCAGTTGTTGGTACTTGGGGACATACCAGATCTGGTCGGCGGAGAGGGAGGTTTTGAGGAGTGTGATCAGATCGGAGAAGGAGGAGAAATGGGCTTGGATAGGAGAACAAGAGAGCATGGGGAAATCGTAAACAAAGAGCTTGTGTCGATCGAGGAGAAGGCGGCGGCTGTAGGAGATAAGAAAAGAAGAGATAGTTGTTTTGGGTGAAATAGATTAGGGTTAATGATTTTTTTACAATCCCGAAAATACCCTCCAGTTTTTGGTTGGAACTGAGTCCAAACCAGAAAGTTTGGACGCAGGTCCAGTGCCTCTTATATAAGAACTCGAATCTTGACCATTTAAAAATAAATTATCTAATAGTATCTAATATACCAAAAAGTATTTAAATAATCAGTAATACAATTGAAAAAACTAATTGTAACGCCCTGTTTTTGGCCTTGGGTCGAGTGTTGAGCGCAAAGGTTCAAGATGGGAGAAATGTAGTGCTACTCCTACTACTACTGTTGTTCAGAGACAATGAACAACGAGCATGGGGCTCAGTCCACGATCATTGTTTGATGGTATACAATGGGCGTTATGCTAACCTTAAAGGCCTGCGTAGGATGTTAGTGTTGGTGACCACCCACGAGTTTGCGCAACCCCATATGATCTTATTGGTACTAGCAGTCCTTGTAATCATACTGCCATACTTGTATGTCTCGATGACCATACTAGTAATATCTTATAGACCATGTTGGGTTCCATAGACCAAGCTATTTAGGGGTTGTCGACACTACTAGCTTATGACTAATTATTGGATTCTGCTTGATGGTTTATGCTTATTGTACTAGTTATTAGTAAATTACTTATAATGCTTACTAGTAGATATCCAATGCTTATCACTGGCCTCATTTTCTTTCTTTGTGTGTTTATGGTGCTCGATGTTGAGAGCAGACCGTCATGCCACCTAGGAGAGGGAGAGGAGGAAGATCCGAACAACATGTAGATCCTTTTGTGCATGCTAGGAACTGGACCCACTTTACTTTTCACTATAATTTTTGTGATTTTTTGGGATTTCTTTTAGCCTTTTTATTGTCATCGACATAGTATGCTTTATTGGTTGATTACCTCTCATTGGTTATTAGTATTGGTTTGTTTATATTATCAGTTATTAGCAATGCATGGATGGTTCTTAACTTTATTGGAAATTGGTGTTGCATGTGGTTAGGTAGTATCTCGGTTTAGAATTGCTATGGTTGAACTAATAGTTCTGTAGAAGTTTTTTAGGGTGAGTAGTTACTAATATTATAAGAGCATGGTTGTTCTCTGCATCATAGGTACCTCAACTGAGAGTTAGTATTCCACATTCGTGTCAGCATCGAAGTTATGGGGGTAATGTATCATTGTTTGTGATTATGGTTGTAAAAAGGGGATATGGGGAAATGATTTTTTTAAAGGTTTTGAAAATGTTATGGGTCATTAAGTTTCATTCTCTTCCTCTAAAGACTATCGTGAGCATGATATCACCCAAGGGAATGAGAGTACGCATGTTAGTCCACCACCTACACCAGATCCAGATTTTAGCCGCTTGATGAAGATGGGTGAGGTTATCTTTATGGGTAACACTGCTGACTCCTTCGTGGGCGGAACAACAACCTATCTTAATATCCATTTTGGTCAATTACTCGCATGTTTGAGGACTAATGATTAGTGGAAATCACCAATTTCTTAATTACATATTGATATTGTTCCAGCCTCGTCGTCTGGCCCAATAGTGGAAGCCCAAGCCTGTTGGTCTTCAGAGAGCGGTGTACCTCGAAAGTAGTAGTGCGGGTAGTTAGTTCAAGGGAAGGAGAGGCGATCAGTTTAAGGAATGGGAAGTGAGACGAGTAACGTACCGCGGAGCGTTTGTCCGCTGGGTAAAAGTGTTGTCCCCTGGTTAATGGGGTGTACGGGGGGTATTTATAGTACCCCTGTCTTGGTCGCCAAGGTTGAATCCTGGCCACTCGTTTGTAGTCTCCGTAAGATGTTGACACGTGTTCGTCTTATCCTGGAACCCTAAGAGCCGCCGAGACTGGGCCGTCGCTTTGGGCCTCCCTCTACTTCCTGGGCCTGCTTGCTTGGCCCGCCTGGACTGTCGCCTAGGTCCAACTCCTCAGCACTAGTGGCTGTGTTTAGGACGCCGTGTGGGCCGCCGTGTGGGCCCTTGAGATTCCGCCGGGCCAGGCCCATCAATTGCCCCCAAGCCTTTAGCCGAGCTTTGCTTGGTTGAGGGATTACCTATAGCTTGGACCGCTTGCCTTGTGATCGTCGCAGGAGGACCCATCAATTGCCCCCAAGCCCTTAGCCGAGCTATGCTTGGCTGAGGGCTTCTGGCCGCTTGTGCCATGTCGCTTTGTCGCCCCTACTTTCCTTCATCTCCTTGATTTCTTGGCCTTTGGCCTTTTGTTAGATCGCCCTTGTTTTCGTGTCTTATATCGCCTTCGATCCTTTATCGCTGCTGCCAACCACGTCTGACCTTCGTTTCTCACGTGCTCTTCTATCTCTCAGGGTATTGTGATCTTTTACTCTCTAGCTTGCCGGAGAAGCTGGGGAAATCGGGGTATTTTAGTAATTGCCCAAAAGTCATCATTACCTTATCCTTCCAAACGTCCTCTCAACCGCGCGTGCCCCCAATGAAACGTCGCGACGGTTCCGTTTCCCGCCAGCACATCCCATCAGCCGCGCGTGCTCCCCACTCATCCACCGCGACGGTTCCATTTCCCGCCTACTGGACTTCCTATATAAACCCTACTCTTACCGTCTTCCTCCTTTTTTTACTCCTTTTCTACTGCCTCATCTCACTGTTTTTACTGTCCCTTAGCTTCAACTGTCTCCTCCTTCTTCCGATGACCGGAAAAAATGACCTTTCCTCCCCTTTACTCCTTTTTCAGATGTCTGGAGCTCCCCGACGCCCACCTGGTACGTGACTCCTCCTTTCCTTCTCACTCTCATTGTAGTCCAACTCCCTGTCGTGTGTTCCTTTTCTTTTCTGCTTCTTGCTGCCTTTCTTGAACCATGGACTCCGACACTGATAGCCAGAACCAGAGCCATTCTTACTCTGCGGGCACTGATCCTTCACCTTCCCCTTCCCCTTCTCCTTCTTCTTCTCCTTCTAACCAATCCCCAGAGCGGGTATCCCTAGATCCTCCTCCACCAGCCGAAACTTCCTCGGCCCAAGTTTCCGACATGGCAGATGAAATTTTTGACGACTCTCCCGCCCTTCCTTTCTGGGGTCCTCATCAAATAGGGTTCGAGCGGGCCCGTCATGGTGTTGAGATTGATCCCGAGGCGAACAAGGTCACCGGGTCTTATTCTATTGGCAACTGGCGGTCTGTGTGGAAGGAAGCTGCCTGCGATGAGCGCACGGTCGTTGGCCCGGGCTACTTTCCTTCAGGGTCCGTTGAGAGAATCGCCCACGTTCTCCCGTTCGCCATGCTGCCATCCTCCTGGGAGTTCGCCGTGGCCTCCCGCCTTTCTACCATCGGCAATTGCCCTCCTGGGTGGCACGGCATCTGGACTGAGGCTTTCACCAACGGTCTTCGCCTTCCACCATCTTCGTTCGTGATTGATCTGCTTCAATGCTTTGGTGCCTCTCTTGGCGCCTTCAATGTCGGGTGTTGGGCCTCGGCTTCTGCTTTTGAGTGCAGCTGTGTGACTAAAAAGATCGCCCCCACTCTTCGACTGTTTCAGCTGATTCACTATGCCAAACACACGTCAAATGGCATAAGTTTTGTTCGTCGGCCTGATCTCTCCCCAAAGGGAACCTATTCATCGCCTAAGCCTCGTCCTACCTGGTACCATTCTTTTTTCTATTTCTGGCCCAGCGTCACAGATCGCCACTGGGCCTCTCTTCTTCCATCTACCTGGTCCTCCGGCGACGTGAGCCATTTCAACACCGAGCTCGATCCTACCCCTGATGAAATACTCCTGCGTCGCCAAATCCTCCTCGACTGTCATCACTTATCGACCACCTCTGGCCTAAGGACCGCTCAGGCAGGGATACGAGGAGGTATATTCTATGCGTAGGCGATGCTGATTGTTCTCTCCTACCTTAGTTAGTGTGGTCTTTGTTTATCCCTTGGATCGCCGGTGTCGCATCTTTTAGGAAATACACAAACTTCATATCTCCGCCCACGTCTTCTTGCTTCTTATTTTTACCTGTTATACTCACACATGTATTAATTTCTTCTGCATATATTAATTTTTTGTGTCTATTTTTCTTTCAGGATCCGTGAGCCTTTCTGGCTGTCTCCTCACCACCACCGCACGCGGGCTTGTTGGCGAGACTCGCCCTGCACGCTCAGAGCCCGCTTCAGCCGTTCCCACTTCTACTCAGCCTGAGAAGTCTAAGGGGAAGAGGAAAATGACCGAGGCGGAAGAAGGCATCCCTTCCACCAAAAGGAAGAAGAAAGCAGGGGCTTCTAAGTCGAGAAAGAAGACGGGCGAGAGCTCCAGTCGCCTTCCTCCTTCCCCCCACCCGTGGTGGAAGTTGAGGATGATGATACTGAGACCCCGCTCCGTCGCTCGCGTCACCAATCTCCTCGAGCAGACAATGATCAGCCTGCCCCTGAAGATACTCTAGCATATGACGACTCCTACCTCCCCAACGAGCCTATTCTTCGTCCTCAGGACCCAGCACATCCCGAGTCAGAGCCTGCTGCGGAGCTTGATCTTCGCCCCACTGAGCCCGCTGGTGACCATTCCCGACCGCCCTCGGTTAACGTTGATCGCGCCCGCCGAGCTGCCTGGACGGGGCGGGCGAATGCTGTCTTTGATCACCCTGCCCCTGCCGGTCGCGAGGGTGAGGGCCGTTTTTGCCTGTCCTACTTCGCAGTCGTCCATCCGGTGGCATCCCACATATCGCCCCGGTTGGCGAGTGATATTGCGGAGGAATTCTCCCGGGGCATCTATGATGGGGTTACCGCCCCTGGAGAAGGCACGGAGATCCCCGATTTGCATGGAGTGACTTCTTGCCGACTTCTTCAGGTATTGTAGAATGTTTTCCATCGGCTTGCTCGTTTTGTTCCGTTGCCATGGTTCGTCACTTTTTCTCTTACCCTTCTCATAATTATTCTGTCATATAGGCACTTGCCGAGCTCGGCGACCTGTCCTTTGCATGCAAGCACATGCAAGAGGAAAACCAGAAGCTGAAGGAGGAGGCAGAGAACTTACGCTCCCTGCGTATGGATCTTACTCGTTATCACAACGAGGAGAAGGTTTATCTGCTTGTCTCTCTCCCCCTTTTTTATTCTAATTCAGACCATCGCCTCGCGATCCTGCTGAAACCTTTTACTGTTTATTGATTCTAGCGCCGAGCGGATGCGGCGACTTCTACTGCCGGCTCTTTGAAGGAAAGTCTGGCCGAGGCAACTGAGCGGATCGGCCAACTGGAAGGGGTCCAGGAGGACTTACAGGCTGCGAATGAGCGTGTTACTGCCCTTGAGGCTGAGCTGGAGGAAGCGACCGTCAAAATCGATCAGGTGGAGGAGATAACCGCTGAAAGGGACAGCGCGAAAGAGCTACTCAACGACTCTCTGGCGGCACAATCGGCGGCGGATCGCGATCTTGAGGCTGCTAAGGCTCAATACGATGAGGCCGTTGCTTACTATACCCATGCTCTCGGCGAGAGTATGCGTGTGGTAATGCGTAGCTGTCGTAACGAGTTCTACGAGATTTTTCCCAACAAGGGTTGGCCTGGACGGAAGATGGTGCGGGCTGTTCTTCGCGGCCTTAACCGCCACAGCTGCGGGGTTCCCGACCCAGTTGACGCTGAGGAAGAAACTTATTTCCGAGACGCCGATCACTTGCAGCGTGAAGTGGTGGCGGCAGACGCTGAGTATATTACGGCTACTCGCCGTAGTCGCAACCTGCCTGATTTGAACCCTGACGGCTCGGAGGTTCAGCCGCCATCCTCTGACCTTGCTCCCTCAACCAGCGGCAAAGACCTTGAAGACCGGCGGGAAAGACTCCAACACCAAGGACCCATGATTCTGCCTTTGATTTCTTGTTTTTACTGTTTTCTTTTCAGACAATTGACTTCATGTTCTTACTTGTTGTTGTTATTGCTCTCTTTTTTATAACATTTGCCACTTAGCTTCTACTTGCGTATTCTTAGCCTTGGTCTCATATCTTGTGTCGCCCTTCTTGACTGCTTTGCCTCCTTTCTTCGTTGGCTATACGTTATACTGATAGTTTTGCTACCCTTAGGTCATACGCGGCGATTTGTTAATGCCCTTAGGTCTTATATAGCGATCTCAATGCCCTTAGGTCTTACATGATACTTTCGATGCCCTTAGGTCTTACACGGCGATTTGTTAATGCCCGTAGGTCTTACATAGCGATCTCAATGCCCTTAGGTCTTATATGATAATTTTGCTGCCCTTAGGTCTTATGCGGCAATTTGTTAATGCTCGTAGGTCTTACATAGCGATCTCAATGCCCTTAGGTCTTATATGATAATTTTGCTGCCCTTAGGTCTTATGCGGCGATTTGTTAATGCCCGTAGGTCTTACATAGCGATCTCAATGCCCTTAGGTCTTATATGATAATTTTGCTGCCCTTAGGTCTTATGCGGCGATTTGTTAATGCCCGTAGGTCTTACATAGCGATCTCAATGCCCTTAGGTCTTATATGATAATTTTGCTGTCCTTAGGTCTTATGCGGCGATTTGTTAATGCTCGTAGGTCTTACATAGCGATCTCAATGCTCTTAGGTCTTATATGATAATTTTGATGGTGAAACAGCATTTTCAGGATTAAATAACGAGGCATCTGGTAACTTCATTAAAACCAATATTGTTTATAAGTACTTTTTAATCATAATACCGCCTAAGATGCATGGAATTCCATGTTTTGGAAACCTTTGTGCCATCCAGCTCTGCTAGCTTGAAGGTATTGGCCCCTATTACTCGCCGTACTCTATACGGTCCCTCCCATCCGGGATTGAGCTTGGCTGCCCCGACCGCTGGCCTAAAGATTTTTCACAGTACCAAATCATTGAGCGCGATGTGATGTGGTCGGAGTTTTAGATTATATCGCCTGGCCAGCTGTTCCTTTTCGGCGATCAGCCGCATCTGCGCCTTTTCTCTTCTTTCCTCAATCATGTCCACGTTAAGCATCAATTCTTGTTCGTTGACCTCGTCCCTGTATTCCTGTATCCGTATAGATGGAATTGAAATCTCCACCGGGAGGACCGCCTCAGTCCCATATGTCAATGTATAGGGAGTCTCGCCTGTCGCCGTTTTATAAGCCGTACGATGAGCCCATAGTACGTGATCAAGCTCCTCGACCTAGACACCCTTACATCCATCCACTCTTTTCTTTAAACCCTGCAGGATAAGTTTGTTGGCCGCCTCTGCCTGTCTGTTGGCTTGTGGGTAGGCGACTGAGGCGAATCGTAGATTTATCTTTAAATCATCACAAAATTCTTTAAAGACTTGTGAGTCGAATTGAGTACCATGATCACAGATAATACTTTCTGGTATTCCGAATCTGGTGACGATACTTTTAAACGAGAACTTTTGTATCTGCTTAGCGGTGATACTTGCCACTGCTTCTGCTTCAACCCACTTGGTGAAATAATCAACCGCCACGATGAGGAATTTCCTTTTTCCTGAGGCTTCTGGGAATGGGCCTAGGATATCCATTCCCCACCTCGCGAATGGCCATGGGCTGACATTCGCCTGGAGCGTTGTTGCTGGCAACTTGTGATAACTTGCAAATTCCTGACACTTATGGCATTTCTTCACCAGCCTCCTTTCTCATTGTTGGCCAATAGAAGCCCTGGTAAATTAAGTTCCTTTCTAAACTTCTCGTTCCCAAGTGAGTGTCGCACACACCTGAATGTACTTCCTCCAGAGCCCAAGCTGCATCCTCCTCTCCCAGGCATCGCAAGTATGGACCCATGGCTGACTTTCGGTACAGCTCACCCCCTAATATAGTACATCTTCCTGCTTTTCGCCGGAGTTTGGTCGCCTCTAACGAGTCGCTTGGTACAGTGTCGTTATCCAAGTATTGGATAATAGGTGTTCGCCAGTCGCTTTTCTCAATTCCGTTGATCATGTGGAAACACTACTTCATCCTTGTTTCCTTCTCCACTGTGACCATTCGCCCTTCTTCAAAATCTGTCGTCGTTGCTAATTTTGACAATGCGTCCGCGTGGCAATTTTCTACCCTAGCAATCTGGGATATAACCACCCTTTTGAATTCCGATATAAGCAATTTTACCTCATCAAAATAGGGGAGGAGCGACTCCTCCTTTATCTCAAAGCTCCCATTAACTTGGTTGACTACTATCGCCGAGTCTGAGAAAACTTTGATGTTAGTAACTCCCATACTCTTAGCGATTCGTAAGCCAGCCTCCAATGCCCCATACTCTGCTGCGTTGTTGGTTCGACTAGTTGCGAATCGCAGTGCCACCTCGTGGAGGATCCCACCAGGAGACCTTAGGACTATTCCCGCGCCTGATCCTCCCTTACTCGAGGCGCCGTTCGTAAATAACGTCCACTCATCGCCTTCTTAAGTATCCTCTTGCACTGCCCCCTCGACTACAAAGTCCGCAAGGACCTGGGCTTTGATCGCCGTTCGTGGCTGGTATCGAATGTCATATTCGCTTAACTCAATCGCCCACTTAGCTAATCGCCCCGCCACGCTCATAGATCTCAACGCATTTTTAATCGGAAGATTCGTGAGTACATGTATTGTGTGTGCCTGAAAATATGGTCGCAGCTTTCTGGCCGCACAAACCACAGCATACGCCATTTTTTCTATCGCCGGATACCTTGTTTCGGCGTCGACTAAGGTCTTACTTGTGTAAAAAATAGGGTGTTCGGCTTTGTCCTCTCTTCGAACCAAAACCGCACTAATTGCCTTTGGAGAGATTGCGATATAGAGAAATAGATCTTCATTTAACTTTGGAGATGCAAGTACAGGAGGGGTAATTAAAAATTGCTTCAGCTCTTCAAAAGCCTTGTTACATTTGTCATTCCATGCAAACTTTGATGCATTCTTCAAGGTCACAAAAAACGGGGAACAGCGATCCTGGGAATGAATCGGTTGATTGCCGTCAGTCTTCCAGATAAAACCTGAACCTCCTTCACGGTCTTCGGGGGTGCCATTGCTGTAATCGCTGTGATCTGCGCTGGATTAGCTTCTATTCCTCTTCTGGTTATGAGGTATCCCAGAAACTTTCCTGATGTCGCCCCGAACACACACTTCAAAGGGTTCAACCTCAGCGAATACTCCTGCAGTGTATTGAAGGTTTCCCTTAAGTCAGCCAAGTGATCGTCAGACTTCCCACTTTTGACCAAGAGGTCATCCACATATGCTTCCAAGTTTCGGCCGAGCTGCTTGGCGAAAACTGAGTCGATCATCCTTTGGTAAGTCGCGCCAGCATTCTTGAGTCCAAATGGCATTACCCGGTAGCAGCAGTAGTTCGTCGTGGGCGTCATGAATGCCGTCTTCTCTTGGTCTTGCTCGTTGAAAGGTATCTGATGATAGCCTGAAAACATGTCTAGGAAGGATAGCATTTCATTATTCGCTGTTGCATCTACTAGCTGCTCTATGTTGGGCAGCGGGTACGGGTCTTTGGGACAGGCGTCATTTAGGCTGGTGAAGTCGACGCACATTCGCCATGCCCCTGACGACTTCTTCACAAGAACCACATTAGCTAACCATTCAGGATACTGTACTTCCCTGATAAATCTTGCCTTCAGAAGCTTTTCTACTTCAATCGCCACCGCCTGCTGCCTTTCTCTGCAGATGTTCCACCGCTTTTGTTGTACTGGGCGACTCCCGGGCTCAATCACAAGAGAGTGTTGGATGATGTCTGGAGCGATTCCCGGCATGTCACTTGGTGACCACGCGAACAGGTGTGAAAATTCTCGGAGCAACCCAACCAACTCTTGCCTCCTTTCGTCGCTTAGATAGGATGATACCCGGACTATCCTGCTTTCATCCTCATCAAAGAGCGGTATTGGGACGTCCGATTCTGCTGGTACAACTCTTTCTCCTCCATTTTCCACCTCCAAGCTTATGGTGAGGCAGGTGCTTTTAGTCGCCGCCCTGTAACACCTTCTGGCGATGTCCGGGTGCCCCCAGGCAAAACCTATCCCTTCCTTTGTGGCGAACTTCATCACTTGGTGCACTGGGGAGGAGATTGCCTGGAAGGCGGCGAGCGCCGGTAGCCCGAAGATCATGTTGTACGTGGATTGACAATCCATGACATGGAAGTCAATGGATCGGGTGACCTGCAAGTCTCCGTCCCCGATGGTTATCGCCATCGTGGCAATTCTCTTGATGGGGACTGTGTGCCCTGAAAATCCTGAGATGGTAGTTAGCTTCTTCTTGCTATCTTCATTGTCCAGATGCTCCTTAAGCCGGGCGAAGACATCACCCTTCTTGTCTTGTGATTCTCCTTTTCCGCGGCGATCATCTTCTTGCGGCTTGTTTTTCCGCTTTGAGCTGACAATGAAATCCCTGAGACGTCCTTCGCTTATCCACCTTTCGATTTCATTTTTCAATTCTCTGCAATCTTCAGTGGTATGCCCATGAGAGTCATGGAAATCGCAGAACTTCTGGCGACTTCGCTGATCCGCTGGGGTGAACATTAGTCCCGGCCAGTTGATGGTATGTCCCTTATGCTGCATATACAGCAGGATCTTTCTTCGCGATTCCGAGAGTGGTGTGTAATCCGCTCTTTCTTCTTGGTATCCCCTCTCCTGGTAACCCCTTTGCTCTTCAGGGCGATATCTCCTGTATGGCGGTTTCTCGGAGGGCTGCCATTTGGCCTGCTTGTTCCCTGTAACGGGCTTTTCTTCCCTCTTCGCCGCTCCTTGTAAGGGTTCTGCTAACTGCTCCTCAATCAAAATAATTTTATGCACCCTGGTTTCCAAGTCGGACAACGACTTTGGAGCCACCTGTAGCAGCGACTCTCGCAGTGTGCCATTATGGGTCGACTGGAATAAACTGGCCGCAGCGATTTCATGATCTACCCTCTTGATGGATTGGACGACCCCAGTCCACTCATCAAAGAATTCCTTCAGCGACTGGTTCGGCTTTTGCCTCAGGCTCACCAGTGCTTGCAACGGGACCGTCCTTGTTTTCTTGCACTCATACTTCTGTGAGAAGATCCTCGCGAAACCCTCCACGACGTTATGATGCCTTCCGGTAGATTCATGTACCACTCCCTAGCTCGCCCCCCAAGCGTCGCTGGAAAAGCCCTGCAATATGCGGCATCGCCGGCTTGCTGCATTTGCATGGCGATCTGGAAGGCTTGAAGGTGCTCGTCCGGGTCGCCTGTACCTACATACCTATCTAGGTTGGGCGGCACCAACCCTTTTGGTAGTGGCTCAGCGAGTATCGCCCTGGACAGAGGTTGGCGAACTGCCAACTGTGCAGGTGAGATTTGAGTAGCCGGGAGGAACTGTTTAATACCTCGAGATGAGAGTCCTGCGGCGACTGCCTGTCCCGAGTGTTGGCCCCGAGGGCTTGAGCTTGCTGAGCGATCACCGTCTTCAACATTTGGGTAAGCTCAGCATTTTGCTGCTCAAGGGACCGGAATCGCTGCTCCAACAGTTCATAGGCATCGCCGGCAGGAATAGTACTTTGAGACTCCGAGTCGCCTTCGAATTCGCGCTCCATGTTTCTAGTGAGATTTGGGTCTGCACGGGAACCTGGGTTGATGTGCTTGACCGGTGTTACTCCATCTCCTCCTTCACCATCCTCGCCCAGCAGAGTGGGAATCGCTGATGAAGTCATTCGCCTTGAAGAGTCGCCTGATCGCCCCTATCTGGCGCGCCAATTGTTCCAGCCTCGTCGCCTGGCCCAATAGTGGAAGCCCAAGCCTGTTGGTCTTCAGAGAGCGGTGTACCTCGAAAGTAGTAGTGCGGGAAGTTAGTTCAAGGGAAGGAGAGGCGATCAGTTTAAGGAATGGGAAGTGAGGCGAGTAACGTACCGCAGAGCGTTTGTCCGTTGGGTAAAAGTGTTGTCCCCTGGTTAATGGGGTGTACGGGGGGTATTTATAGTACCCCTGTCTTGGTCGCCAAGGTTGAATCCTGGCCACTCGTTTGTAGTCTCCGTAGGATGTTGACACGTGTTCGTCTTGTCTTGGAACCCTAAGAGCCGCCGAGACTGGGTCGCTTTGGGCCTCCCTCTACTTCCTCGGCCTGCTTGCTTGGCCCGCCTGGACTGTCGCCTAGGTCCAACTCCTCAGCACTAGTGGCTGTGTTTAGGACGCCGTGTGGGCCCTTGAGATTCCGCCGGGCCGGGCCCATCAAATATATATGCTTAGAGTTAATTATTACCTATTTTTTTTTTAAATCAAAAGAACGGCATGCATGCTGAGAAGTAGTAGTCAACAATTACAAACTCCCCATCCCATGGATATAAAAATGGAGTAGATTCTCCTTCCCACGTAAAACACGGTAATTATTAAACAAGTAGAGTTCAATTGTCGATTAGGGGTAGGGAGTTTTTTATCATAAAAAATATTGGAATATCAGCCAACTAGATTGGTAAAGGTGAGATTGAAAATTCAAATTTGATACGCATACGCATGCAGTAATAGTGGCGCACGTTCGTTCCAGTCACATTGTTGGTTCTATCGTGAATTAAAAGCAGTCCTCCATCTAGAAGACTAGAGGAGTCAATGTCATACCAATAACTGGGGAAGCTATTTTGGCCAAACAAGGTGGCAGTCGGCAGAGTCCTTGTCATACCAATAACCAAAAATAAAGTAAATGCGACAAGAAACCACAAACTCAAATCCAACAAGTGAGGAAAACCGAATCTTTCAATCTTTGCTGCCTTCAATTCAGCTACTCAAGCCCCAAAATTTTTTTTTTTGTTGCTAGCTCTATTTTAGTCCGCCTCGGTGGAACTCTCTTCTCATTCGTCCGATCTCATTAACAGATGTGGAAACTGCTTCAGTGACTGAACTCCTATCTGCGGTGTCAATTTTTTTTCCTTCTTTTTTAAATTTCCGCAGCTCTTTTAATTTGTGTAAATGGATAATTAAATAGGCGTATACGAAACAGTATACACCTCTCATTCTGTATTTTTTTTTGCCAATGAGCGGGAAGTGGGGAGGTCAGATTTTTTTTTGCAAAAGGGGTTAAGTTGGTTTAGGTATAGGTAAACAACAAATATATCTAAAGGATATTCTTCTTCATCCCTCTCCAAAAGGATACTACTCTTGATCTTTTACCCCATTCTAACAATGGATTGGAACAACCCCGACCATATTTGGGATTTTAACATGAATGAAGAAGAGTTAAGCTTTGGGAACTCTTACCAATGAAAGGTTTAGTGTTTCAAAATAAGAATGTGGTATAAGAAGAAAAGGGTGTACATGATGAATAAGAAATGGATGTACAAGGTGTGTCTCCCTAAGAACCCATCGAAATCCAAGACGACTAACAAGAAACACATCCCACTTATATTGATTTAGAAGAAGAAGAAGAACATGTGTAGTGAAGACCAAGTTAACTGTCAGTAAATGGAAAGTACATGTTTAGTAGTGTTTTGGTAATGGAAGAAGACGATTTTTGGTGGGTCAACCTCACGTATATACTCTGATTTCTTAAGGATTAATTAGGGATTAACCTTTTATGGTTGCAGCTAGGTATGTGATACTTTGTTTCTTCCCTTGCAGCCAAAGTGATAGGTCCTAGTGATGTCGATGAGTGGGAGAAGCTGTAGTTTGCCACTCCCGATCTTGCGAAGCGGTTTTACAATGACTATACACAATCGCACGAGGTCAGTACTTAGAATTGACAGTCGAAAGCCTTCTCGCAGAAGAATAACAACGGAAGATTTAAGTACATCCAATTCGTGTGCAGCAGACACGAGTATAGGGGGGAGGGCGCTTTGAAGCAGAACGTCGTCATTGGGAAAACCGTCAATGATCCAATCGTTGTGACCATGCCAAAGAAAAACATCCCGAGACTAGAATTGGATGCAAGACAATTATTGTTTTACATCTTGACGAGATCAAATGATTATACCGCATCAGACGGTGGGAAGAGGAACACAATCATGAACTCAACCCTAAAGAGGATGCACACTACCTCCGGTCGAAGTGGACAGTTACCGCTGCGACAACAAGGATGACGGAGATGAACGTCGCAGCAGGTATAAGTACGGGTTGGTTACTTAATTGGTCATTGAACTTTGGCCAAATAATTCGGAAGTCACTGAACTAAAAAAATTGCTATTGACATTACCAAACTTTGACTCATTATCTAGAAGGTCACTGTTAGCTACGGACATCCATTATTCCGTCCATCCGCCTATGTGGACTTGCCAACTCCACTTCCATGTCATTTAAATATGCCACGTCAAATTCTATCGACCAAAATCAACCCAAGCACCCAACCAATTACCCAATCTAACCGAAAAACAGATCATGTCAGAAAATCAGATCTGAAACTCTCTCTCCCTTCTCCATCTCCTCCTTTCTTCAATATTCGCCGCCGCCTCCTCCTCCTTTACATCTCCAAATAGTTCTGGTAACAGAAATTGGAGAAACAATATTGGTTTTTGGGTTACCACCATTGGAGCCTCTGGATTTGCCTTTTTTAGTTCACGATGGATCGTATCCGACGTTTCTCGCCAAGTTTGTTGGGAAGTTCTCCAATATTTAGAAGGCCGATTGGGTCCTCTGCAACACTGTTCATGAGCCCGAACATTCTAGAGAAGTAAGAAGTTGCATAAGTGCATATCAACAACAGAAGACGCAAAAAATAAGAATTTCAGTCAAAGCCATAGTCAAATTATTGGCTTAATGATTGGTTCTCTGTTCCATAAACAAAGGCTGGAATCGCCATAAACATGGTATAGGTAAGCCATAGTCAAATATGGAATCGCGGAGGCGTTATTCTCGACCGCTAGTAATCTCTAATTTTCAGTCGCGGTGAGGTAAGACAAAGCTTCTGATCTAAGCCCTAGTTAGAGGTTGCAGCTTCCGACGAGAGAGACTTTTTTTCTCCGTCGACTTCATCGTATAAACCTAGAGAGCGGGAGGTAGAAGAAGAGAGGGACTGAAACAGGGCAGCAACAGAGGAATCACTTGTGCGGCCTTTCCTGACCAGATCTGGTCCTTTGGTTAGATTGCGTAATTGCGTCATTTTGCTCACAAGTTTATACATCACCGTCCGTCACTCGTTCTCAGTCTAATTCTATTAAGTCTTCTACTTCAGACAAACCAGGTAGTAATGCTCTGCCTAAGCAACCGCGAATTCCGAGGCAATCTACTCACCTTCATCCTTTACTCCTATTAAGATCGAGGAGCCGAAGGAGAGCTCCTCATCTTCTTCTGCTTCGTTCACTGTATCACTCTCGCCACCACCTTCTCCAAGAATGGCCGCTCCACAGAAGAGCCTTGCGGACTACAACAAGCCGAGCACGACTAGCGTTCGATTTTCTATCTCTGTGCCACGCGATGAGAATGATCCTGACTATGAGATCAAGATCCCCTTCTTGGGAATGATCTCTAGGGATCTACAATTTTGAAGGAAAGCCGCACAATAATCCTTGCACACACTTGACGGACTTCATTGCTCTATGATGAAAGGTACTGTAATTTGTCCTACGTACTCGTACTCCTCTTGTCTCTTGAGGTAAACGTTTCATGCTATTTTTGAATATGAAGTCTCTATAGATTGATGGGATTGTTAACTATAAAGTGTTTCTTAGGGGTTGAGTTGCGGGTAAGGGCACATGAAATTTGTACCAATTTTACTGATAGCTGGATTTAATTGGTACAGGTCGAAGATATCTCTTGAAAAGGTACTTCAAGTATATATTCAAAGTACATGACTGCTTCTAGAATGCATAAAGACCAATTAGCTCTTGCATGGGTGGTGAAATTGAATCCTGCTTCTGATTCAATGAGATTCTGTAAACCAGAGGCTTTCTGGGCAAGTAAATGTTATCTTCATATCGAATTTTGATTAAAAGAATACAGTTACACTAACAATTCAAGTCATGTCGATGAAATATATATATATATATATATATATATATATACCTTCTTCTATCCATTTGGGTTACTGTAGAAACATAGTTGATGAGGTTATTTATGATAGTAAGTTCTGAGAAAGGAGCACGGTTCTTCTTGATTTGAGCTAGCTCTGATGTTAACTGCTAATATTGTGGACTATGTAGCTGGGAAAGTTGTACACTTCTGGATCACAGATCACCAATGTTTGACTATGCATCAATTCATGATATTGATGCATTTTTTGTTAGAATTACAAGACATTACATGATATATTTACCGGTATTTGTATTAATTTTAAGTAAGAAAAATTGAATTCATAGATGTGCATAATGATAATGTTTGAATAAAGTTAGGTCCCCAATTCATCATTCTTAGACCTGGCAAATCGGGGGTCGGGTTGATTTGGGCGGGTCACTACGGGCTACGGGTTATTTCGGGTTGGGTCATTCGGGTCATGGGTCGCCATATTTGAAAATTGACCCTAACCCTAAATTTTCGGTTCGGGTTGTGGGTCATTTCGGTTTTGATATGGTTTTCAATGACCATAGAATATCCCCAAATATTTTGGTTGTGATCATAAAAACGGTCCCAAATGATTATTTCTCGAGATCGTATAAAATATAGTATACCTCTATCAATAATGGTAAGGACCATCATGTTTGTGACCGTTTCTCACTATGGTCCCCAATATATTTGGAGACCTACTTTTACTTACGGGTACCGTTTTGTAACTTTTGGAAATCGTTTTTTATGGTCTTAGATTATAATCACAGCTTCCCCGATCCCTTGATATCAACCACATAAAATATTTTATATCCCTTAATATTATTGTTCTGGAGATCCCTTGATATCAAATATTATTGCTGCAACAAATTAAATACTAAGGTACCAAACAAAAATATGTTAAAAGAAAATATCTAACAAAAATAAAATGTCTGACTTAATATAATGTTTTTTTTTTTGGCGTAGCACTCCTGTGCGGGAGCGTGCTATAGATCGTAAATTAACCTAGAAGATAAAAATTAAAAAGAAAAAAAGAAAGGGGGAGGTGTGAGAAGTGACTATGAACTCGATCAGTTAAAACCTTAAAAAAATTACATTCACGGGAGTTCCAGAGGAAAAACTTGATAGAGATCTAAATCCAAAACTTTGGAGCACCGAGTTTGTTCACATATAAACTTGAATTGAACAATGGCTTATCCTTGAATCAAGGATAGCTATTATTATGCCTTAATCGGCGAGAACGAGCCCTTATTGGCGAGAATGAAATTGGCGAGATTATACCCGTCAGACAAGAGAATATTTATTTATTTGTCCATATTTTACCAACCTATAACAATATGGTTAATGCTAAAGTGCCCCACTAAAAGTGGGCACCAGTTACCCACTGACGTTTCGGAAACAATAAATATATATCAACTTAGCAAAGTAGGTTAGTCTTAAATAATATCAATAAAGTAGCTAGCACACATATCTGCGTACTTTTGTTTTGCAATCACACTATCGCATGTATACAGTATAGTCGTCGGAAACAGAAACTTATCATATAATTACAAAACAAAATAACACCCCAATAACATTGTAGTGTGAGAGAGACAAGCAATATGCGACAACAAGTCATATATTTTATTCCTTTTTAACTTACAACCACAGAACGTGCATGTGCATCTAAGTCAAAAAAAAAAAAAAAACAGCACCATCATGATTCATGGGTCCACTCCACGCCACCAGTCCACGGTGTTGTTTGATTGAACTTTGAAGTCTAATTCCGAGCCCTTGCAAATATCTCAGCAATCAACAAATCCAAACTCATACTGGACGAACCGGTCCCTTCTTCCATAGCCTTTCTAGCCATTTCACCATACTCTTTAGCATTCTTCCTCACTTCTTTCCCTTTCTCTCCTTCCATCAACTCTTTCACCATCTTACTCAACCCTTCGGACTTGACAAACCCTTTGATTGACCTGTCACAAGTCTCCACACGAATTCCTACTTTTATCTCCTCTGATACCATTCGCGCATTTAACGGCTGCTCCGCTTGCATCGGCCATGCCAGGATTGGAACTCCCGCTGACACAGCCTCAATCATTGAGTTCAACCCACAGTGACTGAGGAAACCTTTGACACTCGGGTGTGACAATATTTCCCTTTGGTCTACCCATTCTCTAACCATGACTCCTCGGTCCTTCACTCGAGCCTCAAATTCTTCTCCGAGTTCTGGCTCTTGTGTTCTAATCACCCATAAAAATTTAACACCCGAGTCTTGTAGACCTTGAGCTATCTCCTTCAACTGGATCCTGGATATCTCTGACTGAGACCCGAATGCCACGTACAAGACTGGGATCCCTTCGCTAAAGCTTTGGTCCAACCACTGAATCCACGTGGGTTTGGTGTTTGGTTGGACCGGATGATTTTTTTTGTCTTCTTTTGTGTTGGGGTGGGCCAGGCAGAATGGGCCCATGCACCAGGCCTTTGGCGATGCGTGGCGGTTTATGTGATTAACGAATAGTGGTTCCAACTCGTAGAAGCCATTAATAATCAAGCCGAAGCTATTAGCCGCAGAAATGAAACAAGAGACGTGGAAATCAAAGTATGCGCCTTTCGGTTCAGGGTCGTCAAATGGCGGGTCAAGGTCTTGCTTTGTGACCTGAATTATCGCACAGGGAAAACCACATGCGTGTCACTGTCAGTCCATTTCTAGACCTCTCTTTCTCTGTTTTTATTCATAATAAAGTTACGATAAAGACAACATGTACAATTTTTTTACTGGTACACGTTTTATAGACTAGTTATTTGATGTGTTGAATATATATCAGATCCTCAATATTATATTTTATTCGAAAATGATCCTCACCATTAATTAAGTTTACTAGAACATAATGACTCATGACTATAATATAATAATATATTTTGACTAGAAAGGTATATACCTGGATCCAAGGAAACTCCGGCAAAGTGACTGGGTCATGGTCGGAGAGAACACCGGCAAGGAGCTTACCTTCGCCGACACTCTTATATATGGAAGTAGCATAGCAGCTCATACCGTAGAACACCAACCTTGGGATCCCGAACTTGTTGGCCGACTCAAGCGTCCAACCCAGGAAACCGTCGGAGACTAAGAAATCGACGGGTCCGCTAGAGCCGAGTGCGAGCTCGAAGTCGCGCAGCATGAGCTTGGTAGACATCATAAATGCCGGGAAGAGGGACATGGAAGGGAGCTTGTCGGTACTCTCAATACCCGGAGGAATATCCCGGTGGATTCCACGAGGGAAAGGGATGGTGACGACGCTGACGGAAGGGTGACCGCCGCCAAGGAATTCGGCCACGAAGGAGCGGTTGGCAGGGGTGGTGATGATAGTGACGTGTATTTGGCGGCGGATGAGGAGGTGAGCGAAATGGAGGAGGGGTATGACGTGGCCTTTAGCCATGAATGGGAATATAACGGCGTGGCGGTTGTTGGTTTCCATGACGGCGGTCGGCAGTATCTAATGTTTATTTGATTTGGTATTGTAGTAGTGCAAAATTAAGTTTGGGTTTTGTGGGAGCATAACGAGGACTATTTATTGCACAAGGTTAGAGACCATGGATAATATCACGGGTGAACCGTAAACAATTGGGGTGGTTTGGTTGATGGAATTGGGTCTGGGAATTGGATTTCAATTCCCGTCCCAATGAGAATTGTAGTGCAATTATTTGAGTTAATTCCCAATGGATTGAGAATTGGGTCTCAATTCCCGGACCCAATTCCATCAACCAAACGACAAGATATCAATTATTTTAGGAAGAAGAGGACAGGTTCAAGATTATTAATATCCGTCCATGAATATGTTGTGCAAGCTCAATAGTGTAGAAGTTGCTCTCTTAATTTTTTTCGTACATAATTCATGCGGGAGAAAATTAGATAATCATACATGAATAAGAACCCGTCCAAGCCTAAAGGTGTACCACTCCTTAGCTTGGGAAGCAACGAAGCAATTGGGGAGTCACATAATGGGCTTCATTAATAGTTTGGCGCGGAGCTGCAACCAGTCTGATCTAGGGAGAGGAGTCCAATAGAATGCATACAAGTATAGAAGTTGCTCTCTTCATTTATCGTTTATTTTCGTATTCTATTTAATTCCCAGTGCGGAAGGAGCACAAATTTCGTGTGAATAGTAGAAAATTTTAATAAAATAATATTGGCTGGCAATTTTAGTTAGAAATGTTATAATTGAACAACTTTACTAGTCAAGGCGCTAGGCGCAGATCAACCGACCCCAACGACGTGGTTAATCAGAATCCAGTCGTTGCCTCCAGTTCGTTCCCATGATGATTTTGACGAAGGGGGAACCAACATAGCCTCCCCATCATTCTCAGATACCCTCGAGTCATTTAGGTTGTCTTCAATGATAGTATTAAATGAGGGGCCAAATTAAAATAGACTCCTAAAATTTAAATACATGCTCCAACAATAGTATTAAATGGGAGGCTAAAATAGAGAGGAGACTTAAATTTTGGCCTCTAACAAATGGCAAAAAAAGTGGGGCCCAAACATTTAATGCGAGAGAGAGAGAAAAGGAGGAGAGCTAGAAAAAAAGGGAAGTCTTCATACATGTGGTATCTCTTCCTCTCATCGTCAGGAACGCGTATCAAGAAACGGATCATCAATCAGACATCTACAACTCCCGGAATCAAGGTTTGAAGTTGGGGGAAGTTTGGTTCGTCAAATGGGTTTTCGGGAGGAAAGAGAGAGAAGTTGATGATTTCCGTCAAAAACCCATTTTTTATAATCAGACCATGATGCACTTCCATTTATCATGATCTACAAACTTTGACGAATTTTCACGTACTCGCTTGTAAATTCGACCCGACTCAATTATGAACGTCCCGGACTTCGATGGGCCCTCAAGAACATTGTTTCCAATGTCTCAACCATCCAAACTCGAGTTCCAAATCGTTCTGTTGGGCGGGGATGTTACAAGACTCCACAACTTCAAAAGATTTCGTCCCCGAAATCACAATCCAACTCGTCCTAGCAATGCAACACAAAATTTGCAGCAACACGCAGCAGCTTAAGCACAACATCACTTACCTGAAACTCCCTCTTAACGGCTCTAGCAACACACACACCTCCTAACACACTTCACCTACACGAACTCGAACTTCCACCTAACATACACGCACAATCGAACACCTAAGGCACAACATGCCACAAGAGCACAACCAAAACGCACAACTCCACAAGACAAGAAACTACTTGGCTAATTCCCTCGGCTAGAAACTTACACCCTTCGAACACGCTACCCACCTTAGCCAGAATCGACACAGAGTTCTGCACTCCCAACCACTCTCAACCTACCAGCTACTACCCCCAAACCACTCAAGCACTAGCTAAACATCTAAACTCTATTGTTACATAAACCTTTCTCAATCTGGATTTTAAAACCCAAACACACCTTTTAAAAGGTGAAACTTTAATAAACCCCATTCAATCCAGCCAAAAATTAAAATTCTCAATTTTCAATTTAAAATCAAACTCATAAACCCTTTAAAATCAAACTCGCAACCGGACTCTATCTTAGTTTAAAATACTCAAAAGCTTTCAAATCCCTACACACTAGTACCTTTGAAAACATTCACCAACTTTCGAAACAAGAACGCTTGAACAATTTGAAACAACATAATCTCATGACTCAACTTCGAAAAGGTAAAAGCAATACTCCTTTCAAACCAACTAAGAACCCAAAACAACAATTTTCCACTCAAAACCAAAATTAGTAAGACCCAACTCTATCTCAGTTAAAATATCAAAACATTAAAACGCTCTTCAAATCCGTTACACCAATTACTCAAAGAAAACTAATACAAAGATTCGACACTAAAAATCACATTAACAAATCAAATCATGAAATACTCATACCTCAAAAGCTAAAATTCTTAAATCCTTCTAACTTTTCCAACATGGAACGAAAATCAAAATTCACTTGATAGATTAAAAATCACATTCAAACCACAGTTGAAAACAAGCAGGATAAAATTTGCACAAATAAAAAACCTTCTCTTAAACTTTCATATCAACAAACAAGATAGGTTCCTGTAACAATCTCTGACTCCTCTTCTCAATCAACTTCCAACCCTCTCACAAAATACATATCTAAAACTTCCTCCCCAAACTAGCATCCTAACCTCTATTCTTTTTCTAAAGGTCAAGAAACTCTCCTAACCCGACACTCTATTCTCTCCCAACCCCTGCACAACACTACAACTTCTCATCTCATGACTTTCTTCGTGGCTCAGGAGGATCGAGAACAAAACAAATCTAGTCGACAACTTTTCAAATCACTTTCGTTCTTCAAAATTCACTTTTACTTTCAAAATCCCAACCCGATTAAAACATTTTAAAACCCCCGAAATGTCAGTACTACATCGATGTTTCATCCTTTCCATTAAGAGGGTAGCTAATCCCCTAGAAGAAAGAACAATTCACCTATGCAGCAGAGGAAAACCAGGCTCTGATACCACTTGTAACACCAACCCAAAATCGACCTGGGTAAACCCGTGGTCGAACCGGTTAAGAGTATCACTCGAAGATACTATAATAAAAGAAAGGAGAAACAACTTTGAAATCGAATTAAACTTAAAACAAAGCACCTCCATTATTCAAAATCAAAAACTTATTACAAAGATACAATTCAAATAAAGATTCCTTTACAAATCCGAAGCTCAAAACAAATTGATACAAAAAGATCCCAACCCGAAATAGTCAACATAAATCCAAAAGATGGTCAACTCCTGGTTCAAGCCTCTGAAGATCTTCTCCACAGCAAGAACACATCGACACTCGACACACAAATGTAGCACCTGAACTTTAACTCACTCAATCTAACCACGCGAACCTGAAAAGAGAAACTGGGGGGGATCAATTTCCTATTCAAATTGAGTGAACCCATTGGGTCTAACTATGCGTCGAACCTATCCAAAAGAAGCGATTCCAAACTCCTCAAGAAACACCAACAATGGAATCAGACTCAACCTTTACCAGTTATAATTTCCTAAACAGTCTAAGTGATCACTTAAGTGCAATTCTCAGTTCAACACTTACCCTCCCTCCACGATAACATCCATAAATAACAGGGAAACATAATTCACGCAGTTCATCATTACATCATGATACCGCTAAGATCAAGGTAAGCATTTCCACACACACAACAATCACAAGTATTCATATTGCACATGCACATTGATCCCATTTAATTCACTAAGTGAGCTATTAGACATACTTAAGTAATCTAGGTTATCACTCAAGAGTAGTTCTCCTCACTATTAGGTCACAATTCATAGCTTCAAGGCAACCATAAAGCCATTCAACATCTAGACACAACACCACTCAGTTCACCGATCAATCCAACACAGTCCGCAACACATACATATATCATATCACCAACACATACCGCACATCACATATACACACTCAGCACATCACATTTCAGCTCACAATCACATCCGACACAATACACACACACATGATCGTTCATAATTCATTTAACTAGGTGAGTTAATTAAGCACCATAAGGAATTGTTCCCCTACTACCCCGCCGACCATCACATCATCCATACGCATCCATATAGGATCCTTCCCCGAAGGAGCATACCAACAGGCACAGCCATATAGGATCCTTCCACGAAGGAGAACAACAACCGACCTTAGTAAACCCAACCAAGGGATTCACCCTAGTGAATCAGACTCAATCTCAACCAGTATTTCAGGTGGGGTAACATTGGCTCCTTCTGCTTCTATCGTTTAATTACCATTTAATGCAACACAACAATCACACTCATCCATAAAACAATTACATTCAACCACAAATCCATTTCACAATTTCATATCCCAATTCCATTCAACCAATTCTACGTACCAAGTCCACTTGACAATTCCATTCAACCAAATCCACGTACCAAATCCACTTGACAATTCCATTCAACCAATTCCACGTACCAGTTCCATATTACAATTCCACACTAATCGCAACCGACAACAATAAGTACAGTTACAGGAATTCAACTTATCCCATCCCATCCTATCTCACATTTCTAACTCGAGTTTATTAGTCGTCATTCTTCGTCCCAATCCCCAGATCACACATCAATCAGCACAATAATCATATATCAATCGCAAGACAGTTATTCAGTTTTACTCTCATAGGTTCATGCAAGACCTAATTCCATTCTATGTAGAGTTCCAGTTCCTCACATTACTCATAGTGTCCTATCGGCGCTAAGTCAATCACAGCCACATAACTCAAGCACACTTTGGAAAAGAACCCTCATTACTAGCCACCTAGTCAACCATACCTTTACACAAGTCAATCATACATACCGACAAGTCGATCATTCATTCAAACTAGTCACTCAACACCACATAACAACAATCTTCACAACAACATCCATTTATCGTTTCAACTTCCTAGTTCGAGCATTCCTAAATTTAACGAAATAATCCATCTAATTCCACATATTTCATTTAATTCAATTCCTAGCCACAATCAATCCAATTCCGACATCCTCATTCCCCTCAATCATTACCCAAATCACATTTAAGACTCCAACCTTATTACAATAACCACCTGCCATGCTATCAACCACCGTCACGCATAGCATCACTTTCAGTCATATCAACCACACGACACCACTTCATCATAACATCGATTTCACTCAACACAACACATAGCATCAATTCATTCAACACCACGTTTACATTTACAACTCATTTCAATCAACATCCCATAGATCACTAATAGTTTAAGGGTAAACGGCTAGCTCACCGGCCACCCCCACCTGCAAGTACTGGGATAGCCATGTCGTGAGTCTTAAGGTTACCCTCCTATTCTTCCTTCATAGGACGACCCCACATTGGTAGGTCCATCCACATGTTCATCATTAATAGGGTGACCCCACATTGGCAGCAAACAATCATCCATCAACTCATCAATTCGCAAGCATTCGACAATCAACAATCACCAATAATCAACCAACAATCAATTACTGAGCAGTTAACCCCTTTTACTCTCTTCCAAATTCATGCAAACCCTACATTCAACTAGGTCAAAATTACAACTCCTCACATCGACCTTCACTACCTATCATACGCTAAACCCTAACCTGACAAGAACACGAGGCTCTAAAACAACTTCTAGAACTCGAACAACCAAGCTCTCCTTCTCCAAAAAGGTAGCTTCTTCCTTCTGCCACTGACAGCATCGCACTCCGAAATATCCAGAACCAAGATGTGAGATCTCTTCCTCTCATCGCCAGGAATACGTAGCAAGAAACAGATCATCAATCGGACGTCTACAACTCCCGGAATCAAGGTTTCAAGTTGGTGGAAGTTTGGTTCGTCAAAGGGGTTTTCGGGAGGAAAGAGAGAGAGAAGTTGAGGATTTCCGTCAAAAACCCATTTTTTTATAGTCCGGCCATGATGCACGGCCATGTATCATGATCTGCCAACTTCGACGAATTTTCACGTACTCGCTTTTAACTTCGACCCGACTCAATTATGAACGTCCTGGACTTCGATGGGGCCTCAAGAACATTGTTTCCAATGTCTCAACCATCCAAACTCGAGTTCCAAATCGTTCGATTGGGCGGGGATGTTACAAGCCCCAAAATACATGCAGGCGACCTGTAATCCTCTTTACAAAATATGAATATTTTTAAGGTTACAAAAATAACAAAAGATGGCAAAGCGGTACTAATACCCCGAACAGGTGGGGCGTACACGTGCCTTTCCCCCTATCCTTCCCATACCTACGGGGTTTTCTCTTATACATACAAGGAAACCCCCCTACCGAACTCTCTAGTTTTCGTCATCTACATCTATTGGGTTATCCACCAACGGCAAACCGTTTTGGGCTCTAACGGCGATTTCACATACGAGCATCATGTTGAACGCCGACTCGTAGAAGTAGGTCCTTATGACTTGGGCAAGTAGCCAGGCCATTGAGCACTCTATAATCCTGCCGTCACAATATTAGTTGTAAGTGCGCACCAACTTCCTCAACACTCTATTCTCCTCCCATCCATTAAGCTCCATCATTCTCTGTTTCATCTCCATCCAACGTAGAGGGTCTTTTTTGGGCTCGAAGGTCGAGTTCTCCGGGTAGCTCCCCTCGAAGTTGATAAAAGGTTCTTCTACAATCCGTGTCTCCCCATTTTCACATTGCACGTCTTGAAATATGCGGAATGATACAAACATATATTCATCCAAATTGTTTATAAGTAGCAAACCCCTCCAATGAGTTAAAGGCATAAAGCCTGACAACCAACTACCGAAGCGGGTAACAGACTCAGGATCATCAATCCACTTAGTCAAGCAAACATGGAGCCTACTTCTACTAAGAATAAATCTGATGGTACACTTACAAGTCATATACCATAGCAGGTCACTAACTTCCACAACAAGCATGTCGTACAGGTATAACGGCAAGTAGAAAATATTCATACCGATATACCACGGATGCCAGTTGAGGTGCCTGAGGGGGAAACCCATGCGGCCATACTTGGTCAAAATAGACTTCCTTAGATTTTCAATTTGGTCATCAGTTCTACCTTGGAGGATTAAGACAACCAAGTGTCTCTGTAAATCTTGCGGAAGGGACCCCCATAGAGGATTGACAGAACTTGAAATGTCCATCTAATGAAAATGGGAGACAACAGGGCTATGACTCAATTATGCACAACAGACTCCTTTTAATATATGCATGGGATGTCATATGATGCGAGCATGCTATGTATGATATCACTTAAAAATAGTGAATTTCACAATCACATAAGCAAGCAAACACAACACTCATAACAAAGTTACATCACATAAATCCTATTCCCGGGTGTCCTTCAGTTTCGTAACATGTGAAGGGTAGGAACCTGGGCCATACTATGAGTAGGTATCAGGTGGTTTACTAGGCCAACTATATGATGGGTTGTATGTTGTTCCTAAAGTGATTGTCCCTAAATTGGTTAGGAAGATTCACGTGCCTCTACTAGTGTAAAGGCTAACACTACTACGTCCAAATTATATCTAGAGGGAACCTCGGGTATAGAGCTATGCAAATGCATGAGTACACATAAATAAATTGCGCAAATAGGATATATAACACCATATCAAGAAAATTAAACACATGAACTTGTCGAGAGAAATGTAGATAGTTCCTGAGGAGCGCTCGTGTCCCCAACAGAGTCACCATCTATCGTGAATGTTTCCGTCTATGACACAGGATCCCTCAACTTCACGTCGGTCTCTTCGTTGGGTTTGATAAAAAAAGTTGGAGTCACCACCAATCACTTAGAAGTGGATTGGACACTTGGAGCCCGATTCATGTATTTGAACCTAAATTGGGCTAGGTCGGCATTCAAAGATCTGGATAAGGGGGATGGTTACGTGTGGGGAAGGATTAGCACCCCTAACAACGCCCGATAAACCGTTACTACCAAATTTGATAAGTCGATTGATGTGCTTTCTATTAAGAAGTGCTTAGTTTATAAATTGGGAGATTTACGTGTTTGGACTGGTGTCAAGACAAACGCTACTGTTATTGATAATTTTTGGATAAAAACTATTTTGAAGAGAAAATAATAAAATTGTTTCAAAGTTGGACTCGAGTCTCGTGACTGCCTATGTATTTGGAATCAAAGTCCACATAGTTCGATAAAAAAAAGGTTGGTTTTGGTTTGATTCGCGACTGAGTGGCTGCTTATCATTTAGGGTATTTTATTAAACTTTTAGATTACTTAGAGAAACTCAGACGACCTTAAAAGCCTTTCGTTACTAAGCTTGGTTAATTTAGGGTAAATTAGTTTTAAAAGTCTTAAGAAGTCATATTTAGTTTTATCATTTTAAAGGGAATTTCCATGTGTCTTATCGTAAGGCTAACGTTACCAATTCCTACGAAAGAGAAAGACTCGATTTTTATTTGGGAATTTCATGGGTTTACTTACGTTACTAATCCCAGAGGTTAGTGTGAATTCTTAAATATTTAGATTATTTTATGTTAAGGATTTCCACGATATTTTACGAGCGTAAAATAATCATTACTAATCCCTAAGGACGAATCAAGTTAAAAGATTTTAAACCTAGAATAGCACTTGAACTAAGTCTATGAAAACAACTAAATTTCGTATTAAGACTAAATCTAAAAATAAATATTTATGTCTAGAAGCTTAATTACACTACAAGAAAAAATATGTTTAACAACGGATTTTTATTCAATCTAACAGCGGATAGGCCGATATTAGCATTCCTAACGGCGGACGTGTGTCCGTTGTTAGGTTGACTAACGTAAGCTTATCTAACAGCGGATACTCGGCCGCCGTTAAATCTAACAGCTTTGTATCCACTGTTAAATCGAACGGTGGATTATAATTATTAGAGTGGATAAAATCCACTGTTAGAGTTCCGATCAGATTTAAAAATAATTGCAGAAATCTGCTCGCCGGAGCAGGTTTCTACCTCATGTTCTTCCTCTTCTTCTTCTTCTTCTTCCTTTATCTTCTTCCATCTTCATCTTCTTCTATCTTTCTTCGTCTTCTTTCTTTCTTCTTCTTCTTCTTTCTTTCCTCTTCTTCTAATTCATACTCTTCTTTTTTTTTTCTGATGTCTTCTTCTTCCTTATGTCTTCTTCTTCCTTATGTCTTCTATCTTCCTCTTCTTCTTTCTTTCTTCTTCTTCTTCTACCTTCTCCATTCTTCATCTGTCCTCTCCTTCTTCTTCCTTCTCCTTTCTTCTTTTTGTCCTCTCCTTTTTCTTCCTTCTCCTTTCTTCTTCCTTCTCCTTCTTCCTTCTTCCACTGAAATTCTGCCAAAATTTACGAAAAACTAAAATCCTAACACAAATCAACAAACAAGACAAGGCTTGGTTGACATTGGGCACACGGATAGCCACATAATTTGTTCAGCCTGATTGGTATTGGGCACACGGATTGTTACAAATTTTGGTGGAAAGGAAAAAGTAGCGTTGGGCTAACTCTCTTTTGTTCACCCCGGATCAAAAGACCTTTGAGGCGTGTTACAAGCTCATCCTAAAACTTTAATTTATTACAGAGTGGTTCTATTACTATGAAATTGGTTACAGAGTAGTCTTAATGACGTCATCGGTGTACTTTTCAAGCCATTTTGCCACGTCAACATTAACATGTCATCGAAAAGTATAATTTAAAATTCAACAATCTAATTCAAATCTAAATTTAAACTCATCTAACTTATAAAATCTGGTTCAAACTAAATCTAGTGTTGTTCAGTCATTGTTCCATCGATCTTGTTTTAGTTTTTTCTTCCCTTGATTTTTTCTTTAATTTTAGTTTTATTTTTACACTAGACCCTCTGTGATGTAGCCCAAGAGCCGAGTGAAATACATCATTTTCATCGATTGAGAAATGAAATGACTTTGATTTGTTGGAGATCTGATTTTAACTTAGCTCCTGGAGAGGGTCTTAAATGTCGATGGTGGTAGAGAGAATAGGGTAGTGAGAATGTCATTCCCTTGTCGGTTAGTAATCTCAAAGTTGAATCCATCATCGTCGATGTCATTCGGCTTGTTGTTGGTGATTGTGTTAGCTAAAAAATTGGGGCACGACAATGGAGACCAAGCAAATAAAAAAAACAATTCTTCCATAATTATTGAGCATTGAGTTAGATAAAGGGTCGGGCACGACAATGTAGTATAGGGGGAATCTATTAATCTGATAGAGTAGAGGGAGAAATAGTACCTACCATAATACTTGAGTATTGATGAATATTTATTATTTCAATATAATCATTAAAACTTTATTAAGGTCCACCATAAAAAATAGTTCTTCCCGTAGGTAGAACATATCCTACATCAATTATGTTATACCTCTCACTAGTGTGATAAGGAGTACATGATGAAGGATTGTAATCAATTTCATAATTATCATTTATCAGGCTAATGGACTTACAATAACAATCATAATAAAGACCACAGTTAGGTAAATGTCCGAAACCCATTGGTGCTAGGGTAGTGCCAGGCGGACTATAAACTTCGCCTCCCCATTCTATATAATCTGCAGAATCTGCCAAATTTGTAAATATCTTTCTGGGCCAATATCCCATAGTTATGTTGTTCCTTCGGAGCACCAAATACCAGTCACCAGTTTGAACATCCTTCCAAAATAGAATAAGTCATCTTACACTTTAGAAAATAAATACATAAATCAAATAACTATATTTAATTGAGGGTATGAAGAGGTACTGGTCATTGTCTTCAGTTTACCTTCGCTATATAAAAGGCTTTCTCATACACTAAGTGTTGTCCGATAACACTATATGGTTTAAGTAGTAGATCTAGAGGTATTTCTGAAGTTGTGATAACAAAACCGGGACAATATGTGTTGTAACAATGTAAATCTTTAGTCTGAATCACATACAAAAATAAAATATTAGTGCTCACTACAATCATTCAATATTATAAATAAAATATTTACCAAAAATGATAAGTATATGTATACATGGCAAATTAAAAAAAAATTATCTAGTGAACTTAAGTTGTGATAGTGAATCATTTTATATATAATTAGTTTATTTGTTTACACCATATTGGACTTACATTAGTGTATATAAAGAGCCGAGTTTCATTGTCTGGATAAAGATTTGGATTAACCTACACACCAGAAAGGAGAATCAATTAAAATTATATTTAACATTTTTAAATACAATTATAATAAGAGAAAGTACTTACCGTCCATCCAACAACAATACTGTCATCACCATTTCGAACTACGATTCGGCTAGAGCTATATTGCATATTCTGAACTACAGGATGATATACAGAGTGGTCATTGCACCACCATAGTACTTTTTTTTCTGACTTGTTCTTAGCACAGCAATCTGTGGGAAAAAATTGTAAGGGTTTGATATTCTCATTTATTTAGAAGTGTATCAGTTATAAACATGCGAGTTTACTCCTTAAATTATTTGTATTTATATTAATATTTTTTAATTCAATTAATTTACATAATGATCACTTAAACTAAAAGAAATATGATAAGTTTATAATTTGGCCATTGTCAACAACTGGATTATACATGTTATGGAAATTTGTACGGTGACAACACTTTTTCACTATAACAACATTATAATTGGTATCTAAAATTAATAAATTAAGTACCTATTATGAAAACTAGTACTTGGAAATTCAAATTACATACCTAATATGAAAAAATAGGTACCTAAAATTAAAACTCAGATATCTACTATGAAGAATCGGTATCTAAAACTAAAAAATTAGTACATAATATTGTTGTTATGGTGACAACAAAAAAGATCTTTCCACCATAGTAAATCTTGTTCGTTATATACGAATTGAGATAATAGTTTATTATACCTAAGTTTTCATAAACATACGTGTTGTCGTTCATAACCTCTAGTGTTGGCACTAACTTATACTAGTTGTGAGTTGACTCATTTACCAGCTTAATTGTTTTTTTTAATTAAAAGCCCTAATACCCTCCGTTGTCACAAACTATTACGAAATTACTCGCGTATATACCATGTATACCCTATCTGGAGGGCGTCACCAACTATTGGATTTCGAGTTTCAAATAACACGCCGTTTGTTTTCGAACGATTTCCGTCCATATCCATCCATGTGAGCTGGCAAATATGCTAATGTGGCTTGGTTGTCGCACATGTGGCACGCCACGTTATTAAAATTAAATTGGAGGACTGAACTGTGACCTAGGAAGTCGGGTGACTAAATTGCAATTTTGTCATCTTCTTCTCCAATTTTGTCGACTTCGGTGACAGAGAATTTTTCCGACGAACCTTCTTCCTTCCGGACTCCTCTGCCTCCACGAAGAATTGGAGCAAATCGTCCTCCACCGCGACATCAAAGCCAGCAACGTCTTACGCGACACGGATCTGAACGGCCGATTGGGAGATTTCGGGCTCGTCAGGAGCAAACCACCGTAACACCCCTCTTCTGGGCGTGAAAACCCCAATCGCTATCGGATCAGACAGATAATCCAACTGGAAACCCGAGCTAATACCAATAGAGATAGAGATTAGATCCACCCCGTCCTCAATTGCATCATCGATCGCCTTCAGGATCGCCGAACCAAAGCATCCGTCCTCCGGAGCAGGCGTTGTAAACGACAATCCTGGCCGACGGTGCGCCTCCTCTTGCCGTTCCCCTTGCCAGCCCGTAGTAGCTGGCATTGTCGACAGGTGAACCGGCGGCGGTGGAAGCGGCGGCGGAGAACCTTCTCTGTCGTTCCCTGTAAGTTGAAGAAGAAGATGACAAAATTGTAATTTGGTCACCCGACTTCCTAGGTCACAGTTCAGTCCTCCAATTTAATTTTAATGACGTGGCGTGCCACATGTGCGACAACCAAGCCACATTAGCATATTTTCCAGCTCACATAGATGGATATGGACGGGAATCGTTCAAAAACAAACGGCGTGTTATTTGGAACTCGGAATCCAATAGTTGGTGACGCCCTCCAGATAGGGTATACGTGGTATATACGCGAGTAATTTCGCAATAGTTCGTGACAACTGAGGGTATTAGGCCTAATTAAAAATATTAAAAATTATTGTTCCTTGAAACATTTTTTTAACAATGATGGAAAAAATGTAAAATTAAGAGTTATTTTTATACTTTACAATAACCGTGTGTGTTTGTCTGATGGAAAAGTACAACAACAAAGTTTTCTAATTTCGAAATTAGGAGTTTTTGTTTGATAATTTTTTTAATAAAGTAAAAGGAATAAAACTAAATATAGAAAAGTAACATTAAATGTCTAAAATAAAAGGTTTTTTTAAATGTCTAAAAAAAGGTTGGATAGAGAATCTTTTAGTTAAAAATATAACCTTTTTATGTATCATAAATCAATGATAGCATTATATTTTAGTGATGACTTATACAAATATCTAATTTTCATTCATAGAATCACACAATTTAATAGTTTTAGTGATAATTAAAGGATAATTTTTATAAGTTCTAAGATTTATTGCATAAAATAATTTAATTAATCTTTCCTGAAAACAAACAAACAAATCAATTAGCATTTAATATTAAAGAACTCATTTATGAATATATCTACTAATATATGGAGTTGCCACATCAGGCATTTTCAGCATTTTAAAGTCCCTCCTTCATTCCAGAAATGAGAGGGTATTTTGGATAAAAATCGGTTTTGACAAACAAATTTTTTTAATTCTTTTCTCTAAAACAAGGATCGAACTCTCAGTCTCATGGTTAAGAGACAAAGTGAACAACCAACAATGTCACATCTAATGATTGGAGTAGTTTACTATTAAATCAAACAAAAGTTGCAGTGTCTTTAACGTAACAACAAAAAAGCATAACTATAATGTTTTTGTTTATTATACCCCAACAATTGATAAAAAAATTATAATTTTTTACCAACTTATGAATTAAATTATTATATATTAAAAAGTAGAAAAAATTCAACCACACTTCTAAGTAATCTAAATAAAAATTATTTTCCGGTAAAATATTAACACAAAAAATCGGCCAACGGGCCGCTGATAATCTAGTGTATGTATATATATATATATATATATATATATATATATATATATAATATTAGTGATTAGATATACAAAAAATGAAGATCTAATATTTAAAAAAATATATTAATAGAATTTTATTTATCAATAACCTTTAATTGAGATTTTTCTATGCTAAAATAATATTTTCAAACTTTTAAATGATCTAGGGGTCGTTTGGTTGTAGTGATATTGATATTGATAATTGCAGATATCATGATATTCAGGATATCATCATTTTTTCTGTCCTGAATATCAGTATATCTGGGGCCAAAAGTGATATCAATATCACTCAACAGATATTCATGTGAGGAGGTGAATATCTTCAGAGTGATATTGATATCACAGTTTTGGATAATTTTATCATCACCCAACCTTCCCAATTATAATGTCATCAACCCATTACCCCAATTTATTTATTTTATTATTTTATTATTGTCTTGTGTTTATGTATTTTTATATTTATTTACTAATTAAGATAAATATTTATTGATTTAGTTTTTAATTACTTAATTAGAATTTTTTAGTTAGAATTAGAATTACACTATGAAAATTATTCTAACCTTTTATTTTATTTTTGCTAGAGGAGGGAGATTTGTTAGTGGTAAATATAATACTAATTATTTTCTTAATGAATGGGCATTTAGTATTCTAAAAATATAATTAAATAGAGTAATTAATTTGTAAATACATTCAAGAATTAAAAAAGATATATTACAAATTTTAATTTCTAAACACACATTCTTTTTTATTAAATGTTAGCACTACTTTTATACTTTGTTCAAGCAAATGAGGGTATTTTGGTACATTCATCCATGCAATCACAATTCACCACTTATTTAAATATCACTACCCCAAACAGTGATATTAAACAATCACTTTTACCAATATCAATATACTAACATATCAATATATCTCACATATCATGATATGCAGATATCATGCAACCAAACGACTCCCTAGATCTTTCCAATCTAATCCTACACCTTTTGTCGTTTACTTTCTTAGTAAGGTAATTTCACCAAAGCATCAATTTTTTAAAATCCAATTACCCGTTTAGTAGAGTTTTGAATCGATTTATAAAACTACCAATTTTCACGAAAATAAACTTGGCAAATTCCCCCAATTTGATGACAAAAATGGGTCAATTTGATCAATCAAATCAACGGAAGGTCTAACCATCAACCCTCTATTTCTCCCTTAATAGGATGAACTCACCTAGATGGTGAAACGACACATAAAGTTGGTAAACAAATCTTATGCTTCCTGTACAAATCCCAACTATGCAATTTGGTCACTAAAATTTGTGTGAAAGGTACACAAATTTAAAACTTTAACATAGTCGTGTATAAAGTTTAGAATAAATAACTATATGGTATTTTTGTCTATTGTTATCTTGTTTTTTTTATCAAAGGCGTTATGTGGACATATGATGTGACTCAAGACGAAAACATAAATTTACACTCTAATATTATTCTATGTCGAATAAAACTCTAACATAAATTTATGTTAATATCAAATAATATCAAATTACAAGATGTGAATGAAATCAAGAAATGAGAATGAGGATGTTATCTGATTATTCTCATTTCTGTAAAATAGGTTAGATATGGAATGAGAATGGCCAATTATCTGTAAAACAATTATTTATTTTTGTAAAATGAATAAAATATTGCAAATAACTAACCTGGACACCAGGATTTTCATTGATTGAATTACGGTGAGCTAATCCTGTAGCAATATTTATTTTGGCAAGTTCTTCTTTTGTGACTCTTTTAATCGGTACAGTGTTGGTCGGGCATCCTTTTCCATTTAGCCAAATGTCGAAACGATTGTTATGCAATTTTTCATTTTGTTAATCATGAGAATGTATCATCTAGATGAAAATTCAAATATAATTTATCATTAATATCACACATAAATATACTTCAAAATCTTATCATCCTAAATGTTATTTATTCAAATGCTATTTCAATATGATTATGATACCTTATATTCATATTCATGATCCCTTAGCAAAGGATGGTCAAAAGCAGGTTGTTTATAAAAATCCACACAATCATATGATTCGCCATACTTTGTCTACAACAAAAAATTGAAAAATTAATAAATATTATAGCTAATTATATTAGAATCAATTATCACTTTTTATTCATACCTAATAATAACTAATATAAAGGACAATCTGAACTCTCTCCCAACAACTCGAGTTATTTGGATGCAATGGTTCATGACATGATGTTTGAGCCTTTAATGACCGAAGGTCTTGACATTGAATTATGATAGTCCCAAATATAATAATTTATCTTGCAAAAGGCTTGGTGGACCTTTGTAATCTTCAATCCCCTATCACGAGATTTTGTTTGAGGGGTAATGACAATACCAATAAACTAAATCCAATAGGTTTATTTTATATGATAAAGTTTCAACTAATGAAAAATAAATATATTGAAAAATATTTCAAATAAAAATAAAACAAATTAAAGGGATAAGTGTTTAATCTAAATGGTAAAAGACTCATAGGTCAAACATATATATAATCATACCTGAATAGTTGTAACAATAGGTTTGTTCAAATATTTCAGTTGAGTTTCCAATATTTTATCTTCTTCTACTGGTAATTTGAAACATGTAATATGTCCAAACACCAGAAACCAGGATACTAATAAAATCATTAGAGTATCCATTTGAACCATGATTTTTTGCAAGTTCCTGTTCAACAATAAAAGAATACAGATATGAGTATTTCTTTACAAATAATATATAGTTTTTTGATTATATTGAAATGACTATAAAATTTCTTTAATATTTTATAACACTTTGATTATCTAGCTCTAACATTCAAATTATGAAATTAAATTATATTCAGTATCAGTGAGACAACACATAATAATCATATTTCATGACAACCAATTTGAAAAGATGTTTAAAAACAAAGATAGATCTAGTGAAATATGCATTTGATCATTGTTGAAATATTGAAATATATAAGAAAACCATAAAGTGTACAAGATAGCTTACAACATAGATTTATACTTATTTTTTCAATGAATTTGTATGGAAGAAGTACCTGAATGGCTGAAATTATCTAGAATAATGTATATATATTCTTCTGCATTATATATATAATGTGAAATATGTTGATAAAAAGAACATAATTGTTTGGGAAAAAAATCTTTATTGAATATCTATCAAAATGTTATAAAGAAATTTCCATAATATCAAATATAATATAAGGGAATTGATTTGAATATTTTTCTATTTTTGTAATGAATAAAATATGTAATTATGACTAACATTTAATGTATTTAAAATCTTGACATATTATTCAAATATAACATATTAATTTCGGTTGTGTATACCAACTTTTTCAATAGAAATTTATTTTGGGAAATTAAAAAAAATTTAAAATTTTTGGAAAGTATTTTAATATTATTGACTCGATATACAAAGATAGATATTAAGGAAATTTACATATAAACACAAGACTCAAGGAAAGTAATGATATTGTTTCTCGTGAAAATAATATTTGACAATAAAACTAAGGATTTCTCAATATTAATATTATTTAAATAATTTTGAGAAAATGGTATTTTTCTCCTTCTAGCTTGCCAAGTTAACAAATAACCCCTTATACTACAAAACACTAATTTACCCCCTACTAATATACCAACCTAAGAATCAAGCCCTTACATCCAAATTTCCATCCATAGTTCCTTTTATATTTTAGTTTAGTTGAGTTAGTAAGAAATATGGATGAAAGTCGTGAATGTGGTTACATAATGTCATTAATTATGGATGAGTCATCACTTAATGGAGTTTTGGATGGAAGGGCTTCATTGTTATAAGGTTGGTATAGTAAGAGGGGGTAAATCCAGCGTTTTGTAGTACAAGCGCCTATTTTTTAACTTCGCAAAGTAGAGGGAGACAAATATCATTATCCCAATAATTTTTTACCTAAATAATATTGGGTGAAAAGTACTTTATCAAATAGTATGAACAAGTTACAAGTGGGCGAACTCGCCCGCATACACGCATCTTTGTCACTTCGACAAGTTCACAAGTTTACTGGTTGGACTAGTTGGCAAAGAATCTTTGTCATAACGAGATAGGCTATGCATGGACTATAATGTGGCCATATTTAATCCAAAAATATGTCGACGATTTTTAGGGTTCAGTCACACCACCATACCCATCCCATACTTACTATATCGTGCAATATTTGATCAGTTTGAAAGAACGTACTTGTAGACATAAGAATCAGTGACAATTCCAGGTACCATACAACCCTTAAAAACAATATTGTTATTTAGATTATTTTGGTGAATGAACTCTATGTTCAAAGAATGCAATACTTGATAAAACTGATCCCTCAATATCTCGAAGTCATGCCCTGGGTGTACCTATAGAGAATGGTTCTTACACCTGAGCCTATGCATAAAACACCTCAATACATTTAGCATGACATGTGTATGAAAAGTGATCACGACAAATACGGTCGATCCCAAATATACCTAGAAAGCTAGGGTCGATTTCACGGGGTCCCTCGATGGAAGGGTACTTAGATATAAGGAGAGCTAACAAAGAGTTGTGTGGTGTACAAAGAGTTCCACAAATGAATCAAACAACAATAAAAGTCCACTAGCATAACACAAAGGTCAAGGAGAGAAGTCGATGCCGGCTCAAATATCATGGAAATAGTGAGACCAAGTTATGCATACAGAAGGTCAAAATTAACAAAAGAAGATATCAAAGATAAGGAAGGGTGGGTTGGGGGTTCACTTTCAAGCTTAGGGTGCACTACTTAAGGAAACCGTGTAGAAAACTAGGTAGTGCAAGACGAGGAAAATTCCACAACCATCACACACTTCACCGAGCCATGGCCTGGGATCTCTATCGAGGTCCTACTACTATGCGGATGGCAACACAATCGATATTTCGACCAAACTAGTCAAAACCACCACGCATGCCAAGTTCTTGATGAAAAGCCTAAGTGAGAAAACACTTAACTAGGACCAACAACATGCAACTCTTTTCGATCATCACATGTAGGTAAGAAATCACACCTCCAACCCAAATCCGAGCAAGCATCTACGCGAGTTAGGACCTATAACATCCTCGCCCAACCGAATGATTTGGAACTCAAGTTTGGATGGTTGAGATATTGGAAACAATGTTCTTGAAGGCCCATCGAAGTCCAGGACGTTTATAATTGAGTCGAGTCGAAGTTATAAGCGAGTACGTGAAAATTAGTCGAAGTTGGCAGATCATGAAACATGGCCGTGTATTATAATCTGAATATAAAAAAATGGGTTTATGACGGAAATCCTCAACTTCTCTCTCTCTCTCTCTTTCCTCCCGAAAACCCCTTTGACAAACCAAAAATCTCCAAGCGTCAAACCTTGATTACGGGAGCTACAGAGGTCCGATTGGCGATCCGTTTCTTGCTACGCGTTCCTGGCGATGAGAAAAAGAGATTGCATATCTCGGTTTCGGGTATTTAGGAGTTAGGCTCTGTCAGTGATAGAAGGAAGAAGCTACATTTTTGGAGCTGTAGAACTTGGCTGTTCGGGTTTCTAGAAGTTGTTTAGAGCCTCGTCTTCTTGTCAGGTGAGGGTTTAGCGTACGATAGGTAGTTATGGTTGATGTGAGGAGTTTAAATTCTGACCTATATGAATGTAAGGATTGCATGAAATTGGAAGAGAGTAAAAGATGATAACTACTCTATAATTGATTGCTATTTGATTTATGATGGTTGTTAATTGATGAGTGATTACTAATTGATGGTTTGGTTGTTGATTGATTGCTGATTTTTAAGTGTTGGGGTTGGGGTAAATGATTAATGATGAGGATAAACGGATTGGAACTAGTAATGAGTGATAGGAGGGATGGGCTGTGATCTTGTTAATTCATATATATACACTGTTGTTGTCAGTTGTGGTTGCAGGAGGATGGCCCTGCATTTGTGGGGTCGTCCTATTAATGAATAACATGAGGGTAACCCTAGACTTGTGACATGGCTATCCCTATACTTGTAGGTGGGGGTGGCCGGCAAGCTAGCAGTTCAAATCCTCCCTCAGGAGTTAGCAACTAATCCTTGGTACTTGACCAAGGTGATCTATCAGTGTAGACCCGACTCGAAACTAATCTTTGGTATCCAACCAAGGTTATCTACCCACGTAGATCGGACTCAATCACATTCCTTGGGGTAACGTTGGCTCCTTCCGATTCTACCGTTTCAATTAATCACTACAATTAATCCAACCAACAAAGTTCATCTATCAATCCTCAATTTCCTCATCCAACCATCCAATTCCAACCATCAAGTCCATTATCACTTCCACGTCTACATCATAATCAATTCCAAACCACATTCCACGGACCACAGCCAATTCATCAATTACACAAATCAACAATGTCATTCTATACAACCAATTCCACTTCACAATTCCATGTACCAATTTTATTATCCAATTCCATGCACCAATTCCAATGTCAAATTACCAATTCCACTATCAATTCCATGCCATAGTTCTACTCCACTAATTACATTAACAACCACCATCACGCATCACATCAATTCCACCCAAATCACACACATTGCATCCATTCATCCTATAACACGTTTACAATTGCAATCCAATTCAATCAACATCTCGCAGAACACAAAGAGTTTAAGGGTAAATGGCTAGCTCATCGGCCACCCCCACCTGCAAGTAGAGGGATAGCCATGTCGTGAGTTTTAGGGATACCCTCCTATTCATCCTTCATAGTACGACCCCACATTGGCAGGGCCATCCTCCTGTTTATCATAAACAGCACAACCCCACATTGGCAGGACCACCCTCCTGCAACCACAACTGACAACAACAGGGAATATGTATAAATTCACAAGATCACCCAAACCTGTCGTTCCTAGCGCTCACTTCTAATTCTGATCCATTAATCATGCATATTAATATTTCATCCCAATACCATCAGCAAGCATTACATTTAACAAACATCAAACAACAATCAATTCCTCGGTCAACAATCATCAACAATCAATCATAGAACAGTTGTCATCTTTTACTCTCTTCCAATTTCATGCAATCCCTAATTCATCTAGGTAAGAATTTCAGCTCCTTAAATCTACCATCACTACCTATCATACGCTAAACCCTCACTTGATAAGAAGACGAGGCTCTAAACAACTTCTAGAAACTCGAATATCCAAGCTCTAAAGTTCCAAAAACGTAGCTTTTTCCTTCTACCACCGACAGGGCCTAACTCTGAATATCCAAAACCGAGATATGAAATCTCTTCCTCTCGTCTCCAGAAACGCGTAACAAGAAACGGATCGCCAATTGGACCTCTGTAGCTCCCGGAATCAAGGTTTGAAGCTTGAGGGGTTTTTGGTTCGTCGAAGGGGTTTTCGGGAGGAAAGACAGAGTGGGAAGTTGAAGAATTCCGTTAAAACCCGTCTTTTATATTCAGACCAAGACACATGGATGTGTATCATAACACATGACCGTGTGTTATGGTCTACCACCCTCAACAGATTTTCAACGTACTCGCTTGTAATAACTTCAACCCGACTTAATTTTGAACGTCCCGGACTTCGATGGGGCCTCAAGAACATTGTTTCCAATGTCTCAATCATCCAAACTCGAGTTTCAAATCATTCGGTTGGGAGGGTATGTTACAAGTCTCCACAACTTCAAAATATTTCGTTCCCGAAATCACAACCCAACTCATCCTAGCAATGCAACATAAAAAATGCAGCAAAATGCAGCAGCTTAAGCACCACATCACTTACCCAAAACTCCCTCTTACCAATTCTAGCAACACGCACCTTCTAAGAATACTTCTCCCTCACTAACCTGAACTTATACCTAACACACACTCACAACTGAACCTCTATGACACAACCAACCACAAGAGCACAACCAGAACAAAAAAAAAACACAACTCTTTCAGGAGCACAACCACAACAGAAGCAAACGAAAAGATCAAGAAAGATGCCATACCGTTCACTCCGTCGTTCGAATTCTCTTCTACACCTCCGGCAAGAGCATACAACCCTCCTTGCTCTCCTCCGGCTCCAAGTGGCGTAGCATTAGCTCTAGTTCCCCTACTAGCACCGTGAACGAAACTACCTCTTCCTCTACCTGCATAACTCCCAGACGGAGCCCTAGGTACCTGCACCGATCCCACAGACTGAGTTGGTGTTGATCTCCTATTCGGAAAATAGTTACTCTTATGGTTTGGCTCACCGCAAGTGTAACATGTCACTGAAGCTGACCTCAACAAGTGGCACACTCCTAAGTGGGGCTTCCCACAAGTGCTACAAACAGGAAACCCAGACGGTGCTCTCCCAAAACTACGAGCTGGACAAGTGCCACTCTTATGACATGATCGGCCGCAAGTGAAGCAAGTGATCACACCCCATAGTGGAGCAGACTGAGTGCCCCTGAAGTCAGAATCAGAAGTCTGCGCCCTCTTAGCCGGATGGCTATGAGTGGCCGAGTTAGTAGGCGAAGCAGACGCCTTCCTCTTCTTCTCCTCCTTCTTCCTTTGTTCCAACTGTTCCCTACTCAGGGCATCAGCCTTTACAGACACTAGACACCCCATGTCTGAAGAGGTGACACCTTCCTGAATCTCCATCCTTAAGCCATTCTTAAACTTGACAATGAGCTTCCTCTCTCGACTAGCTAGCTCATCGTACCACTTGGAGAGGGCAATGAACTCCATGTAGTAAGCAAGAACGGAGTTCTCTCCCTGCTCTAACTCCATGAACTCCCTAGCCTTCTCCTCACGCCAAAGGTCCGGACAGAACTAGTTTCGGAACTCCTCAACAAACTCATCTAGACTCAACTCGGGCGACACTATTCTACTCTGGGGCATAGACCTCCACCAATCCAAAGCATGACCCTTGAGCAAGAAGGTCATGGCCTGCATCCTTACTTCCTCATCAAGCTCCATCTGCAGGAACTTGTACTCACACTCCTGAAGCCACTACTCTGCAATAGCAGGACCAGCCCCTTCCTCACGGAGCTGTCCAAAGTTCCAACCTTTCAGCATCCCTGGTTGAAACCAAGGAGCTCTAACTCCAAACCCTTAATGACCAGTCGAACGACTTCCCATGGCTTGGCTTGGTTCACTACAGGAGGACATTTAAAGCATTCAGTTGACCATTTATGAAAACTACAATGAAATTCAAATCACTCTCTTTCAAAACTCCCACCCATTTTAAAATAGTTTGAAAATCCCTGGAAAGTCAGTCCCGTGCGGATGCTTCATCTTTTCTTCATATGAGGTTAATTACTCCTCTAGAAGAAAAGACGAAACACCAACATAACAACAACTAACCAGGCTCTGATACCATCTATAACATCCATCCCGAATCAGCCCTGGTAAACCCGTGGTTGAACTGGTAATGAGCATTACTCAAAGTACAGTTTAAACGAAAGGTAAAACGATAAAAGGGAAAGATTGAAATTTTTATAAAAGAACCAAAATCTGAACGGAGGCCTTTGAAATATAAAATCGAGTATAACCAATAAATCAAATCCAAAATCCAATCCTCAAGAACACTTACAAAATTTCCCCGAAATAAAAGTAAAGACGGTCAACTGAAATGTAAAACATAAGTAAGTCAACTCCAAATAGGTCGCCGATCTTCACCTCATAGCTCCAAAGTACAACCTTCTTGAACTCAACGAGCAACCGCGAACTCCAACGTAGCACTAGCCACGAAAACCTAAAAGGGGAAGAGGGGGGATCAATTTCCTATTGAAATTGAGTGAACCCACTGAGTTTAACTATGCGTCGAACCTAACCTGACAGAGCGGTTCCAAACTCCGCACACACATCATCAATGGAACCAGACACATCCATACCACATTTTAGTTCTCTAAACCAGTCTAGGTGATCACATAGGTGCAGTTCTCAGTTCAACATTCACCATTCACAAAATCATCAATACAATAGAGATCATCATGCATACCGTTCGCATAAACATATAGTGTTCAACATCACATACATACAGTTCAACGTCTCATCACTTCTGACTACGCATCCACCTTCCATACACACACACACCCTACACACATTAACAATTCTCATTTCAATTATCAAGGTGAGTTCATTAGGCGCCTATGAGTTGCTCCACACCACCATTGCCGGCCAACAATCCCTGGTAATACAACCCAAGGTGATCAGCTCAACGTAGACCGATTTCCACCAATAATCCCTGGTACTTGACCAAGCTGATCCACTCAACGTAGACCGACTCAACATAAATCCCTGGTAGCTAACCAGAGTGATTCACTCAACATGAACCGGACTCAACTCAACACATCTCAAGGTGGGCAGTGTGGACTTCTACCGGTTCTATCATTTATTAATCACAATCAGACATTCATCACTTAAATCCATCGATCAAAACCATCCATCAAAACTATCCAATTCCCAACATCAAGTCTGTCATCATTTCCATGTCAACATCCTGATCACTTTCCAATCCCCATTCCACAGATCACAACCAAATCGCTTACGCACAACAACCATGCAATTCCTTCCAATCAATTCTACTTCACAATTCCATGTTCCAATTCCATTACCCGATTCCATTACCCAATTCTATGTACCAATTCCATTACTCAATTCTGTGTCATAATTCTACACCATAATCAGATTATCAGCCACCATCACTCATAACATCAACTTTACCCAAATCACACTTAGCATCAATTCATCTGATTCATGTAATCACACATACCCCTACTTCATATAGTTACACACAATTCATGCATCAAAACACAACAAGGGTAAATAGCTAGCTCATCGGCCACCCCACCTACAAGTACAGGGATAGCCATGTCGTGAGTCTTAGGGTTACCGTCATGTTCATCCTTCATAGGATGACCCCACATTGGTCGGACCATCCTCATGTTTATCATAAATAGGGCGACCCCACATTAGCAGGACCACCCTCCTGCAACCACAACTGACAATAGGGAATATGTATAAATTCACAAGATCACTGATGAACCCGTCGTTGTGCTGGTTCAAACAAATAACTAACAAAGCTAACAAAAGCTAGGGTAGATCGTATTCCACGGGCCTTCTAATGATTGACTACTCAAATAAGCTAGATAATTTCTCAGATTAAACACTTCGTGTGTGGTATGAGTTCCACGACTTCTAATTCTAAGAAATGCAGAGAAATTAAAAATTGAAACTAAAAACATATTGGAAATTAGGGTTAAAAATAGAGATGACAGACGAACTTAGACTTCGAATCCCCCTTCTTTCACCAGAGCATAGGCAATCAACAGATCAGCGGATTTCAATTTTCATTCAATCAATTCTAAGACACCACCATAACTCCTACCCTTAGGTGTAAGACCGGCGAACGTTCGCTCTATCCGTTCTAGCTACCAAGATTAATTAGCCGCCCGGGTACGGTCGCCTCTCGCAACGACTTAACATAACTGGTGGAATTACTAACGATTTATGAGTTACTCTCGCAGTGGATTAACCCTAACCGGTTCCTACGAAAGGCACACTCCAATTATAAGGTTAATTGTTCAATTTGATGTTTTAAAGTAAGGCGAGCGTTCGCTTCTATCCTTAGCTTAACCAGAATCTAATCTAGGTGATCAATCCAGACAAGAAACATAAACAACGAAGAACAAACCAAACATGAAAGAGAAACTGATTGAACTTTGAATCTAATCACCGCCGATCCGTGACCGCTTTAAAGCCCTGGGTCACTTAGGGTTCATCTAGTCTAAGCTCTAAGAGTTTAGCTACTCATGTTCATCACAAAAGAATCAAAGACAAAGAAAGAGTTCATCATCCAGAGGAAGAACAGAAAAGTATATGAAAAACCTAATTAAGACGACTCCGGCAGAACTTCAATCTTCCGGTAGACTGCAATCCTAGCTCCGAGTTCTCGAGATGGAAGGGATGGTGTCACGATCTCTTTCCGGCTCTTCGAACTCTAAACTCTCCTTCAGAACTCTTGAGAATCCCTGAAGTATTTGGTATTAGTTGGAAATTATGATTATGAAAAGTCTTTCTTTGATTTGGGCCGCCGGGTAAGTATTTATACTTAACCCTAATACCACCGGATTTTAACTGAGATTTTCGGCAAAAATATGAAGGAATTTTCGCCGAAAATTCCTTTACAAAATAGGTTGTCCGCTAGCTGAATTCTCCTGTCTTTTTCGGACCGATGGTTTTCGGCGAAAACTTCATATTTTCGCCGAAAACTTCTTTGGTTGAGCTCCAGTGGATTTGTTCATGCATTTTCGCCGAAAATTCCTTTGTAAAACGGGGCAGGATTTGGTTTGATTTGGTTGGCTCCTTGGATCGATTCCGGTGCGATTCCTCGAGGTTCCAACGCCTTAGACACGTCTTTGGCTACTTATTTGACGGCAAAAACCTGTGCTAGCATAAAAACACTAGAAAACCATCAAATAGACCCGAAACGGGCCAAAGTAACACAAATGGCACGAGATAGGGCAATTGATTGAATATTCGTTATTCTACCCTAAAAACCATGTCTTAAGCAAGCAAATGTCGCATAAATGAGGCTGATAATCACGTCAAATCAAGTGTCATTAAAGTACCCCACACTTAAGCTTTTGCTTGTCCTCAAGCAAATTGAATAGAAACGCTCATGTCACAAATGATAAGATCGATTAAATTGGAGCTCAATCAACCAAACAACCTGGTCTCACTAATAAACTGCACACGACAAGTAATCATAACCAATTATGCACGAATTTGACCTGACCGACCAGACTCCTTACACAGGAAATATTTAGTAAATTGGGAACTCTCACTCTCTGTGTTTAAGGACGTGTTTCTGCTCTCAATCATTTTCTGTTACTGAATTCTATCATAAGTTTGCATTTCGACCACATCTCCACCACTGTGACAACACGAGCACCAGTCAAGAAGGACTTCCCTGATAGGACTGTAACGAATTCTACACTACAAGGGTTTATGATGAGATGGATGATGGGAAAGTATGATGATGGCTTTGGTGCGGTGTAGCTTTCGACTAACTTCCCTCGAATCTAATATGTGGCTTCCTACCGTCTAACCAGACACGGGTGGAATAATGAACGCTCGTCCTATGATACCCTCAAGCAACCTAGCACTTTATTTTCTTTACGCATTTCTTTTCTTTTCTTTTGACTTCGTTCTTCCATATGTAGGGAGAAGAACGTTTATTGAACTTGAAACTTTTTGGCTTTTCTGATTTTTCTTCTTTTTCTTACTTTTTTTCGAAATTTGCTTCTTTTCTTCTTTATTTTATTTTTTTTCTTTTGTGCTGATTCTTTCTTTTAGTTGCTAGAGGGGTTTACACGTTTGGACATAATAGCTAAGACCAGCTATTTAATGGCTATAGGCAGGTTACCACAAACCGACTTCCGGTAGGTCAATCTAGAACTACAACCACAGGGGATCAACGGGGAATGAAAGAATGGAAATGGCTGTAATGTATTATCGAACCGAAAGAACAGGCCAAGCTCAAGGGTTTAAACCTAATGGATTTTATCGTTGGGTAGGCTATCTGGCTTAGTAGCTGAATCTAGGTGCCCCTATCATTCTAGAACTCGTGTCATCATGTGGTCTCGAGTAGGTCTCATGCAAATTCTAACTCATTCAAGCAAACAGAAAATCACTCAGAAAGAATTGAAATTGCAAGTTACGTGCAATGGATCAAAAGCTCACATTTGGTTTGCTAGTCGGATTCGGTCATTTTCATGCAATCAAGGCTACAAACTACAAGTGTGATTTTAAAAATTCTGTTCTGACCAGGCAATTTAGCATCAAAGTAAACACGTTGGTTCTCAAGTTCTAGGTTAAGCAGTCTAAGCATCATTATGAAAGTTTGAACAGCAACTTAGCATCAAAGATCAAGAACTGAGCCATTCTAATGCTAAAGAGATTGGACAGGAATCACGAGGCACACCAAAACACAATCAAGGGCAATCAAGTTCATGCAAGGTTCTCTAGCATCCTACCCCACACTTAAATCGTATTGTGTCCTCACAGGACTAAATCTAGAGTTCAGAGTGAAGTACAAGAACCTGGACCGAGATGGTTGGCGTAGGGAATGAGCACAGATCCTCGGAGCGGAGGGAATCTACCAAAGCGAAGCAAAGGGAATCTCCCTACTGCCTACAAAACAAAAACAAATGAAACATAAAAAGGAAACTGGGATAAGTGTCCCGGATCCACACACAAAAAAGTTGGATCGAAATCCGAAAAGAATAAATAAAAAGAAGGGACAAGAAAGTGGATACAACCCGATCACTGCTCGTCAGGCGCGTCGGGAGGTGGAAAGTGGAGGAAGTCACCGAGCTGACATTGCCACGCCAGCTGTGCCTCATACCGCTCGTTGGAGCGGTGCATATGTTGCTGCATAATAGTCCATCGCGCCTCTTGAGTAGCGTTGTCGGTGATGCACCACTCTTGCAGTCGCTCATACAGCTCTCCAACATCTGCGGGGTGCGGGTGGTGCTGCGGGTGAGGCGCCTGATATGGATTTGGAATGTGCGGCGGTGACTGGTGTGCATACCCTGCCTGATGGTGTGGCGAGGGTGTATGATTATGAAATTCTGGCTCGTACTGAGGCTGAGACTCCTCAGAATCATCTTCTTCCTCCGACTCATCCTCGTCCTGGGGAGGAGGATCTGCTGCTACCTGGGGGCTGAGGTCCAGCTCGAGGTTGTACTCGATCGCCAAATCACCTCCAACGGTGCGTACTCTGCGGCGTGGGATGTTCGGGCCATATTCGTGGCTGAGGCCGAAGGAGATGATAAGTCGGCCTACAAAGTTGCCTCCCAGGAGTGAGCGAGGTGGCTTTGACCTCTAAGTCTTCTTGCGGAGTAGTCGGGCAAGCACCCATCCGGGATGAAGAGGGTAGCTCTCCCGGATGGCGCGATGAAGAAGAAGCTCCTCTCGGCTGATGTGGTGGCGGTCCTTCTCTGGAGCATTGATGACACTCGATTTGACGTGATTATCAGCCTCATTTAAGCGACATTTCCTTGCTTGAAACGTGGTTTTAGGGGTAAAATAGCGAATATTTCACTCAACTACCCTATTTCCTACCGATTTGGTTACTTTGGCCCTTTTGGGTCTATTTGATGGTTTTCTAGTGTTTTGTGAAAGCATAGGTTTTTGCCATCATTTATGTAGCCACGGACGTGTTCAAGACCTCAAGGAGTGAACCGGAATCGAACCAGAAATCAAACCAGAGTCAGAACCGAAGATCCAACTGCCCAGCACAATGTTTTCGCCGAAAAGACTATGAGGATTTCGGCAAAAATACCTTCAGAAACTCACAGGCAACGTCAGCTGATTTACACTGAAGTTTTCGGCGAAAACTTCCTTAAGTTTTCGCCGAAAATCATAGAAGAAATCAAACAGGGGATTTTAACTAAAGTTTTCGGCGAAAATTATTTGATATTTTCACCGAAAATATCTTCCAAATCAGGCGACTTAGGGTTTAAGTATAAATACTTAAACCGGCGGCCCAAGAAAGGCAATCATTATTCATATTTTCACAAATCAGACTTTTGAGAGATCAGCCATGACCTTAGGGTCGATAGATAGAGTTTAGAGAGTTCGAAGATCCGTGGAGAGATAGTGACATCATCCTTCACCTCGGAGAACTCGGAGCTTAAAGTTGAAGATCCAGGAGATTGAAGCTTCGCGGGAGTCGTCAGAATTAGGTTTTTCAGTTCTTATTTGTTCTTCCTCTGTATGATGATCTTCATTGTTGCCTTTGATTCTCTTGTTTATGATATGAGTAACTGAACTTGTAGAGCTTAGATTAGATGAACCCTAAGTGACCCAGGGCTTTAAAGCGGTCACGGATCGGCGGTAATTAGATTCGAAGTTCAATCAGTTTCTCTTTGCATGGTTGTTTTGTTCTTGATTGTTTATGTTTCTTCTCTGATTGATCGCCTAGATTAGGTTTTTGCAAGGTTAGTCGCTAGACGGTTCCCTGCTTTGGCGCTTAAACTTGTCTTCCTTGATCACCTAGTTTAGATTCTTGTTAAGTTGAGGATAGAAGCGAACGCTCGCCTCTCTTTAAAACATCAATTCAACCAGTTAACCTTATAATTGGAGTGTGCCTTTCGTAGGAACCGGTTAGGGTTAATCCACTGCAAGAGTAACTCATAATTCACTAGTAATCGCACCAATTAATTAAGTCGTTGCGAGAGGCGACCGTACCCGGGCGGCTAGTTAATCTTGGTAGTTAGAACGGATAGAGCGAACGTTCGCCGGTCTTAAACCTAAGGGTAAGGAGTTATGGTGGTGTATAGAAACCGATTGAATTAGAATTCAAAACCGCTGATCTTGTGATTGCCGTTGCTCTGGTGATCTAAGGGGGATTCAAAATCTAAGTTCGTCTATCTTCTCGTTAGTCAACCTTTTACTTTTCTGTCTTTTATTTTCCTGCTTTATTAGATTAGAAGTCGTGGAACTCACACCACGCACTAAGTGCTTAAACCTGAATAAATTGTCAGCTTCTTTGAGTAGTCAATTAGAAGAAACCCTGTGGAATACGATCTACCCTAGCTTCACAGCTTGGTAGTATTTGATACCGCTAAAACTGCAGCATTAAGCATACAAAAGAGAACGACGCTAAACCATGTGAATGAATTTATAGAGAGGGTGAGAGAGAGACTTAACTGAATTATGCTTCGTGAGACGATCGCTGGGCACTCCAGTCATGTGGCTCCAGAGTGTATGGTACTCCTCTCCGTCGTCATCGTCATCCTTCCAGCCGAGGTAATGACCATTGTAGTGCTCGTGGGGGATGCCTAGATGAGCTGCAAACTCATCATAGGTGAGTGTCCTGTGCACCCCGCCCAGATAGAAGGAAACGACCTTCTTGCCCTGCCTCCTCTTGTGATCATCTAGATCGAATGTCGCCCAAAACTCCTGTAGAGCGACTTCTGGGAAGTCGGCGGCTAGTGTGGTCAGCTCCAGCAAGCCAGCATGCGTCAGTGCATCGAGCACGTTCCGGTGCCAGTCCTCATCATGATCGAAAAGCGACTCCATGGAAAGGGGGCGAACATCGGCTCCAGGGATATTCTCGAGCTTCTGGTAGCACTCGAAGTAGTACGGGGGTAGGCGAGCAACGGTGTGGTGGTACCCAACACGGCCAGGGAAAGCTGGGGGAAGTCCAAGGATGGCAGGTGTGACGGGAGCGGGAGCTCGGGAGCTGGAGGCAGTGTGAAGTCTCTGCTTGGTCTTGCGCTAATGACTTACGTTCCTAAGCAAGAAAACAGACCAAATTAGTCAAACTAAAACCCTACCCCACACTTAGTAAAAAAACTCAATTTCACAAAGAAATGAGGAAATTCGAGAGGGGGTAAGCAAAGCAGATTAACCGGTAATCCCAAACAATTAAAATACACGCTTAGGACACAGCCAGAATGGAATTATCACAATCAAAGTTACGAAGTCAAAACGACATGCAAAAAATCAACATAATCGAACATGGAACCCTAATCATGGCAAGACTATCACAAAGTGGGAAATGACGGCATAATATGATCTCAGATGGCAAGCACAATAATATGAACGTAAATGAGCACATAAGGCAGCCAACTGATCATAAACAGTTCATGGTCAAACCGACATTTCTCAAAAGTCAACACCACAAAGAATAGGTCTTATGCAAAGGAACACATGATCAAACGATATAAAAATTAAGTACAATACTCCCTAATCATGCTAGATCAGTCCAAAGAGTTTAGCTAACCTAGTTCACACGAAATCAGTCGGCACACAAATCGAGGTAAACCGAAAAGTCAACCGAAAGTCAACCCCAACAAAATTCAGCATTCAATATGTCAAAAAATTCGTAATGAAAAGTTCTACAACTTACCTTGAAGCCATGAGTGCTGAAAATGAACGGAGAAAGAGAAATCGGAGGAAAACTGAAAATTTTAGGGTTTGGCTGAACGGGAGCTCTAGAGCTCCGATTCGAATGTTCTAGGGCTTGGGTTGATCGGAAATGGAAGAGGAGACGTGCAGCGGCGGCGGCGACGGTGGCGGCGGTCGGCAACGGGCGGCGGCGGCGGAAAGGTGGCGGCGGCGCCTGGTTTTTAAAAACTGGGGGAGTTTTGAGTATAGGTTTCGAAAATGAAAGTGAGGAGAGAGAGGGTGAATCCAGATTTTTAAAACGAAAAATTGGTTGATTTTCACACAACTTTTCGGCGAAAATAGGTGCAAGTTTTCGCCGAAAATGTTAGTTAAAAAGTACTGCCGGTGTTTCAAAAGGATTTTTGCCGAAAATGTTAAATAGTTTTCGCCGAAAATGTTAACAAAAATCGTCTGGAAACACAGTGGGATTTCAAAGGGAATTTTCGCCAAATATTTTGAACTCTACGATTGAAAATATTTTCGCAATCCCGACAAACTTCAGAAAATCACAGTTAAATCAACAAAAATCGGAAAACCCTCAAACAACTTACAATTGACACTACGACACACAGACTACACACGAAAAATAAGACATCAAACAAACTGACACTTTTGTCTCCCCCGAGCCGACTCTAAAACACTAAGGTTGACACAAATGAAAAACTGACTCCAGCCGTGGGTTGCCTCCCACGAAGCGCTCTAGATTAACATCCTTGAGCTGGACGATACCTGGACGGTATTTGGAGACATCCCAACTCAGGTTCTCCTTAACGCTAGCATCGAAGTTCATGAAGTAGAGCTTTGGGGTATCTCCGGTGAGCGTGAATTTCTTCCCGTTAGCGTGTGTAAGCTTGGTACGTCCGTCGGGAAGGTACTCAGTGATCTTGAACGGACCAAAGAGCTCTGTCAAGGGATCATCTTCTACGAGGAAGACGGTAGAAGGAATGAGAATGATTGGCTTCGTCTTTTCTTTGACCTCCGGCTTTGTATCACCAGGATCGGTGATCGTAGGTATTTCCTTAGGAGATGCTTTAGGCTCCTCCTTCAATACTTGTTCCGGCGCCGGTATCTTGGAATGAATTGGTGGAGCAGCTAGCTCGGTAGAAGGTGGCGGTACAACTGGCCTCCAGACCATTTGAGTCTTCGACTTCTTGTTCTTCCCCCGGAATCTACTAGGATCTTTTCTCGGTGGCTTAGAAGAGGCTTGCAGTTCCTTCTTCTTTGGCGGCTTCTGAGGAACAGATTTTGGTTTCTGCTTGGTAATCTGTCCAGCACCTGCAGTAACAATTGAGCTAGGAACACTAGAAGAGACGTCAGTGACGGAGTTGACCGGAGTCAACTCCACAGTTTCAACAGCTAGACAATGAAATTCTTCACTCTTAAGATTATATTTCATTCCGTCTTTAAGGCGGAATGTTATCGTTTCTTTACCAACCCTTAAAGTTAAAGAACCATTTGGAACGTTAATTTGCATTCCAGTAGTAGCCATGAAAGGTCGTCCTATGAGAATAGTAGAATCATCTTTACTAGTATCAATGATAACAATGTCGGCTAAGAACGTGAAAGGACCACATTTAGTAACAACGTCTTTTATCTCTCCCCTAGGGGTTTTAAGTGATCTATCAGCAAAGACAAGTTGCATGCTAGACGGTTCAAGTTCTCCTAGGTTCAATTTTTCATACAGACTCATAGGCATAACATTAACGGACGCGCCAAGATCAACCAAACAACGTTCTACTCAACATCATTAATGACAAGAGGTAGAGTGAAAGAACCAGGATCAGAACACTTAGCTGGATATGGAGAGGAAGGTTTCGTGCTTCGAGCATCAGGATATCCCTCTTTATTCCCCTTCATGCCAGTCTCGATCCTTGCATTTGGCAGCAATGCTCTCGGAAATGGAGGCTTCACATAGTATGGTGCAAGAGGAGGATCATCCTCCTTAGGCGCCACCTTCAGTGCTTCCTTCTTCTCTAGAGTTTCAGCGATCCTGCGTAAAACAGAAGAAGCATCAGCAGATAAGCTTGTAAAATTTTTAACAGATACCATCTTAGCTTGTTCCTTTCTCAGATTCGGCTCTGTCTGGCTCGAAAGTTGGCCAAATTGTCGACCAGATGCTAGCATGCTCGAGATGTTGTTCACAGCCTGCTGAATTCTTTGACCGGCTGCTATCTGTTCTTGATTGAGAAGAGCTTGAGATTTGAACTGACTATCATGATCGTCGAGTCTGGTGATGATCTGACTAAGCTTCTTGTCCAGGTCACTGACGTTGTTTTCCTTCTGGTACTACTAACCTGTATAGGTGTTATTCAAATATTGATTCTGGCGATTGCCAGGAGCAGTTCCATAGTTACCCGGATTACGGTGTGGCGGCTGATAGACACCTCCCGGTGGATGGTTAGGCTTCTGATCCTGAGCTGGACCAGCTGGGCGGTTATTCTGGTTCTGGTTATGGTTGGCGCCATTATTGTTGGGAGGTCTGTCTTGATAGTTCCCTTACTGCCTGATTGTTAACGAAGCCTTGTTGAATGAAATTTACCTCTTCGGCGGACCAGACTTCCGTCTTACCAAAATTCTGGCAACGGCCTCCATTATGCGCACAAGCTCTACACCATTCGCAATCAGCAACATAGACAGAAGCTGCCGGCGGTTTGATTGGTGTGGAAGACTTCTTCAGATGCTTTTCTACTTCTGCCTTGATAGTAGCTTCGAGATCGAGCTTGCTCCTTGATCCTTATGATTGTCGCTCCCAGTTCCTCAACTTGGAAGCACAGTTTGTGAAATGAAGAAGAGCAGCTTCGGGTGTGAGCGTAGTGCAATCCCCTTCAGCTAGAGAATTGACCCACTTGGCAGATTCTTCTCGAAGACCTCGAGCAAAGATTTCGGCTAACTACCTCTGCTCGAATCCGTGATGAGGACAGTTGTAGAGAAGTTCTTGGAATCGATTCCAAGTATCGTACAAGCTTTCTCCTTCTTTCTGGGAGAATCTGGCGATGCTGTCTTTGATGGTTGTTGTTCTGGCAGGAGGGAAATATTCTTCAATGAAGTCCTGAGCCAGAGTATCCCAATCAGTGTGATATCCAGGTGGTTTGCCAGTAAGCCACCTCTTGGCTGCGCCTTTCAGAGAGAACGGGAAAGCTCTCAAGCAAAGAGTGTTCTTGTCGAGGTTTCCGTTCTTGAAAGTGCTGCAGAGATCAAGGAAATCCGCCAGATGTGTGCACGGATTGTCTAGTGGCCTGCCTTCAAACTGTAGATCCCTAGAGATCATAGTCAAGAATGGAATCTTGATCTCATAGTCAGGATCTCCTTCAACGCGCGGCACGACAATGGCAAATCGAACGCTAGTCGCGCTCGGCTTGTTGTAGTCAGCTAGACTCTTCTGTGCAGGTGGTGGTGGTGGATTTCCGCCTGGTGGTGGTGGTGGTGGTAACTGATCAGTCATGGTAGGAGATGGAGGAGGTGAAAGTGACTCGGTGTATGAAATGGATGAAGATGACAGTAAAGGTGAAGATGAGGAACTCTCCTTCAGTTCCTCGATCTTGATCAGAGTGACGGATGGAGGAGGATTGGTTCTGCTTCTCCTTGGAATCCGTGATTGTCGAGGTGGAGCAGAACTGCTTGGTCTCTCTATACTCTTAGCCTTGTCAGTTTGGGAGCGAGTCCAAGGGCGGCGATGCATACACCTGTGAACAACCTACAAATAAAAAAAACAAACAAAAACCAGTGTAAAATCGAAGTGGGTGGAAAAGTGAAAGATGGAAACTAGAAGAATAAATTGCCAGTTCTTCTTTCAACCAATGAAAAGAAGTCCCCGGCAACGGCGCCAATTTGATGAACCCGTCGTTGTGCTGGTTCAAACAAATAACTAACAAAGCTAACAAAAGCTAGGGTAGATCGTATTCCACGGGCCTTCTAATGATTGACTACTCAAATAAGCTAGCAAATTACTCAGATTAAACACTTCGTGCGTGGTATGAGTTCAACGACTTCTAATTCTAAGAAATGCAGAGAAATTAAAAATTGAAACTAAAAACAGATTGGAAATTAGGGTTGAAAACAGAGATGACAGACGAACTTAGACTTCGAATCCCTCTTCGTTCACCAGAGCATAGGCAATCAACAGATCAACGGATTTCAATTCTCATGCAATCAATTCTAAGACACCACCATAACTCCTAACCCTTAGGTGTAAGACCGGCGAACGTTCGCTCTATCCGTTCTAGCTACCAAGATTAATTAGCCGCCCGGGTACGGTCGCCTCTCGCAACGACTTAACTTAACTGGTGGAATTACTAACGATTTATGAGTTACTCTCGCAGTGGATTAACCCTAACCGGTTCCTACAAAGGCACACTCCAATTATAAGGTTAATTGTTCAATTTGATGTTTTAAAGTAAGGCGAGCGTTCGCTTCTATCCTTAGCTTAACCAGAATCTAATCTAGGTGATCAATCCAAACAAGAAACATAAACAACGAAGAACAAACCAAACATGAAAGAGAAACTAATTGAACTTTGAATCTAATCACCGCCGATCCGTGACTGCTTTAAAGCCCTGGGTCATTTACGGTTCATCTAGTCTAAGCTCTAAGAGTTTAGCTACTCATGTTCATCACAAAAGAATCAAAGACAAAGAAAGAGTTCATCATCCAAAGGAAGAACAGAAAAGTATCTGAAAAAACCTAATTAAGACGACTCCGGCAGAACTTCGATCTTCCGGTAGACTGCAATCCTAGCTCCGAGTCCTCGAGATGGAAGGGATGGTGTCACGATCTCTTTCCGGCTCTTCGAACTCTAAACTCTCCTTCAGAACTCTTGAGAATCCTTGAAGTATTTGTTATTAGTTGGAAATTATGATTATGAAAAGTCTTTCTTTGATTTGGGCCGCCGGTTAAGTATTTATACTTAACCCTAATACCGCCGGATTTTAACTAAGATTTTCGGCAAAAATATGAAAGAATTTTCGTCGAAAATTCCTTTACAAAATAGGTTGTCCTCCGGCTGAATTCTCCTGTGTTTTTCGGACCGATGGTTTTCGGCGAAAACTTCATATTTTCGCCGAAAACTTCTTTGGTTGAGCTCCAGTGGATTTGTTCATGCATTTTCGCCGAAAACCCTAAGTGTTTTCACCGAAAATTCCTTTGTAAAACGTGGCAGGATTTGGTTTGATTTGGTTGGCTCTTTGGATCAATTCCGGTGCAATTCCTCAAGGTTCCAACGCCTTAGACACGTCATTGGCTACTTATTTGACGGCAAAAACCTGTGCTAGCATAAATACACTAGAAAACCATCAAATAGACCCGAAACGGGCCAAAGTAACACAAATGGCATGAGATAGGGCAATTGATTGAATATTCGTTATTCTACCCTAAAAACCATGTCTTAAGCAAGGAAATGTCGCTTAAATGAGGCTGATAATCACGTCAAATCGAGTGTCATCAATCACCCAAACCCGTCGTTCCTAGCACTCACTTCTAATTCTAATCCGTTAATTACATATTAATCGTTTATCCCAATCCCCTCAACAAGCATTAAATTTAACGAACATCAATCAACAATCAATTCAGCAATCAATTCCTTAGTCAACAATCATCAACAATCCACCCACAATCAATCATAGAACAGTTGTCATCTTTTACTCTCTTCCAATTTCATGCAATCCCTAATTCATCTAGGTCTTAATTTCAGCTCCTTACATCGACCATCACTACCTATCGTATGCTAAACCCTCACCTGACAAGAAGACGAGGCTCTAAACAATTTCTAGAAACTCGAACAGCCAAGCTCCACAGTTCCAAAAACGTAGCTTCTTCCTTCTATCATCGACAGCGCATAACTCCGAAATATTCAGAACCGAGATATGCGTTTCTTCCTCATCAGGAACGCGTAGCAAGAAACAAATCACCAATTGGACCTCTGTAGCTCCCGGAATCAAGGTTTGAAGCTTGGGGGTTTTTGGTTTGTCAAAGGGGTTTTCGGGAGGAAAGACACGGCCGTGTCTCATAACACACGGCATGTGTTATGAAGACACACGGCATGTGTCTATAACACACGACCGTGTGTTATGGTCTGCCAACCTCAACAAATATTCAACGTACTCGCTTGTAATAACTTCAACCCGACTCAATTTTGAACGTCCCGGACTTCGATGGGGCCTCAAGAACATTCTTTCCAATGTCTCAATCATCCAAACTCAAGTTCCAAATCGTTCAGTTAGGCGGGGATGTTATACGGGAGGTGATCGACCACGGGTTGGCCTTTTCAAGGCACGCGATCTTACCCCTCTCCTTGTTTAATTTTTTTTCACAACGTTCGGCCAAGAGCACACTAATTTCCCTCAAATCATGCCCACCGCGGGTAGGGTGCGGTCAACTCCCTAGCGCACTTTGCAGACAGCTTCCAGACCCCAACTTCAAGAGATCATTCTAAGAGCTAAGGACCTCTGATTAGGGCACCGTTTGAACCAGGTGACACCTTGTTCAGCAATATCCAATGGTGTAACCTTAAATGGCATAAAATATACTAGAAAGCAGGTGAAAATGGAATATGAATTTCCCTTGTCGCCTCAAATGGTGAAAGTGTCAAATCAAGCTAAAACACCACAAAATCGATGAGAAAGGGGTGAAAACTCCGAGATTAAGTGGTTAAGTGAGGGGAAAAAGGTTTTATATTTAGAAGTGAAGATTTTCATCATTTGAAAAATTTCCAAAATTGGCCATTAAAAAGACCTGGCACTGGCGCGATAGCTGCGCATGCGTCATAGGGTTCCAGCTCACGCGCTTGTCAAGGGCCCTCCATGCGTCGGACCTCCTAGATGTATGGTGACCGCATGACTTAAAGCTGGTTGACATGTATAAGTCCTCATCACTGACGGTTCATCACTTCGTTCAAACTTCGATATCTTGAGCATCGGACTCCAAATTGATTACTGTTGAACACGCAGCTTCGTAATTATGAGATCTATCATGACTTGACCTGAAAACTAATAAAAAATACCTAGAGAAACGTGAAAATGGACCGCAAGGATTCCAATGGATTATTTAAGATCAATTAACAGTATTATATTCACAACCATTTAAGAGATGACAAAATGACTATAAAACCACACAATAAGATATGTATCAGTTATGGGGGATAAAAAATGTGAATTATGAGTCATAAGGATTCCTCCTCTGACTCGTCTCCTTCGCACTCCCCACCGAGCCCCACAACAGCAGCGGCTAGCAACATCACCGTACCTGCCTGGTTTCGCTTCTTCAACATACCCATGGAAACTAGGGTAGTAGCACCGAATAGGGTAAGGGGGTGGCGTCTCATCAGAGCGAAGTGGTTGAGGCGGCCCAAGTAATGTGCATTTGACATCTTGTAGGCACCACCGAGGAGCGAGGTCACCCTAGGTCAGCTCCTGAATTGATGGAACATGTCAGCCACCAACCCACCAAGGTGAAGGGGCACACCCACCACCATAGAGTTGATCAACGCTAAGTCTTTCAGCGTCACAACACCAGCGCTCTCAGCTCTCCCATAGATAGTACAGGTGATCATACGGTGTAGAAGTCGGAGCATCGTATCCTTGAATTTGATAGCCTTCATGGAAGTTATGGTAAAACAAAAGAAAAGTTAGTAATAGTAAAAATTATTAGTCTCAGTAATTGGCTAAGTGAAGAATTCTTACCAGGAGCAAAGGGAGCTCGGTCAGTGGTCAACTCGTACCAGACATGGTCTAGGTTCATCGTGTGGTCAAAGCACTCGAGGGACTCGAACCATGCTGTCTCCATGTCCTCCTCTGTATAGAAGTCGCACATGAGGGTGACCTGGTCTGTCGTGTGGTTGCCCAGCTCACCCCCAACTGGAAGGCCATCATCGGAACCTCAGGAGGGGCGATGAGGTCTACTTGGACGGTGGCCAGGAACTCCTGCGTTAACACCTCAATGGCCGGTGCGTCCACAAAAAAGAGCCAAGAGGCTCGACCCCGCTGCAAAAGCTAGGTAACCTTTTTTTTTTTTGCTAGAAGAAGCTGGGTAACCTGATCCTCCCAATCGTCAAGTGGATTCGGATCTATACTCTTCCAGTCAATCATTCTAATACGTTGAGGAATTAGCCTACAGATTCAGATGATCCGATCGCGCTGGTTCTTCTTCGGAAACACGTAGAAGTGGGTAGCAAAGGCTTTTATCGTTGCGTTCATCGCCTCCCCCTCTTGAGTGAGGAGATCAAAGGCATTCTTACCCTAGTATTCCTCTTTGGTACGAGCCCGTTTCCCCTTCTTAGAGCTACAAGATTGGCGAGAAGAGCCGGAATCATCCATCTTCATATCATAGACAATTAACAAAAAGCACGAGACAAAGTTCACCAATAAAGAACAAGCAACAACTGGGATTGTAACACCCTACCCTAGAGAACCAGTTAAACCACTAGTTTAACCTATGCATTACTAAATCAGGTTTCACTGCCTCAAACCAAGCATACAATCATACGCATTACATGGCATAAATCGATAAACGAATCAATAGAAAAGCCAAACCAGCAAATCCAATAACCAATAAATTCAATACATCCAATAACCAATAAAAAAATGGGAACTTAAAGAGAACATCCAATACATCCAATGGCCGATAAACTAAAAGAAATCCCATAAATCCTAATAAAACTTAAAGTCAAATGATGGGTCTGAATGTACTGGCTATTGATGTGAATTTATTTAGTGCATTTTGAGCTTATGATTGACCTATGAAATGCCAGTGTTTGATCGTGAAATGCCATGACTTATATGCTTTTATTGAAGTTTCATGCAAAGTGTCTATTTGTTGTCCAGTTGCCACTTTGGAGCCAAATTCGTGATCTATTGGAGTTATCTCTGTGCATTTTCAGGTTATGGCTTCGAAGTACAGATGATAAGGAGCACGTAGGAAAAACGGGAGGTCAATCGGAGCTAGGACGGAGGAGATAGGACCGTTGCAAGTTTGGGATTTCAGCACGAGTTCCTGCAGGACTTCTCGGCGAGAACTATCAAGTTCTCGCCGAAAACATTTGCTCAAAGACTTTCATGAGATTGAGGCTTGATTTTCGAAGAAGTTTTCGGCGAAAACATTCAGAGTTTTCGCCGAAAACATGTGAAAGAAGTGAAGGCCGGCTCAGTGGTTTTCAAAGGAAATTTCGGCGAAAACTTTAGAAGTTTTCGCCGAAAACTTTAGAAGTTTTTGCCGAAAACTTTAGGCTTTTCCAGCAGCCTATTTAAAGAGGATTTTCAGGAGAAAGGAGACACACAATTCACTATTCAGAAAACACACCTTTGTCAAAACACTTTTCTCTCAACTTTTCAATTACTTTATTCTCATCTCTAATCCACAACCCTAGAGCAAGGTGCAACTCAAAGTAGAGGAGCTTGGATTGAAGTCCACAACCTTGGAAGAGGAGCTTGCAAGAGAAGGATTGCCATGGTGTTCTTGGTGATCATCTCTCTTTCTCTTTCCTTCATTTCCTTGGCCATGTGTGGCTGATTTCTTAGGTTTCCTTGGATTGATAGATAGTTGTGCTATGATAGAGGTTGATTGTGTAAACATGCTATGATTGATCCTGGATGTAAGAAGATGATCTCTTGACTTGTTGTTAATTCCATTGATTGCTATGATTGCTTGATTGGTCTATTCTTTGTAATGTAATGCATGAGAGTGCTTAGATTACATGGTTTGTAGGTCTAGGGATTGAAGAGAGTGTGTTCTAAGAGATTAGGACATCTCAATTCAACCATAGTTGCATGATTTCTCTCTTGTGCATTTTATCGAACACTTGGTGTGCATTAGGTTTTCATTCAATTGAACTTTGATTAGTCTTTTGATGATTCTCTTGGTGTTAGGACATTGACATGAGAGTGTGATGTCTAGCCTAGTGGTCATAGAGTTATAGGAGAGGATTTTGTAGCTTGGCATTTCATCAAACACCTTTAATGCATCCTTAGTCACTTAGCTTGAGAGCGAGAGCCTAAGTTGAGTGGATCTAGGATAGGAACTTAGTGCTACGAGAGTGCATTGAGTCTATAGAAGGGATTTGCGTGGTCATTTAATTGCAACCTTGATGTGCTGTAAAACAGTGATCAAATACTACAAAGCTAAAAGCTAAGCAGATTGTATTCCACAGGGTTTCTTCTAATCGTCTACTCAAATATGGAGGCAATTTATTCAGGTTTAAGCACGTTGTGCGTGGTGTGAGTTCCACGACTTCTAGACTAAGATGCAAGAAAATTAAAATGAAATTAAAAGACAAAATGATTGGTTGGTTTAGACAGACGAGAGACAAGCTTAGATTTTGAATCCCCCTTAGATCACCAAGGCAACAGCAATCACAAGACCAGCGGTTTTCAATTCTCATTCAATCAATTTCTATACACCACCATAACTCCTTACCCTTAGGTTTAAGACCGGTGAACGTTCGCTCTATCCATTTTAACTACCAAGATTAATTAGCCGCTCGAGTACAGTCGCTTCTTGCGACGACAAAACTAACTAGTGCAATTACTAATGATTAATGAGTTACTCTTGAAGCGGATTAACCCTAACTGGTTCCTACGAAAGGCACACTCCAATGAATAGGTTAACTGGTTGAATTGATGTTCTAAAGTGAGGCGAGCATTCGCTTTTATCCTCAGCTTAACAAGAATCTAATCTAGGCGATCAAGAAAGACAAGTTTTAATGTTTTAAAGCAGGGAAGCTGTCTGGCGACAAATCCTAACTCAACACAAACCTAATCTAGGCGATTAACCAGAAAAGAAACATAAACAATCAAGAACAAAACAACCATGCAAAGAGAAACTGATTGAACTTTGAATCTAATTACCGCCGATCCGTGACCGCTTTAAAGCCCTGGGTTACTTAGGGTTCATCTAATCTAAGCTCTACAAGTTTAGCTACTCATATCTGACACACCAGAATCATAGACGACAGAAGGATTCATCTTATAAAAAAGAAGAACAGAAAAGGATCTGAAAAACCTAATTCCGGATGATCCGTGAAGCTTCGATCTTGAGCATCTTCAACTCTTAGCTCCGAGCGTCTTCCGGGATGGATTGATGGCGTCACGATCTCTCCGATAGCTCCGGGATACTCTCTCAACTCTCCTTAAGTCATGGCTGATCTCTCTAAATTGAATGTTAACAAATCTGGCTTCGAAAAGTCTATTAATACCCCCAAAAACCCTTTCTTTGTTGGAAAAGCTGAAAATTTCCCATCTGGGGAGCTTACATGGCGTGTAAGCTCACAGTGTATTTAGCTTACACGGCGTGTAAGCTCCAAAACGCAGCGTTTTGAGCTGGGCAGAGTTCCAACTTGTTTTGATCATTCCCGCTCCATATGAACTCCGATTTGGTCTCCGTTTGAAGCGCTGGACTCGTGAGAGAGTCCTCTATAATGTGGTAACCTGGGGGCTAAACATAAAAGCTCACAAGAAAGGTAAAAATAGCCAAGAAATAGACAATGTACGCACTAGGAGCCGATAATCACAAAGTTACGACAAATGCACCAAATACTCATCAAAATGGCATCAAAGGGTATGAAATGTTGCTTAAATGGGGCTGATAATCAGGTCAAATCGAGTGTCATCAAACCTCGATCATGTTTGGCTTGTTTGTGCATTTGTTCCTCTTGAGCATAATGAAGCTATCTTTCCAAGTGAACCTCCTTTATCTTTGATTTGCACCGCTTTACTTTCTTGCTTTAGTTTCGTTTATGTTTTTGATTTCGTTGCTTTTAAACCAAACTCCTTTTAAATGAATAGACCGTCCATGAACCGTGTGAGTAGTGGCAATTGAGAGAGCCCTCGAGGAAATACGACCTTGATTGTTGTGAGTTAATTCTTGCACGTCAAGTTTTTGGCCCCGTTTTAGTTTTTGCTTCTTTGTAGTGGATCGATCTATTCACTTCTTTCCGTTTTAGTTTTTGCTTCTTTGTACTTGTTTGTTTGATTTTGTTATCCTACTTTGTCGTGTTACTTTGGTGTCTTGTTGAGCTTGTGTGTAGGTACCTTGTGCTAGTGTATGATTCGATTCACTCGCTTTCAAGCACAACCTCAAGGCCTCGAGCAAGTCATTGATCCACCAATCCGTTCTCTACCTCACTTAGCTCATGGGAGCAAGGTTGCAAGTAAGATGAACTCGTGGGATAGAAGTAATGGTTACGGTACCTATCAAGGGTGGAATCCATCTCCTAACCCATACTATGGTCATCCTACTTCATCCAACTACTACCAAGGGACTTTTGAGGGAGATGGCCAATGGTGGGGTCAAGAACAACAAGCTTCAACACCAATGTGGAATGAACAATGCTCCTCTTACCTCCACTATACCATCAAATCTTGCCGGAGTTCACAAGTTATGAACAACCTTCCCCACCGCCTTCTGTACTAGAGGAGCTCTTGAAGATGGTGAAAGAAAGTGAGCATCCTCAAGAGGAGTTCACAAGCTATGAACAACCTTCTCCACCACCTTCCATAATAGAGGAGCTCTTAAAGTTGGTACAAGAAAGTGAGCGGCCTCATGAGGAGTTCATGAGCCATGATCAACACCCTCCACCTCCTTCCATGTTAGAGGAACTCTTGAATATGGTGAAAGAAAGTGAGCGTCTACAAGAGGAGTTCGTAAGTGATGACACTCGATTTGACGTGATTATCAGCCTCATTTAAGCGACATTTCCTTGCTTGAAACGTGGTTTTAGGGGTAAAATAGCGAATATTCACTCAACTATCCTATTTCCTACCGATTTGGTTACTTTGGCCCTTTTTGGGTCTGTTTGATGGTTTTCTAGTGTTTTTGTGAAAGCACAGATTTTTGCCATCATTTACGTAGCCATAGACGTATTCAAGACCTCAAGGAGTGAACCAGAATCGAACCAGAAATCAAACTAGATTCAGAACCGAAGATCCAACTGTCCAGCACAATATTTTTGCCGAAAATACTACACAGTTTTCGGCGAAAATACCTTCAGAAAACCCACAGACGGAATGAGCTGAATTGCACTGAAGTTTTCGGCGAAAATACTATAATGTTTTCGCCGAAAATCCTAGAAGAAATCACACAGGGGATATTAACTAAAGATTTCGCCGAAAATTATTTGATATTTTCGGCGAAAATTCCTTGCAAATTCGGCGCTGTATTGGAAACCCTAAGCGTACCTATTTAAAGAGAAGCAGCCGGCAGCCAAAGGCGACCACGCAATCATTATCCATATTTTCACAAATAAGACTTTTGAGAGTCAGCCGACTCTAGGGTCGATAGATAGAGTTTAGAGAGTTCGAAGATCCGTGGAGAGATCGTGACGCCATCCTTCCACCTCGGAGAACTCAGAGCTTAAAGTTGAAGATCCAAGAGATTGAAGCTTCGCGGGAGTCGTCAGAATTAGGTTTTTCAGTTCTTATCTGTTCTTCCTCTGTATGATGATCTTCATTGTTGCCTTTGATTCTTCTGTTATCGTTATGAGTAGCTGAACTCGTAGAGCTTAGATTAGATGAACCCTAAGTGACCCAGTGCTTTAAAGCGGTCACGGATCGGCGGTGATTAGATTCGAAATTCAATCAGTTCTTTTTCATGTTTGATTCGTTCTTCATTGTTCATGTTTCTTGTCTGGATTGATCACCTAGATTAGATTCTGGTTAAGCTAAGGATAGAAGCGAACGCTCGCCTTACTTTAGAACATCGAATTGAACAATTAACCTTATAATTGGAGTGTGCCTTTCGTAGGATTCGGTTAGGGTTAATCCACTGCAAGAATAACTCACTAATCATTAGTAATTGCACCAGTTAATTAAGTCGTTGTGAGAGGCGACCGTACCCGGGCGGCTAGTTAATCTTGGTAGTTAGAACGGATAGAGCGAACGTTCACCGGTCTTAAACCTAAGGGTAAGGAGTTATGGTGGTGTGTTAGTAATTGATTGAATTAGAATTGAAAACCGCTGATCTTGTGATTGCCGTTGCTCTGGTGATCTAAGGGGGATTCGAAATCTAAGTTCGTCTATCTTCTCGTTAGTCAACCTTTTACTTTTCTGTCTTTTATTTTCCTTTGTTCATTAGATTAGAAGTCGTGGAACTCACACCACGCACAACGTGTTTTAACTTGAATAAATTATCAGCTTCTTTGAGTAGTCAATTAGTAGAAACCCTGTGGAATACAATCTACCCTAGCTTCACAGCTTGGTAGTATTTGATACTGCTAAAACTTCAGCTATCAAATTGGCGCTGTTGTCGGGGACTCTTCTAATTGTTTGAAAGAAGAGTTGGCAAATTATTCTTCTACCTTTCCGCCTTACCATTTAATTTTTCTCCATATTTCCATGATTTACCTGGGTAGTGCTTTTGAGTTTTGATTATGCAGGATTATAGGTGGGATGACCAGTACCAAGAGTGGTATGTCGATGAAGCACCGTATATTGAGGATAACCAAGAGATGTATATACTAGCTCCTCAGCATCGACAACAGACGACGAGAATAGAATCCTTCTTGGAGAATATCTCTACAAAGCTACAAGCTCACAAAGAGATAGACTCACATGTTCATCAAAATCGACAACAGACGGCAAGAGTAGAATCCGCCTTGGATGATCTCATTTCGAAGCTGCAAGCTCGTAACGTAGTGGATGTCGAGCTCGAGCAACCAAATCCACTAATGGAAGAAGATGCTCAAGAGCTGTATGAAGATGAACATGACAATCTCACCGATGACTATTGCGAGCTAGAAGCATCTGATGAAGAATCCTTGGCGGTGGTGGTTGATGAAGACATAGAGCCAATCCATCTTGAAGTTGAAGCTGAAGAGGAGCACATAGAGATTGAGGAGATACCCTCACCTACACTTCCACCGAGTCAACCTGTAGAGAAGATGGAGCTCATTGAACATGTCGCGCCGTACTACCTCTTTCCTCCTCGAGTAGGAGAATTCAAGAAGAACTGGTCATCCAACCAAGATCGCGATCTATTGGAGCACTACCAGCTGCATCACCCTTTTGGAGTGCTACATGGCACTCAACCGCACACCTTGAAGAAGACGATTGACTTCAAGGAACTTCTGAGTTGGGGTCCCTAACAGGTACCGTCCGGCTCAAGGACGTTAAAAGAGAGCGCTTCGTGGGCGGCAACCCACGGCTGGAGTCCGTTTTTGAATTTTTGAGTCAGTCTTTTCGTCGTTCGAGTCAGGTTCGGGGGAGCCAAAGTGTCAGTTTAATTTTCTTTCGTTTTGATTTGTTTATCGTCAGTTTTTGAAAAAGAAAAAAAGGGATTTTTAAATAAATTTTCGGCGAAAATTACAAATTTTCGACCGAAAACACTTTGCAAAATCAAACAGTGAGCCGCTTCTTTATTTTTGCTGTTTTGTGAAGAAGTTTTCGGCGAAAATTTCACAATATTTTCGCCGAAAACTTGTGTCTGTTTTGAAAATCAGATTACTTTTTTCGGTCTGATTCTAACGCATACTTGATCGTCCAAATCGGAGCTCTGTAGCTTCAGTTATGCCCGAAACAAGTTTTTCACGTTTTCGGCCAACTTCGTCGCTTTCCGTCCATTTTCTTGAGTCGTGTCTAAAAGGTTAGTTGTTGGGTTTTCAATTTCGAATCTTTTGACATGCTGTTTGTTGAATTTCGACGAGTTTAATTCTGATCTACCTCGTTTTGCATGTCTGCTGTTTCGGCGTGATTTTTTCTGAACTGTTTAAGCTTGGATGAACTAGATTGCTCTAGGAGTGTCGTGCCGTGAATTTGAAAAAAAAAAGAGTCAAAATATTTTCAAAATTCCCCTAATTCGTCTTCGTTTCGAGTTTTATTATGTGTGGATCCGAGGCACTTGTCCCGGTATCCTTTTGATCTTTTTGTTGTTTTTGTTTTTGTAGGAACTTGAGTAGCTACTCCGCTCCACTCCGGACTCTCCGTGCTCATCCGCTACACCGACCATGACCTTCCAGGTTCTTCGTATCTCTCTACTCTAGATTAGTTCTGTGAAGACACAGAACCATTTAAGTATGGGGTATAGGAGTCTAGGATTATGCATGATCTTGCTTGCTATCTATGATTCTGTGGTTCAAATTTGAAAATTCTCTAGCATAGAATTGCTCAATTCTTGACTTTTGATGTGAAATTGACTTCAATTTTGGACAATGATGTCTAGACTGTTCCACTTAGAACCTGTAACCAACGTGTCGGAACTGATATTAAATGAGTCTAGGTCAGAACAGATCACAAATCACTTCGGTAGTTGAAACTTGAATTAATTGAATTGATTGACTTGTTAACAACAAAGCTCGATAACACCGTTCTAAGATGATAAATGCTAGCTTCTCCCATGTTTTTCACTCCATATTTGTTCACCTGTGATTGTGGCTTGAGATTAGACGGAAATCCAATTTGAAATCTTGTGTAAAAAGTTATAACTAGCTAGGATTAAGTGGCTAAATTGTTAAATCAAGTAATAAAGTTGTGCAAATCAATGCTAAGTTCTTTAAAGTGCTGAAAATAAAGCTAGGCAAGCCCGACACCTAAGTGAAGTGTTCGGGTTGAGCACTAGCATAAGCACAAATACTGTGAGCTAGGCAGGTCCAACACCTAAGTGAAGTGTTTGGTATCGAGCACTAGTATGCAGTGAATAAATTGAAGGAAGTTGAAACAAATTGTTGTTTAAATCGGTCCTAGCTAGAACATGTAACGTACAGATCTAGAAACGGATGAAGTCGAGTCGATAGCCACGTCATTTTTCCTACCTCCGCATCCACATCATGGCTAGAGCTTAAAGTCTTTTTGATTAGAATTGGTGTTATCGTAGTCGGTTAATTATGATTAATTGTTTTGCCAAGAAACGAGCTTTGTTAAAACCACTACTTGAAGTGTGCAGAAATTAGTGAGATCGAAAACTTGTTTGGTTGATGTTCTTGCATGTGTAGGTCACTCTTTCTACGTCGAACAGTCTAAACCAAATTGTTAGAATTGAATCTCGGTTTAATCTCGTGTCATTTGTGAATTTGAGTGCGTTCTAGTTCAGTTTGCTTGAGGACAAGCAAAAGCTTAAGTGTTTCGTAAGTGATGACACTCGATTTGACGTGATTATCAGCCTCATTTAAGCGACATTTCCTTGCTTGAAACGTGGTTTTAGGGGTAAAATAGCGAATATTCACTCAACTACCCTATTTCCTACCGATTTGGTTACTTTGGCCCTTTTTGGGTCTATTTGATGGTTTTCTAGTGTTTTTGTGAAAGCACAGATTTTTGCCATCATTTACGTAGCCATGGACGTATTCAAGACCTCAAGGAGTGAACCAGAATCGAACCAAAAATCAAACTGGATTCAGAACCGAAGATCCAACTGCCCAGCACAATATTTTTGCCGAAAATACTACACAGTTTTCGGCGAAAATACCTTCAGAAAACCCACAGACGGAATGAGCTGAATTGCACTGAAGTTTTCGGTGAAAATACTATAATGTTTTTGCCGAAAATCCTAGAAGAAATCACACAGGGGATTTTAACTAAAGATTTCGCCGAAAATTATTTGATATTTTCAGCGAAAATTCCTTGCAAATTCGGCGCTGTATTGGAAACCCTAAGCGTACCTATTTAAAGAGAAGCAGCCGGCAGCCAAAGGCGACCACGCAATCATTATCCATATTTTCACAAATCAGACTTTTCAGAGTCAGCCGACTCTAGGGTCGATAGATAGAGTTTAGATAGTTCGAAGATCCATGGAGAGATCGTGACGCCATCCTTCCACCTCGGAGAACTCAGAGCTTAAAGTTGAAGATCCAGGAGATTGAAGCTTCGCGGGAGTCGTCGGAATTAGGTTTTTTCAGTTCTTATCTGTTCTTCCTCTGTATGATGATCTTCATTGTTGCCTTTGATTCTTCTGTTATCGTTATGAGTAGCTGAACTCGTAGAGCTTAGATTAGATGAACCCTAAGTGACCCAGTGCTTTAAAGCGGTCACGGATCGGCGGTGATTAGATTCGAAATTCAATCAGTTCTTTTTCATGTTTGATTCGTTCTTCATTGTTCATGTTTCTTGTCTGGATTGATCACCTAGATTAGATTCTGGTTAAGCTAAGGATAGAAGCGAACGCTCGTCTTACTTTAGAACATCGAATTGAACAATTAACCTTATAATTGGAGTGTGCCTTTCGTAGGATTCGGTTAGGGTTAATCCACTGCAAGAATAACTCACTAATCATTAGTAATTGCACCAGTTAATTAAGTCGTTGTGAGAGGCGACCGTACCCGGGCGGCTAGTTAATCTTGGTAGTTAGAACGGATAGAGCGAACGTTCACCGGTCTTAAACCTAAGGGTAAGGAGTTATGGTGGTGTGTTAGTAATTGATTGAATTAGAATTGAAAACCGCTGATCTTGTGATTGCCGTTGCTCTGGTGATCTAAGGGGGATTCGAAATCTAAGTTCGTCTATCTTCTCGTTAGTCAACCTTTTACTTTTCTGTCTTTTATTTTCCTTTGTTCATTAGATTAGAAGTCGTGGAACTCACACCACGCACAACGTGTTTTAACTTGAATAAATTATCAGCTTCTTTGAGTAGTCAATTAGTAGAAACCCTGTGGAATACAATCTACCCTAGCTTCACAGCTTGGTAGTATTTGATACTGCTAAAACTTCAGCTATCAAATTGGCGCTGTTGTCGGGGACTCTTCTAATTGTTTGAAAGAAGAGTTGGCAAATTATTCTTCTACCTTTCCGCCTTACCATTTAATTTTTCTCCATATTTCCATGATTTACCTGGGTAGTGCTTTTGAGTTTTGATTATGCAGGATTATAGGTGGGATGACCAGTACCAAGAGTGGTATGTCGATGAAGCACCGTATATTGAGGATAACCAAGAGATGTATATACTAGCTCCTCAGCATCGACAACAGACGACGAGAATAGAATCCTTCTTGGAGAATATCTCTACAAAGCTACAAGCTCACAAAGAGATAGACTCACATGTTCATCAAAATCGACAACAGACGGCAAGAGTAGAATCCGCCTTGGATGATCTCATTTCGAAGCTGCAAGCTCGTAACGTAGTGGATGTCGAGCTCGAGCAACCAAATCCACTAATGGAAGAAGATGCTCAAGAGCTGTATGAAGATGAACATGACAATCTCACCGATGACTATTGCGAGCTAGAAGCATCTGATGAAGAATCCTTGGCGGTGGTGGTTGATGAAGACATAGAGCCAATCCATCTTGAAGTTGAAGCTGAAGAGGAGCACATAGAGATTGAGGAGATACCCTCACCTACACTTCCACCGAGTCAACCTGTAGAGAAGATGGAGCTCATTGAACATGTCGCGCCGTACTACCTCTTTCCTCCTCGAGTAGGAGAATTCAAGAAGAACTGGTCATCCAACCAAGATCGCGATCTATTGGAGCACTACCAGCTGCATCACCCTTTTGGAGTGCTACATGGCACTCAACCGCACACCTTGAAGAAGACGATTGACTTCAAGGAACTTCTGAGTTGGGGTCCCTAACAGGTACCGTCCGGCTCAAGGACGTTAAAAGAGAGCGCTTCGTGGGCGGCAACCCACGGCTGGAGTCCGTTTTTGAATTTTTGAGTCAGTCTTTTCGTCGTTCGAGTCAGGTTCGGGGGAGCCAAAGTGTCAGTTTAATTTTCTTTCGTTTTGATTTGTTTATCGTCAGTTTTTGAAAAAGAAAAAAAGGGATTTTTAAATAAATTTTCGGCGAAAATTACAAATTTTCGACCGAAAACACTTTGCAAAATCAAACAGTGAGCCGCTTCTTTATTTTTGCTGTTTTGTGAAGAAGTTTTCGGCGAAAATTTCACAATATTTTCGCCGAAAACTTGTGTCTGTTTTGAAAATCAGATTACTTTTTTCGGTCTGATTCTAACGCATACTTGATCGTCCAAATCGGAGCTCTGTAGCTTCAGTTATGCCCGAAACAAGTTTTTCACGTTTTCGGCCAACTTCGTCGCTTTCCGTCCATTTTCTTGAGTCGTGTCTAAAAGGTTAGTTGTTGGGTTTTCAATTTTGAATCTTTTGACATGCTGTTTGTTGAATTTCGACGAGTTTAATTCTGATCTACCTCGTTTTGCATGTCTGCTGTTTCGGCGTGATTTTTTCTGAACTGTTTAAGCTTGGATGAACTAGATTGCTCTAGGAGTGTCGTGCCGTGAATTTGAAAAAAAAAAGAGTCAAAATATTTTCAAAATTCCCCTAATTCGTCTTCGTTTCGAGTTTTATTATGTGTGGATCCGAGGCACTTGTCCCGGTATCCTTTTGATCTTTTTGTTGTTTTTGTTTTTGTAGGAACTTGAGTAGCTACTCCGCTCCACTCCGGACTCTCCGTGCTCATCCGCTACACCGACCATGACCTTCCAGGTTCTTCGTATCTCTCTACTCTAGATTAGTTCTGTGAAGACACAGAACCATTTAAGTATGGGGTATAGGAGTCTAGGATTATGCATGATCTTGCTTGCTATCTATGATTCTGTGGTTCAAATTTGAAAATTCTCTAGCATAGAATTGCTCAATTCTTGACTTTTGATGTGAAATTGACTTCAATTTTGGACAATGATGTCTAGACTGTTCCACTTAGAACCTGTAACCAACGTGTCGGAACTGATATTAAATGAGTCTAGGTCAGAACAAATCACAAATCACTTCGGTAGTTGAAACTTGAATTAATTGAATTGATTGACTTGTTAACAACAAAGCTCGATAACACCGTTCTAAGATGATAAATGCTAGCTTCTCCCATGTTTTTCACTCCATATTTGTTCACCTGTGATTGTGGCTTGAGATTAGACGGAAATCCAATTTGAAATCTTGTGTAAAAAGTTATAACTAGCTAGGATTAAGTGGCTAAATTGTTAAATCAAGTAATAAAGTTGTGCAAATCAATGCTAAGTTCTTTAAAGTGCTGAAAATAAAGCTAGGCAAGCCCGACACCTAAGTGAAGTGTTCGGGTTGAGCACTAGCATAAGCACAAATACTGTGAGCTAGGCAGGTCCAACACCTAAGTGAAGTGTTTGGTATCGAGCACTAGTATGCAGTGAATAAATTGAAGGAAGTTGAAACAAATTGTTGTTTAAATCGGTCCTAGCTAGAACATGTAACGTACAGATCTAGAAACGGATGAAGTCGAGTCGATAGCCACGTCATTTTTCCTACCTCCGCATCCACATCATGGCTAGAGCTTAAAGTCTTTTTTATTAGAATTGGTGTTATCGTAGTCGGTTAATTATGATTAATTGTTTTGCCAAGAAACGAGCTTTGTTAAAACCACTACTTGAAGTGTGCAGAAATTAGTGAGATCGAAAACTTGTTTGGTTGATGTTCTTGCATGTGTAGGTCACTCTTTCTACGTGGAACAGTCTAAACCAAATTGTTAGAATTGAATCTCGGTTTAATCTCGTGTCATTTGTGAATTTGAGTGCGTTCTAGTTCAGTTTGCTTGAGGACAAGCAAAAGCTTAAGTGTTTCGTAAGTGATGACACTCGATTTGACGTGATTATCAGCCTCATTTAAGCGACATTTCCTTGCTTGAAACGTGGTTTTAGGGGTAAAATAGCGAATATTCACTCAACTACCCTATTTCCTACCGATTTGGTTACTTTGGCCTTTTTGGGTCTATTTAATGGTTTTCTAGTGTTTTTGTGAAAGCACAGATTTTTGCCATCATTTACGTAGTCATGGACGTATTCAAGACCTCAAGGAGTGAACCAGAATCGAACCAGAAATCAACTCGGATTCAGAACCTAAGATCCAACTGCCCAGCACAATATTTTTGCCAAAAATACTACACAGTTTTCGGCGAAAATACCTTCAGAAAACCCACAGACGGAATGAGCTGAATTGCACTGAAGTTTTCGGCGAAAATACTATAATGTTTTCGCCGAAAATCCTAGAAGAAATCACACAGGGGATTTTAACTAAAGATTTCACCAAAAATTATTTGATATTTTCGGCGAAAATTCCTTGCAAATCCGGCGCTGTATTGGAAACCCTAAGCGTACCTATTTAAAGAGAAGCAGCCGGCAGCCAAAGGCGACCACGCAATCATTATCCATATTTTCACAAATCACACTTTTGAGAGTCAGCCGACTCTAGGGTCGATAGATAGAGTTTAGAGAGTTCGAAGATCCGTGGAGAGATCGTGACGCCATCCTTCCCACTCGGAGAACTCAGAGCTTAAAGTTGAAGATCCAGGAGATTGAATCTTCGCGGGAGTCGTCAGAATTAGGTTTTTCAGTTCTTATCTGTTCTTCCTCTGTATGATGATCTTCATTGTTGCCTTTGATTCTTCTGTTATCGTTATGAGTAGCTGAACTCGTAGAGCTTAGATTAGATGAACCCTAAGTGACCCAGTGCTTTAAAGCGGTCACGGATCGGCGGTGATTAGATTCGAAATTCAATCAGTTCTTTTTCATGTTTGATTCGTTCTTCATTGTTCATGTTTCTTGTCTGGATCGATCACCTAGATTAGATTCTGGTTAAGCTAAGGATAGAAGCGAACGCTCGCCTTACTTTAGAACATCGAATTGAACAATTAACCTTATAATTGGAGTGTGCCTTTCATAGGAACCGGTTAGGGTTAATCCACTGCAAGAGTAACTCACTAATCATTAGTAATTGCACCAGTTAATTAAGTCGTTGCGAGAGGCGACCGTACCTGGGCGGCTAGTTAATCTTGGTAGTTAGAACGGATAGAGCGAACGTTCGCCGGTCTTAAACCTAAGGGTAAGGAGTTATGGTGGTGTCTTAGTAATTGATTGAATTAGAATTGAAAACCGCTGATCTTGTGATTGCCGTTGCTCTGGTGATCTAAGGGGATTCGAAATCTAAGTTCGTCTATCTTCTCGTTAGTCAACCTTTTACTTTTCTGTCTTTTATTTTCCTTTGTTCATTAGATTAGAAGTCGTGGAACTCACACCACGCACAACGTGTTTTAACTTGAATAAATTATCAGCTTCTTTGAGTAGTCAATTAGTAGAAACCCTGTGGAATACGATCTACCCTAGCTTCACAGCTTGGTAGTATTTGATACCGCTAAAACTGCAGCATCAAGCATACAAAAGCATGGAGCTCATTACGGAGATTCTTGAAAATGAACGGCAACCCCATAAAGTGGAGCAAGTTTATGATGATGAAGATGACACTTGTGAACCGGAAGTACTTGACATGGATGAAGAGTTGGTAGTGGAGGAGATTGAAGAACATGTTCTTCCCAAAGACACACCACATGACCACGATGTTTGGATAGAAAATTCAAGGAGACTTGAGGATGATAACCCTTTAGAGGTGGTGAGAGATGATTTGAAGACTCTTCAAGAAGAGGTGGTACCGAGAGTGGAGCACGAAAGTGAACAACACCACCCTATTGTGGTGCCACCAAAGGTTGAGAGTACCCTCAAACTTCTTGCTTAATCATGAAGTATTTGTGCCAAGAGACGGACACAAGCTTCATAGCACTTCCTAAGGTAGACATAAGAGTGGAGCCGCCTATACTTGAACCGGAGGACTCCTTGTGTGGCATCACTAACTTGGTAACGATGGAGCTCAATGGTGGCACCACACCTTACTATCTTCCTCAAGTTTCGAAGTTCAAAGGTAGCAAGCCATCCCAAGGTACCAAGTGCTATGCAAGCATCAATGTGCATTGGCTAGTCTACCATTCTCCCAAGATGTTTCTTGGAGCTCAACTTTCATCGAAGAAGCTACTTGACTTGAAGAAGGTACTAAGTTGGACACCATAACACAGGTATCGTCGAGCTTAAGACGGTAACCAAGCGCTTCTTGGGAGGCACCCCACGTTATCTTTACTTTTATTGCTCTTATTTGCTCTTTTTAGTTTTTGTGTTGTTTTAACTTTTTGAATAAGGTTAGCAAGCATTTGGGATCACTCTTCACCAAGGATCTACATGGGACTCTACCACCACTTTTGCCTCCTATGCTCTTCTCTACCAACGTGGTAATTTCGTTCCACCTTACCCTCTCTCTTTTGATCATTGAGGATAATGTTCATGTTAGTCGTAGGGGGAATTTGAGGTTTGGTGTGATTGTTTGTCGGTAGAAGTCTAATGTTATGCTTTGATGATTTGCATGATCTTGATTGAATGTCAAATTCCTCTATCGTAGAATCATTCAGTTCTTGACTTTTGGTGTTTAACTGACTTCAAGTTTTCACAATGACGTTTAGACTGTTCCACTTAGAACCTTCAACCAGCATGTCAACACTAATATCAAATGAGTTTGAGCCGGAACAGATATTGGATCACTCTTGTATGTTGGTTGATTGGTTTGATATGTGTTTTTGTACTGCTCGATAACACCGTTCTAAGATGATAAAGGCAATTAGAATTTCACCACATTCAGCCAAAAAGCATACCCAAATCAGTTTCCTGTAGGATAACTCGTTGAGCCTTGGCCTGTTTGTTGGATGATACACATTTTCAGCCCTACTCCATGTTTTTCATCACCTTTTTGATCCCTCATGATTGTGGCTTGAGATTAGACGGAAGTCCTATTAGAAATCTTGTGTGGAAGTTTTAAGGGGCTAAGGATCAAGTGGCTAATATGTGAAGAAAATGTTCAAAAGAAAATGCTCAAAAGAAAGTGTTCAAGTTGCTTAAGTTTTTTAAGTGCCGAAAGAAAAGCTAGGCAAGCTCGGCACCTGAGTGAAGTGTCGGGTTGAGCACTAGCAAAGGCGGAGGATGTGAGCTAGGTAGCTCCAACACCTAAGTGAAGTGTTGGATCGAGCACTATATGTAGTAGAAAAAAAGAAGAAGGAAAAAAGAAAGAGTTCTAAAAAGTGGCCCTTGTTATAGTGATCCTAGTTTGAGCGTGTGGAGTGCAGATCTAAAGGCGGACGAAGTCGAGTTGATAGCCACGTCACGATCACTCACCACTTCCCAAATATTTCCTACCCCACCTAATCCGTTTCATATCCCGAGTTCAAGTCCTTATGATTAGAGTTGGTGTTGTTGTGGTCGGTAAGAACTGTGTCCTAGTTAGCTATTACTTGAAGTGTGCAGAAAATAGTGAGGTCTAGACTTGTTTGGTTGACGTTCTTGCATGTGTAGGTTAAGTTTTTTCGTGGAACCGTCTAAGCCAAATTGTTATTGCTTGAATCTCAATGGGACCGATCTTGTCATTTGTGAACTTGGATGTTTTCAAATTCATTTGCTTGAGGACAAGCAAAGCTTAGTCGTAGGGGAATTTGATGTGACTTTTTTAGTGCATTTTGAGCTTATGATTGACCTATGAAATGCCTGTGTTTGATCGTGAAATGCCATGACTTATATGCTTTTATTGAAGGTTCGTGCAAAGTGTCTCTTTGTTGTCTGGTTACCACTTTGGAGCCAAATTCATTGTCTATTGGAGTTATCTCTGTGCATTTTCAGGTTATGGCTTCTAAGTACGGATGACAAGGAGCACGTAGGAACAAACGGGAGGTCAATCGGAGCTAGGACGGAGGAGATAGGACCGTTGCAAGTTCAGGATTTCAGCACGAGTTCCTAAAGGAGTTCTCGCCGAAAACATTTGGTCAAAGACTTCCAGGAGATTGATGCTTGATTTTTGAAGAAGTTTTCGGTGAAAACATTCAGATTTTTCGCCAAAAACATGTGAAGGAAGTAAAGGCCGACTCAGTGGTTTTGAAAGGAATTTTCGGCGAAAACTTTAGAAGTTTCCAGCAGCCTATTTAAAGAGGATTTTCGGGAGAAAGGAGACACACAATTCATTATTCACAAAACACACCTTCGTCAATACCCTTTTCTCTCAAATTTTCAATTACTTTCTTCTCATCTCCAATCCACAATCCTAGATCAAGGTGCAACTCAAAGTAGAGGAGCTTGGATTGAAGTCCACAACCTTGGAAGAGGAGCTTGCAAGAGGAGGATTGTCATGGTGTTCTTGGTGATCTTCTCTCTTTCTCTTTCCTTCATTTCCTTGGCCATGTGTGGCTGATTTCTTAGGTTTCCTTGGATTGATAGATAGTTGTGCTATGATAGAGGTTGATTGTGTAAACATGCTATGATTAATCTTGGATGTAAGAAGATGATCTTGATGACACTCGATTTAACGTTATTATCAGTCTCATTTAAGCAACATTTCCTTGCTTAAGACACGGTTTTTAGGGTAGAGTAGCGAATATTCACTCAACTGCTCTATCTCGTGCCATTTGTGTTACCTTGGCCCGTTTCGAGTCTATTTGATGGTTTTATAGCGTTTTCATGTTAGCACAGGTCTTTGCCGTCAAATATAGTAGCCAAGGACGTGTCTAAGGCATTGGAACCCCGAAGAATCACACCGGAACCAATCAAAGAAGTCAATCAAGTCCACAAAAATCCTGCCCCAATTTACACTTGAGTTTTCGGCGAAAACCCTTAGAGTTTTCAGCGAAAACTCCAAAAGAAATCGACTGGGCATTACAAGATGAAGTTTTCGGCGAAAACCTCAAGTTCTCGGCGAAAACTCCTAGTCCGAAAATCTCAGGAGACCATCATCAATAGCCAGCCATTTTACAAGGAAGTTTTCGGCGAATCCGGCAGAAATCAGTTTAGGTTTAAATACTAAAATCGGCCGGCTGAAAAGGATATCTGATAACTTACACTTTTTGGGACGAAAATTCCAAGACTTAGATTAGAGAGAGAAAGAGTGAAAAGAGTTCGAGGAGCCAGGAAAGGATCGTGACGCCATCCTTCCATCTCGGAGAACCAGTGCTAGTAGTTGAAGATCCAGCATACTGAAGCTTCAGGGATTCGTTGAAATTAGGTTTTACAGTTCTTCTCTGTCTTTCCTACCTGAGATGTATTCTTTGTTCATCTTCGATTCTTCTGTATTGAATATGAGTAGCTAAACTCGTAGAGCTTAGATTAGATGAACCCTAAGTGACCTAGGGCTTTTAAGCGGTCACGGATCGGTGGTGATTAGATTCGAAATTCATTCAGTTTCTCCTTCATGTTTGATTTGTTCTTTGTTCTCTGTGTTTCTTGTCTGGTTTGGCCACCTAGATTAGATTCTTGTTAAGCTAAGGATAGAAGCGAACGCTCGCCTTACTTTAAAACACCAAATCAAGCAATTAACCTATTCATTGGAGTGTGCCTTTCGTAGGAACCAGTTAGGGTTAATCCATTGCAAGAGTAACTCATAAATCTCTAGTAATCGCACCAGTTAGCTTAGTCGTCGCAAGAGGCGACCGTACCCGGGCGACTAATTATTCGTGGTAGTTAGATCGGATAGAGCGAACGTTCGCCAGTCTTATACCTAAGGGTAAGGAGTTATGATGGTGTCTGTGAACTAAATGAACTAGAATCAAAAATCGCTGGTCTGTTGACTGCCAATGCTCTGGTGATCTAAGGGGGATTCGAAGTCTAAGCTTGCCTGTCGTCTGTCTAAGTGAAACAACCAACCTTTCTGCATTTAAATTTCATTTCATTTCACCGTGCATTTTAGTATAGAAGTCGTGGAACTCACACCACGCACTACGTGTTCAACCTTGAGTAAAATTGCCAACATATTTGAGTAAGCAAGTAGAAGAGGCTCGTGGAATACGATCTACCCTAGCTTCTAGCTTGGTAGTTATTTGATTGACCGCATTACAACGTTCATCAGATCTCTAGACTTGTTGTTAATTCCATTGATTGCTATGATTGCTTGATTGGTCTATTCTTTGTAATGTAATGCATGAGAGTGCTTAGATTACATGGTTTGTAGGTCTAGGGATTGAAGAGAGTGTGTTCTAAGAGATTAGGACATCTCAATTCAACCATAGTTGCATGATTTCTCTCTTGTGCATTTTATCGAACACTTGGTGTGCATTAGGTTTTCATTCAATTGAACTTTGATTAGTCTTTTGATGATTCTCTTGGTGTTAGGACATTGACATGAGAGTGTGATGTCTAGCCTAGTGGTCATAGAGTTATAAGAGAGGATTTTGTAGCTTGGCATTTCATCAAACACCTTTAATGCATCCTTAGTCACTTAGCTTGAGAGCAAGAGCCTAAGTTGAGTGGATCTAGGATAGGAACTTAGTGCTACGAGAGTGCATTGAGTCTATAGAAGGGATTTGCGTGGTCATTTAATTGCAACCTTGATGTGTTGTAAAACAGTGATCAAATACTACAAAGCTAAAAGCTAAGCAGATCGTATTCCACAGGGTTTCTTCTAATCGTCTACTCAAATATGGAGGCAATTTATTCAGGTTTAAGCACGTTGTGCGTGGTGTGAGTTCCACGACTTCTAGACTAAGATGCAAGAAAATTAAAATGAAATTAAAAGACAAAATGATTGGTTGGTTTAGACAGACGAGAGACAAGCTTAGATTTTGAATCCCCCTTAGATCACCAAGGCAACAGCAATCACAAGACCAACGGTTTTCAATTCTCATTCAATCAATTTCTATACACCACCATAACTCCTTACCCTTAGGTTTAAGACCGATGAACGTTCGCTCTATCCGTTTTAACTACCAAGATTAATTAGCCGCTCGAGTACAGTCGCTTACCAAGATTAATCTTTCCAAGTGAACCTCCTTTATCTTTGGTTTGCACCGCTTTACTTTCTTGCTTTAGTTTCGTTTATGTTTTTGATTTTGTTGCTTTTAAACCAAACTCCTTTTAAATGAATAGACCATCCATGAACCATGTGAGTAGTGAGAGAGCCCTCATGGAAATACGACCTTGATTGTTGTGAGTTAATTCTTGCACGTCAGCTATACCTAGCATGAACCGACTCGTCGATATGCTGAAACTAGGTGCATGGTGACCTACTCACTATACCCCATAATGAAACCAGCAAAGAAACACAGAAAGAGGGTCAAAGGGGTCAGTGACATACACTGAGTGTAAGTAAAGCTGATCGTTGCAGAAAGTGTCACCAAGCTTTTGGCTAGGGTCGTATTTGCCGAGGGTCTTCAGGTTTGGCTTACTCGGTTATGAGAGAAGAGTTCAAATTGGTAGAACAAACAAAACACACACACTTCACAATCACAATCTCAAGACAAGGCTGGCTCAAGCTATAAACAATTAACTTAAGCACGGGCTAAAAGAGCATGGAAGTAGGGGTTTGACAACAAATCGTTCCAAGCGCGCAAAGACAAAACACAAGATGGATGAAATGCGAGAGAAATAAGGGTCAAACAAGATTCCTCTTTCGGGTTCATGAATCATGATTACACAACTTTGGACTAAAACAGTTCTAACAAGCAAGATGAGATCTTTCAACATAACATTGACACGAATCCTAAGCTCATTGGACAAAGTGAAATAGAATTCAACATTAACTGTAACACCCTCACTTTTGAAATAAGGGATTTACTAAAATACCCTTATAGCATCCGAAAAACATAAAAGAACACGAGGGTGCTACGCCTTAATAACATAATTTAACAAAATGCCCTGGCTAGGGTACTTGAAAATAAACTTGAATAAAATTTTAGAAAAACCTTTAACGTCATAATGTAATATTTTAACAATTGAGACCTAAACACTTTGGCAAAACTTTAGCGAAATTAAGTCTTGAGGTAAACATTGAAAACAACTATCTCAAGTCCAAGTCTTACATCATTGTAGACACAACTCCACACACTGAATCAGCTCCTCACGGCTCAAGCTCAGAAACAACTTCTAACAACCTGGTGGGTGGTTTGGGGTCAGTCTTTCGTGATTAAATCAATAAAGAAACATAAAAAGGATCCTAGAAACTTAGGATCAATCAATCATACTACTAAGAAACAATAATACTTCTAAGCATGCATCACAGAGCTATCGATAAATAATACAAAACCTTACTTGTAACACAAGTCATGGAATAACTTATGAAAGTACTCATGACATTCACATTCTTAATTTTACCAACCATCTCATAAGACTTGCAATCATTATGAATGAACTCAATAATATCATTTACTAATACTCAACAAGGATGCATCAATCATGTACACAACAAGCTCGGAACATGAGTTAATAAAGCATCACTAATCATCATTGAACATGCATACATAATCTTATCATATCACTAATCAATGATCTAAAACGAAAGAGCATATCTTACTTAACACATCATCTCAAGCTTCATTCATCATTACAAGACACATAACATGTCATCTCAAGACTTTACTTGACTTGACTTAACTTATTTCTTGTAACACCCTCACTTCTGAAATAAAGGGAATTACCAAAATACCCTTTACCGTAACGGAAAATAAAAAACCAAACGAGGGTGCTACGCTTAATTGAAATAATTTAACAAAATGCCTTGGCCAAGGAACTTGAAAATAAAATAAAATAAACTTATAAATCCTTTAACAGAGTAAATAATCACAAAATGATAACTTGATAACCGATCCCTAAACACTTGGGCAAAACTTAGTGAAAACAAGCCTCGAACTAAACATTAAAACTTTTGTCTCAAGTCCAAGTCTTACATTACTGAAGACACCACTTCACATACCGAATCAGCTCCTCAAGGCTCAAGCTCAAAACAACTTCTAACAACCTGGTGGGTGGCTCGGGGTCAGTCTTTCATACTCGAACCAATAATGAACTATGATAGCGATCCGAAGGACTTAGGATCAACTATCATATAACAATAACACAAAGCATTCATCATAGAGCTATCCATAATATAATACACAACCTTATTCGTAACACCATCCACCACTTAACTTAAGAATGTACTTATGACATTCACACCTTAACTATATTAATCATATCATAAGACTCGTAGACTTGTAGACTTGTACTCGTCAACGTGACACATAACTTATTAGGATTCTTTAAACATGGCTAAGTAGATATCACAACTATTAAGTCTTAATCATATCATAGAGAGAATTATTCATAAACTCAACATTATCATGACTCGAACTCAACAAGGATGCACCAATCATATAACAAAACAAGTACGTAACATGACTTAATACAACATCACTTATCATAACTCAATATGAACACATATCCTTATCATATCAATGATCATGACCTGAAACTGAAGAGCATATCTCACATAACGTATCATTTCAAGACATCATTCGTCACATATAACATGTCATCTCAAGACTTCATTCGTCATCTTTCTGTTCATCTTTTAGATAGGGGCCCCAACTCCACTAACTAGCCTTACCGCCCCCTGAACTGACACACTGCCCAGAGCACGTTTCTGACCGACAGTGGTAACTGATAAGGACTCTCTGGTCCACTGAACTGAGGGACAAATCTGGCCCAATAACATATTGAGATCTCTAGCGACCATAACTGAAACTGAGGTGGGGCGGAGGTCTAGCTAGTGAGCACCAATTATTAATCCACTTATTACTTGACTATGTGAGGTGTGTGACTATCCTAATCATACAACCTTAATCTCAAGAACGTAATCATAACATGCTTATGTAGATCAATCATAATTAACATGACTAGGACCATAACCAACCATAACTTTAATCACATGAAAATAATCATACACGTGTAAACAAATCATCATCAACACAGCTTGAAAGACACATTATTAATTCATCTAATAATTTTCTATGTGAAGAATTACTAGCTAGCACTGACATGTCATGTACATAACATTATTACACAACCAATCCATCTATACTCGTCTATGTGAGATTCGACACTCAAATCATGCATATAACTTAATAATAATGACACGAATAATTGATTCATCTATACTTGATAATAACAACACGCTTAATTCATTCATAGAAATTAACTTGGCATAAATCATCACATAAAATAAAATAGCAACGACAAGATTTTACCCCCTTTAACCAACCCACCTTTAAATAAGCGGGCGAACCTCAACGTAGAAGTCTGGTCTAGGGAGAACCTAATGACGAGAAATTCGATTAGACTAAAACCAACTATTGATGGGACAGTCTTGGGTGCCGGTTTGGCGACTTGGGAAAGGACCACTTCACAACTAATCTTGAAATGTGACGGGCGGCTTCAATTTACGATAGTTATTATCAATTTAATAAACTAACATCTTAGGGAAAGTGATTTACTTATTAAAACACATTCAAATAAACCCTTGATTAAGTATCTTCTAAAATATATCACTGACCGACATAATATTCTAAGTTCGAGGTAAGAGGGAAAATATATTTACTACCGAGTTTATTACTAATTTCTAGGTTTCACCCTTATTAATATTATCCAACTTTATTCTCTAAACTTGTCACTTAACTTAATTCACTTATTATCATACTTGGGATCTTAACTATTAGAGTTAATGCTCAACCTTTTCTATAATTAATAGTATTCCAACTTATTATTGATATGCCATATTTTTATAATACTTAATTAATAAAAACATCCCATCTTTCTATTCATTTGACTAATCCAAGCCATACTTTAAGTATATATTCATTTCCTAAGTAAAATTATTATCAAAGAATAATATTGTTATTCATAGCCTAATTTCGTACTAATTTGAGAGAGAAAGATTCAATTTAATCTTGAAATAACTTATTGAAATTAATTCATAATCCATAACTAAGATAAAATCCTATTACTTTATTACTCAATTTCATTTTATATTGACCCAAATTATTCATGTAATGACATTTATTCGTGCTAATATTCGATTAAAGCGTTCTAAGGTCAACGGTTAACGAATTAACCGAATTCGTAACTAATTGGACTGATTTGATATACTCAGAAAGTTAGTTGGGTTAATTTTGACAATATTCAAAAGTCACATACTGTTTTAGCATAACGGGGTAACTGATACGGTCGCCTAAACAACTTAGGTGACTTCGAGTGTAATTACGAAGACTCTAGGGATTAACATGCACTGATTCAAAAAGGTCAACCAAACCAGTCCGACCGGAATTAGTCAGACCCGGAATGGTCAGACCATCGTCTTCAACCCAGGGAATACCCAGGATCCGGCTATAACACCCAATACCCAGGACCCAGGATTAGTTACCGAGGCTGGGATTACTTAAGCGTAAGGCTGGGAACGATTAGCTCCTATCACCGACGTCGATGAGCTACCCGACGACTCCAACGTTCTGGGAACAATGCTCCGATTTTGGGTTTGGAAAAAAATAGAGGGGAAAGGCTAGGGAAGAATCTATTTATCCCAGACGTTCAAATCCGTTCAAAGGTTATAGCGGAAGGAGGAATAAATGAAATGGAATGGATTTAATTTGCTTGGGATTTCGTAGCCGTCATCGGAGGAGTAATTTCGGAAGGTGAAGAAGCTGAACAGAAAAATACAGCCGCATCACGCAATCGTGGAAGCTGCAAGGCAAAACAGATATCCCAATTACGGCTTCCGAACACTCAGCTTCCTTTCTCCTTTCAATCTCCATCGACGCCCCCCTCTCACCACTCCTTCCGATCGCCGGAGACTGTTTCTCTCCTCTCCTCTCTTCTGATCTGTTTTGTTCTCCTCATTCTTCAACTGTTTCCTCACACCCGTCACGTTGGCTTTTGGGGTCAAGACGGTGTTGTTCCGATGCCAGTTATGGGTATCCGCGGACTGTATTACAGGATCTCTTGAGTCCTGATGCTACCTTAAGGTGTATTTCATTTTTTGTAAGTTTCAATAGGTTGGCTGGTTTTGAGGTCCGATGATTTTGATTTGCTTTTCAATCGGAAAGATTTTTTCTTCAAAGCTTCACGAATTCCGATTGTTGGTGTTTGCTTTTGATCGCTTGAGACGAAAAGCCGTCAGAGCCTCATTCAACTGGTTGGATGTGGGTTGTTCTATTCACAGTTTCTCTGTTCGTCGGATCCGACTCATCCCGCAAAATCAAACACCATCTCTCTCTACTCACCTCCTCAAGCTGTTGTTGGCTGCAACAAGGAGAACGATGAAGTTCTCGTCGATGGCTACGGCTTTGCGGATGACGTCGTGCTTCATTCGCCCGACCCTCGTCCTGACCAGAAGCGAGTTCCCTCTCGCCACCATCTCCCTCCTGTCCTTTCTCCATGATCACGTGGTGCCTGGTCGACGGTTTGGTCAATCTCTTGTCGTCGATGACTCTGCGCCGCTCCAGTGTGTGACGACTTCCTCCGGTGGATTTGGAACTTGGTTCTGTGATCGTGGGTGGGAGGATTCTTGGGCGGTTGGCATCATGTTCAATTAATTATTAATTTAAATTTGTTTTGCTTTTCTCTCAACGGGAAAGGATCTGCGTCCAAGAATTTAAGTTTGGAAAGTTCCAAACCTAAAACACGGAGGGGCAAAATCGTCAATTTGAAAAAATAAAAAAACCCTAAATCCTAATTTCCCAGCCCCTGTTCGCCGCCAACGTTCCACTGTTCTGTTCTGATCATCGCCTCTCCCTCCCCCATGGAGTCCCGATCAAGCCGCCGGCCATCGTCTCCCCTTCCTCTCCTCTCCCTCTCCCTTCCGCCCTCTCCCTCCCTCGTGGACTTCCGATGAAGCCGCCGACCACCGTCTTCCTCTCCCTCCAGCCGATTTCTAGAGAGATGTTCCCGCGGAATCTAAGCTTCAAGCTTCTGACAAATTACCTCCAGTCGCTGCTACTAAGAAGACGACGAAAGCGACGGCGGGCGCTCGTCGGACCGGAGGTGGAAACCCTAAGGCTTGGAGAAGTCTGGGACGCTCGACCCTCCGCTGCTGATGATCCCCTGCTACTTAGGGTTTTGGAATAGAGAACTAATTAGGGTTTCTCAGATTATGCACATTCAATCAATTCTTTTGTCTGATCTCTAATTGTTTTGAGATCAAGCACATCCAATCAATTCTTTCATTCTTTTCATTGTTTTGTATGGAGGAGTAATTAGGGTTCTGTGATTTCAGCAGAACCGACTCTGTAATTCTTTTGTCAGATCTGAATGATTTATTCAATGACAATTCAATTCATTCTTTTTCAGTTCAACAAACATTCTTAGTTACTCAATTTGCTACAAAGAATTACACAGAACAAACATCAAACTTACTCTGCCATCTTTCCAAACATAACAAACCACATGAATATACTGCATTTAGAGATCAAGCAGCAGCAGCCAAAGAGACGATGCATGTTGTATGTTGTTGTTGTTGAGTTGTGAGTTTTGTTTGTTGTTGGCAGGAGGAACCAATTCATGATAGGATCTTAAAGAATGTTGAATTAGCCTTATCATCCCTCAAGCTAAGTAGCTCTCGATTTGATGATGTTTCCTAGTTGGTTTGCAGTCAAACCTATCGATATAACATTATGGAGGTGGATTCAGCTGTAAAGTAAGTTACAGATAGAACAAGGTGACAAAATAAAAATTCACAATCTTGCAGGCTGTTTCATTTGGTTGGCTGTGGACAACAGAATTGGTGGTTCTTGTTTTTGTTGTTTATTTTACTCTGTTGCGATATCTTCATGTTCGTCGCTTATTTAGTAAAATTTAGAATATTTGATTATAAGAGTTAACTAGTTACACGAGTTAGATAACTTGTTAACTCTATTTGATAATTGGATAACTAAATTCGAGAAGTTAACTAGTTAACATGATTGTTAACTAGTTAACAACTTGGTAACTAGTTAACTCGATTAGTTATCGAAATCATAATGTTAATTAGTTAACTAATTACAAACAATAATTGATTAATTTTGATAACTAGTTAACTCGGTTGGTTAACTAGTTATCAACAAAAAATCATGCTAACAAGTTATCAGTAAAAATCAGGTTAACTGCAAGTTATCTAGTTAACTCGACAAGTTAATTAATTAGCTCGAGTAGATAACTTGTTAACTTGGTTAGTTAACTAGTTAACTCGATTAGATAACTAGTTAACTTGATTGGGTAACTAGTTAACTCAATCAGATAACTAGTATCGACTTGGTAACTAGTTAACTCGATTGGTTAACGGAAATTTTGGTGGTAACTAGTTAACTCGGTTGGTTAACTAGTTAACTCGGTTGGGTAACTAGTTAACTCGGTTGGTTAACTAGTTCAATAAAAAAATCATGCTAACAAGGTATTAGTAAAAATCAGGTTAACTAGTTAACTTGTCCTCACCGGAAAAGTCGTCGGAAAACATGTTAACTAACTAGTTAACTAGTTATCAATAAAAAAAACATGCTAACAAGTTAATAATAAAAATCAGGTTAACTAGTTAACTTGTCCTCACCGGAAAAATCGCAAAAAAAAAATCGTCGAAACAATCACCGGAAAAGTTGCCGGTAAGTCACCAGAAAAGTCGCCGGCGGCCGGCGACCGTCGCTGGCGAAGTCCGACGACTGCAACATAAAACAGTAAACAGAGATATAAAATATTTAAAATAAAAGTAATAATTAAATATTTAAATTAAATATAATAATTAAATGATTTGTGTAAAGTCCTAAATACCCCTAACAAATTTGGACCATAGATTAGTCAAAGGGTCAACTAGATCTAATGGTTGTAGTAAGGTTTGGAACTTTCCAAACCATGATTTTTCTGGATCCTGATCCGCTCCCTCTCTCAACGTCATTTTTTATGTTAATTTATTTAGTTACCTTAATTATTATTTAAGTTTCTTTTGCTTTTCTTTCACCGTCTTTTTTATCAAACCTTATTTAGTTACTTTAATTATTAATTCTTTCACCATGTTTTCATTAATTGTTCCGATTGTTTTCTTGTAATTAGTTTTATTTTGTTGATGTTTTGGGACAAATCTCAAAATTTTATCATGTTTAGATTCATTTTTTCTTTTTCCTTTTTCATTTCTAATTTTTTTAATGTGAATTCATTTTTTTATATAATTGAAATTTCGTTTAAAGTTTTGTTTTTTTCTTCTTCGGTTTGTTCGTCCCCCCCCCCCCCCCCCCCCACACCCTCTTCTCCCCCTTTCTCCTTAGTTGAGGCGATCTTGACCCTCTCTTTCGTGGAAGTGCTCGACCCAAAAAAAAGAGAAAAATACAGCCGTTAGGGAAGGGAGAAAAGATGATGCGACGTCATTTTAAACTTTGGAGGAGCGTTTCATTAAATGTTGAGTTTTGCTGAAGCTGAATTAAAAGGAACACACCCTCTTCTCCCCCTTTCTCCTTAGTTTAGGCGATCTTGACCCTCTCTTCCGTGGAGTGCTCAACAAAAAAAAAAAAAAATACAGCCGCTGGGGAAGGAAGAAAAGATGATGCGACGTCATTTTAAACTTTGGCGGAGCGTTTCATTAAATGCTGAGTTTTGCTGAAGCTGAATTAAAAGGAACAAAAATTGGGCTTCACAGGAGCTAGCCAAGGTTTTGAACATGAGACCTCGTTTTTTATGGCCAGACCATCCAACCGCTGGGCCAAGCCTAATCATTCAACATTGTCTGGGTTGGACTTCTATTAGGTCTTACAGGCTAGCTGACTATACTCCTTATCTAACAACGAAATTAATTTACCACACAACGTTAATTATTAATGGGCCATAATCAAATTAATATTTCATGAAGAGGTAATAATCTAAATATATAATGATTTCTTAATGATTACAGAATTTTGCTAAGGGTATTTTAGGGATTTTATACCAAATTTCTATAGCTAGGTTTGGGGTGTAACATTTCTAATAACTTTTACTTAGGATAGGGCCCCCCTAACTCATCTATGTTGCCCAATAGCCCAAACTGAAACAATTGAAAGTGTCAGGGGGCACGTATCCATCATACAAAGGGTGGATGGGGACTTGAACCCACATCTCTTAACTGAGTGGATGGGGACTTGAACCCGCATCTCTTAACTAAGTGGATGAGGACTTGAACCCGCATATCTTTACTATACTAGGGCGAGGGACTAGCTAGAGAGAAAGATTATTAATTCTTCTAATAATCGTCCATATCCATAATCACTGACTAGTGCTGACATGGCATATAGATATCCTTATTACATAACTGAAATATGGAATATATCAACCAAGCATAGATCATGAAACTTAATGTAAAACAATAAAGGCATAATATAATTAACGACGTAAAGCAACTAGCAACGAACATATATTACCCCCTTTAACCAACCCACATATGAGAAATTCAATTATACTGAAACCAACTATTGATGGGAAGTTTAGGGCGGCTGTTTGGCAACTTGGAAAAGAACCACTTCACAACTAATTATGAAGTGTGACGAAAGGCTTCTTTATGACGGTTGTCATTGGTAAATTCCTATTATCTTAAGGAGATACTTATTGACTAAACTTATTACATTAATCATATTGGATAAGAGACAATGACGCACACCATTAATCGTTGATTAAATATCTTCTAATAAAAATATTTTAATTAAAGCTCCATGTCATTTTACTAATAAAGCTAACTTCAATATTACACTTAAATTTAACCATAATATTATAACTAATACAATTCTTCTATTATTTAATTTTTAATTACGATAATACTAAAATATATCATTAATCTTATGTCATTTAAGAAGTATATTATTAATTATAATCTCGTCTAAATCTAGACAAGATAAGAGAGATCATATTTTTATCATCATTACTCGTATTAACTCATTCTTGAAATACACTATTAATATTATCTCTTTTAAGAATTGTATTTCAACATAACCTAGTTATCTAGTTTAGAGATGAAAAAGGGGAGACCACTATTTGATTCAATCATTTCTCTTAGATGACTTATAATTGAAATTAAGTTATTGAATGTAATAATCTTCCACATCATTCTTTCTATTCTCATATTACTATTGATCTTAATCCTCTACTTTTAATCATGATAAAATTATTACCGGTTCTTACATATTATTTTTGTATACCACTATGATAACCTCATCAATTATCCATATTCACTAATTACATCTAAAAGTTATTTTATTTAACTCTGATTTATTATGGTAAATCCATTCTATAATATTCTGATAGAAATTATTCTCTTATTAATATTTTAATTAAGCTAGGATTCGATTTAAGCGTTCTAAGATCAACGGCTAATGAACTAACTAGATTCGTAGCTATTGGACTAAACTGAACTAACTGAGAAAGTTAGTTGGGTTACTTTTGACAGAATTCAAACTTACAGACCATGATGGTAATACGGGGTGACAGTTTCTGTTACTCATAGGATTTTAGTGACCGATATTATAGTTACAGAACCTACGGTGATCTATTTGTATTGGTTAGAAACACTTGATCCAACCAGAACTGATCAAACCAGGCCTGGCTGGACCGTCGCCTTCCACCCAAAGTCCTTCCCAGATAATTGGAAACTCGCCGGTGCAACTCCCAATTCCGGCGAGTCCCAAAATATGACACCGGCGAGCCCTGAGCTCTAGTTTAACAAGGAAAGAGGAGGACTTACAACGCTCAGGTCAATTTCGATGACTTAGGACGAGGGAAGAGCTTATTTAGAGTTGGAAACGAGGTTGGAGAGTCTGCCAGCAACACCTCGACCGAACGGAACTGTTGGAAGTATGATAGACTAATAGTGAGATTTAGCTAACTTGGGTGGCTAGTTTGTAGTTTAGGAAAGTGGGAGGATGTGCTTGTGTTTAAGGAAGGAAGTAGGAAAACAATTTGTTGGGAGGAAGGAGATGAGTTTGGAAGAGAGAACTCAAATGAAGATTTCCTTTTTATTGATTCTTGGCTTTCTTACCCCCAAAACAAACAAAGCCTTCCTATTTATACACTTCATAACCGCCTTAGCCTCTAAATATCTTCATTTTTTAATTCTTTCTTCCCCATCTCTAGAATGATCTCCTAACTTCTTCATTTCTCTTATCCTCTCACTCTACTTCTAGACAAGTCTTACACACTCCTTTATTTTTCTAGATTACTCTCCAACTTTCATGATATAAAATTAATTAAACTTTATATTTATTCAACACTCCCCCTTAAAGTTTAATTCTTCGTGACTCCGAGTAGCATCCTCATCTTGGCGAACACTTCATGCTTGAGTGGTTTTGTGAAAATATCGACAATTTGATCTTCGGTCTTGACGTACTTCGGTGACACCTCCTTCTGCTCTACGCACTCTCTTAAGAAGTGATATCTGGTATAAATGTGTTTACTACGATCATGGAACACTAGATTCTTTGCAAGAGCAAGTGCTGATTTGTTGTCAATCAGAATCTCAGTGGGATTTGCTTGCTCCATGTTTATTTCCTTCAACAATCTTCGAAGCCACAACGCATGACAGGCACACGATGTTGCAGCAACGTATTCAGCCTCACAAGTGGATAAGGTCACAATGGCTTGTTTCTTTGAACTCCATGTGAAAGCTGTATCACCAAGAAAGAATACAAATCATGTTGTACTCTTTCGATCATCCACGTCTCCGGCCCAATCACTGTCGCAGTATCCAACCAATCTAAAATTGTTAGATTTAGAATAAAATAGACCATAATCGATTGTACCTTTGACGTATCGCAATATCCTCTTGGCCGCATTCCAATGTGACATGGTAGGTGATTCCATGTATCGGCTGACCAATCCAACTGCATAGAGAATATCGGGTCGTGTGCATGTGAGATATCTTAGACTTCCCACCAAGATTCGAAACTCTGTTGGGTTAACCTTTTCTCCTTTGTCATCCTTGAATAATTTGAGTCCACAGTCAGCTGGCGTGTTCACCGGATTGCAATTCTCCATCTTGAACTTCTTCAAAACATCTTTGGCAAATCCACTTTGTGTGATGAAAATTCCATCTTCCTTCTGAGATACTTCAATTCCAAGATAGTATGCCATTAGCCCAATGTCTGTCATCTCGAACTCTCGAACCATCACCTTCTTGAAATCTTCAATCATTTTGGAGTCATTTCCCGTAAAAATAAGATCATCGACATATAGGCAAACCAACCCCTTGGACCTTTGAGTATATGGCATGTTCATGTGGACATTTGTTGAACCCATTGTAACACCCATCCCAAACCGACCCGAGTTCACCCGTGGTCGAACCGGTTTGAGTGCTACTTGAAGAACCAGCTTTAAAAGAAAAGAGTAAAACGCAGCGGAAACAGAAACAACTCTTAAATACAAGTTCAAAAAGAAGGAGGCCTCCACTTAATAAAACCGAAATACAACTGAAATCCGAAATCCGATCACAACCGATCACAAAATCTCAAAACGATTACAAATCTTCCAACCCAAAAGTGTCAACTGAAATCTAAATTTAAAACAATGGTCACTCCACAATAGCTTCCTAATTCTTCACTTCACAACTCCAATCTGCAACTCCTCCGAACTCAACCGAACACCTGAAAAGAGAAACTGGGGGGGGGATCAGCTTCCTAATGAAACTGAGTGAACCCACTGGGTTTAACTATGCGCCGAACCTAGCCTAAGAGTAATCCCAACTCCGCACACAAACAATCAACGGGATCTGACGCAACCATACTCATTTTAATTCCTAACATGCCACTAGGTGATCACACAAGAACTTACCTCCACCGATGTATATACAAGTAATAAAAAAATTCAGCAATGTACTCAAGTCATCAATTCTCCACACAACATCATCAACGGAGTCATCAGACACACGATACAACACTTAGCTACAGTACATCTCCCAACATGAATAATACCCACATTCATCCATCAACCACACAACTCACAAATCACAGTTACCGACATCAGCTAAGCACAATCCAACCCAAACTCTGTTCCACAGACTCAACACAACACCGACCACAGCTCATCAAAAGCATCGCACAGGCACAATCCAATACACACAACATACACCAGTCACACACACACACACACACATGTATCTCAAGTGATTATCTAGATGAGTTCATTAGGCGCCATAAGGAGTTTATCCCGCACCACCCCTGCCGGCCTGACGCACCTCTCTCCCCTGGAGAGGTCCAGGACGCCTCCTCTCCCTTGGAGGATACCACGAGACCTTTCCCTTGAAGGAATCGTAAACTTGACTCAACCAAACAAATCACGCCTTTCCCTTGAAGACGTGACCGCACCTCTTTCCCTTGAAGAGGCACTTAGCACCCATAGTGCAGTTTTAGGGGGCAGTGCAGGCTCCTTCAGATTCTAACATTTCATTCAATCACATCATTCAATTCACAATTCCGATTCCACTTCCCAATTCCACTGTACAACTCCACTACACAAATTACACACCACAATGCCACATCACAAAACCACCACACAATCCCACATCATGATTCCACAACACAATTCCATGTTCTAGTTCCATGCACCAATTCTATGTTCCAATTCCAGCATGTAATTCTAGTCTAACCACAATTGACAATAATAGATACAATCATAGAAATTCATCGCACCCAACCCCATCCCATCTCACATTCCAAGATCAAAATACATCAGCTATCGTCTTATATCCCAATCCCCACATCACACATAGATCAGCATAATCATCATACATCAATCACATGACAGTTATTCAGTTTTACTCTCATAGGTTCATGCAAGACCTAACTCGTCCTAAGTCCAGTTTCAACTCCTCACTCCCATTCTTAGCCATCTAGTCAACCATACACTCACACAAGTCAACCATATAATCACACAAGTCAACCTACACCACATAACAGTAACAATCACGACAACATCAATTTACCGTTTCAACTCTCCTATTGAGCGTTACTAGATTAAACCACATAATCTATCTAGTTCAAATATTTCATCTAACACGATTTCTAGCCGCAATTCGACCAATTCTGACATCCTCATTCATCTCAACCATTTACCATTCCACACCCAAGACTCCAACCTTATTACAATAACCACAAGGCACAGACTCAATCACCAACACACACAGCATCAATTTCATTCAAATCAATCGTACAACCTCAGTTCAACTAGCTCATGCATTCAGAACACCCAATTCCATTACTCAATTCCATTCACCAATTCCCCTAACCAATTCCATAAGTCAATTCCACGTACCGGTTCTATTGTCCACTTCCACGTACAAATTCCCTTACCGATTCTATTAGCCAATTATAAGTCATAAGTCTACCACCTTAAACACATTAACAACCATCTTCACACACAACATCAATTCTACCTAAAAGGCACGTTGCATAATTCATACATCAATACCAAACATCATCTCAATCCCAACATCATGTAAACCAACACAATCCAAATCATTCAATAATCCCATATCACACATAACCACACATCACAAGACATTCAATGCCTCCCACGGCACAAACAGTTTAAGGGTAAACGGCTAGCTCACCGACCACCCCCACCTGCAAGTACAGGGGAAGTCATGTCATGAGTCGTAGGGTTACCCTCCTGTACATCCTTCATTGGACGACCCCACATTGGTGGAGCCATCCACCTGTTCATCAATTAAGGGCGACCCCACATTGGCAGGACCACCCCCCTGCAACCACAAACTGACAATAGCATAAAATACACAATTCTCATGTTCACAGACCCGTCCCTCCTATCACTCCTTACTAGTTTCGATTTATCATCCATGTTAATCAATTCCCCCAATCAAAAACATCACAAACAACCATCAATCATAAACCAATCCATCAATTAACAAACATTCAACAATCATCAAAACAGCATATTTCACAGAACAATCAATTGCAGAACAATTTTCCCCTTTTACTCTCTTTCAATTTCATGCAAGGCCCTACATTTTTCTAAGTCTGAATTGTAACTCCTCACACCGACAAGACTACCTATCGTACGCTAAACCCTCACCTGACAAGAAGACGAGGCTCTAAAACTCTTCTAGAAACCCGAACAGCCAAGCTCTCAGACACCAAAAACGTAGCTATTCTCCTCTTTACCGACAGCAGTTTACTCCGAAATATCTAGAACCTCCAGGTTCTATCTCTTCCTCTCATTACCACGAACTCATAGCAACAAACGGATCGCCAATCGGAGCTCTACAACTCTCGGAATCGAGGTTTGAAGTTTTTGGAGATTTCTGGCTCAGTCCCAAAAACGTAGCTCTTCGTTCTTCTACTGACAGCACCTCGATTCGAAATACCTAGAACCACGAATAGTGATCTCTTCCTCTCGTCTCCGCGAACCCGTAGCAACAAACGGATCGTCAATCGGAGCTCTACAACTCCCGGAATCAAGGATTGAAGCTATAGGGTTTTTTTGGCTTCTTCACATACGGGTTTTGGGGAAAGAGAAAGAAGGGGAAGTTATGAATTTCCGTGTAAAATCAGCCTTTTATAGTCTGACCATGATACACGGCGTGTATCATGATACACGGCGTATATCATGATACACGGCGTGTATTGTAATACACGGCCGTGTATCGTGGTCTGCCCACATTGACAATTTTTCACGTACTCTCTTGTATACTCGACCCGACTCAACTATGAACGTCCCGAACTTCGATGGAACCTCAAGAACATTGTTTACAATGTCTAAACCATCCAAACTCGAGTTCCAAACTGTTCGGTTGGGCGGGGATGTTACAAGTCTCCACAACTTCAAAAGATTTCGTCCCCGAAATCAAAACCCCACTCGCTCTAGCAACGAATCCACAATTCACAGCATAACGCCGCAACACAAGGATCACATCACCTCCCGAGACTTCCTTTTAACGGCTCTAGCAACACACACCTTCTAAGGGCACTACTCCCACACTACTTCAAACTTCTACCTAACAGACACGCACAACCGAACCTCAACGGCACTACCCACAACAAGAACACAACCAAAACACAATCAAACAAAACTCACTCAAGAGCACAACCACAACGCAAGAGCTCAACAAAGCACAACTCACACCAACAAGAACCATGAAGCTAACACCTTCGACTAAAACTCACACCCTCAAGCACTCTACTCACTTAACCAAATTCTACAAGGCTCTACTCTTCTAACCAATTTCCCAACCTGCTACTACCTCCACTCTCAACTACTCCGCCACCCTCTTCACTACAGGAGGACACAAAACGTTTCAGTTGACCAATTTTAAGAAATCACATTTCATTTCAAATCACTTTCCTCTCAAATTCACAACACTTTCCTTTCAAAACTTCCCCCCACTTCAAAACGATTTGAAAATCCCTAGAAAGTTGGTCCTGTGCCGATGCTTCATCCCTTCCCCTACGAGGTTAATTACTCCTCTAGAAGAAGAGACGAATCACCCACACAGCAGCAACTAACCAGGCTCTGATACCACTTGTAACACCCATCCCAAACCGACCCGAGTTCACCCGTGGTCGAACCGGTTTGAGTGCTACTTGAAGAACCAGCTTTAAAAGAAAAGAGTAAAACGCAGCGGAAACAGAAACAACTCTTAAATACAAGTTCAAAAAGAAGGAGGCCTCCACTTAATAAAACCGAAATACAACTGAAATCCGAAATCCGATCACAACCGATCACAAAATCTCAAAACGATTACAAATCTTCCAACCCAAAAGTGTCAACTGAAATCTAAATTTAAAACAATGGTCACTCCACAATAGCTTCCTAATTCTTCACTTCACAACTCCAATCTGCAACTCCTCCGAACTCAACCGAACACCTGAAAAGAGAAACTGGGGGGGGGGGATCAGCTTCCTAATGAAACTGAGTGAACCCACTGGGTTTAACTATGCGCCGAACCTAGCCTAAGAGTAATCCCAACTCCGCACACAAACAATCAACGGGATCTGACGCAACCATACTCATTTTAATTCCTAACATGCCACTAGGTGATCACACAAGAACTTACCTCCACCGATGTATATACAAGTAATAAAAAAAATTCAGCAATGTACTCAAGTCATCAATTCTCCACACAACATCATCAACGGAGTCATCAGACACACGATACAACACTTAGCTACAGTACATCTCCCAACATGAATAATACCCACATTCATCCATCAACCACACAACTCACAAATCACAGTTACCGACATCAGCTAAGCACAATCCAACCCAAACTCTGTTCCACAGACTCAACACAACACCGACCACAGCTCATCAAAAGCATCGCACAGGCACAATCCAATACACACAACATACACCAGTCACACACACACACACACACATGTATCTCAAGTGATTATCTAGATGAGTTCATTAGGCGCCATAAGGAGTTTATCCCGCACCACCCCTGCCGGCCTGACGCACCTCTCTCCCCTGGAGAGGTCCAGGACGCCTCCTCTCCCTTGGAGGATACCACGAGACCTTTCCCTTGAAGGAATCGTAAACTTGACTCAACCAAACAAATCACGCCTTTCCCTTGAAGACGTGACCGCACCTCTTTCCCTTGAAGAGGCACTTAGCACCCATAGTGCAGTTTTAGGGGGCAGTGCAGGCTCCTTCAGATTCTAACATTTCATTCAATCACATCATTCAATTCAAAATTCCGATTCCACTTCCCAATTCCACTGTACAACTCCACTACACAAATTACACACCACAATGCCACATCACAAAACCACCACACAATCCCACATCATGATTCCACAACACAATTCCATGTTCTAGTTCCATGCACCAATTCTATGTTCCAATTCCAGCATGTAATTCTAGTCTAACCACAATTGACAATAATAGATACAATCATAGAAATTCATCGCACCCAACCCCATCCCATCTCACATTCCAAGATCAAAATACATCAGCTATCGTCTTATATCCCAATCCCCACATCACACATAGATCAGCATAATCATCATACATCAATCACATGACAGTTATTCAGTTTTACTCTCATAGGTTCATGCAAGACCTAACTCGTCCTAAGTCCAGTTTCAACTCCTCACTCCCATTCTTAGCCATCTAGTCAACCATACACTCACACAAGTCAACCATATAATCACACAAGTCAACCTACACCACATAACAGTAACAATCACGACAACATCAATTTACCGTTTCAACTCTCCTATTGAGCGTTACTAGATTAAACCACATAATCTATCTAGTTCAAATATTTCATCTAACACGATTTCTAGCCGCAATTCGACCAATTCTGACATCCTCATTCATCTCAACCATTTACCATTCCACACCCAAGACTCCAACCTTATTACAATAACCACAAGGCACAGACTCAATCACCAACACACACAGCATCAATTTCATTCAAATCAATCGTACAACCTCAGTTCAACTAGCTCATGCATTCAGAACACCCAATTCCATTACTCAATTCCATTCACCAATTCCCCTAACCAATTCCATAAGTCAATTCCACGTACCGGTTCTATTGTCCACTTCCACGTACAAATTCCCTTACCGATTCTATTAGCCAATTATAAGTCATAAGTCTACCACCTTAAACACATTAACAACCATCTTCACACACAACATCAATTCTACCTAAAAGGCACGTTGCATAATTCATACATCAATACCAAACATCATCTCAATCCCAACATCATGTAAACCAACACAATCCAAATCATTCAATAATCCCATATCACACATAACCACACATCACAAGACATTCAACGCCTCCCACGGCACAAACAATTTAAGGGTAAACGGCTAGCTCACCGACCACCCCCACCTGCAAGTACAGGGGAAGTCATGTCATGAGTCGTAGGGTTACCCTCCTGTACATCCTTCATTGGACGACCCCACATTGGTGGAGCCATCCACCTGTTCATCAATTAAGGGCGACCCCACATTGGCAGGACCACCCCCCTGCAACCACAAACTGACAATAGCATAAAATACACAATTCTCATGTTCACAGACCCGTCCCTCCTATCACTCCTTACTAGTTTCGATTTATCATCCATGTTAATCAATTCCCCCAATCAAAAACATCACAAACAACCATCAATCATAAACCAATCCATCAATTAACAAACATTCAACAATCATCAAAACAGCATATTTCACAGAACAATCAATTGCAGAACAATTTTCCCCTTTTACTCTCTTTCAATTTCATGCAAGGCCCTACATTTTTCTAAGTCTGAATTGTAACTCCTCACACCGACAAGACTACCTATCGTACGCTAAACCCTCACCTGACAAGAAGACGAGGCTCTAAAACTCTTCTAGAAACCCGAACAGCCAAGCTCTCAGACACCAAAAACGTAGCTATTCTCCTCTTTACCGACAGCAGTTTACTCCGAAATATCTAGAACCTCCAGGTTCGATCTCTTCCTCTCATTACCACGAACTCATAGCAACAAACGGATCGCCAATCGGAGCTCTACAACTCTCGGAATCGAGGTTTGAAGTTTTTGGAGATTTCTGGCTCAGTCCCAAAAACGTAGCTCTTCGTTCTTCTACTGACAGCACCTCGATTCGAAATACCTAGAACCACGAATAGTGATCTCTTCCTCTCGTCGCCGCGAACCCGTAGCAACAAACGGATCGTCAATCGGAGCTCTACAACTCCCGGAATCAAGGATTGAAGCTATAGGGTTTTTTTTGGCTTCTTCACATACGGGTTTTGGGGAAAGAGAAAGAAGGGGAAGTTATGAATTTCCGTGTAAAATCAGCCTTTTATAGTCTGACCATGATACACGGCGTGTATCATGATACACGGCGTATATCATGATACACGGCGTGTATTGTAATACACGGCCGTGTATCGTGGTCTGCCCACATTGACAATTTTTCACGTACTCTCTTGTATACTCGACCCGACTCAACTATGAACGTCCCGAACTTCGATGGAACCTCAAGAACATTGTTTACAATGTCTAAACCATCCAAACTCGAGTTCCAAACTGTTCGGTTGGGCGGGGATGTTACACCCATTCTGTTGAAAGTATTTCTCAATCCTACTGTTCCATGCTCTTGGTGCTTGCTTCAACCCGTACAACGCCTTCTTTAACTTCAGCACCTTGTCTTCATGTCCTTCAATAATATACCCAATAGGTTGCTCAATATATATGTCTTCTTCGAGGTATCCATTCAGAAATGCCAATTTGACGTCCATTTGATGAATTTTCCATCCATTTTGAGCTGCTAGTGAAATCACCATTCTGATGCTCTCCATCCTAGCCACCGGTGCAAATACTTCATTGTAGTCAATTCCTGGTCTTTGACTGTATCCTTTCGCCACCAATCTCGCTTTGTGTTTGACGACTTCTCCTTTTGCATTCTTCTTCGCCTTGAATATCCATTTTACTCCGATCGCTTTATGATCTTTTGGTAGCGGTACAAGCTCCCAAGTTTTATTTTTCTCAATCGCTCCTATTTCGTCATCCATTTCTTTTCTCCATCGACCATCCTTCATTGCTTCTTCAACATCAATTGGCTCATCATCAAGAAAATGACAATAGAGTGTTACCTCGTCATTTAGGCTTGTCGTTGCGTCATAAAGATCTTCAAGTCTTCGATACTTTGGAGTCTTTTCTCCAGAACTTTCACTTGAGTTGCTTTCTGGACAAGAAGGTTCTTTTGGGCTTGAGGTGGATGCAGTTTCTTCTAGAATCTCATTACTTTCATCCGCGGTGAATGGATAAAAATTAAATTTTGCCTTTATTTCAGCACTCCAATCCCATGTAACTTCTTCATCAATGGTCACGTCTCTGCAGATGATCACCTTCTTTGTTTTGGGATCGAACATTTTGTACCCCTTTGAATGTTCTGAGTAACCCACAAATACGTACTTCTTACTTTAGTCATCTAGCTTTGTTCTTCTCTGATCTGGTACATGTACATGTCCCACACTTCCAAAGACTCGAAGATGAGAGACTGTAGTCTTCCTTCTACTCCAGAATTCTTATGGGGTCTGATTCCAAATGCTCCTTGTTGGTGACCGATTCAGCAGGTAAATTGCACAATCAACAGCTTCAGCCCACAAATCCTTTGGTAGATTTTTGCTTTTCAACATGCTCCGCACCATGTTCATTACAGTCCTGTTCTTCCTTTCCACGACTCCATTTTGTTGTTGGGACCTTGGGACTGTTAGGAAACGTCGAATTCCATGTTCCTCGCAAAACCTTCTGAAATTTTCAGATGTGTATTCTCCACCTCTATCAGATCTGATGGCTTTAATGTAGTGGCCACTCTCATTCTCAACATACGCCTTGAATTTCTTGAATGCTCCAAACGTTTCATATTTCTCCTTCAGAAAGTAGCCCATGTCTTCCGATTGTAGTCGTCAATAAAGAGTAGAAAATATTTGTTCTTACCCAATGACATCGGAGTAATTGGCCCACAAAGATCTGTATGAACAAGCTCCAATGGTGCTTTTGTTCTTGACATGGATTCCTTTGGAAAACTTGTGCGGAACTGTTTTCCAACGAGACACCCTTCACAAAGTTGGTTTGGATGATTGATAAGTGGTATCCTGTGCACCATCTTCTTTTGGCCTAGTAACTTTAACCCTCCAAAATTTAGATGCCCGAACCTTAGATGCCAGAGCCAAGTATCATCCTTCACACATGCCTTCAAGCACTTTGCAGCTTCTGATTGAATGTTTAGTATAAACATTCTATTCTTTGACATTGGGATTCTAGCGATTAACTCCCTTCGATCATTCCGCAGCTCCAGTTGTCAATTCGCCATGTGCACTTCGTAGTTTTTCTCCAGCAACTGCCCGAGACTTAGTATGTTGCTAGTCATGTTTGGACATAATAGACATTATTGATAAATTGATGAGAGCCATTATTCATTCGGATGAGAAATTTCCCTCTTCCCTTGATTGGTACCTTCGGGGAGTCTCCAAATATCACGTTTCCTTTTACTGTGTCGTCCATATCCACGAACATCTTCTTCTTCCCGCACATGTGGTTGCTTGCTCCATTGTCAAGGTACCACATGTTGTCATTCCGACTCTCTACTCCGTGGTAAGATAACAACGCTACGCCACACACACCGTCTTCTTGTATGTTGTTTGTTGTGTCTTCGACTTCTTTGGACGGACTCCAACAATCTGATGCATAATGCCCAAATTTTGAGCAATTATAGCATTTAATGTTGGATTTATCTCGTCCTCCATTTAATCTCCAACTTCCTCTTCCACGTCCACGGCCTCTTCCTCGGGTGGATTGGGTGGAAGATCCATCACTGGCGTCAACTAATTCATCTCTTCTCGGATATGCTCCTCGACCGCTTCCTCTGCCTCTGCTACTTGCTCCTTGTCCTCTTCCTCGGCCTCTACCATAATTTCCTACTCGAGTATTTTCTTTCATTCTGATTTTTGTAGCTAGAACCTGCTCCACCGATTCTTCCTTCCGTTTCTCTAGTCTTTCTTCCCGTGCTTATAACGAGCCAATAACTTCTTCAACTGTCATGCTTGACACATCTTTCAATTCTTCTATGGCCACCACCACATATTCGAACTTCGGCAACAACGATCGTAGAATTTTTTCAACTACCCTCGACTCTTCAATCTTCTCACCATATTGCTTCATTTGGTTGACGACAGACTTCACACGTGATGTGTAGTCCATCACCGATTCACCTTCCTTCATTTTTAATGTCTCGAAGTCTCCCCGTAATGTCTGAAGACGAACCTTCATTACTTTCTCTTCTCCTTGTAGAGCGACCCGTAAAATATCCCATGCTTGCTTGGAGGTTGTTGCTTCTGCAACCTTCTCGAACATTGAATCATCAAGTGCTTGATGAATTAGTGTAAGAACCTTTTGATCATTTTTTCGATTTTTATGGAAAACCTCCTTTTCTGCAGAAGATAGGTTGGAATCTTTCGTCGGAATATCGTATCCTTTCTCAACGATATCCCACACATCTTGGGACCCAAACAAAGCTTTCATACGGATGCACCAATTTTTGTAATTGGTTTTGGTGAGAAGGGGGAACTGAAAGTTGACGTGTGAAATGTTGGCCATTTGGGAGAGATTTAATTCCAACGTGATAACAATAGCACAATGAACCTTTTCTGATGTGGAGGATCACACTAAGTGCAACCACAGAGCATACGAGATTCTGTGGGCTCTGATACCACTTTGTTGGAAGTATGATAGACTAATAGTGAGATTTAGCTAACTTGGGTGGCTAGTTTGTAGTTTAGGAAAGTGGGAGGATGTGTTTGTGTTTAAGGAAGGAAGTAGGAAAACAATTTGTTGGGAGGAAGGAGATGAGTTTGGAAGAGAGAACTCAAATGAAGATTTCCTTTTTATTAATTCTTTGTTTTCTTACCCCAAAACAAACAAAGCCTTCCTATTTATACACTTCATAACCGCCTTAGCCTCTAAATATCTTCATTTTTTAATTCTTTCTTCCCCATCTCTAGAATGATCTCCTAACTTCTTCATTTCTCTTATCCACTCACTCTACTTCTAGACAAGTCTTACACACTCCTTCATTTTTCTAGATTACTCTCCAACTTTCATGATATAAAATTAATTAAACTTTATATTTATTCAACAGGAACAGGGGCTAGTGAGCTTCTCGACCTAGCCGGCTGGGACTCGATTTCGACGTCGTGGTAGTCGGAAACCCTAGTGGATTAAATTTAGGCCGTCGACATTCAGTTCCTGGCCTAGTCAGGGTCCCAAAATGATGGTCGCCATGGTCGATTTCTTGTTGGGCGAACGAAATAAAGGGAGTGTGTATGCTCTTGCTACCCTTCCTATGATCTCTACAATCAGATTAATGCGGTGGGGATTTGTAACGGATGGGTCACTTCAACCAGGGGCGGATCTAGGGGGTGCCCGGGTGAGCCGCTTTCGATCTCGTCCTTGAAAATTAAGTATATATTCATGGACTGAGCTATGGTTAGACTGTTAGATTAATTCAAAGAATTGGCATATGGTGTAATGGTTAGACTGTTAGATTAATTCCAAAAGATTCTAGATTCGAACCTTGCCATTGCAACATCTTTTTATTTTATTTATTTTTCCTCTAACTTTAAAGCTAAAAGTCTAAAACATAAAATATTATTTAATTTAATCATAAACCAAATGTAATTATAATTTAATCCTTAAAAATGGCTTCATTTTAATCATTATTTATTTATTTTTCCTCTAACTTTAAAGCTAAAAGTCTAAAACCTAAATATTGTTTAATTTAATCATAAACCAAACGTAATTATAATTTAATCCTTAAAAATGGCTTCATTTTAATCATTTTCCTTCCCTAGTGAACTTTCATATAATTTTTTTCCTTTTTCTTTAATTTATTCTTTTTTAATTATTTTCCTTTTCAACTATTGTAATTAAAACTCTAGCCTTCTTTTAGTATTTAATCTCTATCAATTAAAATTTCATTCATTCATGCTTTCTTTCAATCTCTCGTCCTATTTTTCGTCAACGTTCATACACTAAACTACTATTGCATATTTTTGATTTAATGTCTTCTCTTCTTAGTGCTCCACATGTGGAAGGTAAATCTACTCGCCAACAAAATGGTGTGCCAACTGAGCATTACTATCATTTTGATGTGTGTAACACCATTATCGATTACCATACCGAAGAAATAAGCACAAGGTTTGATGAAAATGTGATTGAACTTTTGAACCTTAGCTCATGTGTGGATCTTTCAAATGGATATAAAGCATTTGTCATCGAAGCTTTTTTTATAGTCTAACGAAAAAGTATTATCCTTTTGATTTTTTCTGAACAGTAAATAAAGATATTAGACTTTCAGTTGAGAGTTATCCAGGTTGATTTTCCCAATCACCATTCTTTGAAAAAGTTAGCATCTCTTTCTGAACTTTGTCGCGAGTTGATGGAGACAGGCAAATCAAGTCAATTTATCTTGTGGATCGACTTATTTGTCTTGTTTTGATTGTTCCGATCTCTATTGCTACAGGTGAACGCCTATTTTCGGCAGTGCAGATAGTGGTGACTAGGCTACGCAATAGTTGATAGTTTAATCATATATGTTAAGCGTGATATACTAGAAAATTATAGTTTAGATGTGATTTTGAGTGATTTCAATGATATATTATCAAAATTTTCCTTCAATTTTGACTCAGTGCATGATTCAATCCTGGATCCGCCCCTGACTTCAACGATGGCTTTGACTTCAACGATGGCTTTGAAGGTCGAATTCATGGCTGGAAACTGAAACGGCCGCAACTAATTAATTGCTTCCATAAAATAGGGCTTGGAACCAAAACGGCGTCGTTCTGGACTTGGGAGAGCGATTAATGAAACGTTGTGTTTCATTTAAGGGGAAACATAAACAAAAGCCTAGGCTGTTGGTGCGGTGTTTCGATCTAGTGATCCCGGGTTTGCACGCACAACCCAATAACCACTGTGACAAGGCCTAACATTAAATTACTTCAATGTCTTAAATTTACTAATTAGGTTATATTAGAATGCATTGATCACCATTTACATTGATAGTAGAATGCGCACAAGGTGTTCGATGAAATGATCTTGGGTCTTCAAACCTAAAAAGTCATAGCTAATATGATCGGATCTATGCATCACATTGAAGTGCAACACTCCGGGAGACAAACACTTGAATCAAGGAATTACTGAATCAAACAATCCACCTTAATCATGCATCTTTGTCAGAGAAATAAGAAATAAAGGATGAAGAACACATAGATCTGAATAACATATGAACTTGAATTAAACCAAAATAAATCCAAAGTAATAGGAGTGTAATCAATCATCAATACCCCTAAAGTTCCACTCGCTGAACCTACGGGGTTTAGTTGCACGCTGATTCTTGGTGACGGGACACTAACTGTGGTTCCTTTCTTAGCGTCTCGTTGTATTTACGCTAGAACTTCAAAACTTGATATCTTGAGCGTCTGAGCTCTGATTTGAGCTCCATTTGAACCTGTGGATTGACATTATCTAAACAATGATTTTGCCTAAAAACTCATCAAAAACACCTTAGAGAACGTGAAAATGGACTATAATGACCCCGAGGTCATTTGAGATGAATATTCATAAAATTGATCAAAACCATTAAACGAACAACATTAAAGCTTAAATGCCACATGAAAACACATCAAATATGCGGAAAAGCATAACATAATATTGTCAATCAATGAAACAGACACAACCATGTAGATCTACCAACTGTGGGCTTTCACAATGGGCTACGTAGAGAAGTTTGTTTAAACAAACAAGTCATGTAGGTTCATAAGTTTCAGCTTATGTGTCACCTTCATTCTAATAACACACAATTACAACAAAGTCGAAATAAGTTCCAAGCAAGTTATGTTTGTCAATTCTGAATTTAAAAAAGGGGGGAATCCCATAATGTACCTGAATTCCACTCCATTCCTTTAAATTATTTGCTGCATATAGCAGATTTGTGAATGAAGAATGACCAATTCTTTTGAGGTTGAGATTAGGGGGGATTGATCGACAAATATGCATCCTAATCAAACATAAATATGGAAGAATCCCACTGATGTCCCCATTTAATATGGAATCCTGTGATGTGAAGATACTTGTAGTCAACATATATCCGCATGTCTTAGCATTTCTGCTAGGACTTGTCATTATTTTATTGGGAACTGATGACACTCGATTTGACGTGATTATCAGCCTCATTTAAGCAACATTTCTTGGCTTAAGACATGGTTTTTAGGGCAAAATAACGGATAATCACTCAACTGCTCTATCTCGTGCCATTCTGGTTACTTTGGCCCGTTTCGGTTCTATTTGATGGGGTTTTAGTGTTTTTGTGATAACACAGGTTTTTACCGTCAAATAATGTAACCAGGGACGTGTCTAAAGCATTGGAACCTCGAGGAATCGCTCCGGAATCGATCCAAGGAGTCAATCAAGTCAACACAAATCCTGCCCAGCTTTACAAAGAAGTTTTTGGCGAAAAGTCCATGAGTTTTCGCCGAAAAATCTAAGAAGAAACCTGCAGAGCCTAGAAGGAGAAGTTTTCGGCGAGAAGTCCAAGTCCTCGCCGAAAACTCTAGGTGAAATCGAAACAGAAGAAACAGTCGACACGAGCCAGAGTTTTAAAGGAATTTTTCGCCGAAAACTCCCCAAGTTTTCGGTGAAAACTAAGCTGTTTACCAGCCGAACACAGATAGCTATAAAAGAAGAAATCACCGGCTGCAGAAGAGATACTTCATACTTACTTTTTGGACGAAAATTCCAAGACTGAGAATAGAGAGAGAAAGAGTGAAAAGAGTTCGAGGAGCTAGGAGAGGATCGTGACGCCATCCTTCTATCTCGGAGAGCTCAGTGCTAGCAGTTGAAGATCCAGCAGATCGAAGCTTCACGAATTCATCAAAATTAGGTTTTACAGTTCTTCTCTATCTTTCCTACCTGAGATGTATTCCTTGTCTATCTTTGATTTTCCTGTATTGAATATGAGTAGCTAAACTCGTAGAGCTTAGATTAGATGAACCCTAAGTGACCCAGGGCTTTAAAGCGGTCACGGATCGGCGGTGATTAGATTCGAAGTTCATTTAGTTTCTCCTACATGTTTGATTTGTTCTTTGTTCTCTGTGTTTCTTGTCTGGTTTGGCCACCTAAATTACATTATTGTTAAGTTGAGGATAGTAGCGAATGTTCGCCTCACTTTAGAACACCAAATCAACAATTAAACTATTCATTGGAGTGTGCCTTTTGTAGGAACCAATTAGGGTTAGTCCGCTTCAAGAGTAACTCATGAATCACTAGTAATTGCACTAGTTAGTTTTGTCGTCGCAAGAAGTGATCGTACTTGGGCGACTAATTAATCTTGGTAGTTAGATCGGATAGAGCGAACGTTCGCCATTCTTAAACCTAAGGGTAAGGAGTTATGGTGGTGTCTGTGAACTGAATGAATTAGAATTGAAAACCGCTGGTCTGTTGATTGCCAATGCTCTGGTGATCTAATGGGGATTCGAAATCTAAGCTTGTCTGTCGTCTGTCTAAGTCAACCAACCAATCATTCTGCATATTAATTTCATTTCAGTTTTCTTGCATTCTAGTATAGAAGTCGTGGAACTCACACCACGAGCAAATCGTTTAATCCTGAATAAAATTGCCAACATATTTGAGTAAGCAAGTAGAAGAGGACCGTGGAATACGATCTGCTTAGTTTCTAGCTCAGTAGTTATTTGACTACACGCGTTACAATGTTCATCAAATTGGCGCCGTTTCCGGGGAACTCTTCTATTTCGTTGAAAGAAGAGTTGGCATTTTTATTCTTCTACCTTTCCACCTTTCATTTCCCATCACACTTCGATTTTACACCGGTTGTGTTTGTTTTTTTTCCCTTGCAGATTATAGCAGGTATAGAATCAAGTCATTTCCGTTTCATCCTTCCCTACCGCAATGGCTGCTCCAAAGAGTCTTGCGGATTACAGTAAGTCGAGCGCAACTAACGTTCGGTCTTCCATCATCGTGCCTTATAATGATGACGATCCTGACTATGAGATTAAGATCCCCTTCCTGGGACTAATCTCTAGGGACATGCAATTTGAAGGAAAGCCAAATGATAATCCTTGCACACATTTATCTGACTTTCTGGCTATCTGTGAAACTTTCAAGAGTGGGAACCTCAACAAGAACGTTCTATGCCTTCGAGCTTTTTCATTCTCTCTCAGAGGTGCAGCTAAGAGATGGCTTAGCGGCAAACCACCCGGTCATTATACAGATTGGGTGACTCTAGCCCAAGATTTTGTTGAAGAATATTTCCCTCCATCAAGGACAACTGCCTACAAGGATAGCATCTCTAGGTTTGCTCAAAAAGAAGATGCAAGAACTTCTCTTCAACTGTCCTCACCATGGTTATGAACAAAGGCAGCTAGCTGAATTCTTTGCTCGCGGTTTGCGTGAGGAATCTGCAAAGTCGGTCAACTCCCTGGCTGGGGGAGATTGCACCGCTCTTACACCTCAAAACGCTCTTCTTCATTTTGCTAGCTGTGCTTCAAAGTCAAGAAATTGGGAAAGACAAATAGAAAGTACCAAGAGTTAGATGAGCATTGCAGATCAAGTCAAAGCAGAAGTTCAAAAACATCTAAAGATGATTGGCATATCCCTCGATCCCCTATCAGCCACCGTCTTTGCGACTGACTGTGGATGGTGCGGAACCTGTGCTCATAACGGAGGAAGCTGCCTTAACTTTGGTAAAACAGATGACTGGTCTTCAGAAGAAGTGAACTTCATTAGTCAAGGCTTCACCAACAACCAGAGAGGCTACACCAATTACAGGAACCACCAACCTCAGGGTCAGAACCAAAACAACTGATCCTCAGAATCATACCAAGGACCTCCTGGATTCATTGGAGGACATAACAGTCTCGATCAAAGCCGTATTACAACAAAGACGAGGAATTTGAGAATAAGTTCGACCGAATCATGAGCAGACTTGACGAACATGACAATCAATTTAAAGCTCAAGCTGCACTCAATCAAGGACAAATGGCTCAGAGCCAAAGAGTGGAAGATGCAGTGAACAATATGACTAGGTTATTGGCTAGCAACCCTTTCCTCAATCAAGCAGCATTTCAAGGTGACCCTAGTGTAAGGAGCGAACAAGCTCAAGCCATCACCACCAGGAGTGCTAAACAGATAGCTGATCCGAAAGCTCCAGAACTGGACATGATACCAGATGCTACTACCATAGATATGCCAGAGATTGAAGATATCACAGAAGAGGAAGAAGTAGCACCGACTCCTCCTCCCAAGACAGCTCCTGAGCCTGTCTTAGCACCATATATACCTCAGATCCCTTTTCCAAAAGCTGCAATGAGCAAGGCCAAGGACCATGACACCCAATATAAGAAGTGGTATAACGTTCTAAAGAATGCGGAGATCAAGATACCAGTAACTGAAGCTGTAGAGATCATACCACCACTTGGAAAATTCTTCAAAGATCTCGTGAAGAAGGTGAAGAACGGAGAGGCGTTCTCTGTCACACTCACCAATGAATGCGCTTCTCTCTTCGGTAGCCCATCTCCTATGCGGCAGCCACCTCCACCTCCAGTTAAGTGTTCTAACCCCGGTCCTTTTACATTACCATGCATAATAAATGATATAAAAATTGAGCGTATTTTAGCTGACTCCGGTGCATCTATTAATGTTATGCCTGCTTATCTTTATGAGAAGTTAAACCTAGGAAAACTGAAACCGCTTACTCTGCATCTCGTGCTAGCTGATAGGTCTGTCAAACTTCCTAGGGGTATAATAGAAGATGTAGCTGTTTGCTGTGGCCCTTTTACTATTATTGCAGATTTTGTTATCCTGGATACCCGTGAACTAGATGGAACGCTTATCTTAGGGCGACCCTTCTTAACAACCGCCGGCGTGAATATCAATTGCAAATAAGGCTTGTTAACTTTAAGTGTAGGACATGATAACATTACTTTCCGCATTAGGGATAACATGAAATATTCCGTAGCTCAAGATGATAAATGTTATACTGTTGATGCTAGTTGGCCTCGGCCAACTTCATCACTAACGCCTTATCTAGTGATCCACTAGAGTTGTGTTTGATTTCAGGAATTGAAAACGAGTTAGAAGATCAAGAGCAGCGCCTATGGCAAGACGAGTTAGACGACCGAAAGATGACATCCACAGCCACTTCTGTGCCACCCCATATTGAGCCAGCTTCAAGTCGGATCACCACTTCATACGAGAACCCGCCAGTCCTCGCACTAAAGGAGCTCCCCGACCATCTGGAGTATGCATGTCTGGGGAAGGAATGTCAGTTTCCAGTCATCATCAACTCATCTTTATCTCTCGAGCAGAAAGAGCAGCTGATCATATTACTAAAGAAGCACATCCGAGCTATAGCCTGGCAGTTAGCCGACATCAGGGGCATCTCCGAAACCTTCTGCAAACATCGGATAGTTGTAGATGAAGAATTCAAGCCAGTCAGACAACCACAACGCCGATTAAACCCTCTGATGCAGGAAGTCATGAAGAAGGAAGTCCTTACGCTCTTGGATGTCAGAATCATTTACCCTATCGCCGACAGTCCTTGGGTTAGTCCAACTCAGGTTGTTCCAATGAAAGGAGGTATTACAGCCATCCCTAATCAGAAAGGCTAGCTCATTCCCACTCGCACGGTTACCGGGTGGAGAGTCTGCATCGACTACAGACGCCTTAATGACGCTATAAAGAAAGATCACTTTCCACTACCATTCATTGATCAGATGCTAGAGAGGTTAGCTGGCCATGAGTACAACTGTTTCTTAGATGGAATGTCTGGTTACTTTCAGATACCCATCGAGCTCGTTGACCAAAAAAAGACAACCTTCACCTGCCCATTTGGTACGTTTGCTTATCGTCGTATTCCCTTCGGTTTGTGCAATGCTCCCGCTACTTTTCATAGATGCATGCTTGCTATATTCGGAGATCTGGTAGAGAACGTGGTAGAAGTGTTCATGGAAGACTTCTCTGTCTATGGAGACTCATTTTCTAAATGCGTAGCTAACCTGGATAAGGTACTAGCCCGCTGTGAGTAAACCAACTTAGCTCTTAGTTGGGAGAAATGTCAATTTATGGTTACCGAAGGCATTGTTCTTGGCCATAGGATCTCCAAGCTCGGAATAGAAGTCGATCGCGCCAAGCTTGAAACCATCGCCAGTCTTCCACCGCCAGCCTCAGTTAAGACAGTTCGAAGCTTCCTCGGTCATGCTGGATTCTACCGGAGATTCATCAAAGATTTCTCCAAGATCACTCTTCCGATGACCAAGCTTCTAGAGAAAGACACCCCTTTCGTTTTTGACAAGGCATGTCTTGAAGCATTTGAGATCATGAAAACCAAGCTCACCACCGCACCAATCCTCACAGCACCAGATTGGAATATTCCATTTGAGATAATGTGCGATGCTAGTGACTTTGCCGTTGGTGCTGTTCTGGACAAAGAAAAGAGAAGAGATTCCATCCCATTTATTTTGCTAGCAAGACGCTTAACGACGCTTAGAGGAACTACACTACCACATAAAAGGAGCTCCTAGATATTGTCTTCTCCTTCGATAAGTTTAGGCAGTACATGGTCCTCTCTCATACCATTGTTTACACCGACCACGCTGCTCTGCGCTATCTCCTAGCAAAGTAGGATTCGAAGCCAAGACTTATCCGATGGGTTCTCCTTCTCCAAGAGTTTGACATAGAGATCAAGGACAAGAAGGGAGCTGAGAACCTAGCAGCCGATCACCTCTCCTGACTCGAGGAGTCACAAACAGGTAAGTCTACTACTACTCCCATTAATGATTCTTTCCCTGACGAGTTGTTGCGCCTTGAAATCTATGAACAGGTCAACAACATAGCTATCGAACCTTGGGCGATTGATCACGCTCAGGAGCTTAGTAATGCAACAACACCGAACTAGCCCTGGTATGCCACCATAGCTAGCTATCTTTCTCGCGACATAATACCTCCCGGATTGGAATATAATGCGCGGAAAAAGCTTATTAAAGAAGCCAAGTCTTACTTCTGGGATGAGCCGTTCTTATACAACATTGGAATTGACGGGATGATCCTGAGGTGCGTCTCTTACGTCGAGGCAGCTGGCATCATGCATAAGTGCCATGAAGGTCAGTTTGGAGGTCACTTCGGCGGAAACCGCATTGCAAGAAAGGTACTGGAAACTGGATTTTACTAGCCTTCCATCTTTAGCGATTGCGACACTTTTGCTCGTCATTGTGATGCATGCCAACGATCAGGTAACATCTCTAACCGTAATGAGATGCCCCAAATTGTTTCTTTAACTGTTGAATTTTTTTATGTTTGGGGAATTGATTTTATGGGACCATTCACACCCTCCAACGGAAACAAGTACATTCTTGTGGCCGTTGATTATGTTTCTAAGTGGGCTGAAGCTGAAGCTTTACCCACCAACGATTCAAGAGTGGTGGGACGGTTCTTTACACGTCTCTTCACGCCTTTTGGTTCACCGTGCTTCATCATAAGCGATAGGGGTACCCACTTCCACGGACACTTCGATCGGGTGTGCAAACGCTTTGGCGTCACCCACGGAATGTCCACAACTTATCACCATCAAGCTAACGGTGAAGCGGAAGTGACAAACCGTGAGCTCAAGCGGATTCTTGATAGGACAGTTGGCCGGTCTCGCAAGGACTGGTCACTGAAGCTCAATGATGCCTTATGGGCATATCAAACTTCCTACAAGACTCCCATCAGTACCTCACCTTATCAACTAGTTTATGGCAAGGCATGCCATTTACCGGTTGAGCTTGAGCACAAGGCGTTCTGGGCTACTAAAGAGTTAAACATGAATTATGCATTAGCAGGGAATATGTGCCACAATCAGATTGTTGAGCTTGAGGAGCATCATCTCCACGCATACGAGAGCACGAAACTCTATAACGAACGCACCAAGAGGATCCATGACGCTCAATTGAAGGGGGTCAAGCAATTCTACCCCGGAGATGAAGTCTTTCTATACAATTCACTCATGAAGCTCTTCCCGGGTAAGCTGAAATCCCGATGGTCCGGCCCCTACACCGTGGTTCGGCAGACGTCCCTTGGAAGCGTCCTAATTAAGGGCCACGGTCAAGAACCATTTATGGTCAATGGCCATAGACTCAAGAAATACCTACAGGGATTAGATGTCTCCCTCATCGACGTGCATTACTTCGCGTCCACACAGTAACTCCGATTCAGGTATCGTCCAGCTCACAGACGTTAAGCAAGAGCGCTTCATGGGAGGCAACCCACGGCTGTAGTCAGTCTTTGTTTGTTTTGAGTCTTCTTCTTTTAAATTTTCTCTTAAAAAAAACTGTCAAAACCCGTTTTCAAACGAGTTTTCGGTGAAAACTCCTTCAGTTTTCGTAGAAAACTTTGGTTTTAAACCCCCTAGATTCTCCTGTGTCTCTTTTTCGAAATGTTCTCACCGAAAACCTGACTTCACGATGAGAACTAAACATTGGAAACCGGTGTCGTTTTGTTTTATGGGGGAATTTTCGCCAAAAAGTCCTAAATTTTTCGCCAAAAATTTTGAGTCTTCTCGCCTGATTTAAAACCCTCCTTTGGATTTATTTTCGCGACCCCCCCTCCGAAAATCTCAAACACCGCCGCCGACTTTCTCCCTCTCTTTTCGCGCCATCGCCGCTCGTTCCCTTCTTTACTTCACCGTTTCACCGCCGTTCCACCGCTGCCGCTCAAGCCCCATCCCCCTCCTGAGTTGTTTGCAACCTAGATCTCCCGAATCGGAGCTCTATAGCTCCGATTCCACCCGAAACAAGTTTTGAAGCTTTTGGTCGATTTCTCGCATTTCCAACCATTTTCTCGAGTCATGTCTTCACGGTTAGTTGTTCAGCCCTCAATTTTGAATCTTTTGGCGTGTTGAATTGCGGATTTAAGCATGTTTGACTTTGGTTGACTTTTCGATTTTCCTCGAATTGCATGTCTGCTGTTTCGGTGTATTCTTGCTCAACTTTTTTTATCCCTTTGATCTTTATTGCCCTCGTGGATGATTTTCAATGATCTTGTGCTGATGAATTGTCTTATGCTCTGCAGTCTGTTGAATTGCGTCATTTCTCATTCTTGGTGATTGAATGCCGTGGTTTCCCCTGACTGCTTGACGTTTCTGTTCTGCTATGCTTTGCAATTGTGATCTCTCGGCTTATTTGCTTACCCCACTTGTCCGTTCAGTTCTTCTCAGAACTGAGGTTTCAAACTAAGTGTGTGCTAGGGTTATTGTCATCTAATTCTGGTCTGCACTGAGTTTCGTATTGCAGGAATCCCAAGCGCTTTAAGACCACTGGTGCGGATAGGGAGAAACGAACTAAGGCTCGACAGGACAAGGCTCAGTCCTCCCATCCACCCACGCCATCTACCTCAGTCCCAGTGACTGCGCACTTGGTTCCACAAGCTGCACCGGCCCCAGTGATCCCTCTCTCGAGTGCTCCAGCCACAGCCACCAGGGCCCTGCATCCATTTATCGCTGCCCTTCCCCCGCACCAACTGGAGGTCTATATGAGGATCAAGGACATCCCTCCAGCGAATGTGGCAGCTCTCTCCTTAGACAGTCTCAAGAACCACAATCCGGCTTGGCACTCCAACGTCGACCACGTCCTTGAGCAAACCGGCCTGCAATCTTTGACACAATCCCCCATCCTCTGGTCGCCCTTCAAGAGTTATGGAGTTCATTTAAGCGCCTCACACCGAAACCCAGCTGCAGCCAGAAACTTGTATCCTTCCGCCTCGGTGGTGTTCAATATGAGAAGACAACCCACGAGTTTGCCCACCTGCTGGCCCCCTTGCCATCGTCCAGGACACCGCCATTGGATTCACAGACGTCTACTCCATCACACATGAACCATACCCCGAAATATGGAAGTTTATCTGTAATCAACCCGAGGTCAAGCCTATCATCAACCCCACGGTAGGTGACATTGCTCACCCTCTCTTTAAACTCCATTATATTTGGATGCAATCCCTGTGTTATTGCAGCAAGGCGGGCCTTCACCATGCCTCCTTAGAGAAGCTTGTACTGTTCCGTGCTATAGAAGAGGAGGTTCATCTTCACCCCGGATGGTGGCTTGCGAGGTTCTTCCACAAATGCACGACCACCAAGAAACTTCCCTCTGAACTTCCTGGTGGTCCTTTTATTTCCTGTCTGATCAAAAACCTCCAGATCGGCGACAAATGGGGCCCTGATATTCCTCGCGTCCGGATTGAGCACATCGGAGTTGAGCTCGCCATAGCTTGGGGCCTCGACCTTTCAAGTAGTCTCGACGATTACATAATGGTACCCCACCACCCAAAGAAGGCGCATCCACCACCAGATGGCGCTCCTAAGGCCCATGCCCCCCTTCTGGAGTTGCCTCCTCCGCCTCAGCCAGAGATGCCCAACGATATTAACGAGAGGCTGGCCCGCATTGAGCAATGGCAGCTCGACTACTCTGCCAGTTCACTTCAATAGCAGAAGGACTGAGTGGAGCACGAGGAGGAGCAGAATGCGTGATGGGCTGTTCTACAACAGTTCATGACCGACCAGGACACTAGACACAAGGCTGAGCTCGCATGGTGACAGCAGATTGAGCAGCAACTTGGCGTTATCCCTTTACCGACTCCACCTCCACCCCCACCCCCCACCCGAGGGACAGTGATCAGGTTGTTTCTATCCTTTTCCTTTGTTAGTGGGTTGGACCCAACACAGATAAAAGACATCATTGATAGAGATGGTTTAAGAGTCCACATGGTGTGCTCCATTTGGCTGGCTTGTCCATTTTATTGTCTTATGATCCATGACTTGTACAATGTCTGTAATGTTCATTTATGTTGGGGTAGCATGTATAAATCTAATACAAGTACATAATTATCTAATGCGTGTACGTGATGGCATGTCAAGCTCGGGGAGTTTCCATGTGACGTCTGATCAATATTTATATCAACAATGACACATGTTGAACTACTTATTTTGGTATCATCAATGACATCGTAATTGAATAGTGAAACAAATGAGATCCAGTTGGAAATAAAAAATCACACAACACAATAACATAAAAGATTCATAAAAAAAGATGTCTCAATAGTTGATGACACAACTCTCACAAGACAAGATATGCCCAAATAGTTGATGGCACAATAATTGTCGTGGAAATGAACAATCTGAAGATGAAGATGCCTGTTGTCGTTGTTTTAAAATCCTTATTTTATTATTTATTCAAGCATTTATATACATAATTGACCATGTCCAACATCTCTATTGCAAACCATCTTTTGTTTTGCAATGCATATGTTGTATTCGTGGTGGGTTGATTAGTACATTCCACAAACTTTCTATCATGAATGCGAAGGGGGAAAATAGACAATTATTATTGAAAAATAGATTGACTCATTAACGACATGTCGCTTAAAGAACTCATTTACCATTGGTAAAAATCATGACACGCGGATAATAACACTCAGCCATTGGATTTATCATACATTGCCAGATTATTAACTAATTAAAGGACAATCTTGATCTTTAATGGCCCATTGGTTGAAATGGTGTCACATGGTTAATAAACCTCCATCGTTGGATGAAATTTCCGTAAACCACAAGATTACCCACAAATTTTCTATGGTTAACATCCTGTCACACGGATCATAACCCCCGACTGTTGGATCAACCATAATCTGAAGAAAATCTTAATATAATATTTTTAGATTTGAATGTACTTTGATTTTTATTTCATTAATTCACAATAACATAAATTAACTAAGTTCAAAATAAAATCCACTAATTTTAAAACAAAAGATAAAAAATTAACTTATCTACAAATAAGACCAATATATTAAGACAACTTATGTGATGTTGGAATCTATTGCAAATGGAGTATCAGATACTGGGGATGTATCTTCATGATTAAGTAAGAAATTTGGAATTGTTCGTATACTGATCATGATGGCGGGTAAATCGGACACCTGATCCTTCTGTTGTGACCATGTTCTCCACATGCCCCACACATCCATCATCTTCTATCGGGGACTGACGAAGTGTCTTCTACCGGTAGTAAAGGAAAATTTCATTGTTCTACTTCCATGCCGGAAGTGTGGTAAGCCACAAGAAACCTTCTACTTGTACCTTCCTACACACAATTATAACATTGCCAACATTTGCGATTGATTCATCATAAGATATAACTTGCAATTGAGGTTGGACGAAATTGGCGCATCCATATTCAACAACCTTCACTCTCGGCCAATCGCCCATCCATGTTATCTCACCCATTCTCTCTAACTGGCCAGCAATAAGATATGACCAAATAAGATATAACACAACATAATAAGATTAAAGATTCCTAGATAGTTGATGGCACAACTCTCACCTGATCAAATATGCCCAAATAGTTGATGGCACAACTATTTGTATGATGAGAACTGGGGTTACTAGAAGTTATCATAATTGTCTTGGTAATGAACGATGTCAAGATGAAAAAGCCTGTTGTCGATGTTCTTAAATCCTTGTTACTTACTTCTTCAAACGTTTATACACATAATTGACCATGTCCAACATGCGTACTGCAAACTACTTTTTTATTTTGCAATGCATATATTGTAGTAATGGTGGGTTGATTAGTACATTCCACAAACTCTCTATCGTGAATGCAAAGGAACAAAAGACAATTATTGTTGAAAATATATTGACTAATTAACGACATGTCGCTTAAGGAACTCATTTAACATTGGTAAAAAGCATGACACACGGATAATAACACCCTCCCGTTAGATTTGTTATAGATTGCCGAATTATTAATTAATTAAGGGACGGTGTTGATCTTTCATGCTTTGTCTTTAGAAAACCCTAACTATAGGAGATAGGAAATAGGTTATATGTGTTGAGTGCAATCTCAAATTTGACTAGCCATGTGATTATGATAATTTGTTAATTTTCATTATTACATTTTTACTTAAATGTATGTCACAATGTAGAAACCATTTAATTGATTTCACTATGAGGATTCCCACAATCGTAACTTTACATTGCATGTGTGCTCCTTAGAATACGTATCCATCATGACAAGTCAATATACATGCACTCCTTGCATTCACAGATTAATTATCCTAGCCGTTTTATAGTCCATGAGATTATTGACTAAAGCTTCAAATTGTGGTTATCTTTCATGCCTATCCTTTTGAAAACCCATAGAAGCAAGGCCACATGGTGTAGGTGTTGAGTGCAATCTAAATCTGCACGCCCTTGAACATCATAATAAATTCCTTCCAGAAATTAATGCATTTTGATCAAACACTCACTGTGTTCTGCGCAATGAATTGATTTCACTTTATGGATTTCCATCATCCAGACTGGTGATAGTAACCATGGTGCATTGCATTTGTGCTGTTCACACCACATGGTGATAGTTAGAAGCCTTTCCAAATCCACTCTTCTCCATTATTTAATAAAATCTTTTCCGTTTCCACAAATTATTTCCATTCCCATTTCCACATGAATCATCTCAGTTTGGATGCCACAATGTCTTCTAAAAAATTCTACAAAATAATAATTGATGAAACCATCACTCAGCATCGCATGCAACTGCCGAGGGGCTTCACCAATAAAAACTTCTTGAACCCGGTGACAGATTTGGGACAGGAGCGACAATGATCATTCCTAATGGTTTATCGTGGAAGGTGAACATCGATGTCAACACCATTCTCGAAATAAATGGGCAGAAGCCAATTATCTGGTTCTGTGAGGACAGTTGGGCATCTTTCGTAAGCAGGATGGGTTTGCAACATGGTTTCATAGACACATTCAAGTACATTGGTTCGTCTCGTTTCAAGATATCAGAGGTTTTCAAACCCAATTTTGTCGAATCCTCTTATCTGTAACTGATGTGATCCTGGCCCTCAAGACCGGCGTGGACACGACAATACAGGCACCAGGTCCTAAACTTCCCATGTTAAGATGGGATGGCGAAACAAGTAATGAGAACCAGAGAGGATTTCCCTTGCTGGAAGGGAAATCCCCCATAGTAAGAGCCCTAGCATCAAGCCCCAAGGCTGATGTCGAGCCGGCTCCAGCACTAATGTCGGGCCGAGACTACACCGGCCCCAAGCCTACGCCAGCACCACCCCCGGAGCCCAAGAGAGCCGAAGCCCCGGTGCTAGAAGACACCCCTGGGAGGATGCTGATCCTCAGCCAGGGAAAAGGGAGACCAAGCTCAGGCCCCTAGAAGCCAAATGCCCGAAGCCTACACCAACACCGGGGCATGCCCGAAGCCAAGGCCGGTATGAGGAGCAATTAGGGCCGAGCCAAAGATCTAGTTGTGACTTTCAAGATTCCTTTGGCTCTAAGGACTTCCTAGCCATCCACGGTAAGCCTCCCTCAATCCCCGCTCAGTTCATAGAGGAGCACACCAAAAGACCGAGGGAGACAAGTACCAAGTCCAAGGCCCTGAAGATGAAGCCGTCTGAGCCCCCGGAGACGATGCTTAGTGCAAGGTCCAAGCCACCACTTGAGCCTGATCCAAGGGAAGATAATCAAAGGAAACCCAACCCTAAAGATGGGGCAAGAGGCCAGCCCATGGCCAAGCTACTATGGGCCAAAACTAAATCAATAAAGGTCCAAACCTGGATTTCTGGACTGATTCATAGCCCGACAAGGATTGATGAATATGGGCTACCTGGAGACAGAATTTGAGCTCATGTCCAACATGAAAGTTGTATCCCATAGAGGTTACTAGATATCTGCCAAAGGGCTTAATTTTCCAAATTTATTTGGTATTTATTTGGCTGAATCGTCTAGAACCCATTTAGCTGTTTTTAAGGAATTTTCCAGCTTTCTTATTAGATTTCTTGTATAGGAAATATACTTTCCCTTGTAGGATTGGAGCATTCTTTTTAGGTTAGATTAGGATTAGTTTAAGTCCTCTTTAGTATTCTAATTAGGACTCTTTTTATTTCTTTATTATTTAGGAGTTAGTTTCAAAGGAGGAATAGGAGAGCTTGTTCCCTACTCCTCCACCTATAAATAGAGGCCTATATACCTCATTGTAAAACACAACTTTGAATAATATAAACCCCCTTTTTTCAGAACTTTGTCCTAAACCCTTCAAGTATTTGCTTGTTGCATTGCTTAAGGTTGGCTTATCCTCAAGAGCATTCATCTCTTGAAGTGGCACCCTCGACTTGATACTTGTGGGTCCTAGCTCCTTTATAGCTAGAGGGTCAAAGTCAGATTCCATCCCGTTTCCGAAGGTTCATCTCGTTGCTAGGAGCATCAACTTGCGGCGGTTAGGGTCGTCTGCCCACTGATGATCCACTCTTTCGCGTGTCATCAAATAACTACCTTACACAAAGTAGATAGATCGTATTCCAATGATTTCTTCTAATCGTTTACTCAAATGAGTTGGCAAATTACTCAGGTTTAAACAAGTTGTGTATGGTGTGAGTTCCATGACTTCTAATCTAACAAACAAAGGAAAATAAAAGACAGAAAGATTAAAGGGGTCAACTAACGAGAAAGTTTGGCGAATGTTCGCTCTATTCGATCTAATTACCGAGATTAATTAACCGTCCATGCGTTCACTTCTGCAACGGAAAAATAACTGGCACAAGATTAAGAACAATGAGTTACTCTAGAAGCGGATCAACCCTAAATGGTTCCTACGAAAGGCACACTCCATTGATTAGGTTAATTGATTTATTTGAAGTTCCAAAGTAAGGCGGACATCTGGCGACTAACGTCTAGCGATTAACCCTAACTTAACACGAATCTAATCTAGGCGACAAGTAGACAAGAAATGTGGAAAATGAAGATCAAACAATCACGCAAGAGAAACTGTCTGGATCAAGATCTAATTACCGCCAATCCGTGACTGCTTTAAAGTCCCGGGTCACTTAGGGTTCATCTAATCTAAGCTCTACAAGTTTAGCTACTCATATTTGATATAAGAGAATCAAAGACACCATAGGAGTTCATCATGCAAAGGATTAACAGATAGGAACTGAAAAACCTAATTATGGCGACTGACGTCTGGCGACTCTCGTGAAGCTTCGATCTCCATCGATCTTCAACTCCTAGCTTCGAGCACTCCGAGGTGGAAGGATGGCATCACGATTTCTCCAAGAACTCCGAGGATGCTCTCAACTCTATCTATTGACTCTAAAAGTCTAATTGAATGTTTTCGTCTGGCGACTGAATAATTGATGGCCTTCTCTCTGATTGCTGCTGTGCTTATATAGGATAGGTTAGGTTTGCCTTCTCTGTCTTCTAATTGTTTGAAAGAAGAGTTGACACTTTATTCTTCTACCTTTCCATATTTCATCTTTCCATCACACTTCGATTTTACACCAGTTGTGTTTGTTTTTGTATCTTGTAGGTTGTTTACAGATTTATGAACCGCCCATTCACTCGTTCTCAGTCTAAGCCGCTCAAAAATATTAGCTCAGAAAAGCCGGGTAGTTCTGCGCCGCCTAAGCAACCGCGAGTTCCAAAGCAAGTCAACATCGATCCGCCCTCATCCTCTACACCAATTAAGATCGAGGAGTTCAAGGAGAGATCCTCATCTTCTTCCGCTTCATCCACTTCGTCAGATTCGCCTCCACCCTCTCCCACCGCAATGTCTGCTCAGAAGAGTCTTGCGGATTACAATAAGCCGAGCAAGTATTCGGTCCTCCATTACCGTGCCACACAGTGAAGATGATCCAAACTATGAGATCAAGATCCCCTTCCTGGGAATGATCTATAGGGATGTGCAGTTCGAAGGAAAGTCGCATGATAACCCATGCACACATTTGGCGGACTTCCTAGCTATATGCGAAACTTTCAAGAGTGGGAGTCTCGATAAGAACACCTTATGCTTGCCAACCTTCCCATTCTCTATCAAAGGCCCCGTAAAGAGGTGGCTCAATAGCAAGCCGTCCGGTCACTATACCAATTGGGACGATCTTGCTCAAGATTTTGTAGAAGAATACTTTCCTCCTTCTAGAACTACAACTTACAAGGACAACATTGCCAGATTCGTTCAGAAGGAAGGGATTAGCTTATATGATGCTTAGAATGAATTCCAAGAACTTCTCTACAATTTTCCTTATCACCGCTTCGATCAAAGGGAACTAGCTGAGATCTTTGCTCGAGGTATGAATGAGGAATCTGCTAAATGGTCAATCCTTGGCTGAGGGAGATTGTACCGCTCTTACTCCACAAGCTACTCTTCTCCACTTTGCTAGTCTGTGCTTCCAAGTCAAGGAATTGGGAGAGACAATCAGAAGGAGTTAAGAGTAAGCTCAACATTGAAGAGCATATTAAAACAAAAGTTCAGAAGCATTTGAAGAAGGCTGGTGCGCCTATTAACCCTCCGTCGGCCTCTGTCTTTGTAGCTGATTGTGAACGGTGTGGAGCTTGTGCTTACAACAGAGGAAGTTGCCAGAATTTCGAAAAAGCAGATGTCTAGTCTATGGATGAGGTGAGCTTCATTACTCAAGGCTTCCCTAACAACCAACAAGGCTACATCGGCTACCGCAACTACCAACAACCTCCACAACAGGGAAGTTTCCAAGAGCGACCTCCTTACAATGCCGAAGCCAACCAGAACCAGAATCAGAATAGCCGACCATCTGGGTTATTCCAAGAGCAAAAGCCGAACAACCAATCTGGAGGAGATTATCAGCCGCCTCATAGAAACCAAGGCAACTACGGTACAGCACCTGGCAATTTCCAGAATCAGTACCTGAATAATAACTATCAATGCCTTCCTGGATTCAGTAGAGTACAACAGCCCCAACGATCCACACCTCAAGACAATAAGGAGACAGAGTTGGATAAGAAGCTCAGCACGATCATCTCTAGGCTTGATGATCATGATAGCCAGTTTAAAGCTCAAGCCTTCTTGAACCAAGAGCAGATTGCACAAGGTCATAGAGTGGAGAGTCAAGTAAACAACATCGCTAGCATGCTCGCTAGTGGTCGTCCCTTCGGTAAACTGCCAAGCTAGACATAATCAAACCCGAAGAATGAGCATGTTAAGACTATCTCTACACGAAGTTGCAAGAATTAAGCTGCTCCTATAACCTCAGATCCGGTAATGACTCCCGATGCAATAACTATTGACATGCCGATGATCGAGGAAGAAGAAGAGAAGACTACCTCGCCAAGGAGTACGCGAGCACCTGAGCCACCTCTAGCTCCATATCAGCCAAGGATTCCATACCCCAAGGCGTTGCTATCCAAGGGAAACGATCACGACAACTTGAAGAAGAAGAAGGAAGCATCTTCCACTTCCTCCAAGGAAGAATGCTCGGCCGTCCGGTCTCACTCGACACCAATACCCATTCCAGCTAAGTTCTCCGATCCCGGTTCTTTTACATTGCCTTGCATCATTAATGACATTGAAGTTGAACGTAGCTTAGTTAATCTAGGCGCATCCATTAATATCATGCCTATGTGCCTATATGAGAAATTGAACCTAGATGAGTTGAAACCAATTAGCATGCAATTGGTATTTGCTGATAGATCTGTCAAAGCACCTAAGGGATTAGTCAAGGATGTAATTATTCGATGTGGTCCGTTCACCTTCCTAGCTGACTTTGTCGTCATGGATACTCGAGAGAAGGATGTTACTCTTCTCCTATGCCGACCTTTTATGGCAACATCCGACATGACAATTAATGTCCCGAAGGCTCGTTGACATTAAGGGTTGGAAAGGATAGCGTAACATTCCGTCTCAAGGACGGTATGAAGTACATCCCTAAGGGAGAGCCAAATTGTTTATCTGTTGAAACCGTGGAGTTGGCCTCGGTCAACTACGTTACTAATGTCGTTCCTAGTGTTTCCCCCAAGTTAGCTGTAACAGGTGGTGCACATGTCATCAAACTGAAAAATGAACCTCCGACACCAAAACCAAAGAGGAAGGAGGAGCCGAAGGCATCTCCCACCGAATTGCTAAGAACTAAAGGTCCTGACGAAATGAAGAAGGAGAATAAAGCAAAGACCAAGACGGTTTGGAAGCTGATTACTCCCCCTCCCCTTACCAAATCACCAGAGAAGGATGCATCTTCGAAAGACCTCTTCGGGCCGTTCGAAATTACCGGACACCTTCACGACGGACGAACCAAATTAACTCTTGCCAATGGGAAGTAATTTTTCCTTACCAGAGGTAAAGCGAAGCTGTACTTCATCGACTCTGATGCGAGCGTGAAGGAAATCCTGAGTTGGGATGCCTCTTGATCGCCATCTAGGTATCTTCCAGCTCAAGGACGTTAAGCAAGAGCGCTTCATGGGAGGCAACCCACAGCTAGAGTAAGTTTTTTTGATGTTTGAGTTAGTTCTCATGTCTAGAGTTAGTTCGGGGGAGCCAAAAGTGTCATTCGTGGTTTCTTATTTTCTTGTGTGTGTTGTGTGTCTTCCGTCCTGTTCCAATTTATTTGGGATTTTTCCAATTTTTGTTGAGTTTGTTTTTGATTTTTTCAAAGTCAGGTTGCCGGTGTTTTCAAAATTTGTTTTGAACTGCAGGTCGGATGTTGTTGCCAAATAATTGAAAAGTTCTCATCGAGAACTTTGGTTTTAATTCCACTGTCGACTTTCCAGACTTTTTGAACCTATTTTCAAACAACTTATCGCCGAAAACATTCAAAGTTTCGGCGAGAACTTTTTCCAAATTCGGCAGACCTTGTGTCGTTTTAACTTAAGTCTTTTTTAAAACAAGTTTTTGGCGAGAACTTCAGTCTAAATTTTGAAAATCCGCCTTATCCCTTTTCGCGTCCGTGCATCCCCATTTCACCCATTGTTTTCGTCGAACCAAACCTGAAATCCCCCCTCGCCGCCGATTTTCTTCTCCCTCCACCACCAATTTTTAGCCGCCGCCGCCCGGTCCATCACCGCCGCACCACTCCCCTCCCTCTTTCGACTCCAACGCCACCTAGATCGTCCGAATCAGAGCTCTATAGCTCCGGTTCCACCTGAAACCCCATTTTTGAGTTTTTGCTGATTTCTGTGCTTTCCGTTCCTTTTCTCCGATCATGTCTTCAAGGTTAGTTGTTGGGTTTTCAATTTTGAATATTTTGACATATTGATTGTTGAATTTCGTTGAACTTGATTTCGGTTTACTTTTTGGTTTACCTCAATATGCGTGTCTATTGTTTCGGTGTGAATTATGCTGAATTGTTCGAACTTTTATGATCTAGACTACTCTAGGAGTGTTATACCATGATTTGATGCCAATTGAACTTAGTTTGCCATGCCTACTTGTTGAATTTGTTGGGGTGTTTAATTTTTTGTAAAATGTTGGTTTGACTCTGGATTCATGATATGATTTTGCTGCCCGAACAGTTCCTATGTATGCGTTATGATTAATTATGGTTACCGAATGCTGAATTAGCTTATCCCCACTCGGTTTCCCTCATTTCTTTGTGAAATTGAGTTTTTCGACCAAGTGTGGGGTAAGATGTCGGTTTGACTAATTGGTTTTCAATTATTAACACCTTTTAGGAACAGGGGTAAGAGACCGAGAGTCAGCGGTCCAGGATCCTCCTTCGCCACTCCGGACACCGGAGCAGGTGTTTCCGCCCCCGTCACTCCCGCTCTCACCAATCCTCCTATGCCCAACCCCAACCTTCATGGGAACCATCCCTTCATCGCCAGACTCCCACAGCACTACCTTGACCGCTACTGGAGGATCCGGACCATCCCTCCAGCCGACGTCGCACGATAACGTCTCCCACTCCCTCGCTGCGGCGGGACTTCTAGAGCTCTCCACGATCAGCGACCACTACCCACATGTTACTCTCCATCAGATCGAGCTTGACAGCCGCAAGAATAGGAAGCACTCAAAGGTGATCACTTTCTGTCTCGCCGGCCAGAGATACGACCACAACTACGACGAGTTTGCTGACTACCTCGACATCCCTTACGAGCACTACCACGGTCACCATCACGGCTGGTAGAGCGACAAGGTGAAGGGTCCGGTATTCGATGCGCTCTAGAGCCACATCACCGGTCAGCCAGGAGTCAAGCCCACCAACCAGAACTACATCAGTATGGTCTCTCACCCTCTCTTTCGATTTATTCATTACATATGGCATCGTTCTTTGTTTTATGCTCCAGAGAGAAGCCGCTACCACATAGCCACCGAGGAGCTACTACTCTTCAGGGTTATACATGAGGGATACCCTCTTAATCCGGGTTGGGTTCTTGGCCGACTTTTCAACAAGAAGATCAGTTCCTCTAAGGTTCCGTCTCCCTTCCTGGTGGCGCTTTCATCGACTGACTCATTGCCGACCTCGGGCTCTCCGGTTCTTGAGAGCCTTGGGTTCCGTGCATTCAGGCGCACACAGTAGGAGCAGAGCTCGCCCAGGAGTTTGGGCTAGACTTGACCGTCGAGCCTAGAGATTATGTGCCAGCCCCCGCCCTTGAGGATTCTGAGGCAGAAGAATAGGAAGAGGACCCACAGCAGCCGCCAGAGCTCCACTATTAGGAGCCTCAGCCAGAGCCTCAGGTCCACCAACAGCAGATGCCGCCCCAGCCTCCACCCCAGTACTCTGACCAGTATGGTCAGACGCTGACTCGTCTGTAGTAGTGGCAGGGAAACTACGCCTTCGGCTACCACCAGTGGCAGAAGGACCGACTGACATTTGAGAATAATGTCACGACCTGGCAGGAGGAGCAGGATGCCAAATGGATCATTACTTAGCGTTAGTATGAGCAGTAAAGGCATGGCACGAGAAGGAGCGAGCGGCGCGTTAAGCGATGTTTGCTCATTTCCAGATCACACCACCTCCACCCCCACCTGAGGATCAGGTCTTATCCCTTTCCTTTCTTTTTATTTCTTCTTTTCGGATTTGGATCCAACTTTTTTGTGTGGATCCGGAACACTTGTCCCGGTTTCCTTTTGATCTTTGTTGTTTTTGTTTTGCAGGAACTTTGGTAGCTACTACGCTCCACTCCGGGCTCTCCGTGTTCATCCCCTACACCGACCATCTCGTTCCAGGTTCTCCGTATCTCTCTCTCCTAATTTAGTCCTGTGAGGACACAAAACCGTTTAAGTGTGGGGTAGTGATGTACAAGATTTAACTCACAACTATCAAGGTCGTATTCCACAGGGCTCTCTCAAAAGCTAATACTCACACGATTCATGGACGGTCTATTCATTTAAAATGAGTTTTAGTTTGAAAGGAAATAAAAACATAAAGGAAACTAAACAAGAAAGCAAAACACAACGGTGCAAATCAAAGGTAAAGGAGGTTCACTTGGAAAGATAGCTTCATCATGCTCAAGAGGAACAAATGCAGAAACAAGCCAAACATGATCGAGGTTGCAATCGAATGACCATGCAAATCCCTTCTATAGACTCAATGCACTCTCGTCGCACTAAATCCCTATCTTAGAACCACTCAATCTAGGCTCTCGCACTCAAGCTAAGTGACTAAGGATGCATTAAAGGTGTTTGATGAAATGCCAAGCTACAAAACCTTCTCCTATGACTCTATGACAACAAGGCTAGACACCACACTCTCATGTCAATGTCCTAACACTAAGAGAATCATCAAAAGACTAATCAAAGTTCAATTGAATGAAAAACCTAATGCACACCAACTGTTAACTATGGTTGAATTGAGATGATCTAATCTCTTAGAACACACTCTCTTCAATCCCTAGACCTACAATCCATGTAATCTAAGCACTCTCATGCATTACATCACAAATAATAGACCAAATCAAGCAACATGGCAATCAATGGAATTAACAACAAGTCTAGAGATCATCTTCTTACAATCCAAGATCAATCATGGCATATTTGTACAATCAACCTCTATCATGGCACAACTACCTATCAATCCAAGGAAACCTAGGAGATCAGCCACACATGGCCAAGGGTACAAAAGAGTAAGAAAGAGAGATGGTCACCAAGAGCTCCATGGCAATCCTCTTGTTGCAAGCTCCTCTCCCCAAGGTTGTGGGCTGAGAGAGGAACTGAAGGTCTAGCGGGGTTTAAATAGGTCCGGAATTTAGCGTCGCTAAATCATGTCGGCAAGCGACGCTAAATCTGGTTTTGGGCAAGAACTCTGTTTCTGACCCAAAACCTGATTTAGCGTCGGTTTTGGTCAGAATTTAGCGTCGGTCGCTTGTCGACCGACGCTAAACCCTTGGTCAAACGCGAGTCAAGGGTTTAGCGTCAGTTTTTGGTCGACCGACGCTAAGCCCTTCCCCTTCAAGCGACGCTAAACCCCCTTTTTTGTAGTGTTTCTAGATTTTGCAACGGCCATATCTCCTCCGTCCTAGCTCCGATTGACATCCCGTTTGATCCTACGTGCTCCTTGTCACCAGTACTTCAATGCCAAATCCTGAAAATGCAACGAAAACAACTCAAATAGATAAAAAATTGTCCTCAAAGTGGCACTTGGACAACAAAAGAGCACTTTGTATAAAACTTCCATAAAACCATATAAATCATGGCAAAATGAGATCAAACATGGGAGACCCCTAGGCTAATTGAGGGGTCAAAATGCACTAAATAACGTCACATCAAATTCCCCTACGACTAAGCTTTGCTTGTCCTCAAGCAAATGAATTAGGAAACATCCAAGTTCACAAATGACAAGATCGGTCCCATTGAGATTCAAGCAATAACAATTTGGCTTAAACTGTTCCACGAACAAACTTAACCTAGACATGCAAGAACGTCAACCAAACAAGTCTAGACCTCACTATTTTCTGCACACTTCAAGTAGTGGTAAATTGGGACACAGCAAAACCGACCATGACAACACCAACTCTAATCAAAAGGACTTGAACTCGGGAAATGGAACGGATTAAGCGGAGGTAGGGTAATTTGGAAAGTGGTGAGTGATCGTGTTGTGGCTATCGACTCAACTTCATCCGCTTCTAGATCTGCACTTTTCAAGCTTAAGCTAGGATCACCACAACAAGGGCCACTTTTGAGAACTCTTTTTCTTTTCTATATTTTTTATCTTCTTTTTTTTTTCTACTGCATACTAGTGCTCGATCCAACACTTCACTTAGGTGTTGAACCTGCCTAGCTCACAGCCTTTGCCTTTGCTAGTGCTCAACCCGACACTTCACTTAGGTGCCGAGCTTGCCTAGCTTTTCTTTTCTTTTGAGCATTCTTTTTTTCCTTTTCTTTCCTTCACAAATTAGCCACTTGAGCCACTTGATCCCTAGCCCCTTACAACTTCCACACAAGATTTCGAATTGGATTCCGTCTAATCTCAAGCCACAATCAGGAGGGATCAAAAAGGGTATGAAGAACATGGAATAGAGTGAAAATGTGTATCATCCAACAAACATGCCAAGGCTCAACGGGTTATCCTATAGGAAATTGGTTCGGGTAGGCTTTTTGGCTGAATGTGGTGAAATACTAATTGCCTTTATCATCTTAGAACGGTGTTATCGAGCGGTACAAAAACACGTATCAAACCAATCAATCAACCAACATACAAGAGTGATAAAATCTCTTTTCTGGCCTAGACTCATTTCATATTAGTGATAACATGCTGGCTATAGGTTCTAAGTGAAACAGTCTAGACATCATTGTGAAAGCTTGAAGTCAATTAAACACCAAAAGTCCAGAACCGAGTGATTCTAACATAGAGGAATTTGGAAACAATCAAGATCATGCAAATCAAGCAAAGCAAAACATTACATCTCTACCACAAATAATCACACCTCCCCTACGACTAACATGAGCATTGTCCTCAATGATCTAGAGAGAGAGGGTAAGGTGGAACGAAGTTACCGCGTTGGTAGAGAAGAGCATAGGATGTAATAATGGTGAAAGAGTTCCATGATGATCCTTGGTGAAGAGTGATCCCAATTGCTTGCCAAACCTTATTAAAACAGTTAAAACAACACAAAAACCTCCAACAACAATTAAAAGTGAAAAAGTAAAGATAACATGGGGTGCCTCCCAAGAAGCGCTTGGTTACCGTCTTAAGCTCGACGATACCTGTGTTATGGTGTCCAACTTAGTACCTCTTTGATGTCAAGTAGCTTCTTCCATGATGAAGATTGAGCTCCAAGAAACGTCTTGGGAGAATGGTAGACTAGCCAATGCACATTGATGCTTGCATAGCACTTGATACCTTGGGGTGGCTTGCTACCTTTGAGTTTCGAAACTTGAGGAAGATAGTAAGGTGTGGTGCCACCATTGAGCTCCATCGTTACCAAGTCGGCGATGCCACACAAGGAGTCCTCCGGGTCAAGTATAGGCGACTCCACTCTTATGACCACCTTAGGAGGGGCTATGAAGCTTGTGTCCGTCCCTTGGCACAAATACTTAATGATTAAGCAAGAAGAATGAAGAGTACTCTCAATCTTTGGTGGCACCACAATAGGGTGGTGTTGGTCACTTTCGTGCTCCACTCTCGGTACCACCTCTTCTTGAAGAGTCTTCACGTCACATCTCACCTCCTCTAAGGTGTCATCATCCTCAAGTCTCCTTGGTTCTTCTATCCCCACATCATCGTTACTTGGTGTGTCCTCGGGAAGAACATGTTCTTCAATCACCTCCACTACCAAATCTTCTTCCTTGTCAAGCTCTTCGGATTCACAAGTTTCATCTTCATCATCATAAACGTACTCCAAATGATTGGGATCTCTGATGACACTCGATTTGACGTGATTATCAGCCTCATTTAAGCGACATTTCCTTGCTTAAGACATGGTTTTAGGGTAGAATAGCGAATATTCAATCAATTGCCCTATCTCGTGCCATTTGTGTTACCTTGGCCCATTTCGGGTCTATTTGATGGTTTTCTAGTGTTTTTATGTTAGCACAGGTTTTTGCCGTCAAATAAAGTAGCCAAGGACGTGTCTAAGGCGTTGGAACCTCGAGGAATTGCATCAGAGTCGATCCGAGGAGTCAATCGAGTCGAACCAAATTCCTGCCCAGTTTACAAAGGAATTTTCGCCGAAAATACCCTAGCATTTTCGGCGAAAATACATGCACAAAATCACTAATGCCGACTGAAGGAAGTATTCGGTGAAAACCCTAAGTTTTCGACCGAAAACTATTGGACCGAAAATTATAGGAGAAAGCAGCCGGTGGACCATCCATTTAAAAGGAATTTTCGCTGAAAATTCTTCAATATTTTCGGTGAAAATATCAGGCAAAATCCGGCTGAATTAGGGTTAAGTATAAATACTTAACCGGCGGCCCAAAATCAGGATATATCTCATAGTACAACATAATTACCAAACTTCAGAATTCTCTCAAGTTCTGAAGGAGAGAGTTTAGAGTCCAAAGAGCCGGAAAGAGATCGTGACGCCATCCCTTCCATCTTGAAGACTCGGAGCTAGGATTGCAGTTTACCGAAGATCGAAGTCTGCCGAAGTCGTCTTAATTAGGTTTTTCAGATTCTTTTCTGTTCTTCCTTTGTATGATGAACTCTTTCTTTGTCTTTGATTCTTTTGTGATAAACAGGAGTAGCTAAACTCTTAGAGCTTAGACTAGATGAACCCTAAGTGACCCAGGGCTTTAAAGCGGTCACGGATCGGCGATGATTAGATTCGAAGTTTAATCAGTTTCTCTTTCATGTTTGATTTGCTCTTCATTGTTCATGTTTCTTGTATGGATTGATCACCTAGATTAGATTCTTGTTAAGCTAAGGATAGAAGCGAACGCTCGCCTTACTTTAGAACATCAAATTGAACAATTAACCTTATAATTGGAGCGTGCCTTTCGTAGGAACTGGTTAGGGTTAATCCACTGCAAGAGTAACTCATAAATCGTTAGTAATTCCACTAGTTAAGTTAAGTCGTTGCGAGAGGTGACCGTACCCGGGCGACTAATTAATCTTGGTAGCTAGAACGGATAAAGCGAACGTTCGCCAGTCTTACACCTAAGGGTAAGGAGTTATGGTGGTGTCTTAGAATTGATTGAATGAGAATCGAAATCCGCTTATCTGTTGATTGCCAATGCTCTGGGGAACGAAGGGGGATTCAAAGTCTAAGTTCGTCTGTCATCTCTGTTTTAATCAACCAATTTCCATTCTGTTCTTAGTTTAAATTTTTTATTTTCTCTGCATTTCTTAGATTTAGAAGTCGTGGAACTCACACCACGCACGAAGTTTTTGCCGAAAACTAATTCCTTTTCTAATTGCGATTTTGAAACCCTATACATACTAAACAGGTGTCCACAATCAGAGGACAGACTCTGTTTCGAAAGAACCCTACCAACACTACTTTTCCAAGGATTAATTTCCAGACTTAAGAGTTCGAGAGAGAGTTTAGAGAGTTTGAGGAGCTGGGAAGAGATCGTGACGCCATCCTTCCATCTCGGAGAGCTCGGTGCTAGAAGTTGAAGATCCAGGAGATTGAAGCTTCACAGATTCATCTGAAATTAGGTTTTACAGTTCTTCTCTGTTCTCCGTGTTTGAAGATGTGTTCTTTGTTTGTCTTCGATTCTTTTGTATTGGATATGAGTAGCTAAACTCATAGAGCTTAGACTAAATGAACCCTAAGTGACCCGGGGCGTTAAAGCGGTCACAGATCGGCGGTAATTAAATCCAGTTTCAATCAGTTTCTCTTGCATGTTTGGTTTGTTCTTAACTGTTTTTGTGTTTCTTTTCTAGCTTGATCACCTAGTTAAGATTCTAGTTAAGCTAAGGATAGTAGCGAACGTTCACCTCACTTCAAAACAACAAATCAACAGTTAACCTATTCATTGGAACAATTTCTCTTCGTAAGAACCAGTTAGGGTTAATCCACTGCTAGAGTAACTCATTAATCACCAATAATCATGCCAGTTAGTTTTCCATTGCAGAAGTGAACGCACGGGCTTTCAATTAATCTTGGTAGTTAGATCGGATAGAGCGAACGTTCGCTAGTCTTAAACCTAAGGGTCAGGAGTTATGGTGGTGTTTAAGAACTAAATGATTCGGGATTGAAAACCGCTGGTCTTGTGACCGCCAATGCTCTGGTGATCTTAGGGGGATTCGAAATCTAAGTTTGTCTGTCGTCTTGTTAAGTCCTTTGTCTTATTTTCTTTTAATTTCCCCTGTTTTCTAGACTAGACGTCATGGAACTCACACCACGCACAACTTGTGAAACTTTGAGTTTTCCATCGTATTTGAGTAAACAATTAGTCGAGGCCTGTGGAATACGATCTTTCTTGCTTTGTGCTTGATAGTTATTTGACTACACGCGCGTGAAAACGCGTCCATCAAATTGGCGCCGTTGCCGAGGACTCTTCTAATTGTTTGAAAGAAGAGTTGGCATTTTGTTCTTCTACCTTTCCATCTTTCATAGTTCATCACACTTCGATTTTACACCGGTTTTGTTTGTTTTTGTTCTTTGCAGGCTGTCCACAGGGTTATGCATCAACGCCCGAATACACGTTCTTAGTCTAAGTCTATCAAGTCTTCTACTTCAGACAAGCCGGGTAGTTCTGCTCTTCCTAGACGACTACGAATTCTGAAGCAATCTACTACCGTCCCGCCTTCATCTTTTACTCCAATTAAGATTGAGGAGCCGAAGGAGAGCTCCTCATCTTCATCTTCATCCACTTCATCCACCGCATTACTTTCGCCACCACCTTCTCCTAGAATGGACGACCGACTACTTCCTCATCCACCACCGCCGGCTCAAAGAAGTCTTGCCGATTATAACAAGTTGAGCACGACTAGCGTTCGATCCTCTATCTCTATGCCGCGCAATGAAGATGATCCCGACTATGGATCCCCTTCCTGGGAATGATCTCTATCGACGTGCAGTTTCAAGGAAGGCCGCACGACAACCCTTGCACTCAATTGGCGGACTTCATTGCTCTTTGCGAGACATTCAAGAATGGGAATCTCGACAAGAACACCTTGTGCTTACGAGCCTTTCCATTCTCTCTTCGAGGCCCCGCTAAGAGATGGTTAAATAGCAAGCCTCCCGGTTACTACACCGACTGGGACAAGCTGGATCAAGACTTCGTTGAAGAATACTTTCCTCCTTCCAGAACAACTGCTTACAAGGATAGTGTCTCCAGGTTTAGACAGAAGGAAGGAGTGAGCTTATACGACGCTTGGAATGAATTCGGGAGCTCCTCTACAGCTGCCCCCATCACGGTTTCGAGCAAAGGCAACTAGCTGAGACTTTTGCTCGAGGAATGAACGAGGAATCATCCAAATGGGTCAACTCCTTAGCTGAGGGAGATATCACTGCTCTTACACCAGAAGCGGCTATGCTTCACTTTGCTGATTGCGCTTCCAAGTCAAGAAATTAGGAGAGACAGACAAAGGAGCTCGAAGCAAGCTCAACATTGAAGAGCAAGTTAAGGCGGAAATCGAGAAGCACTTGAAGAAGTCTACAACGTCTATCAAGCCTCCATCTGCCTCTGTTTTTGTTGCTGACTGCCAATGGTGTGGTGCATGTTCTCACAACAGAGGTTATTGTCAGAATTTTGGTAGAGTAGAAGTCTAGTCTGCCGAAGAAGTCGACTTCATTGGTCAAGGTTTCGCCAACACCCAACAAGGTTATACTGGCTACCAACAATTCTGACAACCAGGAAGCTTTCAAGAGCGACCTCCTTACAATGTCGGAGCAAACCAGAACCAGAATAGCCGACCACCTGGGTCGTTTCAAGATCAGAAGCCTAACAATCAAACCGGAGGTATCTACCAACCACCTCACTGGAACCAAGGTAACTACGGTATAGCTCCTAGTAATCGCTAGAACCAGTATTTAAACAACAACAATTAGAGAGCGCCGCCGCATGACAGCTAGGATAGCGAGTTGGATAAGAAGTTGAACCAGATCATCGCCAGGGTCAATGATCACGATAGCCAATTCAAGGCTCAAGCCCTCCTAAATCATGAACAGATCGCACAAGGCCATAGAGTGGAGAGCCAAGTGAACAACATCGCTAGCATGCTCTCTACTGGTCGCCCCTTCGATAAGCTACCAAGCTAAACAGAAACAAACCAAAAATCCCTTCCCCATTGCATTGCGAGGTGGGAGAATCGAGCAGCTGAGTTCGCTAAAGAAGAAGGAAGCGTCTTCTATGCTTTCTAAGGAAGAATGCTCCGCCGTTCAGGATTAGAAGCTCTCCATACCAATCCCATCTAAGTGCTCTGATCCTGGTTCCTTCACTTTACCTTTAATCATTAATGATATTGAAGTCAAGCGCAGTCTGGTCGATCAAGTGCATCCATAAATGTCATGCCTATGTGTTTATATGAGAAGCTCAACCTAGGTGAATTAAAACCTACTAGCATGCATTTAGTGTTCGCTGACAAGTCTTTAAAAACGCCCAGGGGGTAGTTAAGAACGTAATCACTAAGTGTGGTCCCTTCACCTTCTTAGCAGATTATGTAGTAATGGATACTCGTGAGAAGGATGCTACTCTTCTGATAGGTCGACCTTTCATGGCAACATCCAACATGACAATCAATGTACCTAACGGATCGTTGACATTAAGGGTCGGAAAAGATACTGTAACATTCCGTCTTAAGGACGATATGAAGTACATTCCCAAGGGAGAAGCTCATTGTCTTTCTGTTGAAACTGTGGAGTTTGCCTCGGTCAACTCCGTTAGTAATATTGTCCCTAGTGCTTCCCCAAAGATAGTTGTCTTAGGTGCTGAACAGGTTATCAAGCAACAGAAGAAGACGCCAGTGGAGAAGCCAAAGAAGAAGGAGAAACTGAAAGCCTCCTCTTCTAAGTCACCACAAGCTAAGAATCCTGGCGAGGTGAAGAAGAAGAACAAAGGAAAGACTAAAGAAGTGTGGAGGTCAATCATTAAACCGCCTCCTCCCGAGCCGATCGCTCCACCCTCTTCTGCCAAGCCACCAGAGAAAGACGTACAGCTGCAAGATCTGTTCGGACCCTTCGAAGTAACCGGGCATCTTCCCGACGGACGAACCCAACTAACTCATATCAATGGGAAGCGCTTCTTACTCACTGCGGTAAACCGAAGCTGTATTTCGTCAATTCTGACCCGAGCGTGAAGGAGATCCTGAGTTGGGATGTCTCCTAACACCATCCAGGTATCGTCCAGCTCAAGGACGTTAAGCAAGAGCGCTTCGTGGGAGGCAACACACGGATGGAGTCAGTTTTTGAATTCTTGAGTCAGTCTCGTTTTTAGAGTCGGTTTGGGGGAGCCAAAAGTGTCCTTTGTGTAGTCTTTGATTTTCTTTCTGAGTGCTGTGTGTGTCCTCGGTTCAATTCCAATTCATTTGGGATTGTTCCGGCCTTTGTTGATTTTGTTTTATTTTTTTCAAAGTTTGCCGGAATTTCAGAAAATATTTTAAACTGCAGGTCATATCCCCACAATCTTTGCGCCTCACTACTGAAAACCCTTAGAGGAGGTACAGGACCCAAAAACTGAGCTACCGCAGCTGATTGGAGTTTAGCAACACCGTTATCAACTACTGATGCTGGGATATGAAGAACATCATCAACAATCGTTGATTCAGGAATCGAAATAAACTTCAAATCAAGAGCTGGATTTGAAATCATCTACGACCACGTCTTAGTCCCAGAAGAGGAACCGCCATTAACCGCACTCTCGCTTGTCTGTCCGATAGTCATCGACGAGCACTAAAACAAATGAACGAGGGCAAGAAAACCGGAAGAAAAAGTCAGTGAGTTCCGGGGACCTTAGAGGCCAGCCGGCGTACCACCCTCACCAGAGAAGTCCCCAAGGAGCTCACCCACAAGGGGAAAAACCCTCTCCGACAAAATTGATCGAAGAAACGCTGCAGACAGAGTTGAGAGATCTTTGCCTTACACGTGCCTCAAAATACTTACAATCAATATATTAGGTAATTTTTTTAAATAATCACTTACTGTTCAAATAAATAAAAATCACTTACCTTTTTTTTACTTTTTGGTATCATTTAATTACCAAATCATTTTTCTTTTATATATGTTTTTGCTTTTAATGTTTATTTAATTTTTAATAAAGTATAGCTATTTTTTAGGGATTCACATCATTGTTTTTTTATTTGTTCTGGTAATTATTTATATTTTTAAATAAATAACTGTATACAATCCCTTTGATTGTTTTTAGTGATTATCAATTAAGTATTCATCATTTCCTTAAATTAATTTTAACAACATGAATTTTGTTCTGAATACCATCATCTGGTTCGAAATACCATTATCGATGCAATTTATGGTTATTAATATCTGAACTGGAGCATGGTTTCAATAGTTTTGAATATCCATACATAATCATGGTTCCAATTTGTTCATATAGTCCCCCACCTATGTCAAAGACCATCACCTTTTTCTTCTTCATTTCAAATTTTTCACCCCAACATTTTCCATCTACAAAATAATGGAACATATATCAAACCAACTACTGCACTGAAACTAATCCCACAAAAAATGTACCCATAAACAAAACAACAACAATAACAACAACTCGTACAAAACTACAGACTGGAACAAGCAAATTGAATGCAATCATAGAACCGAACAACAAATAGTACCAGATTTGTATTTTAGAACTAACGAAATCGAAGTCATCACATCCCATATTATTAATCGATTGGTTAGCACCCTTTCCCTTCCTGGCCTACACTACACGCATCAAATTCAATCAAAGTATTAAACCAAACAGACCCGAAATCATTCATGGGAACAATAACTCATATAATTTTGCAGAAAAAAAGAAACCCATAAAATATCACCTTTTCCAAATCGTGTCGCTTGTAACCGTTAGACCTGTCCCCGACTTCGGATCTTGATGCTTTAGGGTCGTTCGTTAGGGAGAATTTGGAGAGGGAGAATTCAATTAGCTAGAGAATTCGATTAGCTAGAGAATTGGAGGGAATTGTCTGTTTCGAAATTAGACAGTTCGGATGAGAGCATGTGAGAGATTGTGTATTGGAGAATTGATACTCATAAAAAAATAACAAATTAAAACGAATTTGTAAAAGACAGAAATAACCCCAACTTATTCCACCCAATAGTAAATAAGGTTGGACAAATAGGGTATTTTTGGTACTAAAAATCCAATTCTCCAATGGTTGTTCAATTCTCTCCCCTCCATTGAAGAATTTAAAACCAGCCCAATTCTCTATGGGTCCCACATTGGAGAATCTGAAATCTCCCCAAATCCTTCTTCAATTCACCTTGCCGAACGGGCTATTTCGACGAATTCTCCAACAAGCCCCAATTCACCCCAATTCTCCACCCCAAATTCTCCCTAACGAACGACCCCTTAGTCATTCTTGGACTTCGCCGGACTGATTGCCGACCGGATTCCGAAATACTCTTAGGATCAGCGATCGACATATGACTCTGTTCTAATTCCAACCTTCCGGAACCAGATTCCGAAATACTGTTAGGATCGGAGCTTGAGAAACAACAGATGAGTTGTCCTAGATTTCATATGCCAATCAACATCAATAGAATCAAACTGATAGAATCAATCAAATCCTTCAGATCCGAGAGAGGAGTAATGAAGAGTTATATACAAAAGGCCTCACTTTCAGTCTCAAGTAATCGTACAGAAAGTGTCCAGCAGCAATGACACACAAAAAGGCTACTGCATGCCAAAACATTCGTCATATATACAATGGAAATGAATCAACAGAAGCAGGAGGTCCAGAAATGGAATCACTCATCACATCATCAACATCTCTATCTGGGCTATCCACCATCTCAATTATAACATTTTCACTACCCATCATGAAGCTCCTACTCCCTAAACCACCAACATCACTAAAACGGCTGCTGCTGCCCTGAGTTGTGGTGGCAAAGCTCCGGTCTCTCATCTCGAAGCTCGTGTCTTCACTGAAGTTGACACTCCTACTCCTACTGCTGCTGCTCTCTCCTGGCACCATCACCATCATCCTCGACGAAGAATCCGAAATGTTGCCTCTACAGATTGGACAAATGGGTATCTTGAGGAGCCAACCATCCACACACTGAGCGTGAAAAGAGTGCTTACAAACAGGCAACACCCTGCATCTCTCCCCTGTCTTGAAGCTTTCAAGGCACACCGCACAATCTGCCTCTGCAAATTCAACATTAGTAATGTTCTTGGATGATCTATATTCATAGCAAGGCAGCTTGTCTAGGTCTGCTTGAGACAACCTCCTCCTAATGACCCTACTACTGCTGCTCCTTTCGGATGGAAGATCGGTGTCCATTCCGATTCCTCTCCTGGCGGATCGAGCAGTGACACAAACGTGAATGATCACTACTCCTACTACAACCATGAATAGTAAGAGCATCGAGACCAGTATAGCCATGATGGCAACATCTGAAGCTACCATTGAAAGAAGTTGGCTGTTGTACTCTGATTCACACTCAATGACCAACCAATCAATTTTGATTGATTTCGATTCCTTTGGTGGAGATGTCTATACAGAGAAACTTTTGTAATGTTGCCATGTTTTGTTTGTTGTAGAGTGTAGACAGTAGACACCACCACCACCGCCAGGATCCATTTCCGATGATATTACATTTATTGAGCTCTATGTTTGATAATTTAATTGGATAATTATGGGTATATAGATTTCGAGAAGCGCTGACGATTGTATTGTTTTTTTTGATGAAGAAGACAAAAAAAAAAAAAACAGGAACTTATTATATTATTATATAGCAAGAATTTTAGAGTTGCAGGAAGGCAGGCATTCTAATTCTAATATCTCTTGTTTCTGTCTTGGTGTTTGGTTTCCTACCGGAATCAAATTCCCTAAACTTGTTGGTTTCCCTTAGTTTTATTATGATATTCATCAATCAACGTAACACTATCCATCGATTATCTTTTTTGTCTAACTTTTTTTTATATGGCCTAATAAACTCACACATCACGACTTTTTGGCTTATTACACTTCTATACATGATGGTTGTCAAATTTCAATATTGACACCAACTTATGTAAACCTTTATTCTGCGATGACTCTTGTGCCGCCTGCCCATGACAACCAGACAATCTGAAGCTTCCGCTGATTTATTACCGCCACCAGAGCTACTACTGTCCCATTATAAATTGCAATCCGCACCATACGATGATCATCATTAACACAGTATCGATCATTCTTAATCCGGCAACCACTGATGGGGACATCCGTGGGTCATCAACTGGTCCAATCACTAGGAGTCAAACCAAGGCCTTGAGGAACAAGGTGGCAACATTCATGGAGGCTTGGAGTATGCCAAAGCATGAAGAATTGGAGCAAGGATGTTGGACATTACTTAGGATGGTTGGCGAGACTGAATGATGATCCAACGGCAAGATTCAAACGTTTTCTGATCTTCAGTGACCATTCTGCCATATCGGATAGTTGAGGGGCCTTCATGAACGAATTTCAACCCCATTCATGCATTTGTTTTCATGTTCATTCACTTCCACATTGGAACCATGCACTTGCATTAATGTTCATTCACTTCCACTTTGGAACAAGGGAATGTACTTAGTTAAGTGTGAACAATTAATTTTGTAGTTTTTCTAGATGACTAGATTCATCGAATCTGGTGTAGGACACATTTTCTCCTACCCTATTTAAAGGGTTCTTTGTAGTTTGATTCAAATCAGCTTGTTTGCTCACAATTAAAAGAACTCAGACTTCAGTTTACAGTATTTGTTCCTTTAAGCTTTTGCTCGTTGTTGCTTGGCTTAGGGAGTTTGGTTTATCGAGATAAGGGTATTCACCCCTTAGTTCGTGGTACCGCACACACTTGATACCTCGAGTTCTTAGCTCTATAGCTAAGGGTTCTGGTCCGATTTCCATCTTCTATCTTGATTGTGTTTTCGTTTGCAAATTGTTCAAAACCGAGTTGTGTGGATTGAGCCAACTTTGGCTTTGGTTCATATCAACCACAAATCCTGTTAATCACGCTGCTTAAGCAGCCAAATCTTCCCTTAATTATAGTTACCTTACTACTATTATTATTATTAAAATTGTTCCGATGACTTTCAGTTGATGAACCGCCGCCGCCGTTGCACTTGATGTACTTTTTCTAAAGCTTCCTGATGGTGCTTGTGGGGACCACCTAGAATTTATGACCAAGCATGAGTGTCGTCACTGGCGACACCACCGCTGCTAATGGCTACCGAAACACTTCCGGATGAGCCACCGCGAATTTAGGGTTTTTTCGCCATGATTTCTCCGGTGAGGATTGGAGTGTCATGGAGCTCGATTCGGGCGTCGGGGTATACAATTCGGAGTACCTTGCTGATTTTGGTGTACAGGTAGCCACCTGGAGTAGACGAATTCACACAATATCTGATTCCAGAAGAGAAGGAAAATGAGTTTTCATACAAAACCCACAACCATGAATCCCTAAATCTTATTCCATGAAAGATCCAAAGACTCCAATCCAATCTTCAATTTCCCCTTAACGACAAAATCAAAACTGTTTTCAGACAGATTTAGGGATTTCAAAACAGAGCAGCCAGCAAGATACACAATATCATAGATAGGACTGAAAATAGCATTCTAAGAGAGATCCAAGCTAGTCAAAATAGAGTTACACTAAAATCCAGATGGGAACCCCAAGGAGCCCAATAGATTAACTGACTTCAACGACAAGCTCTCCCGGGAATCAATCGAAAGAAGAAAATAAGCAGCAGAGTGGAAATTTTATCACATTTGACGCCAATGAAGCTACAAGGATCTTAAGTAGGTACCCAATTGGAGAGTTGCGACGACGGTGGGTGGGGTAAGGCGGATTTGAAGATAGTGAGACTCTGGACGGCTTCGCTCACTAAAGGTGGCGAACCATATGAGTGGAGGTGAAGGAGGAGAGAGAGAGGGGGAAAGATAAAACGGAGGAAAACATCATATTGGAGGAAATGGGTATGGGCCATGGGGTTAATTTGGTGTTTGTGATGAGTGGTGGGAACCGCCATTGGAGAACATCTCTGAGAAAGCTTTTGAGGTTTATGGTGGGGCATAAGGTTGGAAAGGTCGTGAGGAAAAAATAAAAGGGAGAAGATGGAGTCGAGATTTTTGGATCCTCCTCTAGTTAGTATGAGTTGAGAAAGAGAGGTTTCACGATTGGGTAATGGGAACTGATAGTCGTTTCCTTGGAGAGCTTCCATGGTTGGGAAGAGACGAGAAGTCGCCAACGATAAGTTTGCCCGGAGGAGAAAAGTAACAGAGAGAGAAAATTAAAGGAAGGAAAGAGGAAAAAAGAAAAAAGAAAATTTGAAAATTCAAGAAACTTATTTTTCAGTTAATATGACGTAGAAAGTTTGAACACCTCCATATCGTTTAGTCCGTTCTTTGGAGGCGAGTTTGTCTTTTGCGAAGAAAATTATAGTCTTTCCTCCGGCGTTTTATGGGTAGAGTGTTCCTTTCGCGGGGAAAGTTTGAACACCTTCACAGCATTTAGTCCGCACTTTGGAGGTGAGTTTGTCTTTCGCGAAGAAAGTTATACTATTTCCTCCGGAATTTTAGGGGTGTAGTGATCCTATTGCGGAGAAAGTTTGAACACATCACATCGTTAAGTCCACTCTTCACAGGCAAGTTTGTCTTTCATGGATAAAGTTTGAACACCTCCACAGCGTTTCGTCCGCTCTTCGGAGGAGAATTTGTCTTTCGCATAGAAAGTTATGGTCTTTTCTCCGGAGTTTTACGTGGAGTGTTCCTTTTACGGAGAAAGTTTGAACACTTCCATAGCATTTAGTCTGCTCTTTGGAGGCGAGTTTATCTTTCGCGGAAAAAGTTGTACTCTTTCTTCTAGCGTTTTAAGGGTGTGTTGTTCTTTTCATTGAGAATGTTTGAACACCTCCACAACGTTTAATCTGCTCTTTGGAGGCGAGTTTGTCTTTCGCGAAGAAATTTATACTCTTTCCTCTGACATTTTAGGGGTTGATAGACAGAAATATGTTATGCTTTCCCCACATATTTGATATGTTTTAATGTGGCATTTAATCTTTAGTGTTGTTCTTTTAATTGTTTTGATCAACTTTATGAATATTTATCTTAAATGACCTCTTAGGATCATTATAGTCCTTTTCATGTTTTCTAAGACGTTTTTAAGAGTTTTTAGGTCATACCATTATTTAGATAATGTCGATACGAAGCCAAAGGTTCAAACGGTGCTCAAATTGGAGTCCAGACGCTCAAGATATCGAGTTTTGAAGTTTTAACGCTACACGAGGAAGTTTAAGCGTAAATACAACGAGACGCTAAGGAAGGAACCACAGTTAGTGTCCCGTCAGCGAAACCTGGCATGCAACTGGCATAGATGGAATGTAATCGGCGTGCACGCTAGTTACACGCCGCACGACTAGGCAGATTTTATAAATAGGGTTTTTAGAAACCTAATTGAGAGACGATGGCCAGACTTTGTTCCCAGCTAATTTTTGACGAACATACCTTACCTTTAGCACCTGGAAAACCCCCTCTAAGTCCATAAATAATCTACCCATCATCATCCTTCATCTCCCACATCACAGAAACAACAAGAAAAGATCAAAATTCATCCGGGCACGAAGAAATCGGTGGAGCTTTTCATCTCTTTCTCTCTAGGTTGTAATTCTCAGATATTCAATATGTACTGTTGTAACTAAACCCCCTAGGGTTCGGTGAGTGGAAACTTAGAGGAATAGATAACTAAACCCTCTAACGTTTTGAGTTTCTGTGTTCCACCCTTTATTTTTAATTGTTTTTGTTTGGTTGTATTCGTGTATCTGTGATAAGGATTGCATACTTGTAACTCATTGTTCTTCTTTTTGTTGTTTATGCAGCATCCCGAAAACTTTGAGAATCCTTTCTATAGAGATATGGTGGATTCAAGGAGATCGATGGTGGATTTCACCAAGCCTGTGGTGAGAGAAGCTGAAAGAAGTATTTTTCTACCCCAGATTGCAGCAGCAGACTTTGAGCTGAAGCCACATCTGATAAATACGGTCTCCAATAGACCATACCATTGGAGTCCTGGAGAGTGCCCAACCGCGCACATTGAGAACTTCCTTGAGCTCTACAATACCTGTAAGCAATAGAGATTTTCATCAAATGATATTCGCCTCATGTTGTTCCCCTTCTCACTTTCGAGAGCAGCAAAAAGGTGGTTTAATAGTCAACCTGGTGGAACTTTCACCAATTGGAGGCAGCTTTCCCAAGCATTTTTGGAGGAATTCTTTCCACCCTCCAAGACGTCAGAGTTTCAGAAGAGGATTGCGTGATTCATGCAACTAGATGATGGATCGTTGTATGACTGCAAATACAGATTCCAAGAGCTCCTGAGAGCTTGTTCACACCATGGGTTCGGAGATGTATAACTTGCCAATTTCTTTGGCACTGTTTTAAATGATGCGACAACAATGATAGTGAATCAGTTGGCGCAAGGTAATGTTTCTGCTCTGTCTCCAAAAGAGGCTCTTGCTCATAACGCCTCCGTTGTGAAGCTAAGTATATCATGGATGAGGAGAGTTGCTCTTCGTGATTCTAGCAAGAGAGACACCATTCCTTTACAAACCCTGGTTGATTCTCAAGTTGTCGAGTTGAAGAAATTGCGACAAAAAGTTAACAGGATGTCATCTGGACAACCTAAGTGTAAAAGTTCCTCATATGAAGGTTCTTTCAAAGAAGTGAAGAGTTGCGACAATTGTGGTGATCCTCCTTGTCCTAAGCGCGCTTGTTTCACAACCTTGGAGCAAAAACTTTCCAGGAGCCGTGTGGATGGTGCGAGACTTGCAACCACAACGGTGGGGCATGCCACAACTTTGGGAGCAATTTTCCTATGAATAGAGAGGAGATGAACGTCATTTCTCATGGCTATCCGCAGAATCAGTATGGCTACGGCAGATTCAGACAACAAGCATGGTTCAACCGTGACTACAACAAGGATCCGAAGAGAAAATCCGAGAATCAAGGATCAATAAGTTGTTACCAACCTCCAGGATCAACTAGAAGGACTAATACTGGATCATCTGGTAGCGCGGAGCCGACTACTAGAGAGATTATGAGAGTTTGGATAGAATGGAGATCAAGAGAGAGCAAAGGATTAATCACATAGAGATCAAGTATGACACAAGGTTTGCAACTATAGAGACGCAAATTAAGGGTCAGATTGCTCAATCTCAGAGGATAGAGCAACATATTGCTGAGCTGGTGAAGCGTGTGGGATTGAATCTGCAACCACGAGGAAATTTTCCTAGCACCACTGAGCCTAACCAATGCCAAGAGCATCTGAAGTCGGTGGTGGTGCAAGAAGAAGAAAGTGAAGAAGAAGAAAACGACGAAGAAGAAATGGAGGAGGTTGTTGTACCTATGGAAACACCTAAAGGTAAGGTAGTGGTTACTTCTTATGCCCCACCTATTCCTTTCCCTAACTGAGTAAGGGAAGATTGGCAAGAAGAATCTTTCTATACTTATATCAAGGTTTTTGAGAGACTGGAAATAACGACTCATTTCTTGCATGCTCTAGTACAGATTCCTTCTTACGGTAAGTTCTTGCAAGACACTCTGATATGAACAGATCCGCAACCGTGGACGGCGACCCTATACCAATGTTCTTAGTAACAAAACAATCGAATAAAAACTACAAACCTGGATGGAAAGGACTTGGACCCACTAGCTATAATGAGCTAGGAACCCTAAGTATCAAGAGTCCAACGGTACCACACACGTCAAGGGGGGGAACTATAACATCCATCCTAATCGACCCGAGTAACCCATGGTAGAACCGGCATGAACATCATTCGAAGATACAACTTATAAAATAAAAGGAGAAACGAGATTGAAAATCGAATTGAAAAATAAATCAAGAGTAAGTCGGAAGCGCTTCTATTATTCAAAATCCATAATCCAATCGTTAACAACAATTCGAAAACCAAAACTCAAACGATTACAAAATCCCCAACCACAATTGTCAACTGAAAAGTAAAAACCAAAAGAACGGTCAACTCCAAGTAGATCACTAATCTTCACCTCATAGCTCCAACTATCAACACACTTACTCAAACCACGCGCACCTGAAAGGGGATGTGGGGGGATCAATTTCCTATTGAAATTCAGTGAACCCACTGAGTTTAACTATGCGCCGAACCTAGCCTAAAAGAGTGATTCCAACTCCGCACACACACAAACAATGGAACCAGACACAGCCGTACCAGATGTTAATTCCCTAAACAGTCTAGGTGAACACATAGGTGCAGTTCTCGATTCAACATCAACAATCCATAATAACAGTAATATAACAGAGTTCATCATGCACATAGTTCAACATCATATCACCAAACAACTCATCATTATATAACAGGGAACATCATACATACAGTTCAACATCAGGAACACCATACGTACAGTTTAACATCAGAAACATCACGCGTATAGTTCCACATCACATCACAAGTCATCTCGCAATCATCGTCAAAACGCACACCCACACCCATACACATTCACATACACACATACACACATACACCACACTTCTTATTTCAATTACTAAGTGAGTTATTAGGAATCCTTAAGTAGTCTAGGTTATCACCCAAGTACAGTTCTCTACACTAACAATTCACAATTCATAAAATCGTCCTCCGTATTAATAATTCACAATTCATAACATCATCATGATCATAAATCTTTCAACATCAATCCCACATCTTAACACAACAACTCAATTCAGTTCACATATCAATCCAACACAGTCCACAACACATCACAAGGCATTTCACAATCACTTCCAGCACCACACACACACACACACAGCAGTTCACTCTTCATTTAACTAGGTGAGTTAATTAGGCGCCATAAGGAGTTGTTCCCCCACTACCCCGCCAGCCATCACATCATCCAAACGCATCCATATAGGATCCTTCCTCGAAGGAGTATACCATCAGACGCATCCATATAGGATCCTTCCAAGAAGGAGAACAACAACCGACCTTAGTAACCAAACCAAGGGATTCACCCCAGTGAATCGGTTTCAATCACAACTAGTATTTCAGACGGGGTAACGTTGGCTCCTTCCAATTCTATCAATTTATGTCTAATAAACACGACCACACCAAATACACACATCAACTATGCAAATCCATTCAACCAATATCATTCAATCAATCCACTTCCCATTTCCCTCGTACAACTGCACTTCCCAATTCCACAACACAATTCCATATCACAATTCTACAGCACAATTCCACAACACAATTGCCATCACAATTCTACATCACAATTTAAAGTACCAATTCCATGTTACAATTCTACACTTAAATCACATTTGGCAACGATAGATACAATTGCAGAAATTCATCACATCCCATCCCATCCTAACTCACATTTCTAATTCGAGTTCATTATTCATCATCTTTCATCCCAATACCCACATCACACGTCAATCAGCCCAATCATCATGTAGTAATCACAAGTCAGTTATTCAATTTTACCCTCATAGGTTCATGCAAGACCCAATTCCATTCTATGTCGAGTTCCAGCTCCTCGCGTTACTCATAGTGTCCTATCGAAGCTAAGCAAATCACAACCACATAACTTATGCACACTTTGGAAATAAACTACCATTTCTATCCACCTAGTGAACCATACATTCACAAAAGTGAACCATACATTCACACAAGTCGATCATCCCTTCCCACAAGTCAACTCAACACCACATATCAGCAACAATCACAACCACATCAATTCACAGTTTCAACTCTTCGGTTCATGCATTCCTAAATTTAACTAAATAATCTATCTATTTTCACATATTTCATTTAACTCGATTTCCGACTACATATCATCCAATTCCAACCATCAAGTCCATCATTAATTTCAAGCTTACATCGCAATCAATTTCAATTCACATACAACATATCACAACCAACTCAACACACATTAACAATGTCGTTCCATACAACCAATTCCATTTTACAAATCCATGTCCAAATTCCACTACCCAATTCCATGACATTAAACTACACCACAATTCACATTATCGACCACCATTACACATACCCACAATTTCACCCAATTCAACACATAACATCACTTTCACTCAAATCACTAAATCCACGTTTCCACTTCAATCAATTACACCTAAATTCATGCATCAAAATCACAACAAAGGGTAAATGCCTAGCTCACCTGCCACCCCCACCTGCAAGTACAGGGATAGCTGATGACACTCAATTTGACATGATTATCAGCCCCATTTAAGCAACATTTCATACCCTTTGATGCCATTTTGATGAGTATTTGGTGCATTTGTCGTAACTTTGTGATTATCGGCTCCTAGTGCATACATTGTCCATTTCTTAGCTATTTTAACCCTTTTTGTGAGCTTTTATGTTTAGCCCCAGGTTACCACATTATAGAGGACTTTCTCACGAGTCCAACGCTTCAAAACGGGGACCAAATCGGAGTTCAAACGGAGCGGGAATGATCGAAACAAGTTGGAACTCTGCACAGTCCAAAACGCTGAGTTTTGGAGCTTACATGCCGTGTAAGCTAAATGCATTGTGAGCTTACACGCCGTGTAAGCTCCCCAGACGGGATATTTTCAGCTTTTCCAACAAGGAAACGGTTTTGGGGGGTATTAATAGACTTTTCGAAGCCAGATTTGTAAACATTCTATAGAGGGAGATAAGCCACGACTTGAGGAGAGTTGAGAGAGTATTTCGGAGCTATCGGAGAGATCGTGACGCCATCAATCCATCCCAGAAGATGCTCGGAGATAGGAATTGAAGATTCTCAAGATCGAAGCTTCACGGATCATTCAAAATTAGGTTTTTCAGATCCTTTGCTGTTCTTCCTTTGTATAAGATGAATCCTTCTGTCGTCTTTGATTCTTGTTTGTCAGATATGAGTAGCTAAACTTGTAGAGCTTAGATTAGATGAACCCTAAGTGACCCAGGGCTTTAAAGCGGTCACAGATCGGCGGTAATTAGATTCAAAGTTCAATCAGTTTTCTCTTTGCATGGTTGTTTTGTTCTTGATTGTTGTACTGCGTTTCTTGTCTAGTTGATGCCTAGATTAGTTTCGTTGTTCTTGTGTTTCTTTTCTGGTTGATTGCCTAGATTAGGTTTGTGTTGAGTTAGGGTTTGTCGCCAGACAGATCACCTAGTTTAGATTCTTGTTAAGTTGAGGATAGAAGTGAACGCTCGCCTCTCTTTAAAACATCAATTCAACCAATTAACCTATTCATTGGAGTGTGCCTTTCGTAGGAACCATTTAGGGTTAATCCGCTTCAAGAGTAACTCATAAATCATTAGTAATTGCACCAATTAGTTTAGTCATTGCGAGAGGTGACCGTACTCGGCGATTAATTAATCTTGGTAGTTAGATCGGATAGAGCGGACGTTCGCCAGTCTTAAACCTAAGGGTCAGGAGTTATGGTGATGTATAGAAATTGATTGAATGAGAATTGAAAACCGCTGGTCTTGTGATTGCTGTTGCCTTGGTGATCTAAGGGGGATTCGAAATCTAAACTTGTCTGTCATCTGTCTAAACTAACCAATCATTCTGTCTTTTAATTTCATTTTAATTTTCCTGCATCTTAGTCTAGAAGTTTTGGAACTCACACCACGCACAAAGTGTTAAACCATAATAAATTGCCTTCATATTTGAGTAGACGATTAGAAGAAACCCTGTGGAATACGATCTGCTTAGCTTCTAGCTTAGTAGTATTTGATAACTGTTTTACAGCTCATCAATAGCCATGTCGTGAGTCTTAGGGTTACCCTCCTGTTCGTCCTTCATACGACGACCCCATATTGGTAGGGTCATCCTCTTGCAACCACATTGGCAGGACCACCCTCTTGCAACCACAACTGACAACAGCAGAATATATATATAAATTCACAAGATCACTCAACCCCTCGTTCCTAGCACTCACTTCTAATTCTGATCCGTATAACGAACCGAAAGTAGGCCCAAGTTCAAGGGTTTACACCTAATGGATTTAACGTTAGGTTGGCTATCTGGCTTAAGTAGCTTCAACTAGGTGCCTCTATCCTCCTAGAACTCATGTCATCGTGTGGTCTCGAATTGGTCTAATGCAAATTCTAACTCATTAAAGGTACGAGAAAGCCACTCAAAAAGAATTGAAATTGCAAGTTTATGTGCAATGGATCAAAAGCTCACAGTTGGTTTGCTAGTCAGATTCGGTCATTTTTATGCAATAAAAGTGAAATACTACAAGCGTGATAAATTTTTTTGTTCTGACCAGGAGATCTATCATCAATGCAGCAAGTTCGTTACCGGTTCTACGTTAAGCAGTCTAAACATGATTATGAAAAATGGAAAACTAACTTAACATCACACGTCAAGAATCAAGCAATTCTAAGCTAGAGGAATCAGATAAGCCACGAAATCACAGAATATTCACACAAGATGATGCAATTTATACACCCTACCCCACACTTAAACCATTATGTGTCCTCACAGGACCAAACTAGAGTAGAGAGTAATAGAAGAACCTAGACCGAGATGGTTGGTGTAGGGGATGATCAAGGAGCATTCAGAGCATGGAGAGAAGCTGCCAAAAGGTGTCTACAAAACAAAAACAAACAAAAAGATCAAAAGGAAACCGGGACAAGTGTCCCGGATCCACACAAAACAAAATTGGACCAAAATCCAAAAAGAATAAATGAAAAGAAGGACAAGGAAGAGGATACAACCTGATCACACCTCAGGTGGGGGAGGTGGAGGGGCATGTATCAGAAGTCCTCGATCTGCTGCTGCCACACCAATTGTGCCTCTTATCTAGTGTTCTGCTGGCGCATGTGCTCCTGAGTGATTGGCCAACGGGCGTCTTGGGTGGTGGTGTGGTCGATCTGCCAACCTCGGATCTGGCTGAGCAGCTCCCCATAACCACCGGGAGGCATCTGCAGAGGGTCCTGGAAGTGAGGGTGCTGCTGGTGTGCAAACCTCGCATGCGGCTGCTGCGGGGGTATCTGGTGGTGAAATGCCGGATCCGGCTGGGGCTCATCCTCCTTAGAATCATCCTCTTCCTCCGACTTGACTCCTCGGTAGAGAGGTGGAGGTACCGTCTCTCGAGGACCGACGTCTAACTATAGGTCATACTCCACCGCTAGGTCGCCACCAACGGCTTGCACTATGTGGCACGGGACCCCAGGCTCCCATAACTGGCTGAGCCCAAAGCTGGTGATAAGGCGACCGATGAAGGGTCCACCGAGTAGGAGGGGGGAGGCCTTGCGCAGTTGATCTTTCGATGGAACAAGCGAGCGAGTACCCATGCAAGGTTGAGTAGAAGCTCCTCTCCGTTGATATGGTGGCGATCCTTCTCTGGAGAAAACAACAAGGATCTATGCCAAATAGTATGAATAAAACTAAAGAGGGGGTGAGAGACCAAACCGATGGTGTTGTGGTATGTGGTCTGGGCACCGGACACTTCTGTGATGTGGCTCTAGAATGCGTCATATCTCGGACCCCTGGCCTTGTTGTCGCCCCAGCCGAGGTGGTGGCCGTGATAGTGCTCGTGCGGGATGCCGAGGTGGTCGGCAAACTCGTCATAAGTGAAATCTCTGTACACCCCACCGAGGAAGAAGCAGATGACCTTCTTGTGTTGTCTGGACTTGTGAGTGTCCAGCTCGAAGGTGGCCCATAGTGCAACAACAGGTCATCTGCAATGATGGTACATTCCAGAAGGCCTGCAGCTGCGAGAGAGTCGGAGACGTTGTTGAACCACGCCTCATCATATTCCTGGATAGACTCCAGGGAGAGAGGACGCACGTCAGCCACATGTATGTGCTGGATTCTCTGGTAGCGCTCGAATTGGTGCTCCGGTAGCCTGGCAGTGAAGGGGTGGAACACCTGGCGGTTCGGGAAGGCCGGCAGAGGACCGTGGATGGCAGGAGCGACGGGAGCGGGTGCTCTGAAACTAGCTCCGACGTCAGGAGCGGCAGAGGTGGATCATGGACCACTGGGTGCGACTCTCGGCCTCTTACCCCTATTCCTAAAAGATATAAAAAATTCAAACCACATTAGTCAAACCAATCTTACTCCACACTTGGTCGAAAAAACTCAGTTTCACAAGGAAACGAGAGAAACCGAGTGGGGATTAGATAATCTAACAACCGAGATGAAAAGTTATCATGAGGGAAACAAATGGATAAATAGGGCAGCAAATGCACATCATGTAGTCAAAGTCAAACCGACATTCATGAAAAAGTCAACACCTCGCAAAAATTGGCAAGTACGCATAGCTAAACACGATCAACGATATCACAAGGCACAATCATAGGCTCAACAGCATCAAACATCAATAGGCACGCATAGAAATGGACCGGCAACCATATAAGCTCTGACAATTCACGGTCAAACCGAAAGTCCACAAAAAGTCAACACCATTATAAAATCATCAATTAAGCATAGAAATTCTCGTTCAAATATCATCAAAACATGGCACAATATTCCCTGAGCACACTAGATCATCCAGGTTCAACAATTCAGCAAAAATCACACCGGAACAGCAGGCACGCAAATTGAGGTAGACCGAAAAAGTCAACCGAAGGCAAACTCGACGAAATTAGGTGATCTATACGGAAAAATATTCACAATGAAAACCCAATACTAACCTTTAAGACATGTTGGTTAAAAATGAACGTACGAGAAAGAATCAGTGAAAAACTAAAAATGGCATTTCGGGTGGAACTTGTACTAGAGAGGTCTGATTCGGATGATCTAGGTGTCAAAATGTTCAGGGGAACAAGGGGAAGGGTATCGTGATGGCGGCGACGAAAATGGAGGTGGGGAGACGGTGTTTGGCGTTTTCGAAAATGAGGGGGGGAGAGAGAAAGAATCCGAAAAAAATGAAAAGAGAAGGGGGAATTTTTTTGGGATTTTCTTGAAATTTTCAGCGAAAAGAGTGAAAGTTTTCACCGAATAAAAGTTTGAAAAACTGTCTGCAGGTCTTGAGAAAAGTTTTCGCCAAAAAGTATAAACTTTTCACCCGAAAGTATATAAAAAACTGGTAAAAAATTTACAGGAGGTTTCAAAAAGGAGTTCTCGCCTAAAATAAGTGCAACTTTCGGCAAAAACTAAGACCTGCAGTTTTACAATATTTTCTTACATTCTGGCAAACTTTGAAAAATCAAAATAAAATCACAAAGGCCGGAACAATCCCAAATGAATTGGAACTGAACCGAGGACACACGACACACACAAGGTAAATCAAATATCACACAAAGGACACTTTTGGCTCCCCCGAATCGACTCTAGAAACTAGACTGACTCAAGAATTCAAGAACTGACTCCAGCTGTGGGTTGCCTCCCACAAAGCGCTCTTGCTTAACGTCCTTGAGCTGGACGATACCTGGATGGTGTTAGGAGACATCCCAACTCCGGATCTCCTTCACGCTCGCGTCAGTATTGATGAAATACAGCTTCGGTTTACCGCCAGTGAGTAAGAAGCGCTTCCCATTAATAAGAGTCAGTTGTGTTCGTCTGTCGGGAAGGTGGCCGGTTACTTCGAAGGGTCTGAACAGATCTTGCGGTTGTACATCCTTCCCTGGTGGTTTGGTAGAAGAAGGCGGAGCGATCGACTCGGGGGGAGGCGGTTTCATTACTGGCTTCCACACCTCTTTGGTCTTTCCTTTATTCTTCTTCTTCGCTTCGCCAGGATTCTTAGCTTAAGGTGATTTAAAAGAGGAGGCTTTCAGTTCCTCTTTCTTCTTTGGCTTCTCTGCTGGCGTCTTCTTCATTTGCTTGATAACCTGTTCAGCACCTGAGACAGCTATCTTTGAAGAAACATTAGGGACGACATTAGTAACGGAGTTGACCTAGGCCAAGTCCACAGTTTCAACATAAAGACAATGAGCTTCTCCTTTGGGAATGTACTTCATATCATCCTTAAGACGGAATGTTACAATGTCCTTCCCGACCCTTAATGTCAGCAATCCGTTAGGTACATTGATTGCCATGCCGGATGTTGCCATGAAAGGTCGACCTATCAGAAGAGTAGCATCGTCCTCCCGAGTATCCATTACTACATAGTCCGCTAAAAGGTGAAGGGGCCACACTTAGTGATTACGTTCTTAATTATCCCCCTAGGCATCTTTAAATATTTGTCAGCGAACACTAGATGCATGCTGGTAGGTTTTAATTCTCCTAGGTTGAGTTTCTCATACAAACACATAGGCATGACATTTATAGACGCACCTAGATCAACCAGACTACGCTCAACTTCAATACCATTAATGATTAACGGTATAGTAAAGGAACCAGGATCAAACCACTTAGCTGGGATTGGTATGAGGAGCTTCTGGTCATGAATGGCGGAGCATTCTTCCTTGGAAGGCATGGAGGATGCTTCTTTCTTCTTCAACGAATTGTGCTGCTCAATTCTTCCACCTTGCAATGCATTGGGGAAGGGGATTATTGGTTGATAAGAAGCAAGAGGGGGATCAGGTGCGCATTTAGGCTTTGGCGAATGAGTCTTCTCTTCATCTTCCTTGATCTCCAGTGTATCAACAGCTGCAACATCAGAAATTATGGCCGGATTAGGAGGAGTAGCGGCGGCCGAATTCTTGCAATTCCGAGTGGAGACAGTCTTCACGTGCTAGTTCTTCGGGTTTGTTTCTGTTTGGCTTGGTATCTTACCAAAGGGGCGACCACTAGAGAGCATGGGATTGATGTTTTTCACTTGACTCTCCACTCTATGGCGTTGCGCAATCTGTTCTTGATTTAGGAGAGCTTGAGCCTTGAATTCGCTATCATGATCATCGAGCCTAGCGATGATCTGATTCAGCTTCTTATCCAACTCACTACCCTTCATGTCATGCGGCGGTGGTTGATGAGACTATATTTATTGCATTTTAAGTCCTCGATTAGCCTAGGGATCTCCCATGTTTGATCTCATTTTGCCATGATTTATATGCTTTTATTGAAGTTTTATGCAAAGTGCTCTTTTGTTGTCCAAGTGCCACTTTGAGGGCAATTTCAGTGCCTATTGGAGTTTTATTTGTGCATTTTCAGGCCTTTGTGTCATATTACTGGTGACAAGGAGCACGTAGGATCAAACGGGAGGTCAATCGAAGCTAGGACGGAGGAGATATGGCTGTTGCAAAATTGAGAAAAATGCAACCTTTCCATGAAGAAGTTTTCGGCGAGAACTCTAATTTTCGGCGAAAACTTCTAGAGTTTTCGCCGAAAACCTATGAAGGAATGCAAGGCTGCTCGGTAATTTTGCAAAGGAATTTTTGGCGAAAACTGAAGAAGTTTTCGCCGAAAACTTGAAGAAAAATCTGCACACTATATAAAGTGAAGGCGGTGGAAATTGAGGGGAGATTATTATTATTACACAACACTCGACAGCACACTCTCTCTCTCAATTCTCTTTGGCGATCATCCCCTCTCTCTCAACCAATCATCTTCTTCCTTCCTTTGTTGATCAACTTGAAGATCAAGGATCTAAGTGAAGTCTTCCATACCTTGGATTGAAGCTTGAAGAGCCAAGTTGCAAGATCCTCCATGGAAACAAGGATGATATCTTCTACTCAATTTCAGGCTTCCTCCATGGTTATGCTAGGCTAAGCTTAGGTTTAGTTTAGTGGGGGATGGATCAAGCTAGGATAGGTGATTGACTGTATGGATTGAGTCTCTCATAGCCATTTGTGTAAGATGATGATCCTAGACCTTGTGCTTGTTGTCCATGAGAGCTTGACTTGTTCTTTTGGTACATTGTTATGTCTTTCAATACATGAAAATGATTGATTGATGTTGATCTAAGGTTTATGATTGTAATTGAATGATTTGAGAGATTGGATTATGCAATTGCAACCATTTTGAGCTTGCTTTTCCTTGTTGTCATTTTGTCGAACACTTGGTGTGCATTTAGTTTTCAGTCATTTAAAGGTTGAAAGGCCCTTTGATTGCTAGGCTAGTGTTCTATGATTGACATGAGAGTGTCTTGAATCATTTACCTTGTGTTAGATGAATGTTAGCATAGAGATCAAGTGTTGAGCATTTCATTGAGCTAGTTAAAGCACTCCATTTCCTTTGTTCACATAGCGAAAGCATGGTGCATTTGGTCTAGCAGTAGAGAGTCAATTGTGCGAGAGTTCGTTGATTCTACTTGAGTGAATTGCATGGTCATTAGTTTATACATCGTTGCTTGAGATTCAATCCAGCTTTCATGAACCTTGAGCTTGAAGAAACTCCTTGCTAAGCTAAACTCCTTCTCTCTTGTTTGATCCTCTTCTTGCCTCATTAACTATTGCTTTACTTGTTTGTTTGGTTTATGATTTTGAATCTTTGTCACCAAAACTCAATCTCAATTTAAATGTTTAGACCGTTCGTGAACCTTGTGAGTATTAGCTTATGAGAGGACCTCGTGGAATACGACCTTGATTTTTGTGAGTTAAATCTTGCACATTAAGTTTTTGGCGCCTTTGCCGGGACTCTCTCATTCCTAAGAAAGCAATTATTAGTGAAACGATCTTTACACTTCCTTCCATTTTACTTTTGCTTTCTTGTTACGTGTTGTTTGACTTGTTATCACACATTGTCGTATTACGTTGGTATTTGTTGTTTGATTTGTGTGTAGGAACCGTGCACTAGTGCATGAGACGGATCACCCGTCTTCAAGCACGACTCCAAGGCATCAAGGTCGTGATTGAACCACCAACTCGTTCTCCTCCTCACTTAGTTCATAGCACCACACGCAACAACATGTCTCACCATGAGGACGAAGATAACCACTCGGTGCATTCACATCACACTAATGAAGACAATCAATCGCAAAGGGGTGCGAGGCGCACACTAGCTGATTATGCTCACCCAACCCTCGAAAGGGCAGCCTCGAGCATCGTGCGAAGATCTGTGAATGCAAGAAATTTCGAGCTAAAGCCAAATATGATTCAGATGGTACATAACGGAGTGGTGTTCAACGGTATAGATGGAGAGTGCCCGTCTAGACACTTGAAGGACTTTCGAGAGATATGCGATACGGTGAAGAACGATCAGCTTCATCCAGATTGTGTGTGACTTCGACACTTCCCTTTCTCCCTCAAAGGTAGAGCCAAGTCTTGGTTGGAGAACCAACCTAGTAGAACATTCACTACATGGGAGGGACTAGCCGAAGCTTTTCTCGAAGAGTTCTTTCCTCCTTATATGACGGATGCAATCCGAGATCGTATCAACCACTTCACACAACACAAGGGAGAGCTCTTCCATGAGACTTGGAATAGGTTCCAAGCCCTCCTTCGGTCTTGTCCTCATCACAACTTCACCGAATGGAGCTTGGCAGATATCTTTGCTAGGTCCCTTGATTTTGAGAATACAAGGATGATCAACCAAGCCGCCAGAGGTGATTTAAGGATGCTCACTCCCGAAGATGCTCTAGAACTCTTTGCGGAGATGGCCAACAAGACAAGGAGTTGGTCTCGACAACAACCTCCTAAGTCCAAGTATGGAAGCGACACTCACTACGACTCTAGAGCCATAAGTGTTGATGCACCAAATGAGCCATCTAGTTATGGGCAGAAGCCTAAGATTCTGGGATACCGTGATGAAGATGATCCCATTATCGCTCTCCTTATGTCCAAGATTGATGCCATGGCCTCTCAAGTAAGTAATCTTAGTATGCCTAAGCATCCCTCTAAGGCTTCATCATCTCATTTGGGTAATCCACCGGTTGCTTCGGTGTATTGTTGTGAATGTTGTGGAGGCCAAGGTCATGATGTCAATGCTTGCCCTTCCGCTACTTCCTAGCCTAACCAAGGTGAAAGTATTTAGGAAGTAAGATTTGTGCAAGGCCAAGGATTCTATGGAAACTACAACCCTTAAGGGAATTACCAAGGTGGTAACTACAACCGTCCTTGGAACCAAGGAGGTGGGTACAACAAGCCTAACCAAGGGTACCAAAGCCAAGGTAATCAAGGTGGATTCCAAGGCTATAAAGGATACAATCAAGGCAACCAATGGACTCAAGGAGGTAACCAAAATCAAGGTAACCAAGGTGGTGAGCAAGGTTCTAATCCACCGGGGATGTATGATCATAAGGGTAATGGACCCCCTGGCTTCAACAAGTCTTCTCAAGACAAAGAAGGTGGTTCTTCAATCTCCCAAGAAGACACCAATGCGGCAATGATTCAACTTATCATGAATCAACACGCGTCAATTACCAATTTGAATACTCAATTGGGTCAAATATCTAAGGCACTCTCGGAGAGACCAAAGGGTAGACTACCCTCCAACACTGAGGTCAACCCCAAGGTTGTCGAGGAGCTTATGATGGTAACATTGAGGAATGGTAAGCAAGTCCAAGACCCCACACCTAAAGCGGTAAGAACTCAAGAGGATGACTATGTTTTGGTTGAAGACGTTGTTTCCGATGATGACACAGACAAGATTGAAGTACAAGATAATGGAGCCAAGGCTAATGAGGCTTCTAAGACTACCAATAAGATTGGTTCCCAAGAGGCTACGAAGAGTGCTACTCCGGTCTCTCCTCCCGCACCGGTTGTGCCTCCGTACAAGCCTAAGCCCCCTTACCCTTCTCGCTTGAAGTTGGATTCCATGGAGAAAGATTTCAAGAGGTTTGTTGAGATTCTTGACAAGGTGCAATTCACAATGCCTTTTGGAGAAGCAATCACCAAGATGCCTCAATATGTGAAGTTCATGAAAGAGATCTTTACCAACAAACGCAAGCTTAAGGATGTAACTTCGGCAAAGCTCAACGAACAATGCTCTGCCATTCTCTCTAAGCAACCACCAGAGAAGCTTAAGGATCCAGGTAGCTTTACTATTCCTTGCACTATTGGTGAACATGCAATAAGTAGAGGCTTAGCCGATTTGGGTGCTAGTATCAATGTTATGCCATATTGCATGTTTAAGAAGCTAGGCCTAAGGAAACTAAAACCAACCCTCATGAATGTTCAATTAGCGGATAAGACCATGAAATCTCCTCGTGGTATTGTTGAGGATGTGTTGGTTAAGGTCGGTGCTTTTGAATTCCTTGTGGATTTTGTTATTCTAGATGCTTTGGGTGATACCGATGTGCCTTTGATTTTAGGACGACCTTTCTTAGCAACCTCTCGTGCTTTGATTGATGTCTATGGTGGTAGACTTACCCTTAGGGTCAATAATGAATGCATGATTTTTGACCATTCAAATGGCATGGAGTTTACTTTGTCTTATGCTAGTCACCATGATCCTAAGAATCCGCATGAGCTTACTTGAGTTACTAATAGCACTAACCTTGTCCGTCATAGTCTTGCGAAGTTGTTTGCCATTAATGATGTGCAGGAAACTAAAGATGAAGTAAAGGAGGCCCCACCTTTCGTGCTCCCACAGACATCACTTAAGGCTTAGAAGAAAGGTGTGAAGAAGCCAACTGAGAAAGGCAAGGAAGCCGCACCAATGGGTGAGACGAGCAAGACTAAAAAGCCACCCGATGAGAAGATCAACTCCAAGTGGTTTGGTCCCTTCTCCATTGCTCCCACTTCACCATCCGGCAAATCCATGCTCATTCCACCCGAAGTTGGTAGGGTACAATTCAAGTTCTGTGTGCCATACGAAGGTAATGACATCGACTTCAAGGAGGTTATGAGTTGGGATGGTTTTACTTAGCCTGCTCCTTGTGCTTTCGTCTAGCTAGAGACGTTAAAGAAGCGCTTCATGGGAGGCACCCCATGTTATTCTTACCTTTTCGCTTTTATGTTTTTGTGTTGTTTTAGCTCGTTGAATAAGATGTTGGCAAACACTTAGGAGGATCACTCTTCACAATGAACGTCATGGGACTCTTCCACTTCTTTGGCTTCCTAGGCTCTTCTCTACCAACGCGGTAACTTCGTTCCACCTTACCCTCTCTTTCTAGATCATTGAGGACAATGCTCATGTTAGTCGTAGGGGAGTTTGAGGTTTGGTGTGGTTATTTGTGGTAGAGATGTAATGCTATGCTTTGATGATTTGCATTATCTTGATTGTTTCCAAATTCCTCTATTGTAGAATCATCCAGTTCTTGACTTTTGGTGTTTAGTTGACTTCAAGCTTTCATAATGACGTCTAGACTGTTTCACTTAGAACCTATAACCAGCATGTTAGCACTAATATCAAATGAGTCTTGGTCAGAACAAAGATTTTGATCACTCTTGTATGTTGGTTGATTGGTTTGATATGTTTTTTTGTACCGCTCGATAACACCGATCTAAGATGATAAAGGCAATTAGAATTTCACCATATTCAGCCAAAAAGCCTACCCGAATCAGTTTCCTATAGGATAACCCGTTGAGCCTTGGCCTGTTTGTTGGATCATACACATTTTCACCCTATTCCATGTTTTTCATCACCTTTTTGATCCCTCGTGATTGTGGCTTGAGATTAGACGAAAGTCCTATTCGAAGTCTTGTGTGGAAGTTTTAAGGGGCTAAGGATCAAGTGGCTAATTTGTGAAGAGAATGTTCAGAGGAAAATGCTCAAAAGAAAAGAAAAGCTAGGCAAGCTTGGCACCTAAGTGAAGTGTCGGGTTGAGCACTAGCAAAGGTAAATGCTGTAAGCTAGGCAGGTTCAACACCTAAGTGAAGTGTTGAGTCGAGCACTAGTATGCAGTAGGAAAAAAAAATAAAAAAGAGAATTCTCAAAAGTGGCCCTTGTTATAATGATCCTAGCTAGAGCTTGTAAAGTGCGGATCTAGAGGCGGATGAAGTCGAGTCGAGAGCCACATCACGATCACTTACCACTCTCCAATTTTTCCTACCCCCACCTAATTCGTTTCATATCCCGAGTTCAAGTCCTTTTAATTAGAGTTGGTGTTGTCGTGGTCGGCTTTTCTGTATCCCAATTTACCACTACTTGAAGTGTGCAGAAAATAGTGAGGTGTAGACTTGTTTGGTTGACGTTCTTGCATGTGTAGGTTAAGTTTGTTCGTGGAACAGTTTAAGCCAAATTGTTATTGCTTGAATCTCAACGGGACCGATCTTGTCATTTGTGAACTTGGATACTTTCTAATTCATTTGCTTGAGGACAAGCAAAGCTTAGTCATAGGGGAGTTTGATGTGACTATATTTAGTGCATTTTAAGCCCTCGGTTAGCCTAGGGATCTCCCATGTTTGATCTCATTTTGCCATGATTTATATGCTTTTATTGAAGTTTTATGCAAAGTGCTCTTTTGTTGTCCAAGTGCCACTTTGAGGGAAATTTCAGTGCCTATTGGAGCTTTATTTGTGCATTTTCAGGCCTTGGTGTCATATTACTAGTGACAAGGAGCACGTAGGATCAAACGGGACGTCAATCGGAGCTAGGACGGAGGAGATATGGCCGTTGCAAAATTGAGAAAAATGCAACTTTTCCCTGAAGAAGTTTTCGGCGAGAACTCTAAGTTCTCGCCGAAAACCCTCGGCGTTCACCAACAGTAGAATTCCAGGAGGCTGACGTTGGTTTTGTGCAGAAGTTTTTGGCAAAAACTTCTAGAGTTTTCGCCGAAAACCTATGAAGGAATGCAAGGCTGCTCGGTAATTTTGCAAAGGAATTTTCGGCGAAAACTGAAGAAGTTTTCGGCGAAAACTTGAAGAAAAATCTGCACACTATATAAAGTGAAGGCGATGGAAATTGAGGGAGATTATTATTATTACACAACACTCGACAGCACACTCTCTCTCTCAATTCTCTTTGGTGATCATCCCCTCTCTCTCAACCAATCATCTTCCTCCTTCCTTTGTTGATCAACTTTAAGATCAAGGATCTAAGTGAAGTCTTCCATACCTTGGATTGAAGCTTGAAGAGCCAAGTTGCAAGATCCTCCATGGAAACAAGGATGGTCTCTTCTACTCAATTTCAGGTTTCCTCCATGGTTATGCTAGGCTAAGCTTAGGTTTAGTTTAGTGGGGGATGGATCAAGCTAGGATAGGTGATTGATTGTATGGATTGAGTCTCTCATAGCCATTTGTTTAAGATGATGATCCTAGACCTTGTGCTTGTTGTCCATGAGAGCTTGACTTGTTCTTTTGGTACATTGTTATCTCTTTCAATACATGAGAATGATTGATTGATGTTGATCTAAGGTTTAGGATTGTAATTGAATGATTTGAGAGATTGGATTATGCAATTGCAACCATTTTGAGCTTGTTTTTCCTTGTTGTCATTTTGTCGAACACTTGGTGTGCATTTAGTTTTCAGTCATTTAAAGGTTGAAAGGCCCCTTGATTGCTAGGCTAGTGTTCTATGATTGACATGAGAGTGTCTTGAATCATTTACCTTGTGTTAGATGAATGTTAGCATAGAGATCAAGTGTTGAGCATTTCATTGAGCTAGTTAAAGCACTCCATTTCCTTTGTTCACATAGCGAAAGCATGGTGCATTTGGTCTAGGAGTAGAGAGTCAATTGTGCGAGAGTTCGTTGATTCTACTTGAGTGAATTGCATGGTCTTTAGTTTATACATCGTTGCTTGAGATTCAATCCAACTTTCATGAACCTTGAGCTTGAAGAAACCCCTTGCTAAGCTAAACTCCCTTCTCTCTTGTTTGATCATCTTCTTGCCTTGTTAGCTATTGCTTTACTTGTTTGTTTGGTTTTTGATTTTGAATCTTTGTCACCAAAACACAATCTAAATTTAAATGTTTAGACCGTTCGTGAACCTTGTGAGTATTAGCTTATGAGAGGACCTCGTGGAATACGACCTTGATTGTTGTGAGTTAAATCTTGCACATCAGTGGTCTCTGAGGGTGACCTTGATAGTTGTTGTTCAGATACTGGTTATGGCGATTGCCAGGAGCTGTACCATAGTTGCCTTGGTTCCGGTGGGGCGGTTGGTAGATAGTTCCGGTTTGATTGTTCAGCTTCTGATCTTGAAATGACCCAGGTGGTCGGTTATTCTGATTCTGATTTGCTCCGGAGTTGTAAGGAGGCCGCTCTTGGAAACTTCCTTGTTGTTGCGGTTGTCGGAACTATTGTTAACCAGTATAACCTTATTGATTGTTGGCGAAGCCTTGACCAATGAAGTCGACTTCTTCGGCAGACCAGACTTCTGCTCTACCAAAATTCTGACAATGTCCTCTGTTGTGAGCACATGCGCCACACCATTGGCAGTCAGCAACAAAAACAGAGGCGAATGGAGGCTTGATAGGTGTGGTAGACTTCTTCAAGTGCTTCTCGATTTCTGCCTGGACTTTCTCTTCAATGCCGAGCTTGCTTCGAGCTCCTTCTGTCTGTCTCTCCCAATTCCTTCACTTGGAAGTGCAATCAGCAAAGTGAAGCATAGCCGCTTCTGGTGTAAGAGTAGTGATATCTCCCTCAGCTAAGAAGTTAACCCATTTGGATGACTCCTTGTTCATTCCTCGAGCAAAGGTCGCAGCTAGTTGCCTTTGCTCGAAACCACGGTGGGGGCAGCTATAGAGTAGCTCTTGGAATTCATTCCAAGTGTCGTATAAGCTTACTCCTTCTTTCTGTCTGAACCTTGAGATACTATCTTTGTAGGCAGTTGTTCTGGAAGGAGGAAAGTATTCCTCAACAAAATCTTGAGCCAGATTGTCCCATTCGGTGTAGTAACCGGGAGGCTTGCTATTTAACCATATCTTGGCGGGTCCTCGAAGAGAGAATAGAAAGGCCCGCAAGCACAAGGTGTTCTTGTTGAGATTCCCATTCTTGAATCTCTCGCAAAGAGCTATGAACTCCGCCAAGTGAGTGCATGGGTTCTCGTGTGGCTTTCCTTCAAACTGCACGTCCCTAGAGATCATTCCCAGGAAGGAGATCTTAATCTCATAGTCGAGATCATCGTCATTGCATTGGCACATAGATAGAGGATCGAACGCTAGTCACGCTCGATTTGTTATAATTGGCAAGACTTCTTTGAGCCGGTGGCGATGGTGGAGTAGGCGGTAGATGGTCATCCATTCTAGGAGAAGGTGGTGGCGAAAGTGATGCGGTGGATGAGGATGAAGATGAGGAGCTCTCCTTTGGCTCCTCGATCTTGATTGGAGTAAAAGATGAAGGCGGGATGGTAGTACATTGCTTCGGAACTCGCGGTTGCTTAGGCGGAGCAGAACTACCCGGCTTGTCTGAAGTAGAAGACTTGATAGACTTAGACTGAGAACGAGTATACGGGCGATTCATAAACTTGAAAACAACCTACAAGGAACAAAAACAAACACAACTGGTGTAAAATCGAAGTGTGATGGAAAAATAAAAGATGGAAAGGTAGAAGAATAAAATGCCATTCTTTCAAACAATTAGAAGAGTCCCCGGCAACAGTGCCAATTTGATGGACATTATTTTACAGCATATCAAATAACTATCAAGCACAAAGCAAGGTAGATCGTATTCCACAGGGTTTCTTCTAATCGTCTACTCAAATACGGTGACAAATTACTTAAGGTTTCACAAATTGTGCGTGGTGTGAGTTCCACGACTTCTAGACTATGGAACAGAGAAATTAAAAAGAAAATAAGGTAAGAGACAAATTAAAATATTATTTGACTTAACAAGACGACATACAAGCTTAGATTTCAAATCCCCCTAAGATCACCAGAATATTGGCGATCACAAGACCAGCGGTTTTCAATCCTGAATCATTCAGTTCTTAGACACCACCATAACTCCTGACCTTACCGAAGTTTAGGCAGCTTCCTCCGTTATGAGCACAGGTTCCGCACCATCCACAGTCAGCTGTAAAGATGGTAGCTGACAGGGGATCAAGGGATGCGCCAATCGTCTTTAAATGTTTAAGAACTTCTGCTTTGACTTGATCCGCGATGCTCAATAGACTCTTGGTGCCTTCTCTTTGTCTCTCCCAATTTCTTGACTTGGAAGCACAGCTAGCAAAATGAAGGAGAGCAGCTTGAGGTGTAAGAGCGGTGGAATCTCCCCCAGCCAAGGAGTTGACCCAGTTAGCAGATTCCTCACGCAAACCCCGAGCAAAGAATTCAGCTAGCTGCCTTTGTTCCTAACCATGGTGAGGACAATTGTTGAGAAGCTCTTGGAATTCATTCCAAGTGTCGTATAAGCTTGCATCTTCTTTTTGAGCGAACCTAGAGATGCTATCTTGTATGCAGTGGTCCTTGACGGAGGGAAATATTCCTCAACGAAATCTTGAGCTAGAGTCTCCCAATCTGTATAATGACCGGGTGGCTTGCCACTAAGCCATCTCTTAGCTTCACCTCTGAGAGAGAATGGAAAAGCTCGCATGCACAAGGTATTCCTGTTGAGATTCCCACTCTTAAAAGTTTCACAGATAGCTAGGAAGTCGGATAGATGAGTGCAAGGATTATCGTCTGGCTTTCCTTCAAATTGCACATCCCTAGAGATTAGTCCCAGGAAGGGGGTCTTAATCTCATAGTCAGGATTGTTGTCACTACAAGGCACATCAATGGAGGACCGAACATTAGTTGCACTCAGCTTACTGTAGTCCGCAAGACTATTTGGAGCGGCCATTGCGGTAGGGAAGGATGAAACAGAAGTGACTTGATTCTATACTTGCTATGATCTGCAAGTGACAAAAACGAACACAACTGGTGTAAAATTGAAGTGTGATGGGAAATGAAAGATGGAGAGGTAGAAGAATAAAAGTGCCAACTCTTATTTCAAACGAAATAGAAGAGTCCCCGGCAACGGCGCCAATTTGATGAACGTTGTAATGCGTGCGATCAAATAACTACTAAGCTAAAAGCTAAGTAGATCGTATTCCACAAGCCTCCTCTACTCGTTTACTGAAATATGTTGGCAATTCTATTCATGAATAAGCAATTCGTGCGTGGTGTGAGTTCCACGACTTCTATACTAGAATGCAGAGAAACTAAAATGAAATAAAAAATGCAGAATGATTGGTAGATTGACTTAGACAGGCGACAAACAGGCTTAGATTTTGAATCCCCCTTAGATCGCCAGAGCATTGGCAATCAACAGACCAACGGTTTTCAATTCTCATTCACTCAATTTCTAGAAACCACCATAACTCCTTACCCTTAGGTTTAAGACTGGCGAACGTTCGCTCTATCCAATCTAACTGCCAAGATTAATTAACTGCCCGAGCTTTCGCTTCTTGCGTCGGAGGAACTAACTGGTGCAATTACTAGTGATTCATGAGTTACTCTTGAAGTGGATTAACCCTAACTGGTTCCTACGAAAGGCACACTCCAATGAATAGGTTAATTATTGATTTGGTGTTTTAAGGTGAGGCGAACTTTCGCTACTATCCTCAGCTTAACAAGGATCTAATATAGGTGGCCAAACCAGACGAGAAACACGGACAATAAAGAACAAACCAAACATGAAAGAGAAACTGACTGGAGTTTGAATCTAATCACCGCTAATCCGTGACCGCTTAAAGCTCTGGGTCACTTAGGGTTCATCTAATCTAAGCTCTACGAGTTTTAGCTACTCATATTCAATACAAGAGAATCAAAGACAAACAGGGAATACATCTCAGGTAGGGAAGACAAAGAAGAACCGTAAAACCTAATTTCGACGAATCCCTGAAGCTTCGATCTTCTGGATCTTCAACTCTTAGCACTAGAGCTCTCCGAGATGGAAGGATGGCGTCACGATCTTTTCCTGGCTCTTCAAACTCTCTCCACTCTTTCTCTCTAATTCTCAATCTTGGAATTTTAGTCGAAAAAGTAAGTATCTGTCAATTACAGCAGGCGATTTTCTTTAATAGCAGTCCGTACTCGGCTGGGAAAAAGGGATAGTTTTCGCCAAAAACAAAGAGAGTTTTCACTGAAAACTCAAAGTGGAATTTCTCCTATCTTTTCTGTGCAAATTTGATTCATAGTTTTCAGCGAGAAGTAGGGTGTTTTCGTCAAAAACCATGGCATGAATAGGAGTGGTTCTGACTTCGACTTTGCTTCTTTGATTGATCGGGGTCCCAATGCCTTAGACATATCTTTGGCTACCTCATTTGATGGGAAAAACTTGTGTTATCACAAGAACACTGGAAAACCATAAAATAGACCCGAAACGGGCCAAAGTAACCAAAATGGCACGAGATAGAGCAGTTGAGTGAATACTCGCTATTCCGCCCTAAAAACCATGTCTTAGACAAAGAAATGTTGCTTGAATGGGGCTGAAAATCACGTTAAACTGAGTGTCATCACTAGTCAACCGAACTTGAGTCTCAACCCGTTTGGTTGGGCGGGGATGTTACACCGACAACCACAACAACAAGGGAGTTTCCAAGACCAACCTCCTTACAACATCGGGGCCAACCAGAACCAGAATAATGGACCATCTAGGTCATTTCCAGAGCAGAAGTCAGCTCATCAATCCGGAGGAGTATACCAACCGCCTCACCGGATTCAGGGTAACTATGGAACAACACCTGGTAATCGCCAGAATCAATATTCCAATAATAGTTACCAAGGACCTCCTGGATTCACCGGAGGACAGCAACCTCCGAGAGCTACATCAGGGAACAGTAGAGAGAGCGATGTTGACAAGAAACTCGACCTCATCATAACAAGTGTCGACAAGCATGAAGAAAAATTCAAAGCTCAAGCCGCCTTGAATCAAGGTCAAATAGCTCAATTTCAAAGGATGGAAGATCAACTCAGCAAAATCACTAACCTCCGGGATGAACATGTTCAAGATATATCCACCAGAAGTGGCAAGCAGTTAGCTAGACCAATAGCTCCCGATCCGGTCATGGTTCCAGATGCCATCGCCATTGATATCCCAGAGATCAAGGAAGAGGAAGACAAGGAAGAAAAGGAGGTGACTGCCCCGCCTCCTCCAACAAAGCCAATTTCCGTGCCACCTCTTGTCCCTACCATCCGAGCATCCCTTTTCTTAAAGCCTTGCTAAACAAATCCAAGGATCACGACACTCAATACAAGAAATGGTTCTCAATCTTGAAGAACACATAAATCAAGATTCCAGTTACCGATGCTGTCTAGATGATACCACAAGTCAGGAAAGTAATGAAGGATCTGGCGAAGAACAAAAAGAAGGAAGGAAGAGGCATCTTCTGTCTCCCTTGATGAGGAATGCTCCACCGCTCATTGCTACCCCCCAGCTAAGAGCTCCGATCCTGGTCCTTTTACCTTGCCTTGCATTATAAACGGAATTAAAATTGATCGTAGCTTGGTTGATTTAGGTGAATCTATAAATGTCATGCCCACTTGCCTGTAAGAAAAACTGAATCTAGGTGAATTACACCCTAGTATGATGCAGTTGTGTTTGCTGACAAATCCATCAAGTCACCTAGTGGATTAATAGAAGATGTGGTTGTCCGTTGTGGACCCTTCACTATTCTTGTTGACTTTGTCGTCATAGATACCCGAGAGGAGGATGTTACTCTTCTCCTAGGCCGACCTTTTATGGCAATATCTGGCATGACTATTAATGTCCCTAACGAATCGTTAACATTAAAGGTTGGAAAGGACAGTGTAACATTCTGTCTCAAAGACGGTATGAAATACATTCCTAAGGGAAAGCACATTGTTTATCTATTGAAACTGTGGAGTTGGCCTCGATCAATTCCGTTACTAATGTCACTCCAAGTGTTTCTTCAATGATAGCTGCTATAGGTGCTGAACTGGTGAAAAACCAGAAGAATAAGCCTCCGGCACAGAGCCAAAGAAGAAGGAGGAACCAAAAGCATCCTCTTCTAAATAGCCGCAAAAAAAAATCCCGGCGAAGTAAAGAAGAAGAGTGCGAAGAAGACCAAGATGGTGTGGAAACCAATCACTCAGCCACCCTCTACCGAGCCAATTCCTCCGTCGCCTTCTACCAAGCCACCGTAGAAGGATGCGCCTTCGAGAGACCTCTTTGGGCCATTTAAAGTCACCGGACACCTTGATATGACCCGGCCCAGCTGCCCTAGTACCCGCCGGTACACCTACACCCCACCAAGGTCACCTGTCCGAGGCAGAACCCTAGGGCCATACAAGAAGCGTGTAAAATCAAGGGCAGGCCACCTACAAGCCCTCAAGCCAAGGTATGAGATGAAATATAGGCTAAGGCCTCCCCCTGCAGGTAGGAGAGCTCAGAAGGAAGAAATGCCTTTCCAGGCCATGCTGTTGGCCGAGTGTAGAAACCCTAGGGTTGAGGGTAAGCCCCAGCCGGATCCTGACCTAATCTCCAAGGGCCCAGAAGATGAAGCACACTCTGGAGACCCTCTAGAGGCATTCCTGGAGTACAGGAACAGGAGGGTGATGCTACAGTTTTAGCGGTATCAAATAACTAATCTACCGAAGTAGACTAGATCGTATTCCACAGGGTTTCTACTAATCGACTACTCAAAGAAACTAGCAAATTACTCAGGTTTAAACACTTAGTGCGTGTTGTGAGTTCCACGACTTCTAATCTAATGAACAAAGGAAAATAAAAGACAGAAAAGTAAAAGGTTGACTAACGAGAAGATAGACGAACTTAGATTCCGAATCCCCCTTAGATCACCAGAGCATTGGCAATCGACAGATCAGCGGTTTTCAATTCTAATTCAATCGGTTTCTATACACCACCATAACTCCTTACCCTTAGGTTTAAGACTAGCGAACGTTCGCTCTATCCGATCTAACTACCAAGATTAACTAGCCGCCCGGGTACGGTCGCCTCTCGCAACGACTTAACTTAATTGGTGCAATTACTAACGATTTATGAGTTACTCTTGCAGTGGATTAACCCTAACCGGTTCCTACGAAAGGCACACTCCAATTATAAGGTTAACTGGTTGAATTGATGTTTTAAAGAGAGGCGAGCGTTCGCTTCTATCCTCAACTTAACAAGAATCTAAACTAGGTGATCAAGGAAGATAAGTTTATGCGCCAAAGCAGGAAGATGTCTGACGACTAACCCTAGCTTGCAAAAACCTAATCTAGGCGATCAATCAGAGAAGAAACATAAACAATCATGAACAAAACAACCATGCAAAGAGAAACTGATTAAACTTTGAATCTAATTACCGCCGATCCGTGACCGCTTTAAAGCCTGGGTCACTTATGGTTCTTCTAATCAAAGCTCTACAAGTTTAGCTACTCATAATGATAACAGAAGAATCAAAGGCAACAAAGAAGATCATCATACAGAGGAAGAACATATAAGAACTGAAAAACCTAATTCTGACGACTCCCGCGAAGCTTCAATCTCCTGGATCTTCAACTTTAAGCTCTGAGTTCTCCGAGGTGGAAGGATCGCGTCACGATCTCTCCACGGATCTTCGAACTCTCTAAACTCTATCTATCGACCTTAGAGTCGGCTGACTCTCAAAAGTCTGATTTGTGAAAAGATGAATAATGATTTTTTTTGGGCCGCCGGTTTAAGTATTCATACTTAAACCCTAAGTCGTCGGATTTGTGAAGGAATTTTTGCCGAAAACCTAAGGGTGTTTTCGCCGAAAATTCCTTTGTAAATTGCTGCTTCCGTCAGCTGATTTCTTCATAACTATTCGGCGAAAACTTTATAGTATTTTCGCCGAAAACTTCAGTGTAATTCAGCTCATTCCGCCTGTGGGTTTTTTGAAGGTATTTTCGCCGAAAACTTCACAGTGTTTTCAGTGAAAACATTGTGCTGGGCAGTTGGATCTTCGGTTCTGACTCTGGTTTGATTTTTGGTTCGCTCCGGTTCACTCCTTGAGGTCTTGAACACATCCGTGGCTACATAAATGATGGCAAAAACCCGTGCTTTCACAAAAACACTAGAAAACCATCAAATAGACCCAAAAAGGGCCAAAGTAACCAAATCGGTGGGAAATAGGGTAGTTGAGTGAATATTTGCTATTTTACCCCTAAAACCACGTTTCAAGCAAGGAAATGTCGCTTAAATGAGGTTGATAATCACGTCAAATCGAGTGTCATCAAAATACCCCACACTTAAGCTTTTGCTTGTCCTCAAGCAAACTGAACTAGAACACACTCAAATTCATAAATGACACAAGATTAAACCGAGATTCAATTCTAACAATTTGGTTTAGACTGTTCCACGTAGAAAAAATGACCTACACATGCAAGAACATCAACCAAACAAGTTTTCGATCTCACTGTTTTCTGCACACTTCAAGTAGTAGTTTCAATAAAGCTCGTTTCTTGGCAAAACAATTAATCATGATTAACCAACTACGATAACATCAATTCTAATAAAAAAGACTTTAAGCTCTAGCCATGATGTGGACGCGGAGGTAGGAAAAGTGACGTGGCTATTGACTCGACTTCATCCTTTTCTAGATCTGCATGTTACATGTTCTAGCTAGGACCGATTTAAACAACAATTTATTTCAAGTTTCAAACTTCTTCCATTTAATTTATTTACTGCATACTAGTGCTCGATACCAAACACTTCACTTAGGTGTTGGACCTGCCTAGCTCACAGTATTTGTGCTTATGCTAGTGCTCAACCCGAACACTTCACTTAGGTGTCGGGCTTGCCTAGCTTTATTTTCAGCACTTTAAAGAACTTTATATTATTTGAACAACTCAATTAGTTGATTTAACAATTTAGCCACTTGGTCCTAGCTAGTTATAACTTTTTACACAAGATTTCGAATCGGATTTTCGTCTAATCTCAAGCCACAATCACAGGTGATCAAATATGGAGTGAAAAACATGGAAGAAGCTAGCATTTATCATCTTAGAACAGTGTTATCGAGCTTTGTGATTAACAAGCAAAACAATTTAATTAATTCATATTTCAACTACCGAAGTGATTTATGATCTGTTCTGACCTAGACTCATTTAATATCAGTTTCGACACGTTGGTTACAGGTTCTAAGTGGAACAGTCTAGACATCATTGTCCAAAATTGAAGTCAATTTAACATCACAAGTCAAGAATTGAGCAATTCTATGCTAGAGAAGTTTCAGATTTGAACCACAGAATCATAGATAGCAAGCAAGATCATGCATAATCCTAGAATCCTACCCCACACTTAAACGGTTCTGTGTCCTCACAGAACTAATCTAGAGTAGAGAGATACGAAGAACCTGGAAGGTGATGGTTGGTGTAGGGGATGAACACGGAGAGTCCGGAGCAGAGCGGAGTAGCTACTCGAGTTCCTACAAAAACAAAAACAAAAAAATCAAAAGGATACCGGGACAAGTGTCCCGGATCCACACATAATAAAGGTGGATCGGGATCCGAAAAGAAGAAAGAAAAGAAATGGAAAGGATAGAAACAACCTGATCATTGTTCTGAGGGTGGGGGGTTTGATTTTCGCGAAAACAAATACCTAAGGGGGCCTTAAATACCGGTGAAAAAAAGCACATTTTTGGCAAAAAAGCTGAAGAATTTTCGGCGAAAATCTCAGTTGGAATGAAGAAATGTTTTCTGCGAAAAGGTGGGATTTTCGGTCGAGAAGTAGAAACAGGAGAACACGTCGGTTTTAAACACATATTTTTGGTGAAAATATGGGTGAATTTTCGCCGAAAATATTCTTGAAAATGGTCGGTAGCAGTTTTTTTTTTTGAAGAGGGGTTTTAAAACAGAACGACTCAAAATGAAAATAATTGACTCCAGCCGTGGGTTGCCTCCCACGAAGCGCTCTTGCTTAACGTCCTTGAGCCGGACGGTACCTGTTAGGGTCCCCAACTTAGGAGTTCCTTGAAGTCAATCGTCTTCTTCAAGGACAGCGGTTGATTGCCATGTAGCACTCCAGAAGGGTGATGCAGCTGGTAGTGCTCCAATAGATTGCGATTCTGGTTGGATGACCAGTTCTTCTCGAATTCTCCTTCTGGAGGAGGAAAGAGGTAGTACGGCGTGGCATGGTCAATGAGCTCCATCTTCTCCACTTGATGCTCATCAAGAGGTCTCTCGGGATCGAGTGTGTATACTTCCAAATCCTTGACGTCTTTGATTCCCACGTGCTCGTCTCTGGCTTGATCTATAGGTTGGCTTGGCAGAAGCTCAATTGAGGATATCTCATCGATTTCTTCGTGCTCCTCTTCAGCTTCAACTTCAAGATGGATTGGCTCTATGTCTTCATCAACCGCCACCGCCAAGGATTCTTCATCAGATGCTTCTAGCTCGCAATAGTTATGGGTGAGATTTTCATGTTCATCTTCGTACGGCTCTTGAGCATCTTCTTCCATTGGTGGATTTGGTTGCTCGAGCTCGACATCCACCATGTTACGAGCTTGTAGCTTTGAAAGGAGATCATCCAAGGCGGATTCTACTCTTGCCGTCTGTTGTCAATGCTGATGAGCCGGTATATACACATCTTGGTGATTTTGTTGGTGGTGTGTAGCTTCTAGCTCTTCCTCGAAATGCTCATGAGCATCTTCTCCCTTCAATTGCACTAGTCGCTTAAGCGCAGCGTTCAATGCATCAACAGTATCATAGATTGACTGGAGGTTCTCGATCGCGGCTTGGGTGCTTGCCATCCATTGTTGATGCTCATAAGTGTGTAAATCCATCTCTTGGGAGTCTTCGAGATATGGTGCTTCATTGATGTGCCACACTAGGTACCGGTCATCCCACCTGTAATCCTGCATAATCAAAACTCAAGAGCACTACCCAGGTAAATCATGGAAATATGGAGGGAAAATAAATGGTAAAGCGGAAAGGTAGAAGAATAATTTTCCAACTCTTCTTTCAAACAATTAGAAGAGTCCCCGGCAACGGCGCCAATTTGATGCTGCAGTTTTAGCGGTATCAAATAACTAATCTACAGAAGTAGACTAGATCGTATTCCACAGGGTTTCTACTAATCGACTACTCAAAGAAACTGGCAAATTACTCAGGTTTAAACACTTAGTGCGTGGTGTGAGTTCCACGACTTCTAATCTAATGAACAAAGGAAAATAAAAGACAGAAAAGTAAAAGGTTGACTAATGAGAAGATAGACGAACTTAGATTCCGAATCCACCTTAGATCACCAGAGCATTGGCAATCAATTGATCAGCGATTTTCAATTCTAATTCAATCGGTTTCTATACACCACCATAACTCCTTACCCTTAGGTTTAAGACTGGCGAACGTTCACTCTATCCGATCTAACTACCAAGATTAACTAGCCGCCCGGGTACGGTCTCCTCTCGCAACGACTTAACTTAATTGGTGCAATTACTAACGATTTATGAGTTACTCTTGCAGTGGACTAACCCTAACCAGTTCCTACGAAAGGCACACTCCAATTATAAGGGTAACTAGTTGAATTGATGTTTTAAAGAGAGGCGAGCGTTCGCTTCTATCCTCAACTTAACAAGAATCTAAACTAGGTGATCAAGGAAGATAAGTTTATGCGCCAAAGCAGGAAGATGTCTGGCGACTAACCCTAGCTTGCAAAAACCTAATCTAGGCGATAAATCAGAGAAGAAACATAAACAATCAAAAACAAAACAACCATGCAAAGAGAAACTGATTGAACTTCGAATCTAATTACCGCCGATCCGTGACCGCTTTAAAGCCCTGGGTCACTTAGGGTTCATCTAATCTAAGCTCTACAAGTTTAGCTACTCATAATGATAACAGAAGAATCAAAGGCATCAAAGAAGATCATCATACAGAGGAAGAACAGATAAGAACTGAAAAACCTAATTCTGACGACTCCCGCAAAGCTTCAATCTCCTAGATCTTCAACTTTAAGCTCCGAGTTCTCCGAAGTGGAAGGATGGCGTTACGATCTCTCCACGGATCTTCGAACTCTCTAAACTCTATCTATCGACCCTAGAGTCGGCTGACTCTCAAAAGTCTGATTTGTGAAAAGATGAATAATGATTTTTTTGGGCCGCCGGTTTAAGTATTTATACTTAAACCCTAAGTCGCTGGATTCGTGAAGGAATTTTCGCCGAAAACCTAAGGGAGTTTTCGCCGAAAATTCCTTTGTAAATTGCTGCTTCCGTCGGCTGATTTCTTCATAACTATTCGGCAAAAACTTTATAGTATTTTCGCCGAAAACTTCAGTGTAATTCAGCTCATTCCGCTTTTGGGTTTTCTGAAGGTATTTTTGCCGAAAACTTCATAGTGTTTTCGGCGAAAACATTGTGCTGGGCAGTTGGATCTTCGGTTCTGACTCTGGTTTGATTTCTGGTTCGCTCTGGTTCACTCCTTGAGGTCTTGAGCACATCCGTGGCTACATAAATGATGGCAAAAACCTGTGCTTTCACAAAAACACTAGAAAACCATCAAATAGACCCAAAAGGGCCAAAGTAACCAAATCGGTGGGAAATAGGGTAGATGAGTGAATATTCGCTATTTTACCCCTAAAACCACGTTTCAAGCAAGGAAATGTCACTTAAATGAGGCTGATAATCACGTCAAATCGAGTGTCATCAGAGGGCTCAAGAGTATCTGACCAAGAAGGGATGGCCACCGAAGATTGACCTAGAGACAAGTCCTGAGAAGAATAAGAGCCCCTGGTTCCAAAGCACCACGTTTGGCCCGACCTTAGTCCATGAGAGCCACATAGGGTCCTACTTAAGGAGATGTACGAAGCTAGGAGAGGAAGCCCCAAGCAGAAATGAAGAAGTTCCCAAACCGGCCCCGTCCCGAGCCCTAGACCGAAAGTCGGGCCGATCGGGCCTAATTTATGAGGCTAGCCACCATGTGGCCCGAGCCTTTTGGCAAGCTCCTACACCCTAGACTAGCCCGGAGCATCAGGCCCCAAGGCCCGACGAAGGCCCGCCGTTTGAAGAAGAAGAAGCCCGGAGTCGAGCAAAGGCCCGGCCCGAGACCGGGGGACCACCGAGTCCTAGTCCCACCCGGACTAGGAAACCCTAAAACCATCGGATTAGGGTTTTAGGAGTTTTAGTCCTATTTGAGTTGTATTTTTCAGATTTAAGACTATTTAATTATTTTTCCTTTTTAGTAGGATTATTTAGGGGTTTTAGGATTCTATTTAGGAATATGACTTTTTATTCTATTCTTATTTGGGAATTAGACTTTAGGGAGGAGAGCTTGTTCCCTCACCTATATATAGAGGCCGCCGGCCACCCATTGTAGGCAAACTTTTATGAAAAAACAACCCCCTTTGATAGAACTTTGTTCTTGAAACCCTTATTGTATCTGCATGTTGCGATACTGAAGGATCGACTTATCATCAAGAGCATCCATCTCTTGGCGTGGCGTCTACGACTTGATACTTCTGGTTCTTAGCTGTTATATAGCTAGCGGGTCAAAGTCCTCCTCCGCCCCCAGTTCTCGATGGTTCTACCTCGTTGCACGATCTCAACTTGCGGTGTTCAAGGGTCGTCTGCGCACGGTTGCAGCGGTTCACATCAGTTGGTATCAGAGCACGGTTCAGCTCACGGACCACAATCTATCCCAGTCTCTAAGTTCACCTGGATTCATATCCTTTTTACTGCTTTCTAGAAAAATAGCTTCGAAAATTCCCTTCTATTTCAATTCTTGTTTCAGTTTCGAGTTGTAAGAAAAAGAAAAGAAAGCAAGGCCACCTTGCCACGTTATTTTCTTTCATTGTAAGTTTATTTCTAAGAAGAGGGGATAGAAAATTGCTTCCGTTTGCGAGTACTAACCATGGCAGACAAGAGATTAGCCAACATGGAAGGCCATCTTCAGAACCTTGGAGCTACCATGGCCGCCGTCCAAGAAACCCTAGCCAGGCTTCAAGCCGGGAGAGGACGAGATGAGCACCGAGAAGACAGCCCCGAAGGCCTGGACCGACGAGCCCGAAGGCTAGCTCAGGAGATTGACGATGACTTGAGCAACCTCAAGCTCACCGTGCCTAAGTTTGCCGGCAAGTACAATGCCGACGAGTACTTGGATTGGGAGAGAAGTATGGAGGACTTCCTTGAATGCCATCACTATTCTGAACGGAAATATGTAATCCTCGCCACCCTTGAATTCACTGACTATGCTGCTCTATGGTGGAGCCAGTTCAATAGCCGAGTCCAAAGAGATGGGAAGACCCTATCGAGTCATGGAGAGATCTCAAGAGAGTCATGAGGAAGAAGTTCGTTCCTGGAACTTACATCCGAGACCTATACACATCCCTCTGGAACTTAAAGCAAGGCACCATGTCTGTGGAGCAATACACCAAGGAGATCGAGATGTTGGTAACCAGACTCGACCTCAGAGAAGAGCCCGAAGCAAAGATAGCCCGTTTGTGGGTGGGCTACACCCCGAGATCATGCATCAAGTCAACCTACTTAACTATGTTGACTACGAGGATCTCAAGGCCCTAGTTAACCGCGTGGAGAGAGAGTTGAAGAGTGGTTACACGAGGAGATCAGTCAATGCCCCATGGAAGCCCGAACAGCCCCAAGGCTCAAGCTCACGGCCAAACCCTAACCCTAGTTGCACGATCTCAACTTGCAGTGTTCAAGGGTCGTCTGCCCACGGTTGCAGCGGTTCACATCACACCTTCCTGACGGACGAACCGAATTGAGTCATGGCAATGCGAAGCGATTTTTCCTTACCAGAGGTAAACCGAAGCTATACTTTATCGACTCTGACGCGAGCGTGAAGGAAATCCTGAGTTGGGACGCCTCTTGATCGCCATCCAGGTATTATCCGGCTCAAGGACGTTAAGCAAGAGCGCTTCGCGGGAGGCAACACACGGCTGGAGTCAGTTTTTGATTTTTGAGTCAGTTCTCATGTCTAGAGTCGATTCGGGGGAGCCAAAAGTGTCATTTGTGGTTTCTTAAATTTTTGTGTGTGTGTGTCATGTGTTCTCGGTTCAGTTCCAATTTATTTGGTATTTTTCCTATTTTTTATTTTTTTTATTTTTTTCAAAGTTGCGTTGCCGGTGTTTTCGAAAAATCTATTTTAACTGTCAGGTCAGTTGTTTTGCCAAAAAATTTCAAAGTTTCGTTGAGAACTTTGGTTTTAAACCCACTGCCTTCTGTCCCTATTTTGGACAAACTTCTCGTTGAAAACTTTTCCTAAATCCGGTGCGTTTTGAGTCTTCTATTTTAACAGTTTTAAAAGAAGTTTTTAGCGAAAACTTTAATAGTTTTCGGCGAAAACTTTAGTCAAAATTTTAAAATCCCCCTTATCCTTTCGATCGTACCTACCCCATTTCCTCAGTTTTCGTCGAAACCAACCCAAAACCTTCGTCGCCGCCATTCGTGTTTTCCGCTCACCACCATTTTTCACTCTCGACACTACCGACCGCTACCGTCGCACCATTCCCCTCCCTGTGCCGATCCTTTCCCCACCTAGATCGTCCGAATCGGAGCTCTATAGCTTCGGTTCCACTCGAAACTCCACCGCTCGAGTTTTTGCTATTTTTAGTGTTTTTCGTCTATTTTCTGCAATCATGTCTTCAAACTTAGTTGTTGGGTTTTCAATTTCAAATCTTTTGACATATTGTTTGTTGAATTTCGTTGAACTTGATTTCGGTTAACTTTTCGGTCTACCTTGATTTGCGTGCCTGCTGTTTCGGTGTGAATTTTGATGAATTGTTTGAACCTTTGTGATCTAGACTGCTTAGGGAGTATTGTGCCATGATTTGATAATTATTGAACTTCATTTTCCATGCTTAATTGCCAAATTAGTTGGAGAGTTGACTTTCTTTCGAATGTCGGTTTGACCTTGAATCCTTGATGTCATTTTGCTATCCCGATAGTTCCTATGCATGCCTTATGATCAATTATGGTTACCAGATGTTAAATTAGCTTACTCCCACTCGATTTCCCTGGTTTCTTTATGAAATTGAGTTTTCGACCAAGTGTGGGGTAAGCTGCCGGTTTGACTAATCTGGTTTTCTGTTTTTGACAACTTTTAGGAACATGGGTAAGAGGCCGAGAGTTAGCGGTGCAGGATCATCTTCCACCACACCAGACATCGGAGCTGGTGCCAGTGCCCTTGCCCCTATCACCCCCGCTCTTGCCGGTCCTCTTCCGCCCAACCCCAACCGTCACGGGGTTCATCGTTTCATCGCCGAACTTCTAGACTACTACTTTGACCGCTACTGGAGGGTTTGAAATGTCACTCCAGCCGACGTTGCACCTCTCTCCATGGAGTCTGTCCAGGAGCATGACTAAGAGTGGCACGACAACCTCCACCACTACCTCACCGCGGTGGGACTTCTTGAGCTCACCACCATCGCCGATAACTTTCCACATGTTGCTCTCCAGGAGTTCTGGAGCACATTCAAGCTCGACACTCGCAAGAACAGGGCGCGCTCAAAGGTGATCACCTTCCATCTTGCTGGCTAGAGGTGGGAGCACACATACGATGAGTTCGTCCACTACCTCGGCATTCCAGCCGAGCACTACACCGGTCACCACCACGGATGGGAGGACAACAAGGTGAAGGGCCCGATATACGATGCACTCTGGAGCCACATCACCGGACAGCCGGGCGTCAAGCCTGCCCACAAGAACTACATCAGTATGGTCTCTCACCCTCTCTTCCGATTTATTCATTACGTTTGGCGTCATTCTTTATTTTATGCTCCAGAGAAGAACCGCCACCACATAGCCACCGATGAGCTACTCCTCTTCAGGGCCATCCATTAGGGCTATCCTCTCCATCCGGGTTTGGTTCTCGCCCGCTTATTCAACCAGAAGATTAGCTCTAACAAGCTCCCGCCTTTCCTCTTTTGCGGTGCTTTCATTAGCGGTCTCATTACCGGCCTCGGGCTCTCTGCTTCTTGGGAGCCTTAGGTCCCACGCGTTCCGGTGCATACCATTGGAGGAGATCTTGCGGTGGAGTACGATCTCAAACTGGCCATCAAGCCAGTGGTGTACGTTCCAACCCCCATCCTTGAGGACCACAAGGTAGAGGAAGAAGAAGAGGAGGAGCCCCAACAGCTGCTGGAGTTCCATTACTAGGAGCCTCCACCAGAGCCTCAGGTGCATCAACAGCAGATGCCACCCCAGTACTCCGACGAGTAAGGTCAGATGCTGACCCGTATGGACCAGTGGCAGACAAACTTCTCCTCTGGTTCTCACTAGTGGCAGAAGGACCGAGTGGCGTTCGAGGATAGAGTCACTTCCTGGAAGGCCGAGCAGAACACCAGATGGATCATCACTCAGTGTCATAACGCGGAGGAGGCAGCGGCGCGACGTGCTTTGCTCGATCATTTCCACATTCCACCACCCCCACCCCCACCTGAGGGTCAGTGATCAGGTCGTATCCCTTTCCTTTCTTTTTATTTATTCTTTTTAGATTTCGATCCAAGTTCTTTTTGTATGGATCTGGGACACTTGTCCCGGTTTCCTTTTGATCTTTTGTTGGTTTTGTTTTGTAGGAACCTTTGTAGCTACTCCGCTCCACTCCGGACACTCTGTTTTCATCCCCTACACCGACCATCTCGTTCCAGGTTCTTCGTATCTCTCTATCCTAATTTAGTCTTGTGAGGACACAGAACTGTCTAAGTGTGGGGTAGGATTTAGAATTTGCATGATCTTGTGTGATTTTCTGTGATTTTGTGGCATATTCCATTCCTCTAGCATAGAATTGCTCGGTTCTTGACTTGTGATGTTAAATTGTCTTTCAATCTTTCATAATGATGCTTAGAGTGCTTAACCTAGAACCTGTAACCAACTTGCCTGCATTGATGCTAAATTTATTGGTCAGAAGAGAAATTTTTATCACACTTGTAGTATTTCACTTTGATTGCATGAAAATGACCGAATTCGATTAGCAAACCAATTTGTGAGTTTTTGATCCATTGCACATAACTTGCAGTTTCAATTCTTTTTGAGTGGCTTTCTCGTACCTTGAATGACTTAGAATTTTCATGAGACCTATTCGAGATCACACGATGACACGAGTTCTAGGAGGATAGAGGCACCTAGATTCAGCTACTTAAGCCATAAAGCCAACCCAACGATAATTCCCTTAGGTGTAAACCCTTGAGCTTGGCCCTTCTTTTGGTTCGTTATACATTACAACCATTTCCCATGTTTTTCATCACCCCGTTGGTCCCCTGTGGTAGTAGTTCTAAATTAGCCTACCGAAAGTCGGTTTGTGGTAACAAACTATACCCTTTAAATAGGTGGTCTTAGCTATTATGTCCAAACGTGTAAACCCCTCTAGCAACTAAAAAATCTGCGATGAAGGTATGAAGTACATGTTTATCAAATAACTACAGAGCTAAAAGCTAAGTAGATCATATTCCAAGGGCAGATTACTCAGGTTTAACACGTTGTGCGTGGTGTGAGTTCCAAGACTTCTAATTCTAGAAAGTGCAAGGAAATTAAAAATGAAATTAAAAGACAGAATGAAAGATTGGTTGACTTCACAAAGACGACAGACAAGCTTAGATTTCGAATCCCCATTAGTTCAACAGAGCATTGGCAATCGACAAATCAGCGGATTTCAATTCTCATTCAATCAATTCTAAGACAACACCATAACTCTCGACCCTTAGTTTTAAGACTGGCGAACGTTCGCTCTATCCGATCTAGCTACCAAGATTAATCAGTCCCCTGGGTACGGTTGCCTCTCGCAACGACTAAACTAACTGGTGGAATTACTAACGATTTATGAGTTACTCTTGCAGTGGATTAACCCTAACTGGTTCCTACGAAAGGCACACTCCAATGAATAGGTTAATTGTTCTATTTGATGTTTTAAAGTAAGGCGTGCGTTCGCTTCTATCCTTAGCTGAACAAGAATGTAATCTAGGTGATCAATCTAGACAAGAAGCATAAACAACGAAGAAAAAATCAAACATGAAAGAGAAACTGATTGAACTTTGAATCTAATCACCGCCGATCCGTGACACTTTAAAGCCCTGGGTCACCTAGGGTTCATCTAGTCTAAGCTCTACGAGTTTAGCTACTCATGTTCATAACGACATAATCAAAGAAAGAAACAGAGTTCATCATGAAAAGATAGAACAGATAGAAACTGTAAAACCTAATTAAGACGACTCTGGCAAAGCTTCGCTCTCCGGTAATCTTCAATCCTAACTCCGAGTCTCCAAGGTCAAGGGATGGCGTCACGATCTCTTCCTGGCTCTTCGAACTCTAAAAACTCTGCTCTCTCGAACTCCTTCGGTCTCGAACTCATGAAAGTTCTTAATTATGATATATCTCCCTATGTTTGCGCTGGTTTAAGTATTTATACTTAACCCTAAATCGGCAGATTTGTGAAGGATTTTTTGGCGAAAACTTGATGAGTTTTCGCCGAAAACTTAGTGTAAATGGAGGCTTTCGTCGGCTGATTCTCCTGTGATTTCCGGACTTAGAGTTTTTGGCAAAAACTCATACTTCTCGCCGAAAACTTCTCTTTGTAAACTCTGCCGATTTCTTCTGGAGTTTTCGCCGAAAACCTAAGAGTTTTCGCGAAAATGTAGTGTAAATCGGGGCAGGATTTCTGTTGAGTTGATTGACTTCTTGGATTGGTTCCGATGCAGTTCCTTGAGGTTCAATGCCTTAGACAGGTCCTTGGCTACTATATTTGACGGCAAAAACCTGTGCTAACATGAAAACACTAGAAAACCATCAAATAGACCCGAACGGGCCAAGGTAACACAAATGGCACGAGAGAGAGCAGTTGAGTGAATATTCGCTATTCTGCCCTAAAAACCATGTCTTAAGCAAGGAAATGTCGCTTAAATGAGGCTGATAAGCACGTCAAATCGAGTGTCATCAAAATACCCCACACTTAAGCTTTTGCTTGTCCTCAAGCAAACTGAAGAGAACACGCTCACGTTCACAACTGATAAGATCGATTAAATTGAAGTTCAAGCACACACAATGAATTATTAGACCGATAATTCCTAGAACAAGAATCCTAACATGCATACTAATCAACCAAACAACCTGGTCTCACTAAAGACTGCACACGACACGTAGTAGTAACCAATCATGCATGAATTTGACTTGACCGACCAGACTCCTCACATAGACAATATTTAGTACAAGGGGAAAAACTCTCACTCTCTATGTTTAAGGACGTGTTTATGCTCTCAATCATTTCCTGTTACTAAATTCTGTCGTAAGTTTGCAATTCGACCACATCTCCACCACTGTGACAACACGAGGAACTAGTCAAGAAGGACTTCCCTACTAGGACTATAAAGAATTCTACACTATAAGGGTTTATAATGAGATGGATGATGGGAATGTATGATGATGGCTTTACTGCGGTGCAGCTTTCGACTAACTTCCCTCGAATCTAGCCTATGGCTTCCTACCGTCTAACCAGACATGGGTGGAATAGTGTACGCTCGTCCTATGATACACTCAAGCAACCTAGCACTTTATTTTCTTTTCACACACATTTTTTCTGAATTTTCTTTTGACTTCATTCTTCCAAATGTAGGGGGAAGAACGTTATTGAACTAAAACTTGAAACTTTTGAACTTTTCTTCTTGTTTTTTGCTTTTCGAAATTTTTTTCTTTATTTTCTTCTTTTTCTATTTTTTTTGTGCCGATTCTTTCTTTTAGTTACTAGAGGGGTTTACACGTTGGACATAATAGCTAAGACCACATGTTTAATGGCTATAGGCAGGTTACCACAAACCGACTTCCGGTAGGCTAATCTAGAACTACAACCACTAGGGGATCAACAGGGAATGAAGAATGGGGATTGGCTGTAATGTATATCGAACCGAATGAATAGGCCAAGCTCAAGGGTTAAAACCTAATGGATTTAACGTTAGGTAGGCTATCTGGCTTAGTAGCTGAATCTAGGTGCCCCTATCATTCTAGACCTCGTGTCATCGTGTGGTCTTGAGTAGGTCTCACGCAAATTCTAACTCATTCAAGCAAACAGAAAATCACTCAAAAAGAATTGAAATTGCAAGTTACGTGCAATGGATCAAAAGCTCACATTTGGTTTGCTAGTCGGATTCGGTCATTTTCATGCAATCAATGGAGACAAACTACAAGTGTGATTTTCAAAAATCTATTACTGACCAGGCAATTTAGCATCAAAATATACACGTTGGTTTTCAGTTTCTAGGTTAAGCAGTGTAAGCATCAATATGACAGATTGAACAACAACTTAACATCAAAAATCAAGAACCGAGCAATTCTAATGCTAGAGAAACTGGAAAGGAACCACGGAACACACAAAAACACAATCAAGGGCAATAAAGTTCATGCAAGGTTCTCTAGCATCCTACCCCACACTTAAATCGTTTTGTGTCCTCGCAGGACTAAAACTAGAGTTGAGAGTGGAATAGAAGAACCTGGACCGAGATGGTTGGTGTAGGGGATGAACACGGATCCTCGGAGCGGAGGGAATCTACCGAAGCGAAGGGGAGAGTGGTAGACCCTAAGCAAAGGGAATCTCCCAAACTACCTGCAAAACAAAAACAAATGAAAGATAAAAAAGGAAACCGGACAAGTGTCCCGGATCCACACAGAAACATGTTGGATCGAAATCCGAAAAGAAGAAATAAAAATAAGGGACAAGGAAGAGGATACAACCCGTTTACTGCTGGTCAGGTGTATCGGGAGGGGGAATGTGGAGGGCGTCGTTGACCTGCCGCTGCCACGCCAGCTGCGCCTCATATCTCTCGTCAGTGCGGCGCATGTGCTGCTGCATAATAACCAATCTGGCATCCTGAGTGGCGGTGTATGTGATTCGCCACTCCTAGAGTCGCTCGTAGAGCTCTACAATATCTGCGGGATGCGGTCGGTGCTGAGGATGAGGCGCCTGGAATGGATCAGGAAGGGGCGGCTGGTACTGGTATGCATACCCTGCCTGCTGCTATGGCGAGGGTATATGATCATCAAATTCCGGCTCCGGTGGAGGAAACTGCTCCTCGGAATCATCTTCTTCCTCCGATTCTTCCTCGTGTTGGAGAGGAGGAGCTGCTGATGAGCCCAACAAACCCTGGACCCGACCTGAGCCTCCATTTACCCGAAGCCAGACCAAGGCCTTCCGACAGAAACTTCACGCCTACATAAAGTCCTGGAGTAAAGAAGGGCATGAAGAGGATGCTGATCGATTCATCAAGGAAGGCTACACTCTCTTGGAGGTTCAAAAAGACATCAGGACACATCCGGAGCAGGGCCCGAGCAGGAACAGCAGGAACACAAAGACCGCGGGCCAAGACCAGCCGGAGCCCGACCGAGCCAAGCCCGCCGGCCCGCCACTGAAGCCCAACCGGCCCACGCCACCGAAGCCCAACTGGCCAAAGCCGTCGATCACCGCCAGATTAGGGGTTTTGACCTAATTAGGTCTTTCATTCGATATTAAAGAATTCAACTATTATTTTATATTTTATTCCTTTTTAGTAGGATTGTTTAGGCGTGTTAGGACCCTAATTAGGATTAGGAGTCTTTATTTTATTCTTATTTAGGAAGTAGTGTTTAGGGAGGAGAGCTTGTTCCCTCACCTATATATAGAGGCCGCCGACCACCCTTTCAGAACACAACTTTTGAAATCAATAAACTTTTGTTAGAACATACGTTCTCTTCCCTTCAAGCCTTTGCTTGTTGTTGCATTGCTTAAGGTCGACTTATCGTCAGAAGCATCCATCTTCTAAAGTGGCGTCTACGACTTGATACTTCTGGTTCCTAGCTGCTATATAGCTAGCGGGTCAAAGTCCTCATCCGCCCCCGGTTCCCGACGGTTCTACCTTCTTGCACGATCTCAACTTGCGGTGTTCAAGGGTCGTCTGCCCACGGTTGCAGCGGTTCACATCAGTTGGTATCAGAGCACGATTTAGCTCACGGACCACAATCTATCCCAGTCTCCAGGTTTACCTGGATTCATATCCTTTTACTGCTTTCTAGAAATAGCTTCAAAAAATCCCTATTGTTTCAATTTCTGTATTCAGTTATTTTAAAGTGTAAGGCAAAGAAAAATCGGTGGCCATCATACCATCGACAAAAACCTAAGTCGAGATCAGGAAAAAGAAAAGAAAAAGTGGTCAAAAGAAAATATAAAGACCCAACTAAAAAGAGGCCACCCTTGCCGAGATAGTAAGATCAATCCTAAGAAGAGGGGATAGAAGATAGGCTTTCGTTGCCCGACCCCAACACCGAGAGCACCCACCGCCGAGGATAAATCTCAAGGACCAGACGGAGAGCTCACCAAGCCCTAGCTACAAGGGAAACCCTAGAAGCTCAAGTCGTGACACCCACACGCTGGTAAGTCTATCCTCAAAGCTTTGAAGAAACTTGCAACTGCTTGAAGCTGAATTGTTTATGTTCTACTGTGTTCAACTAACCTTCTAAATGAATATTCTATGTTGTGTAGGGCTAAGCGTGCAGTCAGGCACTGAAGCTCTAACAGACATAGACTCCTTTCTGCCATGGTTAGTGTAACAAACGAACACCCAAAACTTTTTTTCCAATATGATTTTCTAATACTCTCTTTTCTAAGACTCGATAAACAACAACTTAGGGGCTAAAAGTAGGGTCGTGGCTCGGTTAACAACACAAGCAACAGAAGCTAGTCTATCCCCTCTTCTTAAACACACTATTACTACGAAAAATAAAGAACTTGGCAAGGGTGGCCTTGCTTGATTTTATGTTTTCTTACTTCTTTTGATATTTTCTTTGATGGATTTGATGGCCACCAGCTTTTCTTTGCCTTACAATAGAGACTCAAAACAAGAACTAAAATAGATGAAGATTTTCGAAATATTTTCTAAACAAAAAAAAAAGTAAAGGGATATGAATCCAAGAATAAACCTGGAGACTGGGATAGATGTGGTCCTTGTGCTTGCTCCTAGCAACAAGATGAACCTTTGGAACTGGGGATGGAAGAGGACTTTGACCCGCTAGCTATAAACGAGCTAGGAACCAGAAGTATCAAGTCGAGGGCGCCACTTCAAGAGGAGGATACTGTTGATGATAAGCCGATCCTTCAGTATCGCAACATGCAAATACAATAAGGGGTTTCAAGAAAAAAGTTCTATAAAAGGGAGTTTATTTCAAAAGGGTTCGTGAATACAAAGGGTGGCCGGCAGCCTCCTTATATAGGTGAGGGAACAAGCTCTCCTCCCTATAGACTACTTCCTAAATAAGAATAAAATAAAGAAATAATAAAAAGAGTCCTAATTAGAATACTAAAGAGGACTTAAACTAATCCTAATCTAGACTAAAAAGAAGGTAAATTCGGACTCCAATCCTACAAGGGAAAAGAATCCTACGTAAACAAGAACTCCTAACTTGGGAGCCAAGTTTCCCCAAAAACAGCCTAAACGGGTTCTGGAATTATTGGCCGAATAAATACCAAAAAAATTCCTAAAATTCTGATCTTTTGCAGATCCGTAGTAGATTCCATTGGCTACAACTTTCATGTTGGATATCAGCCCAAATTCTGTCTCCAAGTAGCCCATATTCGTCAATCCTTGTCGGACTAAGAATCTGTCCAGAAATCCGGGTTTGGCCCTTGTTCACTTTAGTTCTGGGCCGTAGCTTCTTAGTCGTGGGCTGAAATCTTGGCTCTCCTACAAGGTTGGATTATCCTTGATTCTCTCTTCTTGGATCAGGCTCAGGTGGTGGCCTGATCACAGCTCCTTGCTTGGCCTTCCTCGGATCAGCATCCGGGCTCCATTTAGTGATGCTTAGGCCATGCATCACTAGAACTTGCTTTAGCCCTAACTTCTTCAATACTCCTCCGAATTGAGCTCCATTTGTTGGAGGGTGCTCCTGAGTCTTTAAGCTATCCAAGGCTGCTGGAAGTTCCCAAAAGGCACGAGCCAATTGTTGGTTGGGCCAAAAGTGCTCCTCTGTGGCATCCTGGGTCGGGGCCACCTCTGATGTTGGGTCTAGCTCTCGGCCTTCTTTAAATCTGTCCGAGCCTTTTGACTTCTGTCTGGGCCAGGATTTCAAGGATGCCTCTTGAGTATGTTGAAATGCTAGTTGGACTCTAAAACTCGTGGGACTCGGTATGGGGCCTAGACTTGGTGCTAGGCTTGGCCCAGGGTCCGGGTCGGGGCTCGGTGTCAGCATCAGCTCCTGGCGGGTCATTAGCCTGACTCTGACAGGGGTAGGATCTAGCCTTGGTGCCTGGTTGAGGATAAACATCCTCCCAGGTGCATATTGTAGCTCCAGGGCTTGGGCTCTTCTAGGCTCCGGGGGTGGTGCTGGCGTAGGTCTGGTGCCGGTGTACCCTCGGCCCGGCATCAGTGGTGGGGCCGGATCGGCATCAGTTGTGTCCAAGCCGGGCTTGGTGGCTAGGATCACATCAAGAACCTCCCGCTCACATTGCCTCCTAGATGAACAATGTGAGTGAATTTATTTATGCTAGCAATTAACTTATAATTTCACACTACTTAATTAACTATATTAACTAGTTGTTTCATTGTTGATTGTAGCAGCCTTGGGATGCCCCCGTATACCAGAACCAGACCCAAAACCAGAACCAGAACACGGGGAATCAGTAGGATGTCTCCTCTTTCTTTGGATGTTTTGTATTTCAAGATGTTGTGTCATATTTATACATTTATTTGGATGTGTTGTATTAGTTTGATAAACTAGTTTGTTGTTTCATGTGTTGTAGTTTGATTATGAACTTAGTTTGTGTTGTAACATATGACACAACAGGCCTGCGACTAAGTTACTCCTTTGTCGCAGGCATGCCCGCGACTAAATTCAACTGGGCCTGTGACTATAGTACATTTTTTTGTAGTGCATCCACACTTACAATATCCCAGCTATGTTTGAAGAACATTGCACTATACCCATCAGGACCAGGGGCTTTTTCATTTGATATGCTGAACAGAGCATCCTTAATCTGTTTGTCTGAAACTGGCTCAATCAATCTCATCTTCTACTGATCATCAAGTTTCTTCTTAATGATAGTAGTAATCTCCTCTACATTCACATGCTGACTTTCACTAACTCTTATTGATCGCAAAGCAAAAAAAAAAAAAAAAAACAATTCTTCCATAATCATTGAGCATTGAATTAGGTAAAGGGTCGGGCACGACAATGTAGTATAGGAGGAATCTATTAAACTAGTAGAAAAGAGGGAGAAATAGTACCTACCATAATCCTTGAGTATTGATGAATATTTATTATTGCAATATAATCATTCAAACTTTATTAAGGTCCACCATAAAAAATAGTTCTTCCCGTAGGTAGAACATATCCTACATCAATTATGTTATACCTCTCACTAGTGTGATAAAGAGTACATGATGAAGGATTGTAATCAGTTTCATAATTATCATTTATCATGATAATGGACTTAGCATAACAATCATAAAAAAGACCATGGTTAGGTAAATGTCCAAAACCCATTGGCGGTGGGGTAGTGCCCGTCGGACTATAAACTTCACCTCCCCATTCTATTAATCTGTAGAATCTGCCAAATTTGTAAATATCTTTTTGGGCCAATATCCCATAGTTGTGTTGTCCAATCGAAGCACCAAAGACCAATCACCAGTTTTGGCATCCTTCCAAAATAGAATAAGTCATTTTAGACTTTAGAAAATAAATATATTAATTAAATAACCGAATTTAATTGAGGGCATGAAAACGTATTCGTCATTGTCTTTAGTTTACCTTCGCTATATAAAAGTCTGTCTCATACACGTTGTGTACTCCGATAACAGTATATGGTTTAAGTAGTAGATCTAGAGGTAATTTCGTAGTTGTGATACAAAACCGGGACAATATGTGTTGTAACAATGTGAATCTTTGGTCTGAATCATATATAAAAAAATAAAATGTTAGGGCACAATACAATGATTCAATATTAAAAATAAAAAATTTACTTAAAAATTATAATAATATGTATATGTAGCAAATGAAAAAAATTATCTATTGAATTTAAGTTGTGATAGTGAATCATTTTATATATAATTGTTTTATTTTTTGACACCATATTGGACTTACATTAGTGTATATAAAGAGTCGAGTTTCATTGTCTGAATATAGATTTGGATTAACCTACAAACCAAAAAGGAGAATCAATTAGAATTATATTTAACATTTTTAAACACAATTATAATACGTGAAAGTACTTACCATTAATCCAACAACAATATTGTCATCACCATTTCGAACAACCATTCGACTAGAGCTATATTGCATATTCTGAACTACAGGATGATATACAGTAGTGGTCATTGCACTACCATAGTACTTTTTTTTCCCACTTGTTCTCAACAGAGCAACCTGTGAAAAAAAATTATTGTAAGGGTTTGTGATATTCTCATTTACTTAGAAGTGTATTAGTTATAAACATGCTAGTCTACTCTTTAAATTATTTGTATCTATATTAGTAATTTTTATTTCAATTAATTTATTTGATTATCACTTAAAATAAAGGAAATATGACAAGTTTAAAATTTGGCCATTGTCAAAAACTAGATTATACATGTTATGGAAATTTCTACGGTGACAACACTTTTTTTTCAACATAACAACATTATAATTAGTACCTAAAATTAATTAATCAAGTACCTATTATGAAAACTAGTACTTGGAAATTCAAATTACATACCTAATATGAAAAAAAATTGGTACCTAAAATTAAAACTCAGGTACCTACTATGAAGAAATCTGTATCTTAAGCTAAAAAATTAGCACATATTATTGTTGTTATGGTGACAAACAAAAAAGGCCTTGATATCATAGTAAATCTTATTCGTTATATATGAATTTAGATAATAGTTTATTATACCTAAGTTTTCATAAACATACGTGTTATCGTTGATGACCTCTAGTGTTGGCACTAACTTATACTAGTTGTTGGTCGACTCATTTACTAGCTTAATGTTTTTTTAATTAGAAATATAAAAAATTATTGTTACTTGAAACATTGTTTTAACAATGATGCAAAATATGTAAAATTAAGAGTTGTTTTTATACTTTACAATAATTGTATGTGTTGGTTTGATGGAAAAGTTTTCTAATTTCTAAATTAGGAGGTTTTGTTTCATAATTTTTTTTGGATAAAGTAAAAGGAACAAAAATAAATATAGAAAAGTAACATTAAATGTCTAAAATAAAAAGTTGGATAGAGAATCTTTTAGTTAAAAAGATAACCTTTTATGTATCACAAATTAATGATATAATTATATTTTAGTGATGACTTGTGCAAATATCTAATTTTTGCATGCATAGAATCACAAAATTTAATAGTTTTAGTGATAATTAAAGTATAATTTTTTATGTTCTAAGATGTATTGCATAAAATAATTTAAATAAAACAAACAAACAAATCAATTAGCATAAACAAAATCAATAATTTTATCAAGAATAACAATAAAATGTTCACATGTTTGCCTTTCTGATCAATACAGTAATAACTAACCACCCCAATTTTCCTTCTAAAGTCGTAAATTATTATTTTTATCATAATTAAGAAATTAGAAAAAGGTTCACGGGTTATTCTACTAAATTTATGGAGATGAGTTGATTTAAAAATGATGATGTGTCCATTTAAAGAACTAATTTATGCATATATGTATTTGTAGATGTATATATGCATAACACTCATACATGGCTTTAAAAAACACTGATTTGTGCCTTTATATTTTAAAACACATAATTCCAATGAAATTCACTTTATTTTTTAATATTATAAGTATATAATATAAAGAAATCCAAATTGTTTGATATTCGACAATAGTGAAACGAATATGATTAATTGTTTAAATTATATAGATAGTTTTTTTAAGAAATCTATTATTGGTTTAAGTACAACTTTTAAGAAGAAGTACGGGAGACATAGATTGATGTGCGACCCGTTGGTCAGTGTAGCGACCGATTAGCTAAATTTTCATATATTTTAATTACTAATAAACTAAGTTAATTATTATAATATGATAATTTATTAAAATTAATAAATTTGATGTGTTGTTATAAATGATAAGTTTTGTTCAATTTTCTCTTAAGCTTGATTACCTACACAAAAAATGAAGAACTAATATTTAAATATTTTAAAATATTAATATAATTTATTTATTAATAACCTTTAATTGAGATTTTTCTACTGCTAAAATAATATTTTGAAAACTTTTTAATGATCTAGATCTTTACAATCTAATCCTAAACTTTTTGTCGTTTACTTTCTTAGTAAGGTAATTTCACCAAAGTGTCAATTTTTAAAAATCCTATTACCCGTTTAATAACGTTTTGAATTGACTTACAAAACTACCAATTTTTGTGAAAAAACGTGCAAATTTGTCCAATTTGAAGACAAAAATGGGCCAATTTAATCAATCAAACCAATTGAAGTTCTAACCATCAAACCCTCTATTTTTCCCTAGTAAGGGAGAACTAGCCTAGATGGTGAAACGACACATAAAGTTGGTAAACAAATCTCATGCTTCCTATACAAATCCAACTATGTAATTTGGTCACTGAAATTTATGTCTACAATGAAAAGTACCTGATGTTGCAGTTTTTGCAGTATCAAATAATTAATCTACCAAGGTAGACTAGATCGTATTCTACTCGAGGTCTCTTCTTCTTGTCTACTCAAATATGTTGGCAAATCACTCAAGTTTGAACAAGTTGTGCGTGGTGTGAGTTACACGACTTCTAATCTAATAAAGCAGGAAAATAAAAGACAGATAGATTAAAAGGTTGACTAACGAGAAGATAAACGAGCTTAGATTTCGAATACCCCTTAGATCACCAAGGCAACGACAATCACAAGACCATCGATTTTCAATTCTAATTCAATCAATTTCTATACACCACCATAACTCCTTACCCTTAGGTTTAAGACTGGCGAACGTTCGCTCTATCCGATCTAGCTACCAAGATTAATTAGTCACCCGGGTACGGTCGCCTCTCGCAACGACTTAACTAACTGGTGGAATTACTGACGATTTATGAGTTATTCTTGCAGTGGATTAACCCTAATTGGTTCCTACGAAAGGCACACTCCAATGAATAGGTTAATTGGTTGAATTGATGTTTTAAAGAGAGGCGAGCGTTCGCTTCTATCCTCAGCTTAACAAGAATCTAAACTAGGTGATCAAGGAAGACAAGTTTATGACCCAAAGCAGGGAAGTTGTCTGGCGACTAACCCTAGCTTGCATAAACCTAATCTAGGCGACCAACTAGAAGAGAAACACAAACAATGAAGAACAAAACAACCATGCAGAGAGAAACTGATTGAACTTTGAATCTAATTACCGCCGATCGGTGACCGCTTTAAAGCCCTGGGTCACTTAGGGTTCATCTAATCTAAACTCTACAAGTTTAGCTACTCATAACGATAACAGAAGAATCAAAGGCAATAAAGGAAATCATCATACAGAGGAAGAACAGATAAGAACATAAAAACCTAATTCTGACGACTCCGACGAAGCTTCGATCTTCTGGATCTTCAACTTTAAGCTCTGAGCTCTCCGAGGTGGAAGGATGGCGTCACGATCTCTCCACGGATCTTCGAACTCTCTAAACTCTATCTATCGACCCTAAGGTCGTGGCTAATTAGCCAAAATTTGTGTGTATCTAATCTGGCTTCAAAAAGTCTATATATAACCCCAGAAACCCTTTACAAGTTGGAAAAGGCTGAAAATTAGGGTTTCTGCCCGGATTTTCAAAGGAATTTTCGCCGAAACCACCAGATTTTCGCCGAAAATGTTAGTTAAAAACCAGCTTCAACTTGTTTTGATGATTCCCGCTCCGTTTGAACTCTGATTTGGTCCCCGTTTGAAGCGCTAGAATCGTGAGAGTGTCCTATATAATGTGATAACCTGGAGGCTCAACATAGAAGCTCACAAAAAGGGTAAAAATAGCCAATAAATGGACAATGTATGCACTAGGAGCCTAGAATTATATAATAAACACATTTTCACCAAATATTCATCAGAATGGCATCAAAGGGGCATGAAATGTCGATTAAATGGGGATGAAAATCACGTCAAATCGAGTGTCATCAATACCCCACACTTAAGCTTTTGCTTGTCCTCAAGCAAACTGAACTAGAACACACTCAAATTCACAAATGACACGAGATTAAACTGAGATTCAATTCTAACAATTTGGTTTAGACTATTCCACGTAGAAAAAAGTGACCTACACATGCAAGAACATCAACCAAACAAGTTTTTGATCTCACTAATTTCTGCACACTTCAAGTAGTGGTTTTAACAAAGCTCGTTTCTTGGCAAAACAATTAATCATAATTAACCGACTACGATAACACCAATTCTAATCGAAAAGACTTTAAGCTTTAGCCATGATGTGGATGTAGAGGTAGGAAAAGTGACGTGGCTATCGACTCGACTTCATCCATTTTTAGATCTGTACGTTACATGTTCTAGCTAGGACCGATTTAAACAACAATTTATTTCAAGTTTCAGCTTCTTCCTTCAATTTATTTATTGCATACTAGTGCTCGATACCAAACACTTCACTTAGGTGTTGGACCTGCCTAGCTCACAGTATTTGTGCCTATGCTAGTGCTCAACCCGAACACTTCACTTAGGTGTCGGGCTTGCCTAGCTTTGATTTTCAGCACTTTAAAGAACTTAAAATTGATTTGAACACTCAATTTACTTGATTTAACCATTTAGCCACTTGACCCTAGCTAGTTATAACTTTTTACACAAGATTTCGAATTGGATTTCCATCTAATCTCAAGCCACAATCACAGGTGAACAAATATGGAGTGAAAAACATGGGAGAAACTAGCATTTATCATCTTAAAACGGTGTTATCGAGCTTTGTTATTAACAAGTCAATTGATTCAAGTTTCAACTACAGAAGTGATTTGTGATCTGTTATGACCTAGACTCATTTGATATCAGTGCCAACATGTTGGTTACAAGTTCTAAGTGGAACAGTCTAGACGTCATCGTTCAAAAATTGAAGTCAATTTAACATCACAAGTCAAGAATTGAGCAATTCTATGCTAGAGAAATTCAAAATTGAACCACGAAATCATAGAAAATCAAGCAAGATCATGCATAATCCTAGCATCCTACCCCACACTTAAACCGTTCTGTGTCCTCACAGGACTAAACTAGAGTAGAGAGATACGAAGAACCTAGAAGGTGATGGTCGGTGTAGCGGATGAGCACGGAGAGTCCGGGGTGGAGCGGAGTAGCTACTCAAGTTCCTACAAAAACAAAAACAACAAAAAGATCAAAAGGATACCGGACAAGTGCCCCGGATAGACACATAATAAAAGTCGAACAAAGACGGTTAGGGGAATTTTTGAAAATATTTTGACTCTCTTTTTGAAAAGGTTTTCGAAAATTTTCTGACCCAACTAAAGTTTTCGCCGAAAACTGGTGAAGTTTTCGGCGAAAACTACTTTGAAAACAAAGACAGACGACTTAACTAAACATTTCGCCGAAAACTTCTAAAGTTTTCGGTGAAAACTATTTCAAAAATAGAAACAGACTCAAATAGACTAAACATTTCGCCGAAAACTTCTAAAGTTTTCGGCGAAAACAACTTTGAAAACCCACTGGAAAACAGACTTGAACAAACTAAAGTTTTCGCCGAAAACTCCTTAGATTTTTCGGCGAAAATTTGACCTGACACAGAAAATTAAAACAGACGAAAATAAAAGAAAACTGACATTTTGGCTCCCCAAAACCGACTCGAACGACGAAAAAAACTGACTCAATAATTCAAAAATGGACTCCAGCCGTGGGTTGCCTCCCACGAAGCGCTCTCTTGAGCCGGACGGTACCTGTTAGGGACCCCAACTTAGGAGTTCCTTGAAGTCAATCGCCTTCTTCAAGGCCAGCGGTTGAGTGCCATGTAGCACTGCAGCAGGGTGATGTAGCAGGTAGTGCTCTAGTAGATCGCGATCTTGGTTGGATGACCAGTTCTTCTCGAATTCTCCTACTGGAGGAGGAAAGAGGTAGTACGGCGCGACATGGTCAATGAGGTCCATCTTCTCTACCTGATGATCATCCAGAGGTCTTTTGGGATCGAGTATGTAAACTTCTAAATCCATGACCTTGTTGCTTTCCACGTGCTCGTCTCTGGCTTGATCTACAGGTTGACTCGGCGGAAGTCTAGGTGAGGGTATCTCCTCAATCTCTGTATGCTCCTCTTCGGCTTCAACTTCAAGATAGGTGAATTCCATGCTTTCAAGATAAACGAGCTTAACGCCTTCATCAGCCACCACCGCCAAGGATTCTTCATCGGATTCCTCCAGCTCATAATAGTCATGGACGGGCTCATCTTTTTCTTCGAACAGCTCTTGAGCGTCTTCTATCATTAACTGCTTTGGTTGCTCGAGCTTGATGTCCGTCGTGAGATGAGCTTGTAATATTATAGAGATATTATCCAAGGCGGATAGGGTTCTCGACGAGCATTGTTGATGTTCATGAGCTTGTAGAATGATCTCTTCGTTATCTCTAGCGCCACTTTGATGTGCTTGTCGGTGTATCTCTTGGTAACCTTGTAGCATTGAAGAGATCTTATCAAAGAGGGAGTCAAATCTCGCCGTTTGTTGTTGTTGTTGATGTAGCATTTCTCGATAATCATCGGGATATGGTGCTTCACTGATGTACCGCTCTCGGTACCGGTCATCCCACCTGTTACCCTGCATAATCAAAACTAAGAAGCACTACCCAGGTAAATCATGAAAATATGGAGGAAAATAAATGGTGAGGCAGAAAGGTAGAAGAATAATTTACCAACTCTTCTTTCAAACAATTAGAAGAGTCCCCGGCAACGGCGCCAATTTGATGCTGCAGTTTTAGCGGTATCAAATAACTAATCTACCAAGGTAGACTAGATCGTATTCTACTCGAGGTCTCTTCTTCTTGTCTACTCAAATATGTTGGCAAATTACTCGATTTAAACAAGTTGTGCGTGGTGTGAGTTCCGCGACTTCTAATCTAATAAACAAAGGAAAAATAAAAGACAGAAAAATTAAAAGGTTGACTAACAGGACGATAGACGAGCTTAGATGTCGAATCCCCCTTAGATTACCAAGGCAACGACAATCACAAGACCAGCGGATTTCGATTCTCATTCAATCAATTTCTATACACCACCATAACTCCTTACCCTTAGGTTTAAGACTGGCGAACGTTCGCTCTATCCGATCTAGCTACCAAGATTAATTAGTCGCCCGCGTACGGTCGCCTCTCGCAACGACTTGACTTAATTGGTGGAATTACTAACGATTTATGAGTTACTCTTGCAGTGGATTAACCCTAATTGGTTCCTATGAAATGCACACTCCAATGATTAGGTTAATTGGTTGAATTGATGTTTTAAAGAGAGGCGAGCATTTGCTTCTATTCTCAACTTAACAAGAATCTAAACTAGGTGATCAAGGAAGACAAGTTTATGCGCCAAAGCAGGGAAGCTGTCTGGCGACTGCATAAACCTAATCTAGGCGATCAACTAGAGAAGAAACATAAATAGTGAAGAACAAAACAACCATGCAAAGAGAAACTGATTGAACTTTGAATCTAATTACCGCCAATCCGTGACCGCTTTAAAGCCCTGGTCACTTAGGGTTCATCTAATCTAAGCTCCACAAGTTCAGCTACTCATAACGATAACAGAAGAATCAAAGGCAACAAAAGAAATCATCATACAGAGGAAGAACAGATAAGAACTGAAAAACCTAATTCTGACGACTCCGGCGAAGCTTCGATGTCCTGGATCTTCAACTTTAAGCTCCGAGCTCTCCGAGGTGGAAGGATGGCATCACAATCTCTCCACGGATCTTCGAACTCTCTAAACTCTATCTATCGACCCTAAGGTCGTGGCTAATCTGCCAAAATTTGTGTGTATCTAATCTGGGTTCAAAAAGTCTATATATAACCCCAGAAACCCTTTACAAGTTGGAAAAGGCTGAAAATTAAGCTTTCTGCCCGGATTTTCAAAGGAATTTTCGCCGAAAACACCATATTTTCGCCGAAAATGTTAGTTAAAAACCAGCTCCAACTTGTTTCGATGATTCCCGCTACGTTTGAACTCCGATTTTGTCCCCGTTTGAAGCGCTGGACTCGTGAGAGAGTCCTCTATAATGTGGTAACCTGGAGGCTCAACATAAAAGCTCACAAAAAGGGTAAAAATAGCCAATAAATGGACAATGTATGCACTAGGAGCCTAGAATTACATGATAAACACATTTTCACCAAATATTCATCCGAACGGCATCAAAGGGGCTTGAAATGTCGCTTAAATAGGGATAAAAATCACGTCAAATCGAGTGTCATCACACATCCAAACACATACAATCATTCTATGTGAGTTATTAGGCGCCAAGGAGTTTTCCACACCACCACCGCCGGCCATCACATCCACATATCCCGTAGGATCTTTCCGTCATGGGGAGATAACACGACGCATCCCCCGGGGGATCCTTCCTCCACGGAGCTATCACGACGCATCCCATAGGGATCCTTACTTAACGGAGATCTCAACCACCATGACTCCACGTCATGGGATTCACCCTAGTGAATCAGACTCAACTCAACAGTATCTCGTGTGTGGTAGTGTGGGCTCCTTCCGGTTCTACTTTCACGTATAATTCACAATTCATACTGTTCAAACACGACACATCCATACACAATATCACATCACACATGAAATCCACTTTCCAATCACAATCCACCATCCGCTTCCACAGTTCCTTAACCTGTCCATAACACGTACTCATACAACACTACACACAAAGAGTGATCGGCTAGCTCACCGCCACCCCCACCTGCAAGTACAGAGGTAGCCGTGTCATGAGTCTAGGAACCACTCACATGTTCCTCTGTTTCAGAACGACCGCACATCGGCAAGGCCATTCTCCTGTAACCACAATCTGACAAACAACATATCGAATCATTTGCATCCATTTCCCCAATTCCGCCCTGTCACTCATTTCTAAGTCAATCCATTATGCATTTCACTTCTTACCATTTCCCCAAACCCAACAATCAACAATAGTCAAACAACAAACAGACCTAACACATTTCACAGCACAATTTACCCCTTTTACACTCATCAATTTCATGCAAGTCCTAGCTTCCATCTAAGCCGAAATTAGAACTCCTCACGCTGCCCAACACTACCTAACAATGCTAATCCCTCACCTAGAATAGAAGATGAGGCTCTAATCGTCTTCTAGTTCCTCAGAAACTCGGTTTCCCCAACTCCAAACTCGTAGCCTAACCTTCCTCACTGACCGCGACCTACACCCAGAAACCAGGAATTGAAGTTAGCGATCTCTTCTCCTTGTCGCTACAAACTCATAGAAACAACTGGAACTCAATTCCGACCTCTACAGCTCCCGGAATCAGCCTTTAAAGATAGCTCGAAGTTGGTTCGTCAATGGTCCTTCGTGGAGAGAGAAAGGAATAAGAAGTTATGGATTTCCGTGTGGAATCCAGCTTTTATTGTCAGGTAACGATACATGGCGTGTATTCGTGCAGAATCTGTCTTTTATTGTCTGGTCACGATACACGGCGTGTATCACATATACATGGCGTGTATCAGCACTAGCCAATTTTGACGAGCTCCTGTAACTTTGATAGTTAAGGTACATGGCGTGTATTGTGAATACACGACGTGTATTGTGAATACACGACGTGTATTGTGATACACGACGTGTATCACACTACACGGCCGTGTACTCTACACTGCACCATCAACCCACTTGTATCCTCAACCCGACCTAAACCCGAACGTCCTAGACCTTAATGGGACCTCCATGGAGCTGATTCCAGCACTCTAGTCAACCGAGCTTGAGTTCCAAACTGCTTGGTTGGGTGGGGATGTTACAGTCTCACAATTAGGTTTCCAAAAACCCTATTTATAGAATTCCACCTACTGGGTCGGCGTGTAATTGGCGTGTAACTGGCGTACACGCCGATTACACGCCATCCACACACCATCTGCATGTCAGGTTTCGCTGACTGCTACGCTAGCTCATTTTCCTTCCTTAGCGTAGCGTTGTAATTATGCTAACCCTACCTAGCGTAGCATTAAAACTTCATAACTTGATATCTTGAGCGTCTAGATTCCGATTTGAGCACCGTTTGAACCTGTGGCTTCACATCGACGTTATCTAAGTAATGGTATGACCTGAAAACTCATAAAAACGTGTTGGAAAATGTGAAAATGGACCATAAAGGTCCCGAGAGGCTAATTGAGATGAATAATCATAAAGTTGACCAAAACCATCCAAATAACAACATTAACGCTCAAATACCACTCGATTACGTATCAAATATGGGGGGGATAAAAAGTAACATATTTCTATCCATCAATATACCCGAAACTTGAATGTTGTTTGTCCTCAAGCAAAACTTAAAACAACAAATGCACCTATGCATGCATGTACACATCAAGAACATCATGAATCGTGAACCAATGTAAACGGTATCTTAGAACTCAATGAACTAGGATATTAAGCTCAAACAATCACTTTAAACCGGGCAACATCCTGAAAGTAAAAGAGGAACTAGATCGAGTCAGGCTAATGACCAACCGACTTAGAATTTGCAAGACCATACTACCTTTTATAAATTTACTCTAGGACTCACCCGACTCTCACTAAATAAGGGATAAAAACTCAGAATTATCAATTTAAGCACTTTTCTTTTTGCCTTAACATGAACTTTCAGTGATTGGTTGTGAATACTACCAAGTTTGGAGCAGCTTGAAACCTTTGGAATTTTGCGTTATCCTAAACCCCAACGACGATCGGGAGTGGGTTAGAAGAAGAATGCCACATTAAGACTTCCCGTTGGGACTATAACAATGGGCAGGGACGTATGTCATCTCGTACATTAACCCACAACAGACACCTTTTTACATTTTTAACGCGCACTTTAGCACAAAAAATTTTCTTTGGGATCCCTTATCTAAACTAGACATGACATCATGCTAGCGATTTTGACAGAAGAATAGAATAAGCATTGCAAAAATTCATGTCAATCATTCACTAATCCGATTAAAGTAGGTTCCTAGACTACTAATGTAATGAAATTACGAGTGATGGACATTCCACGGTTCTCACACATTTCACAAAGCAAGGAAACCACACCGATTTCATCAAACAATTCAAGAACATGGAAATTTTCACAAGGAATTATGCAATGTAGAAGTCAAAGGAATGAGGTGAAACGGGAAAGCAGTGATAGAATGCGAAAAAATCACCTAAAATTGGCCACAATCACCACCCATTTTAGTCAAGTTCACGGTATAAATCTATCCCGGTCATGCATATCCTACCCACACTTAAAACATGACAGCGTCCTCATTGGACAAGCTACAATCTAAGACGAAGTAGGAGAAAAGAGAAGATGATGCTGGGAAAAAGAAGTGCGTTCACAGTGAAATCTGGAAGGACCAAACTGTTGCTTAGTTTCTTTTCGCTCTTGGTGTTCCCTTTCTTTTAATATCATCATAATCATAATACAATCATCCCAAAGGAGTTTCCAAAGAAAAAGAAAAGAAAAGCAAAGTAAACGAGGATACGCAAGGAGTGCCTCCCAAGAGCGCTCTTTGTTTTACGTCTTTGAGATAGACGATACCTGAATTGTTATGCACTGAAACTTAACACCTCTTTGATCGCCATTGGTTTCATCAAGTTTGGCATTTGAGGGTTAAGTAGCATCAACAACGAGTGGCGAAATAACTTACGGATGATGGTAGTGCTCCTTCTACCTCCCCTTAGCGTTCTACTAACCTTGTGCATGGGAGTTTGAGGGGCGGGGGGAAGAAAGAATGGAGAGTCACCTCCAATGGCCTCAATAATCTCTAAATTCCCTATGGAAATGGAGATGGCTTTGGACAGTTGTTGTTAAGGCTCCTCAATCGTCTTGTCATCGACTTTGGCTGTGATACTCTTATTATCAATTTCTTGACACAAGAACTTCATCACAAGACCAGAGCCTTGGAGAGCTTCAAATTGATTTGCAGGAGATGCAACCGAGAAGCTTTCATTGAAAATAAAGTGCCGAATGGTTTCCACCACCTTGCTTGGGGGAGTCACCTTTTCCTTAGGATGTCGTCCTAAAAATTCAGCAAGCTCCCTTTCTGCAAGCACCTCTTCCTCTGGTTGAAGCTCATCTTCCAACATGGTGGTCGAGACCTCATGAACTTCACACTCAGCATCTGCCTCAAGAGGTTCCGTTGGTCCAGAGTTCACCTCCTCAACCATGATCTCCTCGTTACTACGAAAGAAGTCTCCCGTGAGCAACCCGATCTTTCAAAAATTGCATTTGATGCTTCAACTTGTTGGAACATCAATCTTCGTCCTCCCTTTGCTTAGCTCATTCATTTTCAAACCACGCTTCATATCTTTCAACAGAATGATCATCGTTGGAGATATCCTGGTGGTAGTGTTATAATGGAGTTTCTTTAAAGGTTAGCTGTAAGTACTAGTATGGTCGGTAAGGCTCATCTTGGCTCCACCATTGGTCGCCTCCACTATAGTCCTGCATGAATGCACAAACACGAACTACCAAAGTAAAAGTGGATCCATGAGAAGAAGAAAAGAGAACAAGAAACTCAAATAGGAAGAACAAAAAATTAAAGGGTGGAACACAAAAACTCAAAACGTTTCAGACCAAACAAAGAAGTCCCCGCCAACGGCACCAAAATTTGATCATCGCAGAAAGAATGACCAAAGATACCTAGGTTTTGGCCAGGGTATGGGTCTTTAGGTTTGGCTTACTCAGTTCTAAGAGAGGTGTTCGAATTGGTAGAACAAACAAAACACATACACTTTTTAATCACACAATCTCAAGACAAGGCTGGCTCAAGCTATAACGAACTAAGTCAAGCACGGGTTCAAAGAGCATGGAAGTAGGGGTTTGACTAACAATTGTTCAAAGCACGCACAAAGACAAAACACAGGTTGGATGAAATGGGAGAGAGATAAGGGCCTAGCAAGTTTTCCCTTTCTAGTTCATGAATCAGGATCACACAACTTTGGACTAAAACAGTTCTAACAAGCCAAATAAGATCTTTCAACACAACATCGACACGAATCCTAAGCTCATTGGGTAAAGACAAATAGGACTCAACATTAACCATTAAAAAGGGCATTGGTAACCATTTACATTGAAAGTAGAATGTGCACAAGGTGTTCAATGAAATGATTTTAGGTCTTTACACCTAAAAAGTCATAGCTAACATGCTCTCTTTCGAGTTATGATGCAGCTAAGATCAATCCTATGCATAGAAAGGAAATGCAATACTCCAGGAATCAAAACTTGAATCAAGGCATTACTAAGTCACACAACAATCCTAATCGTGCACCTTTGTCACAGAAACAAGAAACAGAAGATGAAGAACACATATGTCTTAATCACATTTGAACTTGAATTAAACTATGACATCCTAGAAAATCCTACATCGACAAAGCACAAGGGAGATTCATGAGCTATGTGGAATAGTTCAACCTTAACTAACATGACGCATTTTGGAGCGTAGTGGTGGGGGTTTGATCTTAAGAGGAGGAGGTCATGGGTTCAAATCCCACCAACACCTAAAAAAAATCCGTGAGGGTTGGGCCCAAAGTGGACAATATCTTGTCAGAAAAGGTTGGAATGTTACATAAACTGAAAAAAAGGAGTGTAATCAATCATCAACCCCCTTAACTAACATTACACGTTTTGGGCGTAGTGGTGGGGGTTTGATCTTGAGAGGAGGAGGTCATGGGTTCAAATCCCACCAACACCCAAAAACAAATCCGTGAGGGCTGGGCCCAAAGTGGACAATATCTTATTAGAAAAGGTTGGGATGTTACATAAACCGAAATAAATAAAAAACATAGGAGTTTAATCAATCATCAACCCCCTTAAGGTTCCACTTAGTGAACCCTAGGGGGTTTAGTTACAACAGTACATAATGAAGATCTGAGAAATATGACCTAGAAAGAAAGAGATGAAAAGTTCCATCGATTTCTTCGTGTCCGGATGAATCTTGATCTTCATCTACTGTTTCTGTGATGTGGGAAATGAAGGATGATGATGGGTAGATGATTTTGGGACTCCGAGAGGTATTTATAGGTGCTAGAGGTTGGGAGTGTTCATCAAAATGAGATGGGAACAAACTGTGGCCAAGTCTTGCCATTAGGTTTCCAAAAACCCTATTTATAGAATTCTGCCCAGTGGGTCTGTGTGTAATCGGCGTGTAACTAGCATGCATGCTGATTGCGTGCCATCTGCACGCCAAGTCTCTCTGACGCTACGCTAGGTCCTTTTCCATCCTTAGTGTAGCGTTGTAATTACGCTAATCCTACCTAGTGTAGTGTTAAACTTTACAACTTGATATCTTGAGCGTCTGAACTCCGATTTGAGCACCGTTTGAACCTATGAATCCATATCAACGTTATCTAAGAAATGTTATAAATTGAAAACTCAAAAAACACCTTGGAAATGTCAAAATAGACCATAAAGGTTTCAAGTGGCTAATTGAGACGAATAATTGTAAAGTTGATCAAAACCATCCACATAGCAACATTAATGCTCAATTACCACTAGATTGCATATCAAATATGGGGGATAAAACATAACATATTTCTATCCATCAAAATACCCCACACTTGAATGATTCTTGTCCTCAAGCAAAATTCAAACGAACAAATGCACCTATGCAAGCATGTACACATCAAGAACATCATGAATCGTGAACTAATATGATATTATTACACGTATTTTGAGCATACAATTAACCTAAGGATTCACCGTATTTGATCTCAGAGTGCCATGGTTTGAATGCTTTTTGAGTCATTTTACTTAATTTGCATTTTTGTTGCCCCGAGGTTACTTGTGGCCCCTTTTGATGTGCTTTCTAGTTGCTTTTATGCACTTTTCTGACCAGGACGTGACAGTAGAGATGACAAAGAGTCCATAGGATCAAACGGGAGCTTAATTGGAGTTCAAGAGAGAGATAGAGCCGTTGCAAGTTTGAGCAAAGTGCAAGTCAAGACTTCTCGGCGAAAAGTTATACATTCTCGCCGAGAATGCATTCACAAATAGAAGGCCAAATTCTTGTCGAGCACCGGGCTGAGGTTTTCAAAGAAGTTCTCGGCGAGAACTTTAAGGTTCTTGCCGAGAACATGTGTAGGATTTAATGCATTTTGCTCGGCGAGAAGTTTCAGCCACTGTGCAAAATAGGTTATCGGCGAGAACTTTAAGGTTCTCACCGAGAACTTGGCTCTTTTTTTGGAAAATCCTTTATAAGCAGCCGATTCATTATTTTGGGATCATTCAATCATCGACAGACCTTCGACACTTCCACTCCACATTCGATCAATCACCACCCATCAACCCTAATAGACATTTTTGGTGCAAATAGAAGTCATTGGAGCTTGGATTGAAGCCAACCAACCATGGGAGAGGTGCTTACAAGTAGAGAATTGTAGATCATCACAAGGATCCATCAATGGTGCTCTTAGTGACCAATCTTCTTTCTCTTCTCTTTACTCCCTTGGCCATGTGTGGCTAAGTTCCTAGGGTTCATCATGGATGTGTCGTGAACGTTTCCGTCCGCGGCGCGCGATCCCCCAACGTCGCATCGGCTTCTTCGGTTGGGTCTGATAAAATGTTTGGAGTCGCCACCAATCACTTAAAAGTGGATTGGACACTTGGAGCCCGATTCATGTTATTGAACCTAAACCGGACTTGGCCTGCGTTCAGAGATCTGGATAAGGGAGATGGTTACGTATGGGGAAGGATTAGCACCCCCACAACGTCCAGTAAACCGGTACTACCAAATTTGATAAGTCGATTGATGTGTGATGACACTCGAATTGACGTGATTATTAGCCTCATTTAAGCTACATTTCATTGCTTAAGACATGGTTTTTAGGGTAGAATAACGAATATTCAATCAATTGCTCTATCTCGTGCCATTTTTGTTACTTTGGCCCATTTCGGGTCTATTTGATGGTTTTCTAGTGCTCCTATGTTAGCACAGGTTTTTGCCGTCAAATAAGTAGCCAAGGACGTGTCTAAGGCGTTGGAACCTCGAGGAATCGCACTGGAATCGATCCAAGGAGCCAATCAAGTCAAACCAAACTTCTGCCTATTTTACACAGAAAACACCCAAGGTTTTCGGCGAAAATCCATGCATAAATCGACTGAGCTCATTCAAAGAAGTTTTCGGCGAAAATGTGAAGTTTTCGCCGAGAACCAATGGTCCGAAAATCACATAGAAATCAGCCGGCGGACAGTCCATTTTACAAAGAGATTTTTGCCGAAAATCTCTTCATATTTTTGGCAAAAATATCAGGCTAAATCGGCGGGTATTAGGGTTAAGTATCTATACTTAACCGGCGGCCCAAATCAAATAGAATTTTTCAGAATCATAATTTCCAACTAATACCAAAGACTTTAAGGATTCTCAAGAGTTCTGAAGGAGAGTTTAGAGTTCGAAGAGCCGGAAAGAGATCGTGATGCCATCCCTTCCATCTTGAAGACTCGGAGCTAGGATTGCAGTCTACCGGAAGATCGAAGTTCTGCTGGAGTCGTCTTAATTAGGTTTTTCAGATCCTTTTATGTTCTTCCTCTGTATGATGAACTCTATCTTTGTCTTTGATTCTTTTGTGAAAAACATGAGTAGCTAAACTCTTAGAGCTTAGACTAGATGAACACTAAGTGACCCAGGGCTTTAAAGTGGTCACAGATCGCGGTGATTAGATTCGAATTTCAATCAGTTTCTCTTTCATGTTTGATTTGTTCTTCATTGTTCATGTTTCTTGTCTGGATTGATCACCTAGATTAGATTCTTGTTAAGCTAAGGATAGAAGGAACGCTCGCCTTACTTTAGAACATCAAATTGAACAATTAATCATATAATTGGAGTGTGCCTTTCGTAGGAACCGGTTAGGGTTAATCCACTGGAAGAGTAACTCATAAATCGTTAGTAAATCCACCAGTTAAGTTAAGTCATTGCGAGAGGCGATCGTACTCGGGCGGCTAATTAATCTTGGTAGCTAGAACGGATAGAGTGAACGTTCGCCGGTCTTAAACCTAAGGGTAAGGAGTTATGGTGGTGTCTTAGAATTGATTGAATGAGAATTGAAATCCGCTGATCTGTTGATTGCCTATGCTCTGGTGAACGAAGGGGGATTCGAAGTCTAAGTTCGTCTGTCATCTCTATTTTCAACCCTAATTTCCAATCTTTTTAGTTTCAATTTTTAATTTCCTTGTGTTTTCATAGAATTAGAAGTCGTGGAACTCACACCACGCACGAAGTGCTTAAACCTGAGTAATTTGCTAGCTTATTTGAGTAATCGATCATTAGAAGACCTCGAGTAGAATACGATCTAGTCTGCCTTGGTAGATTAGTTATTTGATACCGCTAAAATTGCAAGCATCAAATTGGCGCCGTTGCCGGGGACTTCTTTTGATTGTTCGAAAGAAGAACTGGCATTTTATTATTCTATTTTCCATCTTTCATCTTTCCATCCACTTTGATTTTACGCCGGTTATGTTTGCTTTTGTTGCTTGTAGGTTGTTCTACAGGTTTATGAACCGCTCGGTCACTCATTCTCAGTTTAAGCCTGGTAATTCTACTCCGCCAAAGCAACCACGAGCTCAGAAGCAAGCCAGAATCATTCCACCTACACCTCCTACCCCTAATAAGATCTAGGAGTTGAAGGAGAACTCCTCATCTTCATCCGTTTCATCCACTACTTTAGATTCATCACCACCTTCTCCTTCCGTAATGGCTGCTCAACGCACCGTGGCGAATTACTATAAACCAAGTGCAGTTAGTTTTCGATCTAGCGTCGTTGTGCCACACAATGATGCCGATCCTGACTATGAGATCACAGTTCCCTTCCTGGAAATGATCTCTAGGGATCTACAATTTGAAGGAGAGCTGCAAGACAACCCATGCACACACTTGGCAAACTTCTTAGCCATGTGCGAGACGTTTAAGAGCGGGAACCTCAGTAAGAAAAATCTTTGCTTACGAGTCTTCCCATTCTGTCTTAAAGGGGCTGCCAAGATATGGCTCAGTAGGAAACCACCTGGACACTACACCGACTGGGATAATCTAGCTCAAGACTTCATAGAGGAATACTTTCCTCCTTTAAGAACTACATTTTACAAGGACAACATCGCCAGATTCTCCCAGAAAGAAGGAGTAAGCTTATACGATGCTTGGAAGGAATTCCAAGAGCTCCTCTATGACTGCCCTCATCATGGATTCAAGCAGGAGCAGCTAGCAGAGATCTTTGCCAGAGGAATGAATGAAGAAACGGCTGAATGGGTCAACACCTTAGCTAATGGCGACTGCACAGCACTCGAACCAGAAGCTGCTCTTTTTCACTTTACGAACTGCGCATCTAAGTCCAGGAATTTGGAGTGACAGTTTGGAGCAGCCAAGAGCCGACCAAGCCGTGAAGATCAGATTAAGATTGAAGTACAGAAACATATGAAAGAGATCTTCGGAATAGTTAATAACTGGTTGATGACACTCGATTTGAAGTGATTATCAGCCTCATTTAAGCGACATTTCCTTGCTTGAAACGTGGTTTTAGGGGTAAAATAGCGAATATTCACTCAACTACCCTATTTCCTACGATTTGGTTACTTTGGCCCTTTTTGGGTCTATTTGATGGTTTTCTAGTGTTTTTGTGAAAGCACAGGTTTTTGCCATCATTTATGTAGCCACGGACGTGTTCAAGACCTCAAGGAGTGAACCGGAATCGAACCAGAAATTGAACCAGAGTCAGAACCAAAGATCCAACTGCCCAGCACAATGTTTTCACCGAAAAGACTATGAGGATTTCGGCGAAAATACCTTCAGAAACTCACAGGCAACGTCAGTTGATTTACACTGAAGTTTTCGGCGAAAACTTCCTTAAGTTTTCACCGAAAATCATAGAAGAAATCAAACAGGGGATTTTGCCTAAAGTTTTCGGCAAAAATTATCTGATATTTTCGCCGAAAATATCTTCCAAATCCGGTGCTGTATTGGAAACCCTAAGCGTACCTATTTAAAGAGAAGCAGCCGGCATCCAAAAGGGAGAGACATCATTATCCATATTTTCACAAAATCAGACTTTTGAGAGTCAGCCGACTCTAGGGTCGATAGATAGAGTTTAGAGAGTTCAAAGATCCGTGGAGAGATCGTGACGCCATCCTTCCACCTCGGAGAACTCGGAGCGTAAAGTTGAAGATCCAGAAGATTGAAGCTTCGCGGGACTCGTCAGAATTAGGTTTTTCAGTTCTTATCTGTTCCTCCTCTGTATGATGATCTTCATTGTTGCCTTTGATTCTCTTGTTTCTGATATGAGTAACTGAACTTGTAGAGCTTAGATTAGATGAACCCTAAGTGACCCAGGGCTTTAAAGCGGTCACGGATCGGCGGTGATTAGATTCGAAATTCAATCAGTTCTTTTTCATGTTTAATTTGTTCTTCTTTGTTCATGTTTCTTGTCTGGATTGATCACCTAGATTAGATTCTGGTTAAGCTAAGGATAGAAGCGAACGCTCGCCTTACTTTAGAACATCGAATTGAAAAATTAACCTTATAATTGCAGTGTGCCTTTTGTAGGAACCGGTTAGGGTTAATTCACTGCAAGAGTAACTCATTAATCATTAGTAATTACACCAGTTAATTAAGTCATTGCGAGAGGCGACCGTACCCGGGTGGCTAGTTAATCTTGGTAGTTAGAACGGATAGAGCGAACGTTCGCCGGTCTTAAACCTAAGGATAAGGAGTTATGGTGGTGTATAGAAACCGATTGAATTAGAATTGAAAACCGCTGGTCTTGTGATTGCCGTTGCCGTGGTGATCTAAGGGGGATTCGAAATCTAAGTTCGTCTATCTTCCTGTTAGTCAACCGTTTTAATCTTTCTGTCTTTTATTTTCCTTGGCTTATTAGATTAGAAGTCGTGGAACTCACACCACGCACAACTTGTGTGTTCAAACCTGAGTAATTTGCCAGCTTCTTTGAGTAGTCGATTAGTAGAAACCCTGTGGAATACGATCTACCCTAGCTTCACAGCTTGGTAGTATTTGATACCGCTAAAACTGCAGCTATCACTGGTCTAAAGAGGAAGTGAATTTCATCGATCAAGGCTTCACCAAGGATCAAAGAGGCTACCCCGACTACCATCAGTTCAGAACACCTCCTCAACAACAGGGAAGCTTCCTTGAGCGTCCTCCTTACAACTTCAAATTCAACCAGATTCAGAATCAATGCTGGGACAATAGTTATCAAGATCCTCCCAGATTCACCAGAGCACAACAACCTCAGAATTTTACATCTGAGGACATTTGGGAGAGAAAATAGCCAAGAAGTTTGATCTGATTGCGGCATGGCTCAATGATCAGGAGGAAAGGTTTAAAGCCCAAGATGCTTTTAACCAAGGACAGATCGCACAAGGACAGAGAATAGAGAGCATGGTAAATAAAGTTGCTAGCCTGTTGGCTAACCTTCCTCTCTTCAATCAGGCGCCGTCTCAAAACAACTCCACCATGAAGAATGAGCATGCTAAACTCATCACAACCAGAAGCATTGAGCAGAACAGCCTGGAGAAGAAGAAGGAAGCACTTTCTACTCCCTCTACGGGAGACTACTCAGCTATCGTCTCTCAATCACCACCCATACCTATCCCAGCTAAGTGCTCTGATCCTGGCCCTTTTACGTTACCTTTAATCATTAATGGCATTGAAATTGAGCGTAGTTTGGTTGATCTAGGTGCGTCTATAAATGTCATGCCTATGTGTTTATATAAGAAACTGAACCTAGGTGAATTACAACCTGCTAGCATGCATTTAGTGTTCGCCGAAAAAACTCTAAAAGAACCTAGAGGAATAATCACGGATGTAATCACTTGTTGTGGCCCTTTCCGTTTTTTCGCTGATTATGTAGTAATGGATACTCAAGAGACATATTCTACCCTTCTCCTAGGCCGGCCGTTTATGGCGACAGTCGGCATTAACATTAATGTCCCAAATGGCTCGTTAACATTAAGGGTTGGAAAGGATGCTGCGACATTCCGTCTCAAAGACGGTATGAAATACATTCCTAAGGGAGAATCACATTGTTTATCCGTAGAAACTGTGGAGTTGGCCTCGGTCAACTTCGTCACTGTAATCTAGAGTGCTTCGTGGGAGGCAACCCACGGCTGGAGTCAGTTTTTCATTTGTGTCAACCTTAGTGTTTTAGAGTCGGTTCGGGGGAGCCAAAAGTGTTAGTTTGTTTGATTTCTTATTTTTCGTGTGTAGTTTGGGTGTCATAGTGTCTTTCGCAAGTCGTTTGAGGTTGTTCCAATTTTTGTGGATTTAACTGTGATTTTCTGAAGTTTGCCGGGATTGCGAAAATATTTTCAATCGTACAGGTCAAAAATTTTCGGCGAAAATGTGCCATGTTTTCGGCGAAAACATCCTTTGAAATCCCACTGTGTTTTCAGATGTTTTTTAACTAGAGTTTTCGCCAAAAACTCCTTGTAATTTTTGGCAAAAATGTTTTTGAAAACCGGCAGTACTTCTTAACTGATATTTTCGGTGAAAACTTGCACTTATTTTCATTTTAAAATCTGGATTCACTCTCTCTCTTCAGCCCTTCATTTTCGAAAATTTGCAAAAACTTCCCCTGTTTCCAAAACAAAAACCGCCGCTGCCACACTCTCATCGCCGTCGACCAAACCCGCCGCCGCCCTACTCCCCTCCCTTTTCCGAACATTTTGAGACGTAGATCGTCCGAATCGGAGCTCTAGAGCTCCCGTTCAGCCAAAACCTAAAATTTTCGGTTTTTCTCCAATTTCTCTTTCTCCGTTCGTTTTCAGCAACCATGGCTTCAAGGTAAGTTGTAGAACTTTTTGTTCCGAATCTTTTGACATGTTGATTGCTGAATTTCGTCGGGGTTGACTTTCGATTGACTTTTCGGTTTACCTCGATTTGCGTGCCGACTGATTTCGTGTGAACTAGGTTAGCTGAACTCTTTGGACTGATCTAGCATGATTAGGGAGTATTGTGCTTAATTTCCATATCATTTGATCAAATGTTGCTATGCATAAGACCTACCCTTTGTGTGTTGACTTTTGAGAAATGTCGATTTGACCATGAACTGTTTATCCTCGTTTGGCTGCCAGATGTGCTCAATCACGTTCATATTATTGTGTTTGCCATCTGAGATCATATTATACCTTCGTTTTCTGCTTTGTGCTAATATTGCCATGATTAGGGTTCAATGTTCTATCATGTTGACTTTTTGAATGTCGGTTTCACTTATGAACTCTAATTGTGATGATTCCATTCTGGCTGTTCCTAAGCATGTATTTCGATTGATTGTTATTACCGGTTATTCCGCTTTGCTTACCCCCACTCAGTTTTCCTCATTTCTTTGTGAAATTGAGTTTTTTCTACTAAGTGTGGGGTAGGGTTTTAGTTTGACTAATCTGGTTTGTTTTCTTGCTTAGGAACATTACTCATGAGCGCAGGACCAAGCAGAGACTTGACACCGCCTCCAGCTCCCGAGTCCCCGCTCCCGTCACACCCGCCATCCAGGGCCCTCCACCAGCTTTCCCTGGCCATGTTGGGTACCACCGCACCGTTGCTCGCCTACCCCAGCACTACTTTGAGCGTTACCAACAGCTCAAGCATGTTCCTGGAGCTGGTGTTCGCCCCCTTTCCATGAAGTCGCTCTCCGAGCACGATGAAGACTGGCACCGGAACGTGCTCGATGCAATGACCCATGCTGGCCTGCTGGAGCTGACCACACTTGCCGCCGACTTTCCAGACGTCGCCCTTCAGGAGTTTTGGGCGACATTCGATCTGGACGAGCACAGGAGCAGGCAGCACAAGAAGGTCGTCACCTTCTATCTGGGCGGGGTGTACAGGACACTCACCTATGATGAGTTTGCTGCTCGTCTAGGTATACCCCATGAGCACTACGAGGGACACCACCTCGGATGGGAGGACGACGAGGATGACGGGGAGGAGTACAATGCACTCTGGAGCCACATGACTGGAGTGCCCGGCGATCATCTCACGAAGCATAATTCAGTTAAGTCTCTCTCTCACCCTCTCTATAAGTTCATTCACATGGTTTGGCGTCGTTCTCTTTTGTGTGCTCCAGAGAAGGACCACCACCATATCAGCTGAGAGGAGCTTCTTCTTCTTCGTGCCATCCGGGAGAGATATCCTCTTCATCCCGGATGGGTGCTTGCCCGCCTACTCCGCCAGAAGACTCCGATGTCAAGGCCACCTCGCTCGCTCCTGGGAGGCAACTTTGTAGGCCGACTCATCATCTCCTTCGGCCTCAGCCAAGAATATGGCCCGAACATCCCACGCCGCAGAGTACACACCGTTGGAGGTGATTTGGCGGTCGAGTACGACCTTGAGCTGGACCTCAGTCCCCAGGTAGCAGTAGATCCTCCCCTCCAAGACGGGGATGAATCGGAGGAAGAAGATGATTCTGAGGAGCCCCAACCTCAGTACGAGCCAGAATTTCATGATCCTACACTCTCGCCACATCATCAGGCAGGGTATGCGCACCACTCGCCGCCGGCCATTCCAGATCCATACCAGGCGCCTCACCCGCAGCACCACCCGCACCCCGCGGATGTTGGAGAGCTGTATGAGCGTCTCCAAGAGTGGTGCATCACCGACAATGCCACTCAAGAGGCAAGATGGATTATTATGCAGCAACATATGCACCGCTTCGACGAGCGGTATGAGGCACAGCTGGCGTGGCAACGTCAGCTCGGCGACTTCCTCCACTTTCCACCTCCCGACGCGACTGACGAGCAGTGATCGGGTTGTATCCTTTTTCTTGTCCCTTCTTTTTATTTCTTCTTTTCGGATTTTCATCCAACTTTTTTCTGTGTGGATCCGGGACACTTGTCCCGGTTTCCTTTTTATCTTTCATTTGTTTTTGTTTTGTAGGCAGTTGGGAGATTCCCTTTGCTTCGCTTGGGTAGATTCCTCAGCTCCGAGGCTCCGTGCTCATCCCCTATGCCAACCATCTCGGTCCATGTTCTTATACTTCACTCTGAACTCTAATTTTAGTCCTGTGAGGACACAGTCCGATTTAAGTGTGGGGTAGGATGCTAGAGAACCTTGCATGAACTTGATTGCCCTTGATTGTGTTTTTGTGTGCCTCGTGATTCCTGTCCAATCTCTCTAGCATTAGAATGGCTCAGTTCTTATTTTTTGATGTTAAGTTGCCGTTCAAACTTTCATAATGATGCTTAGACTACTTAACCTAGAACTTGAGAACCAACGTGTTTACTTTAATGCTAAATTGCCTGGTCAGAACAGAATTTTTAAAATCACACTTGTAGTTTGTAGCCTTGATTGCATGAAAATGACCGAATCTGACTAGCAAACCAACTGTGAGCTTTTGATCCATTGCACGTAACCTGCAATTTTGATTCTTTTTGAGTGATTTTCGGTTTGCTTGAATGAGTTAGAATTTGCATCAGACCTACTCGAGACCACACGATGACACGAGTTCTAGAATGATAGGGGCACCTAGATTCAGCTACTAAGCTAGATAGCCTACCTAACGATAAATCCATTAGGTTTAAACCCTTGAGCTTGGCCTGTTCTTTCGGTTCGATAATACATTACAACCATTTCCCATTCTTTCATTCCCCGTTAATCCCCTGTGGTTGTAGTTCTAGATTGACCTACCGGAAGTCAGTTTGTGGTAACCTGCCTATAGCCATTAAATAGGTGGTCTTAGCTATTATGTCCAAACGTGTAAACCCCTCTAGCAACTAAAAGAAAGAATCGGCACAAAAGAAAAAAAATAGAAAAGGAAGAAAAGAAGCAAGTATCGAAAAAAAAAGAGAAAGAAGAAAAATCAGAAAAGCCAAAAAGTTTTAAGTTCAATAAACATTCTTCTCCCTACATATGGAAGAACGAAATCAAAAGAAAAGTCAGAAAAGAAAAAAAATGTGTTAAAAGAAAATAAGTGCTAGGTTGCTTGAGGGTATCATAGGACGAGCGTTCACTATTTCACCCGTGTCTGGTTAGACGCTAGGAAGCCACATATTAGATTCGAGGGAAGTTAGTCGAAAGCTACACCGTACCAAAGCCATCATCATACATTCCCATCATCCATCTCATCATAAACCCTTGTAGTGTAGAATTCGTTACAGTCCTAGCAGGGAAGTCGTTTTGACTGGTTACTCGTGTTGTCACAATGGTGGAGATGTGGTCGAATTGCAAACTTATGACAGAATTCAGTAACAGAAAATGATTGAGAGCATAAACACGTCCTTAAACACAGAGAGTGAGAGTTCCCATTGTACTAAATATTTCCTGTGTGAGGAGTCTGGTCGGTCAGGTCAAATTCGTGCATAATTGGTTACGATTACTTGTCGTGTGCAGTTTATTAGTGAGACCAGGTTGTTTGGCTGATCAGTATGCATGTTAGGTTTCTTGTTCTAGGAACTATCTGTCTAATAATTCATTGTGTTTGATTGAGCTCCAATTTAATTGATCTTATCAATTGTGAACATGAGCGTTTCTATTCAGTTTGCTTGAGGACAAGCAAAAGCTTAAGTGTGGGGGTATTTTGATGACACTCGAATTGAAGTGATTATCAGCCTCATTTAAGCGACATTTCATTGCTTAAGACATGGTTTTTAGGGTAGAATAACGAATATTCAATCAATTGCTCTATCTCGTGCCATTTATGTTACTTTGTCCCGTTTTGGGTCTATTTGATGGGTTTCTAGTGTTTCTATGTTAGCACAGGTTTTTGCCGTCAAATAAGTAGCCAAGGACGTGTCTAAGGCGTTGGAACCTCGAGGAATCGCACTGGAATCGATCCAAGGAGCCAATCAAGTCAAACCAAACTTCTGTCCGTTTTACACTGAAGATTTCACTGAAAACACCCAAGGTTTTCGGCGAAAATCCATGCATAAATCGACTAAGCTCATTCAAAGAAGTTTTCGGCGAAAATGTGAAGTTTTCGTCGACAACCAATGGTCCGAAAATCACAGAGAAATCAGCCGGCGGACAGTCCATTTTACAAAGAGAATTTCGCCAAAAATCTCTTCATGTTTTCGGCGAAAATATCACGCTAAATCGGCGGGTATTAGGGTTAAGTATTTATACTTAACCGGCGGCCCAAATCAAATAGACTTTTTCAGAATCATAATTTCCAACTAATACCAAAGACTTCAAGGATTCTCAAGAGTTCTGAAGGAGAGTTTAGAGTTCGAAGAGCCGAAAAGAGATCGTGACGCCATCCCCTCCATCTCGAAGACTCGGAGCTAGGATTGCAGTCTACCGGAAGATCGAAGTTCTGCTGGAGTCGTCTTAATTAGGTTTTTCAGATCCTTTTCTGTTCTTCCTCTGTATGATGAACTCTATCTTTGTCTTTGATTCTTTTGTGAAAAACATGAGTAGCTAAACTCTTAGAGCTTAGACTAGATGAACCCTAAGTGACCCAGGGCTTTAAAGTGGTCACCGATTGGCGGTGATTAGATTCGAAGTTCAATTAGTTTCTCTTTCATGTTTGATTTGTTCTTCATTGTTCATGTTTCTTGTCTGGATTGATCACCTAGATTAGATTCTTTTTAAGCTAAGGATAGAAGCGAACGCTCGCCTTACTTTAGAACATCAAATTGAACAACTCTAAACAAGTTTCTTTACCTAAAACTTAGGCTTAGACTTTGGTTTCTGACTTGATAGATTCATGCTGCAATGCCTAGTTTTAGGGGTTTACCGATTTGTATTTTGTGTTGTTCTATGTGTTGGTGTTGGCTTTGGTTGATGGGAATGATTTATGGGGTTGATTAGGGAGATGCTCTAGGTGGTTTAGGTTGCCTATTAGTTAAACGCAAAGAAGAGGTGATTGTTGAAAGCTTAAAGATGACATTAGTGTAAGAGTATGGATTATGTAAACATGAATTAGTGAATAGGAAGTGAAATAAAGGACTAAGAACCATAACCGAATGTAGACAGGAAGAGCTACTGTTTGTATTAGCAAAGTAAATCGATAAGTATAAAGCTTAATATAAATAGGGTTAGTAAACATAAGTATAACTTGGAAGTGAATGTTAGCATGATTAGCTTGGTTAGTATAGCATAAATTGAAGTGTTTGAAATGAAAATGTTAGATGTTAGTAGCATGAATTGAAAGTGCTTGAAATGTAATATTGGATTGAAATGGATTGGGAAATCAAAGCAGTGAATCTTGTTTAGAAACTTTGCTCTTTGGAACAAAGACTAGATTCATTCTTGTGCTTATCATTTCACCCACTGTTTTTGTTGTTGTTGCAGGTGAGGGGAAGAAGAGGATGAAGCAATAGCTGCTGGGGTGTGTGCTGTATTCCTGCCCAGAAAAGAAAAAGAAGAAGAAGAAGAAGTGAAGAAACTAAGGATTGTTGAAACGTTTTTTTTTTGTTTTCTTTTTCCAGGGTCTTTCTGTTGTTGTTTCCTTTTCCTCCTCCTCCTTCTCCTAGTGTATGGGAGCTCTTTATATAGAAGGGATGAGATGAGATATTTTTTGGTAGAAGGATGTGAAGAGATAAGAATGGACAGTTGTGAATTATATATATATTTTTAATTAATCTATAATTTTAAGTTTGATATTTTCCGGAACCTTTTTGTGGGCCTAAAGCCCAACAACATAAAATTGGGCCGAAAGCCCAACATGACACATTATGACTAGTTTGAAAGTCAAGTCGATAACCAAACTATGACGAGATAGCTCGATAATCTAACTCAATTCAAAGTTAGTTCATATTTGGAGAAACAAAACAAATAAATGATATTTGATTTTTTTGTTAATTGGGTAAAAATTCACGAAAGGAGATTGTCTTAAGTATGAAAATAATTTGAAAATCCGGACAAAATAGAGTTACTACAGGATGGATAGAGTAGTTATGCTAGGATAGAGGCATGATTGTATAGGTGATGACACTCGATTTGACGTGATTATCAGCTTCATTTAAGCGACATTTCTTGGCTTAAGACATGGTTTTCAGGGTAGAATAGCGAATATTCACTCAACTACTCTATCTCGTGCCATTTGTGTTACTTTGGCCCATTTCGGGTCTATTTGATGGTTTTCTAGTATTTTCATGATAGCACATGTTTTTTCCATCAAATAAAGTAGCCAAGGACGTGTCTGAAGCATTGGAACCTCAAGGAACCGCACCGGAACCAGTCCAAGAAGTCAATCAAGTAAACAGAAATCCTGCCCCATTTTACACTAGAGTTTTCGGCGAAAACTCTAGACTTAAAACTCACAGGAGAATCAGTCGATGGAGCCAGCGATTTACACTGAAGTTTTCAGCGAAAAGAAGTGCAAGTTTTCGCCAAAAATCCTTAACAAATCCGGCGCTGATAGGGTTATGTATAAATACTTAACCGGCGGCCCAAACAGAAATATATACTTTCATAATAGAACCTTCACGAGCTCCAGACCTAAAGAGTTCGAGAGAGCAGAGTTTGAGAGTTCAAAGAGCCAGGAAAAGATCGTGACGCCATCCCTTCACCTCGGAGACTCGGAGCTATGATTGAAGATTACTGGAGAGCGAAGCTTTGCCAGAGTCGTCTTAATTAGGTTTTACAGTTTCTATCTGTTCTTCCTTTTCATGATGAACTCTATTTCTGTCTTTGATTCTGTCGTTATGAACATGAGTAGCTAAACTCGTAGAGCTTAGGCTAGATGAACCCTAAGTGACCTAGCGCTTTAAAGCGGTCACGGATCGGCGGTGATTAGATTCAAAGTTCAATCAGTTTCTCTTTCATGTTTGGTTTGTTCTTCGTTGTTTATGTTTCTCGTCTGGATTGATCACCTAGATTAGATTCTTGTTAAGCTAAGGATAAAAGTGAACGCTCGCCTTACTTTAAAACACCAAATCAACAATTAACCTATTCATTGGAGTGAGCCTTTTGTAGGAACCAGTTAGGGTTAATCTATTGCAAGAGTAACTCATAAATCGTTGGTAATTCCACCAGTTAGTTTAGTCGTCGCAAGTAGCGACCGTACCCGGGCGGCTAATTAATCTTGGTAGCTAGATCGGATAGAGTGAACGTTCGCCAGTCTTAAACCTAAGGGTCAGGAGTAATGGTGGTGTCTTAGAATTGATTGAACGAGAATTGAAATCCTCTGATTTGTTGATTGCCAATGCTCTGGTGAACTAAGGGGGATTCGAAGTCTAAGCTTGTTTGTCATCTTTGTTAAGTCAACCAATCTTTCAATCTGTCTTTCAATTAAGTTTTAATTTGCTTGCATTTTCTAGAATAGAAGTCGTGGAACTCACACCACGCACAACGTGTTAAACCTAAGTAATCTGCCTTTACATTTGTGTAGACAATTATTAGAAGACCCGTGGAATACGATCTACTTAGCTTTTAGCTTGGTAGTTATTTGATCATGCACTGTTCTGCAACGTTCATCAAATTGGCACCGTTGTCGGGGAGTTCTTTTAATTGTTTGAAAGAAGAACTGGCATTTTATTCTTCTACTTTCCATCTTTCATTTTTCCACCCACTTCGATTTTACACTGGTTTTGCTTGTTTTTGTCATTCGTAGGTTGTTCGCAGGTTTATGCACCACCGCCCTCTCACGCGCTCCCAAACCGCCAAGAACGACAAGGCTAAGAGTATAGAGAGACCAGGCAGTTCTGCTCCGCCAAGACAATCACGAATTCCAATGAGAGGCAGAACCAATCCACCTCCATCTTTCACTCGAATTAAGATCGAGGAACTGAAGGAGAGTTCCTCATCTTCATCTTCACCGTCATCTTCATCCGCTTCATACACCGAATCACTCTCACCTCCTCCATCTCCTAGGATGGGTGATCAGTTACCACCACAAGGCGATCAACCACCACCACTAGGCGCACCGAAGAGTCTAGCTAACTACAACAAGACGAGCGCGACTAGCGTTCAATCTTCTATCGCCGTGGCACGCATCAAAGGAGATCCTGACTATGAGATCAAGATTCCTTTCTTGACCATGATCTCTAGGGATCAACAATTTGAAGGCAGGCCATTTGACAATCCGTGCATGCATCTAGCGGATTTCAATGATCTCTGCGGCACTTTCAAGAATGGGAATCTCGACAAGAACACTCTATGCTTGAGAGCTTTCCCGTTCTCTCTTAAAGGCGCCACTAAGAGGTGGCTCACTGGCAAACCACCTGGTTACTACAGAGATTGGGATACTCTTGCTCAAGATTTCGTCGAAGAGTACTTCCCTCCTTCCAGAACAATAGCCTTCAAGGACAGCATCGCTAGATTTTCTCAGAAGGAAGGTGCGAGCTTATATGACACTTGGAATGAATTCCAAGAACTTCTCTACAACTGTCCTCACCATGGTTTCGAGCATAGACAGTTAGCTGAAATCTTTGCTCGAGGTCTTCGTGAAGAATCTGCTAAATGGGTCAATTCCTTAGCTGAAGGGGATTGCACTACCCTCACACCTGAAGCTGCTCTACTCCATTTCGCGAACTGTGCTTCCAAGTCAAGGAACTGGGAACGACAATCAGAAGGATCAAGAAGCAAGCTCGATCTCGAAGCAACCATTAAAGCAGAAGTTGAGAAGCATCTGAAGAAGTCTTCTACACCTATCAAGCCGCCAGTGATGAGCCCAACAAACCCTGGACCCGACCTGAGCCTCCATTTACCGGAAGCCAGACCAAGGCCTTCCGAGAGAAACTTAACGCCTACATAAAGTCCTGGAGTAAAGAAGGGCATGAAGAGGATGCTGATCCATTCATCAATGAAGGCTACACTCTCTTGGAGGTTCAAAAAGACATCAGGACACATCCGGAGCAGGGCCCGAGCAGGAACAGCAGGAACACTAAGACCGCGGGCCAAGACCAGCCGGAGCCCGATCGAGCCAAGCCCGCCGGCCCGCCACCGAAGCCCAATCGGCCCAAGCCGTCGATCACCATCAGATTAGGGTTTTGACCTAATTAAGTCTTTCATTCAATATTAAAGACTTCAACTATTATTTTATATTTTATTCCTTTTTAGTAGGATTGTTTAGGCGTGTTAGGACCCTAATTAGGATTAGGAGTCTTTATTTTATTCTTATTTAGGAAGTAGTGTTTAGGGAGGAGAGCTTGTTCCCTCACCTATATATAGAGGCCGCCGGCCACCCTTGTAGAACACAACTTTTGAAATCAATAAACTTTTGTTAGAACATATGTTCTCTTCCCTTCAAGCCTTTGCTCGTTGTTGAATTGCTTATGGTCGACTTATCGTCAGAAGCATCCATCTTCTGAAGTGGCGTCTACGACTTGATACTTCTGGTTCCTAGCTGCTATATAGCTAGCGGGTCAAAGTCCTCATCCGCCCCCGGTTCCCGACGGTTCTACCTCGTTGCACGATCTCAACTTGTGGTGTTCAAGGGTCGTCTGCCCACGGTTACAACGGTTCACATCAGCTGCCGCCATCTGTGGACCAAGGTCCAGCTGGAGGGCGTACTCGACCGCTAAATCACCACCTACGATGTGTACTCTGCGTCTTGGGATGTCCGGGCCATATGACTGGCTGAGACCGAGGGAGGTGATGAGTCGGCCGACAAAGTTGCCGCCAAGGAGTGAGCTAGGCGGCCTGGGCTTCTGAGTCTTATGGCGGAATAGGCGTGCAAGCACCCATCCGGAATGAAGAGGATACGCCTTCTAGATGGAGCGTAGAAGAAAAAGCTCCTCTCTGCTGATGTGGTAGCGGCTCTTCTCTGGAGCAAACAACAGAGATCTACGCCAAACCATATGAATAAAACGATAGAGAGGGTGAGAGAGGGACTTAACAGAGTTGTAGGCCGTAGTCTGACATCTGGCACTCCAGTCATGTGGCTCCAGAGCGCGTCATACTCCTCTCTGTTGCCGGTGTTGTTCTCCCAGCCGAGGTGGTGACCCTCGTAGTGCTCCCGAGGGATACCGAGATCACCTGTAAACTCATCGTAGGTGAATTCTTTATACACCCCGCCAAGATAGAAAGACACGACCTTCTTATGTTGCCTCCTCTTGTGCTCATCCAGCTCGAATGTAGCCCAGAACTCCTGGAGGGCAACATCTGGAAAGTCAGCAGCTAGGGTGGTCAGCTCCAGAAGTCCTGAAGGTGCCAGTGAGGTGAGAACATTTTGGTGCCAGTCCTCATCGTGCTCAAGGAGGGAGTCCATGGATAATGGTCGCACGTCGGCTCCGGGAACATGCTCGAGCCTCTAGTAGCGCTCAAAGTAATGCACGGGTAGGCGGGCAACTGTGGGGTGGTACCCGACACGGCCTGGAAATGCTGGTGGAGGACCATGGACGGCAGGTGTGACGGGGGCCGGAGCTCGAGAGCTAGAGGCGGTGTCAAGTCTCGCCTTAGTTCTGCGCTCATGAGTGACATTCCTATAGCAAGAACGAAACCAGATTAGTCAACTAATAACCCAACCCACACTTAGTAGAAAAACTCAATTTCATAAAGAAATGAGGAAAACCGAGTGGGGGTAAGCAAAGTAAGTAACCGGTAATCATAATGAATCACAAGATGCGCATAATGTCTAGCCGGAGTGTTCACATCACAATTAGAGATCAAAAGTAAAACCGACAATAAAAAAGTCAACATTGGAACACGTTGAACCCTAATCATGGCAATTACTAGCTCACAGCGGGAAATGACGGCATAATTATAAACTCAGATGGCAAACACAGCAATACGAACGTGAAGGAACACACATGGCAGCCAAATGAGCATAAAAAGTTCATGGTCAAACCGACAATCAAAAAGTCAACGCCACAAAGAATCAATCTTTAAGCATGGCAACATATGATCCAAAGGTATTAAAATTAAGCACAATTCTCCCTAAGCATGCTAGATCCGTCCGAAGCAATTAGCTAACCTAAATTCACACGAAATAGTCGGCACGCAAATCGAGGTAGACTAAAAAAGTCAACCAAAGTCAACCCCAACGAAATTCAGCATTCAACATGTCAAAAGACTCAAAATGAAAAGCTCTACAACTTACCTTGAAGCCACAGCTGCTGAAAACGAACAGAATCAGAGAAATCGGAGAACAACTCAAAAAACTAGGTTTCGGTGGAACTAGAGCTCTAGAGCTCCGATTCGGACGATCTACGGCTTGAAATGATCGGGAGAGAGAGAGAGGAATAGTGACGATGAAGGAATCTGGCGGCGGTGGTGAAAGTAGCAGCGGCGGTGAAATTTAGAAAGGGGCTGGGGTTTTCGGCGTTCGAAAATGAGTGAAGGGGGGAGAGAGAACCGGAAAATAGAAAAGAAATAGGTGAAAGATTTTTTGGATTTTCTCAGATTTTTCGGCGAAAAGTAGTGCAAGTTTTTGCCGAAAACTCAAGTTCAAAACGTCTGCCGGTTTTCAAAGTCAGTTTTCGCCGAAAAGTAGGGTACATTTTTGCGGAAAAGTGTAACAAAAATCGATCAGAAAACACAGTGGGATTTAGAGGGCAGTTTTCACCAAAAAGCTGGGATTTTTCGCCGAAAATTTTGACCTGCATGATTTGAAAATATTTTCGCGATCCCGACAAATTTCAGAAAATCAGAATTAAATTGACAAAAATCGGAACAACCTCAAACAACTTGTGATTGAAACGATGACACACAGACTACACACGAAAAATAAGAAATCATGCAAACTAACACTTTTGGCTCCCCCGAACTGACTCTAAAACAAGGAGTTCGACACAAATTAAAAACTGACTCCAGCCGTGGGTTGCCTCCCTGATGAACGTCGCAGAAGCGGTTGATCAAATACTACCCAGCTAACGAGAGCTAAGCAGATCGTATTCCAGGGGTCTTCTAAGATTGACTACTTTAAAACTGGCAAAATATTCAAATGCAAGCAAGTTGTGCGTGGTGTAAGTTCCACGACTTCTAGATCTATGAAATGCGGATAAATTAAAAATTAAACTAAAGCAGATTGAGAATTTAGGGTTTGAAAACAAGGATGACAGACGAACTTAGACTTTGAATCCCCCTTCGTTCCCCAGAGCATTGGCAATCAACAGATCAGCGGATTTCAATTCTCATTCAATCAATTACTAAGACACCACCATAACTCCTTACCCTTAGGTTTAAGACCGGCGAACGTTTGCTCTATCCGTTCTAACTACCAAGATTAACTAGCCGCCCGAGTACGGTCGGCTCTCGCAATGACTTAATTAACTGGTGCAATTACTAATGATTAATGAGTTAATCTTGCAGTGAATTAACCCTAACCGGTTCCTACGAAAGGCACACTCCAATTATAAGGTTAATTGTTCAATTCGATGTTCTAAAGTAAGGCGAGCGTTCGCTTCTATCCTTAGCTTAACCAGAATCTAATCTAGGTGATCAATCCAGACAAGAAACATGAACAATGAAGAACGAATCAAACATGAAAAAGAACTGATTGAATTTCGAATCTAATCACCACCGATCCGTGACCGCTTTAAAGCCCTGGGTCACTTAGGGTTCATCTAATCTAAGCTCTAACGAGTTTAGCTACTCATGATTATTACAAACGCAACAAAGACAAAGAAAGAGTTCATCATCTAGAGGAAGAACAGAAAGGAATTTGAAAAACCTAATTTAGACGACTCTGACAGACTTCGATCTTCAGTAAATAACACTCCTAGCTCCGGTTCTCCGAGATGAAAGGGATGGCGTCACGATCTCTTTCAGGCTCTTCGAACTCTAACTCTTCACTCCAGAACTTGAGAGGATTCTGATTCAAAAAGTGTAAATTATGATATGATTATCCGGTCTCTTCTTTTGGGCCGCCGGGTTAAGTATTTATACTTAACCCTAATCAGCCGGATTTCTTTTGATATTTTCGCCGAAAATATTGACTTATTTTCGCCGAAAACATGCTTGTGAATGGAAGTCCCGCCGGCTGATCTCTCTGCCTTGTCTTCTCGGTCCGAAAACTCAGAATTTTCGCCAAAAATCTCCTTCTCTTGGCGTCAGCCGATTTGTACTATTATTTTCGCCGAAACATATGCTTATTTTCGCCGAAAATGTAAGTGTGAATGGGCAGACTTTTGGTTTGACTTGATCGGCTCCTTGGATCGATTCCGGTTTGATTCATCGAGGTTCCAACGCCTTAGACACGCCCATGGCTACTTTATTTGACGGCAAAAACCTGTGCTAACACAAAAACACTAGAAAACCATCAAATAGAAATGGGCCAAGGTAACACAAATGGCACGAGATAGGGAAATCAATTGAATATTCGTTATTCTACCCTAAAAACCATGTCATAAGCAAAAAATGTCGCTTAAATGAGGCTGATAATCACGTCAAATCGAGTGTCATCACTCCCACGAAGCGCTCTTTGATTAACGTCCTTGAGCTGGACGATACTTGGACAGTATTAGGAGACATTCCAACTCAGGATCTCCTTAACGCTAGCGTCGGAATTCATGAAGTAGAGCTTCGGGGTATCTTCATCGAGCGTGAATTTCTTCCCGTTAGCATGAGTGAGCTGAGTGCGTCCATCGGGAAGATGGCCAGTGATCTTGAACGGTCCAAACAGTTCTCTTGAGAGATCATTCTTCATGAGTGTTACAATGGAAGGAATGAGGACAGTCGGCTTTATCTTCTCCTTGACCTCCGGCTTCATTTCACTGGGATCCATGATCTTTGGCGCTTCTTTTAAAGACGCTTTTGGCTTCTCCTTCTTCACTTGCTTCTGCGTCGGTGGCTTGACAGGGACTGGTGGTGTGGCTGTCTCGGGAGAAGGTGGCGGAGCAATTGGCCTCCAGACCATTTGAGTCTTCTTCTTCTGATTCTTCCTCCGTGACCTGCCAGGTTCCTTACTTGGCGGTGAAGAAGAGGCATTAGTAGGTGAGTTTGTCGGATCTTGAATAGATACCGTCTTAGCTTGCTCCTTTCTCGGATTCGGCTCAGTTTGGCTTGGGAGCTGGCCAAATGGTCGACCAGATGTTAGCATGCTAGAGATCTGGTTCACTGCCTGCTCAATTCTTTGACCGGATGCAATCTGTTCTTGGTCGAGGAGAGCTTGAGCTTTGAACTGACTATCATGATCGTCAAGTCTGGTGATGATCTGATTGAGCTTCTTGTCGAGTTCACTGACGCTGTTCTCCTTCTGATGTTGTTGTCCTGTATAAGTATTGTTCAGATATTGATTCAGGCGATTGCCAAGAGCAATTCCATAGCTACCCGGATTTTGGTGCAGCGGCTGGTAGACACCTCCCGGCGGATGGTTCGGCTTCTGATCCTGAGCTGGACCAGTTGGTCAGCTATTCTGGTTCTGGCCTTGGTTCTGGTTGGCACCGACATTGCAGGGAGGTCAATCTTGGTAATTCCCCTGTTGTCTCTAGTTGCGGTAGCCAACATAACCGTTCTGATTGTTATTGAAGCCTTGAGAAACAAAGTTTACCTCTTAGGCAGACCAGACTTCTGTTTTACCAAAATTCTAGCATCGGCCTCCGTTATGCGCACAAGCTCCACACCACTCGCAATCGGCAACGTAGACAGAGGCTACTGTCGGCTTGATGGGTGTAGAAGACTTCTTCAGATGCTTCTCAACTTCTGCCTTAATGGTTGCTTCGAGATCGAGCTTGCTTCTTGATCCTTCATATTGTCGTTCCCATTTCCTTGACTTGGAAGCACAGTTCACGAAATGAAGAAGAGCAGCTTCTGGTGTGAGGGTAGTGCAATCCCCTTCAGCTAAGGAAATGACCCATTTGGCAGATTCTTCATGAAGACCTCGAGCAAAGATTTCAGCTAACTATCTCTGCTCGAAACCGTGGTGAGGACAGTTGAAGAGAAGTTCTTGGAATTTATTCCAAGTATCATGTAAGCTCCCTCCTTCCTTCTGAGAGAATCTGGCGATGCTGTCCTTGAAGGTTGTTGTTCTGGAAGGAGGGAAGTACTCTTCGACGAAGTCTTGAGCAAGAGTCTCCCAGTTTGTGTAGTAGCCAGGAGGTTTGCCAGTTAGCCACCTCTTAGCTGCGCCTTTCAAAGAAAACGGGAAAGCTCTCAAGCAAAGAGTGTTCTTGTCGAGATTCCCATTCTTGAAAGTGCAACAGGGATCAATGAAATCCGCCAGATGCGTGCACAGATTGTCTAGTGGCCTGCCTTCAAATTGTAGATCCCTAGAGATCATAGTCAAGAAAGGAATCTTGATCTTATAGTCAGGATCTCCTTCAATGCGTGGCACGGCGATAGAAGATCGAACGCTAGTCGTGCTCGGCTTGTTATAGTCAGCTAGACTCTTCTGTGCACCCAGTGGTGGTGGTGGTTGACCGCCTGGTGGTGGTAGTGGTAACTCATCACCCATCCTAGGAGATGGAGGAGGTGAAAGTGATTCGGTGTATGAAGCAGATGAGGATTCTGATGAGGAATCCTCCTTCAGTTCTTCAATCTTGATTGGAGTGAAAGATGGAGGTGGATTGGTTCTACCTCTTGTTGAAATTTGTGATTGTTTTGGTGGAGCAGAACTGCCGAATCTCTCTATGCTCTTAGCCTTGTCGTTCTTGGCGGTTTGGGAGTGCGTGAGAGGGCGGTGGTGCATAAACCTGTGAACAACCTACAAATGACAAAGACAAGTACAACCAGTGTAAAATCGAAGTGGATGGAAAAATGAAAGATGGAAAGTAGAAGAGTAAAATTCCAGTTCTTCTTTCAAACAATTAAAAGAAGTCCCCGGCAACGGCGCCAATTTGATGAATGTCTGAAGTACAGGTTTATCAAATAACTACAGAACTAAAAGCTAAGTAGATCGTATTCCAAAGGTCTTCTAATAATTGTGTACTCAAATATAAAGGTAGATTACTTAGGTTTATCACGTTGTGCGTGGTGTGAGTTCCACGACTTCTAATTCTAGAAAGTGCAAGGAAATTAAAAATGAAATTAAAAGACAGATTGAAAGATTGGTTCACTTCACAAAGACGACAGACAAGCTTAGACTTCGAATCCCCCTTAGTTCACTAGAGCATTGGCAATCGACAGATCAGCGGATTTCAATTCTCGTTCAATCAATTCTAAGACACCACCATAACCCTTAGGTTTAAGACTGGCGAACGTTCGCTCTATCCGATCTAGCTACCAAGATTAATCAGTCGCCCGGGTACGGTCGCCTCTCGCAACAAATAAACTAACTGGTGGAATTACTAACGATTTATGAGTTACTCTTGCAGTGGATTAACCCTAACTAGTTCCTACGAAAGGCACACTCCAATGAATAGGTTAATTGTTCGATTTGATGTTTTAAAGTAAGGTGAGCGTTCACTTCTATCCTTAACTTAACAAGAATCTAATCTAGGTGATCAATTCAGACAAGAAACAGAAACAACGAAGAACAAATCAAACATGAAAGAGAAACTGATTGAACTTTGAATCTAATCACCGCCGATCCGTGACCGCTTTAAGGCCCTGGGTCACTTAGGGTTCATCTAGTCTAAGCTCTACGAGTTTAGTTACTCATGTTCATAATGACAGAATCAAAGAAAGAAACAGAGTTCATCATGAAAAGATAGAACATATAGAAACTGTAAAACCTAATTAAGACGACTCTGGTAAAGCTTCGCTCTCCGGTAATCTTCAATCCTAGCTCCGAGTCTCCGAGGTGAAGGGATGGCGTCACGATCTCTTCCTAGCTCTTCGAACTCTAAAAACTCTGCTCTCTCGAACTCCTTCGGTATCGAACTCGTGAAAGTTCTGAATTATGATATATCTCCCTATGTTTGCCGTTAGTTTAAGTATTTATAATTAACCCTAAATCGCTGGATTTGTGAAGGATTTTTTGGTGAAAACTTGATGAGTTTTCGCCGAAAACTTTAGTGTAAATGGAGGCTTTCGTCGGCTGATTCTCATGTGATTTCCAGACTTAGAATTTTTGTCGAAAACTCATACTTCTCACCAAAAACTTCTCTTTGTAAACTCTGGAGTTATCACCGAAAACCTGAAGAGTTTTCGCCGAAAATTGTAGTGTAAATCGGGGCAGGATTTCTGTTGAGTTGATTGACTTCTTGGATTGGTTCCGGTGCGGTTCCTCGAGGTTCCAATGCCTTAGACACGTCCTTGGCTACTATATTTGACGGCAAAAACATGTGCTAACATGAAAACACTAGAAAACCATCAAATAGACCCGAAACGGGCCAAGGTAACACAAATGGCACGAGATAGAGCAGTTGAGTGAATATTCGCTATTCTACCCTAAAAACCATGTCTTAAGCAAGGAAATGTCGCTTAAATGAGGCTGATAATCACGTCAAATCGAGTGTCATCTATCAGCACTAAGAAAAAAAAGAGAAAAAGAAGAAAAACAAAAAATCCAAAATTTAGTCAATTGAAGTTCAAGTTCAAAGTCTAGTAGTGTATTTAATAACATTCTTCTCCCTACATATGGAAAACTAAGTCAAAGTAAATGTAAAGAAAAGTCAGAAAATTCAGAAAAAGAAAAAAAAATACAAAATAAAGTTCTAGGTTGCTTGAGGGTATCATAGGATGAGCGTACACTATTCCACCCGTGTTTGGTTAGACGGTAGGAAGCCATAGGCTAGATTCAAGGGAAGTTAGTCGAAAGCTACACCGCACCAAAGCCAATTCCATCATTCATCCCATCATCCATTCATCATAAACCTTGGTAGTGTAGTATCGATACAGTCCCTTGTGAAAGTCCTTTTGACTAGTTACTCGTATTGTCACAGTGGTGGAGATGTGGTCAAACTGCAAACATATGACATACTTCGGCCGAGAAAGTGATTAAGAGCAGAAACATGTCTTTAAACACAGAGTGCGAGAGTCCCCCTTGTACTAAATATTACCTGTGTGAGGAGTCTAGTCGGTTAGGTCGGATTTGTGGTTTATTGGTGATTGCTCCTTGTTGTGTGCAGATATTTAGTGAGACCATGTCATTTGGTTGACGTGTATGGATGTTAGGTCACTTATTCTAGGAGTAGCGGTTTAATAATTCATTGTGAAGGCTTGTATCTTAACTTGATCGATCTTGTCATTTGTGAATCTAAGTGCATTCTAGTTCAGTTTGCTTGAGGACAAGAAAAAGCTTAAGTGTGGGGTATTTGATGACACTCAATTTGACGTGTTTATCAGCCTCATTTAAGTGACATTTCCCTGCTTGAGACACGGTTTTTGGGGTAGTTTAGGGTGTTTTCACTCGATTAATCTAGTTCTTACCATTTTGGTTACTATGGCCCGTTATGGGTCTATTTGATGTGTTTTCTAGTGTGTTTGTGAATGCACAGGTTTTTGCCATCAATAACGTAGCCACAAACGTGCTTGGGAAATGAAGGAACCTCAAGGAACTGCCCGGAATCAGCCCAGAAATCCTACAAGTCCAAACCGAAATCCTCCCTACCACAACTGAAGTATTCGGTGAGAACTTTGGAAGTTCTCGCCGAGGTGTTTCACACACAGGAACACAAGAGACATTAGGCAAGAAGTATTCGGCGAGAACTTCCAAAGTTCTCGCCGAGGAGTTTCACAAATAGAGATACAGGAGGTATCACCAAAGAAGTCTTCGGTGAGAACTTCCAAAGTTCTCGCCGGCGAGAACTTCCAAAGTTCTCGCCGAGAGTTATTGAAGACACAGAGACAGGAGGCTTTTGAACTAAAGTTCTCGGCGAGAACTTTGAAGGTTCTCGCCGACAAGTCCTGCCTTTTCCAGTGCTGATTCAGACAAACCCTATTTAAGGGAGGCGGATACACTTATTCAGAGAGACTTTTTCCACGGATTAATTTCCCCACTTCACTGTTCGAGAGAGATTTGAGAGCATCCTCGGAGTTCCTGGAGAGATCGTGATGCCATCTTTCCACCTCGGAGTGCTAAGAGCTAGGAGTTGAAGATTCTTGAGATTGAAGGTTCACAGAGTCATCGAATTAGGTTTTACAATTCTTCTCTGTTCTTCCTACCTGAGATGTATTCCTTGATTGTTTTGTTTCTCTTGTATTGAATATGAGTAGCTAAACTCATAGAGCTTAGATTAGATGAATCCTAAGTGACCCAGGGATTTAAAGTGGTCACAAATTGGTGGTTATTACATTCAGATTCAGAAAGTTTCGCTTGCATGTTTGGTTTATTCGTCATTGTCTGTGTTTCTTTTCTAGCTTGATCACATAGACTAGATTCTTCTTAAGTTGAGGATAGTAGCGAGCGTTCACCTCACTTAAAAACACCAAAGCAACAATTAACCTATTCATTGTAGTGTGCTTTTCGTAGGAACCAGTTAGGGTTAATCCACTGCTAGAGTAACTCACAAATCACTAGTAATTACACCAGTTAGTTTTCCGTTGCAGAAGTGAACGCACGGGCGGTCAATTAATCTTGGTAGTTAGATCGGATAGAGCGAACATTCACCAGACATAAACCTAAGGGTCAAGAGTTATGGTAGTGTCTGAGAACTGAATGAATCAGAATTGAAAACTGTTGGTCTTGTGATCGCCAATGTTCTGGTGATCTTAGGGGGATTCGAAATCTAAGCTTGTCTGTCGTCTTGTCAAGTCAATCAACCTTTCATTTTGTCTTGTATTTTCATTTCAATTTCTTTGCTTCATAGATGAGAAGTCGTGGAACTCACAACATGCACAACGTGTTCAAACCTGAGTAATTTGTCAGCTCATTTGAGTAAACAATTAGAAGAGACATGTGGAATACGATCTAGTCTATTTCTGTACATTAGTTATTTGATACATGCATTACAACGTTCATCACGTGCCATGCAACAACAAGGGAGAGAGTTCTTCCTTCCTTTACGAATCTTCTAATTCTGCAATTGGAAGCTTGAAGGGGGAAGAGCAAGAATGTAGTATCATCTCCAATGTCCTTGGTCATCTCTAAGCCACCAATGGAGGTCGAGATGTCTTCTAGTAGTTGTTGTTGCGGTTCCTCAATCATCTTCTCCTCAACATTAGTTGATGAGCTCTCATTGTCAATTTATTGACACAAGAACTTCATCACAAGAGAAGAGTCTTGGAGACTCTAAACTTGCTTCGGGGAAACTGCAGCTGAAAAGCTTCCATTGAGGGTGGAGAGCTCAATGGTTTCCACCACCATCCTTGGAGAAGTAGCCTCTTACTTAGGATACCATGTTAAATAAACCGATCTAAATCTATTTGGGAAAAAGAGAGTATGAGTAGAAGACTTACCAGAAGAGAATTCTAGGTGAAGCTCAGAGGTGAAGGTAGAACAACAGAGGCTAGGTGAGATGACGAAGACTCTTTCAGTTAGTGATGGTGAGACATGAGCTGAGACAGCTGACGCAGACGCGAGGAAAATGGAGAATAAAAGTGGAAACTCTGTAGTGATGACAGACATGGAGATTAATCGTTCAACTAAAAGAGACAAATTGTTCTTCTGATGAATTCGTTCATCTCGAAGAGAAAAATTAGGTTAGGATTCTTCTGCGTAAACTAAAAAGAGGTTGCAATGTTTATTAATAAACATTTTGTTTTCTATGAAACGTTGCAAAAGATATTTCCATATGTTTACCTTTTTTTGGAAAAAATAATTAAATCAAATCATTGCAGAATGTAATATATAAAAAGGGGAAAAAATTAATATTTTTACTAGCGATATAAAACGTTGCCTAAAGGGTAGTATATGTCTTCAAAAGTTTTATAGAATCCCACCAAACAAAAATTATAGCGCCAATTTTTTTTCTATCTTTACATCATTCATAATGAAAACTAAAAAATTGTTGCGGAAGGTGTAACTTTAGGTAACGATTTTAAACTTGTTGACAGAAGAAACGTTGCAGAATTAAGTGTTTTTTGTAGTGCTAGGACAATCACACACACACTTTGTGAAAACAATCACAAGGCAGGCTCAAGTTATCATAAGTCAAACTCAGTGTGGGCTCAAAGAGCATGGAAAAGGGTGGATACGACTAAGACAACACAAACAAAACAATTAAGACAAGGGTGGATGAGGATGAAAGGGAGTAGATAAGTTACCCCCTAAGGATCATGACAATTGACTAAGTTGGTGAATATTTGATGAACAAAACTTGTATCCATGCATTGAAACGAATAGACACACCAAACATGGGTCCTAAGACTCATAATGAAGTCTTAGAGTAGGCCAAACACAAACCAATTGGACTCTCGTCACTAATTGACTAAATGCAAGGCGCACACCAAATGTTAGATAAAATGCCTCAATGGATTTTCACCGATAGTGACCTAACTCTCACCCCTCTCTCGAGTTTAGAAAGTAATCAAGCGAATAATCCTATGCTCTACGACATAACCGCCCTCTTGGGACAAATCAAGTGAAGCATTAATACCAAATCAAGAATGAACTCAAGAATGGCAAAAACACATGAAGAACATGGAAATCATAATCAAGTTCATTAACAATAATAGTTCATCATCATCCAACACAATACAACAAATAAATATAAGCCAAGCTCCTTAGGGTTCCACAAATCTAACCCATAAGGGTTCAGTTACACATGAAAGAAGAAAGGAGAACAAAACCTAAATCGGAGATCAAATCCATGAATCTTCATTCCAGAGCGTCTTCTTCTCTGATTCGAGTTTCCAAGGTGTAGATGATGATAGATCATGATTGGGGATGATTAGGCATGAGTGGAGGATGTTGAATTCTCCTTGAAAACCCTGAAAAAAACATCATTTAAATAGGTTGCTGCCCAGGTCGGGGTGTGTAACTTGCACGCCCAACATCTGTGTCTTTTCATTCAAACTTTCATATCTTGAACATCCAGACTTCGAATTGATCACCGTTCAAATTTATGGCTTCGTATTTCCATGCTCTATCATGGAATGACCTGAAAACTAATAAAAAACACCCCAAGGAATGTGAAAATGGACAAAAGTTTTCCAGAGGCTATTTAAGACTAATTATCATAAATTGATCAAAAACCAATCAAAAGGATACATCAAAACTAAAATACCATGCAAATGTGAATCAAAATGTGACTATTTCAAGTCATCAACATCTTGTTTTGAATGACACACTAGGTGTGGAACACGATTTCTCGTTGCTCCCAACCATCTTCTTCTGGTTGAGCACTTAGTAATCTCCTGGATATGGCCGAAAATTTCGTAGTTCGGTCCGGTAGCGATCGGGCATCACGGTACGCTCTGTGGTTTGCATCGTGGTCCTTATCAGTTCATGTATCGGGCTCGATATCGGCATCAGTTTCTGATCTGACACTCTCCTCAGCTACTACTGTTCAACTCTTTTTTATCCATGGGATGCTTAAGGCTTTTCTGATCCGTCATGATCTTTAACGTCTCGCAAAACAAGTAGTGTCTCCACAACTTCAAGGCGAACACCATTGCAGCTAACTACAAATTATGAGTCGGGTACTTTACCTCATGCACTCTAAGTTGGCGAGAGGCAGAAGCAACTACCTTCACATTTTGGATAAGCACACACCCTAAGCCTTGCAAGGAAGCATCACTGAAGACCACATGCTCTCCTCCTTCCACTGGCAAGGTCAACACCGGAGCTAAAGTCAACCTTTTCTTTAACTCCTCGAAGCTATTCTAACACATCTCCATCCACTCATATTTAGACTCTGATGTGTGAGATTTAACTTCACAACATGCAAGGTCGTATTCCACGAGGGCTCTCTCAAAAGCTAATACTCACACGGTTCATGGACGGTCTAAACATTTAAAATAAGTTTTGGTTTGAAATGAGAACAATTGAAAACATAAAGAAAACTAAACAAACTAACAAAAGGGTGCAAATCAAAGGTAAATGAGGTTCACTTGGAAAGATAGCTTCATCATGCTCAAGAGGAACAAATGCACAAACAAGCCAAACATGATCGAGGTTGCAATCGAATGACCACGCAAATCCCTTGTATAGACTCAATGCACTCTCGTCGCACTAAATCCCTATCGTAGAACCACTCAACCTAGGCTCTCGCTCTCAAGCTAAGTGACTAAGGATGCATTAAAAGTGTTTGATGAAATGCCAAGATACAAAACCCTCTCCTATGACTCTATGACCACTAGGCTAGACACCACACTCTCATGTCAATGTCCTAACACTAAGAGAATCATCAAAAGACTAACCAAAGTTCAATTGAATGAAAAACCTAATGCACACCAAGTGTTCGATAAAATGCACAAGTGAGAAATCATGCAACTATGGTTGAATTGAGATGATCTAATCTCTTAGAACACACTCTCTTCAATCCCTAGACCTACAATCCATGTAATCTAAGCACTCTCATGCATTACATCACAAATAATAGACCAATCAAGCCATAGCCATCAATGGAATTAACAACAAGTCTAGAGATCATCTTCTTACAATCCAAGATCAATCATGGCAAATGTGTACAATCAACCTCTATCCTAGCATAACTATCTATCAATCCAAGAGAACCTAAGAAATCAGCCACACATGGCCAAGGAAATTATGGAAAGAGAAAGAAAGATGATCACCAAGAACACCATGGAAATCCTCCTCTTGCAAGCTCCTCTTCCAAGGTTGTGGGCTTCAATCCAAGCTCCTCTACTTTGATTTGCACCTTGCTCTAGGGTTGTGAAGGATTGGTTGATGAGGAGAAAGTGTTGGAGAAGTTGAGAGGAAAGAGGAATGAGATCGCGCGAGTGTAAAATTATAATCACCTCCCCTTTAATTTTCGCCTCCTTCCTCTATATATACTGCACCGAACAACACTGGAATTTTCGGCGAAAATGATGTAATATTTTCACCGAAATTACCCTTGAAAACACTGAACGCTGCTGCATTTCTTCTAAAGTTTTCGGCGAAAACTTTGAATGTTTTCGCCAAAAATATCTTCAATAACCAGATGCTCGCCTCCTGTGAGCCTTCTGTCCGAAAATGCATAAGGTTTTCGGCCGAAAACTTCTTCAGTTGAAAGGTGCATTTTTCTCGATTATTCAACGATCATATCTCCTCCGTCCTAGCTCTGATTGACCTCTCGTTTGATCCTACGTGCTCCTTGTCACCAGTACTTCAATGCCAAGACCTGAAAATACAAAGAAAACACCTCCAATAGACATGGAATTGGCCTCAAAGTGGCAACCGGGCAACAAAATAGCACTTTGCATAATAATTCAATAAAAGCATATAAATCATAGCAAAATGAGATCAAACATGGGAAATCCTTAGGCTAATCAAAGGCTTAAAATGCACTAAATAACATCACATCAGACTCCTTCCTCAACAACTTGTGAAGGGGAGCAACTATGGTGGATAATCACTCTACAAACCTTCTGTAGTAACCATCTAACCAAAGGAAACTTTTCAACTACGAAACATCCTTAGGTGGAGGCCAGTTAACCATCACCTCAATATTCCTTGGATAAACCTCCACTCCTCTTTTAGAAACCACGTGACCGAAAAACAACACTTCATCCAACCAAAAAACACACTTAGAGAACTTTGCAAAGAGTTTTTGCTCCCTCATTGATGTGATCATATTTAGTGCATTTTTGGTCCATGATTATCCTAGGTATCTCCCATGTTTGATCTCATTTTATGCAAAGTGCTATCTTGTTGTCCGGTTGCCACTTTGAGGCCAATTCTATGTCTATTGGAGTTGTTTTCTTTGCATTTTCAGGTCTTGGCATTGAAGTACTGGTGACAAGGAGCACGTAGGATCAAACGAGAGGTCAATCAGAGCTAGGACGGAGGAGATATGATCGTTGAATAATCGAGAAAAATGCACCTTTCAACTGAAGAAGTTTTCGGCGAGAACTCTAAGTTCTCAACCGAAAACCTTAAGTAGAAGGCGGACTTCCGATTTATGTAGAAATTTTCAGCGAAAATAGTTCAGAGTTTTCGCCAAAAATATATGAAGGAATGGCAAAGCCGCCGGTGTTTTTCAAAGATATTTTCGGCGAAAATCTTACATAATTTTCTCCGAAAATTCAAGGCTATTCCGGCGTGCTATTTAAAGAAGTAGCGGACGAAAATTAAGGGAGAACTCATTATTTTTCAGATTTCACACTTCATCAAAACCCTTTTCTCTCAACTTCTCAAATACTTTCTCCTCATCTCCAATCCACAACCCTAGAGCAAGGTGCAACTCAAAGTAGAGGAGCTTGGATTGAAGCCCACAACCTTGAAAGAGGAGCTTGCAAGAGGAGGATTGCCATGGTGTTCTTGGTGATCATCTTTCTTTCTCTTTCCTTCATTTCCTTGGCCATGTGTGGCTGATTTCTTATGTTTCCTTGGATTGATTGATTAGTTGTTCTAGGATAGAGGTTGATTGTACAAATATGCCATGATTGATCTTGGATTGTAAGAAGATGGTTTCTAGACTTGTTGTTAATTCCATTGATGGCTATGGCTTGATTGGTCTATTATTTGTGATGTAATGCATGAGAGTGCTTAGATTACATGGATTGTAGGTCTAGGGATTGAAGGGAGTGTGTTATAAGAGATTAGATCATCTCAATTCAACCATGGTTGCATGATTTCTCACTTGTGCATTTTATCGAATACTTGGTGTGCATTAGGTTTTTCATTCAATTGAACTTTGATTAGTCTTTTGATGATTCTCTTAGTGTTAGGACATTGACATGAGAGTGTGGTGTCTAGCCTAGTGGTCATAGAGTCATAGGAGAGGGTTTTGTAGCTTGGCATTTCATCAAACACCTTTAATGCATCCTTAGTCACTTAGCTTGAGAGCGAGAGCCTAGGTTGAGTGGTTATAGGATAGGGATTTAGTGCGACGAGAGTGCATTGAGTGTATAGAAGGGATTTGCGTGGTCATTTGATTGCGACCTCGATCATGTTTGGCTTGTTTGTGCATCTGTTCCTTTTGAGCATGATGAAGCTATCTTTCCAAGTGAACCTCCTTTAGCTTTGTGTTGCACCGCTTTGTTTGTTTGTTTAGTTTTCTTTATGTTTTCTTTTGTTCTTATTTCAAACTAAAACCAATTTCAGATGAATAGACCGTCCATGAACCGTGTGAGTATCATGAAATACGACCTTGTATGTTGTGAGTTAAATCTTGCACATCACTCATCTTCTGAAAAACAACTCTCAAGTGTTCTTCATGCTCCTCCACATTCTTCGAGTAGATGATGATGTCACCAATGAATACTATGACAAACTTGTCCAAGTACTCATGGAATTTTTTTTTCATCAGAGCCATGAACTAAACAGGAGAAATGGTAGGACCAAATGGCATCACAAGGAACTCATAATGTCCATATCTGGTCCTGAAAGCTGTCATCGGCACCGTTCCTTCCTCAACATTCAACTGATGGTACGTCGACCTTAGATCGATGTTTAAGAACACTGCTGGCCCTTATAACTGATCAAAGAGATCATCTATACTTCAAGAACACTGCTGTCCATATTGATTCTTGATCGTTGCCTTGTTCAACGGCCGGTAGTCAATGCACATGCTCATTGACCCATCCTTCCTCTTCACAAACAGAATGGGTGATCCCGAAGAGGAAACACTTGGACGGATGAAGCCTTTGTGCAAAGGTTCTTGTAACTGTTCCTTCAACTCCTTTACCTCATTTGGTGCCATCTGATAGGGGGGTATGGAAATTGAAGCGGTTCTCTATATTAAATTCAACTTCCCGCTTGATCGGTGCTTCAGGTAACTCCTCAAACACATCAACAAACTCCTGAGCTATGGGCACCTTCTCCAACTCCTCGTTCTGCTCAACTAACACCTGTACCAACAATACTTCACACCCTTCTTGGATTAGCGAGAAAGCTTGTCTCGTTGAAACTAACTCCATAGACACCGAATCCCTCTTTCGTACACATTTGAACACTACTTGACCAACACCTTCGACTTGTAGTAACACCTCCTTCTTTCAACAGTCAAGCAATGCTCCAGGTTTAGCCAACCAATCCGTGCTCCAACAAGTATGGTATTGACTCCAGTTTCCCTACCAGCACTTGAAGCACCACGACCAATACTACCTCCTCCTCTTCCTCCATTGCTTCCAGACGGAGCTCTAGGTCCTTGCATTGATCCCATATACTAACATAACACGTCACCGAAACTAGCTTCGGCAAATGGCATTCCCCAAAGTGGGGCTTCCCACAGGTGCCACAGATGGGTAATCCAGATGGTGCTCCACCTGAACTAACCGAACCAGCACCACGAGCATTGCACGTTGCACTCATATGACCTGGTCGGCACAAGTGAAGCAGATTACCGCACTTCACTGTGGAGGAAATTGGGCACCGCCGAAACCAGAATAGGATGTTTACGTCCTCTTAGCCGGATGGATATGAGTGATGATGGAGAAGGCAGACCAGTGGCCTTTTTCTTCCTTTCATCATTCTTCTTCAGCTCTATCCTTTTCCACTCCAGTGTAGCGGCCTTCACCGTCACCAAACTCCTCATGTCAGCGGAGGTGACACCCTCCTGAGTCTCCACCCTTAAACTGTTCTTGAACTTATTGACGAGCTTCGTCTCCCGGTTAGTCTGCTTGTCATATCACTTAGAGAGGGAGGTAAACTCTATGTAGTAAGCGAGAAAAGACTTTCCACCCTGCTCTAGTCCCATGAACTCCTTAGCCTTCTCCTCATGCCAAAGGTCCAGACAAACCTGATCTCAAAACTCCTCCACAAATTCACCGAACTCCATCTATGGCGGAACCATCCGACTATACGACATCGACTTCCACCAGTCGAACGCATGACCCTTGAACAGGAATGTAATGTCTTGCACCCTTACCGTTTCATCAAGCCCTATCTATAGGAAATTTTACTCACACTCTTGAAGCCACTGCTCCACAACCGCATGATCATCGACTTCTCCATTAAACTCACCAAAGTTCCAATCTTTCAGCAGACTCGGCTGGAACCTAGGAGCTCTACCTCCAAACTACAAATCACCAGTCGAACGGCTTGCCGTTGCTTGGCTAGATTCACTACAGGTGGACATTAAAACATTTCAGTTGAGCACTTGAAAAAAAAACTCAAAACAGTTGAAATCGCTTCCTCTTTCAAAACTTCCCACCCCATTTTAAAACAATTGAAAATCCCTAGAAAGTCGGTCCTATACCGATGTGTCATCCCTTCTCTGTATGAGGTTAATTACTGCCCGAGGATAAAGAACAACTCACCAGTACAACAACAACTAACCAGACTTTGATACCATTTGTAAACTGATAAGCTGTAGAAAACAAGAGTAAGGCAGATCGTATTTCACGGGTTTTCTTCCAATCGTTTACTCAAAGAAATTGGAAAATTATTCAGGTTTAGACAAGTTGTGCGTGGTGTGAGTTCCACGACGTGTAATATATTAAGCGAGGAAATTGAAATTGAATTAAAAGAAAGATTGATTGATTGGGGTGACTAACGATTTGATAGACAAAGCTTAGACTTGAATCCCTCTAAGATTACTAGGACATTGGTTATTACAAAATCGGTGACTTTTGATTCTAATTCATTTAGTTCTCAGATAGCACCAAGTCCACAAACGTTTGCTCTATCGGATCTAACTACCACGATTAATTAACCGTATGTGCGTTCACTTCGGCAACAGATAAATAACTGTTGTAGTTAAATTATTTTAGTGAGCTACTCTAGAAGCGGATTAACCCTAAATGGTTCCTACGAAAGGCACACTCCATTCAATAGGTTAACTGATTGATTAGAGGTTCTAAAATAAGGTGGATGATGGACTGTAGAATAGCGGTGCGTCAAATAACTACCAAGCTAGAAGCTAGGGTAGATCGTATTCCACGGGTCTTCTAATGATTGATTACTCAAATATAAAGGCAAATTACTCAGGTTTAAACACTTCGTGCGTGGTGTGAGTTCCACGACTTCTAATTCTAAGAAATGCACAGAAATTAAAAATTAAAACTGAAAACAGATTGAAAGATTGGTTGATTAAAACAAAGATGACAGACAAGCTTAGACTTTGAATCCCCCTTCGTTCACCAGAGCATTGGCAATCAACAGATTAGTGGATTTTGATTCTCGTTCAATCAATTCTAAGACACCACCATAACTCCTTACCCTTAGGTTTAAGACTGGCAAACGTTTGCTCTATCCGATCTAGCTACCAAGATTAATTAGCCGCCCGGGTACGGTCGCCTCTCGCAACAACTTACCTTAACTGGTCAATTACTAACGATTTATGAGTTACTCTTGCAGTGGATTAACCCGAACTAGTTCCTACGAAAGGCACACTCCAATGATTAGGTTAATTGTTCGATTTGATGTTTTAAAGTAAGGCAAGCGTTTGCTTCTATCCTTAGCTTAACAAGAATCTAATCTAGGTGATCAATCCAGACAAGAAACACAAACAACGAAGAACAAATCAAACATGAAAGAGAAACTGATTGAACTTTTAATCTAATCACCGCCAATCCGTGACCGCTTTAAAGCCCTGGGTCACTTAGGGTTCATCTAGTCTAAGCTCTATGAGTTTAGCTACTCATGTTTTTCACAAAAGAATCAAAGACAAAGACAGAGTTCATCTTGAACAGAGGAAGAACAGAAAAGGATCTGAAAAACCTAATTAAGACGACTCCGGCAGAACTTCGATCTCCGGTAAACTGCAATCCTAGCTCCGAGTCTTCGAGATGAAAGGGATGGCGTCACGATCTCCTCCTGGCTCTTCGAACTCTAACTCTACTCCAGAACTCTTGAGAATCCATGAAGTATTTGGTATTATTTGATATTATGAGGTATATTGTGTCTCCCCTGATTTAGGGCCGCCGGTTAAGTATTTATACTTAACCCTAATACCGCCGGATTTTGCCTGGAATTTTAGCAGAAAATGTGCTTGAGTTTTCGCTGAAAATTCCTTTGTAAATGGGGTGATCGCTGGCTGCTTTCTCCTGTGATTTTCGGACGTCGGGTTCTCGGCGAAAACAAGTTTTCGCCAAAAAGTTGCCTTTGTATGCTCTACCGATTTGTTCTTGAGTTTTCGCCGAAAACTGCAAGGGTTTTCGCCGAAAACTTCTTTGTAAATGGGAGCAGGATTTGGTTCGATTTGATTGACTCCTTGGATCGATTCCGCTATGATTCCTCGAGGTTCCAACACCTTAGACACGTCCTTGGCTACTTTATTTGACGGCAAAAACCTGTGCTAACATGAAAACACTAGAAAACCATCAAATAGACCCGAAACGGGCCAAAGTAACACAAATGGCACGAGATAGAGTAGTTGAATGAATATTCGTTATTCTACCCTAAAAACTATGTCTTAAGCAAGGAAATGTCGCTTAAATGAGGCTGATAATCACGTCAAATCGAGTGTCATCAAAATACCCCACACTTAAGCTTTTGCTTGTCCTCAAGCAAACTGAATAGAAACGCTCATGTTCACAAATGATAAGATTTATGAAATTGGAGTTCAATCAAACACAATGAATTATTAGACAGATAATTCCTAGAACAAGAAACCTAACATGCATACTGATCAGCCAAACAACGTGGTCTCACTAATAAATTGCACACGACGAGTAATCGCAACCAATTATGCAAGAATTTGACCTGACCGACCAGACTCCTCACACAGGAATTATTTAGTAAATGGGGAACTCTCACTCTCTGTGTTTAAGGACGTGTTTCTGCTCTCAATCATTTTCTGTTATTGAATTCTGTCATAAGTTTGCAATTCGACCACATCTCCACCACTATGACAACACGAGTAACTAGTCAAGAAGGACTTCCCTGCTAGGACTATAACGAATTCTACACTACAAGGGTTTATAATGAGATGGATGATGGGAATGTATGATGATGGCTTCGGTGCGGTGTAGCTTTCGACTAACTTCCCTCGAATCTAGCCTATGGTTTCCTACCGTCTAGCCAGACACGGGTGGAATAGTGAACGCTCGTCCTATGATACCCTCAAGCAACCTAGCACTTTATTTCTTTATATTTTTTTTCTTTTTTATCTTTTCTTTTGACTTCGTTCTTCCATTTGTAGGGAGAAGAACGTTTATTTGAACTCAAAACTTGAAACTTTTCTGACTTTTCTTTTTTTTTCGACATTTTCTTTTTGTTTTTCTCTTCTCTCTCTTTTTCTTTTGTATTTTTTTTGTGCCGATTCTTTCTTTTAGTTGCTAGAGGGGTTTACACGTTTGAACATAATAGCTAAGACCACCTGTTTAATGGCTATAGGCAGGTTACCACAAACCGACTTCCGGTAGGTCAATCTAGAACTACAACCACGGGGGATATCAATGGGGAATGAAAAAATGGGAAATGGATGTAATGTATTATCGAACCGAAAGAACAGGCCAAGCTCAAGGGTTTAAACCTAATGGATTTATCGTTTGGTAGGCTATCTGGCTTAGTAGCTGAATCTAGGTGCCCCTATCATTCTAGAACTCGTGTCATCGTGTGGTCTCGAGTAGGTCTCATGCAAATTCTAACTCATTCAAGCAAACAGAAAATCACTCAAAAAGAATTGAAATTGCAAGTTACGTGCAATGGATCAAAAGCTCATAGTTCGTTTGCTAGTCGGATTCGGTCATTTTCATGCAATCAAGGCTACAAACTACAAGGGTGATTTCAAAAATTTTGTTTTGACCAGGTAATTTCGCATCAAAGTAAACATGTTGGTTCTCAAGTTCTATGTTAAGCAGTCTAAGCATCATTATGAAAGATTGAACAACAACTTAACATCAAAAATCAAGAACTGAGCCATTCTAATGCTAGAGAGACTGGACAGGAATCACGAGGCACACAAAAAACACAATCAAGGGCAATCAAGTTCATGCAAGGTTCTCTAGCATCCTACCCCACACTTAAATCGGACTGTGTCCTCACAGGACTAAATCTAGAGTTCAGAGTGAAGTAGAAGACCTGGACCGAGATGGTTGGCGTAGGGGATGAGCACGGATCCTCGGAGCAGAGGCAATCTACCAAAGCAAAGCAAAGGGAATCTCCCAACTGCCTGCAAAACAAAAACAAATGAAAGATAAAAAGGAAACCGGGACAAGTGTCCCGAATCCACACAGAAAAAAGTTGGATCGAGATCCGAAAAGAAGAAATAAAAAGAAAGGACAAGGAAAAGGACACCACCCGATCATAGCTGGTCAGGGGCGTCGGAGGGTGGAAGGTGGAGGGCGTCGCCGACCTGATGTTGCCACGCCAGCTGTGCCTCATACCGCTCGTCAGAGCAGTGCATGTGTTGCTGCATAATAATCCATCTCACCTCCTGAGTGGCGTTGTCAGTGGTGCGCCACTTCTGCAGTCGCTCATACAGGTCTCCAACATCCGCGGGATGCGGTCGGTGCTGCGGGTGAGGCACCTGATATGGATCTGGAATGGGTGGTGGCGACTGGTGTGCATACCCTGCCTGATGATGTGGCGAGGGTGTATGATCATGAAACTCCGGCTCTGACCGGGGCTGCGGCTGCTCAGAATCATCTTCTTCCTCCGACTCTTCCATATGCTGGAGGGGAGGATCTGCTGCTACCTGGGGACTAACGTCATACTCGACCGCCAAATCACCTCCGACGGTGTGTACTCTGCGTCGTGGGACGTCCGGGCCATATGCTTGGCTGAGATCGAAAGAGATGATGAGTCGGCCGACAAAGTTACCTCCGAGGAGTGAGCGAGGTGGCCTCGTCCTCTGAGTCTTCTGGCGGAGTAAGCGTGCAAGCACCCATCCGGGATGAAGAGGATAACTCTCCCAGATGGCACGATGAAGAAGAAGATCCTCTCGGCTGATATGGTGGTGGTCCTTCTCTGGAGCAAACAAAAGAGAACGACGCCAAACCATGTGAATGAATTTATAGAGAGGGTGAGAGAGGGACTTAACTGAGGTATGCTTCGTGGTACGATCGCCGGGTACTCCAGTCATGTGGCTCCAGAGTGCATCGTACTCCTCTCCGTCGCCATCGTTGTTCTCCCAGCCGAGGTGATGACCCTCGTAGTGCTCGCGGGGGATCCCGAGATGAGTAGCAAACTCATCATAGGTGAGTGTCCTGTGCACCCCGCCTAGATAGAAGGTGACGACCTTCTTGTGCTGCCTCCTCTTGTGCTCATCCAGATTGAATGTCGCCCAAAACTCCTGGAGAGCGACGTCTGGGAAGTCAACGGCTAGCGTGGTCAGCTCCAGTAGTCTTGCAGGTACCAATGCATCGAGCACGTTCCAGTGCCAGTCCACATCGTGCTCGAAGAGTGGCTCCATAGATAGTGGACGAACATCAGCTCCAGGAACATGCTCGAGCCGCTGGTAGCGCTCGAAGTAGTACTGGGGTAGGCGAGCAACAGTGGCGTGGTACCCAACACGGGCAGGGAAAGCTGGTTGTGGGCTCGGGAGCTAGAGCCGGTGTCAAGGCTCGCCTTAGTCCTGCGCTCATGAGTGACATTCCTAAAACCAGAAACGAAACCAGATTAATTAACTAATAACCCACCCCACACTTAGTAGAAAAACTCAATTTCACAAAGAAATGAGGAAAACCGAGTGGGGGTAAGCAAATCAAGTAACCGGTAATCACAATAAATCACAAATCATGCATATGTCTAGCCGGAATGTTCATAACATAATTAGGGATCAGAAGTCAAACCGACATTCAAAAAGTCAACATCATAGCACATTAAACCCTAATCATGGCAATTACTAGCTCAAGGCGGGAAATGACGACATAATCAACAACTCAGATGGCAGGCACAATAATATGAACGTGGATTAACACTTATGGCAGCCAAACAAGCATAGATAATTCATGGTCAAACCGACATTTCACAAAAGTCAACACCACAGAGAATCGATTTCTAAGCATAGCAACACACGATCAAATGGTATTATAATTCAGCACAATACTCCTTAAGCATGCTAGATCAGTTAAAAGCAGTTCAGCTAACCTAGTTCACACGAAACAGTCGGCGCGCAAATTGAGGTAAATCAAAATGTCAACCCCGACGAAATTCAGCATTCAACATGTCAAAAGATTCGGAATGAAAAGTTCTACAACTTACCTTGAAGCCATGGGTGCTGAAAATTAACGGAGAAAGAGAAATTAGTGAAAGACTCGAAAAACTAGGGTTTGGTGGAACTAAAGCTCTAGAGCTCCGATTTGACTGTTCTACGGCTCAAACTGATCGGATAAGGAAGGGGAGTAGGGCGGCGGTGGTGGGCGGCGGTGGCGGTGAACGGCAGCGGCGCGGTCGGGTTATTGGTGGTGGCGGCGGTCGAGTGCTTTAAAAACAAAGGGGAGGTTTATTTTCGAAAATGAAAGAAGTGAGGGGAGAGAGAGAGTGACCGAGAATTAAAAGGGAAGAAACTGTTGATTTTCACTCAAGTTTTTGGTGAAAATGTGTGCAATTTTTTGCCGAAATCCCAAGCAAAATGGTCTGCTGGTTTTCAAATACATTTTCGCCGAAAAATTCATAGAGTTTTCGCCGAAAAGTTTAGTTAAAATCGACCAGAAAACACTGTGGGATTTCAAAGGAAGTTTTCAACCGAAAATTGGGTCAGTTTTCGCCAAAAATTTTGACCTGTACGATTGAAAATATTTTCGCAATCTCGGCAAACTTCAGAAAATCATAATTAAATCCACAAAAATCGAAACAACCTCAAACAACTTGCGCTTGAAACGATGACACAAAGACTACACATGAAAAATAAGAAATCATGCAAACTGACACTTTTGGCTCCCTCGAACTGACTCTAAGACACTAAGGTTGACACAAATGAAAAACTGACTCCAGCCATGGGTTGCCTCCCATGAAGTGCTCTTTTATTAACGTCCTTGAGCTGGACGATACCTGGATGGTATTAGAAGACATCCCAACTCAGGTTCTCCTTAATGCTAGCATCGGAGTTCATGAAGTAGAGCTTCGGGGCATCTCCGTTAAGCGTAAATTTCTTCTCGTTAGCATCTAAGAGCTTGGTACGTCCATCGGGAAGGTGATCAGTGATCTTGAATGGACCAAATAGCTCTATTGAGGGGTCATCCTCTACAAGAAAGACGGTGGAAGGATGAGAATGATCGGCTTTTTCTTCTCTTTATCCTCCGGCTTTGTATCACCAGGATCGGTGATCGTAGGTATTTCCTTAAGAGATGCTTTTGGCTTCTCCTTCAATACTTGTTCCGGCGCCGGTAGCTCTGAATGAATTGGTGGTGTAGCTGGCTCGGATGAAGGTGGCGGCACAACTAGTCTCCAGACCATTTGAGTCTTCGTTTTCTTCTGATTCCTTCTCCGCGACCTGCCGGGTTCCTTGCTTGGCGGTGAAGAAGAGGCTTTCAGTTCCTTCTTCTTTGGCAGCTTTTGAGCAACAGATTTTGGTTTCTGCTAGGTAATTTGTCCAGCACCTGCAACAGCAATTAATCTAGGAACACTAGAAAAGATGTCAGTAACGGAGTTGACCGGAGTCAACTCCACAGTTTCAACAGCTAGGCAATGAGATTCTTCATTCAAAGGGGGATATTTCATTCCGTCTTTCAGGCGGAACATTATCGTGTCCTTACCAACCCTCAAAGTTAAAGAACCAATTAGAACGTTAATTTGCATCCCACTTGTAGCCGTGAAGGGTTGTCCTATGAGAATGGTAGAATCATCCTTACTAGTATTAATGATCACATAGTCAGCTAAGAAGGTAAAAGGACCACATTTAGTAACAACGTCTTTTATTTCTCCTCTCGGAGTTTTCAGTGATCTATCAGCAAAGACAAGTTGTATGCTAGTTGGTTCAAGTTCTCCTAGGTTCAATTTTTCATATAAACTCATAGGCATAACATTGACAGACGCGCCTAGGTCAACCAAACTACGTTCTATCTCAACATCATTAATAACTAGAGGAAGCGTGAAAGAACCAAGATCAGAACACTTAGCTGGATATGGCGATGAAGGCTTCTTGCTACGAGCGTCAGGATATCCTTCTTTACCTCCCCACATGTCAGTCTCGATCCTTGCGTTTGGCAGCAATGCTCTTGGAAAAGGAGGCTTCACGTAGTACGGAGCAAGAGGAGGATCATACTCCTTAGGCGCCTCCTTCAGTGCTTCCTTAGGAGATTCATCAGTCCTGGATAAATTAGAAGAAGCATTAGTAGATGAGTATGACGGTTCTTGAACGGATACCATTTTAGCTTGCTCCTTTCTCAGATTTGGCTCGGTCTGGCTTGGAAGTTGGCCAAATGGTCGACCAGATGCTAGCATGCTCGAGATGTGGTTCACAGCCTGCTCAATTCTCTGACCGGATGCAATCTGTTCTTGGTTGAGAAGGGCTTGAGCCTTGAACTGACTTTCATGATCGTCAAGTCTGGTGATGATCTGACTAAGCTTCTTGTCCAGTTCACTGACGTTGTTTTCCCTCTGATGTTGCTACCCTGTGTAGGTATTATTCAGATATTGATTCTGGCGATTGCCAAGAGCAGTTCCATAGTTACCTGGATTGTGGTTCGGTGGCTGGTAGACACCTGCCGGCGGATGGTTCGGCTTCTGATCCTATGCTGGACCAGCTGGGCGGCTATTCTGATTCTAGTTGTGGTTGGCGCCAGGAGGTCTGTCTTGATAATTCCCCTGTTGCCTGAAGTTGCGGTAGCCAACATAACCGTTCTGATTGTTGTTGAAGCCTTGTTGAACGAAATTGACTTCTTCGGCAGACAAGACTTCTGTTTTACCAAAATTCTGGCATCAGCCTCCATTATGCGCAGAAGCTCCACACCACTCGCAATCAGCAACGTAGACAGCGGCTGCCGGCGGTTTGATTGGTGTAGAAGACTTCTTCAGATGCTTCTCTACTTCTGCCTTGATAGTAGCTTCGAGATCGATCTTGCCTCTTGACCCTTTAGATTGTCGTTCCCAGTTCCTCGACTTGGAAGCACAGTTCGCGAAATGAAGAAGAGCAGCTTCAGGTGTAAGCGTAGTGCGATCCCCTTCAGCTAGGGAATTGACCCACTTGGCAGATTCTTCTCGAAGACCTCGAGCAAAGATTTCAGCTAACTACCTCTACTCGAATCCGTGATGAGGACAGTTGTAGAGAAGTTCTTGGAATTGATTCCAAGTATCATATAAGCTTACTCCTTCCTTCTGGGAGAATCTGGTGATGCTGTCCTTGATGGCTTTTGTTTTGGCCGGAGGGAAGTACTCTTCGACGAAGTCTTGAGCAAGAGTCTCCCAGTCGGTATAGTAGCCAGGTGGTTTACCAGTAAGCCACCTCTTAGCTGCGCCTTTCAGAGAGAATGGGAAAGCTCTCAAGCAAAGAGTGCTCTAGTTAAAAATGTCTGAAAACACAGTGGGATTTCAAAGGGCATTTTCACTGAAAACATGGTTTATTTTCGCCGAAAATTTTGACCTATACGATTGAAAATATTTTCGCAATCCCGGCAAACTTCAGAAAATCACAGTTAAATCCACAAAAATCGGAACGACCTCAAACAACTTGCAAAAGACACTATGACACACAGAATACACACGAAAAATAAGAAATCAAACAAACTGACAATTTTGGCTCCCCCGAACTGACTCTAAAACACTAAGGTTGACACAAATGAAAAACTGACTCCAGCCGTGGGTTGCCTCCCATGAAGCGCTCTAGATTAACGTCCTTGAGATGGATGATACCTGGACGGTATTAGGAGACATCCCAACTCAGGTTCTCCTTAACGCTAGCATCGGAGTTCATGAAGTAGAGCTTCGGGGTATCTCCGTGAAGCATAAATTTCTTCCTGTTAGCGTGTAAGAGCTTGGTACGTCCGTCGGGAAGGTGCTCAGTGATCTTGAACGGACCAAAGAGCTCTATCAAGGGATCATCTTCTACGAGGAAGATGGTGGAAGGGATGAGAATGATTGGCTTCATCTTCCCTTTACCCTCCAGCTTTGTATCACCATGATCGGTGATCGTAGGTATTTCCATAGGAGATGCTTTTGGCTTCCCCTTCAATACTTGTTCCGGCGCCGGTATCTCGGAACGAATTGGCGGTGCAGCTGGCTCGGATGAAGGTGGCGGCACAACTGGTCTCCAGACCATTTGAGTCTTCATCTTCTTGTTCTGCCCTCAGGGCCTGCTAGGTTTCGTGCTCGGTGGTGAAGATGAGGCTTTCAGTTCCTTCTTCTTTGGCGGCTTCTGAATAGCAGATTTTGGTTTCTGCTTGGTAATCTGTTCAGCACCTGCAGTAACAATTGAGCTAGGAACACTAGAAGAGACGTCAGTGACAGAGTTGACCGATGTCAACTCCACAGTTTCAACAGCTAAGCAATGAGATTCTTCATTCAAAGGGGTATATTTCATTCCGTCTTAAGGCGGAATGTTATCGTTTCCCTACCAACCCTCAAAGTTAAAGAACCATTGGAACGTTAATTTGCATTCCAGTAGTAGCCATGAAGGGTCGTCCTATGAGAATGGTAGAATCATCCTTACTAGTGTCTATGATCACGAAGTCAGCTAGGAAAGTGAAAGGACCACATCTAGTAACAACGTCTTTGATTTCTCCCCTAGGGGTTTTAAGTGATCTATCAGCAAAGACAAGTTGCATACTAGTTGGTTCAAGTTCTCCTAGATTCAAATTTTCAAATAAGCTCATAGGCATAACATTAACAGACGCACCAAGATCAACCAAACAACGTTCTATCTCAACATCATTAATGACAAGAGGTAGAGTGAAAGAACCAGGATCAAAACACTTAGCTGGATATGGAGAGGAAGGTTTCTAGCTATGAGCATCAAGGTATCCTTCTTTATTCCCCTTCATGTCAGTCTCGATCCTTGCGTTCGGCAGCAATGCTCTTAGAAAAGGAGGCTTCACATAGTTCGGCAGCAATGCTCCTTAGGCGCCACTTTCTGTGCTTCCTTCTTCTCTGGAGATTCAGTGATCCTGCGTAAAACAGAAGAAGCATCAGCAGATAAGCTTGTAAAATTTTCAACAGTTACCATTTTGGCTTGCTCCTTTCTCGGATTCAACTCTGTCTGGCTCGGGAGTTGGCCAAATGGTCGTCCAGATGCTAGCATGCTCGAGATGTGGTTCACAGCTTGCTCAATTCTTTGACCGGATGCGATCTGTTCTTGATTGAGAAGAGCTTGAGCTTTGAACTGACTGTCATGATCATCGAGTCTGGTAATGATCTGACTAAGCTTCTTGTCCAGGTCACTGACATTGTTCTCTCTCTGATGTTGCTGCCCTGGATAGGTATTATTCAAATATTGATTCTGGCGATTGCCAGGAGCAGTTCCATAGTTACCCGAATTACGGTGTGGCGGCTGATAGACACCTCCCGGCGGATGGTTAGGGTTCTGATCCTGAGCTGGACCAGCTGGGCAGTTATTCTGGTTCTGGTTATGGTTGGCGCCATTATTGTAGGGAGGTCTGTCTTGATATTTCTCTTGCTGCCTAAAGTTGTGGTAGCCAGCATAACCGTTCTGATTGTTGTTGAAGCCTTGTTGAACGAAATTTACCTCTTCGGCGGACCAGACTTCTGTCTTACCAAAATTCTGGCATCGGCCTCCATTATGCGCACAAGCTCCACACCATTCGCAATCATCAACATAGACAGAAGCTGCTAGCGGTTTGATTGGTGTAGAAGACTTCTTCAGATGCTTCTCTACTTCTGCCTTGATAGTAGCTTCGAGATCGAGCTTGCTCCTTGATCCTTCTGATTGTCGCTCCCAGTTCCTTTACTTGGAAGCACAGTTTGCAAAATGAAGAAGAGCAGGTTCAGGTGTGAGTGTAGTGCAATCCCCTTCAGCTAGAGAATTGACCCACTTGGCAGATTCTTCTCGAAGACCTCGATCAAAGATTTCAGCTAACTACCTATGCTTGAATCTGTGATGAGGACAGTTGTAGAGAAGTTCGTGGAATCGATTCCAAGTATCGTATAAGCTTTCTCCTTCTTTCTGGGAGAATCTGGCGATGCTGTCCTTGATGGCTGTTGTTCTGGCAGGAGGGAAGTACTGTTCGACGAGGTCCTGAGCCAGAGTGTCCCAATCAGTGTAATATCCAGGTGGTTTGCCAGTAAGCCACCTCTTAGTAGTGCCTTTCAGAGAGAACGAGAAAGCTCTCAAGCAAAGAGTGTTCTTGTCGAGGTTTCTGTTCTTGAAAGTGCTGCAGAGATCAAGGAAATCCGCCAGATGTGTGCACGGATTGTCTAGTGGCCTGTCTTCAAATTGTAGATCCCTAGAGATCATAGTCAAGAATGGAATCTTGATCTCATAGTCAGGATCTCCTTCAACGCGCGGCACGGCAATGGCAGATCGAACGCTAGTCGTGCTCGGCTTGTTGTAGTCAGCTAGACTCTTCTGTGCAGGTGGTGGTGGTGGTGGTAACTGATCATCCATGGTAGGAGATGGAGGAGGTGAAAGTGACTCGGTGTATGAAATTGATGAAGATGACGGTGAAGATGGAGATGAGGAACTCTCCTTCAGTTCCTCGATCCTGATCGGAGTGACGGATGGAGGTGGATTGGTTCTGCTTCTCCTTGGAATCTGTGATTGTCGAGGTGGAGCAGAACTACCTGGTCTCTCTATGCTCTTAGCCTTGTCGGTTTGAGAGCGAGTCCAAGGGCGGCAATGCATACACCTGTGAGCAACCTACAAACAATAGAAACAAAAAAAACTAGTGTAAAATCGAAGTGGATGGAAAGATGAAAGATGGAAAATAGAAGAATAAAATGCCAGTTCTTCTTTTGAACAATCAAAAGAAGTCCCCGGCAATGGCGCCAATTTGATGAACGCTGCAGTAGTGCAGGTTTAGCAAATGTGACGTGTCAGCTTGGGATTATTTTATATTTTTTATTCGGCTTAGTTAGATAATAATTAGATTGTTTATTGGGTTGTTTGTTAGTTGTTGAGTAGTATTCGGATTAGTCGGGAGGGGAGTATTTAATTGAGGAATAGCTGAACGGTGGAGGCAGGCAATAGAATTATAACTCTTTCTAAACTCTACTTTCTCTCTGACTTCTTATTCTAAAACTCTTCTCTTCTTAATTCTTCCTAATCCTTCGTCGATCCAAGCTCATTTGAGTTAATCACATCGCATAATCATTCCTTGTTTCACCTCGTTACACAAGTCTACGACATCTCAACGACCCGACTCCGACGAAACTCCTTTGGGTAGCCGTTTGTGGCGACATCCCGACCACGCCATCACACGCTCAAAATCGGCACGTATCATCTTGGTATCAGAGCCTGGCTTCGAATCGACTTCACCAACGGACATCAAGATGGATGAATGAATGACAAACATGGAGGCGACCTTGGACGGTATTCGTCAATCACTAGCGGCCTTGATGCAACGACAGGATCGTGATCCGGAGGCAGTAACCCGAATTGAGAATCGTTTGCTAGCTTTGAACGAGACTGTGATGGCTATTACGGATAGGGTGGACCGCATTGAAAGGAATCAGCCAGGGATTCTTATAAATCCTGGAGGGCGACCTGAAGCAAACCAACGGATAACGGCACCAGGAGTGAGAATTGATTTCCCAAAATTCAGCACAGGCGACGACCCAACTACGTGGGTATGCAGGGCGGAACAATTCTTTGAGTTTTACCGAACTAACGAGGAAGACAAGGTGCTAATGGCTTCCATATATCTAGAGGGAGAAGCTCAGATGTGGCTCCAGGTATTTCGAGATGAAGGTCGTCAATTAACGTGGGAAGAGCTCAAGAATGGAATGCACTCGCGTTTCGGCCCCACCACTTTTGAGGATCCCTTCGGTGGTCTGACCAAGTTAACACAAACTGGCAAGGTGCGAGATTATCAAACGGAGTTCGAAAGGTTGTTGGTTCGTTCGGGGCGCCTGACACCAGCTCACCAGGTAAGCTACTTTATAAGTGGCTTAAGTCAAGGAATCCGTAGTGACGTTTAGGCAGCTAGACCTCCGGACTTGACGACCGCTATTGCGTTGGCCCGACTATACGAGGAAAAGGAGGCTACACGTCCTCTTAATACTGAGTTTCAAACTACGGCGAGACCAAACCCCGATCCGCCAAATCGGGTCATGAACGTAAAAAAACTCACGTCCGCAGAGATGAGGGAGAGACGAGAAAAGGGATTGTGTTATAATTGCAATGAACAATTTGTTCCGGGACACAGGTGTAAAAAACTTTTCTTTTTAGAAATAGCCAATGATGACAAAGATGTGGTAGCTCTTGAGGGTGAGAAAAGTCATTTAGCCATCTCGATGGCCGCGGTATCCGGGAGTGAGGCTGGAGAAACGATGAAATTGTGAGGGACAATGCGTTGCCAAATTTTTAGTGTTCTCATCGATACAGGAAGTACCGACAACTTTATTGACACGAGGTTGGCTGACCGAATGGCCTTAGTACCGCTTACGGGTACTCGGTTCTCTGTGCTTGTAGGGAATGGAGAAAAAGCGAGCAGTCCCGGACTCTGCCCCCATGTGTCTCTCTACTTACCGGGCATGTGCTTCGAGGATGACTTTCATTTGCTGTCAATGGGTGGTTATGATGTTGTTCTTGGCGTTGGGTGGCTGCGGAAGTTGGGAGAAATTCGGTGGGATTTTAATAACTTGACCATGCAATTTGAGTGGCGTGGGATACCACGACTATTGCAAGGACTACGAACTGCGCCGGCCAAGGAGATTGATAGCCATTAGTGGGCTAGGGAGATGAAGAGGACGGGTGAAGGGTACATATTATACATGATCGAAGGGTCCCAATCGAAGCTAAGCTCACAAAGTGTGATAATGAAGAAGCAGAGGAGGAAAAGTGGTTGCTCCATGAATTTCCAGATGTGTTCCGTGAACCAACCACCCTACCACCACAAAGGAGTCATGATCACCACATTGTGGTCAACCCTGGGAGTGCACCAATTAATCAACGACCATATAGATATCCTCATTACCTGAAAGAGGAAATTTCAAAATTAGTAGAAGGGATGTTGGAGTCGGGAGTAGTGTGGCCGAGCCAAAGCCCGTACTCATCTCCGGTGCTGATGGTAAAAAAATGAGACGGGTCGTGGCGGATGTGTGTGGATTACCGAGGACTCAACAAAGTAATGGTGAAGGATAAATTTCCAATTCCTGTAATAGACGAGCTTCTTGACGAGTTACGAGAAGCTAGGTACTTCACCAAGTTGGATTTACGATCAGGTTACTATTAGGTTCGAGTCGCGACTGAAGATATTCCAAAGACAGCTTTTCGGACTCACCACGGACACTATGAATTCTTGGTCATGCCCTTTGGGCTTACGAATGCACTGTCAACCTTCCAAGCTCTCATGAACGAGGTATTCAAGCACCTTCTCTCTAAGTTCGTGTTAGTTTTCTTTGACGATATTTTCATATATAGCCCAACGCGAGAGCTGCATTGGGACCATGTTCGGGAAGTATTCACAATTTTGAGGAAGAATGAGCTATATGTAAAAAAGGAGAAGTGCACATTCGGCCAGAGGGAAGTTCGGTACTTGGGACATATTAATGGAGGAGTAGCGGCTGAGCCAGAGAAAATTACTGCAATGGTTGAGTGGCCGATTCCATCTAATATAAAATCATTGAGGGGGGGTTTTAGGTTTAACTGGGTATTACCAGAAGTTCATACGAGATTATGGGAAGATAGCTGCACCATTGACTCGATTGCTAAAAAAGGGGGCCTTTGCATGGGATAAGGAAGCAGGAGAGGCCTTCATTCAACATAAAAGAAAAATGACTGAGGCACCAGTTTTAGCTTTACCTGATTTTGGCTTAGAGTTTACGGTGGAATGCGATGCTAGTGGAGGAGGACTCAGAGCAGTACTAATGCAAAATGGGTGCGCGCTAGCTTATTTTAGTCAAGCCTTAAGTGGTAGGAATTTGGCTATGTCAATTTATCAGAAAGAAATGATGGCTTTGGTATTGGTGGTGAAGAAGTGGAGGCCGTATTTATTGGGGCATCGTTTCGTAGTTAGAACTGATCAAAAAAGTCTCTGATATCTCTTAGAACAAAAGATCACGACGCCCATGCAAGAGAAGTGGATCACGAAGTTGTTGGGGTATGATTTTCTGATCGAATACAAAAAGGGGAGTGAAAATAGTGTTGCAGATGCTTTGTCAAGGCGTCATGAGTTTTTTGCGGTATCAATGCCAGTGGCTAATTGGGTAGACACCATAATCAAGGAGATAAATGAATCCCTACTTTGACGAAGCTACGAAATTCATGTCTTGACGGAGAACTAACAGAAGATTGGGAGGTAAAAGGCGGCGTATTGTACCGACATGGACGCATTTACTTACACTTTGAGTCATCATTGATACCCACGATCGTCGAGGAAATGCTTTCAAGCACCCATGAAGGTTATCATAAAACAGCCAAGAGAATTCAAGAGGTTTTATGTGGCCGAAGATGAGGAAAGTAATTCAAAGCTTCATACATGAATGCTCAACTTGTCAAAAGAACAAGGCAGACTACTCCAAGCCACCTGGACTATTGAGTCCTCTTCAAATTCCCAAGGAGGTTTGGCGTGACATATCCCTTGACTTTATTGATGGACTTCCGAAGTTGGAGGGAAAATCAGTAGTTTTGGTGGTGGTTGATAGACTCTCGAAGATGGCGCACTTCATTGGGTTGTCGCATCCCTATTCAGCCGCGAGTGTAGCTGACGCCGTGTACAAGAATGTGCTCAAGTTATATGGGTCTCCAGCCACCATTGTGAGTGATAGAGATCCGGAATTTATGAGCTTATTTTGGACGGAGTTGTTCAGATTGCAAGGAACACGATTTAATTTCAGCTCGGCTTACCATCCACAAACAGATGGGCAGACCGAAGCCGTGAACAAAGCTCTCGAGATGTACCTCCGTTGCTTCACGGGAGATCGACCTAAGGAATGGCACAAGTGGCTGCCATGGGCGGAGTACTGTTATAACACAAGTTGGCACTCGTCAACTGGACACACCCCCTATGAGGTGGTTTATGGGCGAAAGCCACCGACACTACTATCCTACGTTCCTGGAGCAACAAAGGCAGCTACCGTGGAGTTGGAGATGAGGGACAGGGATGCGGTATTGAAGGGTCTTAAGGTTCGTATTGCTCGAGCACAGGAGCGGATGGCTCGGTACTACAATGCTGGAAGGGTTGATAAGGCATTTCAAGTGGGAGATTGGGTATATGTCAAGCTCCAACCTTACCGCCAGGTCACAGTTAGTAATCGACGAGATTACAAAGTCGCTCCCAAATTCTATGGACCATTCCAAGTGATTAGTCGGATAGGAGATTTGGCTTATCGATTGGGATTGCGGATGACTCGAAGATCCACCCGGTATTTCACGTCTCTAATTTAAAGGCGGCGCAAGGTGACGTGAGTGGCATACCTTCAGCTTTACCAACAACGAAGGATGTCCCTGGTCCTCAACCACTAGCCGTCCTTGAAAGGCGGCTGCGTAAGGGTAGGGACAAAGTGCTCGTTCATTGGACACACACGACTCCGGCGGATGCGACATGGGAGGATTGGCAACACCTTCAACTTCAGTTCCCAAGCGTTCTCGAGGAGAAGAACGCTCCAAAGGGAGGTGGCGTGTGACGTGTCAGCTTGGGATTATTTTATATTTTTTATTCGGCTTAGTTAGATAATAATTAGATTGTTTATTGGGTTGTTTGTTAGTTGTTGAGTAGTATTCGGATTAGTCGGGAGGGGAGTATTTAATTGAGGAATAGCTGAACGGTGGAGGCAGGCAATAGAATTATAACTCTTTCTAAACTCTACTTTCTCTCTGACTTCTTATTCTGAAACTCTTCTTCTTCTTAATTCTTCCTAATCCCTCGTCGATACAAGCTCATCCGAGTTAATCACATCGCGTAATCATTCCTCATTTCACCTCGTTACACAAGGCTACGGCATCTCAACGACCCGACTCCGACGAAACTCCTTGGGGTAGCCGTTTGTGGCGACGTCCCGACCCCGTCATCACACGCTCAAATCGGCACGTAACAGCAAATAACTACCAAGCTAGAAAAGCTAGGGTAGATCGTATTCCACGGGTCTTCTAATAATCGATTACTCAAATAAGCTGGCAAATTACTCAGGTTAAACACTTCGTGCGTGGTGTGAGTTCCACGACTTCTAATTCTAAGAAATGCGGAGAAATTAAAAATTGAAACTGAAAACAGATTGGAAATTAGGGTTGAAAACAGAGATGACAGACAAACTTAGACTTCGAATCCCCCTTCGTTCACCAGAGCATAGGCAATCAACAGATCAGCGGATTTCAATTCTCATTCGATCAATTCTAAGACACCACCATAACTCCTGACCCTTAGGTTTAAGACCGGCGAACGTTCGCTCTTTCCGTTCTAGCTACCAAGATTAATTAGCCGCCCGGGTACGGTCGCCTCTCGCAACGACTTAACTTAACTGGTGGAATTACTAATGATTTATGAGTAACTCTTGCAGTGGATTAACCCTAATCGGTTCCTACGAAAGGCACACTCCAATTATAAGGTTAATTGTTCGATTTGGTGTTTTAAAGTAAGGCGAGCGTTTGCTTCTATCCTTAGCTTAACAAGAATCTAATCTAGGTGATCAATCCAGACAAGAAACATGCACGATGAAGAACAAATCAAACATGAAAGAGAAACTGATTGAACTTTGAATCTAATCACCGCCGATCGGTGACCGCTTTAAAGCCCTGGGTCACTTAGGGTTCATCTAGTCTAAGCTCTAAGAGTTTAGCTACTCATGTTTTTCACAAAAGAATCAAAGACAAAGATAGAGTTCATCATACAGAGGAAGAACAGAAAAGGATCTGAAAAATCTAATTGAGACGACTCCGACAGAACTTCGATCTTCCGGTAAACTACAATCCTAGCTCCGAGTCTTCGAGATGGAAGGGATGGCGTCATGATCTATTTCCGGCTCTTCGGACTCTAACTCTGCTCCAGAACTTGAGAGAATTCTAAAGTAATCAGTATTAGTTGGAAATTATGATTCTGAAAAGTATATATTTATTTTGGCCGCCGGTTAAGTATTTATACTTAACCCTAATACCGCCGGATTTTAACTAAGATTTTCGCCAAAAATAGGAAGGAATTTTCGCTGAAAATCCTAGTGCAAAAGTGGATGACCGCCGGCTGATTTCTTCTATAGTTTTCAGTTCAACAGTTCTCGGTGAAAACTTAGTGTTTTCGCCGAAAACATCCTTCAGTTGACATCAGTGGATTTGTGCTAGGGTTTTCGCCGAAAACACTAAGGGATTTTCGGCGAAAACTTTAGTGTAACCCGGGGAAGGAATTGGTTTGACTTGATTGGCTCCTTGGATTGATTCCCGTGAGATTCCTCGAGGTTCCAATGCCTTAGACACGTCCTTGGCTACTTTATTTGACGGCAAAAACCTGTGCTAACATAAAAACACTAGAAAATCATCAAATAGACCCGAAACGGGCCAAAGTAACACAAATGGCACGAGATAGGGCAATTGATTGAATATTCGTTATTCTACCCTAAAAAACATGTCTTAAGCAAGGAAATGTCGCTTAAATGAGGTTGATAATCACGTCAAATCGAGTGTCATCAAGGGTCCTACAACTGGAAATCATGCACCAAGTCAAAATACTCAACTATGTTGACTATGAAGACTTGAAGTCTCTGGCCATCTTAGTAGAAAGGGAGATGAGGAGAGGCTATACAAGGAAGCCAAACCCTCCAACCAGCAGCCAATGGAGAGAAAGCTCCAGTACAAGCCAGCCCCCATGGAAGCCCGGACAGCCCCAAAGCATCGGACACCGAGTAAACCCTAACCCTAAAGATTCGGCACCACAGGTAACGCCTACTCAATCTACTCCTAATGTTCAGAATTCTAACCCACATCCTAGTGGAATTGTGTGCTTTAAATGTCAAGGAAGAGGCCACGTCTCAAGAGACTGCCCCAACCAAAGTACCATGGTGATGAGAGAAGGAGAGATCGAGACGGATGATGAAAAGGATGAGAAGATGGAAGAAGAAGAAAAAGTTGATTCGGAGGAAGGAGAAGAAGTGAAGCAGGAGGGCTAGAGAAGTTCTCGGGCATGTTCTTAAGAGCCCTAGCCCCGAAGCCAAGAAAGCTTCCCAACACGGGAGCCGGCGCCCAGCACAGCCCTGGAGCCGGTGCCCAACACAGCCCCGGAGCAGATACCCAAACCAGCCCTGTGCCAAGCCCCATGCTCAGCTCCAACACTGGTGCTCTGCTCAGCCCAGCCCCGACGCTCTTCCTAGCCTCGGCGCCACCACTCTGCCCTGCCCCGATGCTCTACCCAGTCCCGACGCTCAACCCAGCCCCGGAGCCAGCCCCATGCTTAGCCCCGATGCCAAGGCTTAGGCCACCCCCGGCCCGCATTAGAACACCGGATTACAAGTCGACATTCAATTGGAGACTATTTCCCATCAATATTTAAGGGCAGCATCGATCGAGGAGGATTAAAACATGGAGCTGAATGAAGAAGAAGGTGCCCAGACCAAGGGAGGAGAAGGAATGGGCTTGGGAATTGAGGAAATGCTCTCACCCGTATTCTCCCCAAGCCTAAACATACTTGTGGACAGCCCCTCCGAGGAGGAAAGCATGGACGACGACAGCCCAAACTCCAAAGGACCAGAACCTTGGTCTTTCACCGATTCTAGTGACACTCCAGGTCTAGGAGATGAGGCTGCATCTCCCCCGCACATGGCCACCCAAATCACTGAAGTTTGGAGAAGCTTGCTAAGTTCACAACGAGAGCCCACGATGGATTCGAGGATGAATCCAAGGCAAGAAAAGGGGGATGATGTGATCCTCCATAACTGCCCCAATGCCAACAGGTATTCCTACACCCCACCAGGGTCACTAGTCAAGGGAATAACCCTAGGGCCTTACAAAAAGCGTGTATGGCCAAGGAAAGCTCTCCAAGGATGCTTGAAGCCAAGGTACGTGACCAAATATAGACTCAGGCCCCCACCAACAGCCAAACAAGCTAGTATGTCAGTCAGGCCACCCCTAGCCTGTATGCCGGTCAAGGCACCCGATCCGATCCCCGAGCTGGACCGAGGATCGAGCCTAAAGGCCCTAATAGGCTCTGGACCAATCTTCATGAGCCCTGGAGGCAATGACCACTCCTGGGATCCTCTGGAGGAATTCCTAGAGTATAGGCAGCGGAGGACAGAGGAATACCTGGCCAGAAGAGGCTAGTGCTTGAAGACAGGACCTGGTACGAGCCTTAGGCCGGGTGAAATGCAAGAACTAGGCCCTAGGACAAATTCCATGAGCCCTAGACCAGCACCAGCCCTTGAAGACCCTCTGAGAACATTCTTGAAGACCTAGCCAAAGCAGAAGGAAGAAGGCTTGGCCAGAATTTGTGAAGGCCCAACACTGAGCCAGCCTCGGGTGCCGGGCCTTTTGGGAAATTCCAACGGCCCTAGATAGATTGAAGCCCCCAGGAACACTCTCCAACAAACGACGTTGCGTTTGGAGGAGAAATGCAAGAGGAGCCACGTAGGGAAGTGCTCATACATGATCTGGGTCCATACATGCAATCCCACCAAGCTAAGGACTCCCATCCAGTCCAGGAATCCTTGCTGCCACGTCCAGAAGACCGCGGGCCTAAGTCCTTCTAGGACTATGACACGAGGGGAGCACCTAATACGAGTCAGAATCCCTCCCCAGCCAGACCCAAGCCTTGCCCGACCGCCACGAATGCTGCCCGGATTAGGGCTTGCCCGGATTTGCCAGTTTTGCCGATTTAAGATTATTTCTTCGGTTCCAAGACACTATTATCCTATTTTATGTTTCTTTCTAGTTTTCCTTTTTAAGTTGGATTTTTAAGGGATTTTAAATGTCCTAATTAGTATTTAGATTATTTTAATTCTAGATTAGGAAATAGCTATTAGGGAGGAGAGCTTGTTCCCTCCCTATATAATAAGGTCGCCGACCACCCCTTGTACTTACAACTTTTATGAATCGATAAACCCCCTTCAGAACTTTGTTCTAAACCCCTTGGAGTATGTGCTTGTGCATTGCTTAAGGATTGGCTTATCATCATGAGCATCCATCTCTTGCCGTGGTGCCCTTGACTTGATACTTCTAGTTCCTAGCTCCTTTATAGTTAGTGGGTCAAAGTCCTCTTCCATCCAGTTCCATAGGTTTTTCTACTCGTTGCTAGGAGATCAGCTTGTGGTGTTTAAGGGTCATCTGCCCATGATTGCAGCGGTTCACATCATCTAGTCTTCCGATTGAGATCATCATGGGGTCCTTCTTCATAATCTTCACGGTCTTCTCTCCTTTGAAGCCTAGCTAGGGCTTCTTGTACTCCCGCTAAGATTCCACCAATATCATGGATCTGGCCCTCCAATTTCTCCATTCACTTGTCTGTCATGGTTAGTTACAAGCAAGCAGAAGCTATTTTCTATCCCCTCTTCTTAAAAATCACTCTTACAACGAAAGGAAACAAAGTTGGCAAGGGTGGCCTTGCTTTCTTTTCTTTTTCTTAGCCTTTTGATATTGTCTTGATGGCTTTTGATGGCCACCAATTTTCTTTGCCTTACAATGCAATAACAATACAAGAATTGAAATAGATGGGGAATTTTTGAAGCTAATTTTCTAAATAGCAAGAAATATAAATGATATGGATCCAAGAGTGAACCTAGAAATGGGATAGGGGTTTGTCCTAGTGTTGAATCGAAGCTCTGATGCCAACTAATGTGAACCGCTGCAACCGTGGGCAGACGACCCTTAAACACCACAAGCTGATCTCCTAGCACTCGTATAGAACCTATGGAACCGAGGCGGAGAGAGGACTTTGAACCACTAGTTATAAAGGAGCTAGGAACCACAACTATCAAGTCGATGGCGCCACTTCAAGAGATGGATGCTCTTGACGATAAGCCTAACCTTTAGTAATGCATTAAGCAATTACTTGAATGGTTTAGAACAAAGTTCTGAAGGGGGTTTATTGAATGATTAAAGTCTGAATAGAAAGGGTGGCCGGCGACCTCAGTATATAGGGAGGGAACAAGCTCTCCTCCTTATTACCTACTTCCGAATCTAGAATTCAAAATAATCTAAATACTAATTAGGACTCCTAAAATACTTAAAATAATCCTACTTATAAAAGACTAGAAAGGACAACACAAAATATGTCAAAAGAAGTCTTGGAACCGAAGTAATAATCCTACTGACTCGGATTAGGCGTTCCCCTCATGTCTCAGTCCTAGAGGGACTTAGAAATGCGGTCTTCTGGTCGTGGCAGCAGGGATTCCTGGTTTGGATGGGAATCACCAAGACTTAGCCTTCCTCATTTCTGGCCAGACCTTTGGCTTTCTGCTCCTGCCAGGTCTTCAGAAATGTTCTCAGAGGATCTCCAATGGATGGTTCTAGTTTGGGGCTCATGGCATTTGGCTTGGGGCCTAATTCAGGTACTAGGCCTCGCTCGGGGCTCGTGGCGGAGCCTCGATTCGCGCTCCAGCCTCTTCTAGTCAGGCCTTTCTCTTTCTTCCTTCGGCGTTGCTCCAGTAATGCCTCCAAAGGGTCCCAAAGCTCGTCTTTGCTTCTAGGGCTCGTGGGAGGCTAGGGCCTAGTTGAGGCCCTTGTCTCGGGGCTGTGCTTGTCCTGAGGCCTGGACCTGGGGCTTTGGCCAGTATCAAGGCCTGTCATGGCCTTACGCTCATCCTTGCTTGCCTAGCTGTTGATGGAGGCATGAACCTATACTTGGTCATATATCTTGGCCTCGTGAAGGGCTAGATGGCTCGGTTGTGAGCTTTCCTTGGTCCTAGACGTTTCTTGTATGGCCCTAGGGTTCGGCCCTTGACTGGTGACCCTAGTGGGGTGTAGGAATACCTGTTGGCATTAGGGAAGCCATAAAGGATCACATCAAGACCCTCACTAGAAAGAATCGACAGAACCTTGCTACTAGCTTTCTGGTTGAAACCCTAATTTTAAACGACCATCGTATCACCACCCGCGTGAACTATACGCTATACTACTTTCAAAGTCTCTTATTTTTGAAAACATTCTGTTCATACTCTAATAGCCTAAGAGCTATTTATAAGGAAGCAAAAATGATGGAGATGGCTATGAAACCGCCACTCCCAATTCCTTTATCTCCTAGTTAAATGACTGATGTTGCTATAAAACAGGGTATCAAATACTACCGAGCTAATAGCAAGGCATATCGTATTCTACAGGTTTCTTCTAATCGTTTACTCAAGTTTAAACATGTTGTGCGTGGTGTGAGTTCCACAACTTCTAATCTATAAAACAAAGGAATTGAAATAAGAACAAAAGACAAATTGAAAGGTTGATTGACTTGACAAGACGATAGACAAGCTTAGATTTTGAATCCCCCTAAGATCACCAGAACATTGGCGATCACAAGACCAACGGTTTTCAATCCCGATTCATTCAGTTCTCAGACACCACCATAACTCCTGACCCTTAGGTTAAGACTGGCAAACGTTCGCTCTATCTGATCTAACTCCCAAGATTAATTACCATCCGTGCGTTCGCTTCTGCAATGGAAAACTAACTGGTGGAATTACTAGTTATTTATGAGTTACTCTAGTAGTGGATTAACCCTAACTGGTTCCTCTGAGAGGCACACTCCAATGAATAGGTTAATTGTTGGTTTGGTGTTTTAAAGTGAGGGGAACGTTCGCTACTATCCTTAGCTTAACAATAATCTAGTCTAGGTGATCAAGCTAGAAAAGAAACACAGACAACAAAGAACAAACCAAACATGCAAGAGAAACTGTCTGAATCTGAATTTAATTACCGTCGATCTGTGACCGCTTTAAAGCCCTAGGTCACTTAGGGTTCATCTAATCTAAGCTCTATGAGTTTAGCTACTCATATTCAAAACAAGAGAAACGGAAATAATCAAGGAATACATCTCAGGTAGAAAGAATAGAGAAGAACTGTAGAACCTAATTTGATGAAACCGAGAAGCTTCAATCTCTTGAATCTACAACTCCTAGCTCCGAGCACTTCAAGGTGGAAAGACGGTGTCACGATCTCTTCGAGAACTATGAGGATTCTCTCAACTCTCTCTCGAACTATTAAGTTGGGAAATTAATCCGTGGAAAAGTGTATTCTCGATGAAGTCGCCGGTTTGCTTAACTAGGGTTTGTCTGTATGTGCGCCGAAAAAGAGAGGACTTCTCGGCAAGAACATTGAAAGTTCTCGCCGAGAAATTTGGTTCAAAGGCTCCTGCTTCTCTGTTTGGAAAACTCTTCGGCGCCAAGAACTTCTTCTTTAATTCTTCGGGAAGTTCTGTGCTCAAACTCCTCGGCGAGAACTATGAGTCTTCTCGCCGAGAACTCCAGTGTTGGCAGGGTGGGTGCTGGTTTCTGACTTGTATGATTTCTGGATCGATTTCGGGTAATTCTTCGAGGTTCCCTTGCTTCCCGAGCACGTCTATGGCTACTTATTGATAGCAAAAACCTATGCATTCACAAAAGCACTAGAGAACACATCAAATAGACCCATAACGGGCCAAAGTAACCAAAACGGTAAGAACTAGAGCAATCGAGTGAAAACACCGTAAACTACCACTAAAGCAATCGAGTGAAAACACCGTGAAAAACTGTGTCTCAAGTAGGGAAATGTTGCTTAAATGAGGCTGATAATCACGTCAAATCGATTATCATCAAATACCCCACACTTAAGCTTTTGCGTGTTGATGACACTCGAATTGACGTGATTATCAGCATCATTTAAGCGTCATTTCATTGCTTAAGACATGGTTTTTAGGGTAGAATAACGAATATTCAATCAATTGCTCTATCTCGTGTCATTTGTGTTACTTTGGCCCGTTTCTGGTCTATTTGATGGTTTTCTAGTGTTTCTATGTTAGCACAGGTTTTTGCTGTCAAATAAGTAGCCAAGGACGTGTCTAAGGCGTTGGAACCTCGAGGAATCGCACTGGAATTGATCCAAGGAGCCAATCAAGTCAAACCAAACTTTTGCCTGTTTTACACTGAAGTTTTCGCCGAAAACACCCAAGGTTTTGTGCGAAAATACATGCACAAATCGACTGAGCTCATTCAAGGAAGTTTTCGGCGAAAATGTGAAGTTTTCGCCGAGAACCAATGGTCCTAAAATCACAGAGAAATCAGCCGGCGGACAGTCCATTTTACAAAGAGATTTTCGCCGAAAATCTCTTCATATTTTCGGCAAAAATATCAGGCTAAATCGGCGGGTATTAGGGTTAAGTATTTATACTTAACCGGCGGCCCAAAATCAAAGACACTTTTTCATAATCATAATTTCCAACTAATACCAAATACTTCAAGGATTCTCAAGAGTTCTGAAGGAGAGTTTAGAGTTCGAAGAGCCGGAAAGAGATCGTGACGCCATCCCTTCCATCTCGAAGACTCGGAGCTAGGATTGCAGTTTACCGGAAGATCGAAGTTCTGCCGGAGTCGTCATAATTAGGTTTTTCAGATCCTTTTTCTGTTCTTCCTCTGTATGATGAACTCTTTCGTTATCTTTGATTCTTTTGTGAAAAACATGAGTAGCTAAACTCGTAGAGCTTAGACTATATGAACCCTAAGTGACCCAGGGCTTTAAAGCGGTCACGGATATGCGGTGATTAGATTGAAAGTTCAATCAGTTTCTCTTTCATGTTTGATTTGTTCTTCATTATTCACGTCTCTTTTCTGGATTGATCACCTAGATTAGATTCTTGTCAAGCTAAGGATAGAAGTGAACACTCGCCTTACTTTAAAACATCAAATTGAACAATTAACCTTATAATTGGAGTGTGCCTTTCGTAGGAACCGGTTATGGTTAATCCACTGCAAGAGTAACTCATAAATCGTTAGTAATTCCACCAGTTAAGTTAAGTCGTTGCAAGAGGAGACCGTACCCGGGCGGCTAATTAATCTTGGTAGCTAGAACGGATAGAGCGAACGTTCGCCGGTCTTAAACCTAAGGGTCAGGAGTTATGGTGGTGTCTTAGAATTGATTGAATGAGAATTGAAATTCGCTGATCTGTTGATTGCCTATGCTCTGGTGAACGAAGGGGGATTCGAAGTCTAAGTTCGTTTGTCATCTCTGTTTTCAACCCTAATTTTCCAATCTGTTTTCAGTTTCAATTTTTAATTTCCTTGCGTTTTATAGAATTAGAAGTCGTGGAACTCACACCACGCACGAAGTGCTTAAACCTGAGTAATTTGCCAGCTTATTTGAGTAATCGATCATTAGAAGGCCCGTGGAATACGATCTGCTTAGCTTTTAGCTTGGTAGTATTTGATCACTGTTCTGCAGCATCACCAAATTGGCGCCATTGCCGGGGACTTCTTTTGATTGTTCGAAAGAAGAACTGGCATTTTATTCTTCTATTTTCCATCTTTCATCTTTCCATCCACTTCGATTTTACACTGGTTTTGTTTGTTTCTGTTGTTTGTAGGTTGCTCACAGGTGTATGCATCGCCGACCTTGGACTCGCTCTCAAACCGACAAGGCTAAGAGTATAGAGAGACCAGGCAGTTCTGCTCCACCTCGACAATCACAGATTCCAAGGAGAAGCAGAACCAATCCACCTCCATCCGTCACTCGATCAAGATCGAGGAACTGAAGGAGAGTTCCTCATCTTCACCTTTACCGTCATCTTCATCCGTTTCATACACCGAGTCACTTTCACCTCCTCCATCTCCTACCATGACTGATCAGTTACCACCATCACCACCACCAGGCGGAAATCCACCACCACCACCTGCACAAAAGAGTCTAGCTGACATGATCCAACAATGCTGCCCCGATGCCAACCGGTATCCTACACCCCACCAGGATCCCCTGGCCTAGGCAAGACCCTAGGGCCTCTTAAGAAGCGCATGAACCCAAGGGCAGGCCATCCTCGAGCCCTAAAGCCAAGGTATGACAAGAAATATCGACTAAACCCTTCACTTGCAGGTAGAAAGACTCGGAGGAAGGGAATGCTGACCCAAGCCATGCTGATGGCCGAGGGTATAAGCCCTAGCACCGAAGAGAAGCTTCAGCCCGCTCCTAGTCTGACCTCCAGGAGCCCTGAAGAAGAAGTCGGTTCTTTGAGTGACCCTTTGGAACCATTTCTGGAGTACAGAAGGAAGAGAGCCCAAGAACCCTTGGCCCGAAGAGGAGAGCTTTCAAAGAATGACCTTGAGCCAAGCTCTGAGAAGAATTGGAGTCCGTGGCCCCGAAGCATGACACTTGGACTGACCATGGAGAGCTACGTCCAAAGCTACCTGGAGGCCTACCTGAAGCTTAAGGAAGAAGGCCCGAGCGGAAAGAAAGAAGGTCCAAGGAGAGAACAGCCACAAGCCCTAACCCGGCAGCCGGGCCGATCAAAGGAGTTCTATGAAGCCGAGCACGAGGATCATATCTTTTGGACAAGAAGCCCAGTCACTGAACCAGTCCGAACCTGAAACCAGCGATCGCCACCCGAGTCAAGCCCGGCGTTCGGCCGATCAAGCCCACCGGGCCGCCACACGCGCCCGACCGGCCTGAACAGCCATACGCGGCTAGATTATGGTTTTTGACCTAATTTAGGTCTTTTATTCTGCTTTAAAGACTACAACTATTATTTAATGTTTTATTCCTTTTTAGTAGGATTATTTAGGGGTTTTAGGATTCTAATTAGGAATAGGACTCTTTATTCTATTCTTATTTAGGAATTAGACTTTAGGGAGGAGAGCTTGTTCCCTCCCTATGAATAGGGGCCGCCGGCCACTCTTTGTTCTTCAGACTTTTTATGAAATAAACCCCCTTTCATAGAACTCCGTTCTTGAAACCTTATTGTATCTACATGTTGCGATACTGAAGGCCCCGACTTATCATCAAGAGCATCCATCTCTTGGCGTGGCGTCATCGACTGGACACTTCTGGTTCCCGGTTATATACAGTCAACGGGTCAAAGTACTTATCCGCCCCCGGTTCTTGACGGTTCTACCTCGTTGCACGGTGTCCAACTTGCGATGGTTAGGGTCGTCTGCCCATGGTTGCAGCGGTTCACATCAGTTGGTATCAGAGCACGGTTCAGCTCACGGACCACAATCTATCCCAGTCTCCAGGTTTACCTGGATTCATATCCCTTACAGCTTTCTTTAGAAAATTGATTTGATAATTTCCCTTCTATTTCAATTTTAGTTTCGAGTTATAAGAAAAGAAAAAGAAAAGAAAGCAAGGCCACCTTGCCACGTTATTTCCTTTCGTTGTAAGTTTATTTCTAAGAAGAGGGGATAGAAAATTGCTTCCGTTCGATAGTACTAACCATGGCAGACGAGAGACTAGCCAACATGGAAGGCAGCCTTCGGAACCTTGGAGCTACCATGGCCGCCGTCCACGAAGCCCTACCTCAGCTTCAAGCCGAGAGAAAACGAGATGAGCACGAGAGGACAGCCCTGAAGGCCTGAACAGGAGAGCCCGACGACTAGCTCAGGAGATTGACGATGACTTGAGCAACCTCAAGCTCACCGTGCCAAAGTTTGCTGGCAAATACAATGCCGACGAGTACCTAGATTGGGAGAGAAGTATGGAGGATTTCCTTGAGTGCCACCACTACTCCGAACGTAAGAAGGTAATCCTTGCCACCCTTGAATTCACTGACTATGCTGCCCTATGGTGGAGCCAGTTCAAAGGACGGATCCAAAGAGACGAGGAGGACCCTATCGAGTCGTGGCGAGACCTCAAGAGGATCATGAGGAAGAAGTTCGTCCCTAGCACCCACACCCGAGACCTACACACATCCCTCCAGAACTTAAAGCAAGGCACCATGTCCGTGGAGCAATACACCAAGGAGATAGAGATGTTGGTAGCCAGACTCGACCTCAGAGAAGAGCCTGAAGCGAAGATAGCCCGGTTTGTGGGTGGGCTACACCCCGAGATCATGCATCAAGTCAACCTACTTAACTATGTTGACTACGAGGATCTCAAGGGCCTAGCCAACCGTGTGGAGAGGGAGTTAAGGAGAGGCTACCCCAGAAGATCGGCCACTGCCCCGTGGAAAGGCTCGGCCACAAGCCAAGCCCCATGGAAACCCGACCGGCCCCGAGGCTCAAGTTCACGGCCAAACCCTAACCCTAGGGGTTCGGCACCACCGATAACATCTGCCCAACCTACTTCTACGGTTCAGAATTCTAACCCACGTCCTAGTGGAATTGTATGTTTTAAGTGTCAAGGTAGAGGACACATCTCAAGGGACTGCCCTGACCAACGGATGATGGTGGTAAGAGAAGGAGGAATCAAGACGGACGATGAAGAAGAGGAGAAGAAGGAAGAAGAAGAGGAGTCTGATGAAGGAGAAGAAGTTAAGCCCGAAGGGCTTGAGAAGTTTGCAGGGTTCACTTTTAAAACCCTAGCACCCGGCCCCCGACCTCAGCCCCGGCACCAGCCCCGGCCTCAGCCCTGGCACCAGCCCTGGTCCCGGCCCTGGCACTAGACCCGACCCTAGCCTCGGCACCAGTACCCAGCCCCGACGCTGACCAGCCATGCCCCAGGGCCCCAGCGCTCGGCCCCAGCATCGGCGCTGCCCCAGGCCCTTGCGCCCCAGCGCTCGGCCCCAACCCCGGCGCTGCCCCAGGCCCCAGCGCCCCAGCACTCGGCCCACAGCCCCGGCGCTGCCCAACCAGGCCTCAGCGCCCCAACGCTCGGCCCTAGCCCTGGCGCTGCCCGACCAGGCCCAACACCCTAGTGCTCGGCCCCAGCCCCGGCGCCCCAGCACCGGCCCGACTGGCCACTACCCGCCCAGCCTCGACGACCCAACACCCGGCCCCGGTGCTGCCCTACCAGGCCCCGGCGCCCCAACGCCCGGCCCCGACTGGCGCTACCCCCCCCGCTCAGTCCTAGCGCCCCAGCACCCGGCGCTACCCTGCCCGACCAGGCCCCGACCGACCTAGCACCCGACCCCGACCTGTCGCTACCCAAGGCTCCCCGGCGCATCACCACCCGACGTGGCCCCGGACCACGAGTCTGGCGCGTCCCTGCCCGACGCTCAGCCCCGGTCCTACCCGACCCTGGCTGCCCCGACATAATGATGGCCGACGCTGCCGACCTGCCCGCCGCACCACCGCCCGTCGCCACCGCCGCCGGCTTTTCACTGCCCGACGGAACACTGCCCGCCACCGCCGCCTTGCCATTACCCGACGCCGCCGCCGCCGCCCCACTGCCCGGCGCCGCCGCCCTGCCCAAAGTGCCCTGGTTCACCTCCGGCACCCCCGACATCCCTGTGCCCCGACCCGACGCTTCACCGCCGGTCCCCTGTGCACCACAGGTTCAATGGGAGATCACCTCCCGGCAATTTTTGAGAGCTGCCCCGAGCAAAGAAGATCCGGATGCTGACCCGGATATGAGTAAGAAGCTCTCACCCGCTACCTCCCCGAGTCTTAACATTCTTGTTGATAGTTTTTCAGGAGAAGGAGCGATGGAGACTGATGGAGAAGGTACTGAAGGACCCGAGCCCTGGTCCATCACTGAATCAAGTGACACTCCTCGGTCTAAAAATAATGCTGCTGAAACTTGGAAGAGGATGATGAGTGTTAGGAAAGGACCCGAGATGGATTTGGGGACAAATCCAAGGCAAGAAGAGGGGGATGACACGATCCAACAATGCTGCCCCGATGCCAACCGGTATTCCTACACCCCACTAGGATCCCCTGGCCTAGGCAAGACCCTAGGGCCTCTTAAGAAGCACATGAACCCAACGGCAGGCCATCCTCGAGCCCTAAAGCCAAGGTTTGACAAGAAATATCGACTAAACCATTCACTTGCAGGTAGAAAGACTCCGAAGAAGGGAATGCTGACCAGGCCATGCTGATGGCCAAGGGTATAAGCCCTAGCACCGAAGAGAAGCTTTAGCCCACTCCTAGTCTGACCTCCAGGAGCCCTAAAGAAGTCGGTTCTTTGAGTGACCCTCTGGAAGCATTTCTGGAGTACAGAAGGAAGAGAACCCAAGAACCCTTGGCCCGAAGAGGAGAGCTTTCAAAGAATGACCTTGAGCCAAGCTCTGAGAAGAATTGGAGTTCGTGGCCCCGAAGCATGACACTTGGATTGACCATGGAGAGCTACGTCCAAAGCTACCTGGAGGCCTACCTGAAGCTTAAGGAAGAAGGCCCGAGCGGAAAGAAAGAAGGTCCAAGGAGAGAACAGCCACAAGCCCTAACCCGGCAGCCGGGCCGATCAAAGGAGTTCTATGAAGCCGAGCACGAGGATCATATCTTTTGGACAAGAAGCCCGGTCACTAAACCAGTCTGAAGCCGAAGCCCGCGACCGCCACCCGAGTCAAGACTGGCGTTCGGCCGATCAAGCCTACCGGGCCGCCACACACGCCCGACCGGCCCGAACAGCCGTACGTGGCTAGATTAGGGTTTTTGACCTAATTTAGGTCTTTTATTCTGCTTTAAAGACTACAACTATTATTTAATGTTTTATTCCTTTTTAGTAGGATTATTTAGGGGTTTTAGGATTCTAATTAGGAATAGGACTCTTTATTCTATTCTTATTTAGGAATTAGACTTTAGGGAGGAGAGCTTGTTCCCTCCCTATAAATAGGGGCCGCCGGCCACTCTTTGTTCTTCAGACTTTTTATGAAATAAACCCCCTTTCATAGAACTCCGTTCTTGAAACCTTATTGTATCTGCATGTTGCGATACTGAAGGCCCCGACTTATCATCAAGAGCATCCATCTCTTGGCGTGGCGTCATCGACTGGACACTTCTGGTTCCCGGCTATATACAGTCGACGGGTCAAAGTACTTATCCGCCCCAGGTTCTTGACGGTTCTACCTCGTTGCACGGTGTCCAACTTGCGATGGTTAGGGTCGTCTGCCCATGGTTGCAGCGGTTCACATCAGTTGGTATCAGAGCACGGTTCAGCTCACGGACCACAATCTATCCCAGTCTCCAGGTTTACCTGGATTCATATCCCTTACAGCTTTCTTTAGAAAATTGATTTGACAATTTCCCTTCTATTTCAATTTTAGTTTCGAGTTATAAGAAAAGAAAAAGAAAAGAAAGCAAGGCCACCTTGCCACGTTATTTCCTTTCGTTGTAAGTTTATTTCTAAGAAGAGGGGATAGAAAATTGCTTCCGTTCGATAGTACTAACCATGGCAGACGAGAGACTAGCCAACATGGAAGGCAGCCTTCGGAACCTTGGAGCTACCATGGCCGCCGTCCACGAAGCCCTACCTCAGCTTCAAGCCGAGAGAGAACGAGATGAGCGTCGAGAGGACAGCCCTGAAGGCCTGAACAGGAGAGCCCGACGACTAGCTCAGGAGATTGACGATGACTTGAGCAACCTCAAGCTCACCGTGCCAAAGTTTGCTGGCAAATACAATGCCGACGAGTACCTAGATTGGGAGAGAAGTATGGAGGATTTCCTTGAGTGCCACCACTACTCCGAACGTAAGAAGGTAATCCTTGCCACCCTTGAATTCACTGACTATGCTGCCCTATGGTGGAGCCAGTTCAAAGGACGGATCCAAAGAGACGAGGAGGACCCTATCGAGTCGTGGCGAGACCTCAAGAGGATCATGAGGAAGAAGTTCGTCCCTAGCACCCACACCCGAGACCTACACACATCCCTCCAGAACTTAAAGCAAGGCACCATGTCCGTGGAGCAATACACCAAGGAGATAGAGATGTTGGTAGCCAGACTCGACCTCAGAGAAGAGCCTGAAGCGAAGATAGCCCGGTTTGTGGGTGGGCTACACCCCGAGATCATGCATCAAGTCAACCTACTTAACTATGTTGACTACGAGGATCTCAAGGGCCTAGCCAACCGTGTGGAGAGGGAGTTAAGGAGAGGCTACCCCAGAAGATCGGCCACTGCCCCGTGGAAAGGCTCGGCCACAAGCCAAGCCCCATGGAAACCCGACCGGCCCCGAGGCTCAAGTTCACGGCCAAACCCTAACCCTAGGGGTTCGGCACCACCGATAACATCTGCCCAACCTACTTCTACGGTTCAGAATTCTAACCCACGTCCTAGTGGAATTGTATGTTTTAAGTGTCAAGGTAGAGGACACATCTCAAGGGACTGCCCTAACCAACGGATGATGGTGGTAAGAGAAGGAGGAATCAAGACGGACGATGAAGAAGAGGAGAAGAAGGAAGAAGAAAAGGAGTCTGATGAAGGAGAAGAAGTTAAGCCCGAAGGGCTTGAGAAGTTTGAATGGTTCACTTTTAAAACCCTAGCACCCGGCGCCCCGACCTCAGCCCCGGCACCAGCCCCGGCCTCAGCCCTGGCACCAGCCCTGGTCCCGGCCCTGGCACCAGACCCGACCCCAGCCTCGGCACCAGTACCCAGCCCCGACGCTGACCAGCCAGGCCCCAGGGCCCCAGCGCTCGGCCCCAGCATCGGCGCTGCCCCAGGCCCTTGCGCCCCAGCGCTCGGCCCCAACCTCGGCGCTGCCCCAGGCCCCAGCGCCCTAGCACTCGGCCCCAGCCCCGGCGCTGCCCAACCATTCCTCAGCGCCCCAACGCTCGGCCCTAGCCCTGGCGCTGCCCGACCAGGGCCCAACACCCTAGTGCTCGGCCCCAGCCCCGGCGCTGCCCGACCAGGCCCCGGCGCCCCAGCACCCGGCCCCGACTGGCGCTACCCGCCCAGCCTCGGCGACCCAACACCTGGCCCCGGTGCTGCCCTACCAGGCCCCAGCGCCCCAACGCCCGGCCCCGACTGGCGCTACCCGCTCAGTCCTAGCACCCCAGCACCCGGCGCTACCCTGCCCGACCAGGCCCCGGCCGACCTAGCACCCGACCCCGACCTGTCGCTACCCAAGGCTCCCCGGCGCATCACCACCCGACGTGGCCCCGGACCACGAGTCTGGCGCGTCCCTGCCCGACGCTCAGCCCCGGTCCTACCCGACCTTGGCTGCCCCGACATAATGATGGCTGACGCTGCCGACCTGCCCGCCGCACCACCGCCCGTCGCCACCGCCGGCTTTTCACTGCCCGCCGCCGCTTTTTCACTGCCCGACGGAACACTGCCCGACGCCGCCGCCTTGCCACTACCCGACGCCGCCGCCGCCCCACTGCCCGGCGCCGCCGCCCTGCCCAAAGTGCCCTGGTTCACCTCCGGCACCCCCGACATCCCTGTGCCCCGACCCGACGCTTCACCGCCGGTCCCCTGTGCACCCCAGGTTCAATGGGAGATCACCTCCCGGCAATTTTTGAGAGCTGCCCCGAGCAAAGAAGATCCGGATGCTGACCCGGATATGAGTAAGAAGCTCTCACCCGCTACCTCCCCGAGTCTTAACATTCTTGTTGATAGTTTTTCAGGAGAAGGAGCGATGGAGACTGATGGAGAAGGTACTGAAGGACCCGAGCCCTGGTCCATCACTGAATCAAGTGACACTCCTCGGTCTAAAAATAATGCTGCTGAAACTTGGAAGAGGATGATGAGTGTTAGGAAAGGACCCGAGATGGATTTGGGGACAAATCCAAGGCAAGAAGAGGGGGATGACACGATCCAACAATGCTGCCCCGATGCCAACCGGTATTCCTACACCCCACTAGGATCCCCTGGCCTAGGCAAGACCCTAGGGCCTCTTAAGAAGCACATGAACCCAAGGGCAGGCCATCCTCAAGCCCTAAAGCCAAGGTATGACAAGAAATATCGACTAAACCATTCACTTGCAGGTAGAAAGACTCCGAAGAAGGGAATGCTGACCAAGCCATGCTGATGGCCGATGGTATAAGCCCTAGCACCGAAGAGAAGCTTTAGCCCACTCCTAGTCTGACCTCCAGGAGCCCTAAAGAAGTCGGTTCTTTGAGTGACCCTCTGGAAGCATTTCTGGAGTACAGAAGGAAGAGAACCCAAGAACCCTTGGCCCGAAGAGGAGAGCTTTCAAAGAATGACCTTGAGCCAAGCTCTGAGAAGAATTGGAGTCCGTGGCCCCGAAGCATGACACTTGGATTGACCATGGAGAGCTACGTCCAAAGCTACCTGGAGACCTACCTGAAGCTTAAGGAAGAAGGCCCGAGCGAAAAGAAAGAAGGTCCAAGGAGAGAACAGCCACAAGCCCTAACCCGGCAGCCGGGCCGATCAAAGGAGTTCTATGAAGCCGAGCACGAGGATCATATCTTTTGGACAAGAAGCCCGGTCACTAAACCAGTCCGAAGCCGAAGCTCGCGACCGCCACCAGAGTCAAGCCTGGCGTTCGGCCGATCAAGCCTACCGGGCCGCCACACACGCCCGACCGGCCCGAACAGCCGTACGTGGCTAGATTAGGGTTTTTGACCTAATTTAGGTCTTTTATTCTGCTTTAAAGACTACAACTATTATTTAATGTTTTATTCCTTTTTAGTAGGATTAGTTAGGGGTTTTAGGATTCTAATTAGGAATAGGACTTTTTATTCTATTCTTATTTAGGAATTAGACTTTAGGGAGGAGAGCTTGTTCCCTCCCTATAAATAGGGGCCGCCGGCCACTCTTTGTTCTTCAGACTTTTTATGAAATAAACCCCCTTTGATAGAACTCAGTTCTTGAAACCTTATTGTATCTGCATGTTGCGATACTGAAGGCCCCGACTTATCATCAAGAGCATCCATCTCTTGGCGTGGCGTCATCGACTGGACACTTCTGGTTCCCGGCTATATACAGCCGACGGGTCAAAGTACTTATCCTACCCCGGTTCCCGACGGTTTTACCTTGTTGCACGGTGTCCAACTTGCGGTGGTTAGGGTCATCTGCCCACGGTTGCAGCGGTTCACATCACTAGCTGACTACAACAAGCCGAGCGCGACTAGCGTTCGATCTGCCATTGCCGTGCCGCGCGTTGAAGGAGATCCTGACTATGAGATCAAGATTCCATTCTTGACTATGATATCTAGGGATCTACAATTTAAAGGTAGGCCACTAGACAATCCGTGCACACATCTGGCGGATTTCCTTGATCTCTGCAGCACTTTCAAGAACGGAAACCTCGACAAGAACACTCTTTGCTTGAGAGCTTTTTCGTTCTCTCTGAAAGGCGCCGCTAAGAGATAGCTTACTGGCAAACCACCAGGCTACTATACTGATTGGGACACTCTAGCTCAGGACTTCATCGAAGAGTATTTCCCTCCCGCAAGAACAACAGCCATCAAAGACAGCATCGCCAGATTCTCCCAGAAAGAAGGAGAAAGCTTATACGATACTTGGAATCGATTCTAAGAGCATCTGATGAGCTGCAGAACAGTGATCAAATACTACCAAGCTAGAAAGCTAGGGTAGATCGTATTCCACGGGTCTTTCTAATGATTGACTACTCAAATAAGCTAGCAAATTACTCAGGTTTAAACACTTCGTGCGTGGTGTGAGTTCCACGACTTCTAATTCTAAGAAATGCAGAGAAATTAAAAATTGAAACTAAGAACAGATTGGGAATTGGTTGATTAAAACAGAGATGACAGACGAACTTAGACTTTGAATCCCCCTTCGTTCCCCAGAGCATTGGCAATCAACAGATCAACGGATTTTGATTCTCATTCAATCAATTCTAAGACACCACCATAGCTCCTTACCCTTAGGTTTAAGGTATTAGTTGGTGTTTTTATGATGTGTCTCTAATTTAGGGCCGCCGGTTAAGTATTTATACTTAACCCTAATACCGCCGGATTTTAACTGATATTTTCGCCGAAAATCATAGGGAATTTTCGACGAAAATCTTAGTGTAAATGGGTGGTCCGCCGGCTGCTTTTCTCCTGTGATTTTTGGATCAATTGTTCTCGATGAAAACTTAGGGTTTTCGCCGAAAACTTCCTTTGATGAGCATCAGTAAATTTGTGCTGGGATTTTCGCCGAAAACACTAAGGGATTTTCGGCGAAAACTTTAGTGTAAACCGGGGCAGACTTTGGTTTGACTCAATTGACTCCTTGGATCGATTCCGGTGCAATTCCTTGAGGTTCCGACGCGTTAGACACGTCCTTGGCTACTTGATTTGACGGCAAAAACCTGTGCTAACATAAAAATACTAGAAAACCATCAAATAGACCCGAAATGGGCCAAGGTAACACAAATGGCACGAGATAGGGCAATTGATTGAATATTTGTTATTCTACACTAAAAACCATGTCTTAAACAAGGAAATGTCGCTTAAATGAGGCTGATAATCACGTCAAATTGAGTGTCATCAAAATACCCCACACTTAAGCTTTTGCTTGTCCTCAACCAAACTGAATAGAAACGATCATGTTCACAAATGATAAGATTTATTAAATTGGAGTTCAACCAAACACAATGAATTATTAGACATATAGATCCTAGAACAAGAAACCTAACATGCATACAGATCAACCAAACAACCTGGTCTCACTAATAGACTGCACACGACAAGTAGTAGCAACCAATTATGCACGAATTTGACCTGACCGACCAGACTCCTCACACAGGAAATATATAGTACAATGGAAACTCTCACTCTCTGTGTTTAGGGACGTGTTTCTGCTCTCAATCATTTTCTGTCACTAAATTCTGTCATAAGTTTGCAATTTGACCACATCTCCACCACTGTGACAACACGAGTAACCAGTCAAGAAGGACTTCCCTATTAGGACTGTAACGAATTCTACACTACATGGGTTTATAATGAGATGCATGATGGGAATGTATGATGATGGCTTTGTGCGGTGTAGCTTTCGACTAACTTCCCTCGAATCTAGCCTATGGTTTCCTACCGTCTAACCAGACACGGGTGGAATAGTGAACGCTCGTCCTATGATACCCTCAAGCAACCTAGCACTTTATTATTTTTCTTTACACAATTTTTTTTCTTTTCTTTTCAACTAATCTTTTGACTTCGTTCTTCCATTTGTAGGGAGAAGAACGTTTTATTAAACTAAAACTTGAAACCTTTTTGGCTTTTATGATTTTTCTTCTTTTCATTTTTTTTGAAACTTGCTTTTTTTCTTCTTTTTTTTTCTATTTTTTTCCTTTTGTGCCGATTCTTTTGTTTTAGTTGCTAGAGGGGTTTACACGTCTGGACATAATAGCTAAGACCACCTGTTTAATGGCTATAGGTTACCACAAACCGACTTCCGGTAGGTAAATCAAGAACTACAACCACAGGGGATCAATGGGAATGAAAGAATGGGGAATGACTGTAATGTATTATCGAACCGAAAGAACAGGCCAAGCTCAAGGGTTTAAACCTAATGGATTTAACGTTAGGTAGGCTATCTGGCTTAGTAGCTGAATCTAGGTGCCCCTATCATTCTAGAACTCCTGTCATCGTGTGGTCTCGAGTAGGTCTCATGCAAATTCTAACTCATTCAAGTAAACAGAAAACCACTCAGAAAGAATTTAAATTGCAAGTTACGTGCAATGGATCAAAAGCTCACGGTTGGTTTGCTAGTCAGATTCGGTCATTTTCATGCAATCAAGGCTACAAACTCCAAGTGTGATTTTAAAATTCTGTTTTGACCAGGCAATTTAGCATCAAAGTATACAAGTTGGTTCTCAAGTTCTAGGTTAAGCAGTCTAAGCATCATTATGAAAGTTTGAACAACAACTTAACATAAAAAATCAAGAACTGAGCCATGCTAATGCTAGAGAGACTGGAATGGAATCATGAGGCACATAGAAACACAATCAAGGGCAATCAAGTTCATGCAAGGTTCTCTAGCATCCTACCCCACACTTAAATCGAACTGTGTCCTCACAGGACTAATTCTAGAGTTCAGAGTGAAGTAGAAGAACCTGGACTGAGATGGTTGGCGTAGGGGATGAGCACGGGTCCTCGGAGCAGAGGGAATCTATGCAAGCAAAGCAAAGGGAATCTCCCTACTGCCTACAAAACAAAAACAAATGAAACATAAAAAGGAAATCGGGACAAGTGTCCCGGAACCACGTAGAAAAAAGTTGGATCGAAATCCGAAAAGAATAAATATAAAGAAGGGATAAGAAAGAGGATACAACCCAGTCACTGCTCGTCAGGCGCGCCGGGAGGTGGAAAGTGGAGGAAATCACCGAGCTGACGTTGCCACGCCAGCTGTGCCTCATACCGCCTGTCAGCGCGGTGCATATGTTTCTGCATAATAGTCCATCTCACCTCTTGAGTGGCGTTGTCGGTGATGCGCCACTCCTGCAGTCGCTCATATAGCTCTCCAACATCCGTGGGGGTGCGGGTAAGGCTGCGGGTGACGCGCCTGGTATGGATCTGGGATGGCCGGCGGCGACTGGTGTGCATACCCTGCCTGATGGTGTGGCGAGGGAGTATGGTCATAAAACTCTGGCGCGTACTGAGGCTGAGACTCCTCAGAATCATCTTCTTCCTCCGACTCATCCTCATTCTGGAGGGGAGGATCTGCTGCTACCTGGGGGCTTAGGTCCAGCTCGAGGTCGTACTCGACCGCCAAATCTCCTCCAACGGTGTGTACTCTGCGGCGTGGGATGTTCGGGCCATATTCGTGGCTGAGGCCGAAGGAGATGATGAGTCGATCGATGAAGTTGCCTCCCAGGAGTGAGCGAGGTGGCGTCCGCCTCTTGGTCTTCTGATGGAAGATGCGAGCAAGCACCCATCCGGGGTGAAGAGGGTAGCTCTCCCGGATGGCGCGAAAAACAGAAGCTCCTCCTTGCTGATATGGTGGCGTTCCTTCTCTAGAGCATATAATAGCGATCTACGCCAAACCATATGAATGTATTTATAAAGAGGGTGAGAGAGAGACTTAACTGAATTATGGTCCGTGAGATGATCGTCGGGCACTCCAGAGAGTGCATGGTATGCCTCTCCGTCGTCCTTGTCGTTCGCCCAGCCAAGGTGATGACCGTGGTAATGCTCGTAGGGAATGCCTAGATGAGCTGCAAACTCATCGTAAGTGAGTGGCCTGTACACCCCGCCCAGATAGAAGGAAACGACCTTCTTGCCCTACCTCCTCTTGTGCTCGTCCAGATTGAACGTGGCCCAGAACTCCTGGAGAGCGACGTCTGGGAAGTCGGAAGCTATGGTGGTCAGCTCTAGGAGGCCGGCCAGTGCCAGGGCCTCGTGCATGTTCCGGTGGTAGTCCTCATCGTGATCGAAGAGGGACTCCATGGAAAGTGGCCGAACATTAGCTCCATGAACATGCTCGAGCTTCTAGTAGCACTCGAAGTAGTAGTCGGGTAGACGAGCAATAGTGCGATGGTACCTAGTACGGCTAGGGAGTGCTGGTGGAGGGCCCTGGACGGCGGGTGTGACGGGAGCGGGGCTCTAGAGCTCGAGGCAGTGTCAAGTCTCTGCTTGGTCTTGCGCTCATAAGTGGTGTTCCTAAAACCAGAACGAAACCAGATTAGTCAAGCTAAAACCCTACCCCACACTTAGTAGAAAAACTCAATTTCACAAAGAAATGAGGAAAATCGAGTGGGGGTAAACAAAGCAGATTAACCGATAATCACAAACAGTAAAATACATGCTTAGGAACAGCCAGAATGTAATTAGCACAATCAGAGTTCATAAGTCAAACCGACATTCAAAAAGTCAATATAATAGAACATTGAACCCTAATCATGGCAAGACTATCACAAAGTGGAGAATGACGGTATAATATGACCTCAGATGGCAAACATAATAATATGAACGAGAATGAGCACATAAGGTAACCAAATGATCATAAACAATTCATGGTCAAACCGATATTTCTAGAAAGTCAGCCTCACAACGAATGAATAGGTCTTAGGCTTAGCAACACATGATCAAACGATATGAAAATTAAGCACAACACTCCCTAAGCATGCTAGAACAGTCCAAAGAGTTCAGCTAACCTAGTTCACATGAAATCAGTTGGCACGCAAATCGAGGTAAACCGAAAAGTCAACTGAAAGTCAACCCCGACGAAATTCAGCAATCAACATGTCAAAAGATTCGCAATGAAAAGTTCTACAACTTACCTTGAAGCCATGGATGCTAAAAATGAACGGATTGGGAGAAATTGGTGAAAAATTGAAAGTTTTAGGGTTTGGGTGAACTAGAGCTATAGAGCTCCGATTCGGCTGTTCTAGGGCTTGGGTTGATCGGAAATGGAAGGGAAAGGGAGCGGCGGCGGTAAGTGTGGGTGGCGGTCGGCGGTTTTTCGGGAAACAGGGGAAGGTTTTGCTAAATTTTCGAAAATGAAGTGAGGAGAGAGAGGGTGAGTGACCGGATGTTTAAAGGGATAAGGTCCGAAATTTGCCTTGAATTTTTGGCGAAAATAAGGGCAAGTTTTCGCCAAAAATATCAACTCAAAAGCACTGCCGGTTTTTCAAAAGAGTTTTCGCCGAAAACTACAAGTAGTTTTCGCCAAAAATTTGAGTTAAAATCAACCAGAAACACAGTGGAATTTCAAGGGGAGTTTTCACCGAAAATAGGGTGTAGTTTCACCGAAAATTTTTGAACTGTTCAATTGAAAATATTTTTGCAAATCCGGCAAACTTCAGAAAATCACAATTAAATCCACAAAAATCGGAACAACCTCAATCAACTTGCGAATGACACTATGGCACACAGACTACACATGAAAAATACGAAATCAAACAAACTGACACTTTTGGCTCCCCCGAACCGACTCTAAAATACTAAGGCTGACACAAATGAAAAACTGACTCCAGCCGTGGGTTGCCTCCCACGAACCGCTCTTTTATTAACGTCCTTGATCTGGACGATACCTGGACGGTATTAGGAGACATCCCAGCTCAGATTCTCCTTAATACTAGCATCAGAGTTCATAAAGTAGAGCTTCGAGGCTTCTCCGGTGAGCATGAATTTCTTCTCGTTCGCGTGTAAGAGCTTGGTACGTCCGTCGGGAAGGTGGTCAGTGATCTTGAATGGTCCGAACAGTTCTGTCAATGGATCATCTTCCACAAGGAAGACAGTGGATGGAATGAGAACGATCAGCTCCTTCTTTTCTTTAACCTCCGGCTTGATATCACCAGGATCGGTGAGCGTCAGTATTTCCTTAGGAGATGCTTTTGGCTTCTCCTTCCATACCTGTCCCGGCGCCGGTAGCTTGGAACGAATTGGTGGTGCAGCTGGCTCGGTAGAAGGTGGGGGAACAACTGGTCTCCAGACCATGTGAGTCTTCGTCTTCTTGTTCTTTACCCGAGGTCTGCTAGGTTTTGTGCTCGGTGGCTTAGAAGAGGCTTTCAGTTCCTTCTTCTTTGGCGGCTGAAGAACAGATTTCTGTTTCTGCTTGGTAATCTGTCCAGCACCTACAACAGCAATTGATCTAGGCACAGTAGAAGAGACATTAGTAACGGAGTTGACCGGAGTCAACTCCATAGTTTCAACAGCTAAACAATGAAATTCTTCACTCTTAGGGTTATATTTCATTCCGTCTTTAAGGCGGAACGTTACCGTGTCTTTACCAACTCTCAAAGTTAAAGAACCATTTCGAACGTTAATTTGCATCCCAGTAGTAGCCATGAAAGGTCATCCTATGAGAATGGTAGAAGCATCCTTACTAGTGTCAATGATCACATAGTCAGCTAAGAACATGAAAGGACCACATTTAGTAACAACGTCTTTTATTTCTCATCTAGGGGTTTTAAGTGATCTATCAGCAAAGACAAGTTGCATACTAGGCGGTTCAAGTTCTCCTAGGTTCAATTTTTCATATAGACTCATAGGCATAACATTGACAGACGCGCCAAGATCAACCAAACAATGTTCTATCTCAACATCATTAATGATAAGAGGTAGAGTGAAAGAACCAGGATCAGAGCACTTAGCTGGATATGGAGAGGAAGGTTTCTTGCTACGAGCATCAAGATATCCTTCTTTATTCCCCTTCATGCCAGTCTCGATCCTTGCATTCGGCAGAAATGCTCTTCGAAAAGGAGGCTTCACGACGTACGGTGCAAGAGGAGGATCATCCTCCTTAGGCGCCACTATCAGTGCTTCCTTCTTCTCTGTAGATTCAGCGATCCTGCGTAAAATAGAAGAAGCATCAGCAGATAAGCTTGTAAATTTTTGAGCGGTTACCATTTTGGCTTGCTCCTTCCTCGGATTTGGCTCTATCTGGCTTGGAAGTTGGCCAAATGGTCGACCAGATGCTAGCATGCTCGAGATGTTGTTCACAGCCTGCTCAATTCTTTGACCGGCTGCTATCTGTTCTTGATTGAGAAGAGCTTGAGCTTTAAACTGACTGTCATGATCATCGAGTCTGGTGATGATCTGACTAAGCTTCTTGTCCAGGTCACTGACGTTGTTTTCCTTCTGGTACTGCTGCCTTGGATAGGTGTTATTTAAATATTGATTCTGGCAATTGCCAGGAGCAGTTCCATAGTTACCCCGGATTACGGTGCGGCGGGCTGGTAGACACCTGCCGGGGATGGTTAGGCTTCTGATCCTGAGCTGGACCAGCTGGGTGGTTATTCAGGTTCTGGTTATGGTTGGTGCCAGCATTGTAAGGAGGTCTGTCTTGATAGTGCCCTTGCTGCCTGAAGTTGCGGTAGCCAGCATAACCATTCTGATTTTTAACGAAGCCTTGTTGAACAAAATTTACCTCTTCGGCAGACCAGACTTCTGTCTTACCAAAATTCTGGCAACGGCCTCCGTTATGTGCGCAAGCTCCACACCACTCGCAATCGGCAACATAGACAGAAGTTGCCGGCAGTTTGATGGGTGTTGAAGACTTCTTCAGATGCTTCTCTACTTCGGCCTTGATAGTAGCTTTGAGATCGAGCTTGCTCCTTGATCCTTCAGATTGTCATTCCCAGTTCCTCGACTTGGAAGCATAGTTTGTGAAGTGAAGAAGAGCAGCTTCAGGTGTGAGCGTAGTGCAATCCCCTTCAGCTAGGGAATTGACCCACTTGGCAGATTCTTCTCGAAGACCTCGAGCAAAGATTTCAGCTAACTGCCTCTGCTCGAATCCATGCTGAGGGCAGTTGTAGAGAAGTTCTTGGAATCGATTCCAAGTGTCGTATAAGCTTTCTCCTTCTTTCTGGGAGAATCTGGCAATGCTGTCCTTGATGGCTGTTGTTCTGGCAGGAGGAAAGTATTCTTCAACGAAGTCCTGAGCCTGAGTATCCCAATCAGTGTAATATCCAGGTGGTTTGCCAGTATGCCACCTCTTAGCAGCGCCTTTCAGGGAGAACGGGAAAGCTCTCAAACAAAGAGTATTCTTGTCGAGGTTTCCGTTCTTGAAAGTGCTGCAGAGATCAAGGAAGTCTGCAAGATTAGTGCACGGATTGTCTAGGGGCCTGCCTTCAAACTGTAGATCCCTAGAGATCATAGTCAAGAATGGAATCTTGATCTCATAGTCAGGATCTCCTTCAACGCGTGGTACGGCAATGGCAGATCGAACGCTAGTCGCACTCGGCTTGTTGTAATCAGCTAGACTTTTCTATGCAGGTGACGGTGGTGGATTTCTGCCTGGTGGTGGTGGTGGTGGTAACTGATCAGTCATGGTAGGAGATGGAGGAGGGGAAAGTGACTCAGTGTATGAAATGGATGAAGGTGACGGTACAGGTGAAGATGGAGATGAGGAACTCTCCTTCAGTTCCTCGATCTTGATCGGAGTGATGGATGGAGGTGGATTGGTTCTGCTTCTCCTTGGAATCTGTGATTGTTGAGGTGGAGCTAAACTGCCTGGTCTCTCTATACTCTTAGCCTTGTCGGTTTGATAGCAAGTCCAAGGGCGGTGATGCATACACCTGTGAGCAACCTACAAATAACAAAAACAAACAAAACCAGTGTAAAATCGAAGTGGGTGGAAAATGAAAGATGTAAAGTAGAAGAATAAATTGCCAGTTCTTCTTTCAAACAATCAAAAGAAGTCCCCGGCAATGGCGCCAATTTGATGAGCTGCAGAATAGTGATCAAATACTACCAAGCTAGAAATCTAGGGTAGATCGTATTCGATGGGTCTTCTAATGATTGACTACTCAAATAAGCTAGCAAATTACTCAGGTTTAAACACTTCGTGCGTGGTGTGAGTTCCACGACTTCTAATTCTAAGAAATGCAGAGAAATTAAAAATTGAAACTAAGAACAGATTGAAAATTGGTTGATTAAAACAGAGATGACAGACGAACTTAGACTTTGAATCCCCCTTCGTTCCCTAGAGTATTGGCAATCAACAGATCATCGATTTTCAATTCTAGTTCATTCAGTTCTCAGACACCACCATAACTCCTGACCCTTAGGTTTAAGACTGGCGAACGTTTGCTCTATCCGATCTAGCTACCACAATTAATTAGTCGACGGGTACGGTCGCCTCTCGCAACGACTTAACTTAACTGGTGAAATTACTAATGATTTATGAGTTACTCTTGCAGTGGATTAACCCTAACCGATTCCTACGAAAGGCACGCTCCAATTATAAGGTTAATTGTTCAATTTGATGTTCTAAAGTAAGGCGAGCATTCGCTTCTATCCTTAGCTTAACAAGAATCTAATCTAGGTGGCCAAACCAGACAAGAAACACAAAGAACAAAGAACAAGTCAAACATGAAGAAGAAACTGAATGAATTTTGAATCTAATCACCGCCGATCCGTGACCGCTTTAAAGCCTTGGGTCACTTAGGGTTCAGCTAATCTAAGCTACACGAGTTTAGCTACTCATATTCAATACAGAAGAATCGAAAACCAACAAAGAATGCATCTCAAGTAGGGAAGACAGCGAAGAACTATGAAACCTAATTTCGACGACTCCTTGCAGCTTCAATCTATTAGATCTTCAACTCCTAGCACCGGCTCTCCGAGATGGATGGATGGCGTCATGATTCGTTCCTGGCTCCTCGAACTCTATCCACTCGTTCTCTCTATTTCTCAGTCTTGGGATTTTTTTGTCCCGTGTGTTTTTTTGTGTCAAAATCCCCCCTATTTAGGCGTGTGTTTCAGTATTTATACCTAACCGGCGATTTCTGCTTTCCCCCTGGGATTTTCGCCGAAAATCCAAGGATATTTTTGGCGAAAATATCTGTTCAAATGTGGCTTCATCCGTCTGTTTCTTGATAGGCTGCAGAATAGCGGTCGATCAAATAACTACCAAGCTATGAAGCTAGGGTAGATCGTATTCCAGGGGTTTCCTCTACTTCCTTACTCAAAGGTGTTTGCAAAATAATTCAGAGTTAAACACGTTGTGCATGGTGTGAGTTCCACGTCTTCTATACTAACATGCAAAGACAAATTGAAATGAAATTAAAACAAAGAAAGATTGAAGATTGATTGATTGACCAGAAGGACGACAGACAAACTTAGACTTCGAATCCCCCTTAGATTACCAGAGCAACAGCAGTCAACAGACCAGCGATTTTCGATTCTAGTTCATTCAGTTCACAGACACCATCATAACTCCTGACCCTTAGGTTTAAGACTGGCGAACATTCGCTCTATCCGATCTAGCTACCACGATTAATTAGCCGCCCGGGTACGGTCGCCTCTCGCAACGACTTAACTTAACTGGTGCAAATTCTAATGATTAATGAGTTACTCTAGCAATGGATCAACCCTAATCGGTTCCTACGAAAGGTACACTCCAATTATAAGGTTGATTGTTCGATTTGGTGTTTTAAAGTAAGGCGAGTGTTCGCTTCTATCCTTAGCTCAACAAGAATCTAATCTAGGTGGCCAAACCAGACAAGAAACACAGAGAACAAAGAACAAATCAAACATGAAAGATGAAACTGAATGAATTTCGAATCTAATCACCGCCGATCCGTGACCGCTTTAAGCCCTAGGTCACTTAGGGTTCATCTAATCTAAGCTACACGAGTTTAGCTACGCATATTCAATACAGAAGAATCGAAGACAGACAAAGAATACATATCAGGTAGGGAAGACACAAAAGAACTGTAAAACCTAATTTCGATGACTCTTGGCAGCTTCAATCTGTTGAATCTTCAACTCCTAGCACCGGTTCTCCGAGATGGATGGATGGCGTCACGATCCGTTCCTAGCTCCTCGAACTGTCTGTACTCGTTTTTCTCTCTCCTCCTTCTAGTTGTGTGTTGTAAGTCGTAAGTCATTTCGATTGCCCGTGTTTTTCAGTATTTATACCTAACCGGCGGTTTCTGAATTTTCACTGGGATTTTCGCCGAAAATCCAAGGTTATTTTCGGCAAAAATATCTGCTCAAATGTGGCTTCATACGTCTCTTCCTTCCGGCAGATTCTGCTTAGAGTTTTCACCGAGAATGCTTATGTAATTTCGCCGAGAACTCCCTCTTGATCGGGTCAGTGGATTCTTCTTTCATTTTTGGCGAAAACCCAAGGGTATTTTCACAAAAATCTATGTGTAAAATGAGCAGGAGTTTCTTTCACTTGAGTGATCTCTCCGGTTGATTTATGTGTGATTCTTCGGGGTTCCAACGTCTAAAACAGGTCCTTGGCTACCGTATTCGATGGCAAAAACCTGTGCTATCATAAAAACACTAGAAAACCATCAAATAGACCCAAAACGGGCCGAAGTAACACAAATGGCACGAGATAGGGCAATTGATTGAATATTCGTTATTCTACCCTAAAAACTATGTCTCAAGCAATGAAATGTCGCTTAAATGAGGTTGATAATCACGTTAATTCGAGTGTCATCAAAATACCCCATACTTAAGCTTTTGCTTGTCCTCAAGCAAACTGAATAGAAACGCCCATGTTCACAAATGATAAAATCGATTAAATTAGAGTTCAATCAAACACAATGAATTATTAGACAGCTCGATCCTAGAACAAGAAACCTAACATGCATACAGATCAGCCAAACTACCTGGTCTCACTAATAAACTACACACGACAAGTAATTAGCAACCAATTATGCACGAATTTGATCTGACCGACCAGACTCCTCACACAGGAAATATTTAGTACAATGGAAGCTCTCACTCTCTGTGTTTAAGGATGTGTTTATGCTCTCAATCATTCTCTGTGTCTGAATTCTGTCATAAGTTTGCATTTCGACCACATCTCTACCACTGTGACAACACGAGTATCTAGTCAAGAAGGACTTCCCTGCTAGGACTGTAATGAATTCTACACTACTTGGGTTTATGATGCGATGGATGATGGGAATGTATGATGATGGCTTTGTGCGGTGTAGCTTTCGACTAACTTCCCTCGAATCTAATCTATGGCTTCCTACCGTCTAACCAGACACGGGTGGAATAATGAGCGCTCGTCCTATGATACCCTCAAGCAACCTAGCACTTTATTATTTTTCTTTGCACAATTTTTTTTTCTTTTCAACTTTTCTTTTGATTTCGTTCTTCCATTTGTAGGGAGAAGAACGTTCTATTGAACTAAAACTTGAAACTTTTCTCTTTTTCTGCTTTTCATTTTTCGAAGCTTGCTTCTTCTCTTCTTTTTCTTTGTGCCGTTTTTTTTCCTTTTAGTTGCTAGAGGGGGTTTACACATCTGGACACAATAGCTAAGACCACCTGTTTAATGGCTATAGGCAGGTTACCACAAACTGACTTCCGGTAGGTCAATCTAGAACTACAACCACAGGGGATCAACGGGGAAATGAAAGAATGGGAATTGGCTGTATTGTATTATCGAACCGAAAGAATAGACCAAGATCAATGGTTTAAACTTAATGGATTTATCGTTTGGTAGGCTATCTGGCTTAGTAGTTGAATCTAGGTGCCCTATCCTTCTATAACTCGTGTCATCGTGTGGTCTCGAGTATGTCTCATCCAAATTCTAACTCATTCTAGTAAACAGAAAACCACTCAGAAGGAATTAAAATTGCAAGTTACGTGCAATGGATCAAAAGCTCACAGTTGGTTTGCTAGTCGGATTCGGTCATTTTCATGCAATCAAGGCTACAAACTACAAGTGTGATTTTAAAATTCTGTTCTGACCAGGCAATTTAGCATCAAAGTAGACAAGTCGGTTTTCAAGTTCTAGGTTAAACAATCTAAGCATCATTATGAAGGTTTGAACAACAAGTTAACCTCAAAAATCAACAACTGAGCCATTCTATTGCTAGAGAGACTGGACAGGAATCACGAGGCACACAACGATATAGGCAATCAAGATCATGCATGGTTCTCTAACACCCTACCCCACACTTAGACTGTTCTGTGTCCTCACAGGACCAAACTAAAGTAGACAGAAACGAAGAACCTGGAGGGTGGAGGGCGGTGTAGTGGATGAACGTGGAGAGTCTGGAGCGGGGCGGAGTAGCTGCTCAAGTTCCTACAAAAACAAAAACAATAAAAAGATCAAAAGGATGCGAGGACAAGTGTCCCAGATCCACACAGAATAAAATTGGGGCAAAACTCGAAAAGAAGAAAGAAAAGAAATGGAAAAGGATAGAAACAACCTGATCACTGTTCCGCGGGCGGGGGTGGGGTGGTAATGGAGGAAATGGCGAAACGCTGCTCCATCTGTTGTCGCCATGCGACATCGTTCGTGTGTCTGGCAGACTGGTCGGCCATGAACTACTGGAGAATTGACCAGCGCCACTGAAGCGAACCAGCTGAGTAGTCTAGCTGCCATTTTTCAATACGCGCTAACCTCTCATTCATCTCCACGGTGATTTGCGCTCGTGATGGCGGGCGTTCAACTGACTGGGGAGTGCGGTGAGGGAGCGACGTGCAATGCGCAAAATCCGCTGAAAGGTCGATGCCCCGTGCTATGGCGAGCTCAGCACCTATATGCTCAACCGGGACACGAGGAATGTCGGGGCCCCATTTGTCACCAAGCTGGAGATTGTCGATCAGGATTGAAATGAAAGGTCCTCCTGGAAGCCCGGAAGGAAGCTTCTTGGCGGTCGTACGCTTGTGAAAGAATCGTGCAAGCCACCATCCGGGATGCAGGTTGGCATCCGCCTCTACAGCGCGGAATAATACGAGCTCCTCCAAAGAAACATGGTGACGGCTCGAGTTGCTGCAATAACACAGAGATTGCACCCAAACATAATGCAAGAATTTAAGAATAGGGTGAAAGATGTCACCGACCGTGGGGTTGACGATAAGTGAGATCTCATCTTCGCAGCAGGCCCATCTCCACACGTCTGGGTAAGGAGCACTCGTGATGGAGTATGTGTCCTGGAAGCCAGCTAATGCTGTATCGAGGTTGACGTGCGGGTCCAGCAGGCGACCGAACTCTTGAATGGACTTCTCGTGTATAACGCCACCGAGGTGAAATGATACGAATTTCTGCTCACGTATGGGCTTCGGGGTGAGGCACCGGAATGAACTCCAGAACTCTTGAAGAGTGACAAGCGGGTAGGGGGAGCGATGAGCGGTCAGCACTCGTAAACCGGCTTCATTAAGGGCGGAGTCGATGGTAGAGTGCCATGCCGGATTGTGCGCCTTGAGGCTGTCTAGAGAAAGAATAGCCACCTTAGCCGGATGGATGTCTTTGATCTTCTGAAAGACTTCTAGCTGGTGTGGCTCCAGGGCCGCGATGAAAGGATGTAGGGCCCCATTTGTAGGTGTAGGAATAGATGAGATAGGAGTCACAGGGGTCGGTTCATCCTCAGGGATGATGGCTACAGCCGACGAAGTTGGTGCAGCTGGTGCAGGTGGTCAGGAGGCTGGGGTCCGGGCCTGGCGAGTTGAGGATCTTTACGCTCTATCTGCACTGGTAGTCTTAAAGCGTTGGGAGCCCTGTAAAACACAACTCAGGAAAGACCAGCATCAGAAGACAAGACTTCTACCCCACACTTAGGTTGACAAGCGGGGGTAAGCCAATAAAATTGAGTCGAGATATAGCAGGAAAGAGCTGTCAATCAATTAAGCAGGCATGAGGAATGGAATGTTTCATGAACACGAACGCACATACAACAAGTTACGAGCCTAAAAAGGTCACAAGGGAATGCCAAAACCTAGCCAATTGACACCGACAAAGCAATCATGAAAAATCGAGGGAGAACCAAAAAGTCAACCAAAGTCAACCATGCCGAAAACTGAAAGTCAAAAAGCCAAAATATTCACAATCAAGGGCTGAACAACTAACCGTGAAGACATGACTCGAGAAAACGATTGGAAATCCGAGGAAATGATGAAGAACTTGAAAACTAGGTCGGCCGGAACTGGAGCTGAAAAGCTCTGATTCTAGGGTTTCGAAAAGGGGCTAGGAAAGGGTGAAGGGTGGCGGGCGGCGGCTGAAGAAGCGGCGGCGGTTGGCAATTGGCGGGCAGGCGACGGCGAACAGAGAGAGAGGAGTGTTCTTGTGGGGAAATTTTCGGATGGGGTAGGGATGTGTGAATTTCGTGAAAACAAAAACCGAAGGGCCTTATATACCGGTGAAAAGGGGGCAAATTTTCGGCGAAAAAGATGATAGATTTTCGGCGAAAATCTCAGTTTAAATGACGAAAAGTTTTCGGCGAAAAGATGGTAGTCTTGGTTCAAAAAGTTGGGACAGGAGAAACAGATCAGTTTTAAACAACAATTTTCGGCGAAAATAATGGTACATTTTCGCCGAAAATGTGCTTGAAAATGGCGGCAGTGTTTTATTTTTTTCTTTTTTTTTTCAAACATGAAGTTTTAAAACAAAACGACTCAAAATGAAAAATAATTGACTCAAGCCGTGGGTTGCCTCCCACAAAGCGCTCTTGTTTAACGTCCGTGAGCCAGACGATACCTGGATTCAGATCACGGATCCGTCGTGAGGTAGTGCACGTCGATGGAAGAGATCGCTAATCCTTGTAGGTACTTCTTAAGCCTATGCCCGTTGACCACAAACGGCTCTTGATCGTGCAATTTAATGTAGACGCTGCCTATGGGTGTCTGCCGAACCACGGTATAAGGGCCGGACCATCAGGATTTCAACTTACCTGGAAAAAGCTTCAAACGAGAGTTATACAAGAGGACTTCTTCTCCAGGGTAAAACTGCTTGATCGTCTTCAATTGGGAGTCGTGAATTCTCTTTGTGCGCTCTTTGTATAGCTTCATGCTCTCATAAGCGTGGAGACGGTGCTCCTCAAGCTCATCGATCTGGTCATGGCGGTTATTACCTGCTACTGCATAGCTCATATTCAACTCTTTGTTAGCCCAGAATGCCTTGTGCTCAAGCTCAACTGGTAAATGACATGCCTTGCCATAGACCAGCTGATACGGTGAGGTACCGATGGGAGTCTTATAGGCAGTTCGATAAGCCCATAAGGCATCATTGAGCTTAGATGACCAGTCCTTGCGAGACCGGCCAACTGTCCTATCAAGAACCCGCTTGAGCTCACAGTTCGTCACTTCTGCTTGATTATTCGCTTGAGGATGATAAGCTGTGGACATTCGGTGGGTGACGCCAAAGCGTTTGCACACCCGGTCGAATTGTCCATGGAAATGGGTACCCCTATCGCTTATGATGAAGCGCGGTGAACTGAAACGCGTGAAAAGACGGGTAAGGAACCGACCCACCACTCTAGAATCATTAGTGGGTAAAGCTTCATCATCAGCCCACTTAGAAACATAATCAACGGCTACAAGAATATACTTGTTTCCGTTGGAGGGTGTGAACGGACCCATAAAGTCGATTCCCCAAACATCAAAAATTTCAACAGTTAAAGAAACAATTTGGGGCATCTCATTACGGTTAGAGATGTTACCTGATCGCTGGCATGCATCACAACGTTGAGCAAAAACGTCGCAGTCACTAAAGATTGAAGGCCAGTAAAAAACTGTTTCGAGTACCTTTCTTGCCGTGCGGTTGCCTCCAAAGTGTCCTCCGAACTGTCCTTCATGGCACTTACGCATAATGTCAGCTGCTTTGATGTAAGAGACACACCTCCGGATCATTCCGTCAAGACTGATGCGGTATAAGAAAGGCTCATCCCAGAAGTATGACTTGGCTTCTTTAAAGAGCTTCTTGCGTGCATTGAAATCCAGCTCAGGTGGTACAATGCCGTGTGAGAGATTGTTAGTCAGAGTTGCATACCAAGGCTCCTCTGAATTGGCGGCATTACTCAGATCTTGAGCGTGAGGGATTGCCCAGGGCTCGATAGCTATGCTGTTAACATGTTCATATGTTTCAACACGCAACAGCTCGTCAGGGAAAGAATCATTTATAGGGGTAGTAGACTTACCTGTTTGCGATTCCTCCAGTCGAGAAAGATGATCCACTGCTAGATTCTTGCTCCCTTCTTATCTTTAATTTCTATGTCGAACTCTTGGAGGAGAAGGATCCATCGGATGAGACGTGGCTTTGAGTCCTGCTTGGCTAATAAATGGCGCAGGGCAGCATGATCTGTGTAGACGATGGTATGTGAAAGAACCAGATACTGTCTGAACTTATCGAAGGAGAAGACGATAGCCAGAAGCTCTTTGTCCGTAGTAGTGTAGTTTCTCTGAGCATCATTAAGTGTCTTGCTAGCAAAGTAGATAGGATGAAATCTCTTCTCCTTCCTCTGACCAAGAACCGCGCCAACAGCGAAGTCGCTAGCATCACACATAATCTCGAATGGAAGATTCGAATATGGTGTTGTAAGAATTGGTGCGGTGGTGAGTTGAGTCTTCAAGGTTTCAAAGGCTTCAAGACAGGCTTTATCAAAGACGAAAGGAACATCTTTCTCAAGAAGCTTCGTCATTGGAAGAGTGATCTTGGAGAAATCCCGGATGAATCTTCGATAAAATCCAGCATGACCCAAGAAACTTCGAACTGTCTTAACTGAGGTCGGCGGTGGTAAGCTGGCAATGGTCTCAAGCTTGGCACGATCGACTTCTATACCTGTCTTAGATATCCTGTGTCCAAGAACAATACCTTCTGTAACCATGAAGTGACACTTCTCCCAACTAAGAGCTAGGTTGGTCTCCTCACAACGAGCTAGCACCTTATCCAGATTAGCCAGACATTTTGAAAATGAATCTCCATAGACGGAGAAGTCGTCCATGAACACCTCCACCACATTCTCCACCAGATCTCCAAATATAGCAAGCATGCATCTCTGAAAGGTAGCGGGAGCATTACATAAACTGAAAGGAATACGACGATAAGCAAACGTACCAAACGGGCATGTGAAGGTTGTCTTCTCTTGATCATCAAGCTCAATGGTGATCTGGAAGTAACCGGACATCCCGTCTAAGAAGCAGTAGTATTCATGACCAGCTAATCGTTTAAGCATCTGATCAATGAACGATAGTGGGAAGTGATCTTTCTTGGTGGCATCATTGAGTCGTCGATAATCGATACAGACTCTCCATCCGGTAACTGTGCGGGTAGGAATGAGTTCACCCTTCGGATTAGGGATGACTGTGATCCCTCCTTTCTTCGGAACGACTTGAGTCGGACTGACCCAAGGACTGTCGGCAATAGGATAGATGATACCGGCATCTAGAAGCTTGAGTACTTCTTTCTTCACAACTTCCTGCATCAAAGGGTTAAGTCGGCGTTGTGGTTTTCTAACTGGTTTGAATTCTTCATCAACGACTATCCGATGTTTGCAGAAGGTTTCAGAGATGCCTCTGATGTCTGCTAACTGTCAGGCAATAGCTCGGACATGCTTCTTGAGTAGCCCAATCAATTGCTCTTTCTGCTCGGGAGATAGGTTTGAACTGATGATGACTGGTAACTAGCAGTCCTTCCCCAGAAATGCGTATTCTAGGTGGTCAGGCAGCTCTTTCAAAGTAAGTTCTGGCGGATTCTCGTATGAGGTAGTAATCCGACTCGATGTTGGCTCAATATGTGTAGGCGCGGTGATGGGTGTGAATGTCGCCTTCTGCTCGTCTAACTCATCTTGCCATAGGCGCTGCTCTGGATCTTCTAACGCATTATCAATCCCTAAAATCAAACACAACTCTAGCGGATCACTAGATAAAGCATTAGTAAACGAGTCGGCCGAAGCCAACTCTAGGGGATCAATAGTATAACTGATGAACCTAGGATCGTTGTTCGGGTTCAAACAAATAACTAACAAAGCTAACAAAAGCTAGGGTAGATCATATTCCAGGGGTTTCCTCTACTTCCTTACTCAAAGATGTTGGCAATTTAATTCAGGCATAAACACAAGTTGTGTGTGGTGTGAGTTCCACGACTTCTATACTAAAATGCAACGATAAATTGAAATGAGAATTAAAGCGAAGAAAGATTGAAGATTGATTGATTGACTAGAAAGATGACAGACAAGCTTAGACTTCGAATCCCCCTTAGATTACCAGAGTAGCAGCAGTCAACAGACCAACAATTTTTATTCTAGTTCATTCAGTCCATAGACACCATCATAACTCTTGACCCTTAGGTATAAGACTGGCGAATGTTCGCTCTATCCGATCTAGCTACCACGATTAATTAGCCACCCGGGTACGGTCGCCTCTCGCAATGACTTAACTTAACTGGTGCAAATTCTAATGATTAATGAGTTACTCTAGCAATGGATCAACCCTAATCGGTTCCTACGAAAGGCACACTCCAATTATAAGGTTGATTGTTCGATTTGGTGTTTTAAAGTAAGGCGAGCGTTCGCTTCTATCCTTAGCTTAACAAGAATCTAATCTAGGTGGCCAAACTAGACAAGAATCACAGATAACGAAGAACAAATCAAACATGAAAGATGAAACTGAATGAATTTTGAATCTAATCACCGCCTATCCGTGACCGCTTTAAGCCCTGGGTCACTTAGGTTTCATCTAATCTAAGCTACACGAGTTTAACTACTCATATTCAATACAGAAGAATCAAAGACAAACGAAGAATACATCTCAGGTAGGAGAACAGAGAAGAACTGTAAAACCTAATTTTGATGTTTCCTGGCAGCTTTAATCTGCTGGATCTTCAACTCCTAGCACTGGCTCTCCGAGGTGGATGGATTGCGTCACGATCCGTTCCTGGCTCTTTGAACTCTATCTACTCGCCCTGTCTCTCCCTCCGTCTTGGTTTGTGTATGTGTGTGTTAAGTGATTAACAAAAGTGTAAGTCCCCTTCATTAGCCGCCGAATGCTGTATTTATACCTACCCGAGATTTTCTAATTTCAACTGGGATTTTCGCCGAAAATAGTAGAGGAATTTTGGCGAAAACTTCTTCCTACTCGTGGCAGTGGATTCCTTCTTTCATTTTCGGCGAAACCCCAAGGGTATTTTCTTCGAAAATACATGTGTAAATGGGGCAGGCGTTTTCTTTGTCTTGAGCGATCTCTCCGGTTGATTTATGTGTGATTCTTCGGGGTTCCAACGTCTAAGACATGTCCTTGGCTACCGTATTCGATGGCAAAAACCTGTGCTAACATAAAACACTAGAAAACCATCAAATAGACCCGAAACGGGCCAAGGTAACACAAATGGCACGAGGTAGGGCAATCGATTGAATATTCGTTATTCTACCCTAAAAACCATGTCTCAAGCAAATAAATGTCGCTTAAATGAGGCTGATAATCACGTCAAATCGAGTGTCATCAATAAAATTTATCATCTTGAGCAACAGAATATCTCATGCTATCTTTAATGTGGAATGCAACACTCTCTTGTCCTATACTTAAAGTTAACAGGCCTTGTTTGCAGTTAATATTTACACCAGCAATTGCTAAGAAAGGTCGACCTAGGATAAGTGTTCCGTCTAACTCACGAGTATCTAAAACAATGAAATCCGCAATTATAGTAAACGGACCACAGCAAACAGCTACATCTTCTATTATACCTCTAGGTAGTTTGACAGACCTATCGGCTAACACGAGATGCAGAGTAATCGGTTTTAATTGCCCTAGATTCAGCTTTTCATATAGATAAATAGGCATAACATTAATAGAAGCACCAGAATCAACCAGACTACGATCAATTTTAATGCCATTAATAATGCATGGTAATGTAAAAGAACTGGGATCAGGACACTTAGCTGGGGGTGGTGGCGGCTGTCGAATGGGAGATGGCGCACCGAGAATAGACGCGCATTCATTTTAGCTAATCAGTTTTTTCTTTTCTTCATTTTTCAAAATTTCTTCTTTTCTTACTTCACTTTTTTTTTCTTTTGTGCTGATTTTCTTTTAGTTGCTAGAGGGGTTTACACGTCTGGACATATTAGCTAAGACCACCTGTTTAATGGCTATAGGCAGGTTACCACAAACCGACTTCCGGTAGGTCAATCTAGAACTACAACCACAGGGGATGAACGAGGAATGAAAGAAATGGGAAATGGCTGTAATGTATTATCGAATCGAAAGAACAGGCCAAGCTCAAGGGTCTAAACCTAGTGGATTTTATCGTTTGGTAGGCTATCTGGCTTAGTAGCTGAATCTAGGTGCCCCTATCCTTCTAGAACTCGTGTCATCGTGTGGTCTCGAGTAGGTCTCATGCAAATTCTAAACATCCAGGCAAACTGAAAACCACTTAGAAAGAATTAAAATTGCGAGTTACGTGCAATGGATCAAAAGCTCACAGTTGGTTTGCTAGTCGGATTCGGTAATTTTCATGCAATCAAGGCTGCAAACTACAAGTGTGATTTTAAAATTCTGTTCTGACCAGGCAGTTTAGCATCAAAGTATACAAGTTGGTTCTCAAGTTCTAGGTTAAGCAGTCTAAGCATCATTATGAAGGTTTGAACAACAACTTAAAATCAAAAATCAAGAACTAAGCCATTCTAATGCTAGAGAGACTGGACAGGAATCATGAGGCACACAAGGATAGGCAATCAAGATCATGCATGGTTATCTAACACCCTACCCCACACTTAAATTGTTCTGTGTCCTCACAGGACTAAACTAAAGCAGAGAGAAACGAAGAACCTGGAGGGTGGAGGGCGGTGTAGTGGATAAGCGCGGAGAGTCCGGAGTGGAGTGGAGTAGCTACTCAAAATCCTACAAAACACAAACAACAAAAAGATCAAAAGGATACCGGGACAAGTGTCCCAGATCCACACAAAATAAAATTGGGTGGAAACCCGAAAAGAAGAAAGAAAAGAAATGGAAAAGGGTAGAAACAACCTGATCACTGTTCCGCGGGAGGGGGTGGTGGTTGAATCGTGATAGGGGAAAGGCCGAGCCGCCGCTCCAGCTGCTGTCGCCATGCGGTATCATCCGTGTTTAGGGCAGACTGGGCGGCCATGAATCACTGGAGAGTGGACCAACGCTCGTTCTGAGCCTCTTCATGTGCTACTCGGTCCTTCTGCCATTGAAGCGAACCAGCCGAGTAGTCTATCTGCCACTTCTCAATACGCGCCAGCCTCTCATGCATCTCCGCGTGATTTGTGCTCACGACGGTGGGCGCTCAACTGGCTGGGGAACTCGGTGAGGGAGGGACGTGCAATGCTCAAACTCTGCCGAAAGGTCGATGCCCCGCGCTATGGCGAGCTCAGCACCTATACGCTCAATCGGGACACGAGGAATATTGGGACCCCATTTGTGACCGAGCTAGAGATTGTCGATCAGAATTGAAATGAAGGGCCCTCCTGGAAGCTCAGAAGGAAGCTTCTTTGCGGAAGTGCGCTTGTGAAAGAACCGGGCAAGCCACCATCCAGGGTGCAGGTTGGAATCCTCCTCCAAAGCACGGAATAAGACAAGCTCCTCCAAAGAGACATGGTGCCGGCTCGACTTGCTGCAATAACACAGAGATTGCACCCAAACATAATGCAAGAATTTAAGAATAGGGTGGAAAGATGTCACCGACCGTGGGGTTGACGATAGGTGAGATTTCATCTTCGTAGCAGGCCCATCTCCACACGTCTGGGTAAGGAGCACTCGTGATGGAGTATGTGTCTGCGAAGCCGGCTAATGTTGTGTCGAGGTTGACGTGCGGATCCAGCAAGCGGCCGAACTCGCGAAGGGACTTCTCATGTAGAACACCACCGAGGCGAAAGGAAATGAATTTCTGCTCACGTATTGGCTTCGGGGTGAGACGCCGGAATGAACTCCAGAACTCTTGGAGGGCGACAAGCGGGTAGGGGGAGCCAAGAGCGGTCAGCACTCGCAAACCAGCTTTATGAAGGGTGGTGTCGATGGTCGAGTGCCAAGCCGGATTATGCGTCTTGAGACTGTCGAGAGAAAGAACTGCCACCTTAGCCGGAGGAATGTCTTTGATCTTCTGAAAGACCTCGAACTGGTGTGGCTCCAGGACGGCAATGAAAGGATGTACGGCCCCATTGGCAGGTGTAGGAATAGAGGAAATGGGACTCGCAAGGGTCGGCGCATCCTCAGGAATGATGGCCACAGCCGTCGATTTCTGTGCAGCTGGTGCGGGTCATCGGGAAGGTGGTGTCTTGCTCTGGCGAGCTGAGGATCGCTGTGCTCTGTCTGCACTGGTAGTCTTAAAACACTTGGGAGCCCTGTAAAACACAACTCAGAGATGACCAACATTAGATGACAAGACTCTTACCCCACACTTAAGTTGACAAGTTGGGGTAAACTAATTAACCGAGAGATCATAGAATCAAGATATATCATTGAATAACTGTCAATTCATTAGGCAAGCATGAAGAATGGAATGAGTCATGAAAACGATCTCACAGACAACAAGTCACGCTTCTGAAAAGGCCACAAAAACAATACCAGAACCTAGCCAACTGATACCGACAAAGCAATCAAGAAGAATGAGGGAGAACCAACAAGTCAACCATAGTCAACCATGCCAAAAACAGAAAGTCAAAAAGCCAAAAGATGCACAATCAAAGGCTGAACAACTAACCGTGAAGACATGATTCGAGAAAACGATTGGAACTCCTAGGAATCGATGAAAAACTTGAAAACTAGGTCGGCCGGAACCAGAGCTGAAAAGCTCCGATTCTAGGGTTGGGAACTAGGGCAGGACAAGGAGATGAGCGGCGGCTACTGTTCAGTGGGGCGGCGGCGGTGGCCGGTCGGTTTCAAGGAGGTGGCGGTGGCGAGGCAATTGGCGGGCTGGCGGGTTTTTAAAGCAGGGAGGGAGAGCCGAACATTCAGAATTTTTGGATGCTGGACCGAAAATATGAGGGATGGGGCCGCTTAAATAGTCGAAGGATAGCACAAAATATTTTCGGCAAAAAAAACTTGGGGCTTTCGGTTCGAAAATTTCAACAGGAGAAAAGGGTGAATTTGAACTAGAATTTTCGGCGAAAAGGCAGATAGATTTTCGGCAAAAACCTTATTGGAAATGGAGGAAAATTTCTCGGCGAAAAGAAAATGGGGTTCGGTCCGAAAAGGTGGAACAGGAGGAAAAGGTTGATTTGGAACACACGTATTCGGCGAAAACAATGACACATTTTCGCCGAAAACTTATTTGAAAACGGCGGTAGGGTTTTTTTTTAACGAAGAATAGAGGGGTTTAAAACAAAAATGACTCAAAACGAAAAGTTACTGACTCTAGTCGTGGGTTGCCTCCCACGAAGCGCTCTTGTTTAACGTCCGTGAGCAACCTGGAATCGTGTTACGGTTTTGATGTGAAGTAGTGTACGTTGATGGAAGAGACGGCTAACCCTTGCAGATACTTCTTAAGCCTATGCCCGTTGACCACAAACAGCTCTTGATCGTGCAATTTAATGTACACGCTGCCTAAGGGTGTCTGTCGGACCACGGTATAAGGGCCAGACCATCGAGATTTCAACTTACCCGAAAAGAGCTTTAATCGAGAGTTATATAAGAGCACTTCTTCTCGAGGGTAGAACTGCTTGATCGTCTTCAATTGAGAGTCATGAATTTTCTTGGTGCGTTCTTTGTATAGCTTCGTACTCTCATAAGCGTGGAGACGGTGCTCCTTAAGCTCAGCGATCTGGTCATGGCGATTACTACCTGCTACTGCATAGCTCATATTCAACTCTTTGTTAGCCCAGAATGCCTTGTGCTCAAGCTCAACTGGTAAATGACATGACTTGCCATAGACCAGCTGATACGGTGAGGTACCGATGGGAGTCTTGTAGGCAGTTCGATAGGCCCATAAGGCATCATTGAGCTTAGATGACTAGTCCTTGCGAGACCGGCCAACTGTCCTATCAAGAATCCGCTTGAGCTCACGGTTTGTCACTTCCGCTTGACCATTCGCTTGAGGGTGGTAAGCCGTGGACATTCGGTGGGTGACGCCAAAGCGTCTGCACACCCGGTCGAATTTTTCGTGGAAATGGGTACCCCTATCGCTTATGATGAAGCGCGGTGAACCGAAACGCGTGAAAAGACGGGTAAGGAAACGTCCCACCACTCTAGAATCATTAGTGGGTAAGGCTTCAGCCTCAGCCCACTTAGAAACGTAATCAACGGCTACAAGAATGTACCTGTTTCCATTGGAGGGCGTGAACGGACCCATAAAATTGATTCCCCAAACATAAAAAATTTCAACAGTTAAAGAAACAATTTGGGGCATCTCATTACGGTTTGAGATGTTACCTGATCGCTGGTATGCATCACAACGTCGAGCAAAAACGTCGCAGTCACTAAAGATTGAAGGCCAATAAAAACCTGTTTCTAGTACCTTTCTTGCCGTGCGGTTTCCTCCAAAGTGTCCTCCGAACTGTCCTTCATGGCACTTACGCATGATGTCGGCTGCTTCAGTGTAAGAGACACATCTCCGGATCATCCCGTCAAGACTGATGCGGTATAAGAAAGGCTCATCCCAGAAGTATGACTTGGCTTCATTAAAAAGCTTTTTGCGTGCATTGAAATCCAGTTCAGGGGGTACAATGCCGTGTGAGAGATAGTTATCCAGAGTTGCATACCAAGGCTCATCTGAATCGGCAGCATTACTCAGATCTTGAGCGTGAGGAATTGCCCAGGGCTCGATAGCTATGTTGTTAACCTGTTCATATGTTTCAACACGCAACAGCTCGTCAGGGAAAGAATCATTGATGGGGGGTAGTAGACTTACCTGTTTGAGATTCCTCCAATTGGGAAAGATGATCCGCTGCTAGATTTTCTGCTCCCTTTTTATCTTCAATTTCAATGTTGAACTCTTGGAGTAGAAGGATCCATCGGATGAGGCATGGCTTCGAGTCCTGCTTGGCTAATAAGTGGCGCAAAGCAGCATGATCAGTGTAGACTATGGTATGTGAAAGAACCAGATACTGCCTAAACTTATCAAAGGAGAAAACGATAGCCAGAAGCTCTTTCTCTGTAGTAGTGTAGTTTCTCTGAGCATCATTGAGCGTCTTGCTCGGAAAGTAGATAGGATGAAATCTCATCTTCTTTCTCTGACCAAGAACTGCTTGATGACACTCGATTTTACGTGATTATCAGCCTGATTTAGCAACATTTCCTTGCTTAAGACATGGTTTTTAGGGTAGAATAATGAATATTCAATCAATTGCCCTATCTCGTGCCATCTATGTTACCTTGGCCCGTTTCGGGTCTATTTGATGGTTTTCTAGTGTTTTTACATTAGCACGGGTTTTTGCCGTCAAATAAAGTAGCCATGGACGTGTCTAAGGCATTGGGACCTCGAGGGATTGCACATACATCGATCAAAGGAGCCAACCAAGTCAAACAAATTCCTGCCCGGTTTACAAAGGAGTTTTCGCCAAAAATAACCCTTTATTTTCGGCGAAAATATCAGCACAAATCAACTAAGGCCAACTGAAGGATGTTTTCGGCAAAAACATATAGCTTTCGGACCGAGAACTTATTCGGCGAAAATCACAGGATAATCAGCCGGAGGACCCGTCCATTTGTACCAACATTTTCGGCGAAATAATCCCTTATTTTCGACGAAAATAACAAAAGGAATCCGGCGACTTAGGGTTTAAGTATAAATACTTAAACCGGCGGCCCAAAGGAACAATCAATCATTATTCATATTTTCACAAATCAGACTTTTGAGAGTCAGCCGACTCTAGGGTCGATAGATAGAGTTTAGAGAGTTCAAAGATCGGTGGAGAGATCGTGACGCCATCCTTCCACCTCGGAGAACTCGGAGCTTAAAGTTGAAGATCCAGGAGATTGAAGCTTCGCAGGAGTCGTCAGAATTAGGTTTTTCAGTTCTTATCTGTTCTTCCTCTGTATGATGATCTTCATTGTTGCCTTTGATTCTCTTGTTTCTGATATGAGTAACTAAACTTGTAGAGCTTAGATTAGAGGAACCCTAAGTGACCCAGGGCTTTAAAGCGGTCACGGATCGGCGGTAATTAGATTCGAAGTTCAATCAGTTTCTCTTTCATGTTTGATTCGTTCTTCATTGTTCATGTTTCTTGTCTGCATTGATCACCTAGATTAGATTCTGGTTAAGCTAAGGATAGAAGCGAACGCTCGCCTTACTTTAGAACATCGAATTGAACAATTAACCTTATAATTGGAGTGTGCCTTTCGTAGGAACCGGTTAGGGTTAATCCACTGCAAGAGTAGCTCATTAATCATTAGTAATTGCACCAGTTAATTAAGTCGTTGTGAGAGGCGACCGTACCAGGGCGGCTAGTTAATCTTGGTAGTTAGAACGGATAGAGCGAACGTTCGCCGGTCTTAAACCTAAGGGTAAGGAGTTATGGTGGTGTATAGAAACCGATTGAATTAGAATTGAAAACCGCTGATCTTGTGATTGCCGTTGCTCTTGTGATCTAAGGGGGATTCGAAATCTAAGTTCGTCTTCTTCTCGTTAGTCAACCTTTTACTTTTCTGTCTTTTATTTTCCTTTGTTCATTAGATTAGAAGTCGTGGAACTCACACCACGCACTAAGTGCTTAAACCTGAATAAATTGCCAGCTTCTTTGAGTAGTCAAGAAGAAGAGACCTCGAGTAGAATACGATCTAGTATACCTTGGTAGATTAGTTATTTGATACCGCTAATACTGCAGCTATCAAATTGGCGCCGTTGGCTGGGACTCTTCTAATTGTTTGAAAGAAGAGTTGGCAAATTATTCTTCTACCTTTCCGCCTTACCATTTATTTCCCTCCATAATTTCATGATTTACCTGGGTAGTGTTCTTGAGTTTTAATTATGCAGGATTAAAGGTGGGATGACCAGTACCAAGGGTGGTACATCAATGAAGCACCATATATTGAAGACTCCCAAGAGATTGATTTACACACTTATGAGCATCAACAATGGATGGCAAGCACCCAAGCCGCGATCGACAACCTCCAGTCAATGAACGATGCTGCTGATACATGGAACGCCGAGCTCAAGCGACTAGTGCAATTAATGGAAGAAGATGCTCAAGAGCATTTCGAAGAAGAGCCAGAAGCTACACACGACCAGCAAATTCATCAAGAGGTGTATTACCGGCTCATCAGCACCGACAACAGACGGCAAGAGTAGAATCTACCTTGGATGATCTCCTTTCGAAGCTGCAAGCTCGTAACGTAGTGGATATCGAGCTCGAGCAACCAAATCCACTAATGGAAGAAGATGCTCAAGAGCCGTACGAAGATGAACATGACAATCTCACCCATGACTATTGCGAGCAAGAAGCATCTGATGAAGAATCCTTGGCGGTGGCGGTTGATGAAGACAAAGAGCCAATCCATCTTGAAGTTGAAGCCGAAGAGGAGCACGAAGAAATCGAGGAGATAGCCTCAATAGAGCTTCCGCCGAGCCAACCTATAGATCGAGCCGGAGACGAGCACGTGGGGGTCGAAGACGTCAAGGGTTTGGAAGCATACATACTCGATCCCGAGAGACCTCTTGATGAGCATCAGGTGGAGAAGATGGAGCTCATTGACCATGCCACGCCGTACTACCTCTTTCCTCTTCCAGAAGGAGAATTCAAGAAGAACTGGTCATCCAACCAGAACCACGATCTACTGGAACACTACCGGTTACATCACCCTGCTGGAGTGCTACATGGCACTCAACCGCACACCTTAAAGAAGACGATTGACTTCAAGGAACTCCTAAGTTGGGGTCCCTAACAGGTATCGTCCGGCTCAAGGATGTTAAAAGAGAGCGCTTCGTGGGAGACAACCCACGGTTGGAGTCCGTTTTTGAATTTTTGAGTCAGTCTTTTCGTCGTTCGAGTCAGGTTCGGGGGAGCCAAAGTGTCAGTTTGTCTGATTTATTATTTTTCGTGTAGAATCTGTGTGTCATAGTGTCAGTTACAAGTTGATTGAGGTCTTTCGATTTTTGTGGATTTAACTGTGACTTTCTGAAGTCTGCTGGGTTTGCGAAAAATATTTTCAATCGAAAGTGTTTAAAATTTTCGGCGAATTTTCAATACCATTTTCGGCGAAATCACCTTTTGGATTTTCAACTGAGTCTCCCTGTTTAACATTTTCGGTCCGAAATTTATAATGTTTTCGGCGAAATAGTTTTTGAAAACCAGGCAATGATTTTAACACTTCTTTTCGGCGAAAACATATGGTTACTTTCGGCGAAAACACACTTGAAAAACCGGCAGTGCATTTGAACTAAAATTTTCGGCGAAAACACCCTCTTATTTTCGCCGAAAAGCTCTTTTGAAAATAACCCCAACTATTCACTTTAAAATTTGGATTCACCGTCTCTCTCTTCCTTCTTTCAGTTTCTCATTCAATCGTCAAAATATTTTTAAAATTCCCCTTAACCTTCTTTGTTCGACTTTTATTCTGTGTGGATCCGGGACACTTAGTCCCGGTATCCTTTTGATCTTTTTGTTGTTTTTGTTTTGTAGGATCCTGAGTAGCTACTCCGCTCTGCTCCGGACGCTCCGTGTTCATCCCCTACACCGACCATCTCGTCACAGGTTCTTCGTATCCCTCTACTCTAGTTTAGTCCTGTGAGGACACAGAACCGTTTAAGTGTGGGGTAGGATTCTAGGATTATGCATGATCTTGTTTGATTTTCTGTGATTCCGTGGTTCAATTTTAAAATTTCTCTTGCATAGAATTGCTCAATTCTTGACTTTTGATGTTAAATTGACTTCAATTTTGAACAATGACGTCTAGACTGTTCCACTTTGAACCTGTAACCAGCGTGTTGGAACTGATATTAAATGAGTCTACGTCAGAACAGATCATAAATCACTTCAGTAGTTGAAACTTGAATTAATTGAATTGATTGGTTTGTTAATAACAAAGCTCGATAACACCGTTCTAAGATGATAAATGCTAGCTTCTTCCATGTTTTTCACTCCATATTTGTTCACCTGTGATTGTGGCTAGAGATTAGACGGAAATCCAATTCGAAATCTTGTGTAAAAAGTTATAACTAGCTAGGATCAAGTGGTTAAATCAATAAATCAAGTGTTTGAGTGGTGAAATTCGAGTTGTGCAAATCAATGTAAAGTTCTTTAAAGTGCTGAAAAACAAAATCTAGGCAAGCCCGACACCTAAGTGAAGTGTTCGGGTTGAGCACTAGCAAAGGCACAAATACTGTGAGTTAGGCAGGTCCAACACCTAAGTGAAGTGTTTGGTATCGAGCACTAGTATGCAGTAAATAAATTGAAGGAAGAAGTTGAAACTTGAAATAAATCATTGTTTAAATCGGTCCTAGCTAGAACATGTAACGTACAGATCTAGAAACGGATAAAGTCGAGTCGATAGCCATGTCACTTTTCCTACCTCCGCATCCACTTCATGGCTAGAGCTTAAAGTCTTTTTTATTAGAATTGGTGTTATCGTAGTCGGTTAATTATGATTAATTGTTTTGCCAAGAAACGAGCTTTGTTTAAAACTACTACTTGAAGTATGCAAAAATTAGTGAGATCGAAAACTTGTTTGGTTGATGTTCTTGCATGTGTAGGTCACTTTTTCTACGTGGAACAGTCTAAACCAAATTGTTAGAATTAAATCTCGGTTTAATCTCGTGTCATTTGTGAATTTGAGTGTGTTCTAGTTCAGTTTGCTTGAGGACAAGCAAAAGCTTAAGTGTGGGGTATTTGATGACACTGGATTTTACGTGATTATCAGCCTCATTTAAGCAACATTTCCTTGCTTAAGACATAGTTTTTAGGGTAGAATAACGAATATTCAATCAATTGCCCTATCTCGTGCCATTTGTGTTACCATGGCCCGTTTCGGGTCTATTTGATGGTTTTCTAGTGTTTTTACGTTAGCACAGGTTTTTGCCGTCAAATAAAGTAGCCATGGACGTGTCTAAGGCATTGGGACCTCGAGGGATTGCACCGGCATCGATCAAAGGAGCCAACCAAGTCAAACAAATTCCTGCCCGGTTTACAAAGGAGTTTTCGCCGAAAATAACCCATTATTTTCGGCAAAAATATCAGCACAAATCAACTAAGGCCAACTGAAGGATGTTTTCGGCGAAAACATATAGGTTTCGGACCGAGAACTTATTCGGCAAAAATCACAGGAGAATCAACCGGAGGACCCGTCCATTTGTACCAACATTTTCGGCGAAAATAATCCCTTATTTTCGGCGAAAATAACAGAAGGAATCCGGCAACTTAGGGTTTAAGTATAAATACTTAAACCGGCGGCCCAAAGGAACAATCAATCATTATTCATATTTTCACAAATCAGACTTTTGAGAGTCAGCCGACTCTAGGGTCGATAGATAGAGTTTAGAGAGTTCGAAGATCGGTGGAGAGATCGTGACGCCATCCTTCCACCTCAGAGAACTCGGAGCTTAAAGTTGAAGATCCAGGAGATTGAAGCTTCGCAGGAGTCGTCAGAATTAGGTTTTTCAGTTCTTGTCTGTTCTTCCTCTGTATGATGATCTTCATTGTTACCTTTGATTCTCTTGTTTCTGATATGAGTAACTGAACTTGTAGAGCTTAGATTAGATGAACCCTAAGTGACCCAGGTCTTTAAAGCGGTCACGGATCGGCGGTAATTAGATTCAAAGTTCAATCAGTTTCTCTTTCATGTTTGATTCGTTCTTCATTGTTCATGTTGCTTGTCTGGATTGATCACCTAGATTAGATTCTGGTTAAGCTAAGGATAGAAGCGAACGCTCGCCTTACTTTAGAACATCGAATTGAACAATTAACCTTATAATTGGAGTGTGCCTTTCGTAGGAACCGGTTAGGGTTAATCCACTGCAAGAGTAGCTCATTAATCATTAGTAATTGCACCAGTTAATTAAGTCATTGCAAGAGGCGATCGTACCCGGGCGGCTAGTTAATCTTGGTAGTTAGAACGGATAGAGCGAACGTTCGCCGGTCTTAAACCTAAGGGTAAGGAGTTATGGTGGTGTATAGAAACTGATTGAATTAGAATTGAAAACCGCTGATCTTGTGATTGCCGTTGCTCTGGTGATATAAGGGGGATTCGAAATCTAAGTTCGTCTATCTTCTCGTTAGTCAACCTTTTACTTTTCTGTCTTTTATTTTCCTTTGTTCATTAGATTAGAAGTCGTGGAACTCACACCACGCACTAAGTGCTTAAACCTGAATAAATTTCCAGCTTCTTTGAGTAGTCAAGAAGAAGAGACCTCGAGTAGAATACGATCTAGTCTACCTTGGTAGATTAGTTATTTGATACCGCTAATACTGCAGCTATCACTGCTCCAACGGCGAAGTCACTAGCATCGCACATGATCTCGAATGGAAGATTCCAATCTGGTGCTGTAAGAATCGGTGCGGTGGTGAGTTTAGTCTTCAAGGTCTCAAAAGCTTCAAGACAGGCTTTGTCGAAGATGAAAGGAACATCTTTCTCAAGGAGCTTCGTCATTGGAAGAGTGATCTTGGAGAAGTCTCTGATGAATCTCCGGTAGAATCCAGCATGACCGAGAAAACTTCGAACTGTTTTAACTGAGGTCGGCGGCGGTAAGCTGGCAATGGTCTCAAGCTTAGCACGATCGACTTCTATACCTGTCTTAGATATTCTATGGCCAAGAACAATACCTTCTGTAACCATGAAATGACATTTCTCCCAACTAAGCGCCAGGTTGGTTTCCTCACAACGGGCTAGCACCTTATCCAAGTTGGCCAGACACTTTGAAAATGAATCTCCATAGACGGAGAAGTCATCCATGAACACCTTTACCACATTCTCTACCAGATCCCCGAATATAGCAAGCATGCATCTCTGAAAGGTAGCGGGAGCATTAATAAACCAAAAGGAATACGACGATAAGCAAACGTACCAAACGGGCATGTGAAGGTCGTCTTTTCTTGATCATCAAGCTCAATGGGAATCTGGAAGTAACCGGACATCCCATATAAGAAGCATTAGTATTCATGACCAGCTAATCGTTCAAGCATTTGATCAATGAACGGCAGTGGGAAGTGATCTTTCTTGGTGGCATCATTGAGTCGTCGATAATCGATGCAGACTCTCCATCCGGTAACTGTTCGGGTAGGAATGAGTTCACCCTTTGGATTAGGGATGACTGTGATTCCTCCTTTCTTCAGAACGACTTAAGTCGGGCTGACCCAAGGACTGTCAGCAATAGGATAGATGATACCGACATCTAGAAGCTTGAGTACTTCTTTCTTTACAACTTCTTGCATCAGAGGGTTAAGTCGGCGTTGGGGTTGTCTAACTGGTTTGAATTCTTCATCAACAACTATCCGATGTTTGCAGAAGGTTTCAGAGATGCCTCTGATGTCTGCTAACTGCCAGGCAATAGCTCAGACATGCTTCTTGAGTAGTCTGATCAGTTGCTCTTTCTGCTCGGGAGATAGATTCGAACTGATGATGACAGGTAACTGGCAGTCCTTCCCCAGAATTGCGTATTCTAAGTGGTCAGGCAGCTCCTTCAAAGTAAGTTCTGGCAGATTCTCATATGAAGTGGTAATCTGACTCGAAGCTGGCTCAATATGTGTAGGCGCGGTGGTGGGTGTGAATGTTTCCTTCTGTTCATCTAACTCATCTTGCCATAAGCACTGCTCTGGATTGTCTAACGCATTATCAATCCCTGAAATCAAACACAACTCTAGCGGATCACTAGATAAAGCATTAGTAAAGGAGTTGGCCGAAGCCAACTCTAGGGATCAACAGCATAACATTTATCATCTTGAGCAACAGAATATCTCATGCTATCTTTAATGCAGAATGCAACACTCTCTTGACCTACGCTTAAAGTTAACAGGCCCTGTTTGTAGTTTATATTCACTCCAACAGTTGCTAAGAAAGGTCGACCTAGGATTAGTGTTCCGTCTAACTCACGAGTATCTAGAACAACAAAATCTGCCATTATAGTAAACGGACCACAGCAAACAGTTACATCTTCTATTATACCTCTGGGTCGTTTGACAGACCTATCGGCTAAAACGAGATGCAGAGTGATCAGTTTTAGTTGCCTTAGATTCAGCTTTTCATATAAATAAACAGGCATAACATTAATAGAAGCACCAGAATCAACCAGACTGCGAGCAATTTTAATGCCATTAATAATGCACGGTAATGTAAAAGAACTGGGATCAGGACACTTAGCGGGGGGTGGTGGCGGCTGTCGAATGGGAGATGGCGCACCGAGAATAGACGCGCATTCATTAGTAAGCGTGATAGAGTACGCCTCCCCGTTCTTCACTTTCTTCACGAGATCCTTAAAGAATTTCGCAAGTGGTGGTATGATTTCCACAGCTTCAGTCACTGGTATCTTGATCTCTGCAGTCTTAAGAACATTATACCACTTCTTGTACTGAGTGTCGTGATCCTTAGCCTTGCTCCTTGCAGCTTTTGGGAAGGGAATCCGAGGAACATATGGCGCCAAGACAGGCTCAGGAGCTGTCCTGGGCGGATTAGGTGGAGGAGCAGAGGCTTCTTCTTCCTCTTCTGTGATATCCTCAATTTCTGGCATATCCATGGGGCACTGGTCTCTTGTATTACTTCCGGTTCTGGGGCCTTGGATCAGTTGTTTGCTTGCCGCTCCTGGTGGTAATAGCTTGAGCGTGTTCGCTCTTTGTGCCAGAGTCTGCCTGAAATGCTTCTGGATTAAGGAGAGGATTGTTAGTAAAGAGTTTAGTCATATTACTTATAGCATCCTCTATCCTCTGGCTCTGAGCTCTCTGTCCTTGATTGAGTGCAGTTTGGGCTTTTAGTTGAATATCGTGGTCGTCAAGTCTGCTCATAATATGATCAAACTTCTTCTCATAATCCATGTCTCTACTGTAGTACGGCTTAGCCTGAGACTGGTGTTGTCCTCCAATGAATCCCGAAGGTCTATAATAAGGATCTACTAACAGGTTGCTCTGGTTCCGTGGCACGTAGTTTCTGTAACCGGCATAGCCTTTCTGATTATTAGTGAAGCCCTAATCGATGAAGTTGATCTCTTCTGTAGACCAGACTTCTGTTGTGCCGAAGTTGAGGCAGCTTCCACCGTTATGAGCACATGATCCACACCATCCACAGTCAACCGAAAAGACGATAGCTGACGGAGAGTTGTAGATGTTTCTGAACTTCTGCCTTGATCTGCTCTGCAACATTTATCTGACTCTTGGGTCCTTCTCTTTGCCTCTCCCAGTTTCTAGACTTTGAAGCACAGCTAGCAAAATGTAGAAGAGCATCCTAGGGAGTGAGGGCGGTGCAATCTCCACCAGCTAGGGAGTTGACCCACTTTGAAGATTCTTCGTGCATACTACGAGCAAAGAATTCAGCCAGCTGTCTTTGTTCATACCCATGGTGAGGACAGTCGAAGAGAAGAGACTGGAACTCATTCCAAGTGTCATACAGGCTTGCATCCTCTCTCTGAGTGAATCTGGAGATGCAGTCTTTATAAGCAGTTGTTCTTGCAGGAGGAAAGTATTCCTCAACAAAATCTTGAGCTAATGTCTCCCAGTCAGTGTAGTGACCTGGCGGTTTACTGCTGAGCCACTGCTTAGCAGCACCTTTGATAGAAAACGGGAAAGCTCAGAGATATAACGCATTCTTGTTGAGGTTCCCAGACTTGAAGGTATCGCAGACAGCCAAGAAGTTGGTTATGTGTGTGCAGGGATTATCATCTGGTCTTCCCTCAAATTGTATGTCCCTAGAGATTAGCTCCAAGAGAGGAATCTGAATCTCATAGTCAGGATCATCGTCATTAGTAAGCACGGTGATGGGTGATCGGAGGTTAGATGCGCGCGGCTTACTGTAGTCCGCAACACTCTTAAGAGTAACCATTGCGGTAAAGGAAGATGGAACGGAAGTGATCTGCTTCTGTACCTGCTATGATCTGCAAGAGACAACAACAAACACAACCGGTGTAAAATCGAAGTGTGATGGAAAATGAAAGATGGAAGGGTAGAAGAATAAAAATGCCAACTCTTCTTTCAACGAAATAGAAGAGGTCCCCGGCAACGGCGCCAATCTGATGAACCTAGGATCGTTGTTTGGGTTCAAACAAATAACTAACAAAGCTAACAAAAGCTAGGGTAGATCATATTCCAGGGGTTTCCTCTACTTCCTTACTCAAAGATGTTGGCAATTTAATTCAGGCATAAACACAAGTTGTTCGTGGTGTGAGTTCCACGACTTCTATACTAAAATGCAATGATAAATTAAAATGAGAATTAAAGCGAAGAAAGATTGAAGATTGATTGATTGACCAGAAAGATGACAGACAAGCTTAGACTTTGAATCCCCCTTAGATTACCAGAGCAGCAGCAGTCAACAGACCAGCAATTTTTGATTCTAGTTCATTCAGTCCATAGACACCATCATAACTCCTGACCCTTAGGTTTAAGACTGGCGAACGTTCGCTCTATCCGATCTAGCTACCACGATTAATTAGTCGCCCGGGTACGGTCGCCTCACGCAACGACTTAACTTAACTGGTGCAAATTCTAATGATTAATGAGTTACTCTAGCAATGGATCAACCCTAATCGGTTCCTATGAAAGGCACACTCCAATTATAAGGTTGATTGTTCGATTTGGTGTTTTAAAGTAAGGCGAGCGTTCGCTTCTATCCTTAGCTTAACAAGAATCTAATCTAGGTGGCCAAACCAGACAAGAAACACAGATAACGAAGAACAAATCAAACATGAAAGATGAAACTGAATGAATTTCGAATCTAATCACCGCCGATCCGTGACCGCTTTAAGCCCTGGGTCACTTAGGGTTCATCTAATCTAAGGTAAAACGAGTTTAACTACTCATATTCAATACAGAAGAATCGAAGACAAATGAAGAATACATCTCAGGTAGGAGAACAGAGAAGAACTGTAAAACCTAATTTTGATGTTTCCTGGCAGCTTCAATCTGCTGGATCTTCAACTCCTAGCACTGGCTCTCCGAGGTGGATGGATTGCGTCACGATCCGTTCCTGGCTCTTTGAACTCTATCTACTCGCCCTATCTCTCCCTCCGTCTTGGTTTGTGTGTGTGTGTGTTAAGTGATTGACAAAAGTGTAAGTCCCCTTCATTAGCCGCCGAATGCTGTATTTATACCTACCCGAGATTTTCTGATTTCAACTGGGATTTTACCCGAAAATAATAGAGAAATTTCGGCAAAAACTTCTTCCTACTCGGGGCAGTGGATTCCTTCTTTCATTTTCGGCGAAAACCCAAGGGTATTTTCGCCGAAAATACATGTGTAAATGGGGCAGGCATTTTCTTTGTCTTGAGCGATCTCTCTGGTTGATTTATGTGTGATTCTTCAGGGTTCCAACGTCTACGACACGTCCTTGGCTACCGTATTCGATGGCAAAAACCTGTGCTAACATAAAACACTAGAAAACCATCAAATAGACCCGAAACGGGCCAAGGTAACACAAATGGCACGAGATAGGGCAATCGATTGAATATCCGTTATTCTACCCTAAAAACCATGTCTTAAGCAAAGAAATGTCACTTAAATGAGGCTGATAATCACGTCAAATCGAGTGTCATCATTAACATTTATCATCTTGAGCAACAAAATATCTCATGCTATCTTTAATGGGGAATGCAACACTCTCTTGTCCTATACTTAAAGTTAACAGGCCTTGTTTGCAGTTAATATTTACACCAACAGTTGCTAAGAAAGGTCGACCTAGGATAAGTGTTCCGTCTAACTCACAAGTATCTAAAACAACGAAATCCGCAATTATTGTAAACGGACCACAGCAAACAACTACATCTTCTATTATACCTCTAGGTAGTTTGACAGACCTATCGGCTAACACGAGATGCAGAGTAATCGGTTTTAATTGCCCTAGATTCAGCTTTTCATATAGATAAATAGGCATAACATTAATAGAAGCACCAGAATCAACCAGACTGCGATCAATTTTAATGCCATTAATAATGCACGGTAATGTAAAAGAACTGGGATCACGACACTTAGTTGGGGGTGTGGCGGCTGTCGAATGGGAGATGGCGCACCGAGAATAGACGCGCATTCATTAGTAAGCGTGATAGAGTACGCCTCCCCATTCTTCACTTTCTTCACGAGATCCTTGAAGAACTTCCCAAGTGGTGGTATGATTTCCACAGCTTCAATCACTGGTATCTTGATCTCTGCAGTCTTAAGAACATTGTACCACTTCTTGTACTGAGTGTCGTGATCCTTAGCCTTGCTCCTTGCAGCTTTTGGGAAGGGAATCCGAGGAACATATGGCGCCAAAACAGGCTCAGGAGCTGTCCTGGGCAAGGAGGAGGAGGAGCGGATGCTTCCTCTTCCTCTTCTGTGATATCTTCAATTTCTGGCATATCCATGGCAGCACTGGTATCTGGTATCACGTCAGGTTCTGGAGCCTTTGGATCAGTTGTTTGCTTGCCGCTCCTGGTGGTAATGGCTTGAGCGTGTTCACTCTTTGTACCGGAGTCTACTTGAAATGCTGCTGGATTAAGGAGAGGATTGCTAGTAAAGAGTTTAGTCATATTGCTAATAGCATCCTCTATCCTCTGGCTCTAAGCTCTCTGTCCTTGATTGAGTGCAGCTTGAGCTTTTAATTGAATGTCGTGGTCGTCAAGTCTGCTCATAATCTGATCGAACTTCTTCTCATAGTCCATGTCTCTATTGGAGTACGGCTTTGCTTGAAACTGGTGTGGTCCTCCAATGAATCCCGGAGATCTATAATAATGATCTACTAACCGGTTGCTCTAGTTCCGTGGCACGTAGTTTCTGTAACTGGCATAGCCTTTCTAATTATTAGCGAAGCCCTGATTGACGAAGTTTATCTCTTCTGTAGACCAGACTTCTGTTGTGCCGAAGTTGAGGCAGCTTCCACCGTTATGAGCACAGGACCCACACCATCCACAGTCAACTGAAAAGTTGGTGGCTGGCGGGGGATCGAGGGGAATACCAGCTGCTTGTAGATGTTTCTGGACCTCTGCCTTGCCCTGCTCTGCAACACTCATCTGACTCTGACTCTTGTTTCCTTCTATTTGCCTCTCCCAGTTTCTAGACTTTGAAGCACAGTTAGCAAAATGCAGAAGAGCATCCTGAGGAGTAAGGGCGGTACAATCTCCGCCAGCTAGAGAGTTGACCCAGTTTGCAGATTCTTCGCGCATACCACGAGCAAAGAATTCAGCCAGCTGTCTTTGTTCATACCCATGGTGAGGGCAGTTGAAGAGAAGAGACTGGAATTCATTCCAAGTGTCAAACAGGCTTGCATCCTCTCTCTGAGTGAATCTGGAGATGCGGTCTTTATAAGCAGTTGTTCTTGCGGGAGGAAAGTATTCCTCAACAAAATCTTGAGCTAATGCTTCCCAGTTAGTGTAATGACCCGGCAGCTTGCTTCCAAGCCACTGCTTAGCTGCACCTCTGAGAGAGAAAGGAAAAACTCAGTGATATAAAGCGTTCTTGTTGAGGTTCCCAGACTTGAAGGTGTCACAGACGGCCAAAAAGTCATCTAGATGGGTGCAGGGATTATCATCTGGCCTCCCTTCGAATTGTACATCCTTAGAGATCAGTGATAGCTGCAGTATTAGCGGTATCAAATAACTAACCTACCGAAGTAGACTAGATCGTATTCCATTGGGTTTCTACTAATCGACTACTCAAAGAAGCTGGCAAATTACTCAGGTTTAAACACTTAGTGCGTGGTGTGAGTTCCATGACTTCTAATCTAATAAAGCAGGAAAATAAAAGACAGAAAAGTAAAAGGTTGACTAACGAGAAGATAGACGAACTTAGATTTCGAATCCCCCTTAGATCACCAGAGCATTGGCAATCAACAGATCAGCGGTTTTCAATTCTAATTCAATCGGTTTCTATACACCACCATAACTCCTTACCCTTAGGTTTAAGACTGGCGAACGTTCGCTCTATCCAATCTAACTACCAAGATTAACTAGCCGCCCGGGTACGGTCGCCTCTCGCAACGACTTAATTAACTGGTGCAAATACTAATGATTAATGAGTTACTCTTGCAGTGGATTAACCCTAACCGGTTCCTACGAAAGGCACGCTCCAATTATAAGGTTAATTGTTCAATTCGATGTTCTAAAGTAAGGCGAGCGTTCGCTTCTATCCTTAGCTTAACCAGAATCTAATCTAGGTGATCAATCCAGACAAGAAACATGAACAAGGAAGAACAAATCAAACATGAAAAGAACTGATTGAATTTCGAATCTAATCACCGCCGATCCGTGACCGCTTTAAAGCCCTGGGTCACTTAGGTTCATCTAATCTAAGCTCTACAAGTTCAGTTACTCATATCAGAAACAAGAGAATCAAAGGCAACAATGAAGATCATCATACAGAGGAAGAACAGATAAGAACTAAAAAACCTAATTCTGACGACTCCCGCGAAGCTTCAATCTCCTGGAACTTCAACTTTAAGCTCCGAGTTCTCCGAGGTGGAGGATGGCGTCACGATCTCTCCACGGATCTTCAAACTCTCTAAACTCTATCTATCGACCCTAGAGTCGGCTGACTCTCAAAAGTCTGATTTGTGAAAAGATGAATAATGATTCATTCCCTCCTTTGGGCCGCCGGTTTAAGTATTTATACTTAAACCCTAAGTTGCCGGATTCCTTCTGTTATTCTCGCCGAAAATGTTGGTACAAATGGACGGGTCCTCCGGCTGATTCTCCTGTGATTTTCGCCGAATAAGTTCTCGGTCCGAAAGCTATATGTTTTCGCCGAAAACATCCTTCAGTTGGCCTTAGTTGATTTGTGCTGATATTTTCGCCGAAAATAAAGGGTTATTTTCGGCGAAAACTCCTTTGTAAACCGGGCAGGAATTTGTTTGACTTGGTTGGCTCCTTTGATCGATGCCGGTGCAATCCCTCGAGGTTCCAATGCCTTAGACACGTCCATGGCTACTTTATTTGACGGCAAAACCTGTGCTAACGTAAAAACACTAGAAAACCATCAAATAGACCCGAAACGGGCCAAGGTAACACAAATGGCACGAGATAGGGCAATTGATTGAATATTCATTATTCTACCCTAAAAACCATGTCTTAAGCAAAGAAATGTCGCTTAAATGAGGCTGATAATCACGTCAAATCGAGTGTCATCAAATACCCCACAGTTAAGCTTTTGCTTGTCCTCAAGCAAACTGAACTAGAACACACTAAAATTCACAAATGACACGAGATTAAACCGAGATTCAATTCTAAAAATTTGGTTTAGACTGTTCCACGTAGAAAAGATGACTTACACATGCAAAAACGTCAACCAAACAAGTTTCGATCTCACTGTTTTCTGCACACTTCAAGTAGTAGTGTCAATAAAGCTCGTTTCAAGGCAAAATAGTTAATCATGATTAACCGACTACGATAACACCAATTCTAACCAGAAAGACTTTAAGCTCTAGCCATGATGTGGACGCGGAGGTAGGAAAAGTGACATGGCTATCGACTCGACTTCATCCGTTTCTAGATCTGTACGTTACATGTTCTAGCTAGGACCGATTTAAACAACAATTTATTTCAAGTTTTGACTTTTTCCTTCAATTTATTTACTGCATACTAGTGCTCGATACCAAACACTTCACTTAGGTGTTGGACCTGCCTAGCTCACAGTATTTGTCCTTATGCTAATGCTCAACCCGAACACTTCACTTAGGTGTCGGGCTTGCCTAGATTTTTTTTCAGGACTTTAAAGAACTTTACATTGATTTGCACACTTAATTACTTGATTTAACCAATTTAGCCACTTGATCCTAGCTAGTTATAACTTTTTACACAAGATTTCGAATTGGATTTCCGTCTAATCTCTAGCCACAATCACAGGTGAACAAATATGGAGTGAAAAACATGGGAGAAGCTAGCATCTATCATCTTAGAACGGTGTTATCGAGCTTTGTTATTAACAGACCATATAATTCAATTAATTCAAGTTTCAACTACTGAAGTGATTTATGATCTGTTCTGACCTAGACTCATTTAATATCAGTTCCAACACGTTGGTTACAGGTTCTAAGTGGAACAGTCTAGATGTCATTGTTCAAAATTGAAGTCAATTTAACATCACAAGTCAAGAATTGAGCAATTCTATGCTAGAGAAATTCAAATTTGAACCATAGAATCATAGATAGCAAGCAAGATCATGCATAATCCTAGGCTCCTACCCCACACTTAAACGGTTCTGTGTCCTCACAGGACTAAACTAGAGTAGAGAGATACGAAGAACCTGTGACGAGATGGTCGGTGTAGGGGATGAACACGGATAGCCCGGAGTAGAGCGGCGTAGCTACTCGAGATCCCACAAAACAAAAACAACAAAAAGATCAAAAGGATACCGGGACAAGTGTCCCGGATCCACACAGAATAAAAGTCGAACAAAGAAGGTTAAGGGAAATTTTAAAAATATTTTGACGATTGAATGAGAAACTGAAAGAAGGAAGAGAGAGGGTGAATCCGGATTTTAAAGGAATAGTTGGGTGATTTTCAAAATTATTTTCGGCGAAATTAAAAGGGTGGTTTCGCCAAAAATTTTAGTTCAAATGCACTGCCGGTTTTTCAAGTGTGTTTCCGCCGAAAATAAGCATGTGGTTTCGCCGAAAACATCAGTTCAAATGGCTGTTGGTTTTCAAAAACTATTTCGCCGAAAACAGTATAAGTTTCAGACCGAAAATATGAAACAGGGAGACTCAGTTGAAAATCCAAAAGGTGATTTCGCCGAAAATGGTAGGGTGATTTCGCCAAAAATTTTGAACTGTTCGGGTTTAAAATATTTTCGCAAATCCGGCCAACTTCAGAAAATCACAGTTAAATCCACAAAAATCGGAACGACCTCAATCAACTTGCTACTGACTCTATGACATGCAAACAACTCACGAAAAATATGAAATCAAACAAACTGACACTTTTGGCTTCCCAAAACTGACTCGAACGACGAAAAAGACTGACTCAATAAATAAAAAAAAACGGACTCCAGCCGTGGGTTGCCTCCCACGAAGCGCTCTCTTTTAACGTCCTTGAGCCGGATGGTACCTGTTAGGGACCCCAAATCAGAAGTTCCTTGAAGTCAATCGTCTTCTTCAAGGTGTGCGGTTGAGTGCCATGTAGCACTCCAGCAGGGTGATGTAACCGGTAGTGTTCCAGTAGATCGTGGTTCTGGTTGGATGACCAGTTCTTCTTAAATTCTCCTTCTGGAAGAGGAAAGAGGTAGTACAGCGTGGCATGATCACTGAGCTCCATCTTCTCTACCTGATGATCATCCAGATGTCTCTCGGGATCGAGTGTGTATACTTCCAAATCCTTGACGTCTTCGATCCCCACGTGCTCGTCTCTGGCTTGATCTATAGGTTGGCTCGGCGGAAGCTCGATTGAGGATATCTCCTCGATTTCTTCGTGCTCCTTTTCGGCTTCAACTTCAAGATGGATTGGCTCTATGTCTTCATCAACCGCCACCACCAAGGATTCTTCATCAGATGCTTCTAGCTCGCAATAGTCATTGGTGAGATTGTCATGTTCATCTTCATACAGCTCTTGAGCATCTTCTTCCATTAGTGGATTTGGTTGCTCGAGCTCGACATCCACTACGTTACGAGCTTGCAGCTTCGAAATGAGATCATCCAAGGCGGATTCTACTCTTGCCGTCTGTTGTCGATTTTGATGAACTTGTGAGTCTATCTCTTTGTGAGCTTGTAGCTCTGTAGAGATATTCTCCAAGAAGGATTCTATTCTCGTCGTCTGTTGTCGATGCTGATGAGCTAGCATATACATCTCTTAGTTATCCTCAATATACGGTGCTTCATCGACATACCACTCTTGATAGTGGTCATCCCACCTGTAATCCTGCATAATTAAAACTCAAAAACACTACCCATGTAAATCATGAAAATATGGATGAAAATTAAATGGTAAGGCGGAAAGGTAGAAGAATAATTTGCCAATTCTTCTTTCAAACATTTAGAAGAGTCCCCGGCAACGGCGCCAATTTGATAGCTGCAGTATTAGCGGTATCAAATAACTAACCTACCGAAGTAGACTAGATCGTATTCCACTGGGTTTCTACTAATCGACTACTCAAAGAAGCTGGCAAATTACTCAGGTTTAAACACTTAGTGCGTGGTGTGAGTTCCACGACTTCTAATCTAATAAAGCAGGAAAATAAAAGACAGAAAAGTAAAAGGTTGACTAACGAGAAGATAGACGAACTTAGATTTCGAATCCCCCTTAGATCACCAGAGCATTGGCAATCAACAGATCAGCGGTTTTCAATTCTAATTCAATCGGTTTCTATACACCACCATAACTCCTTACCCTTAGGTTTAAGACTGGCGAACGTTCGCTCTAGCCGATCTAACTACCAAGATTAACTAGCCGCCCGGGTACGGTCACCTCTCGCAATGACTTAATTAACTGGTGCAAATACTAATGATTAATGAGTTACTCTTGCAGTGGATTAACCCTAACCGGTTCCTACGAAAGGCACGCTCCAATTATAAGGTTAATTGTTCAATTCGATGTTCTAAAGTAAGGCGAGCGTTCGCTTTTATCCTTAGCTTAACCAGAATCTAATCTAGGTGATCAATCCAGACAAGAAACATGAACAAGGAAGAACAAATCAAACATGAAAAAGAACTGATTGAATTTCAAATCTAATCACCGCCGATCCGTGACCGCTTTAAAGCCCTGGGTCACTTAGGGTTCATCTAATCTAAGCTCTACAAGTTCAGTTACTCATATCAGAAACAAGAGAATCAAAGGCAACAATGAAGATCATCATACAGAGGAAGAACAGATAAGAACTGAAAAACCTAATTGATGTGACTTTAATCAGTGCATTTTAAGCTTATGAATGACCTATGATATGCCGGTATTTATTCGCGAAATGACATGATTTATATGCGTTTATTGAATTTTTGTGCTAAGTGTCATTTTGTTGTCCGGTTACCACTTCGGAGCCAAAATTCGTGGGCTATTGGAGCTGCTCTGTGCATTTTCAGGTTCTGGCTTCAAAGTACGGATAACAAGGAGCGCATAGGAGAAAACGGGAGGTCATTTGGAGGCCGGACGAGGGAGATGTGAGCCTTGCAAGATCGGGTCTTCTGCAGAGTGCAGGGGGTGCACGCCGTGCAAATGTGCACGCCGTGCAGGGGTGCACGCCGTGCACTATGCACGTCGTGCAGGGTGCACGCCGTGCACTGTCCCCTGCACTATAAATACTCTTGATTTTGGCCATTTTGGAAAAATATATGCTATCTCTTGAACCCCAAATACATTTCCACGAACCCTCAAACCTAGAGCACGTTTTTGGAGCAATTTGAAGCTATTGGAGCTAGGATTGAAGCCAACAAACCTTGGAGAAGTGCTTACAAGTGGAGAAGTGAAGATCATCTCAAGGATTCATCCATGGTGTTCTTGGTGACCATTCTTCCTTCTTCTCTCTTTACTCCCTTGGCCATGTGTGGCTGATTTTCTAGGGTTCATCTTGGATGGGTAGATTAGTTGTGCTATGATAGAGAGATGATTGTATAGAACTTGCCATGATTGATCTTGGTTGTATGAGGATGATTCCTAGACTTGTTCTTAATGCCATTTTATGCCATGTTTGCTTGATTTGGTCCATTCATTGTAATTTGATGCATGAGAGTGCTTGGATTGCATAGATTGTAGGTCTAGGGATTGAAGTGAGTGTGTTCTAAGAGATTAGATCATCTTATTTCAACCATTTTCACTTGATTTCTCTCTTGGGCATTTTATCGAACACTTGGTGTGCATGTGGAATTTCATTCAATTGAGTTTGAAAGGGCTTTTTGGGTGAATCTCTTAGTGTTAGGGCATTGATATGAGAGTGTTGTGCCTAGCCTTGTGGTCATAGAGTCTTAAGAGAGGGTCTTGTGTCTTGGCATTTCATCAAACACTTAGAATGCATCCTATTTTCACTTAGTTTGAGAGCGAGAGCCTAAATTGAGTGGTATTGGGATAGGGATTAGGTGCTACGAGAGTGCATCGAGTCAAAAAAAAGTGAAATGCATGGTCATCCGAGTGCAAACTCGATCTTGATTGACTTGTTTGTTCAATTAGTCATCTTGAGCATGATGAAACTACCCACCAAGAGAACCTCTTTGTCTTTGATTTGCACCGCTTTATTTGTCTTTCTTCCTTTTAGTCTCCTTTAAGTTTTTAATATCTTTTTCAAATCAAAACTCCTTTCAAATGAATAGACCGTCTACGAGGAATGTGAGTAGAGGCCATTGAGAGAACCCCGAGGAATACGACCTTGGTAAACACGGTTTATCAAGTTTTTGGCGCCGTTGCCGGGACCTTTCTCAATCCTTTGAAAGCACTTAGTAGTGGACCGATCTATTCACTTCCTTCCAATTTAGTTTTTCCTTCCTTTTACTTGTTGTTTGGTTTTGTTATTCCACATTGTCGTATTACTCGGGTGTGTTTGTTGTGCTTGTTTGTAGGAGATTTTGGGTTAGTGCATGAGGCGTTCAGCTCGTCTTCAAGCACGAATCCAAGGACTAGAACAAGTGCTCAAGTCACCTACCACTTCCCCACCTCCTATAGTTGAAGTAGAAGAAGTTGATCGCATCTCACACCACACTATGTCTCAACACGGGGATGACGATGACCAATCGGTACATTCACACCACACTAATGATGATGATCACTCACAACGGGTGCAAGACGTACCTTGGCGGATTATGCTCGCCCTACTCTTGAAGGGGCAGCCTCTAGCATTGTTCGAAGACCCGTCAATGCTAGGAACTTTGAGCTCAAGCCTAATATGATCCAAATGGTTCAAAATGGAGTGGTGTTCAATGGCATTGATGGTGAATGTCCATCTAGGCATCTCAAGGACTTCTTGGAGATATGCGACACGGTTAAGAATGACCAAGTTCACCCGGATTGCATACGACTCCGACTCTTCCCCTTCTCACTCAAAGGTCGAGCCAAGTCTTGGTTGGAGAACCAACCTAGTAGAACATTCACTACATGGGAGGGCCTAGCCGAAGCTTTCCTTGAAGAATTCTTTCCTCCCTATATGACGGATGCAATCCGAGACCGCATCAACCACTTCATACAACACAAGGGAGAGCTCTTCCATGAGACTTGGAATAGGTTCCAAGCCATTCTTCGGTCTTGCCCTCATCACAACTTCGCCGAATGGAGCTTGGCGGACATCTTTGCTAGGTCCCTTGATTTTGAGAATACAAGGATGATCAACCAAGCCGCCGGAGGTGACTTAAGGATGCTCACTCCCGAAGATGCTCTAGAACTCTTCGCGGAGATGGCCAACAAGACAAGGAGTTGGTCTCGACAACAACCTCCTAAGTCTAAGTATGGAAGTGACACGCACTATGACTCTCGGTCCGTAAGTGTTGATGCACCAAAGGATTCATCCACCTATGGGAAGAAGCATAAGTTACCGGGCACCGAGATGAAGATGATCCCATGATTGCTCTCCTTATGTCCAAGATTGATGCCATGGCTTCACAAGTAAGTAATCTTAGTATGCCTCCCTCTAAGCCATCTAAAGTGGGTAATCCACCGGTTGCTTCAGTATTTTGTTGTGAAGGTTGTGGAGGTCAAGGCCACGATGTTAGTGCTTGTCCTTCCACCATTCCTGAACTTGGCCAAGGCGACCTTGAGGAGGTAAGCTTCGCACAAGGTCAAGGTTTCCATGGTAATTTCAGCCCCCAAGGTAACTATCAAGGTAACTATAACCGACCTTGGTACAACAAGACTAACCAAGGTTACCAAAGCCAAGGGAGCCAAGGTAGTGGTTATAGCAAGGGCTACAACCAAGGAAATCAAGGAGGTTATCAAGGTTATAGGGGTTATCAAGGCAACCAATGGTCTCAAGGAAGTAACCTAAACCAAGGGAGCCAAGGGACTCAAGGAGGACCCCAAGGTCAAGGGCACCAAGGGGGAAATCAATGGAATCAAAGTGGACATCCAAGTCAAGGTTTCCAAGGTCCTTCCCCACCGGGACTGTACAACCATAGAGGTGAAGGACCACCCGGGTTCAACAAGCCTCCTCAAAATAAGGAGGGTGGTTCTTCGATCTCTCAAGAAGACACCAATGCGGCAATGATCCAACTCATCAAGAATCAACAAGCTTCAATTGCCAATTTGGAGAACCAATTAGGACATATTTCTAAGGCACTCTCGGAGCGACCCTCGGGCACTTTACCTTCCAATACCGAGATCAATCCCAAAGGTCCGGAGCATTGCAAGGTAGTGACTTTGAGAAGTGGAAGACCCTTGCAAGATACAACCTCTACTCCAATTGACTCTACAAAGGTACAAGATCCTAATCTAATGGTTGATGATGATGATATTAATGATCCTCCTTCGGATGAAGTTGAGGTTGAAGTCGAACCTCCCACGGGTAATGTGAACACTAAGGTTGCCAAGGAACCTAGTAAGGCTACATCGAGTACACCACCGGTCTCTCCTCCCGCACCGGGTGTATCTCCATATAAGCCTAAGCCTCCATACCCATCTCGATTGAAGAAGGATGGCCTTGAGAAGGTTTTCAAGAAGTTTGTGGAGCGGATTAGTCAAATGCAATTCTCTCTTCCGTTTCCCGAAGCAATGACTATGATGCCCCAATATGCTAAGTTCATGAAGGAACTCTACACCAACAAGAGAAAGCTACCGGAGACATCTCTAGTCCACCTTAATGAGGAATGCTCCGCCGTTCTCTTCAAAAGTCCACCCAAAAAGCTCAAGGATCCGGGTACCTTTACTATCCCTTGTGCTATTGGTAATATCTCTCTTGCTAATGGTCTTGCGGATCTAGGTGCTAGTATCAACGTCATGCCTTATTGCATATTTGAGAAGCTAGGGTTGTCTAATCTTCGTCCTACTCGTATGTACATTCAACTTGCGGGCAAGTCGACCAAGAGTCCTAGGGGAATTGTTGATGATGTGCTAGTCAAAGTAGGCCCTTTTGTGTTCCTAGTTGATTTTGCGGTCATTGATACCGATGATGTTGATGTCTCATTGATATTTGGTAGACCATTTCTAGCTACTTCTCGTGCTTTGATTGATGTGCATGACGGAAAATTGACATTGAGAGTAGGACAAGAGAGTGTCACATTTTGCATAGCCGATGGCATGAAGTTTGCTCACGCACAAGATGATTTAGAGTACTCGTGTGATACTATTGCTTCGGCTAGTGTGTGTAGTATTTCTAACTTCGTGTGTCGAGATTCTTTGGATGTTTGCCTTAGAACGGATGTGCAGGAACATTTAGGCACCCCGGAGTTAAAAGCTCAAGTGGCTTACCTTGATGAAGGGAGAGACAAGTTAGAGGGTGAAACGGTTTTTGCTGCTCTCCCGAAGGTGGAAAGGGTAAAGACCTCCTATGAAGAACCACCTACTCTTGAGCTCAAGCCTCTTCCCGCACATTTGGAGTATGCTTTTCTCATGCCAGATTCTAAGCTACCGGTCATCATCAATTCTGAGCTTCTACCCGAGCAAAAGGACCGTCTAGTGGAGCTCCTCAAGAAGTACATGAGAGCTATTGCGTGGAGCATCTCGGATATTCGAGGTATAAGTCCCACATTTTGCTCACATCGGATCCTTATGGAGGAAGATTTCAAGCCGGTTGTGCAACCACAAAGAAGGCTAAATCCTAACATGAAGGAGGTTGTGAAGAAAGAAGTTATTAAGCTTATGGATGCGGGGATTATCTTTCCTATCTCGGACAGCCCTTGGGTTAGCCCCGTGCAAGTTGTCCCCAAGAAAGGAGGGATCACGGTGGTAGCTAATGACAAGGATGAGCTTATCCCGACAAGGACGATCACCGGGTGGCGTGTTTGCATAGATTATCGTCGACTCAATGATGCCACTAGGAAGGATCACTTCCCTCTACCTTTCATGGATCAAATGCTCGAGCGTCTCTCCGGTCACGAGTACTATTGTTTTTTGGATGGTATGTCCGGGTACTTCCAAATCCCGATCGCCTCGGAGGACATCGAGAAGACCACATTCACATGCCCCTTTGGTACTTTTGCTTATCGACGGATCCCCTTTGGGTTGTGCAACGCTCCCGCCACCTTCCAACGGTGTATGCTTGCCATTTTCGATGATTTCGTGGAAGATATCATGGAAGTGTTCATGGACGACTTCTCGGTTTTTGGGGATTCATTCGACCTATGCTTGAGGAACCTTGAGAAGGTCTTGCGTCGGTGTGAAGAGACCAATCTTGCATTAAGTTGGGAGAAGTGTCATTTCATGGTCAATGAGGGGATTGTGCTTGGTCACAAGATCTCTAAAAAGGGCATTGAGGTTGATAAGGCAAAGTTGGAGACCATCTCTCAACTTCCTCCACCTTCATCCGTGAAAGCCGTGAGAAGCTTCTTGGGGCATGCCGGTTTCTATAGGCGCTTCATTAAAGACTTCTCGAAAATAACTACTCCTATGACTCGGCTTCTTGAGAAGGATGTGGAATTTCGTTTTGATGAAGGGTGCTTGCAAGCTTTTGAACTCCTCAAGGGTAAGCTCACGAATGCCCCTATACTCATTGCTCCGGATTGGTCAAAGTCATTTGAGTTAATGTGTGATGCTAGCGATTACGCCATTGGAGCGGTTCTAGGCCAACAAATCGACAAGAGATTCCATCCAATATACTATGCAAGTAAGACTCTCAATGATGCTCAAAGGAACTACACAACTACGGAGAAGGAGCTCTTGGCCATAGTGTTTGCTTTTGATAAGTTTAGGTCCTACTTGGTACTCTCTCACACTATTGTCTTCACGGACCACCAAGCTTTGAGGTATCTTCTATCTAAGACCGATGCTAAACCAAGGTTGATCCGATGGGTCCTTCTATTGCAAGAATTTGATATTGAGATTCGGGATAAGAAGGGGTCCGAGAATGTAGGCGCCGACCACTTGTCTCGCTTGGAAGAGGCGGAAATGGTACACAATGGTAATGAAGAGATCAATGACAATTTCCCTGATGAGCTATTATTCGCTATAACAACTTTAGAGTTCAAGGAACCTTGGTTCGCGGATTTCGCTAACTATCTTGCTAGTGGAGACTTGAAGGAGGGCCTCTCCACTCAAGACAAAAGGAAGTTCTTTGCGGATTTGAAGCATTACTATTGGGACGATCCTTTTGTATTTCGAGTTGGCTCGGATGGTATGATTAGAAGATGTGTCACTTATGGAGAGTCTAAGGACATCATGCAACATTGCCACTCCGGTCCTACGGGTGGACATCATGGAGCAAATCGCACGGCTCGCAAGGTACTTGAGTCCGGATTCTTTTGGCCTTCGATCTTCCGAGATTGTCAAGACTTTGTCAAGTCTTGCGATGCGTGTCAACGTTCAGGTAACATCTCTTCCCGTAACGAAATGCCTCAAAATGTCTCGTTAGTGGTAGAAATATTTGATATATGGGGTATTGATTTCATGGGACCGTTTCCTACTTCGCATGGTAACAAGTACATATTCGTTGCGGTAGATTACGTGTCTAAATGGGCGGAGGCACAAGCTTTGCCTACCAATGATGCCCGAGTCGTGGGGAAGTTTCTTGTTAAGTTGTTCACCCGTTTTGGTACCCCTCGTGCTATCATTAGTGATCGAGGTACTCATTTTCAAGGGCAATTCGATAGAGTATGCCACCGGTTCGGCGTCACTCATCGAATGTCCACCTCGTATCACCCTCAAACTAGTGGCCAAGCCGAGGTGACCAATAGGGAACTTAAGAGAATCTTAGAGAAGACGGTCGACCAATCACGGAAAGATTGGTCGAAGAAACTTGATGACGCTCTATGGGCCTACCGCACGGCCTACAAGACCCCTATAGGCACTACTCCCTATAGGATGGTCTATGGCAAAGCATGCCATTTGCCGGTAGAGCTCGAGCACCGAGCTTATTGGGCATTGAAATTTCTAAACCTTGATATGAGTCTCGCAGGAGAAGAGCGTAAGTTTCAGGTACATGAGCTCGAGGAGTATCGCCATCATGCATATGAGAATGCAAAGCTTTACAAGGAGAGAACGAAGCTCATTCATGATTCCCGTTTGAAGCCGGGCAAGGATTTCAAAGTTGGTGATCAAGTCCTCCTATACAACTCTCGGCTCAAGCTCTTTCCCGGGAAATTGAGGTCTCGTTGGTCCGGCCCCTTTACGGTAACTCATATTTTCCTTATGGCACCATCGAGGTAATCTCTCCATCCCAAACCGAATCTTTTAAGGTGAATGGCCATAGACTTAAGCATTATGTTGTTAGTGATACTATCGGTGCTGTTGAGGTCTTGTCTTTGGTCGTGCCTTGAGTGTTCCTTGCTTCGTCAAGCTTAAGAGGTTAAACAAGCGCTTCTCGGGAGGCAACCCGAGTGTTTTTCATGTCTTTTCTTCTTGATTTGATTGCATGATTGTGTGTTTTTGTGGTATTCAAGGTCCTTGAGTTGTTGTGGTGTCCTTTGTGGTCTCGTAGGTGTTGAAATTCTGAAGTTCGGGGTCCGTTTTGGGTTGATTTGGCGGTGTTTTGGTCGTTTTTCGTCGAAGTGAAAATTTGATTTTGTGCTGAGGGGGTGCACGCCGTGCACCACTGCACACCGTGCATGATGCACGCCGTGCACCGTGCACGGTTGGTGCACGGGCTGTCCAGGAGCATCGAAAAAATTTTCAGCTCCGGGGTGCACGCCGTGCACCCATGCACGCCGTGCACCCTGCACGCCGTGCACCCTGATTTTTCACCTTTACTTTATTTCGGTTTGGTTAGTGGTTGGCTCGGTTGATACTTGATTTTCTGGTTTGAGTCATTGTTCGGTTTGGTTTTGGTTCACCCAACCCCCCTTATCCCTTTCCTCGACTCACCCGACCCCCACCCTTTCACTCTCTCTTTCCCAATCCAGCCGCCGCCACCACACCAGCCTACTCACCCGCCGCCGACCACACCCACCCAGCCACCTGCCCAGCCCTGTCCGCCCGCCGCCACTCTTACCCAGCCGCCGCCGCCAACTCATCTGCCCAGCTCCCATCCGCCGCCGACCACAACCAGCACCTGCCCTGCCCCAGCTCCGACCGCCCGACCACCACGCCGCCGCCGCCACCCCCTGCCAACTCCAATCGACCGCCCAGCTACTCACCCGCCGCCAGCTTCCACTCGCCCAGCCTCTCTTCTTCACAGCCGCCGCCACTCCTGCCCAGCCCTGCCCGCCGCCGAGCTTCCCATATCCGCCGCCACTGCCCAGCCTCTTCAGTTGATTTCGAACCAGGTTTTTCATTATTAAGTGTGGCTGGCATGGTTATTTGTTTATTTGACCGATTGGTGACTTCTTTTGTTGATTTGCTTGTGCATTATTGGTTGGTTTGCTTGCTAATGAGGGTGCTACCATTTTGTTGCTTGGACATTAGTGGTGTGAGTGTTGCTTGATGGACTAAATGGTGGCAGTTGGTGATATGTTGGTAGGCTTGGCATGTGACTTGATGAGCTTTTGGTGTTGTTGTTTTGTTTGGTGGGAGTGTGTGTTCATGTGCAGGTGTTTGAGTGTTGGCGTGTTTGAGCTATGGAGTTCTGTGGGGTTGATCATGTTGGCTTTTGTCTATGCCTTTTGTCTTGCTCTGTTTCAGTATGGTCTATGGTTTGATTTGCAAGTTCTGAATTCAGGGACTGAATTCATGGACTTTGAGAGCCAGCAGTTCTATGGACAGCAGCTTGCTCAGGTGCATGAGGTTCAGCAGTTTCAGGGTATCCAGCTTACTCAGATTCAGCATTCTCAGTACTGGCAGCAGCATCAGTCCTACTACTACCAGGAGAGCTTCCACTCTGAGTCCGGCCCCTCCAGCACTTGGACAGTCTTTCCACCGCCTCCCCCGTTCGACGGGCTACCATCCTTGGTCCCAGTGGCCTGGGCACCCACGACCACCACCTCACTGAGAGCTACAGGATCACTCACCACTTCTCAGGATTTTGGATTTTTCCTTTCTTTTATTTCTGTTTATGACTGCATGTTTTGTTGTGTTTGACTTCTTATTTTCTCTTTTCATTTCTGGCATTGAACTTGTCGTGTTGTTGGATCACACATCTCATCCGTACTCTCATCTTGTCAACTATGGGTTGTGTTTGAGCGGTGTGCCCTCCCTTGTTTTATACAGGTACCCCTGATTCAGGTCCTCGTCCTGAGCAGGTTACTTGACCCGGGATCCCATCTCCGGCTTCTCTTCTTCACCGCGCGGTATATTCGTTCCACCTTATCCTCTCTCTCTCTTGATCATTGAGGACAATGCTCATGTTAGTCGTAGGGGAGTTTGAGTTTTGGTGTGATTATTTGTCGGTAGAAGTCTAAAGCTATGATCTGATGTGTTGCATGATCTTAATTGAATGTCGAATTCCTCTATTGTAGAATCGTTCGGTTCTTGACGTTTAGTGTTTAATTGACTTCAAGCCTTCACAATGATGTTTAGATTGTTCCACTTAGAACCTATAACCAGCATGTTAGCACTAATATCAAATGAGTCTGGGCCAGAACTGAGATCTTATCACTCTTGTATGTTGGTTGATTGGTTGGATACGTGTTTTTATACCACTCGATAACACCGGTCTAGGATGATGAAGGCAATCAGAATTTCTTCCCCTCTTCCATGTTTTTCATTCTCTTTTTGATCTTTCGTGATTGTGGCTTGAGACTAGAACGGAATCCAATTCGAAATCTTGTACGGAAGTTGTTAAGGGGCTAAGGATCAAGTGGCTAAGTTGTGAAAAAAAAAAAAAAAAATTTGCTCAAAAGAAAAGCTAGGCAAGCTCGGCACCTAAGTGAAGTGTCGGGTTGAGCACTAAGCAAAAGGGCAAAGGCTGTGAGCTAGGCAGGTTCAACACCTAAGTGAAGTGTTGAATCGAGCACTAGTATGCAGTAAAAAAAAAAAAAAAAGAGAAAAGAAAAGAAAGAAAAAAGAGTTCTCAAATGTAGCCCTTGATCCTAGCCAGAGTTGTAAAGTGCGGATCTAGAAGCGGATGAAGTCAAGTCGATAGCCACATTCACGACTCACGATCCATGTTCCGATTTCAAGTCCTGTTGATTAGAGTCGGTGTTGTCGTGGTCGGTTTTGCTGTGTCCCAATCAACCACTACTTGAAGTGTGCAGAAATTAGTGAGGTTTAGACTTGTTTGGTTGATGTTCTTGCATGTGTAGGTTTAGTTTGTTCGTGGAACAGTTTAAGCTAAATCGTGATTGCTTGAATCTCAATGGACCGAACTTGTCATTTGTGAACTTGGATGTTTTCTAATTCATTTGCTTGAGGACAAGCAAAGCTTAGTCGTAGGGGAATTTGATGTGACTTTAATCAGTGCATTTTAAGCTTATGAATGACCTATGATATGCCCGTATTTATTCACGAAATGACATGATTTATATGCGTTTATTGAATTTTTGTGCAGTCATTTTGATCATCCAGATGTCTCTCGGGATCGAGTGTGTATACTTCCAAATCCTTGACGTCTTCGATCCCTACGTGCTCGTCTCTGGCTTGATCTATAGGTTGGCTCGGCGGAAGCTCGATTGAGGATATCTCCACGATTTCTTCGTGCTCCTTTTCGGCTTCAACTTCAAGATGGATTGGCTCTATGTCTTCATCAACCGCCACCACCAAGGATTCTTCATCAGATGCTTCTAGCTCGCAATAGTCATTGGTGAGATTGTCATGTTCATCTTCATACAGCTCTTGAGCATCTTCTTCCATTAGTGGATTTGGTTGCTCGAGCTCGACATCCACTACGTTACGAGCTTGCAGCTTCGAAATGAGATCATCCAAGGCGGATTCTACTCTTGCCGTCTGTTGTCGATTTTGATGAACTTGTGAGTCTATCTCTTTGTGAGCTTGTAGCTCTGTAGAGATATTCTCCAAGAAGGATTCTATTCTCGTCGTCTGTTGTCGATGCTGATGAGCTAGCATATACATCTCTTAGTTATCCTCAATATACGGTGCTTCATCGACATACCACTCTTGATAGTGGTCATCCCACCTGTAATCCTGCATAATTAAAACTCAAAAACACTACCCATGTAAATCATGAAAATATGGATGAAAATTAAATGGTAAGGCGGAAAGGTAGAAGAATAATTTGCCAATTCTTCTTTCAAACATTTAGAAGAGTCCCCGGCAACGGCGCCAATTTGATAGCTGCAGTATTAGCGGTATCAAATAACTAACCTACCGAAGTAGACTAGATCGTATTCCACTGGGTTTCTACTAATCGACTACTCAAAGAAGCTGGCAAATTACTCAGGTTTAAACACTTAGTGCGTGGTGTGAGTTCCACGACTTCTAATCTAATAAAGCAGGAAAATAAAAGACAGAAAAGTAAAAGGTTGACTAACGAGAAGATAGACGAACTTAGATTTCGAATCCCCCTTAGATCACCAGAGCATTGGCAATCAACAGATCAGCGGTTTTCAATTCTAATTCAATCGGTTTCTATACACCACCATAACTCCTTACCCTTAGGTTTAAGACTGGCGAACATTCGCTCTAGCCGATCTAACTACCAAGATTAACTAGCCGCCCGGGTACGGTCACCTCTCGCAATGACTTAATTAACTGGTGCAAATACTAATGATTAATGAGTTACTCTTGCAGTGGATTAACCCTAACCGGTTCCTACGAAAGGCACGCTCCAATTATAAGGTTAATTGTTCAATTCGATGTTCTAAAGTAAGGCGAGCGTTCGCTTTTATCCTTAGCTTAACCAGAATCTAATCTAGGTGATCAATCCAGACAAGAAACATGAACAAGGAAGAACAAATCAAACATGAAAAAGAACTGATTGAATTTCAAATCTAATCACCGCCGATCCGTGACCGCTTTAAAGCCCTGGGTCACTTAGGGTTCATCTAATCTAAGCTCTACAAGTTCAGTTACTCATATCAGAAACAAGAGAATCAAAGGCAACAATGAAGATCATCATACAGAGGAAGAACAGATAAGAACTGAAAAACCTAATTGATGTAAATTTAATCAGTGCATTTTAAGCTTATGAATGACCTATGATATGCCGGTATTTATTCGCGAAATGACATGATTTATATGCGTTTATTGAATTTTTGTGCTAAGTGTCATTTTGTTGTCCGGTTACCACTTCGGAGCCAAAATTCGTGGGCTATTGGAGCTGCTCTGTGCATTTTCAGGTTCTGGCTTCAAAGTACGGATAACAAGGAGCGCATAGGAGAAAACGGGAGGTCATTTGGAGGCCGGACGAGGGAGATGTGAGCCTTGCAAGATCGGGTCTTCTGCAGAGTGCAGGGGTGCACGCCGTGCAAATGTGCACGCCGTGCAGGGGTGCACGCCGTGCACTGTCCCCTGCACTATAAATACTCTTGATTTTGGCCATTTTGGAAAAATATATGCTATCTCTTGAACCCCAAATACATTTCCACGAACCCTCAAACCCTAGAGCACGTTTTTGGAGCAATTTGAAGCTATTGGAGCTAGGATTGAAGCCAACAAACCTTGGGAGAAGTGCTTACAAGTGGAGAAGTGAAGATCATCTCAAGGATTCATCCATGGTGTTCTTGGTGACCATTCTTCCTTCTTCTCTCTTTACTCCCTTGGCCATGTGTGGCTGATTTTCTAGGGTTCATCTTGGATGGGTAGATTAGTTGTGCTATGATAGAGAGATGATTGTATAGAACTTGCCATGATTGATCTTGGTTGTATGAGGATGATTCCTAGACTTGTTCTTAATGCCATTTTATGCCATGTTTGCTTGATTTGGTCCATTCATTGTAATTTGATGCATGAGAGTGCTTGGATTGCATAGATTGTAGGTCTAGGGATTGAAGTGAGTGTGTTCTAAGAGATTAGATCATCTTATTTCAACCATTTTCACTTGATTTCTCTCTTGGGCATTTTATCGAACACTTGGTGTGCATGTGGAATTTCATTCAATTGAGTTTGAAAGGGCTTTTTGGGTGAATCTCTTAGTGTTAGGGCATTGATATGAGAGTGTTTTGCCTAGCCTTGTGGTCATAGAGTCTTAAGAGAGGGTCTTGTGTCTTGGCATTTCATCAAACACTTAGAATGCATCCTATTTTCACTTAGTTTGAGAGCGAGAGCCTAAATTGAGTGGTATTGGGATAGGGATTAGGTGCTACGAGAGTGCATCGAGTCAAAAAAAAAGGTGAAATGCATGGTCATCCGAGTGCAAACTCGATCTTGATTGATTTGTTTGTTCAATTAGTCATCTTGAGCATGATGAAACTACCCACCAAGAGAACCTCTTTGTCTTTGATTTGCACCGCTTTATTTGTCTTTCTTCCTTTTAGTCTCCTTTAAGTTTTTAATATCTTTTTCAAATCAAAACTCCTTTCAAATGAATAGACCGTCTACGAGGAATGTGAGTAGAGGCCATTGAGAGAACCCCGAGGAATACGACCTTGGTAAACACGGTTTATCACTAATTCTGACAACTCTCGCGAAGCTTCAATCTCCTGGAACTTCAACTTTAAGCTCTGAGTTCTCCAAGGTGGAGGATGGCGTCACGATCTCTCCACGGATCTTCAAACTCTCTAAACTCTATCTATCGACCCTAGAGTCGGCTGACTCTCAAAAGTCTGATTTGTGAAAAGATGAATAATGATTCATTCCCTCCTTTGGGCCGCCGGTTTAAGTATTTATACTTAAACCCTAAGTTGCCGGATTCCTTCTGTTATTTTTGCCGAAAATAAGGGATTATTTTCGCCGAAAATGTTGGTACAAATAGACGGGTCCTCCGGCTGATTCTCCTGTGATTTTCGCCGAATAAGTTCTCGGTCCGAAAGCTATATGTTTTCGCCGAAAACATCCTTCAGTTGGCCTTAGTTGATTTGTGCTGATATTTTCGCCGAAAATAAAGGGTTATTTTCGGCGAAAACTGCTTTGTAAACCGGGCAGGAATTTGTTTGACTTGGTTGGCTCCTTTGATCGATGCCGGTGCAATCCCTCGAGGTTCCAATGCCTTAGACACGTCCATGGCTACTTTATTTGACGGCAAAACCTGTGCTAACGTAAAAACACTAGAAAACCATCAAATAGACCCGAAATGGGCCAAGGTAACACAAATGGCACGAGATAGGGCAATTGATTGAATATTCGTTATTCTACCCTAAAAACCATGTCTTAAGCAAATAAATGTCGCTTAAATGAGGCTGATAATCACGTCAAATCGAGTGTCATCAATCAGTTCTAGGAGAGGAATCTTAATCTCATAGTCAGGATCATCGTCATTAGAAAGCACGGTGATGGGGGATCGAAAGTTGGATGCACGCGGCTTACTGTAGTCCACAACACTCTTAAGATTAACCATTGCGGTAAAGGAAGATGGAACGGAAGTGATCCGTTTCTGTACCTGCTATGATCTGCAAGAGACAAAAACAAACACAATCGGTGTAAAATCGAAGTGTGATGGAAAATGAAAGATGGAAAGGTAGAGGAATAAAAATGCCACCTCTTCTTTCAATGAAATAGAAGAGTCCCCGGCAACGGCGCCAATTTGATAGGCTGCAGAATAGCGGTCGATCAAATAACTACCAAGCTGTGAAGCTAGGGTAGATCGTATTCTAGGGGTTTCCTCTACTTCCTTACTCAAAGGTGTTGGAAAAATAATTCAGAGTTAAACACATTGTGCGTGGTGTGAGTTCCACGTCTTCTATACTAACATGCAAAGACGAATTGAAATGAAATTAAAACAAAGAAAGATTGAAGATTGATTGATTGACCAGAAGGATGACATACAAACTTAGACTTCGAATCCCTCTTAGATTACCAGAGCAACAGCAGTCAACAGACCAACGATTTTCGATTCTAGTTCATTCAGTTCACAGACACCATCATAACTCCTGACCCTTAGGTTTAAGACTGGCGAACGTTCGCTCTATCCGATCTAGCTACCACGATTAACTAGCCGCCCGGGTACGGTCACCTCTCGCAACGACTTAACTTAACTGGTGCAAATTCTAATGATTAATGAGTTACTCTAGCAATGGATCAACCCTAATCGGTTCCTACGAAAGGCACACTCCAATTATAAGGTTGATTGTTTGATTTGGAGTTTTAAAGTAAGGCGAGCGTTCGCTTCTATCCTTAGCTCAACAAGAATCTAATCTAGGTGGCCAAACCAGACAAGAAACACAGAGAACAAAGAACAAATCAAACATGAAAGATGAAACTAAATGAATTTCGAATCTAATCACCGCCGATCTGTGACCGCTTTAAGCCCTGGGTCACTTAGGGTTCATCTAATCTAAGCTACACGAGTTTAGCTACGCATATTCAATACAGAAGAATCGAAGACGGACAAAGAATACATCTCAGGTAGGGAAGACAGAAAAGAACTGTAAAACCTAATTTCGATGACTCCTGGTAGCTTCAATCTGCTGAATCTTCAACTCCTAGCACCGGTTCTCCGAGATGGATGGATCGCGTCACGATCCGTTCCTAGCTCCTCGAACTCTCTCTACTCATTTTTCTCTCTCCTCCTTCTAGTTGTGTGTGGTAAGTCGTAAGTCATTTCGATTGCCTGTGTTTTTCAGTATTTATACCTAACCGGCGGTTTCTGAATTTTCACTGGGATTTTCGCCGAAAATCCAAGGTTATTTTCGGCGAAAATATCTGCTCAAATGTGGCTTCATCCGTCTCTTCCTTCTGGCTGATTCTGCTTAGAGTTTTCGCCGAGAATGATTATGTAATTTCGCCGAGAACTCCCTCTTGATCTGGTCAGTGGATTCTTCTTTCATTTTTGGCAAAAACCCAAGGGTATTTTCGCCGAAAATCTATGTGTAAAATGAGCAGGAGTTTCTTTGACTTGATTGATCTCTCCGGTTGATTTATGTGTGATTCTTCGGGGTTCCAACGTCTAAAACACGTCCTTGGCTACCATATTCGATGGCAAAAACCTGTGCTATCATAAAAACACTAGAAAACCATCAAATAGACCCGAAACTGGCCGAAGTAACACAAATGGCACGAGATAGGGCAATTGATTGAATATTCGTTATTCTACCCTAAAAACTGTGTCTCAAGCAATGAAATGTCGCTTAAATGAGGTTGATAATCACGTTAATTGAGTGTCATCACTTCTTCTAGTTGATTCGGGTTAGGGTTTTCGGCGAAAACTCCCAAGGTTTTTGCCGAAAACTTCTTCTTGATCGGGACAGTGGATTTCTTCTTTCATTTTCGGTGAAAACCCAAGGGTATTTTCGCCGAAAATATATGTGTAAATGGGGCAGGAATTCTTTTGGGTTGAATGACTTTTTTGGCTGATGTGGGTGTGATTCCTCGGGGTTCCAGCGCCTTAAACACGTCCTTGGCTACCACATTTGATGGCGAACACCTGTGCTAACATGAAAATACTAGAAAACCATCAAATAGACCCGAAACGGGCCAAGGTAACACAAATGGCACGAGATAGGGCAATAGATTGAATATTTGTTATTCTACCCTAAAAACCATGTCTTAAGCAAGGAAATGTCGCTTAAATGAGGCTGATAATCACGTCAAATCTAGTGACATCAAAATACCCCACACTTAAGCTTTTGCTTGTCCTCAAGCAAACTGAACAAAGACGCTCATGTTCACAATTGATAAGATCGATTAAATTGGAGCTCAATCAAACACAATGAATTATTAAATAGATAGATCATAGAACAAGAAATCTGACATGCATACAGATCACCCAAACCACCTGGTCTCACTAATAAACTGCACACAACACGTAATCGCAACCAATCATGCACGAATTTGACCTGACCGACCAGACTCCTCACACAGGAAATATTTAGTAAATGGGGAACTCTCACTCTCTGTGTTTAAGGACGTGTTTCTGCTCTCAATCATTTTCTGTTACTGAATTCTGTCATACGTTTGCAATCCGACCACATCTCCACCACTGTGACAACACGAGTATCTAGTCAAGAAGGACTTCCCTGCTAGGACCGTAATGAATTCTACACTACTTGGGTTTATGATGCGATGGATGATGGGAATGTATGATGGTGGCTTTGTGCGGTGCAGCTTTCTACTAACTTCCCTCGAATCTAGCCTTTGGCTTCCTATCGTCTAACCAGACATGGGTGGAATAATGAACGCTCGTTCTATGATACCCTCAAGCAACCTAGCACTTGTTTTCTTTTACATACATATTTTTTTCTCTTTTTTTCAACTTATCTTTTGACTTCGTTCTTCCATTTGTAGGGAGAAGAACATTTATTTGAACTATACTTTGAAACTTTTTCTGCTTTTCTTCTCATTTTTTTTCTTTTCATTTTTTTTATTTTATTTTCTTCTTTTCTTACTTGATTTTTTTTTCTTTGTGCCGATTTTTCTTTTAGTTGCTAGAGGGGTTTACACGTCTGGACATAATAGCTAAGACCACCTGTTTAATGGCTATAGGCAGGTTACCACAAACTGACTTCCGGTAGATCAATTTAGAACTACAACCATAGGGGATCAACGGGGAAATGAAAGAATGGGAAATGGTTGTAATGTATTATCGAACCAAAAGAACAGGCCAAGCTCAAGGGTCTACACCTAATGGATTTTATCGTTGGGAAGGCTATCTAGCTTAGTAGCTGAATCTAGGTGCCCCTATCATTCTAGAACTCGTGTCATCGTGTGGTCTCGAGTGTGTCTCATGCAAATTCTAACTCATTCAAGTAAACAGAAAATCACTCAAAAAGAATTGAAATTGCAAGTTGCGTGCAATGGATCAAAAGCTCACATTTGGTTTGCTAGTCGAATTCGGTCATTTTCATGCAATCAAGGCTACAAACTACAAGTGTGATTTTAAAAATTCTGTTCTGACCAGGCAATTTAGCATCAAAGTATACAAGTTGGTTCTCAAGTTCTAGGTTAAGCAGTCTAAGTATCATTATGAAAGTTTGTACAACAACTTTACATCAAGAATCAAGAACTGAGCCATTCTAATGCTAGAGAGACTGAAATGGAATCACGAGGCACACAAAGATGTAGGCAATCAAGATGATGCATGGTTCTCTAACATCCTACCCCACACTTAGACTATTTTGTGTCCTCACAGGACCAAACTAAAGGAGAGAGATACGAGGAACCTGAAAGGTGATGGGCGGTGTAGTGGTCGAGCACGAAGAGTCCGGGGCGGAGCAGAGCAGCTACTCAAAATCCTACAAAACACAAACAACAACAAAAAGAACAAAAGGATACCGGGACAAGTGCCCCGGATCCACACAAAATAAAAGTGGATCGAGATCTGAAAAGAAGAAAGAAAAGAAATGGAAAGGATAGAAACAACCTGATCACTGTTCTGAGGGTGGGGGTGTGAGGCGGGGTCGGGAGAGGTGAAATGCCAAGCCGCTGCTCCAGCTGCTGTCGCCATGCGATATCATCCGTGTGTCTGGCAGACTGGTCGGCCATGAATTGCTGGAGAATGGACCAACGCTCGTTCTGAGTCTCTTCATGTGCTACTCGGTCCTTTTGAGGGAGCGATGTGCAATGCTCAAAATCCGCTGAAAGGTCGATGCCCCGTGCTATGGTGAGTTCAGCACCTATATGCTCAACCGAGACACGAGGAATGTCGGGGCCCCATTTGTCACCGAGCTGGAGATTGTCGATCAGAATTGAAATGAAAGGTCCTCCTGGAAGCTCAGAAGGAAGCTTCTTGGCGGTAGTGCGCTTGTGAAAGAATCGTGCAAGCCACCATCCGGGATGCAGGTTGGCATCCTTGTCTACAACACGAAATAATACGAGCTCCTCCAAAGAAACATGGTGACGGCTCATCTTGCTGCAATAATACAGAGATTGCACCCAAACATAATGCAAGAATTTAAGAATAGGGTGAAAGATGTCACCGACCGTGGGGTTGACGATAGGTGAGATCTCATCTTCGCAGGAGGCCCATCTCCACACGTCTGGGTAAGGAGCACTCGTGATGGAGTATGTGTCCTTGAAGCCAGTTAATGTTGTATCGAGGTTGACGTGCGGATCCAGCAGGGGGCTGAACTCGAGAATGGACTTCTAGTGGAGAACACCACCGAGGCGGAAGGATACGAATTTCTGCTCACCCATGGGCTTCGGGGTGAGGCGCCGGAACGAACTCCAAAACTCTTGAAGAGTGACAAGCGGGTAGGGGAACCATGAGCGGTCAGCACTCGTAAACCGGCTTTATGCAGGGCGGTGTCGACGGTGGAGTGCCAAGCTGGATTGTGTGCCTTGAGACTGTCTAGAGAAAGAACTGCCACCTTAGCCGGAGGAATGTCTTTGATCTTCTGAAAGACTTCTAGCTGGTGCGGCTCCAGGGCTGCGATGAAAGGATGTAGGCCTCCATCGGCAGGTGTAGGAATAGATGAGATAGGAGTCACAGGGGTTGGTGCATCCTCGGGGATGATGGCCACAGCCGTCGATGTTGGTGCAGCTGGTGCAGGTGGTCGGGAGGATGGTGTCCGGTTCTGGCGAGCTAAGGATCGTTGCGCTCTATCTGCACTGGTAGTCTTAAAACGTTTGGGAGCCCTGTAAAACACAACTCAGGAAAGACCAGCATCAGAAGACAAGAATTCTACCCCACACTTAGGTTGACAAGCGGGGGCAAGCAAATAAAATCGAGAGATCACAGAATCGAGATATAGCAGTAAAGAATTGTCAATCAATTAAGCAAGCATGAGGAATGGAATGATTCATTAACACGATCGCACAGACAACAAGCCATGAGCCTTAAAAGGTCACAAAGGAATGCCAGAACCTAGCCAATTGACACCGACATAGCAATCATGAAAATCGAGGGAGAACCAAAAAGTCAACCAATGTCAACCATGCCGAAAACCGAAAGTCAAAAAGCCAAAAGATTCACAATCAAGGGCTGAACAACTAACCGTGAAGACATGACTCGAGAAAATGATTGGAAATCCGGGAAAATGACGAAAAGAGCTTGAAAACTAGGTCAGGAGGAGCCGAAGCCGAAAAGCTCCGATTCCATGGTTTGAACTGCGGGCTAGGCAAGGGAGAAGGGCGGCGGCGGCGGCGAATAGAGAGAATCTGTTTGTTCTTGTGGGAAATTTTCGGATGGGGGAATTTGATTTTCGTGAAAACAAAAACCGAAGGGGGCCTTAAATACCGGTGAAAAAGGGCAAATTTTTGGCGAAAAAGCTGAGGAATTTTCGGCGAAAATCTCAGTTTAAATGAAGAAATGTTTTTGGCGAAAAGGTGGTAGTTTCGGTCGAGAAGTTGAAACAGGAGAAACAGGTTGGATTTAAACAGGAATTTTCGGCGAAAATATGGGTGAATTTTCGCCAAAAATTCTCTTGAAAATGGGTCGACAGAGTTTTTTTTTTTTTGAAGAAGGGGTTTTAAAACAAAACGACTCAAAATGAAAATAACTGACTCCAGCCGTGGGTTGCCTCCCACGAAGCGCTCTTGTTTAACGTCCGTGAGCCAGACGATACCTGGATCTCTGTCATGATTCCAAAGCAAAGGAGTGCACGTCTATGGAAGAGACAGCTAATCCTTGCAGATACTTCTTAAGCCGATGCCCGGTGACCATAAACGGCTCTTGATCATGCAATTTGATGAGGACACGACCTAAAGATGTTTGCCGCACCACGGTATAAGGGCCGGACCAACGAGACTTCAGTTTACCCGGGAAGAGCTTCAATCGAGAGTTATATAAGAGGACTTCATCTCCGGGGTAGAATTGCTTGATCGTCTTCAATCGAGAGTCATGAATTTTCTTCATGCGCTCTTTGTATAACTTCGTGCTCTCATATGCGTGGAGTCGGTGCTCCTCAAGCTCAACGATCTGGTCGTGACGCATATTACCTACTACTGCATCGCTCATGTTCAACTCTTTATTAGCCCAGAATGCCTTGTGCTCAAGCTCAACTGGTAAATGACATGCCTTGCCATAGACAAGCTGATATAGTGAGGTACCGATGAGAGTCTTGTAGGCAGTTCGATAAGCCCATAAGGCATCATTGAGCTTAGATGACCAGTCTTTGCGGGACCGGCCAACTGTCCTATCAAGAATCCGCTTGAGCTCACGGTTCGTCACTTCCGCTTGGCCATTCGCTTGAGGATGGTAAGCCGTGGACATACAGTGAGTGACGCCAAAGCGTTTGCACACCCGGTCGAATTGTCCATGGAAGTGGGTGCCCCTATCGCTTATGGTAAAGCGCGGCGAACTAAAACGCGTGAAAAGACGGGTAAGGAACCGACCCACCACTCTTGAATCATTAGTGGGTAGAGCTTCCGATTCGGCCCACTTAGAAACATAATCAACGGCTACAAGAATGTACTTGTTTCCGTTGGAGGGTGTGAACGGACCCATAAAATCAATTCCCCAACATCAAAAATTTCAACAGTTAAAGAAACAATTTGGGGCATCTCATTACGGTTAGAGATGTTACCTGATCGCTGGCACGCATCACAACGTCGAGCAAAAGCATCACAATCACTAAATATTGAAGGCCAATAAAAACCTGTTTTGAGTACCTTTCTCGCAGTGCGGTTTCCTCTGAAGTGTCCTCCAAACTTTCCTTCATGGCATTTACGCATAATGTCAGCTGCTTCGATGTAAGAGACACATCTCCGGATCATCCCGTCAATACTGATGCGGTATAAGAATGGCTCATCCCAGAAGTATGACTTGGCTTCTTTAAAGAGCTTCTTACGTGCATTGAAATCTAGCTCAGGAGGTACAATGCCGTGAGAGAGGTAATTGGCCAGGGTTGCATACCATGGTTCTTCCGAGTCGGTTGCATTACTCAGATCCTGAGCGTGAGGGATTGCCCAGGGCTCGATAGCTATGCTGTTAACTTGTTCATACGTTTCAACACGTAGCAGCTCGTCAGGGAAGGAATCATTGATAGGGTAGTAGATTTACCTGTTTGTGATTCCTCCAGTCGGGAAAGATGATCCGCTGCAAGATTCTCCGCTCCTTTCTTGTCTTTAATTTCTATGTCGAACTCTTGGAGGAGAAGGATCCATCGGATGAGACGTGGCTTCGAGTCCTGCTTGGCTAATAAATGGCGCAGGGCATCATGATCTGTGTAGACAATGGTATGTGAAAGAACCAGATACTGTCTAAACTTATCAAAGGAGAAGACGATGGCCAGAAGCTCTTTCTCCGTAGTAGTGTAATTTCTCTGAGCATCATTGAGTGTCTTGCTAGCAAAGTAGATAGGATGAAATCTCTTCTCCTTCCTCTGACCAAGAACCGCGCCAACGGCAAAGTCGCTAGCATCGCACATAATCTCGAATGGAAGATTCCAATCTGGCGCTGTAAGGATCGGTGCGGTGGTGAGTTGAGTCTTCAAAGTTTCAAAAGCTTCAAGGCAGGCTTTATCAAAAACGAAAGGAACATCTTTCTGAAGAAGCTTCGTCATTGGAAGAGTGATCTTGGAGAAATCTCTGATAAATCTTTGGTAGAACCCAGCATGACCAAGGAAACTTCGAACTGTCTTAAGTGAGGTCGGCGGTGGTAAGCTGGCGATGGTTTCAAGTTTTGCACTATCGACTTCAATACCGGTCTTAGAGATTCTATGTCCAAGAACAATACCTTCTGTAACCATGAAGTGACACTTCTCCCAACTAAGAGCTAGGTTGGTTTCCTCACAACGAGCTAGCACCTTGTCCAGATTAGCCAGACACTTTGAAAATGAATCTCCATAGACGGAGAAATCGTCCATGAACACCTCCACCACGTTCTCTACCAGATCTCCAAATATAGCAAGCATGCATCTCTGGAAGGTAGCGGGAGCATTACTTAAACCAAAAGGGATACGACGATAAGCAAACGTACCAAACGGGCAGGTGAAGGTCGTCTTCTCTTGATCATCATGCTCGATGGGGATCTGGAAGTAACCGGACATCCCGTCTAAGAAGCAGTAGTATTCATGACTAGCCAATCGTTCAAGCATCTGATTAATGAACGACAGTGGAAAGTGATCCTTCTTGGTGGCATCATTGAGTCATTGATAATTGATGCAGACTCTCCATCCGGTAACTGTGCAGGTAGGAATGAGTTCACCCTTCGGATTAGGGATGACTGTGATTCCTCCTTTCTTCGGGACAACTTGCGTCGGACTGACCCAATGACTGTCGGCAATAGGATAGATGATACCGGCATCTAGAAGCTTGAGTACTTCTTTCTTTACAACTTCCTGCATCAGAGGGTTTAGTTGGCGTTACGGTTGTCTGACTGGTTTGAATTCTTCATCAACGACTATCCAACGTTTGCAGAAGGTTTTAGGCAAATGCCAACTGCCAGACAATAGCTCGGACATGCTTCTTGAGTAGCCTAATCAATTGCTCTTTCTGCTCGGGAGATAGATTCGAATTGATGATGACTGGTAACTGGCAGTCCTTCCCCAGGAATGCGTATTCTAGGTGGTCGGGCAGCTCCTTCAAAGTAAGTTCTAGCGGATTCTCGTATGAGGTAGTAATCCGACTCGATTTTGGCTTGATATGTATAGGCGTAGTGATGGGTGTGAATGTCACCTTCTGATCGTTTAACTCATCTTGCCAAAGGCGCTGCTCTGGATCTTCTAACGCATTGTCAATCCCTGAAATCAAGCACAACTCTAGCGGATCACTAGATAAAGCATTAGTAAAGAAGTTGGCCGAGGCCAACTCTAGGGGGTCAACAGTATAACATTTATCATCTTGAGCAACAGAATATCTCATTCTATCTTTAATACGGAATGCAACACTCTCTTGTCCCACACTTAAAGTTAACAGGCCTTGTTTGCAGTTAGTATTTGCGCCAGCAGTTGCTAAGAAAGGTCGACCTAGGATAAGTGTTCCGTCTAACTCACGAGTATCTAAAACAACAAAATTTGCAATTATAGTAAACGGACCACAGCAAACAGTTACATCTTCTATTATACCTCTAGGTAGTTTAACAGACCTATCAGCTAATACTAGATGCAGAGTAATCGGTTTTAATTGCCCTAGGTTCAGTTTTTCATATAGATAAATAGGCATAACATTAATAGAAGCACCAAAATCAGGCAGACTGCGATCAATTTTATTGCCATTAATAATGCACGGTAATGTAAAAGAACCGGGATCAGAACACTTAGCTGGGGGTGGTGGCGGCTGTCGTATGGGAGATGGCACACCGAGAATAGAAGCGCATTCATTAGTAAGCATGACAGAGTACGCCTCTCCATTCTTCACTTTCTTCACTAGGTCCTGAAAGAATTTCCCAAGCGGTGGTATGATCTCTACAGCTTCTGTTACTGGTATCTTGATCTCTGCAGTCTTAAGAACATTGTACCACTTCTTATACTGAGTGTCATGATCCTTAGCTTTGCTCATTGCAGCTTTTGGGAAGGGAATCTGAGGTACATATGGCGCCAAGACAGGCTCAGGAGCTGTCCTGGGAAAAGGAGGAGGAGCAGATGCTTCTTCTTCCTCTTCTGTGATATCTTCAATTTCTGGCTTATCCATGGCAGCACTGGTATCTGGTATCACGTCAGGTTCCAGAGCCTTTGGATCAGTTGTTTGCTTGCCGCTCCTGGTGGTAATAGCTTGAGCGTGTTCGCTCTTTGTACCGGAGTCTGTTTGAAATGCTGCTGGGTTGAGGAGAGGATTGCTAGTAAAGAGTTTAGTCATATTGCTTATAGCATCCTCTATTCTTTGACTTTGAGCTCTCTGTCCTTGATTGAGTGCAGCTTGAGCTTTTAACTGAATGTCATGGTCGTCAAGTCAGCTCATGATCTGATCGAACTTCTTCTCATAATCTATGTCTCTATTGTAGTACGGCTTTGCTTGAAACTGATGTTGTCCTCCGATGAATCCCGGAGGTCTATGATAAGGATCCACTAATCGGTTACTCTGGTTCCGTGGCACGTAGTTTCTGTAACCGGCATAGCCTTTCTGATTGTTAGCGAAGCCTTGATCAATGAAGTTTATCTCTTCTGTAAACCAGATTTCTGTTGTACCGAAGTTGAGGTAGCTTCCACCGTTATGAGCACAGGATCCACACCATCCACAGTCAACCGAAAAGATGGTAGCTGACGGGGGATCGAGAGGAATACCAACTGCTTGTAGATGTTTCTGAACTTCTGCCTTGATCTACTCTGCAACACTCATCTGACTCTGACTCTTGGTTCCTTCTCTTTGCCTCTCCCAGTTTCTAGATTTTGAAGCACAGTTAGAAAAATGCAGAAGAGCATCCTGAGGAGTAAGGGCGGTGCAATCTCCGCCAGCTAGGGAGTTGACCCAATTTGCAGATTCTTCGCACATACCACGAGCAAAGAATTCAGCCAGCTGTCTTTGTTCATACCCATGGTGAGGACAGTTGAAGAGAAGAGATTGGAATTCATTCCAAGTGTCATACAGGCTTACATCTTCTCTCTAAGTGAACCTGGAGATGCGGTCTTTATAAGCAGTTGTCCTTGCGGGAGGAAAGTATTCCTCAACAAAATCTTGAGCTAATGCCTCCCAGGTAGTGTAATGACCTGGTGGTTTGCTTCCAAGCCAATGCTTAGCTGCGCCTCTGAGAGAGAACGGAAAAGCTCGGAGATATAAAACGTTCTTGTTGAGGTTCCCAGACTTGAAGGTGTCACAGACAGCCAGAAAATCATCTATATGTGTGCAGGGGTTATCATCTGGCCTCCCTTCGAATTGTATGTCCCTAGAGATTAGTTCTAAGAGAGGAATCTTAATCTCATAGTCAGGATCATCGTCATAAGAAAGCACGGTGATGGGGGATCGAAAGTTGGATGCACGCGGCTTACTGTAGTCCCCAACACTCTTAAGAGCAGCCATTAGGGAGGATGGGACGGGAGTGATCCGTTTCTGTACCTGCTATGATCTGCAAGAGACAAAAACAAACACAACTGGTGTAAAATCGAAGTGTGATGGAAAATGAAAGATGGAAAGGTAGAAGAATAAAAATGCCAACTCTTCTTTCAACGAAATAGAAGAGTCCCCGGCAACGGCGCTAATTTGATGAGCTGCAGAATAGCGGTCAATCAAATAACTACCAAGCTGTGAAGCTAGGGTAGATCGTATTCCACGGGTCTCCTCTACTTCCTTACTCAAATGTGTTGGCAATTAAATTCAAGGGTAAACACTTAGTGCGTGCTGTGGGTTCCACGACTTCTATACTAAAAGAACAAAGACAGGTTGAAATGAAATTAAAGCGAATTAACGATTGATTGATTGACTAAGACAGAAGACAGACAAGCTTGGATTTCATATCCCCCTTAGATCATTAAGGCATAGGCAATCAACAGATCAGCGATTTTCAATTCTAGTTCATTTAGTTCTCAGACACCACCATAACTTCTGACCCTTAGGTTTAAGACTGGCGAACGTTCGCTCTATCCGACCTAGCTACCACGATTAATTAGTCGCCCGGGTACGATCGCCTCTCACACTGACTTAACTTAACTGGTGAAATTACTAATGATTTATGAGTTACTCTTGCAGTGGATTAACCCTAACCGGTTCCTACGAAAGGCATGCTCCAATTATACGGTTAATTGTTCAATTTGATGTTCTAAAGTAAGGCGAGTGTTCGCTTCTATCCTTGCCTCAGTATGAGCCAGAATTTCGTGATCCTACACCCTTGCCACATCATCAGGCAGGGTATATGCACCACTCGCCGCCGGCCATTCCAGATCCATACCAGGCGCCTTACCCGCAGCACCACCCGCACTTCGCGGATGTTGGAGAGCTGTATGAGCGTCTCCAAGAGTGGCGCATCACCGACAACGCCACTCAAGAGGCAAGGTGGACTATTATGCAGCAATATACACACTGCTCCGACGAGCGGTATGCGGCACAGCTGGCGTGGCAACGTCAGCTCGGCGACTTCCTCCTCTTTCCACCTCCCGATGCGCCTGACGAGCAGTGATCGGGTTGTATCCTCTTTCTTGTCCCTTCTTTTTATTTCTTCTTTTCGGATTTCGATTTAACTTTTTTCTGTGTGGATCCGAGACACTTGTCCCGGTTTCCTTTTTATCTTTCATTTGTTTTTGTTTTGTAGGCAGTTGGGAGATTCCCTTTGCTTCGCTTGGGTAGATTCCCTCTGCTCCGAGGATCCGTGCTCATCCCCTACGCCAACCATCTCGGTCTAGGTTCTTCTACTTCACTCTGAACTCTAATTTTAGTCCTGCGAGGACACAGTCCGATTTAAGTGTGGGGTAGGATGCTAGAGAACCTTGCATGAACTTGATTGCCCTTGATTGTGTTTTTGTGTGCCTGTGATTCCTGTCCAATCTCTCTAGCATTAGAATGGCTCAGTTATTGATTTTTGATGTTAAGTTGCTGTTCAAACTTTCATAATGATGCTTAGACTGCTTAACCTAGAACTTGAGAACCAACATGTTTACTTTGATGCTAAATTGCCTGGTCAGAACAGAATTTTTAAAATCACACTTGTAGTTTGTAGCCTTGATTTCATGAAAATGACCGAATCCGACTAGCAAACCAACTGTGAGCTTTTGATCCATTGCACGTAACTTGCAATTTCGAATCTTTTTGAGTGATTTTCTGTTTGCTTGAATGAGTTAGAATTTGCATGAGACCTACTCGAGACCACACGATGACACGAGTTCTAGAATGATAGGCGCACCTAGATTCAGCTACTAAGCCAGATAGCCTACCAAACGATAAATCCATTAGGTTTAAACCCTTGAGCTTGGCCTATTCTCTCGGTTCGATAATACATTACAGCCATTTCCCATTCTTTCATTCCCCGTTGATCCCCTGTGGTTGTAGTTCTAGATTGACCTACCGGAAGTTGGTTTGTGGTAACCTGCCTATAGCCATTAAACAGGTGGTCTTAGCTATTATGTCCAAACGTGTAAACCCCTCTAGCAACTAAAATAAAGAATCGGCACAAAAGGAAAAAATAGAAAAATAAGAAAAGAGGCAAGTTTCGAAAAAAAAGAGAAAGAAGAAAAATCAGAAAAGCCAAAAAGTTTTAAGTTCAATAAACGTTCTTCTCTCTACGTATGGAAGAACGAAGTCAAAAGAAAAGTCAGAAAAGAAAAGAAAAAAATGTGTTAAAAGAAAATAAGTGCTAGGTTGCTTGAGGGTATCATAGGACGAGCGTTCACTATTCCACCCGTGTCTGGTTAGATGGTAGGAAGCCACAGATTAGATTCGAGGGAAGTTAGTCGAAAGCTACACCACACCAAAGCCATCATCATACATTCCCATCATCCATCACATCATAAACCCTTGTAGTGTAGAATTCGTTACAGTCCTAGCAGGAAAGTCCTTCTTGACTGGTTACTCGTGTTGTCACAGTGGTGGAGATGTGGTCGAAATGCAAACTTATGACAGAATTCAGTAACAGAAAATGATTGAGAGCATAAACACGTCCTTAAACACAGAGAGTGAGAGTTCCCATTATACTATATTTCCCCTGTGTGACGAGTCTGGTCGGTCAGGTCAAATTCATGCGTAATTGGTTACGATCACTTGTCGTGTGCAGTTTATTAGTGAGACCAGGTTGTTTGGCTGATCAGTATTGATGTGACTTTAATTAGTGCATTTTAAGCTTATGAATGACCTATGAAATGCCCGTGTGTATTCGTGAAATGACATGACTTATATGCTTATATTGAAGTTTTGTGCAAAGTGTCATTTTGTTGTCCGGTTGCCACTTTGGAGCCAAATTCGTGGGCTATTGGAGTTGCCTCTGTGCATTTTCAGGATATGGCATCAAAGTACGGATGACAAGGAGCGCATAGGAGCAAACGGGAGGTCATTTGGAGTCCGGACGAGGGAGATATGAGCATCGCAAAATCGAGTTTTCTGCAGAGTGCAGGGGTGCACGCCGTGCAGATGTGCACGCCGTGCAGGGGTCACGCCGTGCAGGGGTGCACGCCGTGCACTGTCCCCTGCACTATAAATACTCTTGTTTTTGGCCATTTTGAGGCATGATATGATAGCTCTTGAACCCCAAACACATATCCACGAACCCTCAAACCCTAAAACACATTTTTGGAGCAATTTAAAGCCATTGGAGCCAGGATTAAAGCCAACAAACCTTGGGAGAAGTGCTTACAAGTGGAGAAGTGAAGATCATCTCAAGGATTCATCCATGGTGTTCTTGGTGACCATTCTTCCTTCTTTTCTCTTTACTCCCTTGGCCATGTGTGGCTGATTTTCTAGGGTTCATCTTGGATGGGTAGATTAGTTGTGCTATGATAGAGGAATGATTGTATAGAACTTGCCATGATTGATCTTGGTTGTATGAGGATGATTCCTAGACTTGTTCTTAATGCCATTTTTTGCCATGTTTGCTTGATTTGGTCCATTCATTGTGATTTGATGCATGAGAGTGCTTGGATTGCATAGATTGTAGGTCTAGGGATTGAAGTGAGTGTGTTCTAAGAGATTAGATCATCTTATTTCAACCATTTTCACTTGATTTCTCTCTTGGGCATTTTATCGAACACTTGGTGTGCATGTGGATTTTCATTCAATTGAGTTTGAAAAGGCTTTTTGGTGAATCTCTTAGTGTTAGGGCATTGATATGAGAGTGTTGTGCCTAGCCTTGTGGTCATAGAGTCTTAAGAGAGGGTCTTGTGTCTTGGCATTTCATCAAACACTTAGAATGCATCCTTTTTTCACTTAGCTTGAGAGCGAGAGCCTAAGTTGAGTGGTATTGGGATAGGGATTAGGTGCTACGAGAGTGCATCGAGTCTATAAAAGTGAAATGCATGGTCATCCGAATGCAAACTCGATCGTGATTGACTTGTTTGTTCAATTAGTCATCTTGAGCATGATGAAACTTCCCACCAAGAGAGCCCCTTTGTCTTTGATTTGCACCACTTTATTTTTTCTTTCTTCCTTTTAGTTTCCTTTAAGTTTTTAATGTCTATTTCAAATCAAAACTCCTTTCAAATGAATAGACCGTCTACGAGGAATGTGAGTAGAGGCCATTGAGAGAACCCCGTGGAATACGACCTTGGTAAACCCGCTTTTATCAAGTTTTTGGCGCCGTTGCCGGGGACTCTCTCATTCCTTTGAAAGCACTTAGTAGTGGATCGATCTATTCACTTCCTTCCAATTTAGTTTTTGCTTCCTTTTACTTGTTGTTTGGTTTTGTTATTCCGCATTGTCGTATTACTTGGGTGTATTTGTTGTGCTTGTTTGTAGGTATCTTGTACTAGTGCATGAGGCGTTCAGCTCGTCTTCAAGCACAAATCCAAGGACTAGAACAAGTGCTCAAGTCACCTACCACTTCCCTACCTCCTATAGTTGAAGAAGAAGAAGTTGATCGCATCTCACACCACACTATGTCTCAACACGGGGATGACGATGACCAATCGGTACATTCACACCACACTAATGATGATGATCACTCACAAAGGGGTGCAAGACGTACCTTGGCGGATTATGCTCGTCCTACTCTTGAAGGGGCAGCCTCTAGCATTGTTCGAAGACCCGTCAATGCTAGGAACTTTGAGCTCAAGCCTAATATGATCCAAATGGTTCAAAATGGAGTGGTGTTCAATGGCATTGATGGTGAATGTCCATCTAGGCATCTCAAGGACTTCTTGGAGATTTGTGACACGGTTAAGAATGACCAAGTTCACCCGGATTGCATACGACTCCGACTCTTCCCCTTCTCACTCAAAGGTCGAGCCAAGTCTTGGTTGGGGAACCAACCTAGTAGAACATTCACTACATGGGAGGGCCTAGCCGAAGCTTTTCTTGAAGAATTCTTTCCTCCCTATATGACGGATGCAATCCGAGACCGCATCAACCATTTCATACAACACAAGGGAGAGCTCTTCCATGAGACTTGGAATAGGTTCCAAGCCATTCTTCGGTCTTGTCCTCATCACAACTTCGCCGAATGGAGCTTGGCGGACATCTTTGCTAGGTCCCTTGATTTTGAGAATACAAGGATGATCAACCAAGCCGCCGGAGGTGACTTAAGGATGCTCACTCCCGAAGATGCTCTAGAACTCTTCGCGGAGATGGCCAACAAGACAAGGAGTTGGTCTCGACAACAACCTCCTAAGTCTAAGTATGGAAGTGACACGCACTATGATTCTCGGTCCGTAAGTGTTGACGCACCAAAGGATTCGTCTAACTATGGGAAGAAGCCTAAGTTATCGGGGCACCGAGATGAAGATGATCCCATGATTGCTCTCCTTATGTCCAAGATTGATGCCATGGCTTCACAAGTAAGTAATCTTAGTATGCCTCCCTCTAAGCCATCTAAAGTGGGTAATCCACCGGTTGCTTCAGTATTTTGTTGTGAAGGTTGTGGAGGTCAAGGCCACGATGTTAGTGCTTGTCCTTCCGCCACTCCTGAACTTGACCAAGGCGACCTTGAGGAGGTAAGATTTGCACAAGGTCAAGGTTTCCACGGTAATTTCAGCCCCCAAGGTAACTATCAAGGTAACTATAACCGACCTTGGTACAACAAGTCTAACCAAGGTTACCAAGGCCAAGGGAATCAAGGTAGTGGGTATAGCAAGGGCTACAACCAAGGAAATCAAGGAGGTTATCAAGGTTATAGGGGTTATCAAGGCAACCAATAGTCTCAAGGAAGTAACCTAAACCAAGGTAGCCAAGGGACTCAAGGAGGACCCCAAGGTCAAGGGCACCAAGGGGGAAATCAATGGAATCAAAGTGGACATCCAAGTCAAGTTTTCCAAGGTCCTACCCCACCGGGAATGTACAACCATAGAGGTGAAGGACCACCCGGGTTCAACAAGCCTCCTCAAAATAAGGAGGGTGGTTCTTCGATCTCTCAAGAAGACACCAATGCGGCAATGATCCAACTCATCAAGAATCAACAAGCTTCAATTGCCAATTTGGAGAACCAATTAGGACATATTTCTAAGGCACTCTCGGAGCGACCCTCGGGCACTTTACCTTCCAATACTGAGATCAACCCCAAAGGCCGGAGCATTGCAAGGTCGTGACCTTGAGAAGTGGAAGACCCTTGCAAGATACAACCTCTACTCCAATTGACTCTACAAAGGTACAAGATCCTAATCTAATGGTTGATGATGATGATATTAATGATCCTCCTTCGGATGAAGTTGAGGTTGAAGTCGAACCTCCTACGGGTAATGTGAACACTAAGGTTGCAAAGGGACCTAGTAAGGCTACATCGAGTACACCACCGGTCTCTCCTCCCGCACCGGTTGTATCTCCATATAAGCCTAAGCCTCCATACCCATCTCGATTGAAGAAGGATGGCCTTGAGAAGGTTTTCAAGAAGTTTGTGGAGCGGATTAGTCAAATGCAATTCTCTCTTCCGTTTCCCGAAGCAATGACTATGATGCCCCAATATGCTAAGTTCATGAAGGAACTCTACACCAACAAGAGAAAGCTACCGGAGACATCTCTAGTCCACCTTAATGAGGAATGCTCCGCCGTTCTCTTCAAAAGTCCACCCAAAAAGCTCAAGGATCCGGGTACCTTTACTATCCCTTGTGCTATTGGTAATATTTCTCTTGCTAATGGTCTTGCGGATCTAGGTGCTAGTATCAATGTCATGCCTTATTGCATATTTGAGAAGCTAGGGTTGTCTAATCTTCGTCCTACTCGTATGTACATTCAACTTGCGGACAAGTCGACCAAGAGTCCTAGGGGAATTGTTGATGATGTGCTAGTCAAAGTAGGCCCTTTTGTCTTCCTAGTTGACTTTGCGGTCATAGATACCGATGATGTGGATGTCTCATTGATATTTGGTAGACCATTCCTAGCTACTTCTCGTGCTTTGATTGATGTGCATGACGGAAAATTGACATTGAGAGTAGGACAAGAGAGTGTCACATTTTGCATAGCCGGTGGCATGAAGTTTGCTCACGCACAAGATGATTTAGAGTACTCGTGTGATACTATTGCTTCGGCTAGTGTGTGTAGTATTTCTAACTTCGTGTGTAGAGATTCTTTGGATGTTTGCCTTAGAATGAATGTGCAGGAACATTTAGGCACCCCGGAGTTAAAAGCTCAAGTGGCTTACCTTGATGAAGGGAGAGACAAGTTAGAGGGTGAAACGGTTTTTGCTGCTCTCCCGAAGGTGGAAAGGGTAAAGACCTCCTATGAAGAACCACCTACTCTTGAGCTCAAGCCTCTTCCCGCACATTTGGAGTATGCTTTTCTCATGCCAGATTCTAAGCTACCGGTCATCATCAATTCTGAGCTTCTACCCGAGCAAAAGGACCTCTAGTGGAGCTCCTCAAGAAGTACATGAGAGCTATTGCGTGGAGCATCTCGGATATTCGAGGTATAAGTTCCACATTTTGCTCACATCGGATCCTTATGGAGGAAGATTTCAAGCCGGTTGTGCAACCACAAAGAAGGCTAAATCCTAACATGAAGGAGGTTGTGAAGAAAGAGGTTATTAAGCTTATGGATGCGGGGATTATCTTCCCTATCTCGGATAGCCCTTGGGTTAGCCCCGTGCAAGTTGTCCCCAAGAAAGGAGGGATCACGGTGGTAGCTAATGACAAGGATGAGCTTATCCCGACAAGGACGATCACCGGGTGGCGTGTTTGCATAGATTATCGTCGACTCAATGATGCCACTAGGAAGGATCACTTTCCTCTACCTTTCATGGATCAAATGCTCGAGCGTCTTTCCGGTCACGAGTACTATTGTTTCTTAGATGGTATGTCCGGGTACTTCCAAATCCCGATCGCCTCGGAGGACATCGAGAAGACCACATTCACATGCCCCTTCGGTACTTTTGCTTATCGACGTATCCCCTTTGGGTTGTGCAACGCTCCCGCTACCTTCCAACGGTGTATGCTTGCCATTTTCGATGATTTCGTGGAAGATATCATGGAAGTGTTCATGGACGACTTCTCGGTTTTTGGGGATTCATTCGACCTATGCTTGAGGAACCTTGAGAAGGTCTTGCGTCGGTGTGAAGAGACCAATCTTGCATTAAGTTGGGAGAAGTGTCATTTCATGGTCAATGAGGGGATTGTTCTTGGTCACAAGATCTCTAAAAAAGGCATCGAGGTTGACAAGGCAAAGTTGGAGACCATCTCTCAACTTCCTCCACCCTCATCCGTGAAAGCCGTGAGAAGCTTCTTGGGGCATGCCGGTTTCTATAGGCAGCTTCATCAAAGACTTCTCGAAAATAACTACTCCTATGACTCGGCTTCTTGAGAAGGATGTGGAATTTCGTTTTGATGAAGAGTGCTTGCAAGCTTTTGAACTCCTCAAGGGTAAGCTCACGAATGCCCCTATACTCATTGCTCCGGATTGGTCAAAGTCATTTGAGTTGATGTGTGATGCTAGCGATTACGCCATTGGAGCGTTCTAGGCCAACGAATCGACAAGAGATTCCATCCAATATACTATGCAAGTAAGACTCTCAATGATGCTCAAAGGAACTACACAACTACGGAAAAGGAGCTCTTGGCCATAGTGTTTGCTTTTGATAAGTTTAGGTCCTACTTGGTACTTTCTCACACTATTGTCTTCACGGACCACCAAGCTTTGAGGTACCTTCTATCTAAGACCGATGCTAAACCAAGGTTGATCCGATGGGTTCTTCTATTGCAAGAGTTTGATATTGAGATTCGAGATAAGAAGGGGTCCGAGAATGTAGCCGCCGACCACTTGTCTCGCTTGGAAGAGGCGGAAATGGTACACAATGGTAATGAAGAGATCAATGACAACTTCCCCGATGAGCTATTATTCACTATAGCAACTTTAGAGTTCAAGGAACCTTGGTTCGCGGATTTGGCTAACTACCTTGCTAGTGGAGACTTGAAGGAGGGCCTCTCCACTCAAGACAAAAGGAAGTTCTTTGCGGATTTGAAGCATTACTATTGGGACGATCCTTTTGTATTTCGAGTTGGCTCGGATGGTATGATTAGAAGATGTGTCACTTATGGAGAGTCTAAGGACATCATGCGACATTGCCACTCCGGTCCTACGGGTGGACATCATGGAGCAAATCGCACGGCTCGCAAGGTACTTGAGTCCGGATTCTTTTGGCCTTCGGTCTTCCGAGATTGTCAAGACTTTGTCAAGTCTTGCGATGCGTGTCAACGTTCAGGTAACATCTCTTCCCGTAATGAAATGCCTCAAAATGTCTCGTTAGTGGTAGAAATATTTGATGTATGGGGTATTGATTTCATGGGACCGTTTCCTACTTCGCATGGTAACAAGTACATATTAGTTGCGGTAGATTACGTGTCTAAATGGGCGGAGGCACAAGCTTTGCCTACCAATGATGCCCGAGTCGTAGGGAAGTTTCTTGTTAAGTTGTTCACCCGTTTTGGTACCCCTCGTGCTATCATTAGTGATCGAGGTACTCATTTTCAAGGGCAATTCGATAGAGTATGCCACCGGTTCGGCGTCACTCATCGGATGTCCACCTCGTATCACCCTCAAACTAGTGGCCAAGCCGAGGTGACCAATAGGGAACTTAAGAGAATCTTAGAGAAGACGGTCGACCAATCACGGAAAGATTGGTCGAAGAAGCTTGATGACGCTCTATGGGCCTACCGCACGGCCTACAAGACCCCTATCACTACAAAAATCCGCTTGTTTAGCGTCGGTCAGAAACGCTGGATAGCGTCGGTTGCTGACCGACGCTAAAGGATTTAGCGTCGCTCAAAAAAAGCAACGCCAAATCTACCGACGCTAAATTTTAGCGTCGGTCGCCGTATAACGAGCGACGCTAAATCCTTGACCGAATAGGTCGCTAACCAACCCAATTTTTTTTTTTGTTTTCGTTTTTTATTCGTTTTTTATTTTCATTTTCTATTTTGTCACTCCTTTTTCCATTTATACAATTTGGTCACTTAAATTTATTAGGTCACCCTTTTGGTCACTACTTGTCCAATCAGTCAATCCTTGATGATGACGGCGATGATGATGGCGACGGCGGCGGCGGCAACGATGACGGCGACGGATGACTGGAAACAGATGGCTGGGGAGAAATGGAGAAAATGAGAAGAAGAGGAGAAGAAGAGGAAGAGGAGAAAAGAGGAAGATGGAAGAGGAAGAAGAGGAAGAAGAGGAAGGCATGGATGGAGACTGGAAAAAGGAAAGAAGAGGAAGAGAGGAAAGAAGAAGAGTGGAAGGAGAAGAAGAAAGGAAGAAGAAGAAAGTGGAGGAGTAGAAGAAGAAAAGGAGAAGAAGAAGAAAGAGAGTGGAGGAGGATAGGAAAAAGGAAGAAGAAGAAGAGGAGGAGAATGAAGAAGAAAGAAGAAGAATTTAATAAAAAGTTTCAGAAAAAGAGAAGAGGAAGAAGAAGAAGGCTGAAGGAGGAAAGATGGAGGAGAGAGATGTGATTAGGGTTAGGGTGGCGGCTTAAATATATATGTGTTTTAGCGTCGGTCGCCGACCGACGCTAAAACATGTCGGTAACCGACGCCAAAGCTGGTCGGCTTCGTTTCTGACCCAAAATCAAATTTAGCGTCGGTTTTGGTCAGAATTTAGCGTCGGTCGCCTTTTGACCGACGCTAAACCCTCGGTCAAACGCGAGTCAAGGGTTTAGCGTCGGTTCCTAACTGACCGACGCTAAATACTTCCCCTCCGAGCGACGCTAAAGGCCTTTTTTTGTGTAGTGTATAGGCACTACTCCCTATAGGATGGTCTATGGCAAAGCATGCCATTTGCCGGTAGAGCTCGAGCACCGAGCTTATTGGGCATTGAAATTTCTAAACCTTGATATGAGTCTCGCAGGAGAAGAGCGTAAGTTTCAGGTACATGAGCTCGAGGAGTATCGCCATCATGCATATGAGAATGCAAAGCTTTACAAGGAGAGAACGAAGCTCATTCATGATTCCCGTTTGAAGCCGGGCAAGGATTTCAAAGTTGGTGATCAAGTTCTCCTATACAACTCTCGGCTCAAGCTCTTTCCCGGGAAATTGAGGTCTCGTTGGTCCGGCCCCTTTACGGTAACTCATGTTTTTCCTTATGGCACCATCGAGGTAATCTCTCCATCCCAAACCGAACCTTTTAAGGTGAATGGCCATAGACTTAAGCATTATGTTGTTAGTGATACTATAGGTGCTGTTGAGGTCTTGTCTTTGGTCGTGCCTTGAGTGTTCCTTGCTTCGTCGAGCTTAAGACGTTAAACAAGCGCTTCTCGGGAGGCAACCCGAGTGTTTTTCATGTCTTTTCTTCTTGATTTGATTGCATGATTGTGTGTTTTTGTGGTATTCAAGGTCCTTGAGTTGTTGTGGTGTCCTTTGTGGTCTCGTAGGCGTTGAAATTCTGAAGTTCGGGGTCCGTTTTGGGTTGATTTGGCGGTGTTTTGGTCATTTTTCGTCGAGGTAAAAATTTGATTTTCTGCTGAGGAGGTGCACGCCGTGCACCACTGCACGCCGTGCATGATGCACGCCGTGCACCGTGCACGGTTTGGTGCACGGGCTGTCCAGGAGCATCCAAAAATATTTTAGCTCCGCGGTGCACGCCGTGCAGCCTTGCACGCCGTGCACCCCTGCACGCCGTGCACCTGATTTTTCCCCTACTTTTTTTCGGTTTGGTTTGTGGTTGGCTCGGTTGATACTTGATTTTCCGATTTGAGTCATTGTTCGGTTTGGTTTTGGGCCACCCAACTCACTTGACCCAGCTGGTCCGACCCGACCCACTCACTCATCCCTGCCCCACCCTAACCAACCCACCCACCCGACCGGTGACCCACCCAACCAACCCAACCCAACCCAACTAAACCCGACCCCCCCTTATCCCTTCCCTCCTCACCCCCGACCCCTCTCCCTCTCTCAATTCTCCCGCCGACTCCATTCACCACACCGCCGCCGACCACCCCCAGCCTCCACCCTCAGCCCACCCGCCGCCAACTCCCAATCCCGCCGCCGACTCCACTCAACCGGCCCTGCCCCGACCCCTCCAATCAACCGCTCCGACCCCAGCCTCACCCGCTCGACGCCACTCTCCCGCCCAGCCGCCGCTGCACCCGTCCCGCCCGCCGACTCCAATCAACCGCCCACCGCCGCCACTCCTGCCCAGCCGCCAATCAATCGACCGCCGGCCCTCTTTCACTCAGCCGCCGCCAGCGCCCGTCTGCCCAGCCCCACCCAACTCCAATCGGCCGACCCCCCCAATCTAGCCGCCATCTCTTTCCCTCCGGCCACCGCCGCCGACTTCCCATCCACCCAGCCGCCGCCACCACCCACATCACCTTACCCAGCCGCCGCCACCAGCTTCCATCTGCCCGCCGACCCGATCGACCAATTCCCCGCCGACTCCATCCTGCCAAACTCCAGCCGCCCGCCGCCAGTAGTACCCAGCCACCCGACGCCGCCAATTTCCAGGTTTCTATTGGCTTGGATTTTTCTGATTTGGTTGCTGGATTTAGTTGGGCGTTGATAGTGTGGTTTGTTACTGTTAGCTGATTGTGCTTGGACAGAGTCTTTGGCGGTTCCGTGCCTTTCACTTGTGATTTGTTATTTGATTGGTTTGCATCAATTGCTTGATTTTGGACAGTTGGGTGGCCTCTTGGCTTGATTATTTGGTTGGTGGCTGGTTTGCCTTGTGAAGAGTGCTGCTGTCTTGTTGCTTGGTGGTGTGGATTTGGACAATTTGCATTTTGCTTGTTGATTATTTGAATGCGAATCCTGGCTTGTTTGTTTGAAGTGGATGGTTGAATGTTCTTGATTCATGATGGTTGGCTAGGATTGGTACCTCATTGTGGTCCGAGTGTGGTTGGCTCGTTTGTTGCAGGTAATGAATTCAGGGTCCGAATTCCTTTCTTTGTGTGCGGAGGGGTGTGGCTAATCACCACTCGTTAATTTATTTTTGTGCATTCCTCCTTACATTGTGTGGACTTAGGCTTATATGTTCTTGATTCGTGTTTTTGATCCATGATGCATGCCTTTTGCTTAAGCTTGGAATTCAATGATTTGATTTTTGCTAGCATAGGTTGTTGCACTTGAACTTGATGATTTTGTATTGTGCTCAATGTATTGATCATGTGTTATGATTCGGCGCCTTGATAGGATTTGTCTTAGGAGTGTAGCCTTTTTGGTTGATTCTTTGTATGCGCTTCTTTTGCAGGATGCCTCCTAAGGGTAAAGCAGCTTCTTCATCCTCCGCCCCCAAGCGATCCAAGACACCAGCTTCCAAGAAGCGGAAGGGACAGACTGGGGAGTCTTCTGCTCCTCCACCACGGTCGCCTTCGCCGCCTCCAGCTCCTCGTGGCGTCGACCCTCCTGAATCAGTGGTTCAGAGGATCTTCAACTTCGACCCCAGAGATCGGGCTTACAGTCGTTATCAGGTTATGGCGAGATGGCCCGTGGCGAGGCAGGGTAGATTTGATTTTGAGGGGTTGCAGAGTCGTGATGGTTGGTTGGATGCTTTGAAGACTTTGGCTGATGGAGCCGGTATTTGGCCGCTCTTGGAGGTTGACGAGAGGGCGTATGAGTGGCCTACAAAGGAGTTCTTGAGCACTCTCACCGTGGAGTGTCACGAGACCACTAGTGAGGTTTGTGTGCGCTTTCAGGCTCGGCGAGATGGCGCGTGTGTGCTCCATTGACGAGTTTGGATACCGCCTTGGGTTCTATGAGTGGGTGCAGGTTCAAAGTGGCGAGCTCACTGGGTTGGCTCTCATATCTTCTCTTGCGGGGGACGCCAAGAGTGCATTCTTCAAGGAAATTGCACCGAGGACTAGAGGTTATTCAGCTCGCTCCTCCAAGGTCACAGAGGTGAATCGGCCTATGCTGAAGCTCCTCCATCACTTCTTCCGGCACTCCATCACCCACAGGAAGCCATCCTCCTCTCCAGGTGTAGTCTCCGTCAGAGATTTGTTTCTCTTTTATTGCTTGGAGAGGGGCATCAAGCTGCATCTAGGTGATTTAGTGCTAGGAGCCCTCCTTCAGATACAAGCTAATGACACGATTGGTGTTCTGCTGGGAGGGGGATTTGTGACCAGGTTGGTGCGAGGGTATGAGTGCCTTGATGCTTTTGGTCCTGCTCCAGCATTTGTCGAGCCTCGACCAGTTCTCTTGCGGATTGTCCTACCTACAGCTCAGATCACAGACCTTCTGGTTCCGACTTGTCGGATCTCAGATGATGACAGTGATGAGGAGGATGAAGAGATCGACCCTACTACACTTCATGAGCTTATCTCGGGGATGGGTCGCCTCACGACCGTAGTGGAGGATATGCGTGAGGGACAGAGGAGAGACAGCGCGGCGATACAGGATCTTAACAGGAGAGTTCAGAACCTCGAGGTGTACAACGCTAGGGACTTTGAGAGCCAGCAGTTCTATGGACAGCAGCTTGCTCAGGTGCATGAGGTTCAGCAGTTTCAGGGTATCCAGCTTACTCAGATTCAGCATTCTCAGTACTGGCAGCAGCATCAGTCCTACTACTACCAGGAGAGCTTCCACTCTGAGTCCGGCCCCTCCAGCACTTGGGCAGTCTTTCCACCGCCTCCCCCGTTTGACGGCTACCATCCATGGTCACAGTGGCCTGGACACCCACGACCACCACCTCACTGAGGGCCACAGGATCACTCACCACTTCTCAGGACTTTGGATTTTTCCTTTCTTTTATTTCTGTTTATGACTGCATGTTTTGTTGTGTTTGACTTCTGCTTTTCTCTTTTCATTTCTGGCTTTGAACTTGTCATGTTGTTGGATCACACATCTCATCTGTACTCTCATCTTGTCGACTATGGGTTGTGTTTGAGTGGTGTGCCCTCCCTTGTTTTCTACAGGTACCCCTGATTCAGGTCCTCGTCCTGAACAGGTTACTTGACCCGGGATTCCATCTCCGGCTTCTCTTCTTCACCGCGCGGTATATTCGTTCCACCTTATCCTCTCTCTCTCTTGATCATTGAGGACAATGCTCATGTTAGTCGTAGGGGAGTTTGAGGTTTGGTGTGATTATTTGTCGGTAGAAGTCTAAAGCTATGTTTTGATGTGTTGCATGATCTTAATTGAATTTCGAATTCCTCTATTGTAGAATCGTTCGGTTCTTGACTTTCGGTGTGTAATTGACTTCAAGCCTTCGCAATGATGCTTAGATTGTTCCACTTAGAACCTATAACCAGCATGTTAGCACTAATATCAAATGAGTCTGGGCCAGAACTGAGATTTTATCACTCTTGTATGTTGGTTGATTGGTTTGATACGTGTTTTTATACCACTCGATAACACCGGTCTAGGATGATGAAGGCAATCAGAATTTCTTCCCCTCTTCCATGTTTTTCATTCTCTTTTTGATCTTTCATGATTGTGGCTTGAGATTAGACGGAATCCAATTCGAAATCTTGTACGGAAGTTGTTAAGGGGCTAAGGATCAAGTGGCTAAATTGTGAAAAAAAAAATGCTCAAAAGAAAAGCTAGGCAAGCTCGGCACCTAAGTGAAGTGTCGAGTTGAGCACTAAGCAAAAGGGCAAAGGCTGTGAGCTAGGCAGGTTCAACACCTAAGTGAAGTGTTGAATCGAGCACTAGTATGCAGTAAGAAAAAAAAAAGAAAAGAAAAGAAAGAAAAAGAGTTCTCAAATGTAGCCCTTGATCCTAGCCAGAGTTGTAAAGTGCGGATCTAGAAGCGGATGAAGTCGAGTCGATAGCCACATTCACGACTCACGATCCATGTTCCGATTTCAAGTCCTTTTGATTAGAGTTGGTGTTGTCGTGGTCGGTTTTGCTGTGTCCCAATCAACCACTACTTGAAGTGTGCAGAGATTAGTGAGGTTTAGACTTGTTTGGTTGATGTCCTTGCATGTGTAGGTTTAGTTTGTTCGTGGAACAGTTTAAGCTAAATTGTGATTGCTTGAATCTCAATGGACCGAACTTGTCATTTGTGAACTTGGATGTTTTCTAATTCATTTGCTTGAGGACAAGCAAAGCTTAGTCGTAGGGGAATTTGATGTGACTTTAATTAGTGCATTTTAAGCTTATGAATGACCTATGAAATGCCGTGTGTATTCGTGAAATGACATGACTTATATGCTTATATTGAAGTTTTGTGCAAAGTGTCATTTTGTTGTCCGGTTGCCACTTTGGAGCCAAATTCGTGGGCTATTGGAGTTGCCTCTGTGCATTTTCAGGTTATGGCATCAAAGTACGGATGACAAGGAGCGCATAGGAGCAAACGGGAGGTCATTTGGAGTCCGGACGAGGGAGATATGAGCATCGCAAAATCGAGTTTTCTGCAGAGTGCAGGGGTGCACGCCGTGCAGATGTGCACGCCGTGCAGGGGTGCACGCCGTGCACTGTGCACGCCGTGCAGGGGTGCACGCCGTGCACTGTCCCCTGCACTATAAATACTCTTGTTTTTGGCCATTTTGAGGCATGATATGATAGCTCTTGAACCCCAAACAATATCCACGAACCCTCAAACCCTAAAACACATTTTTGGAGCAATTTGAAGCCAGTGGAGCCAGGATTAAAGCCAACAAACCTTGGGAGAAGTGCTTACAAGTGGAGAAGTGAAGATCATCTCAAGGATTCATCCATGGTGTTCTTGGTGACCATTCTTCCTTCTTTTCTCTTTACTCCCTTGGCCATGTGTGGCTGATTTTCTAGGGTTCATCTTGGATGGGTAGATTAGTTGTGCTATGATAGAGGAATGATTGTATAGAACTTGCCATGATTGATCTTGGTTGTATGAGGATGATTCCTAGACTTGTTCTTAATGCCATTTTTTGCCATGTTTGCTTGATTTGGTCCATTCATTGTGATTTGATGCATGAGAGTGCTTGGATTGCATAGATTGTAGGTCTAGGGATTGAAGTGAGTGTGTTCTAAGAGATTAGATCATCTTATTTCAACCATTTTCACTTGATTTCTCTCTTGGGCATTTTATCGAACACTTGGTGTGCATGTGGATTTTCATTCAATTGAGTTTGAAAAGGCTTTTTGGTGAATCTCTTAGTGTCAGGGCGTTGATATGAGAGTGTTGTGCCTAGCCTTGTGGTCATAGAGTCTTAAGAGAGGGTCTTGTGTCTTGGCATTTCATCAAACACTTAGAATGCATCCTTTTTTCACTTAGCTTGAGAGCGAGAGCCTAAGTTGAGTGGTATTGGGATAGGGATTAGGTGCTACGAGAGTGCATCGAGTCTATAAAAGTGAAATGCATGGTCATCCGAATGCAAACTCGATCTTGATTGACTTGTTTGTTCAATTAGTCATCTTGAGCATGATGAAACTACCCACCAAGAGAGCCCCTTTGTCTTTGATTTGCACCACTTTATTTTTTCTTTCTTCCTTTTAGTTTCCTTTAAGTTTTTAATGTCTATTTCAAATCAAAACTCCTTTCAAATGAATAGACCGTCTACGAGGAATGTGAGTAGAGGCCATTGAGAGAACCCCGTGGAATACGACCTTGGTAAACCCGCTTTTATCAAGTATGCATGTTAGGTTTCTTGTTCTAGGAACTATCTGTTTAATAATTCATTGTGTTTGATTGAGCTCCAATTTAATCGATCTTATCAATTGTGAACATGAGCGTTTCTATTCAGTTTGCTTGAGGACAAGCAAAAGCTTAAGTGTGGGGTATTTTGATGACACTCGAATTGACGTGATTATCAGCCTCATTTAAGCTACATTTCATTGCTTAAGACATGGTTTTTAGGGTAGAATAACGAATATTCAATCAATTGCTCTATCTCGTGTCATTTGTGTTACTTTGGCCCGTTTCGGGTCTATTTGATGGTTTTCTAGTGTTTCTATGTTAGCACAGGTTTTTGCCGTCAAATAAGTAGCCAAGGATGTGTCTAAGGTGTTGGAACCTCGAGGAATTGCACTGGAATCGATCCATGGAGCCAATCAAGTCAAACCAAACTTCTGCCCGTTTTACACTGAAGTTTTCGCCGAAAACACCCAAGGTTTTCGGCGAAAATACATGCACAAATCGACTGAGCTCATTCAAGGAAGTTTTCGGCGAAAATGTGAAGTTTTCGCCGAGAACCAATGGTCCGAAAATCACAGAGAAATCTGCCGACGGACAGTCCATTTTACAAAGAGATTTTCGCCGAAAATCTCTTCATATTTTCGGCGAAAATATCAGGCTAAATCGGCGGGTATTAGGGTTAAGTATTTATACTTAACCGGTGGCCCAAAATCAAAGACACTTTTTCATAATCATAATTTCCAACTAATACCAAATACTTCAAGGATTCTCAAGAGTTCTGAAGGTTTAGAGTTCGAAGAGCTGGAAAGAGATCGTGACACCATCCCTTCAATCTCGAAGACTCGGAGCTAGGATTGCAGTTTACCGGAAGATCGAAGTTCTGCCAGAGTCGTCTTAATTAGGTTTTTCAGATCCTTTTTCTGTTCTTCCTCTGTATGATGAACTCTTTTGTTATCTTTGATTCTTTTGTGAAAAACATGAGTAGCTAAACTCGTAGAGCTTAGACTAGATGAACCCTAAGTGACCTAGGGCTTTAAAGCGGTCACGGATCGGCGGTGATTAGATTCGAAGTTGAATCAGTTTCTCTTTCATGTTTGATTTGTTCTTCGTTATTCACGTCTCTTGTCTGGATTGATCACCTAGATTAGATTCTTGTTAAGCTAAGGATAGAAGCGAATGCTCGCCTTACTTTAAAACATCAAATTGAACAATTAACCTTATAATTGGAGTGTGCCTTTCGTAGGAACCGTTTAGGGTTAATCCACTACAAGAGTAACTCATAAATCATTAGTAATTCCACCATTAAGTTAAGTCATTGCAAGAGGCGACCGTACCCGGGTGGCTAATTAATCTTGGTAGCTAGAACGGATAGAGCGAACGTTCGCCGGTCTTAAACCTAAGGGTCAGGAGTTATGGTGGTGTCTTAGAATTGATTGAATGAGAATTGAAATCCGCTGATCTGTTGATTGCCTATGCTCTGGTGAACGAAGGGGGATTCGAAGTCTAAGTTCGTCTGTCATCTCTATTTTCAACCCTAATTTTCCAATCTATTTTCAGTTTCAATTTTTAATTTCCTTGCGTTTTCATAGAATTAGAAGTCGTGGAACTCACACCACGCACGAAGTGCTTAAACCTAAGTAATTTGCCAGCTTATTTGAGTAATCGATCATTAGAAGGCCCGTGGAATACGATCTGCTTAACTTTTAGCTTGGTAGTATTTGATCATTGTTCTGCAGCATCATCACGTGTCCTCAAGCAAACTAAACTAGAAACACACTCAGATTCACAAATGACAAGATCAATCAAGTTAAGATTCAAGCCTACACAATGAATTATTAAACTGCTACTCCTAGAACAAGTGACCTAACATGCATACACGTCAACCAAAAAACCTGGTCTCACTAATTATCTGCACACAACAAGGAGCAATCACCAATCAAGCACAAATCCGACCTAACTGACTAGACTCCTCACACAGATAATATTTAGTACAAGGGAGACTCTCGCACTATGTGTTTAGGGACATGTTTATGCTCTTAATCACTTTCTGGACCGAAGTATGTCATAAGTTTGCAATTTGACCACTTCTCTACCACTGTGACAACACAAGTAACTAGTGAAAAGGACTTTCGCAAGGGACTGTACCGATTCCTACACTACAAGGGTTTATGATGAATGGATGATGGGATGAGTGATGGAATTGGCTTTGGTGTGGTGTAGCTTTCGACTAACTTCCCTTAAATCTAGCCTATGGCTTCCTACTGTCTAACCAGACACGGGTGGAATAGTGTATGCTCGTCCTATGATACCCTCAAGCAACCTAGCACTTTATTTTGTATTTATTTTTTTCTTTTTCTGCTTTTCTGACTTTTATTTACATTTTCTTTGACTTCGTTCTTCCATATGTAGGGAGAAGAACGTTTTCAACTATACTACTAGACTTTGAACTTTTTATTTTGATTTTTTTCTATTTGTTTTTTAGTGCCGATTTTTTCAAGTTGCTAGAGGGGTTTACACGTTTGGACATGATAGCTAAGACCACCTGTTTAATGGCTATAGGCAGGTTACCACAAACCGACTTCCGGTAGGCTAATCTAGAACTACTACCACAGGGGATCAATAGGGTGATGAAAAACATGGGGAATGGCTGTAATGTTTAACGAACCGAAGGAAAGGGCCAAGCTCAAGGGTTTGCACCTAAGGGATTCATCGTTGGATTGGCTATATGGATTAAGTAGCTGAATCTAGGTGCCTCTATTGATGTGAACCACGGCCGACTATGCTCCGTGACCCTAACCACCGCAAGCTGATCTTCAAAGGAAATGAGAGAACCTATGGAACCGGGGATGGAATCGGACTTTGACCCACTAGCTTCAGCAGAGCTAGGAACCAGAAGTATCAAGTCGAGGGCGCGACACCACGAGATGGATGCTCTTGATGATAAGCCGAACCTTAAGCAATGCTCCTCACATTAACTCGAAGGGAAAATAACATAATTTTTGGAATATATTTGTACTAATCAAAGGGGGTTGGTTCTTACAAGAGAGGCGAAGGCCTCAATTTATAGGTGGAGGAGTGGGGAACAAGCTCTCTTATTCCTCCTAATTAGCTACTTCCTAAAATAATAAAGAATTAATAAAAAGAGTCCTAATTAGAATACTAAAGAGGACTTAAACTAATCATAATCTACACTAAAAAGGAAGTAAAATTCGTACAAGGGAAAAGTATTCTTCCTAAACAAGAACTCCAAACTTGGGAGCCAAGTTTCCCAAAAACTGCCTAAACGAGTTCTGGAAATAATAGCCAAATAAATACCAAACAATTTCGTAAAATTATGATCTTTTGCGGATCAGTAATAGACTCTATGGGCTACATCTTTCATGTTGGACATAAGCCCAAATTCTGTTTCCAGGTAGCCCATATTCGTCACTCTTTGTTGGGCTACGAATCTGTCAAGAAATCCAGTTGTGGCCTTTTATCTCTTTAGTTTTAGCCCGTAGCTTCTTGGCCATGGGCTGGCCTCTTGGCTCTTCTCCAATGCTGGATTCTCCTCCTTCTCCTCTTGGATCAGTCTTAGGTGGTGGCCTGATCACAACTCCAATCATTGGCTTCCTCGGATCAGCATCCGAGCTCCACTCCTTGATGCTCCGACCATGCTCCAACCTGACTTCATCCAGCTGTATCTCCCTTAATTCTCCTCCAAATTGAGATCCTTTTGTTGGAGAGTGTTCCTGGGGCTTCAAGCTATCCATAGCAACTGGAATTTCCCAAAAGACACGGGCCAATTGTTGCTGGGCCAAAAGTGCTCCTATAACGGGCGCTGGCACGGGCCCTGTGCCTGTGGCAGGCTTAGCTTGGGACCTTCTTTAAATCTGTCCAAGCCTTTTGAGTTATATTTCTAGCCTTCTTCCAAGGGTACCTTAGGGATTTCTTCAGGTAGGTATTTTCTCCGGGGGCCCGTGGGAGTTCGCCTGGGGCCTAGACTTGGTGCTAGACTCGATCGGGGGCCCGGGTCGGGGCTGGGTGTCAGCATCAGCTCCTGGCGAGTCGTGAATCCTACTTTGGCTGGAGCAGGCGCTGGAATCAGTGCCTAGGTAAGGATCAGCATCCTGCCAGGGGTGTCTTTTGGCTCCGGGGCTTGGGCACTTCTAGGCTCCCGGGTGGTGCTAGTGTAGGCCTAGGCCAGGTGTAGTCTCGGTCCGACATCCATGTTGGGGCCGGATCGGCATTAGTTGTGTCCAAGCCGGGCTTGGAGGCCAGGATCACATCATCTATCCTCCTAGAACTCGTGTCATCGTGTGATCTCAAATAGGTCTCATGCAAATTCTAACTCATTCAAGGTATGAGAAAGCCACTTAAAAAGAATTGAAATTGTAAGTTATGCAATGGATCAAAAGCTCACAATTGGTTTACTAGTCGGATTCGATCATTTTCATGCAATCAAGGTGAAATACTACAAGAGTGAAATTTTTTTTTGTTCTGACCAGGTAATTTAGCATCAATGCAGGCAAGTTAGTTACAAGTTCTAGGTTAAGCAGTCTAAGCATCATTATGAAATATTAAAAGACAACTTAACATCAAAAGTCAAAAACCAAGTAATTCTATGCTAGAGGAATAGGAATATACCACGAAATCACAGAAAACAAGTCAAGATCATGCAAGTTCTAACACCCTACCCCACACTTAGGAGAGAGAGATACAAGAACCTGGATAAAGATGGTCAGTGTAGGGGATGAACACGGAGAGTCCGGAGTGGAGTGGAGTAGCTACAAAAGTTCCTACAAAACAAAAACAACAAAAAGATCAAAAGGAAACCGGGTCAAGTGTCCCGGATCCACACAGAAAAAGTGGGATCGAAATCTGAAAAGAATAAATAAAAAGAAAGGAAAGGGATACGACCTGATTACTGACCCTCAGGTGGGGGTGGTGGTGGTGGAATGCCAAAGTGAGCGAGCAAAGCTCGTTGTGTCGCCGCCTCCTCCGCGTGGTGATGCTAAGTGATGAGCCATCTGGCCTTCTGTCCTCGTGCCAAGCCGTGGCTCTGGTCTCGAATGCCACCTGGTCTCTCTACCACTGGTGAGACCCAGAGGCGAAGTCCGTCTGCCACTGCTCTAGACTGGTAAGAACCTCTCCGTACTCATTAGAGTAATGGGGTGGCGGCTGGGGGTGAAACTGAGGCTCTGGCGGAGGCTCCTGGTAATAGAACTCCTGGGGCTACTAGGGCTCCTCCTCCTCGTCTTCTTCTTCTTCTTCCCCAAGATCCTCAAAGATGGGGGCTTGCACGTACTCCCTTGGCTCGACGGTCAAGTCGAGCTCGAACTCCACCGCAAGATCTCCTCCTCCAACGGTGTGCACCTAAACACATGGGACCCATGGCTCCTAGGAAGCGGAGAGGCCGCGGCTGGCGATGAGGCGACCGATGAAAGCACCGCTAAGGAGGAAATGCGGGATCTTGGAAGAACTGATCTTCTGGTGGAACAAGCGTTCAAGGACCCAGCCCGGATGGAGGGAGTAGCCCTCATGGATGGCCCTGAAAAGGAGTAGCTCCTCGGCGGCTATGTGGTGGCAGTATTTCTCTAGCATATAAAACAAAGAACAGCGCCAAACGTAATGAATAAATTGAAAGAGAGGGTGAGAACCCATACTGATGTAGTTCTTGTTGGTATACTTGACACCCGGTTGACCCGTGATGTGTCTCCAGAGGTCATCAAAGGTCCGACCCTTCGCGTTGTTGCTTTCCCAGCAGCGATGGTGGTTAACGTAGTGCTCGGCTGGGATGCCGAGGAGGTCGACGAACTCATTGTAGGTGAGCTCACGGGTCTGGCTAGCGAGACGGAAGGTTATGACTTTCGAGTTCTGCTAGTTCTTCCACTCGTCCAGCTCAAAGGTGCTCCAAAACTCCTGGAGAGCGACGTATCGATAGTTAATGACACTTGATTTGATGTGATTTTCAGTCCCATTTAAGTGACATTTCATGCCCCTTTGATGCCATTTTTATGAGTATTTGGTGAAAATGTGTTTATTATGTAATTTTAGGCTCCTAGTGCGTATATTGTCCATTTTTGGCTATTTTTACCCTTTTTATGAGCTTTTATGTTGATCCCCTAGGTTACCACATTATAGAGGAATCTCTCACGAGTCCAACGCTTCAAACGGGGATCAAATCGGAGTTCAAACGGAGCGGGAATCATCGAAACAAGTTGGAATTCTGCCCAGCTAAAAGTGCTGCGTTTTGGAGCTTACACGCCGTGTAAGCTAAATACACTGTGAGCTTACACGCCGTGTAAGCTCCCCAGATGGGAAAATTGTTCCTTTTCCAACTTGTAAAGGGTTTCTAGGGCTATATATAGACCTTTCAAGGCCAGATTGGAGGGGGACGAATTTTGGCTGATTAGCCACAACATGGAGAGGATTAGATAGAGTTGAGAGCCTCCTCGGAGAGCTCGGAGCTAGGAGTTGAAAATCCAGGAGATTGAAGCTTCGTCGGAGTCAACAGAATTAGGTTTTTCAGTTCTTATCTGTTCTTCCATTGTATGATGATCATCTTTGTTGTCTTTGATTCTTCTGTTATCATTATGAGTAGCTGAACTTGTAGAGCTTAGATTAGATGAACCCTAAGTGACCCAGGGCTTTAAAGCGGTCACGAATTGGCGGTAATTAGATTCGAAGTTCAATCAGTTTCCCTTGCATGGTTGTTTTGTGCTTAATTGTTTTACTATGTTTCTCATCTAGTTGACGCCTAGATTAGTTTCGTTGTTCTTGTGTTTCTCTTCTCGTTGGTCGCCTAGATTAGGTTTGTGCAAGTTAGGGTTAGTCGCTAGACAGCTACCTTGCTTTGGCGCATAAACTTATCTTCCTTGATTACCTAGTTTAGATTCTTGTTAAGGTGAGGATAGTAGCGAATGTTCGCCCCTCTCTTTAGAATCAATTCGACCAGTTAACCTAATCAATGGAGTGTGCCTTTCGTAGGAACCATTTAGGGTTAATCCACTGCAAGAGTAACTCATAAATTGTTACTAATTGCACCAGTTAGTTTTGTCATTGCAAGAAGTGACCGTACTTGGGCGACTAATTAATCTTGGTAGTTAGATTGGATAGAGCGGACGTTCACTAGTCTTTATGGTGGTGTCTGAGAACTGAATGAATTAGAACTGAAAATCGCTGGTCTTGTGATTGCCAATGCTCTGGTGATCTTAGGGGGATTCGAAATCTACCTCGTTTATCTTCCTGTTAGTCAACCTTTTTAATCTTTCTGTCCTTTATTTTCCTTTGTTTATTAGATTAGAAGTCGTGGAACTCACACGACGCACAATGTGTTTAAACTTGAGTAATTTGCCAACATATTTGAGTAGACAAGAAGAAGAGACCTCGAGTAGAATATGATCTAGTTTACCTTAGTAGATTAGTAATTTGATACCGCTAAATCTGGAGCATCAATAGTCGTTGGTGATGGTCGAGAGCTCCAGAAGTCCTGCAGCGGTTAGGAAGTCACGGACGTTGTCGTGCCACCCCTGGTCGTGCTCGTGGACAGACTCCATGGAGAGGGGGCCCACGTCGGCTTGAGGAATGTTCCGGATGCTCTAGTAGCGGTCAAAGTAGTGGTCTGGAAGGTGTGCGATTAAGCGCTGAACTCCCTGACGGTTGGGGTGATAGGGGCGGGAGCACTGGTACCAGCTCCAGCAGAAGATGATCATCCACCGCTAACTCTCAGCCTCTTACCCCTGTTCCTAAAGGTTGTCAAAAATAGAAAACCAGATTAGTCAAACTGAAAACTTACCCCACACTTGGTCGAAAACTCAATTTCACAAAGAAACGAGGGAAACCGAGTGGGAGTAAGCTAACTTAACATTCGGTAACCATAATTGATGCTAAAACATGCATAGGAACTGTCCGGGCGGGAAATTCACATCATTCACTCAAAGTCAAACCAACATCGCATAAAAAGTCAACACCCAACAAATTTGGCAATTACGCATAGCAAACTAAGTTCAGTTATCATCAACTCATGGCATAGCACTCCCTAAGAAGTCTAGATCGTCTAAGTTTGAACAATTAAGCACAAATCACACCGAAACATCAGTCACGCATATCGAGGTCGACTGGAAAGTCAACTGAAATCAAACTCCATGAAATTCAACAATCAATATGTCAAAAGATTCAAAATTGAAAACCCAACAACGAACCTTGAAGACATGATCGCGAAAAATGGATGGAAGACAAGGAAATCGGCAAAAACGATAGCTGGGGGTTTCGGGGGGAATCGAAGCTCTAGAGCTCCGATTCAGACGTTCTAGGTGGCAGACAGACCGGAAAAGGGAGGGGATTCGACCGGCGGCGGCTGAAAATTGGCGGCAAAGCAGAAAAATGAATGGTGGCGGTGAAGGTCGGTATTTGTTTCGACGAGAATTATGGTAAAAATGAGGGGTACGGTCACGAAAACAAAGGGATAAGGGGGATTTTCAAAATTTTGACTAAATTTTTCGGTGAAAACTTCAAGTTTTCGCCGAAAACTCCTTTTAAAACGGTTTAAGTACAATGACCAAAATGCACCGGATTTGAGAAAGTTCACAATTTTTGGCGAGGAGTTTGTCGAAATTAGGGACAGGAGGCAGTGGGATTTTAAAATCAAAGTTCTCGCCAAAAACTTTGAGAGTTTTCGTCGAAAACAACTAACTTAGGCAGTTCAAAATAGAATTTCGAAAACACCGGCACGCAACCTTGAAAAATAAAAAAAACAACACAAAAATCAGAAAAATCCCAAATAAATTAGAACTGTACCGAGAACACACGACAAACACAAGAAAAATAAGAAACCACGAGTGACACTTTTGGCTCCCCCGAACTGACTCTAGACACAAAACTGACTAAAAATATTTAAAAAACTAACTCCAGCCGTGGGTTGCCTCCTACAAATTGCTCTTGCTTAACGTCGTTGACCTGGACAATACCTGGATGGCACTCAAGAAGTGTCCCAATTCAAAATTTCCTTCACGCTCGCAACGGAGTCGATGAAGTACAGCTTCGGTTTACCTCCGGAAAGTAAGAAACGCTTCCCATTGATATGAGTCAATTGGGTCCGTGATAGCTGCAGTATTAGCGGTATCAAATAACCAATCTACCAAGGTAGACTAGATCGTATTCTACTCGAGGTCTCTTCTTCTTGACTACTCAAAGAAGCTGGCAATTTATTCAGGTTTAAGCACTTAGTGCGTGGTGTGAGTTCCACGACTTCTAATCTAATAAACAAAGGAAAAATAAAAGACAGAAAAAGTAAAAAGGTTGACTAACAGGACGATAGACGAGCTTAGACTTCGAATCCCCCTTAGATCACCAAGGCAACGACAATCACAAGACCAGCGATTTTCAATTCTAATTCAATCGGTTTCTATACACCACCATAACTCCTTATCCTTATGTTTAAGACCGGCGAACGTTCGCTCTATCCGTTCTAACTACCAAGATTAACTAGCCGCCCGGGTACGGTCGCCTCTCGCAACGACTTAATTAACTGGTGCAATTACTAATGATTAATGAGTTACTCTTGCAGTGAATTAACTCTAACCGGTTCCTATGAAAGGCACGCTCCAATTATAAGGTTAATTGTTCGATTTGATGTTTTAAAGTAAGGCGAGAGTTCGCTTCTATCCTTAGCTTAACCAGAATCTAATCTAGGTGATCAATCCAGACAAGAAACATAAACAACGAAGAACAAACCAAACATGAAAGAGAAACTGATTGAACTTCGAATCTAATTACCGCCAATCCGTGACCGCTTTAAAGCCCTGGGTCACTTAGGGTTCATCTAATCTAAGCTCTACAAGTTCAGTTACTCATATCAGAAACAAGAGATTCAAAGGCAACAACGAAGATCATCATACAGAGGAAGAACATATAAGAACTGAAAAACCTAATTCTGACGACTCCGGCTAAGCTTCAATCTCCTGGATCTTCAACTTTAAGCTCCGAGCTCTCCGAGGTGGAAGGATGGCGTCACGATCTCTCCACGATTCTTCGAACTCTCTAAACTCTATCTATCGACCCTAGAGTCGGCTGACTCTCAAAAGTCTGATTGTGAAAAGATGAATAATGATTTGTTGTCTTGTGGGCCGCCGGTTTAAGTATTTATACTTAAACCCTAAGTCGCCAGATTTGGCCTGATATTTTCGCCAAAAATACCTTGGTATTTTCGCCAAAAATCCTAGTGTAAATGGGCGGTCCGCCGGTTGCTTTCTCCTGTTCTTTATTCTCGGTTCGAAAACTTTAGGGTTTCACCGAAAACTTTCTTCACTTGACATCAGCCGGTTTGTGAACATATTCTCGCCGAAAATGCTTGGGGATTTTTGGCGAAAATTCCTTTGTAAACCGGGTAGGAATTTTCTGAACTTGATTGACTCCTTTAATTGATTCCGGTGCAATCCCTCGAGGTTCCAATGCTTTAGACACATCCTTGGCTACTTTATTTGACGGCAAAAACCTGTGCTAACATAAAAACACTAGAAAACCATCAAATAGACCCGAAAAGGGCCAAGGTAACACAAATGGCACGAGATAGGGCAATTGATTGATTATTCGTTATTCTACCCTAAAAACCATGTCTTAAGCAAAGAAATGTCGCTTAAATGAGGCTGATAATCACGTCAAATCGAGTGTCATCAGTCCGTCCATCGGGAAGGTGCCCGGTGACTTCAAACGGTCCGAATAGATCTCTTGAAGGTGCATCCTTCTCCGGCGGCTTGGTAGAAGGCGATGGAGGAATCAGCTCGGTAGATGATGGCAGAGTGATTGGCTTCCACACCATCTTGGTTCCTCCTTTTTCTTTGGTTTCTGTGCCGGAGGCTTTCTCTTCTAGTTGCTTACCTGTTCAGCACCTGTAGCAGCTATCTATGAAGAAACACTTGGAATGACATTAGTAACGGAGTTGACCGAGGCCAACTCCACAGTTTCAACAGATAAACAGTGTGCTTCTCCCTTAGGAATGTATTTCATACTGTCCTTGGGACGGAATGTTACGCTATCCTTTCCAACCCTTAATGTTAACAATCCGTTAGGGACATTAATAATCATGCCTGATGTTGCCATATAAGGTCGGCCTAGGAGAAACATAACATTCTCCTCTCGGGTATCCATGACGACAAAGTCAGCTAAGAAAGTAAACGGGCCACAACGAACAACCACATCTTTGACCAATCCCCTAGGTGCTTTCATCGATCTATCAACAAAAACCAATTGCATGCTACTCGGTTTTAATTCAGTTAAGTTCAGTTTCTCATAAAGGCCCATAGGCATGACATTTATGGATGCGCCTAGATCAACCAAGCTACATTCAACCTCAATGTCATTAATGATGCAAGGTAATGTAAAAGAGTCAGGATCGGAACACTTAGTTGGGATCAGTATAGGTGGAGGTCGAGCCTGGACGGCAGAGCATTCTCCTTTGGAGAGAGTGGGAGATGTTTCTTTCTTCTTCTTCGAGCTGTCCTTGTCTTCTCCCTTGGATAGCATCGCCTTGGGGAAGGGAATTCTTGGCTGATACGGAGCAAGAGGTGGCTCTGGTGCTCGTGAGGTTCTTTGCGAGGCAGCCTTCTTTTCTTCTTCCTTGACCTCTGGTACATCAATGGCTATAGCATCAGGTGTCATGACCGGATCAAGAGATGTAGTAGCAGCCGAGCTCTTGCAACTTCGAGTTGATACAGTCTTGACATGCTCATTCTTAGGGTTTGATTCTGTCTGGCTTGATAGCTTACCGAAGGGACGACCACTAGAGAGCATGATAGTGATGTTGTTCACTTTGTTCTCCACTCTATGACCTTGTGCAATATGCTCTTGGTTCAAGATGGCTTGAGCTTTGAATTGACTATCATCACTACAAAAAACAAGGAATTTCGCGTCATTTGAAACGAAAGAGGATGGCGTCGGTCGGTCAAAGACCGACACCAAATATGGTGTACGTGTTGACTCGCGTAAATAGCGTCAGTCAATATACGACCGACGCTAAATGTGGCCACAAAGACCGACGCTAAATGCCATTCTAAACCGATTTGCTGGTTGAACCAACGGGTAATTTAGTGTCGATTATGATAAAGTGATTTGCGTCGGTTAAGACCGATGCCATTTATATGGGAATATTGCATCAGCTGTGAGAAAGTAAATGGCGTTGATTGACAACCGACGCTATTTACACGGGAAAATAGCGTCGGTTGATGACCGACGCTAAATACACCACATAAAAAGCCCCTCTTCAACGAAAACAACTCATTTCTCGCGGAAACAGCTCTGATCTCTCTCTCCGGAAAAGGAAACCCTCGTCGCCATCTCTTTGCCGCTCGTCTTGCCATCGATCATTGGCCGACGGTCACACGCCACCCCTCACACGTCGCCGCTCACACGCTGCTGCTCACACGTCGCCACTCACACGCCTCCCCTCCCTCGCTGCCGCTCCCCTCTCTGATCTCTCTCTCCGATCTCACTGGCCGCCGCTCCCTCGCCGCCGCTCATCTCGTTGCCGCTCATCTCGCCGTCGCTCCCTCGCCGCCGGTCAGTGATTCTCTCTAAAAGCAAAATTTCCAAGTTTGAGTTCTATTTCTCTACAACAGCCGTCCTTGCTACTTTTCGACTGCTATATTTCGTGATCTGTGATTAACGTCCTTTGTAATTGGGCTGTTTTGTTGTTCTTGTGAGCCATGATCTAGGAAACGTGCATTTTAGTTGCCAGAAATTTCTTGGATTCGTCCTCTATATATGTGTCACTTAACTATGATGCACACTACTACAATTATACATTCTTCATCATCAAAAGCTCAAGCAAACCATATTAGATTAGCCAATAGCTTAAATTGGGGTGGTGTTTAAGTGTGAAGTAGCTTGTTTGCTTGGTTTGATTCAGTATGGCAGAATGTTGGTTGTGACTTTCGAGAATTTTGGCAAAGTTCTAGCAACAATCTTACACCAAAAAAATGATAATGGTCCAATGCCCACCTCCCAAAATAGTGGTATAATCCATCTTGAGGTTTCGAATCCGGAACTGATGAATTGCTTGCCGAACCTGCATTTTCCTTCTTCCTAACATCAAAGTCCATGATATTAAAATGTGGTCCAAGTCTAGTGATTTTCACAGTTGAACTACACTCCTTTCATACTATATTTTGGTACACTCTTAACTTTAACTTTTCTGTTAACCAGCTTGTTGAAGGATTCACAAGTTCTCTTCGGGACATTACTGAGGAGAGGTAAGAATTCTCGTACTCAGCAGTCTACATGTCAGTGATCAAAGCACCAACAACATCCTCGATGCTCTGATTGAATCTGATTGAATTTCTAATGTTCTGATTGAATTTATGTTTGACTGCTGTTTGGTAATGAATTTTTATGTTCTGATTGAAGGTAGACACACAATCAGAAGCTTTGAAAGCCTACTACTCTCTTCTTCTTCTGACAAGGTATGTTGTCTTCATAGTGAATTAATATTTTTATGATTGTGTACCTTCAAAGGAATGTCGTATTCATAGTTTTATGCGGAATGTCATTTAATGTGGATGAGAAAGTTTATGAATAATCTTGGTGGTGTTTAATGCGATTTTCTTGCGGGCTACAGTTGGTGTTTAATTGTGTGTTCAATGCGATTTTCTAATTGGTGTATAATTGGTGTTCATATCCATGGATCTAATATTTTCTTATAACCGGTTAAGATTAGTTTATTAGAACCTGTTAAGATTAATTCTCACTAATGTTAGTTTGTTAGTAGTTCATCATTAGCTGTAATTTTGAGTAATTTTAATTATAGCTAAGCATATATAGCTAATTTGTAGGAAAATGTATGCTTGCCTCTGCCTTTGCCTCTTATAATTGATAATTTCTTATAAAATGTATGCCTATGCCTGTTATAAAATGTAAGCATATATAGTGATAATTTCTTACAAAGACTAGTTAATAGTGTATTCTTAGCTTAGATACTTATTAGGTACTTTATAGTATATCCTACAACATATTATCTTTTTGATTACGTTAATTAATGTAGATTAGGATTTCCACCGCTGAACACTTCTGCTCTAAACTAAATCAGGTAGATCCCAATGGACAAATCTTGGATAACAAACCGAGATTGTAACCAGAGTACATGGTTGGCTTAGAAAGCTTCTTGAATTTTGCTTTCTCCAATAACAATGGAGGGGAACAAATTCTCTGTCCCTGTCCAAAATGTGGATTTAAGAAATGGCTATGTAGGGATGATGTTTACGAACGTTTAGTTCAAGAGCCATTTCCTCAAGGATATACTATTTGGGATTGACATGGAGAACGTAATTTTGCATCATCTTCTGGAATTAATCCACCTACAAGGGTTCATAACTATGATCCTACAGGATCCCTCCGTGCAATGATTAATGATGCTTTTGGTGTCGTTACTGAGGAGGTACCCGAGACTACTGATGCTTTTGGTGTCGTTACTGAAGGTATAAATGAGGATGATCAAATGAATGAAGATAATGGTCCCATGCTCAAATACAGTAACATGAACATCCCTAATGACATGGAGGAGCCAGTTGAGGAGAATATTAATTTGAGGGATTTACTAAAAGATGGGGAAACAACATTATACGAAGGATGTACAAAGTTCTCAAAACTATCCTTCATTTTAAGGCTTTATCATATCAAGGGGATGCATAACATCAGTGACAAAGCAATGTCGATGATTATTGAGTTATTGCACGAGGCTTTTGGGTTCACCAACATACCACCAACAGGATACAGTGCCAAGAAAATGATCAAAAATCTTGGTCTGGGGTACACTAAGATTGATGCCTGTGCGAATGACTATATGTTGTATTGGGGGGAAACCTTGAAAGAGACTGTTTGCAGAATTTGTAAGCAATCTAGATACAATGATGATGTTGGTGATGAGGTAGTTGTTGGAAGTAAGAAGACACGAAAGGCGATGAAAATATATCGCTACTTTCCTCTAATTCCAAGACTGAAAAGATTGTTCATGTGCCCTACAACAGCTGAGAGTATGGTGTGGCATTCTACAGAGAGAAGTACTGATGGAATGTCACGACATCCACGAGATGGTCAAGCGTGGATTGACTTTGACACTAGGTATCTTGAGTTTTCTTTAGATCCTAGAAATATTAGATTTGGTCTGTCTACTGATGGTTTCAATCCTTTTGGGAATATGAGCCTTAGTCACAGCACTTCGCCAATTATACTTATGCCGTACAGCACGCCTCCTTGGGAATGTATGAAATCAACAGGTATGATGTTGTCTAGTATTATTCCAGGAATGAAAGCTCCTAGAAATGATATCGATGTCTACCTGCAACCTTTAATTGATGGAGCTAAGAATGTTGTGGGAAGGCGTAGTAGCATATGATGCAGTGAAGAAAGAACCATTTCTGTTGAGGGCAGCTTTAATGTGGACAATCAGTGATTTTCCTGGACTTAGTTTATTATTTGGGTGGAATACTTATAAAGGTCAGGCTTGCCCCACTTGTAGTTTCGACCAAGAACCGTTACGTTTGGCGGGAAGTGGGAAAAATTGTTTCATAGGAAGTCGGCGTTTCTTACCTGTAGAACACCCTTTTCGTTTGCAGAAAACCAAATTCAATGGTGACATTGATTTAATGGAGCCGACCAAACTATTGTCTGGCACTGAAATTTTGAGCCAAGTTGAGAACATCAATGTCACTTTTGGAAAGACGAATGAGAGTGACAGAGGTGGACCAGCTAAGAAGAAGTCAAAAAGTGATGGAGCAAACAAAAAGAAGGCAGAACAGTGGAAGAAGAAGAGTTGTTTCTTCTAGTTACCTTATTGGGAGTTCAATAAATTGCGACCCAATCTTGATGTTATGGACATAGAGAAGAATGTGTGCAATAATCTTTTATACACTTTAATAAACGAGAAAGATCGAAGTAAGGATCACCTGAAAGCAAGGATGGATTTGAAGATAATGAAAATTAGAAGGGACCTCTGGCCTAGACAAGATGGGAAAACTTATCCAGCGGCTATATACACAATGGGAAAACGGGAAATCCAAACAATGCTCGAGACCTTGAAGGACCTTACAGTACCAGATGGATACTCGAGCAATATATCTCGTTGTGTTGATGTGGATAACCGCAAGATATTAGGGTTGAAAACACATGACTGTCATATCTTAATGCATGAACTACTACCATTGTCCATTCGGAACGTATTTCCATTGCAAGTATCCTCAGTAATAGTTGAATTCAGCTCATGCTTGAAGCAATTATGCTCGAAAGTGGTTCATATTGATGGGTTAGATCCACTAAAAAAATGGATTGTCGTAGCTTTGTGTCATTTGGATATGTTATTCCCCCCATCCTTTTTCACAGTAATGGTCCATCTAATGGTTCATTTAATTGAAGAAGTTAGACTAGGAGGACCAGTTCATTACCGTTGGATGTATCCTATAGAAAGGTATGATTATAATCAGTTACTCTGTTATGTAATCATTGACAGTAATTGTTACTGATTATACTTTTTGTCATATTCAGATTTCTTGGCAAGTTGAAATCTTTTGTGTGAAATCGATCCCAGCCCGAAGGTTCAATTGCTGAAGTTTGGGTTTCCGAGGAGATCTTTACTTTCACATCCTTATATTATGAAGCTGGGATTGAAACTCGATTCAACCATGGTTCTCGGCTCCATGAACAGGTGGAAGATGAAACACTTAACATGTGTATGTTCCCTTCCATTGGGCGTCATGTCGGTGGTGAACACCCATTCAAGTTATCAGATACGGAGGGGCTACAAACACACCGACATGTTCTTATAGGTGCCACTGAAGTTGGGCCATTTCTCCAGTAAGTACAAAACTGAATTGTATGAAATCTTACCGTGTCTAGTATCTTCTTTTAATTTCAAACTTTGGTGGTAATGGGGAATTACTAGGGAGTTCCAAGAAATCACTAGACAACGACTTCGTGGTAGACCATCAGCGGAAGTTGAAAAAGCTGTTCATAAAGACTTCGTGCAATGGTTTAGGACCTTGGTAGTTATTATTCAGGTACTGATTCTGGAGGGCCTTGGTAGTTATTGTTTAGGTACTGATTCTGGCAATTTCCAGGTGATGTACCGTAATTGCCTTGATTCCTATGTGGTGGCTGATACACTCCTCCAGTTTGGGTGTTCTGCTTCTGTTCTTGGTATGACCCAGATGGCCGGCTATTCTGATTCTGATTCCAATTCTGGTTGGCTCCAAAGTTATAGGGAGGTCACTTTTGGAAGCTTCCCTGTTGAGGAGCTGGCCTGTAGTTGCGGTAACCGATGTAGCCTTATTGGTTATTGGGGAAGCCATGAGTAATGAAGATCACCTCATCTACAGACTAGACGTCTGTTTTCCCAAAATTCTGGCAACTCCCTCTGTTATGAGCACAAGCTCCACACCATTCACAGTCAGTTACATAGGCAGAAGCTGATGGAGGATTAGTAGGTGCGCTAGCCTTCTTTAGTTGCTTCTCGACTTCTGCTTTAACCTGCTCTTCAATGTTAATCTTGTCTTTAGCTCCTTCTGATTGTCTCTCCCAATTCCTTGACTTGGAAGCATGGTTAGCAAAGTGAAGCATAGTAGCTTCTGGTGTAAGAGCAGTGCAATCTCATTCGGCTAAGGAGTTGACACATTTTGATGACTCCTCGTTCATACCCCAAGCAAAAATTTCAGCTAGTTGCCTCTGCTCGAAGCCATGATGAGGGTAGTTGTAGAGAAGTTTGATGTGATTATATTTAGTTCATTTTAAGCCTTTGATTAGCCTAAGGATTTCCCGTGTTTGATCTCATTTTGCCATGATTTATAAGCTTTTATTGAAGTTTTGTGCAAAGTGTCCTTTTGTTGCCCGGTTGCCACTTTTAGGACAATTCCATGTCTATTGGAGCTGTTTTCTTTGTATTTTCAGGTCTTGGCATTGAAGTACTGGTGACAAGGAGCACGTAGGATCAAACGGGAGGTCGATCGGAGCTAGGACGGAGGAGATACGGCTGATGCAAGATTGGAGAAAATGCACTTTCAGTTGAAGGAATTTTCGGCGAGAACATAGAGTTCTCGGACCGAAAATTCTAAGCAGTCGGCGGACATCTGATCATTGAAGATATTTTTGGTGAAAACATTCAAAGTTTTCGCCGAAAACTTTAGAAGAAATGCAGCAGCCGTTCGGTGTTTTCAAGGGTAATTTCAGCGAAAATATTACATCATTTTCGCCGAAAATGATAGTGTTGTCTGGTGCACTATATAAAGAGGAAGGAGGCAAATTAAAAGGGAGAGCTCATTCTAATTTTACACATCGCCGATCTCATTCCTCTTTCCTCTCAACTTCTCCAACACTTCCTCCTCATCAACCAACCCTTCCCAACCCTAAAGTAAGGTGCAAATCAAAGTAGAGGAGCTTGGATTGAAGCCCACAACCTTGGAGAGGAGCTTGCAAGAGGAGGATTGCCATGGTGTTCTTGGTGATCATCTTTCTTTCTCTTTCCTTCATTTCCTTGGCCATGTGTGGCTGATTTCTTAGGTTCTCTTGGATTGATAGATGGTTGTGCTAGGATAGAGGTGAATTGTACAAACATGTTATGATTGTTCTTGGATTGTATGAGGATGGTTTCTATGACTTGTTGTTAATTCCATTCATGGCTATGGCTTGATTGGTCTATCTTTTGTAATGTAATGCATGAGAGTGCTTGGATTACATGGATTGTAGGTCTAGGGATTGAAGGGAGTGTGTTCTAAGAGATTAGATCTCCTCAATTCAACCATAGTTGCATGATTTCTCACTTGTGCATTTTATCGAACACTTGGCGTGCATTAGGTTTTTCATTCAATTGAACTTTGATTAGTCTTTGGATGATTCTCTTAGTGTTAGGACATTGACATGAGAGTGTGGTGTCTAGCCTAGTGGTCATAGAGTCATAGGAGAGGGTTTTGTAGCTTGGCATTTCATCAAACACCTTTAATGCATCCTTAGTCACTTAGCTTGAGAGCGAGAGCCTAGGTTGAGTGGTTCTAGGATAGGGATTTGGTGCGACGAGAGTTCATTGAGTCTATAGAAGGGATTTGCGTGGTCATTCGATTGCATCCTCGATCATGTTTGGCTTGTTTGTGCATTTATACCTCTTGAGCATGATGAACCTATCTTTCCAAGTTAACCTCCTTTACCTTTGAATTGCACCCTTTTGATTTGCTTGTTTGTTTAGTTTCTTTTATGTTTTCAATTCTTCTTATTTCAAACCAAAACTTATTTTAAATGAATAGACCGTCCATGAACCGTGTGAGTAGTTGCTATTGAGAGAGCCCTCATGGAATACGACCTTGATTGTTGTAAGTTAAATCTCGCGCATCAAGTTTTTGGCGCCGTTGCCGGGGAACTTTCTCAATCCTTTGAAAGCATTTAGTAGTGGACCGTTCTATTCACTTCCTTCCGTTTTAGTTTTGCTTTTTTTTATTAATTTGTTTGGTTTTGTTATCCCGCATTGTTGTATTACTCGGTTGTGTTTGTAGAGCTTGTGTGTAGGTACCAAGTCATTAATCCACCAATCCGTTCTCTACCTCACTTAGTTCATGGGAGCAAGGTTGCAAGTAAGATGAACTCGTGGAATGGAAGTGATGGTTATGGGTCCTATCAATGGTGGAATCCATCTCCTAACCCATACTATGGTCATCCTACTCCATCCAACTACTACCAAGCAACTTGTGAGGGAGATAGCCAATGGCGGGGTCAAGAACAACAAGCTTCAACACCCATGTGGAATGAAAAATGTTCTTATCCTTCTCCATCCTACCATCAAGTCTTGCCGGAGTATTATCAAGAAGATTTCACAAGTCATGAACAACATTCTCCACCGCCTTCCATGCTAGAGGAGCTCTTTAAGATGGTTAAAGAAAGCGAGCGTCCTCAAGAGGAGTTTGTAAGCTATGAGGAACTTTCTCCACCTCTTCCCACGATTGAGGAAGCTTTGAAGATTGCGGATGACAATGCAAACCAACTTAATCGCTTAGCTCAAGGCATGACAGTCATCAAGGAAGCTCTAGAGGATGAACAACATTCTCCACCTTCCTCCATAATTGAGGAGATGTTGCAAATAGCGGAAGATAATGCGGCTCGGTTGGATCGTTTAACTCAAAGTGTGAAGCTCATCTCCGACACCTTTGAACCGAAAGTACTAGTCATGAAAGAAGAAGAAGGTGAGTCTCCCCAAGAGGAATTCGTGAGTCATGAGAAACCTCTTCCACCTCCTTTCATGCTAGAGATCTTGCAAATTGCGGAGGATTCGAGTTAACCGCTTATCCCAAAGCATAGAGCTCGTCACGAAGATTCTTGAGAATGAACGCCATCTCAATCATGTGGAGCAAGTTTATGATGATGAAGATGACATTTGTGAATCCGAAGAGCTTGACACGGAGGAAGATTTGGTAGTGGAGGAGATTGAAGTGCATTTTTTCCCATGGAAACACCATGTGACAATGATGTGAGGATAGAAGAATCAAGGAGACTTGAGGATGATGACCCTTTAGAGGAGGTGAGAGATGATTTGGAGACGCTTCAAGAAGAGGTGGCACCGAGAGTGGAGCACGAAAGTGAACAACACCACTCTATTGTGGTCCCACCAAGGATTGTGAGTACTCTTCAATCTTCTTGCTTGATCATGAAGTATTTGTGCCAAGAACCCAAGGAGACACGCATCTCTACCCCCCCTAAGGTGATAATGGAAGAGGAGTCGCCCATGTTTGAACCGGAAGACTCTTCGAGTGGCATCACCAACTTGGAGACGATGGAGCTCAATGGTGGCCCCCTACCATACTTTCTTCCTCAAGCTTCGAAACTCAAAGGTAGCAAGCCACCCCAAGCTATCAAGTGCTATACAAGCATCATTGTGCATTGGCTAGTCTACCATTCTCCCAAGATGTTTCTTGGAGCTCAACTTTCATCGTGGAAGAAGCTACTTGACATCAAGGAGGTACTAAGTTGGACGCCATAACGCAGGTATCGTCGAGCTTAAGACGGTAACCAAGCGCTTCTTGGGAGGCACCCCATGTTATCTTTAATTTTTCGCTTTTAATTGTTCTTTGAGGTTTTTGTGTTGTTTTAGTTTTTGAATAAGGTTTGACAAGCATATTGGATCACTCTTCACCGAGGATCATCATGGAACTCTTTCACCGCTATCACGTCCTATGCTCCTCTCTACCAACGCGGTAACTTTGTTCCACCTTACCCTCTCTCTCTTGATCATTGAGGACAATGCTCATGTTAGTCGTAGGGGAGTTTGAGGTTTGGTGTGATTATTTGTGGTAGAGATCTAAGGCTATGCTTTGATGAGTTGCATGATCTTGATTGAATGTCGATTCCCTCTACTGTAGAATCATTCGGTTCTTGACTTCAAGCTTTCACAATGATGTTTAGACTGTTCCACTTAGAACCTATAACCAGCATGTTAGCGCTAATAAATGAGTCTAGGCCAGAACAGAGATTTTATCACTCTTGTATGTTGGTTGATTGGTTGATACGTGTTTTTATACCACTCGATAACACCGGTCTAGGATGATGAAGGCAATCAGAATTTCTTCCCCTCTTCCATGTTTTTCATTCTCTTTTTGATCTTTCATGATTGTGGCTTGAGATTAGACGGAATCCAATTCGAAATCTTGTATGGAAGTTGTTAAGGGGCTAAGGATCAAGTGGCTAAAGTCAAAAGAAAAGAAAAGAAAAGAAAAGCTAAAGCTAGGCAAGCTCGGCACCTAAGTGAAGTGTCGGGTTGAGCACTAGCAAAGGCAAAAGCTGTGAGCTAGGCAGGTTCAACACCTAAGTGAAGTGTTGGATCGAGCACTAGTATGCAGTAGGAAAAAAAGAGAAAAAAGAGAAAAGAGAAAAAAAGAAGAAAAGAAAAAAAAAGAAAAAAAGAAAACATCTCAAATGTACCCTTATCTATCCTAGCCCGAGTTTGTAAAGAGCGGATCTAGAAGCGGATGAAGTCGAGTCGATAGCCACATCATAATCACTCACCACTTTCAAATTCCTTTTCCCAAGTTCAAGTCCTTTTAATTAGAGTTAGTGTTGTCGTGGTCGGTTTTTCTGTATCCCGGTCAACCGCTACTTGAAGTGTGTAGAAAATAGTGAGGTCTAGACTTGTTTGGTTGACGTTCTTGCATGTGTAGGTTTAGTTTGTTCGTGGAACAGTTTAAGCCGAATTGTTATTGCTTGAATCTCAATGGACCGATCTTGTCATTTGTGAACTTGGATGTTTTCTAATTCATTTGCTTGAGGACAAGCAAACCTTAGTCGTAGGGGAATTTGATGTGATTATATTTAGTTCATTTTAAGCCTTTGATTAGCCTAAGGATTTCCTGTGTTTGATCTCATTTTGCCATGATTTATACGCTTTTATTGAAGTTTTGTGCAAAGTGTCCTTTTGTTGCCCGGTTGCCACTTTGAGGCCAATTCCATGTCTATTGGAGCTGTTTTCTTTGTATTTTCAGGTCTTGCCATTGAAGTACTGGTGACAAGGAGCACGTAGGATCAAACGGGAGGTCGATCGGAGCTAGGACGGAGGAGATACGACCGATGCAAGATTGGAGAAAATGCACTTTCAGCTGAAGGAATTTTCGGCGAGAACATAGAGTTCTCGGACCGAAAATTCTAAGCAGTCGGCGGACATCTGATCATTGAAGATATTTTCGGTGAAAACATTCAAAGTTTTCGCCGAAAACTTTAGAAGAAATGCAGCAGCCGTTTGGTGTTTTCAAGGGTAATTTCGGCGAAAATATTACATCATTTTCGCCGAAAATGATAGTGTTGTCCGGTGCACTATATAAAGAGGAAGGAGGCAAATTAAAAGGGAGAGCTCATTCTAATTTTACACATCGCCGATCTCATTCCTCTTTCCTCTCAACTTCTCCAACACTTCCTCCTCATCAACCAACCCTTCACAACCCTAGAGCAAGGTGCAAATCAAAGTAGAGGAGCTTGGATTGAAGCCCACAACCTTGGAGAGGAGCTTGCAAGAGGAGGATTGCCATGGTGTTCTTGGTGATCATCTTTCTTTCTCTTTCCTTCATTTCCTTGGCCATGTTTGGCTGATTTCTTAGGTTCTCTTGGATTGATAGATGGTTGTGCTAGGATAGAGGTGAATTGTACAAACATGCTATGATTGTTCTTGGATTGTATGAGAATGGTCTCTATGACTTGTTGTTAATTCCATTGATGGCTATGGCTTGATTGGTCTATCTTTTGTAATGTAATGCATGAGAGTGCTTGGATTACATGGATTGTAGGTCTAGGGATTGAAGGGAGTGTGTTCTAAGAGATTAGATCTCCTCAATTCAACCATAGTTGCATGATTTCTCACTTGTGCATTTTATCGAACACTTGCCGTGCATTAGGTTTTTCATTCAATTGAACTTTGATTAGTCTTTGGATGATTCTCTTAATGTTAGGACATTGACATGAGAGTGTGGTGTCTAGCCTAGTGGTCATAGAGTCATAGGAGAGGGTTTTGTAGCTTGGCATTTCATCAAACACCTTTAATGCATCCTTAGTCACTTAGCTTGAGAGCGAGAGCCTAGGTTGAGTGGTTCTAGGATAGGGATTTGGTGCGACGAGAGTGCATTGAGTCTATAGAAGGGATTTGCGTGGTCATTCGATTGCATCCTCGATCATGTTTGGCTTGTTTGTGCATTTATACCTCTTGAGCATGATGAACCTATCTTTCCAAGTTAACCTCCTTTACCTTTGATTTGCACCCTTTTGATTTGCTTGTTTGTTTAGTTTCTTTTATGTTTTCAATTGTTCTTATTTGAAACCAAAACTTATTTTAAATGAATAGACCGTCCATGAACCGTGTGAGTAGTTGCTATTGAGAGAGCCCTCATGGAATACGACCTTGATTGTTGTGAGTTAAATCTCGCGCATCAAAGTTCCTGGAATTCATTCCAAGCGTCGTACAAGCTCGTTCCTTCCTTCTCTCTGAACCTGGCGATGTTATCCTTGTAGGCTGTTGTTCTTGAAGGAGGAAAGTACTCTTCTACAAACTCTTGAGCCAGCTTATCCCAGTTGTTGTAGTGACTGGGAGGCTTGCTATTGAGCCATATCTTTGTGGGGCCCTTGAGAGAGAATGGAAAGGCTCGCGAGCACAAGGTGTTCTTCTCGAGGGTTCCACTGTTACAAGTTTCACAAAGAGTAATGAAGTCTGCCAAGTGTGTGCAAGGATTATCGTGCGGCTTTCCTTCAAACTGCACGTCCCTAGAAATCATTCCCAAGAAGGGGATCTTGATCTCATAATCAGGATCAACTTCATTGCATGGCATAGAGATGGAGGACCGAACACTAGTAACGCTCTGCTTATTGTAATCCGTAAGACTCTTCTGAGCAGCCATTGCGGTGGGAGAGGTTGGCGGCAAGTTCGATGAAGAGGATGAAGTAGAAGAAGATTAGGAGCTCTCCTTCGGCTCCTCGATCTTAATAGGTGTAAAGGATGAGGGCGGAACGGTAGTAGATTGCTTCAGAATTCGTGGTTGCTTAGGCGAAGCAGAACTACCCGGCTTGTCTACACTCTTTGCCTTGTCAGTCTTGGATAAGGAGCGAGTGATCGGACGGTGACGCATAAACCTGTGAATAGCCTACAAAGAACAAAAACAAACACAACCGGTGTAAAATCGAAGTGTGATAGAAAAATGAAAGATGGAAAGGTAGAAGAATAAAATGCCAACTCTTCTTTCAAACAATTATAAGAGTCCCCGGCAACGGCGCCAGCTTGATGTTACTGTAAAATAGGGTATCAAATACTACCGAGCTAATAACAAGGTAGATCGTATTCCACAGGTTTCTTCTAATCATTTCCTCAAACCAGTTGACAAATTACTCAAGTTTAAACACGTTGTGCATGGTGTGAGTTCCACGACTTCTAATCTATAAAACAAAGGAATTGAAATGAGAACAAAAGACAAATTGAAAGGTTGATTGACTTGACAAGACGACATACAAGCTTAGATTTCGAATCCCTCTAAGATCACTAGAACATTGGCGATCACAAGACTAGCAGTTTTCAATCCCGATTCATTCAGTTCTCAGACACCACCTGATGTGCGAGATTTCACTCACAACTATCAAGGTCGTATTCCACGAGGGCTCTATCAAAAGCTAATACTCACACGGTTCATGGACGGTCTATTCTTTTAAAATTGGTTTTAGTTTGGAAAGGAAATAAAAACATAAAGGAAATTAAACAAGAAAGCAAATCAAAAGGGTGCAAATCAAAGGTAAAGGAGGTTAACTTGGAAAGATAGCTTCATCATGCTCAAGAGGAATAAATGCACAAACAAGCCAAACATGATCGAGGATGCAATCGAATGACCATGCAAATCCCTTCTATAGACTCAATGCACTCTCGTCGCACTAAATCCCTATCCTAGAACCACTCAACCTAGGCTCTCGCTCTCAAGCTAAGTGACTAAGGATGCATTAAAGGTGTTTGATAAAATGCCAAGCTACAAAACCCTCTCCTATGACTCTATGACCACTAGGCTAGACACCACACTCTCATGTCAATGTCCTAACACTAAGAGAATCATCCAAAGACTAATCAAAGTTCAATTGAGTGAAAATCCTAATGCACACCAAGTGTTCGATAAAATGCACAAGTGAGAAATCATGCAACTATGGTTGAATTGAGATGATCTAATCTCTTAGAACACACTCTCTTCAATCCCTAGACCTACAATCCATGTAATCTAAGCACTCTCATGCATTACATCACAAATAATACACCAATCAAGCCATAGCCATCAATGGAATTAACAACAAGTCTAGAGACCATCCTCATACAATCCAAGAACAATCATAGCATGTTTGTACAATTCACCTCTATCCTAGCACAACCATCTATCAATCCAAGAAAACCTAAGAAATCAGCCACACATGGCCAAGGAAATGAAGGAAAGAGAAAGAAAGATGATCACCAAGAACACCATGGCAATCCTCCTCTTGCAAGCTCCTCTTCCAAGGTTGTGGGCTTCAATCCAAGCTCCTCTACTTTGATTTGCACCTTGCTCTAGGGTTGTGAAGGATTGGTTGATGAGGAGAAAGTGTTGGGGAAGTTGAGTGGAAAGAGGGATAAAATCGGCGAGTGTAAAAAATTATGAGCTCTCCTTTAATTCGCGTCCTTCCTCTTTATATAGTGCACCGGACAACACTATAATTTTCGGCGAAAATGATGTAATATTTTCGCCGAAATTACCCTTGAAAACACCGAACGGCTGCTGCATTTCTTCTAAAGTTTTCGGCAAAAACTTTGAATGTTTTCGCCGAAAATATCTTCAATGATCAAAGGTCTTTCATCTGCTTAGAGTTTTCGGTTCGAGAACTCTAGTTTCTCGCCGAAAACTTCTTCAGCTGAAAGTGCATTTTCTTCGGTTTTGCAACGTCCATATCTCCTCCGTCCTAGCCCCGATTGACCTCCCGTTTGATCCTACGTGCTCCTTGTCACCAGTACTACGATGCTAAGACCTGAAAATGCCAAGAAAACAAATCCAATAGACACGGAATTGGCCTCAAAGTAGCAACCGGACAACAAATGGACACTTAGCACAAAACTTCAATAAAAGCATATTAAGCATGGCATTTAAGGATCAAACACGGGCATTTTATAGGCTAATCGAAGGCTTAAAATGCACTAAATATAATCACATCAAATTCCCCTACGACTAAGCTTTGCTTGTCCTCAAGCAAATGAATTAGAAAACATCCAAGTTCACAAATGACAAGATCGGTCCATTGAGATTTAAGCAATAACAATTCGGCTTAAATTGTTCCACGAACAAACTAAACCTACACATAGAAGAACGTCAACCAAACAAGTCTAGACCTCACTATTTTCTACACACTTCAAGTAGCGGTTGACCGGGATACAGAAAAACCGACCACGACAACACCAACTCTAATTAAAAGGACTTGAACTTGGGAAAAGGAATTTGAAAGTGGTGAGTGATTATGATGTGGCTATCGACTCGACTTCATCCGCTTCTAGATCCGCTCTTTACAAACTCGGGCATAGGATCAAGGGCTACATTTGAGAATGTTTTTTTTTTCTTTTTCTTCTCTTTTTCTCTTTTCTCTTTTTTCTCTCTTTTTTTTTCCTACTGCATACTAGTGCTCGATCTAACACTTCACTTAGGTGTTGAACCTGCCTAGCTCACAGCTTTTGCCTTTGCTAGTGCTCAACCCGACACTTCACTTAGGTGCCGAGCTTGCCTAGCATTAGCTTTTCTTTTCTTTTCTTTTGACTTTAGCCACTTGATCCTTAGCCCCTTAACAACTTCCATACAAGATTTCAAATTGGATTCCATCTAATCTCAAGGCACAATCACGAAAGATCAAAAAGAGAATGAAAAACATGGAAGAGGGGAAGAAATTCTGATTGCCTTCATCATCCTAGACCGGTGTTATCGAGTGGTACAAAAACACGTATCAACCAATCAACCAACATACAAGAGTGATAAAACCTCTGTTCTGGCCTAGACTCATTTGATATTAGCGCTAACATGCTGGTTATAGGTTCTAAGTGGAACAGTCTAAACATCATTGTGAAAACTTGAAGTCAATTAAACACCAAAAGTCAAGAACCGAATGATCTACAATAGAGGAATTTGAAAACAATCAAGATCATGCAAATCAAGCATAGCATTACATCTCTACCTCAAATAATCACACCAAACCTCAAACTCCCCTACGACTAACATGAGCATTGTCCTCAATGATCAAGAGAGAGAGGGTAAGGTGGAACGAAGTTACAGCGTTTGTAGAGAGGAGCATAGGACGTAATAGAGGTGAAAGAGTTCCATGATGATCCTTGGTGAAGAGTGATCCCAATTGCTTGTCAAACCTTATTCAAAAAGCTAAAACAACACAAAAACCTCAAACAAAAGTTAAAAGCGAAAAATTAAAGATAACATGGTGTGCCTCCCAAGAGGCGCTTGGTTACCGTCTTAAGCTCGACGATACCTGTGTTATGGTGTCCAACTTAGTACCTCCTTGATGTCAAGTAGCTTCTTCCATGATGAAAGTTGAGCTCCAAGGAGCATCTTGGAGGAATGGTAGACTAGCCAATGCACATTGATGCTTGTATAGCACTTGAGACCTTGGGGTGGCTTGCTACCTTTGAGTGTCGAAGCTTGAGGAAGAAAGTATGGTAGGGAGCCTCCATTGAGATCCATCATCTCCAAGTTGGTGATGCCACTCAAGGAGTCTTCCGGTTCACACATGGACGACTTCTCTTCCATTATCACCTTAGGGGAGGTTATGAAGCTTGTGTCCGTCTCTTGACACAAGTACTTCATGATCAAGCAAGAAGATTGAAGAGTACTCACAACCTTTGGTGGGACCTCAATAGGGTGGTGTTGTTCACTTTCGTGCTCCACTCTCGGTGCCACCTCTTCTTGAAGCGTCTCCAAATCATCTCTCACCTCCTCTAAAGGGTTATCATCCTCAAGTCTCCTTGATTCTTCTATCCTCACATCATTGTCACATGGTGTTTCCATGGGAAAAACATGCTCTTCAATCTCCTCCACTACCAAATCTTCTTCCGTGTCAAGCTCTTCGGATTCACAAGTGTAATTTCACATCATAAACGTACTCCACCTTCTTGGGCTGATTCTCATCCTCTAGAGCTTCCGTGATGAGATTCATACTTTGGGCCAAGCGATTGGGCCGAGCCGCGTTGTCATCCGCAATCTTCAAGAACTCCTCTAGCATGGATGGAGAGGGAGAGTGTTGCTCCACCTTATGGGGTTGATGTTCATTTTCAAGCATCCCATTGATGTGCGCCATGCTTTGAGCTAAGCGATTAAGTTGATTCGCATTGTCTTCCGCAATCTTCAAAGCTTCCTCAAGCGTGGGCAAAGGTGGAGGAGGTTCCTCATAGCTTACAAACTCCTCTCGAGGATGCTCACTTTCCTTTACCATTTTCAAGAGCTCCTCTAGCATAGAAGGCGGTGGAGAATGTTGTTCATAACTTGTGAAATCCTCTTGATAATACTCCGGCAAGACTTGATGGTAGGGTGGAGAAGGATAAGGACATTGCTCATTGCACATGGGTGTTGAAGCTTGTTGTTCTTGATCCCACCAATGGCTATCTCACTCATAAGTTTCTTGGTAGTAGTTGGATGGAGTAGGATGACCATAAAATGGGTTAGGAGATGGATTCCACCCTTGATAGGGTCCATAACCATTACCTCCATTCCACGAATTCATCTTACTTGCAACCTTGCTCCCATGAACTAGATAGGTGGATAAGGGACTTACAAACACACACAACAAACACAACCAAGTAGTACAACAATGCGGGATAACAAAACTACATAAACCAATACAAAAACAAACAATAAAGAAGCAAAACTAAAATGGAAGGAAGTGAATAGAACGGTCCACTACTAAATGCATTCAAAGGATTGAGAAAGTCCCCGGCAACGGCGCCAAAAACTTGATGTGCGAGATTTCACTCACAACTATCAAGGTCGTATTCCACGAGGGCTCTCTCAAAAGTTTATACTCACACGGTTCATGGACGGTCTATTCTTTTAAAATTGGTTTTAGTTTGGAAAGGAAATAAAAACATAAAGGAAATTAAACAAGAAAGCAAATCAAAAGGGTGCAAATCAAAGGTAAAGGAGATTAACTTGGAAAGATAGCTTCATCATGCTCAAGAGGAATAAATGCACAAACAAGCCAAACATGATCGAGGATGCAATCAAATGACCATGCAAATCCCTTCTATAGACTCAATGCACTCTCGTCGCACTAAATCCCTATCCTAGAACCACTCAACCTAGGCTCTCGCTCTCAAGCTAAGTGACTAAGGATGCATTAAAGGTGTTTGATGAAATGCCAAGCTACAAAACCCTCTCCTATGACTCTATGACCACTAGGCTAGACACCACACTCTCATGTCAATGTCCTAACACTAAGAGAATCATCCAAAGACTAATCAAAGTTCAATTGAGTGAAAATCCTAATGCACACCAAGTGTTCGATAAAATGCACAAGTGAGAAATCATGCAACTATGGTTGAATTGAGATGATCTAATCTCTTAGAACACACTCTCTTCAATCCCTAGACCTACAATCCATGTAATCTAAGCACTCTCATGCATTACATCACAAATAATACACCAATCAAGCCATAGCCATCAATGGAATTAACAACAAGTCTAGAGACCATCCTCATACAATCCAAGAACAATCATAGCATGTTTGTACAATTCACCTCTATCCTAGCACAACCATCTATCAATCCAAGAAAACCTAAGAAATCAGCCACACATGGCCAAGGAAATGAAGGAAAGAGAAAGAAAGATGATCACCAAGAACACCATGGCAATCCTCCTCTTGCAAGCTCCTCTTCCAAGGTTGTGGGCTTCAATCCAAGCTCCTCTACTTTGATTTGCACCTTGCTCTAGGGTTGTGAAGGATTGGTTGATGAGGAGAAAGTGTTGGGGAAGTTGAGAGGAAAGAGGGATAAAATCGGCGAGTGTAAAAAATTATGAGCTCTCCTTTAATTCGCGTCCTTCCTCTTTATATAGTGCACCGGACAACACTATAATTTTCGGCGAAAATGATGTAATATTTTCGCCGAAATTACCCTTGAAAACACCGAACGGCTGCTGCATTTCTTCTAAAGTTTTCGGCGAAAACTTTGAATGTTTTCGCCAAAAATATCTTCAATGATCAAAGGTCTTTCATCTGCTTAGAGTTTTCGGTTCGAGAACTCTAGGTTCTCGCCGAAAACTTCTTCAGCTGAAAGTGCATTTTCTTCGGTTTTGCAACGTCCATATCTCCTCCGTCCTAGCCCCGATTGACCTCCCGTTTGATCCTACGTGCTCCTTGTCACCAGTACTACGACGCTAAGACCTGAAAATGCCAAGAAAACAACTCCAATAGACACGGAATTGGCCTCAAAGTAGCAACCGGACAACAAATGGACACTTAGCACAAAACTTCAATAAAAGCATATTAAGCATGGCATTTAAGGATCAAACACGGGCATTTTATAGGCTAATCGAAGGCTTAAAATGCACTACATATAATCACATCAAATTCCCGTACGACTAAGCTTTGCTTGTCCTCAAGCAAATGAATTAGAAAACATCCAAGTTCACAAATGACAAGATCGGTCCATTGAGATTCAAGCAATAACAATTCGGCTTAAATTGTTCCACGAACTAAACCTACACATAGAAGAACGTCAACCAAACAAGTCTAGACCTCACTATTTTCTACACACTTCAAGTAGCGGTTGACCGGGATACAGAAAAACCGACCACGACAACACCAACTCTAATTAAAAGGACTTGAACTTGGGAAAAGGAATTTGAAAGTGGTGAGTGATTATGATGTGGCTATTGACTCGACTTCATCCGCTTCTAGATCCGCTCTTTACAAACTCGGGCATAGGATCAAGGGCTACATTTGAGAATGTTTTTTTTTTCTTTTTCTTCTCTTTTTCTCTTTTCTCTTTTTTTCTCTCTTTTTTTTTCCTACTGCATACTAGTGCTCGATCTAACACTTCACTTAGGTGTTGAACCTGTCTAGCTCACAGCTTTTGCCTTTACTAGTGCTCAACCCGACACTTCACTTAGGTGCCGAGCTTGCCTAGCTTTAGCTTTTCTTTTCTTTTCTTTTGACTTTAGCCACTTGATCCTTAGCCCCTTAACAACTTCCATACAAGATTTCGAATTGGATTCCATCTAATCTCAAGCCACAATCACGAAAGATCAAAAAGAGAATGAAAAACATGGAAGAGGGGAAGAAATTCTGATTGCCTTCATCATCCTAAACCGGTGTTATCGAGTGGTACAAAAACACGTATCAACCAATCAACCAACATACAAGAGTGATAAAACCTCTGTTCTGGCCTAGACTCATTTGATATTAGCGCTAACATGCTGGTTATAGGTTCTAAGTGGAACAGTCTAAACATCATTGTGAAAACTTGAAGTCAATTAAACACCAAAAGTCAAGAACCGAATGATCTACAATAGAGGAATTTGAAAACAATCAAGATCATGCAAATCAAGCGTAGCATTACATCTCTACCACAAATAATCACACCAAACCTCAAACTCCCCTACGACTAACATGAGCATTGTCCTCAATGATCAAGAGAGAGAGGGTAAGGTGGAACGAAGTTACAGCGTTTGTAGAGAGGAGCATAGGACGTAATAGAGGTGAAAGAGTTCCATGATGATCCTTGGTGAAGAGTGATCCCAATTGCTTGTCAAACCTTATTCAAAAAGCTAAAACAACACAAAAACCTCAAACAAAAGTTAAAAGCGAAAAATTAAAGATAACATGGTGTGCCTCCCAAGAGGCGCTTGGTTACCGTCTTAAGCTCGATGATACCTGTGTTATGGTGTCCAACTTAGTACCTCCTTGATGTCAAGTAGCTTCTTCCATGATGAAAGTTGAGCTCCAAGGAGCATCTTGGAGGAATGGTAGACTAGCCAATGCACATTGATGCTTGTATAGCACTTGAGACCTTGGGGTGGCTTGCTACCTTTGAGTGTCGAAGCTTGAGGAAGAAAGTATGGTAGGGAGCCTCCATTGAGATCCATCATCTCCAAGTTGGTGATGCCACTCAAGGAGTCTTCCGGTTCACACATGGACGACTTCTCTTCCATTATCACCTTAGGGGAGGTTATGAAGCTTGTGTCCGTCTCTTGACACAAGTACTTCATGATCAAGCAAGAAGATTGAAGAGTACTCACAACCTTTGGTGGGACCTCAATAGGGTGGTGTTGTTCACTTTCGTGCTCCACTCTCGGTGCCACCTCTTCTTGAAGCGTCTCCAAATCATCTCTTACCTCCTCTAAAGGGTCATCATCCTCAAGTCTCCTTGATTCTTCTATCCTCACATCATTGTCACATGGTGTTTCCATGGGAAAAACATGCTCTTCAATCTCCTCCACTACCAAATCTTCTTCCGTGTCAAGCTCTTCGGATTCACAAGTGTAATCTTCACATCATAAACGTACTCCACCTTCTTGGGCTGATTCTCATCCTCTAGAGCTTCCGTGATGAGATTCATACTTTGGGCCAAGCGATTGAGCCGAGCCGCGTTGTCATCCACAATCTTCAAGAACTCCTCTAGCATGGATGGAGAGGGAGAGTGTTGCTCCACCTTATGGGGTTATGTTCATTTTCAAGCATCCCATTATGTGCGCCATGCTTTGAGCTAAGCGATTAAGTTGATTCGCATTGTCTTCCGCAATCTTCAAAGCTTCCTCAAGCGTGGGCAAAGGTGGAGGAGGTTCCTCATAGCTTACAAACTCCTCTCGAGGATGCTCACTTTCCTTTACCATTTTCAAGAGCTCCTCTAGCATAGAAGGCGGTGGAGAATGTTGTTCATAACTTGTGAAATCCTCTTGATAATACTCCGGCAAGACTTGATGGTAGGGTGGAGAAGGATAAGGACATTGCTCATTGCACATGGGTGTTGAAGCTTGTTGTTCTTGATCCCACCAATGGCTATCTCACTCATAAGTTTCTTGGTAGTAGTTGGATGGAGTAGGATGACCATAAAATGGGTTAGGAGATGGATTCCACCCTTGATAGGGTCCATAACCATTACCTCCATTCCACGAATTCATCTTACTTGCAACCTTGCTCCCATGAACTAGATAGGTGGATAAGGGACTTACAAACACGCACAACAAACACAACCAAGTAGTACAACAATGCGGGATAACAAAACTACATAAACCAATACAAAAACAAACAATAAAGAAGCAAAACTAAAATGGAAGGAAGTGAATAGAACGGTCCACTACTAAATGCTTTCAAAGGATTGAGAAAGTCCCCGGCAACGGCGCCAAAAACTTGATGTGCGAGATTTCACTCACAACTATCAAGGTCGTATTCCACGAGGGCTCTCTCAAAAGCTAATACTCACACGGTTCATGGACGGTCTATTCTTTTAAAATTGGTTTTAGTTTGGAAAGGAAATAAAAACATAAAGGAAATTAAACAAGAAAGCAAATCAAAAGGGTGCAAATCAAAGGTAAAGGAGATTAACTTGGAAAGATAGCTTCATCATGCTCAAGAGGAATAAATGCACAAACAAGCCAAACATGATCGAGGATGCAATCGAATGACCATGCAAATCCCTTCTATAGACTCAATGCACTCTCGTCGCACTAAATCCCTATCCTAGAACCACTCAACCTAGGCTCTCGCTCTCAAGCTAAGTGACTAAGGATGCATTAAAGGTGTTTGATGAAATGCCAAGCTACAAAACCCTCTCCTATGACTCTATGACCACTAGGCTAGACACCACACTCTCATGTCAATGTCCTAACACTAAGAGAATCATCCAAAGACTAATCAAAGTTCAATTGAGTGAAAATCCTAATGCACACCAAGTGTTCGATAAAATGCACAAGTGAGAAATCATGCAACTATGGTTGAATTGAGATGATCTAATCTCTTAGAACACACTCTCTTCAATCCCTAGACCTACAATCCATGTAATCTAAGCACTCTCATGCATTACATCACAAATAATACACCAATCAAGCCATAGCCATCAATGGAATTAACAACAAGTCTAGAGACCATCCTCATACAATCCAAGAACAATCATAGCATGTTTGTACAATTCACCTCTATCCTAGCACAACCATCTATCAATCCAAGAAAACCTAAGAAATCAGCCACACATGGCCAAGGAAATGAAGGAAAGAGAAAGAAAGATGATCACCAAGAACACCATGGCAATCCTCCTCTTGCAAGCTCCTCTTCCAAGGTTGTGGGCTTCAATCCAAGCTCCTCTACTTTGATTTGCACCTTGCTCTAGGGTTGTGAAGGATTGGTTGATGAGGAGAAAGTGTTGGAAAAGTTGAGAGGAAAGAGGGATGAGATCGGCAAGTGTAAAAAATTATGAGCTCTCCTTTAATTCGCCTCCTTCCTCTTTATATAGTGCACCAGACAACACTATAATTTTCGGCGAAAATGATGTAATATTTTCGCCAAAATTACCCTTGAAAACACCGAACGACTGCTGCATTTCTTCTAAAGTTTTCGGTGAAAACTTTGAATGTTTTCGCCGAAAATATCTTCAATGATCAAAGGTCTTTCGTCTGCTTAGAGTTTTCGGTTCGAGAACTCTAGGTTTTGCAACGTCCATATCTCCTCCGTTCTAGCCCTGATTGACCTCCCGTTTGATCCTACGTGCTCCTTGTCACCAGTACTACGACGCTAAGACCTGAAAATGCCAAGAAAACAACTCCAATAGACACGGAATTGGCCTCAAAGTAGCAACCGGACAACAAATGGACACGTAGCACAAAACTTCAATAAAAGCATATTAAGCATGGCATTTAAGGATCAAACACGGGCATTTCATAGGCTAATCGAAGGCTTAAAATGCACTAAATATAATCACATCACCACCATAACTCCTGACCCTTAGGTTTAAGACTGACGAACGTTCGCTCTATTCGATCTAACTCCCAAGATTAATTATCGTTCGTGCGTTCGCTTCTGCAACGGAAAACTAACTGGTGTTATTACTAGTGCTTTATGAGTTACTCTAGTAGTGGATTAACCCTAACTGGTTCCTACGAAAGACACACACCAATGAATGGGTTAATTGTTTATTTGGTGTTTTAAAGTCAGGCGAATGTTCGCTACTATCTCAACTTAACAAGAATCTAGTCTAGGTGATCAAGCTAGAAAAGAAACACAGACAACGAAGAACAAACCAAACATGCAAGAGAAACTATCTGAATCTGAATTTAAAGCCCCGGGTCACTTATGGTTCATCTAATCTAAGCTCTGTTAGTTTAGCTACTCATACTCAAAACAAGAGAAACGAAAACAATCAAGGAAATATCTCAGGTAGGAAGAACAAAGAAGAACTGTAAAACCTAATTTGATGAAACTGAGAAGCTTCAATCTCTTGAATGTTCAACTCCTAGCTCCGAGCACTCCGAGGTGGAAAGACGACATCACGATCTCTCCAGGAACTCTAAGGATGCTCTCAACTCTCTCTCGAACTGTTAAGTCGGGAAATTAATTCGTGAAAAAGGTGTATTCTCAATGAAGTCACCGGTTTGCTTAAATAGGATTTGTCGGTATGTGCGCCGGAAAAGAGGGGACTTCTTGGTTGGTTCAAGGGCTCATGCTTCTCTGTTTGCAAAACTCTTCGGTGAGAACTTTGAAAGTTCTCGTTGAGAACTTCTTCTTTAATTCTCCTGGAAGTTCTGTGCTCAAACTCCTCGGTGAGAACTATGAGTCTTCTCGTCGAGAACTCCAGTGTAGGTAGGGTGGGTGCTGGTTTCTAACTTGTATGATTTCTGGATCAATTTTGGACAATTCTTCGAGGTTCCCTTGCTTCCCGAGCACGTCTGTGGCTACTTGTTGATGGAAAAAACCTGTGCATTCACAAAAGCACTAGAAAAAACATCATGTAGACCCATAACGGGCCAAAGTAACCAAAACAGTAAGAACTAGAGCAATCAAGTGAAAACACCCTAAACTACCCTAAAAACCGTGTCTCAAGTAGGGAAATATCGCTTAAATGAGGCTGATAATCACGTCAAATCGAGTATCATCATTGACACGAGATTTAATTAACATCCTTGTCATGCTTTGGTTTGGGTAAGGAATGTCATAAGCCCACGTGTACTCTCATTTCTCCTAAGATAAGCCCAAGCTAATTTTGTTAGTAAATCCAAAACACTTTCCAATTAAGTTTCCTTTTATGTTAAGTAAACGTGGGGAGGGAAAATCATGAAATTATAAATGATGGTTAGTTTTTCCCACTTAGCAACGTGCATCTGACTTTGCTTGCATAACTAGATAGTAATTTATATACATATGAAAATTGGTGCTATACATACATATATCTATAACATTTAGGCGAATGATCATTAATTTGAGTCTACTTGTATTTTTAGTACAATTGAGACATGAGGTTATAGTTCCTCCCGTCTAAAGAGATTTCGTCCTCGAAATCTAAGTCCTAACATTGTCAATCTAGCTATCTCATCTTAAATCTAACTTGTTATTGTTTTCCCGGTTAGGTGATGCACATTGAGCAAACAAACACGTAACATGTTAAGTTTCCAAATTTTAAGTACATGACACCTACACTATGTGATCATGGAAAGACAACCCATCAAACATAACATCAGAAGTTAACCAGCTAAGTATGAATCTATAAGCTCAAGATACTTCTCTCTCATACTCGCTTCTGTCTCCCATGTTGCAGACTCACTTTCATGATTTCTCCACACAACTTTCAACATTGGAATCTGCTTATTTCTCAAAATTTTGATTTGTGAATCCACAATTTGAACTGGCACTTCCTGGTAACTTATATCCTCTTTCAACTCTACCTCATCAGGTTTGATGATATGGGTAGGATCCACATGATACTTATTCAGCACGCTCACATAAAACACATTATGAATTCTGTCTAGGTCACTAGGCAAAGCTAGAACGTAAGCAACTGGTCCTGTTTAACCAATGATATCATACGGCCCAATGTACCTTGGAGCTAGCTGTCCTTTCTTCCCAAACCTCATTATACCATTCCAAGGAGATACCTTTAGAAAAACCTTTTCACCAATCTCATAACTTACGTCCTGAGCTCGACCGTCTGCATACTATTTTTGACGATCTTGCTCCACTCTGAGTCTTTCACGAATAATTTTCACTTTATCAGTTGTTTCTTGGACAAACCGCGGTCCAGTGATTTGTCTTTCACCTTCTTCGTCCCAACATAGCGGAGCTCTACATTTTCGTCCATATAATGCTTCATATACTTACCAGTTGTTTCTTGGACCAACCGCGGTCCAGTGATTTGTCTTTCACCTTCTTCGTCCCAACACAGCGGAGCTCTACATTTTCGTCCATATAATGCCTCATATGGAGCAATACCCAAACTGTTATGGTAAGAGTTGTTATAAGCAAACTCTACCAAATGTAAAAATCTCGTCCATGGCTGCTCTGTCTCATTTACACAAGTCCTCAACACCTCCTCAAGAGTGAGGATTGTACTTTCTGATTGTCCATCTGTCTGTAGATGATAAGAAGTAGAGAAGTTCAATTTCGTCCCCAATGCATTGTGTAAACTCTGCAAAAAATGTGATGTAAAACTAGGGTCCCTATGAGATACAATTGAGAGTGGAACCCCATGTAACCTTACTATATGCTCCACATATAACCTAGCCAATACCTCATTGTTAGGCTTGAATCGGGTTGGGATAAAATGATCAACCTTAGTCATTCTATCCACAATCACCCAAACTGCATCTTCCTCTTCCCTTGTTGGAGGAATCCCACTCACAAAATCCATGGTTATATGCTTAAATTTCCACTACGGAATTGGCAATGGTTGTAATTTGACAGCAGGTGCTTGATGCTCCATTTTTGTCTTCTGGCAGACTAAACAAGTTAAAACGTGTTTAACTGCCTCTCTTTTCATTCCTGGCCACCAAAAATGCCACCTGAGGGTACGGTACATCTTTGTTGCACTAGGATGCATGGCATACATGGAGGACAGTGCCTCATTGATGACACTCGATTTTACGTGATTATCAGCCTCATTTAAGCGACATTTCTTTGCTTAAGACATGGTTTTTAGGGTAGAATAACGAATATTCAATCGATTGCCCTATCTCGTGCCATTTGTGTTACCTTGGCCCGTTTTGGGTCTATTTGATGGTTTTCTAGTGTTTTTATGTTAGCACAGGTTTTTGCCATCGAATGTGGTAGCCAAGGACGTGTCTAAGGCACTGGAACCCCGAGGAATCACACCTACATCAACCGGAGAAATCGCTCAAGTCAAAGAAAACGCCTGCCCCATTTACACATGTATTTTCGGTGAAAATACCCTTGGGTTTTCGCCAAAAACGTAAGAAGGAATCCACTGCCCCGAGTAGGAAGAAGTTTTTGCCGAAATTCCTCTACCATTTTCGGCGAAAATCCCAGTTGAAATCAGAAAATTTCGGGTTGATATAAATACAGAATTCGGCGGCTAATGAATAAGGGGGAATCACTTAACACACGCACACACAAACCAAGACGGAGAGAGAGACAGGGCGAGTGGATAGAGTTCAAAGAGCCAGGAACGGATCTTGACGCCATCCATCCATCTCGGAGAGCCAGTGCTAGGAGTTGAAGACTCAGCAGATTGAAGCTGCCAGGAAGCATCGAAACTAGGTTTTACAGTTCTTCTCTGTCTTCCTACTTGAGATGTATTCTTCGTCTGTCCTCGATTCTACTGTATCGAATATGAGTACCTATGTGACCCAGGGCTTAAAGCGGTCACGGATCGGCGGTGATTAGATTCGAAATTCATTCAGTTTCATCTTTCATGTTTGATTTGTTCTTCGTTTTCTGTGTTTCTTGTCTGGTTTGGCCACCTAGATTAGATTCTTGTTAAGTTAAGGATAGAAGCGAACGCTCGCCTTACTTTAAAACACCAAATCGAACAATCAACCTTATAATTGGAGCATGCCTTTCGTAGGAACAGATTATGGTTGATCCATTGCTAGAGTAACTCATTAATCATTAGATTTTGCACCAGTTAAGTTAAGTTGTTGCGAGAGGCGACCGTACCCGGGCGGCTAATTAATCGTGGTAGCTAGATCGGATAGAGCGAACGTTCGCCAGTCTTAAACCTAAGGGTCAGGAGTTATGATGGTGTCTATGAACTGAATGAACTAAAATCAAAAATCGCTGGTCTGTGACTGCTGTTGCCTTGGTGATCTAAGGGGGATTCGAAGTCTAAGCTTGTCTGTCATCTTTCTAGTCAATTAATCAATCTTCAATCTTCCTTCGCTCTATTTCTCATTTCGAATTATCTTTACATTTTAGTATAGAAGTCGTGGAACTCACACCACACACAACTTGTGTTTAAACTTGAATTAACTTGCCAACATCTTTGAGTAAGGAAGTAGAGGAAACCCCTGGAATACGATCTACCCTAGCTTTTGTTAGCTTTGTTAGTTATTTGTTTGAACCCGAACAACGATCTTAGGTTCATCAAATTGGCGCCGTTGCCGGGGACCCCTTCTATTTCGTTGAACCCTTCCATCTTTCATTTTCCATTACACTTCGATTTTACACCGGTTGTGTTTGTTTTTGTCTCTTACAGATCATAGCAGGTACAGAAGCAGATCACTTCCGTTCCATCTTACCTTACCGCAATGGTTACTTTTAAGAGTGTTGCGGACTACAGTAAGCCGCGCGCATCTAACCTTCGATCACCCATCACCGTGCTCTCTAATGACAATGACCCTGACTATGAGATTCAGATTCCTCTCTTGGAGCTAATCTCTAGGGACATACAATTTGAGGGAAGACCAGATGATAATCCATGCACACACATAACCAACTTTTTGGCTGTCTGCGACACCTTCAAGTCTGGGAACCTCAACAAGAATGCGTTATATCTCCGAGCTTTCCCGTTTTCTATCAGAGGTGCTGCTAAGCAGTGGCTCAGCAGTAAACTGCCGGGTCACTACACTGACTGAGAGACATTAGCTCAAGATTTTGTTGAGGAATACTTTCCTCCTGCAAGAACAACTGCTTATAAAGACTGCATCTCCAGATTCACTCAGAGAGAGGATGCAACCCTGTATGACACTTGGAATGAGTTCCAGTCTCTTCTCTTTGATTGTCCTCACCATGGGTATGAACAAAGACAGCTGGCTCAATTCTTTGCTCGTGGTATGCGCGAAGAATCTTCAAAGTGGGTCAACTCCCTAGCTGGCGGAGATTGCGCCGCCCTCACTCCTCATAATGCTCTTCTACATTTTGCTAGCTGTGCCTCAAAGTCTAGAAACTGGGAGAGGCAAAGAGAAGGAACCAAGAGTCAGATAAGTGTTGCAGAGCAGATCAAGGCAAAAGTTCAGAAGCATCTGCAAGCAGCTGGTATTCCCCTCGACTCTCCGTCAGCTACCGTTTTTTTGGTTGACTGTGGATGGTGTGGATCATGTGCTCATAACGGCGGAAGCTGCCTTAACTTCGGCACAACAGAAGTCTGGTCTACAGAAGAGATCAACTTCATCGATCAGGGCTTCGCTAATAATCAGAAAGGCTATGCCGGTTACAGAAACTACGTGCCACGGAACCAGAGCAACCGGTTAGTGGATCCTTATTATAGACCTCCGGGATTCATTGGAGGACAACACTAGTCTCAAGCTAAGCCGTACTACAATAGAGACATGGATTATGAGAAGAAGTTCGATCAGATTATGAGCAGACTTGACGACCACGACATTCAACTAAAAGCCCAAGCTGCACTCAATCAAGGACAAAGAGCTCAGAGCCAGAGGATAGAGGATGCTATAAGTAATATGACTAAACTCTTTACTAGCAATCCTCTCCTTAACCCAGAAGCATTTCAAGCAGACTCCTGTACAAAGAGTGAACACGCTCAAGCCATTACCACCAGGAGCGGCAAACAAACAACTGATCCCAAGGCTCCAGAACTTGAAGAAATGCCAGATACCAGTACCACCATGGATATGCCAGAAATTGAGGATATCACAGAAGAGGAAGAAGAAGCATCTGCTCCACCTCCTCCTCTGCCTAGGACAGCTCCTGAGCCCATTTTGGCGCCATATGTTCCTCGGATTCCCTTCCCAAAAGCTACAAGGAGCAAGGCTAAGGATCACGACACTCAGTACAAGAAGTGGTACAATGTTCTTAAGACTGCAGAGATCAAGATACCAGTGACTGAAGCTGTGGAAATCATACCACCACTTGCGAAATTCTTTAAGGATCTCGTGAAGAAAGTAAAGAACGGGGAGGCATACTCTATCACGCTTACTAATGAATGCGCTTCTATTCTCGGTGCACCATCTCCCATTCGACAGCCGCCACCTCCCCCAGCTAAGTGCCCTTATCCTGGTTCTTTTACATTACCGTGCATTATTAATGGCATTAAAATTGATCGCAATCTGGTTGATTCTGGTGCTTCTATTAATGTTATGCCTGTTTATTTATATGAAAAGCTGAATCTAGGGCAATTAAAACCGATTACTCTGCATCTCGTTTTAGCCGATAGGTCTGTCAAACGACCTAGAGGTATGATAGAAGATGTAACTGTTTGCTGTGGTCCGTTTACCATAATGGCAGATTTCGTTGTTCTAGATACTCGTGAGTTAGACGGAACACTTATCCTAGGTCGACCTTTCTTAGCAACTGCTGGTGTGAATATAAACTGGAAACAGGGCCTGTTAACTCTAAGCGTAGGTCAAGAGAGTGTTGCATTCTGCATTAAAGATAGCATGAGATATTCTGTTGCTCAAGATGATAAATGTTATGCTGTTGATCCCTTAGAGTTGGCCTCGGCCAACTCCCTTACTAATGCTTTATCTAGTGATCCGCTAGAGTTGTGTTTGATTTCAGGGACTGATAATGCGTTAGACGATCCAGAGCAGTGCTTATGGCAAGATGAGTTAGACGAACAGAAGGCAACATTCACACCCATCACTGCGCCCACACATATTGAGCCAGCTTCAAGTCGGATTACTACCTCATACGAGGATCCGCCAGAACTTACTTTGAAGGAGCTACCTTACCACCTAGAATACGCATTTCTGGGGAAGGACTGCCAATTACCAATCATCATCAGTTCGAATCTATCTCCCGAGCAGAAAGAGCAACTGATCAGGCTACTCAAGAAGCATGTCCGAGCTATTGCCTGGCAGTTAGCAGACATCAGAGGCATCTCTGAAACCTTCTGCAAGCATCGGATAGTTGTTGATGAAGAATTCAAACCAGTTAGACAACCCCAACGCCGACTTAACCCTCTGATGCAGGAAGTTGTAAAGAAAGAAGTGCTCAAGCTTCTAGATGCCGGTATCATTTATCCTATTGCTGACAGTCCTTGGGTCAGCCCGACTCAAGTCGTTCTGAAGAAAGGAGGAATCACAGTCATCCCTAATCCAAAGGGTGAACTCATTCCTACTCGAACAGTTACCGGATGGAGAGTCTGCATCGATTATCGACGACTCAATGATGCCACCAAGAAAGATCACTTCCCATTGCCGTTCATTGATCAAATGCTTGAACGATTAGCTGGTCATGAATACTACTGCTTCTTAGACGGGATGTCCGGTTACTTCCAGATTCCCATTGAGCTTGATGATCAGGAAAAGATGACCTTCACATGCCCGTTTGGTACGTTTGCTTATCGTCGTATTCCTTTTGGTTTATGTAATGCTCCCGCTACCTTTCAGAGATGCATGCTTGCTATATTCGGGGATCTGGTAGAGAATGTGGTGGAGGTGTTCATGGACGACTTCTCCGTCTATGGCGATTCATTTTCAAAGGGGCTAGCCAGTTGTGAGGAGACCAACATGGCACTTAGTTGGGAGAAATGTCACTTTATGGTTACCGAAGGCATTATTCTGGGCCACAGGATATCTAAGACCGGTATAGAAGTCGACCGTGCTAAGCTTGAGACCATTGCCAGCTTACCGCCGCCGACCTCAGTTAAAACAGTTCGAAGTTTCCTCGGTCATGCTGGATTCTACCGGAGATTCATCAGAGATTTCTCCAAGATCACTCTTCCAATGATGAAGCTCCTTGAGAAAGATGTTCCTTTCGTCTTTGACAAAGCCTGTCTTGAAGCTTTTGAGACCTTGAAGACTCAACTCACCACCGCACCGATTCTTACAGCACCAGATTGGAATCTTCCATTTGAGATCATGTGCGATGCTAGTGACTTCGCCGTTGGAGCGGTTCTTGGTCAGAGAAAGGAGAAGAGATTTCATCCTATCTACTTTGCAAGCAAGACACTCAATGATGCTCAGAGAAACTACACTACTACGGAGAAAGAGCTTCTGGCTATCGTTTTCTCCTTTGATAAGTTTAGACAATATTTGGTCCTTTCACATACCATCGTCTACACAGATCATGCTGCCCTGCGCCATTTATTAGCTAAGTAGGACTCGAAGCCACGTCTCATCCGATGGATCCTTCTCCTCCAAGAGTTCGACATTGAAATCAAAGACAAGAAGGGAGCAGAGAACTTAGCAGCGGATCATCTTTCCCCGATTGGAGGAATCACAAACAGGTAAGTCTACTACCCCCATCAATGATTCTTTCCCTGACGAGCTGTTGCGTGTTGAAACATATGAACAGGTTAACAGCATAGCTATCGAGCCCTAGGCAATTCCTCACGCTCAAGATCTGAGTAATGCCGCCAATTCAGATGAGCCTTGGTATGCAACTCTGGCTAACTATCTCTCACACGGCATTGTACCTCCTGAACTGGATTTCAATGCACGCAAAAAGCTCTTTAAAGAAGCCAAGTCATACTTCTGGGATGAGCCTTTCTTATACCGCATCAGTCTTGATGGGATGATCCGGAGATGTGTCTCTTACACTGAAGCAGCTGACATCATGCGTAAGTACCATGAAGGACAGTTCGGATGACACTTTGGAGGAAACCGCACGACAAGAAAGGTACTCAAAACAGGTTTTTATTGGCCTTCAATCTTTAGTGACTGCGATGTTTTTGCTCGACGTTGTGATGCATGCCAGCGATCAGGTAACATCTTAAACCGTAATGAGATGCCCCAAATTGTTTCTTTAACTGTTGAAATTTTTGATGTTTGGGGAATCGATTTTATGGGTCCGTTCACACCCTCCAACGGAAACAAGTACATTCTTGTAGCCGTTGGTTACGTTTCTAAGTGGGTTGAGGCTGAAGCTTTACCCACTAATGATTCTAGAGTGGTGGGTCGGTTCCTTACCCGTCTTTTCACGCGTTTCGGTTCACCGCGCTTCATCATAAGTGATAAGGGTACCCATTTCCATGGACAATTCGATCGGTTGTGCCAACGCTTTGGCGTCACCCACCGAATGTCCACAGCTTATCATCCTCAAGCGAATGGTCAGGCGGAAGTGACGAACCATGAGCTCAAGCGGATTCTTGATAGGACAGTTGGCCGGTCTAGCAAGGACTGGTCATCTAAGCTCAATGATGCCTTATGGGCATATCGAACTGCCTAGAAGACTCCCATCGGTACCTCACCGTATCAGCTGGTCTATGGCAAGGCATGTCATTTACCAGTTGAGCTTGAGCACAAGGCATTCTGGGCTAACAAAGAGTTGAATATGAGCTATGCAGTAGCAGGTAATAACCGCCATGACCAGATCGCTGAGCTTGAGGAGCACCGTCTCCACGCTTATGAGAGTACGAAGCTATACAAAGAACGCACCAAGAAAATTCATGACTCTCAATTGAAGACGATCAAGCAGTTCTACCCTGGAGAAGAAGTGCTCTTATATAACTCTCGATTAAAGCTCTTTCCGGGTAAGTTGAAATCTCGATGGTCTGGCCCTTACACCGTGGTCAGACAGACACCCTTAGGCAGCGTCTACATTAAATTGCACGATCAAGAGCCGTTTATGGTCAACGGGCATAGGCTTAAGAAGTATCTGCAAGGTTTAGCCGTCTCTTCCATCGACGTGCACTACTTCACGTCGGAACCGTGACACGATTCCAGGTATCGTCTGGCTCACGGACGTTAAACAAGAGTGCTTCGTGGGAGGCAACCCACGGCTGGAGTCAGTTACTTTTCGTTTTGAGTCGTGTGTGTTGTAAACCCCCTTTTTGAAAGAAAACCAGCCGCCGTTTTCAAATAAGTTTTCGGTGAAAATGTGTCAGTGTTTTCACCGAAAATGTGTGTTTGAAATCAACCTTTTTCTCCTGTTCCACTTTCTCGGACCGAGCCCCATTTGTTTTTTGCCGAAACACGCTTCCTCAATTCAACTAAAATTTTCGCCGAAAATTTCCGTTCTTTTTCGTCGAAAATCATGTGCTTCCCATCGCCTATTTAAGCGGCCCCATCCCTCATATTTTTGGTCCAGCATCCGAAAACTTTGAATGGTTCCCTCTCCCTCCCTGCTTTGAAATACGCCGCCGCCCGATCGCTCGACGCCGCCCCTAACCCGCCAATTAGTCGCCGCCGCCGTCTCCTTAGCCGCCGCCGACAGTCATCCTTCCCCCTTCCCTAGCCCCTGTTCCAAAACCCTAGAATCGGAGCTTCTCGGTTCCGGTCCCGGTCGACCTAGTTTTAAAGTTTTTCATCGATTTCGCGGTTTTCCAATCGTTTTCTCGAATCATGTCTTCACGGTTAGTTGTTCAGCCTTGATTGTGAATCTTTTGGCTTTTTGACTTTCGGTTTTTGGCATGGTTGACTATGGTTGACTTTTTGGTTCTCCCTCATTCTTCTTGATTGCTTTGTCGGTATCAATTGGCTAGGTTCTGGTATTGTTTTTGTGGCCTTTTCAGAAGCGTGACTTGTTGTCTGTGAGATCGTGTTCATGACTCATTCCATTCTTCATGCTTGCCTAATGAATTGACAGTTATTCAATGATATATCTTGATTCTATGATCTCTCGGTTAATTAGTTTACCCCAACTTGTCAACTTAAGTGCGGGGTAAGAGTCTTGTCCTCTAATGCTGGTCATCTCTGAGTTGTGTTTTACAGGGCTCCCAAGCGTTTTAAGACTACCAGTGCAGATAGAGCGTAGCGATCCTCAGCTCGCCAGAGCAAGACACCACCTTCCCGATGACCCGCACCAGCTGCACAGAAATCGACGGCTGTGGCCATCATTCCCGAGGATGCGCCGACCCCTGCGACTCCCATTTCCTCTATTCCTACACCTGCCAATGGGGTCGTACATCCTTTCATCGCCGCCCTGGAGCCGCACCAGCTCGAGGTCTTTCAGAAGATCAAAGACATTCCTCCGGCTTAGGTGGCAGTTCTTTCTCCTGACAGTCTCAAAGCGCACAATCCGGCTTGGCACTCGACCATTGACACCGCTCTTCATAAAGCCGATTTGCGAGTGCTGACCACTCATGGGTCCCCCTACCCACTTGTCGCCCTCCAAGAGTTCTGGAGTTCATTCCGGCGCCTCATCCCGAAGCCCTTTCGTGAGCAGAAATTTGTTTCCTTTCGCCTCGGTGGTGTTCTTCATGAGAAGTCCCTTCGCGAGTTCGGCCGCTTGCTGGATCCGCACGTCAATTTCGATACCGCATTAGCTGGCTTCGAGGACACATACGCCATCACAAGTGCTTCTTACCCGGATGTGTGGAGATGGGCCTGCTGCGAGGATGAGAGCTCACCTATCGTCCACCCCACTGTCGGTGACATCTTTCACCCTATTCTTAAATAATTCTTGAATTATGTTTGGGTGCAATCTCTGTGTTTTAGCAGCAAGACGAGCCGCCACCACGTTTCTTTGGAGGAGCTCGTATTATTCCGTGCTTTAGAGGAGGATGCCAACCTACACCTCGGATGGTGGCTTGCACGATTCTTTCACAAGCGCACTACCGCCAATAAGCTTCCTACTGAGCTTCCAGGAGGCCCTTTCATTTCAATTCTGATCGACAACCTCCAGCTCGGTGACAAATGGGGTCCCGATGTTCCTCGTATCCCGATTGAGCATATAGGCGCTGAACTTGCCATAGCACGGCGCATCGACCTTTCAGAGACTATTGAGCATTGCACATCGCTCCCTCACCGCACTCACCAGTCAGTTGACCGCCCGCCGTCGCGAGCGCAAATCACCGCGGAGATGAATGAAAGGCTGGCGCGTATTGAGAAGTGGCAGCTAGACTACTCGGCTGGTTCGTTGCAATGGCAGATGGACCGAGTAGCACATGAAGAGACTCAGAATGAGCGTTGGTCCACTCTACAGCAATTCATGGCCGACCAGTCAGCCAGACACAAGGACGAGCTCGCATGGCGACAGCAGATGGCGCATCGGTTCGCCACTCCCACTCCACCCCCTCCCGCGGAACAGTGATCAGGTTGTTTCTATCCTTTTCCTTTTCTTTTCTTTCTTCTTTTCGGGTTTCTACCCAATTTTATTCTGTGTGGATCCGGGACACTTGTCCTGGTGTCCTTTTGATCTTTTTGTTGTTTACGTTTTGTAGGATTTTAAGTAGCTCCGCTCCGCTCCGGACTCTCCGCGTTCGTCCACTACACCACCCTCCAGGTTCTTCGTTTCTCTCTACTTTAGTTTAGTCCTGTGAGGACACAGAATAATTTAAGTGTGGGGTAGGGTGTTAGATAACCATGCATGATCTTGATTGCCTATCCTCGTGTGCCTCGTGATTCCTGTCCAGTCTCTCTAGCATAGAATTGCTCAATTCTTGACTTTTGATCTGAAATTGGCTTCAATTTTGAACAATGACGTCTAGACTGTTCCACTTAGAACCTGTAACCAACGTGTCAGAACTGATATTAAATGAGCCTAGGTCAGAACAGATCATAAATCACTTCTGTAGTTGAAACTTGAATTAATTGAATTGATTGAGTTGTTAATAACAAAGCTCGATAACACCGTTCTAAGATGATAAATGCTAGTTTCTCCCATGTTTTCACTCCATATTTGATCACCTGTGATTGTGGCTTGAGATTAGATGGAAATCCAATTCGAAATCTTGTGTAAAAAGTTATAACTAGCTAGGATTAAGTGGCTAAATGGTGAAATCAAGTAATTGAGTGAATCAAATCAATGCTAAAGTTCTTTAAAGTGCTGAAAAATCAAAGCTAGGCAAGCCCGACACCTAAGTGAAGTGTTCGGGTTGAGCACTAGCATAGGCACAAATACTGTAAGCTAGGCAGGTCCAACACCTAAGTGAAGTGTTTGGTATCGAGCACTAGTACGCAGTAAATAAATTAAAGAAAGTTTGAATCTTGAAAGAAATTGTTGTTTAAATCGGTCCTAGCTAGAACATGTAACGTACAGATCTAGAAACGGATGAACTCGAGTCGATAGCCACGTCACTTTTCCTACCTCCGCGTCCACATCATGGCTAGAGCTTAAAGTCTTTTTTATTAGAATTGGTGTTATCGTAGTCAGTTAATTATGATTAATTGTTTTGCTAAGAAACGATCTTTGTTAAAACCACTACTTGAAGTGTGCAGAAATTAGTGTGCTCGAAAACTTGTTTGGTTGATGTTCTTGCATGTGTAGGTCACTCTTTCTACGTGGAACAGTCTAAACCAAATTGTTAGAATTCAATCTCAGTTTAATCTCATGTCATTTATGAATTTGAGTGTGTTCTAGTTCAGTTTGCTTGAGGACAAGCAAAAGCTTAAGTGTGGGGTAATTGATGACACTCGATTTTACGTGATTATCAGCCTCATTTAAGCGACATTTCTTTGCTTAAGACATGGTTTTTAGGGTAGAATAACGAATATTCAATCGATTGCTCTATCTCGTGCCATTTGTGTTACCTTGGCCCGTTTCGGGTCTATTTGATGGTTTTCTAGTGTTTTTATGTTAGCACAGGTTTTTGCCATCGAATACGGTAGCCAAAGACGTGTCTTAGACGTTGGAACCCCGAAGAATCACACATAAATCAACCGGAGAAATCGCTCAAGTCAAAGAAAACGCCTGCCCCATTTTCACATGTATTTTTGGCGAAAATACCCTTGGGTTTTCGCCGAAAACGTAAGAAGGAATCCGCTGCCCCGAGTAGGAAGAATTTTTTGCCAAAATTCCTCTACTATTTTCGGCGAAAATCTCAGTTGAAATCAGAAAATTTCGGGTTGATATAAATACAAAATTCAGCGGCTAATGAATAAGGGGGAATCACTTAACACACGCACACACAAACCAAGATGGAGAGAGAGACAGGGCGAGTGGATAGAGTTCAAAGAGCCAGGAACGGATCGTGACGCCATCCATCCATCTCGGAGAGCCAGTGCTAGGAGTTGAAGACTCAGCAGATTGAAGCTACCAGGAAGCATCGAAACTAGGTTTTGCAGTTCTTCTCTGTCTTCCTACCTGAGATGTATTCTTCGTCTGTCCTCGATTCTGCTGTATCGAATATGAGTAGCTAAACTTGTGTAGCTTAGATTAGATGAACCCCAAGTGACCCAGGGCTTAAAGCGGTCACGGATCGGCGGTGATTAGATTCGAAATTCATTCAGTTTCATCTTTCATGTTTGATTTGTTCTTCGTTTTCTGTATTTCTTGTCTACTTTGGCCACCTAGATTAGATTCTTGTTAAGTTAAGGATAGAAGCGAACACTCAACTTACTTTAAAACACCAAATCGAACAATCAACCTTATAATTGGACCGTGCCTTTCGTAGGAACCGATTAGGGTTGATCCGTTGCTAGAGTAACTCATTAATCATTAGAATTTGCACTAGTTAAGTTAAGTCGTTGGGAGAGGCGACCGTACCCGAGTGGCTAATTAATCGTGGTAGCTAGATCGGATAGAGCGAACGTTCGCCAGTCTTAAACCTAAGGGTCAGGAGTTATGATGGTGTCTATGAACTAAATGAACTAGAATCGAAAATCGCTGGTCTGTAACTGCTGTTGCCTTGGTGATCTAAGGGGGATTCGAAGTCTAAGCTTGTCTGTCATCTTTCTAGTCAATTAATCAATCTTCAATCTTCCTTCGCTTTATTTCTCATTTCAAATTATCTTTGCATTTTATTATAGAAGTCGTGGAACTCACACCACGCACAACTTGTGTTTAAACTTGAATTAACTTGCCAACATCTTTGAGTAAGGAAGTAGAGGAAACCCCTGGAATACGATCTACCCTAGCTTTTGTTAGCTTTGTTAGTTATTTGTTTGAACCCGAACAACAATCTTAGGTTCATCACTCATCCAATATCTCCTTTCTTAAGTTATCAACATCAAGAACACATACTCGACCTTTCATCTTCAGTATGCCATCAATGAACTCAAACTGACCAATTTTTCCTTCTTCTAGCTCCTTCATGATCCTTTAAAATTTTGTATCTTATCTTTGTTTATCCTTTATTTGATCATGAAGTAGAGGTCTATTAGTCAATCTTGCCAATAGTGACGTTGTCTCATCCACTACCAGAAAATTACCTCCTATTATCGAAAGTCTAACAGCGGACAGGAATCCACTATTAGATTATATTGCCTAACAGCGGACAGCTATCCGGTGTTAAAATGAAAATTAAGCAGGTGCCAAAAAATCCCACCTCGGTGGGAATGTGAAATTTTGGAGGGACGCCTAACAGCGGATATTATTCGCGTTAGCAAGTCCGTCGTTAAAGAATGATGATGTGACAATCTGTGTGCCCACCCCCAGCCAATCCATGTGTTTTGTTCATTTTATTTTTTTCGTTTTTTCTGCCTAATTATGCAGGAAACCTAATTGGAGGGAGGAGAAGAAGAAGAAAAAGGTAGGAGGAGAAGAATGAGAAGGGAGAAGCAAGGAAGGAGAAAGAGAAAGAATGGAGAAGGAAGGAAAAAGAACAATGAAGGAAGAAGATGAAGCAGATGAAGGAAGGAAAAGAAGGAAGCAAGAAGAATGAAGAAGAAGGAAGAAGGAAGAAGGAGAAAGAAGAAAAAGAAAAAGAAGAAGGAAGAACAAGGAAGAAGGAGAAAGAAGAATAAGAAGAAGGAAGGAGAAGGAAGAAGAAGACCGGCAGAAACCTGCTTCGTGATGACACTCGATTTGACATGATCATCAGCCTCATTTAAGCGACATTTCCTTGCTTAAGACATGGTTTTTAGGGTAAAATAGCGAATATTCACTCAGCTGCTCTATCTCGTGCCATTTGCGTTACTTTGGCCCGTTTCGGGTCTATTGGATGGTTTTCTAGTGTTTTTGTGATAGCACAGGTTTTTGCCATCAAATAATGTAACCAAGGACGTGTCTAAGGCATTGGAACCCCGATGAACTGCACCAGAATCGATCTTATGAGTCAATCAAGTCAACACATTTCCTACCCTGTTTTCCACTTGAGTTTTCGGCGAAAAGAGCTAGAGTTTTTGGTGAAAACTCCAGAAGAAATCTGCTGAGCATCACAAGAAGAAGTTTTCGGTGAGAACTCAAGTTCTCGCCAAAAACTCTAAGCACAAAAATCACAGGAGAAGCAGTCGGAAAACCAGCCATTTTACAAAGAAATTTTCGGCGAAAACTCATCAAGTTTTCGCCGAAAAATCTAGGCAAAATCTGGCAAGTTAGGGTTAAGTATAAATACTTAAACCGGCGGTTCCGCGCATTGAAGGAGATCCTGACTATGAGATCAAGATTCCATTCTTAACTATGATCTCTAGGGATATACAGTTTGAAGGCAGGCCCCTAGACAATCCGTGCACTCATCTTGCAGACTTCCTTGATCTCTGCAGCACTTTCAAGAGCGGAAACCTCGACAAAAACACTCTTTGTCTGAGAGCTTTCCCGTTCTCTCTGAAAGGCCCTGCTAAGAGGTGGCTTACTGGCAAACCACCTGGCTATTACACTAATTGGGATACTCTGGCTCAGGACTTCGTTGAAGAATACTTCCCTCCGGCCAGAACAACCACCATCAAGGACAGCATCGCCAGATTCTCCCAGAAAGAAGGAGAAAGCTTATATGATACTTGGAATCGATTCCAAGAACTTCTCTACACCCGCCCTCATCATGGATTTGAGCAGAGGCAGTTAGCTGAAATCTTTTCTCGAGGACTTCGAGAAGAATCTGCCAAGTGGGTCAATTCTCTGGCTGGAGGGGATTGCACTACACTAACACTTGAAGCTGCTCTTCTTCACTTCGCAAACTGTGCTTCCAAGTCAAGGAACTGGGAATGACAATCTGAAGGATCTAGGACCAAGCTAGATCTCGAAGCTACAATCAAAGCAGAGGTAGAGAAGCATTTGAAGAAGTCTACCACACCGATCAAGCCGCCGGCAGCCTCTGTCGACGTTGCCGATTGCGAGTGGTGTGGAGCTTGCGCACATAACGGAGGCCGTTGTCAGAATTTTGGTAAGGCAGAAGTCTGGTCTGCCGAAGAGGTAAATTTCATCCAACAAGGCTTCATCAATAATCAGAATGGTTATGCTGGCTACCGTAACTTTAGACAGCAAGGGAACTATCAAGATAGACCTCCCTACAATGCTGGCGCCAACCATAACCAGAACCAGAATAACCGCCCGGCTGGTCCAGCTCAGGATCAGAAGCCTAACCATCCGCCGGCAGGTGTCTACCAGCCGCCGCATCGCAATCCGGGTAATTATGGAACTGCTCCTGGCAATCGCCAGAATCAATATCTTAACAATACCTATCCAGGACAGCAGCATCAAAGAGAAAACAATGTCAGTGACCTGGATAAGAAGCTCAGCCAGATCATCACAAGACTCAATGATCATGACAGTCAGTTCAAGGCTCAAGCTCTCCTCAATCAAGAACAGATAGCATCTGGACAAAGAATTGAGCAAGCCGTGAACAACATCTCGAGCATGCTAGCATCTGGTCGACCATTTGGCCAACTTCCAAGCCAGACAGAGCCAAACCCGAGAAAGGAGCAAGCCAAGATGGTAACCGCTCGAAAACTCCCAAACTTAATTGCTGATGCTTGTTCTGTCTTACGCAGGATCGCTGAAACTTCGGAGGAAGAAGAAGAACAGGAAACCGGCGCCTAAGGAGGATGATCCTCCTCTTGCACCGTACGTCGTGAAGCCTCCTTTTCCTAGAGCATTGCTGCCAAATGCAAGGATCGAGACTGGCATGAAGGGGAACAAGGAAGGATATCCTAACATTGTATTAAGAAACCTGCCTCTCCATATCCAGCTAAGTTATCTGATCCTGGTTCTTTTACGTTACCTTTGGTCATCAATGATGTTGAGATTGAACGTTGTTTAGTTGATCTAGGAGCGTCTGTTAATGTCATGCCTATGAGCCTATTTGAAAAATAACACCTAGGAGAACTTGAACCGCCTAGTATGCAACTTGTCTTTGCTGATAGATCACTTAAAACCCCTAAGGGAGAGATTAAAGATGTTGTTACTAAATGTGGTCCGTTCACGTTCTTAGCTGACTATGTGATTATGGATACTAGTACAGATGATTCCACCATTCTCATAGGTCGACCTTTCATGGCTACTACTGGAATGAATATTAACGTTCCAAATGGTTCTTTAACTCTAAGGGTCGGTAAAGAAACGAAAACGTTCCATCTTAAAGATGGCATGAAATATGACTCTAGGAATGAAGAATCTCACTGCCTGGCTGTTGAAACTGTGGAGTTGACTCCGGTCAACTCCGTTACTAATGTTTCTTCCAGTGTCTCTAGATCAGTTGTTGTTGCAGGTATTGACCAGGTTATTAAGAAGAAGCCAGGAATTCGGTTCAGAAGCTGCCCAAGAAGAAGAAGGAACTGCAAGCCTCTTCTAAGCCACCGAGCGCTAAACCGAGCAAACCTCGAGGAAAGAACAAGAAGACGAAGACCCAAATGGTCTGGATGCCAAAAATTCCGCCGTCTTCCACCGAGCCAGCTGCACTATCAATTCGTTCCGAGAAACCGGCACCGGAACAAGTATGTAAGGAGAATCCTAAAGCATCTCCTAAGGAAGTACTAACGATCACCGATCCTGGTGATACCAAGCCGGAGATAAAAGAAAAGAAGAAGCCGACAGTCCTCATTCCTTCCATCGTAACACTCAAGAAGGATGACCTCTCCAGAGAGCTGTTCGGGCCCTTCAAGATCATTGACCATCTTCCCGATGGACGTACCAAGCTTTTGCATGCAAACGGGAAGAGATTCACGCTTACCGGAGAAGTCCCGAAGCTGTACTTCATGAACTCCGACGCGAGCGTTAAGGAGAATCTAAGTTGGGATGTCTCCTAATACCGTCCAGGTATCGTCCAGCTCAAGGACGTTAATAAAAGAGCGCTTCGTGGGAGGCAACCCACGGCTGGAGTCTGTTTCAATTTTTGTCGAACTTAGTATTTTAGAGTCAGTTCGGGGGAGCCAAAAGTGTCAGTTTGTTTGATTTATTATTTTTCATGTAGAGTCTGTGTGTCATAGAGTCAGTCGCAAGTTGATTGAGGTCGTTCCGATTTTTGTGGATTTAACTGTGATTTTTTGAAGTTGGCCGGAGTTGCGAAAATATTTTCACCCGAGTAGTTCAAAATTTTCGGCAAAATCACCCCTTATTTTCGGCGAAATCGCCCTTTGATTTTCGAACCCGGTCTCCTGTTTCATATTTTTGGTTCGAAAAGTTGTGTGTCTTCGGCGAAAATCCTTTTGAAATCCGGTGGTCATTTTAACTTCTATTTTCGGCGAAAACAACCTATTGGTTTCGCCAAAAATTTCTTTGAAAATCCGAAAATTCACCCTTTAAAATCCGGTCTTATCCCCTCTCTCTTTCACTTGCCATTTTCGTTTTAAACACCGAAAACCCCCTTCTTTGTTTTCAAACCGCCGACCGCCACTTCTTTTTAAACCTCCGCCGCCGCCGTTTTCTGCCACCGTCACCGTCGCCGAACACCGCCGCTCAACTCCCCTTCCAATTCCGATCGATTTGAGCCCTAGAACGTTCAAATCGGAGCTCTACAGCTCCAGTTCACCGAAACCCTTGTTTTCAGAGTTTTTCACTGATTTCTCCCAAACCGTTCATTTTTAGCATCCATGGATTCAAGGTAAGTTGTAGAGCTTTTCAATACGAATCTTTTGACATATGGATTGCTGAATTTTGTCAGGGTTGACTTTCGGTTGACTTTTCGGTTTGCCTCGATTTGCGTGCCGACTGATTTCGTGTGAACTAGCTTAGCTGAACTTATAGAACTATTCTAGCATGCTTAGGGAGTTCCGTGCTTAATTTCCATATCATTTGATCATGTGTTGCTATGCATACGATTAATTGTTTGTTATGTTGACTTGTGAGAAATGCCGGTTTGACCATGAACTGTATTTGATCGTTTGGCTGTCGTTTGTGTTCATTCTCATTCAGATTATCGTGTTTGCCATCTGAGATCATATTATGCCGTCAATTTCCACCTTGTGATAGTCTTGCCATGATTAGGGTTCAATATGCTTAAATGTTGACTTTCTAAATGTCGGTTTCTCTTTGGACTCTGATTGTGCTTATCCGATTCTGGCTGTTCCTAAGCATGTATTCAAAGTCTAAGTTCGTCTGTCAACCTTGTTTTCAAACCCTAAATTCCAATCTGCTTTAGTTTAATTTGTTTTAATTTCTCTGCATTTCCTAGAATTAGAAGTCGTGGAACTCACACCACGCACAACCTTTCTGCATTCGAGTATTTTGCCAGTTTTGAAGTAGTCAATCTTAGAAGACCCCTGGAATACGATCTACCCTAGCTTTGTTAGCTTTGTTAGTTATTTGGTTGAACCCAAACAACGATCATAGGTCCACCACCAGGCCTTCCTAGTTTCTGACTCGATTGCTTGGAAACCCTAGTGATATCAACCGATCTATAACCGTGGGCGCCGGCCCTATACCAATATGCTTGATAATAAAATAATCGAGCCAATCTCAAAATCGGGATGGAAAGTACTTAGACCCACTAGCTATAGAGAGCTTGGAACCATAAGTGTCCAAATGGAACTGTGCCACGTAGTCAAGGGTGAATACCTTGAGTCACGATAAACCAACCTTAAGCTAAGCAACAATGAGCAAAAGGTTGAAGGAAACAAAGAACATAAGTTCCAGAATTCAAATTTAATTAATCAAAGTCTACCTTCAATCGTGGTACAAAGGCCTATATTTATAATACAAGGGTCGGTGAGCAGGCTATTTGAATCCTTGTGCTATTCTACTTCTAAAAGAATAAACAACTCTGAAAAACTATCTTAAAATGAAGAAATTATCGATCCTAACAAGGAAACTAATTAAAATAAGGAAAAATCTAAACCGGGTGAAAAACCCTAATCCGGCAAAAATAATCCTGATCCGGCAAGGACTGTGTATTCTCCGGTTTTCCTACTCCCATAAGGACTTGAAAAATAGAGGATCTTCGCGTGGCTTTCAGATCTCCTTGCTCGGCATGGAATCCTTCATAAGGTTGGATTCACGACTGTGTGTGTAATCTGTGCCGCGGTCGGATTTCTAGTAATCCGGTTGTGGTGCGGATTTCGTATATTGCTCCGCGGTCTGGCACATCGGTATGATGTTTCCTTCATGTATCGCTCCAGCTTCTATCTTTAGTTCATCTTCCCTTGGTCATCTCATCCTTATTTCTCTGTCATGGCGTGGCACTTGTTTTGGTCTCCGGTTCTGCCATGGCGTGTACCAGCAATGTTAATCTACGATCCGGGCTTGGCGCGGTACAGTCCTCGGTTTCATTCTGTATGATGCTCGGCGTGAACCTCACTATGCATCCAATCCGTTGCATCTTTTGATCATCCTCCCCGTGGCCACCTAAGCTCTAGGCTTCCACGTATGCGGTCACCTTTGCCTTAAAGCTCTTTTCCTGGCTTCTATTCCATGGTTTCTCCAATCGTGTCCACGGTGTAGCGCGTGTATCGTGACGACACGCATATCATTCCCCTCTTCTTGTTAACGATTCGACCTCAAATTTGGACCTATGTATTCATCATAAAAAGGAGTCAAATCAACAACATTGAAGGTGGCACGCACAGCATAGGAATTAGGTAAATCAATAATATAAGAATTATTGTAGATTCTTTCTAGCACGGTGAATGGACCTTCTCCTCTAGGCAGCAACTTGGACTTCCTTTGCTCAAGGAGTATTTCCTTCCTGAAGTGGAGCCATACTTGGTTGTCGGGCTGTAAAACCTTCTGCTTTCAGTCCTTGTTTGCATTATTGATGTATTGGACGGTCCGTTCGCTTAAGGGTACACCACTGAGTCCAAGTGCACTGTGATCTTATGTACTTCACAAAGTTCTAGGAACGATGCGTTTAACATCCCCGCCAAACCAAAAACTTTGGAACTCAATTTTGGGTGATTGAGGCATTGTAAATAGTTTTCTTGAAGTCCCATGAAAGTCCGGGACGTTCGTAATTGAGTCAGGTCGAGTTACAAATGAGCTAGTTGTGCTGTGTATAACACACGACCGTGTAGTTAAGGTACACGTCATGTGTCTATGATACACGATCATGCTCTAATTCCCAAAAATGTTCGTCGAATTTGATAGCAGGAAACACATGGCCGTGTAGTTGAAGTACAAGCCGTGTGTTTCGATCTAAATATAAAAATACGGGTTTTGACGGATTTCTACAACTTTTCCCTCTCTCTCTCCGAAAACACTTTTATGAACCAAGGTTTTCCCCACTTAAAACCTTGATTCCGGGAGCTACGAGTGTCCAATCGAGATCCATTTTGTCCTGTGTGTTCCTAGTGATGAGAGGAAGAGATCGCACATCTCAGTTTCAGAAGTTGTGGAGCGAGGCACTATTAGTAGGGAAAGGAAGAGCTACATTTTTGGTGAAGTAGAGCTTGTTCGTTTGAGTTTTGGGAAGTTGTTTAGAGCCTCGTCTTCTGGTGAGGTGAGGGTTTAACGTATGATACTTAGTGATGGGTGACGTGAGGAGTTGTAATATGATCTAGATGAAATTAGGGATTGAATCAAAACGGAAGAGAGTAAAATGTGATAATTGTTATGTGATTGCTGATTGATTGTTGATGATTGCCATTTGATTGATTACTAATGGATGTTGATTGTTGTGATGCTACGTTGTTGGGTTCAGGATAAACTTAATAATGATCATTAACAGACCGGAGCTAGAAATTAGTGATAGGATGAACGGGTTGGGTGATTATGTGAAATTGCATATTCTGATATTATTAGTTGTGGTTGCTGGAGGATGACCGTGCCAATCTGGGGTCGTGCTATGGATGATGAATAGGAGGGTACGACTTAGACTGACGACGTGGCTATCCATGTACTTGCATGTGGGAGTTACCGGTGAGCTAGCCGTTTACCCTTGATGTGTTGTGAACAAGTGTGATGATAAAGGAAATGATGTGTTTGTGAGATGGTTGGAACTAAGAGAAAGTGTGGGTGAGACTGATGTGTGATGTTGGGAATTGGATTGAAAAGTGCTAAATTATGATGGAAAGTGATATGTTTGATTGTTAAGAATAAATTATGGAACCAGTAGGAGTCCACACTGTCAACCTTGAGATTTAATGGTTGTGTCGGTTCAGGTTTAGTGGATCACCTTGGTTATCTACCAGGGTTTGATGATTTTGTCGGTCTACGTTGAGTGAATCACCTTGTTCATATTGACAAGGATTTATGATGGGAGTCAGTCTACGTTGAGTAGATCGCATTGGGTTGTATTACCAAGGATTTTTGGCCGGCAATGGTGGTGTGGAGCAACTCCTAGGTGCCTAATAACTAAGTTAGTAAATTGAAATGGGATCTAACTACCACGATTAATTAACCATCTGTGGGTTCACTTCTGCAATGGAGAACTAACTGGTGCAATTAATTGAGTTTAATGAGTTACTCTAGAAGCAGATTAACCCTAAATGGTTCCTACGAAAGGCACACTCCATTGAATAGGTTAATTGGTTGATTTGATGTTCTAAAGTAAGGTGGACGTTCACCACTATCCTTATCTTAACACGAATCTAATCTAGGTGATTAAGCTAGACAAGAAACATAGAAAACGAAGAACAAATCAAACATGCAAGAGAAACTGTCTGAATTTGAATCTAATTACCGCCGATCCGTGACCGCTTTAAAGCCCTGGGTCACTTAGAGTTCATCTAATCTAAGCTTAAACGAGTTTAGCTACTCATGTTGATAACAGAAGAATCAAAAGTAACATAGGAGTTCATCATACAAAAGGAGAACAAATAGAAACTATAAAACCTAATTCTGACAACTCCGATGAAGCTTCAAACTCTGCCAATCTTCACTCCTAGCTCCGAGCACTCTGAGGTGGAAAAGACGGTGTCAAGATCTCTCTAGAACTCTTCGATGCTCTCTGAACTCTCTCTAACAGCTCTTAAGTCTGGATTGTCAAAAGGTATATCCAATAATGAATGATGTCTCGAGCTTATATAATCCTTTTCCTTGTCAGTGCTGGAAACGAAGATAGTTTTTTTTTGGCTAAGAAGAAAAAAAATATAGTTCTTGAGAGAATATTGGGAATTCTCGCTAAGAACTTGTATGTAAACTTGATGTGAACTGCTGCAACCGTGGGTAGATGACCCTTAAACACCACAAGTTGATATCATAGCACTCGTGAAGAACCTATGGAACCGGATGGAAGAGGACTTTGACCCACTAGGTATAAAGAGCTAGGAACCAGAAGTATCAAGTCGAGGGCGCCATGCCAAGAGATGTATGCTCTTGATGATAAGCCAATCCTTAAGCAATGCACAAGAACATACTCCAAGGGTTTAGAAAAAATTTCTGAAGGGGGTTTATTGATTCATAAAAGTTGCAAGTACAAGGGCTGGCCGAAAACCTTATTATATAGGGAGGGAACAAGCTCTCCTCCCTATTAGCTACTTCATAAACAAGGATTAAAATAATCTACATACCTATTAGGACATTTAAAATGCCTTAACAATCCAACCTAAAAAGGAAAAATAGAAAGGAAACATAAAATAGAGAAATAATGTCTTGGAGCCCAAGCAATAATCCTAAATAGGCAAAAACCCGGCAAAATCTGGGAAAGCCCTAATTCGGGCAGCCATCGTGGCGGTCAGGCAAGGGTTTGGCTGGCTGAGCAGGGATTCTGACTCGGATTAGGCGTTCCCCTCGTGTCCTAGTCCTAGAAGGACTTAGGCTCGTGGTCTCCTGGACGTGGCAGCAAGTATTCCTGGCCCGGATGGGAGTCCCTAGCTCGGTAGGATTGCATGTATGGGCACAAATCGTGTATGAGCACTTTCCTAGGTTGCTCCTCCTTCATTTCTCCTCCAAATGCAACGCCGTTTGTTGGATCGTGTTCTTGAGGCTTCAAGCTATCCATGGCAACTGGAATTTCCCAAAAGGTTCGAGCCAATTGATTGCTCATCCCTGAGCGCTCCTCTGTGGCGCCTGGCGCCGGGCCCAGCGCCTGGGGCTGGCTAAGTGCTAGGCCTTCTCCAATTATGGCCAAGCCTACTTCCTTCTACTTTGACCAGGTCTTCAAGGGCTGGTGCTAGTCCAAGGCTCGTGGCATTTGGCCTAGGCCTAGTGCTTGCATTTGTCCTGGTTCAGGGCTCGTACCGCGGGCCTGTCTTCGGGCACCAGCCTTTTCTGGCCAGGTATTTCTTTGTCATGCACTGCCGATACTCCAGGAATGCCTCTAGAGGATCCCAAGAGTGGTCATTGCCTCCAGGGCTGGTGAGGGTCGGTCTAGGGCCTATTAGGGCCCTTAGGCTCGGTCCTCGGTCCGGCTGGGGCCCGAATTGGGTGCCTTGACCAGCATCCATGCTAGGGGTGGCCTTAATGACATCCTAGATTGCGCGACTGTTGGTGGGGCCTGAGCCTGTATTTGGTCACGTACCTTGGCTTCAAGCAATGTTGGAGACCTTTCCTTGGCCTTACACGCTTCTTATAAGGCCCTAGGAGTCTTCCCTTGACTGGAGACCCTGGTGGGGTGTAGGAGTACCTATTGGCATTGGGGCAGCTGTGGGGGATCACATCAAAACTGATTCCAAATATTGACGAGAATTTTAGTTCCTTTCCTTCATATGTTCTCGGTTAGAACTTGGAAGTTTTTGCCGAGAACTTCTGTGTAAATCTTTAGCTGAATCTCGACAAAAATTCCATATTACTTCTTCAATACATTCTCGGCGAGAAGTTGATATTCTCACCGAGAAATTGGTGCTGGGCAGGAGAATGTTATTCCTTCGATCAGTTTGATTATGGTTTCGATTCATTCCTTGAGGTTCCATCGGTTACCGAACACGTCCAATGGCTCCTTATTTATCTTCCAAAATAAATGATGCTATCCTGCAATATCTATCTTTTTATTTTTAAAACTTCCAAATCAAAATGATGCTTACCAGAGGAATTAAAACCTCTCTGATTTCAGGCAAGCACTCTCATATTACCTTCTTTTACCTCTTCGACCCCCTCTCTTAAGAGGTGGGAAAAACTCTGGTGAGAAGGCACTAGGAAACCCCTCCAAATCTCCAAGGCCACTTGTATCATACTCCATATTACCCTGCAGTGGTTTACCATTTTTCCCACTCCTTTCCACCTCTTCACTTTTTGAGCTACATACAGTACTAGAAGGACTATCCCCCTGTCCTGCCTAATTATTACCTCCCTTAGACATCTCTTCCTTACTTTGGGAACTCTGGGGATCTGAAGATACAACCTCATCATGCACCTCATCTCCCACAGCAATTGGACTCCCAATCTGCTTGTTAAAATCCCCATGTAGCCCTTCCTTTCCCACAGGAGGTTCAGTTCCCTTACTTTGGGAACTTGTTTGTATACCTTCTTAGTCTTTCTAGTATCCTCAAACTTCCTCTTTTCATACGTTCTGAATTCAGGGTATTCAATATCCACCACTTGGCTCTTAGACTCCACCTAAACAACAATCGAGCTTGGTCTAGCATCATCCGTATTCAGCAAAACACAGACCTTCACCGTTGTTCCAACTCTTGTAAACTTACTAAGCGGTCTACCAATATGACTTGCCAAATGCCCAACTCCCAAATGATTACACAGAGGAGGTGGTACCTTTTTCAAAGTAACCCACACAGGCACCTCAACTGGCTCAATCACAACCGGCTCCAGATCCTCCTTCCACCTTCTCAAGAGAAGAGGTTGATTATGAACGTGCCACATCCTAGAATAAACCCAAAATGATAGAGATTGCGTCGGAATTCAATCAAGAGCAACCCCGACAGGAGTAAAGAAACAGTGACGAATCCATCATATCTCCATAAAGCATTCGCTAGAGATTGAATCACTCGTAGCGGGGGTGCTTCACCAACTACCTGTCCTACCAGCGCTCTCTTGAGTTCCTTGTATCCCGATTCCAGAACACTCTTAGGGATTTGCAAGACCCCGTCAACCACCACCGGAGGAAAGTATTACAAGTTTGGATTAGGATCAGATCCTACAACAGACGCCCAAATTTTTCCTCCTAGTCCTGACGTATTCTTAGGTTTCCCAGAATCAACCATAAGAAAACTAGAGATAACAGAAATAACAGCGAAACGATAAGAGAGGCTAAGCACTCAACTATACATCGGTCACGGAGCAGACTAGGCGGCCGCCGTTAGGAAGAGTAATCAAAACTCTCTACCGGAGCTCACCCACAGCAGAACAGCTCAACAATCACCCTTCAAACCTCGCAATTGCAAGAAACCGAGAAGAAGGTAATCGACGAGAAACGAACCCTGATTAGAAGGAATGTTAAGATACTAGGTATCCTCACCGGACCAACGACGAAGCCTGCCTGAGAGGAGCGCACCCACACTCAGAGCTAAACTCCGACGAAGAATCACCTCAGATCTGAAGAACGAAAGCAGTTATTTCCCTGCCAAAACTTTCAGAGCTTTTCTTAGAGAAAGAAAACATCTCCTATAAGATGGTAATTAGTTAAGATTGAATTTGATGTATTTTTATCTTCTTGCAGATGTGTAATAAAAAACAGAAACGATTCATCAACATCCTTATTCGTTTCTTACCAATTCAAGGTTGGTAATCCACTTTTACTAGTATAAACATATGGTAGTTGTATGTTATTTATAAACATATAGTAGATTTTGAGTTCAAATTACGTTTCAAATTAGGTTATGATGTTATTTTTAATTTTAATTTGTTGGAGTGTTGATGATAAAAAATTTTGTAGGAGATTTTGGTTACTTACTTTGCTAGTCACATCCACTACATCGTATCTCATTCGATTTGTATTCATTAAATCAAGGTTAGCCTTCTAATTTCGCTAATTTATACTATTATACATGTGTATCTCTTAAATGTGTTTATATAGTATGCTTTTATACTTGTACTTGTGTACGAAATGTTATTAATGTGTACATGTGTAGGGAACTAGCTAGTTAGCGTGTATGCCAATTAATGTGTATGAGTGAAAGTATGTTAATATGAATGATATCACGCTTATATATTTGTGCTCCTGTAGTGAACTAGGCGTATATAGTGTCAGAATGTATGTTAATGTTGTTATGCTTGTATATTTGTGCATGCGTAGTGAATTAGCCATATATATAGAGTTAGAAATTGTGTTAATATGTATGATATTATACTTGTATATATATATGGTGAACACTCCGGTGCTCTATATGGTGAACACTCTGGTGCCCCCACCAAAAGTGGGGGGTACCAAGTACCGCCACTAACGTTTTGATAGATAAACATGTTTTTAATATCTTATTTTTTCGAGTATAAGAATCTACATGTCGTTAAAGGATGGATAGGGCGATTTGAATGAAAAACTAATTTGGTAGAGATGATGATCTATCATATTGGGAAAAAATGCAGCTATAGAAAGAAACTTGAAGAACATTAGGTATAATCCTATACTATGATGAGTGAAAATTGTAACTAAGCTCAATTTAGACTTATTAAGATTAAATCTATTGATATAAACGATCAGTTAAATGAAAATATCACCCTAGATAGTGGGGGCACCAAAGTGTTTACCATATATATATATATATATATGCATGTGTAGTTAACTAGGCATATATTAGCTTAGAAATTTTGTTTCCTTGCAGATTGAATGTGAGTAGGAGTTATTACAAATATGTCATCCCCAATTTTTTTATATTTTAGAACGTTTCACACTTGTAAATTTTATGCACACTCGTCAAGTATAATATATGTATAAGTCTTGGATCCACATGCCACAAAATACACAGGAATATGTAGATGGGATTGAAAAGTTTCCAGATTTTAGCGTTTGCACATACCTGTCTCGGGGTGCAAACCATCCCTTACTGATGAGCAAATTAACGGGCACTAGTTTTACTCACTAGATCGCTCTAGCGAGATCGTTATTTCCCAAGGGTCTCTCTTTTTTCTATTACTCAACGGTTGTGGAATAAGCTATTCGGGAGATTTGTTGTTTGGTTTGGAATTGGTTGTGAATGAAATTAACTAAGAATGCAATTGAAATCAAACAAAGCAAGTAAAATAGATTGGGGTTTTGAAATATAGACTAAGGCGGTTGTTCAGACTCAAATCCACGCTAGTTCAGTTAAGATGGATGAAGCAATGCAATCTCAGTTTCAAAAGACTAGATGACTCGACATTTCCTTTTGTAATCTCTACTCCATGGTCAGGCCGTAGAGATTCTATTCTATCAAACCTACAAGCTCCTATGGTCAAGCTAACTTGCAAGCAATCAAGAACGATGAAATGTCACACAATCATGCAAAGAGATTAGGTCTTTCCAATCCTATGGTCAAGCTATTGGAGAACCTAGAGACCTCCTAAACTCTAGAATGAAATGCGTTCATGGTCAGACCCGCAAATCAAAGATAAACTCAGAAACTAACAATTGATCAAGTTGTTAGGATCAAAACGTTTAAATTTGGGTGTAGGAGAAAACTCAACTAAGTCTGAATAAAAATCGATTAACATAAACGGTTTAGAAACCCAAAATCATCCATACAAAATCCTTACTAATGCTTCATCTAATCTAAACAACCCTAAGAGTTTAGCTCGACATCACTACAGAAGAAATCATAAAAACAATGGAGAAGAAAACCGAAGAAGAAGACATCTTACTCCGAGAAAACCTAATCCTAATGAATCTTCGAAACTCCTTAGTTAATCCTCGCTTAATTGTCACTTCAAAGCTTCAAAACCCTCCTCCTAGAGTGTCTGGTTTGTTGAAATCAGAATGAAGAATGAAGAGTTGTCCAATTTTTCTTTGAAAACCCTATTTTTCCCTCTAAAATTCGTCTGTCAAAAAGTGCGCCCGGTGGCACTTAAAAAGTGCCCCGGCGCACTTTTCGAAGTCGACGAAAAATTTCCAGAGCGGCGAAAATAAAGTGCACCGACGCACTTTTCACCAATTTTGGCCACTTTTTCCACTGAAAATGATCGTCAGCTCCTTCAATGATTCCCGCTCCGTTTGAACTCTGAATTGATCCCCGTTTCAAGTGTCGAGCTCGTGAAAAGGTTCTCCAGAATGTGATAACCTGAAATCTCACCAAAAACAACTTGAAACGACATAAAATGGCACAAAAGAGGGCCAATGGGGAATAAAACACAATTTTCATAAAAATTACTCGAAAACATGACAATTTGGTGTCAAACAAGGGGAATGTCGCTCAAATATGGCGAGATAAATGTGGTAAATCTAACGTCATCAGATACCGACTCCTCTATCAAAAAGCTCGAGAATCAGGTGGCAGGAATCACAAATCTTCTTAAGGAAAAGGGTATTGGGTCTCTACCCAGCACCACTATCCCTAATCCAAACCGTAATGAGGATGTGGGAGTCGTGGAAACCAGGAGCGGGAAGAAGCTGGCAGATCTTCCCATGAAGTAGGTATCGACTCTAATTCCTCCTCCCCCTTTTATAGAAGAAGAGGACGTGGAGGAAGAGGAGCAAGTTCAGTAGCCCGAGAAGGAAAAGACACCGGTTATTCCCTCATCTCCAATATCGGTGGATAATCCTTACAAGTTGAAGGCACCTTATCCCGCTAGGTTTAATAAGGATCTCCATGATGCTCAATACCAGCTATTTCTGAAGATGCTGAATAGGGTTCACATAGACATGCCTATCAAGGAGTTGATTGTGACAGTTCCAAAATTTGCTAAATTCATGAAGCTTCTGGCAACCAATAAGCTCAAGATGCAAGAGCTTTTAGCTCTCACAGAGGAAGAGGAGGAGAACTTCCCGGAGCTATTTGAGGACTTGGAGCTGAATGAGGAGGTATCTAGCATTGTCCTTAACTAGCTTCCCATAAAGCGCCGTGATCTAGGTTCTTTCACTCTCCCTTGTCACATTGGTACTTTTTAGTTGGTTGTGGTTTAGTAGATTTAGGAGCTAGCATAAATGTAATATCATATCGCTTAGCTTCTGATATAGGAATGCTTGATTTTAAACCAACTCACATGAACGTAAGGTTAGCTGATAAATCCTCTACTGTGCCTAGGGGTATTTTAGAAAACGTCCTTCTTGAAGTTGGTCCATTCAAGTTTCCTACTGATTTTGTCGTAATTGATGCTCATGCTGATATGCCTTTGATTCTTGGTCGTTCATTCTCGTATTCAGCTGGTTGTATCATAGATGTGCTTGGAGGTATAATAACTCTTAGGGTAGGAAAAGATCATGCTACCTTTCGTCTTGATAATAGCATCCAATTTCCTCACCACTATGATGATTTGTGTGTTATTGAAGAAACTGTTACTGTGCTCTCTACATATGTTTTTACTAACCTAGAGATAATCTCAAAGAAAGTAATCTCAAAGAAAGTAATGATCATGTATAGGAAACCACAATCGAAAACCCCCAATTTACAATCGAAAACCCCCAATTTGCAGAAAATTGGTATAGGAAAGTAACCCATATCATGCAATTCATCAAGCAATCCAAACAACCCTCGATTCAAAATGGAGCTATCCTAGATGGTCAATTGCAATAATCTAAGCTCAATTTAACCAAATCACATACTTCGAAAATTAGGGCTCATAGCTCAAATTTCACAAGTCTGAAAATCTCAACGAAATTCGGCAAGGAATAGTGCAAAAGAACTGTAGTGAAGTGTAGAGCAACTTACCTCAAAGGAGTGATGGCCAATTCGGAAGAAACGAGGATGAACAACTTGAAAAACCCAAAAACTAGGTTTTAGCTCGGAGCTTGATGAAACCTCAACCAAATCTTGTGAAACTTAGGTTGGAGAGGTCGGAAATGAATGGGTAACTCGATTTGGTGTATGGGAGTGTGTGGACCGGTGCAAATCGGGTGGAAATCAAAGGGTTTGGTCCGAATTTTGAAAAACTAAGCTTTCTCTCTCTTGTTTTGTTCCAATGAAGAAGATGAAGGAAAGGGAAGTTTGATCCGAAAAGGCTGAGGGAAGGGGTGATTTTCGTGTTTGTGCACAAAAAGTGCGCCTGGCGCCACTCAGAAAGTGCGCCGGTGCACTTCTAGGGTAAAAAGGCGCACTTTTTGAAAATGTATCAAAATTTACAGAACGCTGAAAATAAAGTGCGCTCGGTGGCACTTGAAAAGTGCGCCGACGCACTTATAGGGTAAAAAGGCGCACTTTTTGACCTGCTACGAGACATAATTTTTTTTCTTAAAATCCAAAATTCATTTTAAAGACCAGGATCTCAAATTCGACGACGGTGACACAGAAATTAACCACAAGAACACAATGATTGACGCACGACTCTACCACAGACTCGACTCAACAAAATTAAAAGACTCAAAGCTCGGGTTGCCTCTCGAGAAGCGCTCCCCTTTAACGTCTTTGAGCTAGATGATACCTGGTTTAAGGTGTATCGAGACGGAGCTCCTCCGCCACACCAACGAACGCACCAGCTACATATAGCTTCAAACGATGGCCATTCACCTTAAAGGGTTCCTCTCCGACCTTGAGAATTTCCACAGCGCCATTAGAAAGAACTTTAGAAACCGTGAATGGACCCATCGAACGAGACTTCAGCTTGCTCGGGAAGAGATGGAAACGTGAATTGTAGAGGAGGACATGATCTCCTTCTTTAAAATCCTTGCTTCCCTTCAAGCTCGAGTAATGGAGCTTCTTCGTACGCTCCTTGTAAATATTTGAGCTCTCGTAGGCTCGGTTCCTCCATTCCTCAAGCTCTAACAACTGTAATTTTCGTTCTTATCATGCCAAACTAGCATCCAGGTTTAGTAGCTTAAGGGCCCAGTAGGCTCTATGCTCGAGCTCTACTGGCAGATGACACGCTTTCCCATATACCAGAAAATATGGGGAAGTTCCTATAGGCGTTTTAAACACCGTCCTATATGCCCAAAGCGCGTCATCTAGCTTGGTAGACCAATCTTTCCGGGATTGATCGACGGTTTTCTCAAGGATCCATGTCAATTCCCGATTTGACACCTCGACTTGACCACTCGTTTGAGGATGGTAAGCCGTGAACAAACGATGGGTCACTCCAAAATTTTGGCACACCTTATCAAATTGACCCTGAAAGTGAGTTCCACGGTCGCTAATGATTGTCCTAGGTGCACCAAAATGAGAAAATAGCTTCTTAAGGAACTTTCCAACCACTCGGGCATCGTTAGTGGGGAGAGCTTGCGCTTCCACCCACTTTGACACATAATCCACAGCCACGAGTATGTACTTGTTACCAAAATACATAGAAAAGGGACCCATGAAGTTGATTCCCCACACATCAAAGATTTCTACAACCACAGAAACTTGTTGAAGCATTTCATCACGTTTAGAAATCTTACCTGCTCGTTGGCATGCATCGCACGCCTTAATGAAATCCTGGCAATCCTTGAAGATGGTAGGCCAGAAGAATCCAGAAGCTAAAATCTTCTGGGCAGTGCGGTTCGCTCCATGGTGGCCACCAACAGGTCCGGAGTGGCAATGCTCCATTATGTCACTAGCCTCCGCTAGAGTTACGCACCTCCGGATGATGTCGTTGGAGCCAATTCGGAACAAGTAAGGGTCATCCCAGAAGTACTTCTTTGCCTCATAAAATAACTTCCTCCTTTCCTGGCGGGAGAAGTCCGACCTCACGTCACTAGTGGCTAGAAAGTTGGCTAGATCCGCGAACCAAGGCCCTTCCGCCTCACTCATCATAATGGCGAAAAGGTGTTCCTCCGAAAAATTTTCTCGAACCGCTAGAGTGTCATCTGTACTCTGCTCAGGTCCCTCCAATCGTGACAAATGATCTGCAACCACATTCTCCGACCCTTTCTTGTCTTGGATTTCAAAATTGAATTCCTGAAGGAGAAGAATCGAACGGATCAACCTTGGTTTAGCATCGGCCTTGCTCATCAGGTGCCGGATAGCCGCGTGATCTGTAAAAACCGTGACTTGAGCTAGCAAAAGATAGGAACGAAACTTATCAAAGGTGAAGACTACCGCTAGCATCTCTTTCTCGGTAGTGGTATAATTTCGTTGAGCTTCATTCATTGTCTTGCTAGCATATTATATAGGTATGAACCTCTTCTCAATCCTTTGCCCCAAGACAGCTCCAACAACATAATCACTCGCATCGCACATAAGCTCGAATGGAAGATCCCAATCCGGAGCTACAACAATAGGTGCAGACACGAGTTTGTTCTTCAAGGTCTCAAAAGCTATCATGCACCTTTCATCGAAAAGAAAAGGAACCTCTTTCTTCAACAAGCGGGTCATAGGCAAAGTTTTCTTGGAGAAATCCTTGATGAATCGCCTATAGAATCTTGTATGACCCAGAAAACTTCTTACTTCCTTGACGGAAGATGAAGGGTGGCAACTTAGCAATGTTGTCGATCATTGCTGGAGCAACACCCTTCTTCGAAACCTTGTGCCCAAGCATAATGCCATCCCTCACCATAAAATAGCTTTTATCCCAGCTAAGAGCTAAATTTGTAGCTTCACACTTCTTCAGGACTTTCTCAAGGTTCTTCAAGCCATGATCAAAAGAATCTCCATAAACCAAGAAATCATCCATAAATACCTCCATAACATCTCCAATGAGCTCATCGAAGATAGCCATCATGCATCTCTGAAATGTAGTTGGCACGTTACAGGGTCCGAAAGGAAATCTGTGATAGGCAAAAGTACCAAACGGGCATGTAAAAGTGGTCTTCTCTTGATCATTTGGCACAATGGGAATCTGAAAATACCCGGACATCCTATCCATGAAATAGTAGTACTCATGACCCGCCAAGCGCTCCAGCATCGGATCAATAAAAGGAAGGGGAAAGTTATCCTTCCTTGTAGCATCGTTCAATCATCTGTAATCGATACAGACTCTCCATCCGTTAACTGTCCTTATAGGGATGAGCTATCCCGCTGCATTAGGAACGACGATGATGCCTCCCTTCTTCGGCACACAATAAACCGGACTCACCCATTTACTATTAGAGATGGGATAGATAATCCCATCATCCATGAGCTGATCACTTCCTTCATTACAAGCTCCATCATATTTGGATTTAGACGTCGTTGAGGTTGTCTAACCGGTTTCTGATCCTCCTCAAGGAAGATATGATGCATACAATAAAAAGGGTGAATCCCTTTGATATCTGTCACATGTCTATGAATCCCTTCTGATTCCAAGCTATAGCATGCACATGTCTCCGGAGCAAAGATAGGAGCTCATCCTTCTGAGGTAGAGTGAGGGTCGAGCTAATAATGACCGAAAGCTTGGAGTCGCCTTCCAGATAGGCATACTCCAGGTGTGAAGGCAGATCCTTCAACTCAAGTTCTGGAGCTTCTTCATATGATGTCCGAAGCCGAGTTTCAGGTGCAAAAGCAGTTTGTTGTATCTGGCTCTGAAAATCCATGGTCTCATATGTACTTATAGATGCTACCTGTTCATCCTGGACTGCTCCTGCATCAACAAACTGACAAGAAACAATACACTTCTCTAGTGAGTCTTCACTCACTAGGTTAGTAAAAACAGATGTAGAGAGTACAGTAACAGTTTCTTCAATAGCACACAGATCATCATAGTGGTGAGGAAATTGGATGATATTTTGAAGACGGGAGGTAGCATGATCTTTTCCTACCCTAAGAATTATTGTACCTCCAAGCACATCTATGACAGAACTAGCTGAATACAAGAATGGACGAACAAGAATCAAAGGCATATCGGCATGAGCATCAATTACGACAAAATCAGTAGGAAACTTGAATGGACCAACTTCAAGAAGGACGTTTTCTAAAATACCCCTAGGCACAGCAGAGGATTTATCAGCTAACCTTACGTTCATGCAAGTTGTTTTAAAATCAAGCATTCCTATATCAGAAGCTAAGTGATATGACATTACATTTATGCTAGCTCCTAAATCTGCTAAACCACGACCAACTCGAAAAGTACCAATGTGACAATGGAGAGTGAAAGAACCTGGATCACGGTGCTTTATGGGAAGCTTGTTAAGGACAATGGTAGATACCTCCTCATTCAGCTCCAAGTCCTCAAATAGCTTCGGGAAGTTCTCCTCCTCTTCCTCTGTGAGAGCTAAAAGCACTTGCATCTTGAGCTTATTGGTTGCCAGAAGCTTCATGAATTTAGCAAATTTTAGAACTGTCACAATCAACTCATTGATAAGCATGTCTATGTGAACCCTATTCAGCACCTTCAGAAATAGCTAGTATTGAGCATCATAGAGATCCTTATTAAGCCTAGCGGGATAAGGTGCCTTCGACTTGTAAGGATTAGCCCGATATTGAAGATGAGGGAATAACCGCTGTCTTTTCCTTCTCGGGCTACTTAACTTGCTCCTCTTCCTCCACGTCCTCTTCTTCTATGAAAGGGGGAGGAGGAATTAGAGTCGATACCTGCTTCATGGGAAGATCTGCCTACTTCTTCCCGCTTGTGGTTTCCACGGCTCCCACATCCTCATTACGATTTGGATTAGGGATAGTGGTGCTAGGTAGAGACCCAATACACTTTTCCTTAAGAAGATTTGTGATTCCTGCCACCTAATTCTCGAGCTTCTTGATAGAGGAGTCCGTATCTAATGATGTTAGATTTACCACATTTATCTTGCCACATTTGAGCGACATTCCCCTTGTCTGACACCAAATTGTGAGATTTTCGAGTGATTTTTATGGAAATTGTGTTTTATTCCCTGTTGGCCCTCTTTTGGGCCATTTGATGTCGTTTCGAGTTTTTTTTGTTGATATTTCAGGTTATCACGTTGTGGAGAACCTTTTCACGAGCTCGGCACTTCAAACGGGGATCAATTCGGAGTTCAAACGGAGTGGGAATCATCAAAGGAGCTGAAGATCATTTTCAGTGGAAAAAGTGCGCCAAAATTGGTGCTGCCAGACGCACTTTATTTTCACCGCTCTGAAAATTTTTCATCAACTTCGAAAAGTTCGCCTTTTTCATCGAAAAGTGTGCAGGCGCACTTTTTAAATGCCGCCGAGCGCACTTTTTGACAGGAGGAATTTCAGAGGGAAAAATAGGGTTTTCAAATAAAAAATAGACAACTCTTCATTCTTCATTCTGATTTTGACGAACCAGACACTCTCGGAGGAGGATTTTGAAGCTTTGAAGTGACGATTAAGCGAGGAGAAGCGAGGATTAACTGAGGAGTTTCGAAGATTCATCAGGATTAGGTTTTCTCGGAGTAAGATGTCTTCTTCTCGGGTTTTCTCCGGTTTTCTTCTCCATTGTTTCTATGATTTCTTCTGTAGTGATGTCGAGCTAAACTCTTAGGGTTGTTTAGATTAGATGAAGCATTAGTAAGGATTTTGTATTGATGATTTCGGGTTTCTAACCCATTTATGTTAATCAATGTTTATTCAGACTTAGATGAGTTTTCTCCTAAACCCTAATTTAAACATTTTGATCCTGACAACTTGATCAATCATTAGTTTCTAAGTTTATCTTTGATTTGCGGGTCTGACCATGAACGCATTTCATTCTAGAGTTTAGCAGGTCATGAGGTTCTCCAATAGCTTTACCATAGGATTGGAAGGACCTAATCTCTTTGCATGATTGTGTGACTTTCATCGTTCTTGTTCGTTCTTGATTGCTTGCAAGTTAGCTTGACCATAAGAGCTTGGAGGTTTGATAGAATATAATCTCTACGGCCTGACCATGGAGTAGAGATTACAAAAGGAAATGTCGAGTCATCTAGTCTGTTGAAACTGAGATTGCATTGCTTCATCCATCTTAACTGAACTAGCGTGGATTCGAGTCTGAACAACCGCCTTAGTCTATATTTCAAAACCCCAATCTGTTTTACTTGCTTTGTTTGATTTCAATTGCATTCTTAGTTAATTTCATTCACAACCAATTCCAAACCAAAAGACAAATCACCCGAATAGCTTATTCCACAACCGTTGAGTAATAAAAAAAGAGAGACCCTTGGGAAATAACGATCTCGCTAGAGCGATCTAGTGAGTAAAACTAGTGCGCGTTAATTTGCGCATTAAGTTTTTGGCGCCATTGCCGGGGAACTTTTCTTTTTCTATGAAAGGCATTGTGCGTTTAAGCTTTTCATTCTTTCTTATTATCATCTCTTACCTCCCACAGTTTTATATACTACTTGGTTTTTCTTGTTTTTGGTGTTTCAAGAAAGATTACAGGTACGGAAGAGAGAAGAGCGAGTTAGCGTATAGCTCACAAGGGCAGAATTTTCTACACTCATTTCGGCACTACTCATGTACCTCCTCCTGCAAAGACACCTAAGGCAAAGAAGACCCTTTTTGAATCCTCATCTACATCTTCACCTTCACTATCCACCATTGCTACTAGAGATCCTCCAATTCCACCTGAGGCAGAGGTTATGGCAGAAAGGACACCAAAAGACTATGGTCGTCCGACCATTGATGGGACGACCTCTTGTATTTGGATTCCTAACACGGGAACTAGGAATCTGCACATTCCCCCTCACATGATCAACATGATCTAGGCTAATGGGAACACGTTCTCTCGAGATATTAATGAGGACCCTAATGCTCATGTGAGGAATTTCATAAGGCTTGCTCACACCATCTCCAACAATGAAGCAGATCATAGTGCCGTCAAGCTTCAGCTATTCCCTTTCACTCTGAAGGGACAAGCAGAACAATGGCTGTATGATCATCTGGCGAATCATTTCACTACTTGGGATGCTCTAGCTACAACATTCCTTGAAGAGTTCTTCTCAACCTCTAGAACTGAGGGACTAAAGGCACAAATAGCAGCCTTTACAAGTGGTTCAGAGGAGAACTTTTATGAAGCCTGGCAGAGATTCCAAGGACTTCTCCGAGCTTGTCCTCACCATGGATGGGATGATTACACCAAGTTTAGTACTTTTCTCAGAGGATTAGATTATGAGAAGAGGAAGGATTTCTCCATGCAGTTGAATGTGGATCTGAATGATATGACCGTGGTTGCGGCTTTAGCTGCTTGCAAGAGCTTTGCCATGAAGATCAAATCTTTGATGCAAGCTAAGCCTTTGAAGGTGGATGACAAAAATCTGGGGTGAATGAAATTCTCTACTGATACCCAATACCCGATTTCTGTAGCTCCTGCACTGGTGGACAATGTGAGGAGTCAGTTGGAGTTGGAAAACTCAAACTTGGAGATGGAGGTGCAGAGGTTAAAGCATGAGTTGGGGAGGGCTCAGATAGCTCCCTCACCGGGTGTTCCAATTGCTCCACCACTAGGTTTCAAGATGCTTTCTAGAACCGCTCCTCCTTCTGCTTCTAAAGCAGAGAGTATCGCCGCAGTTTCAACCCCTTGCTCAAACTGTGGTGGTCCAGGTCATATAGTGGAGAGCTGTACTTGGATATTTGAGAATGTCCAGGACCAACAACAAGAGGAGATACATTATGTTTATGGTCAGAACCAAGGGAACTACCAAAACCAGAATAAATCCAGGAATTCCAATGGTTACTAGAATCAGAACTCCCAATGGCAGAACAGAGGGAATGAAGAGTTAATCCTAGCTTAATCGTCACTTCAAAGCTTCAAAATCCTCCTTCGATGATTCTCGCTCCGTTTGAACTCCGAATTGATCCCCGTTTGAAGTGCCGAGCTCGTGAAAAGGTTCTCCACAACGTGATAACATGAAATCTCAACAAAACAAAACTCTAAATGACATCGAATGGCCCAAAAGAGGGCCAACGGGGAATAAAATACAATTTTCATAAAAATCACTCGAAAACATCACAATTTGTTGTCAAACAAGGGGAATGTCGCTCAAATGTGGCGAGATAAATGCGGTAAATCTAATGTCATCACTTACCCTTGTACCAAATGTCGTTGTAACAAATAACTAAATCATGACATGGCCATTCAGTCCGAGTAAAGTACTAGTTCTCGAATATTCATGCTGAAAAACAAAGAGATAGAGAGTCCTCAAGTTATCATACCACAATGATGAATGCTGCTTACCTCCTTCTACTAAAACATTACTCATGTGCATGATAACCACGTGGAAGAGATGCAGAATCTATTGCATGATGCTTTTGGAGTTGTTAGTGAAGACTAGTTTGAGGGGGGTGTCAGTTCTGACATGATGAACGAGAATGAAGATGTTGGAGAACGAGCGTCTGGTTCAAATACTGAATTAACAGATCCTCAACATTCAAAGTTTGTTCGTCTCATGAAAGATAGGGAAAAATCACAACCCTAGATGCAAAATGTTCACCAAGCTGTCTTTTATAATAAGACTATATCAGATTAACTACATATACAAGATCAACGAGAAAGCAATGTCTAACTTACTCAAATTGTTGTGAGAAGCATTTGACTTCGCACTCATTCCAAAGTTTGTGTATCAAGAAAAAAACAATAAAAGCTTTGGGGTTGACGTAAGCTTATATGAAACTTGCAATATTTCCAAGAACTTCTCTACAACTGTCCTCATCACGGTTTCGAGCAGAGGCAGTTAGCTGAAATCTTTGCTCGAGGTCTTCGAGAAGAATCTGCCAAATGGGTCAATTCCCTAGCTGAAGGGGATTGCACTACACTTACACCTGAAGCTGCTCTTCTTCATTTCGCGAACTGTGCTTCCAAGTCGAGGAACTGGGAACGACAATCTGAAGGATCTAGAAGCAAGCTCGATCTCAAAGCAACTATCAAGGCAGAAGTAGAGAAGCATCTGAAGAAGTCTTCTATACCCATCAAGCCGCCGGCAGCCGCTGTCTACGTTACCGATTGCGAGTGGTGTGGAGCTTGTGCGCATAATGGAGGCCGATGCCAGAATTTTGGTAAAATAGAAGTCTGGTCTGTCGAAGAAGTCAATTTCGTTCAACAGGGCTTCAGCAACAATCAGAATGGTTATGCTGGCTACCGCAATTTCAGGCAACAGGGGAATTATCAAGACAGACCTCCCTACAATGTCGGTGCCAACCAGAACTAGAACAGCCGACCAGCTGGTCCAGCTCAGGATCAGAAGCCAAATCATTCGCCGGCAGGTGTCTACCAGCCACCACACCGCAATCCGGGTAGCTATGGAACTGCTCCTTGCAATCGCCAGAATCAATATCTGAACAATACCTACACAGGGCAGCAACATCAGAGGGAAAACAACGTCAGTGAACTGAATAATAAGCTTAGTCAGATCATCACTAGACTTGACGATCATGACAGTCAGTTCAAAGCCCAAGCTATTCTCAACCAAGAACAGATCGCATCCGGTCAAAGAATTGAGCAGGCTGTGAACCAGATTTCTAGCATGCTAGCATCTGGTCGACCATTTGGCCAACTTCCGAGCCAAACCGAGCCAAATCTGAGAAAGGAGCAAGCTAAGATGGTATCCATTCAAGAACCGTCATACTCATCTACTAATGCTTCTTCTATTTTATGCAGGACCAATGAAGCTCTAGAGAAGAAGGAAGCACCGAAGGAAGCGCCTAAGGAGTATGATCCTCCTCTTGCTCCGTACTACATGAAGCCTCCTTTCCCAAGAGCATTGCTACCGAACGTGAGGATCAAGACTGGCATGTGGGGAGGTAAAGAAGGATATCCTGCCGCTCGTAGCAAGAAGCCTTCATCGCCATATCCAGCTAAGTGTTCTGATCCTGGTTCTCTCACGCTTCCTCTAGTTATCAATGATGTTGAGATAGAACGTAGTTTGGTTGACCTAGACGCATCTGTCAATGTTATGCCTATAAGTTTATTTGAAAAATTGAACCTAGGAGAACTTGAACCAACTAGCATACAACTTGTCTTTGCTGATAGATCACTGAAAACTCCGAGAGGAGAGATAAAAGACGTCGTTACTAAATGTGCTCCCTTTACGTTCTTAGCTGACTATGTGATCATAGATACTAGTAAGGATGATTCTACCATTCTCAAAGGACGACCCTTCATGGCAGCAACTGGAATGCAAATTAACGTTCCAAATGGTTCCTTAACTTTGAGGGTTGGTAAGGACACGATAACGTTCCGCCTTAAGGATGGAATGAAATATACCCCTTTGAATGAAGAATCTCATTGCCTAGCTGTTGAAACCGTGGAGTTGACTCTGGTCAACTCCGTTACTGACATCTCTTCTAGTGTTCCTAGATCAATTGCTATTGCAGGTGTTGAACAGATTACCAAGCCGAATCCCAAATCTGCTGTTCAGAAGACGCCAAAGAAGAAGGAACTGAAAGCCTCTTCTTCACCGCCGAGCAAGGAACCTGGCAGGTCGCGGAGAAGAAATCATCAGAAGACGAAGACTCAAATGGTCTGGAGACTAGTTGTTCCACCATCTTCTACCTAGCCAGCTGCACCACCAATTCGTTCTGAGCTACCGGCGCCGGAACAAGTATTGAAGGAGAAGCCAAAAGTATCTCCTAAGGAAATACCGACGATCACCGATCCTGGTGATACGAAGCCGGAGGTTAAAGAGAAGACGAAGCTGATTGTTCTCATTCCTTCCACCGTCTTCCTTGTAGAGGATGATCCCTTGAAAGAACTTTTTGGTCCTTTCAAGATCACTGATCACCTTCCCGATGGACGTACCAAGCTCATACATGCTAATGGGAAGAAATATATGCTTGACGGAGATGCCCCGAAGCTCTACTTCATGAACTCTGATGCTAGCGTTAAGGAGATCCTGAGTTGGGATGTCTCCTAATACCGTCCAGGTATCGTCCAGCTCAAGGACGTTAATAAAAGAGCGCTTCGTGGGAGGCAACCCACGGTTGGAGTCAGTTTTTCATTTGTGTCAAACTTAGTGTTTTAGAGTCGATTCGGGGGAGCCAAAAGAGTCAGTTTGGATGATTTCTTATTTTTCATGTGTAGTCTGTGTGTCATCGTTTCAATCGCAAGTTGTTTGAGGTTGTTTCGATTTTTGTGGATTTAATTGTGATTTTCTGAAGTTTGCCAGGATTGCGAAAATATTTTCAATCGTACAGGTCAAAATTTTCGGTGAAAACTGACCCATTTTTTGGCGAAAACTCTTGAAAATCCCACTGTGTTTTCTGGTCGATTTTAACTAAACTTTTTGGTGAAAACTCTATGAGTTTTCGGTGAAAACTCCTTTGAAAACCGGCAGTCGTTTTTCACTTTTGTTTTTGGCAAAAAATTGCACACATTTTCGCCGAAAACTTGAGACAAAATCAAACAATTTTTCCCCCTATTTCCCGGTCTCTTTTCTCTCTCTCCCCTCACTTCTTCATTTTCAAAAGTAACCAAAACTCATCCCCCTATTTAAAACCCAGCCGCCGCCGCCACATTTTCACCGTCGCCATCCGTTTGCCGCAGCCATCGCCATAGCCGCCGCACCTCTCCCCTCCCTTTTCCGATCATTTGAGCCGTAGATCCGTCGAATTGGAGCTCTAGAGCTCCCGTTCAGCCAAAACCCAATTTTTTTGATTTTTCACCGATTTATCTCTCTCCGTTCATTTTCAGCACCCATGGCTTCAAGGTTAGTTGTAGAACTTTTCATTCCAAATCTTTTGACATGTTGAATGCTGAATTTCGTTAAGGTTGAATTTCGGTTGACTTTTCGGTTTACATCGATTTTCGTGCCGGCTGATTTCGTGTGAACTAGGTTAGCTGAATGTTTTGGACTGATCTAGCATGCTTAGGGAGAATTGTGCTGAATTATAATACCATTTGATCGTGTGTTGATATACTTAAGGATCGATTCTTTGCGGTGTTGACTTTTAAGAAATGTCGGGTTGACCATGAATTGTCTATGTTCTTTTGGCTGCCATGTGTGTTCAATCACGTTCATATTATTGTGCTTGCCATCTGAGTTATTAATTATACCGTCATTTCCGCTTTGAGCTAGTAACTGCCATGATTAGGCTTCAATGTGCTATGATGTTGACTTTTTGGAATGTCGATTTGACTTCTGATCCCTAACTATGTGAACATTCCAGCTAGACATATGCATGATTTGTGATTTATTGTGATTACCGGTTACTTACTTTGCTTACCCCACTCAGTTTCCTCATTTCTTTGTGAAATTGAGTTTTTCTACTAAATGTGGGGTGGGTTATTAGTTAACTAATCTGGTTTCGTTTCTGGCTATAGGAATGTCACTCATGAGCGCAGGACTAAGGCACGACTTGACACCGACTCTAGCTCCCGAGTCCCCGCTCCCGTCACACCCGCCGTCTAGGGCCCTCCACCAGCTTTCCCTGGCCGTGTCGGGCACCACGCCACTGTCGCCCGCCTACCGGTGTACTATTTCGAGCGGTACCAGCAGCTCGAGCATGTTCTTGGAGCTGATGTTCGCCCATTATCTATGGAGTCACTCTTCGAGCACGATGAGGACTGGCACCGGAATGTGCTCGACGTATTGATACCGACAGGACTGCTGGAACTGACCACCATAGCTGCTGACTTCCCAGACGTCGCTCTCCAGGAGTTTTGGGAGACATTCGATCTGGACGAGCACAAGAAGAGGCAGCATAAGAAGGTCGTCTCTTTCTATCTTGGCGGGGTGTACAAGGACTTCACCTATGATGAGTTTGCAGCTATCTCGGGATCCCCCGCGAGCACTACGAGGGACATCACTTCGGCTGGGAGAAAAACTCCGGCAGCGGAGACGAGTACGACGCGCTCTGGAGCCACATGACTGGAGTGCCTGATGCTCGAACCACGAAGCACAACTCAGTTAAGTCCCTCTCTCACCCTCTCTATCGATTCATTCATATGGTTTGGAGTAGATCACTACTGTTTGCTCCGGAGAAGGACCGCAACTATATCAGCTGAGAGGAGCTTCTCCTGCATCGTGCCATCTGGGAGACTTACCCTCTTCATCCCGGATGGGTGCTTGCACGCCTATTCCGCCAGAAGACTCAGAAGACGAAGCCACCTCGCTCACTCCTGGGAGGCAACTTCGTCGGGCGACTCATCATCTCCCTCGGTCTCAGCCATGAATATGGCCCGGACGTCCCACGACGCAGAGTGTACACCGTCGGTGGAGATTTAGCGATCGAGTACGCCCTTGAGCTGGACCTCAGTCCACAGGTGGCAGCACCTCCTCCTCTCCATCACGAGGCCGAGTCGGAGGAAGAAGATGATTCTGGGGAGCCACAACCCCAGTCAGAGCCGGTGTTTCATGATCATACACCCTGGCCACATCATAAGGCAGGGTATGAGTACCAGTCATCGCCGCGCATTCCAGAGCCATACCAGGCGCCTCACCCTCAACACCGACCGCATCTCGCGGATGTTGGAGAGCTGTACGAGCGACTCCAGGAGTGGCGCATCCAAGATACCGCCACTCAGGATGCAAACGGATTATTATGCAGCAGCACATGCTCCGCACTGACGAGAGGTATGAGGCACAACTGGCATGGCAGCGACAGATAGGCGACGCCCTCCACATTCCCCCTCCCGATGCACCTGACCAGCAGTGATCATGTTGTATTCCTTTTCTGGTCCTTTATTTTTATTTCTTCTTTTCGGATTTCGATCCAACTTTTTTTCTGTGTGGATCCGAGACACTTGTCCCTGTTTCCTTTTTATCTTTCATTTGTTTTTGTTTTGCAGGCAATCGATAGATTCCCTTTGCTTCGCTTTGGTAGATTGCCTCTGCTCCGAGGATCCATGCTCATCCCCTACGCCAACCATCTCGGTCCAGGTTCTTCTACTTCACTCTGAACTCTAGATTTAGTCCTGTGCGGACACAGTACGATTTAAGTGTGGGGTAGAATGCTAGAAAACGTTGCATGAACTTGATTGCCCTTGATTGTGTTTTTGTGTGCCTCGTGATTCCTTTCCAGTCTCTCTAGCATTAGAATGGCTCAGTTCTTGATTTTTTATGTTAATTTGTGGTTCAATCTTTCATAATGATTCTTAGACTGCTTAACCTAGAACTTGAGAACCAACGTGTATACTTTGATGCTAAATTGCCTGGTCAGAATAGATTTTTAAAATCACACTTGTAGTTTGTCGCCTTGATTGCATGAAAATGACCGAATCCGACTAGCAAACCAAATGTGAGCTTTTGATCCATTGCACGTAACTTGCAATTTCAATTCTTTTTGAGTGATTTTCTGTTTGCTTGAATGAGTTAGAATTTGCATGAGACCTACTCGAGACCACACGATGACACGAGTTCTAGAATGATAGGGGCACCTAGATTCAGCTACTAAGCCAGGTAGCCTACCAAACGATAAATCCATTAGGTTTAAACCCTTGAACTTGGCCTGTTCTTTCGGTTCGATATACATTACAGCCATTTCCCATTCTTTCATTCCCCGTTGATCCCTTGTGGTTGTAGTTCTAGATTGACCTACCGGAAGTCGGCTTGTGGTAACCTGCCTATAGCCATTAAATAGGTGGTCTTAGCTATTATGTTCAAACGTGTAAACCCCTCTAGCAACTAAAAGAAAGAAACGGCACAAAGAAAAAAAATTAGAAAAAAAAGACAAAGAAAAACATAAGAAATGTCGAAAAAGAAAAGCAGAAAAATCAGAAAAGTTTCAAGTTTTTAGTTCAATAAACATTCTTCTCCCTACAAATGGAAGAACGAAGCTAAAGAAAAGGTATAACGAAGCTAAACATTGCTTGAGGGTATCATAGGACGAGCGTTCAATATTCCACTCGTGTCTGGTTAGACGGTAGGAAGCCATAGGCTTGATTCGAGGGAAGTTAGTCGAAAGCTACACTGCACCAAAGCCATCATAATACATTCCCATCATCCATCTCATCATAAACACTTGTAGTGTAGAATTCGTTACAGTCCTAGCAGGGAAGTCCTTCTTGACTAGTTACTCGTGTTGTCACAGTGGTGGAGATGTGGTCAAATTGCAAACTTATGACAGAATTCAGTAACAGAAACTGATTGAGAGCAGAAACACGTCCTTAAACACAGAGAGTGAGAGTTCCCCGTTTAGGTCAAATTCGTGCATAATTGGTTGCTACTACTTGTCATGTGTAGTTTGTAGTGAGACCAGGTTGTTTGGTTGATCAGTATGCATGTTAGGTTTCTTGTTCTAGGAATTATCTGTTTAATAATTCATTGTGTTTGATTGAACTCCAATTTAATAAATCTTATCATTTGTGAACATGAGCGTTTCTATTCAGTTTGCTTGAGGACAAGCAAAAGCTTAAGTGTGGGGTATTTTGATGACACTGTATTTGACGTGATTATCAGCCTCATTTAAGCGACATTTCCTTGCTTAAGACATGGTTTTTAGGGTAGAATAACGAATATTCACTCAACTACTCTATCTCATGCCATTTGTGTTACCTTGGCCCGTTTCGGGTCTATTTGTTGGTTTTCTAGTGTTTTCATGTTAGCACAGGTTTTTTTCCGTCAAATAAAGTAGCCTAGGACTTGTCTAAGGCGTTGGAACCTCGAGGAATCGCACCAGAATCGATCCAAGGAGTCAATCAAGTCGAACCATATCCTGCTCCCATTTACAAAGAAGTTTTCAGCGAAAATCCCTTGGAGTTTTTGGTGAAAACTCATGAAGAAATTGGTAGAACTTTCAAGAAGGTGAATTCAGCCGAGCAGTCATCCCATTTACAAAGGAATTTTCGGCGAAAAATCCCTAGGTTTTCGGTGACAATTCTAGGCAAAATCCGGCGGTATTAGGGTTAAGTATAAATACTTAACCGGCGGCCCAATATCAAAAAGATCAGATAATACCAACGAATACCAAATACTTCAAGGATTCTCAAGAGCTCTGGAGTAGAGTTTAGAGTTCGAAGAGCCAGGAAGAGATCGTGACGCCATCCCTTTCATCTCCAAGACTCGGAGCTAGGATTGTAGATTACCGGAGATCGAAGTTCTGCCGGAGTCGTCTTAATTAGGTTTTTCAGATCCTTTTCTGTTCTTCCTCTATTCAAGATGAACTCTATCTTTGTCTTTGATTCTTTTGTGAAAAACATGAGTAGCTAAACTCGTAGAGCTTAGACTAGATGAACCCTAAGTGACCTAGGGCTTTAAAGCGGTCACGGATTGGCGGTGATTAGATTCAAAGTTCAATCAGTTTCTCTTTCATGTTTGATTTGTTCTTCATTGTTCATGTTTCTGGTCTGGACTGCTCACCTAGATTAGATTCTTGTTAAGCTAAGGATAGAAGCGAACGATCGCCTTACTTTAAAACATCAAATCGAACAATTAACCTAATCATTGGAGTGTGCCTTTCGTAGGAACCAGTTAGGGTTAATCCACTGCAAGAGTAACTCATAAATCGTTAGTAATTGCACCAGTTAGTTAAGTCGTTGGGAGAGGTGACCGTACCGGGTAGCTAATTAATCTTGGTAGCTAGATCGGATAGAGCCAACGCTCGCCAGTCTTAAACCTAAGGGTAAGGAGTTATGGTGGTGTCTTAGAATTGATTGAACGAGAATCGAAATCCGCTGATCTGTTGATTGCCAATGCTCTGGTGAACGAAGGGGGATTCAGAGTCTAAGCTTGTCTGTCTTCTTTGCTTAATCAACCAATCTTTCAGTCTGTTTTCAGTTTTATTTTTTGAATTTTCGTGCATTTCTTAGAATTAGAAGTCGTGGAACTCACACCACGCACAAAGTGTTAAACCTGAGTAATTTGCCTCTATATTTGAGTAGTCAATCATTAGAAGACCTGTGGAATACGATCTGCTTAGCTTTTTAGCTTTGTAGTATTTGATCACTGTTTTACAGCATCATCAGTGAGCTTGAGGTTGCTCAAATCATCATCAATCTCCTGAGCTAGCCATCGGGCTCGTTGGTTCATTCCTTCAGGGCTGTCCTCTCGGCGCTCATCTCGTCCTCTCTCGGCTTGAAGCCTGGCTTGGGTTTCTTGGACGGCGGCTAGGTTAGCTCCAAGACTCTGAAGGTGGCCTTCCATGTTGGCTAATCTCTCGTCTGCCATGGTTAGTACTAGCAAACGAAAGCAATTTTCTACCCCCTCTTCTTAGAAATAAACTTACAATGAAAGAAAATAACGTGGCAATTACTTTCTTTTCTTTTTCTTAACCTCAATTTTTGTTGATGGTATGATGGCCACCAATTTTCTTGCCTTACAACTTGAAACTGAAAACAAGAATTGAAATAGAAGGGAATTTTTGAAACTATTTTCTAAAAAACAGTAAAGGATATGAATCCAGGTAAACCTGGAGACTAGGATAGATTATAGTCCGTGAGCTGAACCGTGCTCTGATACCAACTGATGTGAACCACTGCAACCATGGGCAGACGACCCTTGAACACCGTAAGTTGATTATCGTGCAATGAGGTAGAACCGTCAGGAACCGGGGATGAAGAGGACTTTGACCCGCTAGCTATATAACAGCTAGGAACCAGAAGTATCAAGTCGTAGACGCCACGCCAAGAGATGTATGCTCTTGATGATAAGTCGATCCTTCAGTATCGCAACATGCAAATACAATAAGGGTTTCAAGAACAAAGTTCTATCAAAGGGGGGTTGTTTATTTTATCAAAGTTGTGTTTACAAAGGGTGGCCGGCGGCCTCTATATATAGGTGAGGGAACAAGCTCTCCTCCCTAAACACTACTTCCTAAATAAGAATAAAATAAAGAGTCTTATTTCTAAAAGAATCCTAAAACCCCTAAATAATCCTACTAAAAAGGAAAAACAATTAAATAGTCTTTAAAAACCGAAAATCCAACTCAAATAGGACTAAAACTCTAAAACCCTAATCTGGCGTTTTAGGGTTTCTAGTCCGGGTGGGACTAGGACTCGACGATCCGCCGGTCTCGGGTCGGGCCTTTGCTCGGCTCCGGGCCTCTTCTTCTTCAAACGGAGGGCCTTCGTCGGGCCTTGGGGCCTGATGCTCTGGGCTGGTCCAGGGGCTAGGGGCTTGCCAAAAGGCTCGGGCCACATGGTGGCTAGCCTCATAAATTAGGCCCGATCAGCCCGGCTCTCCGTCTAGGGCTCAGGGCGGGGCCGGTTTGGGGACTTCTTCATTTCTTCACGGGGCTTCCTCTCCTAGCTTCGGGCATCTCCTTAGGTAGCTCCATATGTGGCTCTCATGGACTAGAGTCGGGCCAGACGTGGTGCCTTAGAACCAGGGGCTCTTATTCTTCTCAGGACTTGGCTCCAGGTCAGTCTTGGGTGGCCATCCCTTCTTGTTCAGGTACTCTTGAGCCCTCCAGGAATGCCTCCAGAGGGTCTCTGGAGTGTACCTCATCTTTAGGGCCCTTGGAGATTAGGCCAGGATCCGACTGAGGCTTGTCCTCAGCCTTAGGGTTTCTACACTCGGCCAACAGCATGGCCTGGAGTGGTATTTCTTCCTTCTGAGTCTTCCTACCTACAGGAGGAGGCCTTAGTCTATATTTCATCTCATACCTTGTCTTGAGGGCATGTAGGTGGCCTGCTCTTGGTTCTACATGCTTCTTGTAAGGCCCTAGGGTTCTGCCTCGGACAGGTGACCTTGGTGGAGTGTAGGAGTACCTACGGGTACTAGGGCAGCCGGGCTGGGTCATATCACAACGGCGTTGCATTTGTAGGAGAAATGAAGGAGGAGCCACGTAGGGAAGTGCTCATACACGATCCGGGTCCATACATGCAATCCAACCGAGTTAAGGACTCCCATCCGGGCCAGAAATACTTGCTGCCATATCCAGAAGACCGCGGGCCTAAGTCCTTCTAGGACTAGGACACGAGGGGAGTGCCTAATCCGAGTCAGAATCCCTGTCCAGCCAGCCCAAGACTTGCCCGACCGCTACAGATGCTGCCCGAATTAGGGCTTGCCCGGATTTAGCTGGTTTTGCCTATTTAAGATTATTTCTTCGGTTCCAAGACACTATTATCCTATTTTATGTTTCCTTTCTAGTTTTCCTTTTTAAGTTGGCTTGTTAAGGCATTTTAAATGTCCTAATTAGTATTTAGATTATTTTAATTCTAGTTTAGGAAGGAGCTAATAGGGAGAAGAGCTTGTTCTCTCCCTATATAATAAGGCCGCTGGCCACCCCTTATACTTATAACTTTTATGAATCAATAAACCCCTTCAGAACTTTGTTCTAAACCCCTTGGAGTATGTGCTTGTGCATTGCTTAAGGATTGGCTTATCATCAAGAGCATCCATCTCTTGGCGTGGCGCCCTCTACTTGATACTTTTGGTTCCTAGCTCCTTTATATCTAGTGGGTCGAAGTCCTTTTCCATCCGGTTCTATAGGTTCTTCACGAGTGCTAGGAGATCAGGTTGTGGTGTTTAAGGGTCGTCTACCCACGGTTGCAGCGGTTCCTTGACCGGCATCCAGGATAAGGGTGGCCTAACTGACATCCTTGCTTGCTTGGCTGTTGGTGGGGGCCTAAGTCTGTATTTGGTCACATACCTTGGCTTCAAGCATCGTTGGAGAGCTTTGCTTGGCCTTAAACGCTTTTTGTAAGGCCCTAGGGTTCTTCCCTTGACTGGTGACCCTGTTGGGGTGTAGGAATACCTGTTGGCATTGGGGCAGCTGTGGAGGATCACATCACTATAAGATTAGTCCAAGAGATTGTTGATGATGTGAACAATTTCTAGCTTACAATTCCCAAGTTTGCTGGCAAGACCGATGCCTACGAGTACATGGATTGGGAGAGAAGTATGGAAGACTTCCTAGAGTGCCACAACTATTTGGAGAAGAAAAAGGTAATCGTGGCTACCTTTGAATTTACTGATTATGCTGCTCTTTGGTGGAGTCAGTTGAAGAGACAGGTTCAAAGAGATGAGGAGGTGCCCATAGAATCATGAAGAGACCTCAAGAAGAAGATGAGGAAGAGGTTTGTCCCGGCTGCCTACGTCTGACACTTGCATACCTCACTTCAAACCATGAAGCAAGGTACCATGTTGGTGGAGCATTACACCAAGGAGATAATGATGCTAGTCACAAGGTGATGTGATCCTGGCCACCAAGACCGACGTGGCCACGACTCCACGGGCACCAGGCTCGAAGCCCCCCATGTTAACATGGGATGGTGGAACAGGTGACAAGAGCGAGAGAGGATTTCCCTTGAAATCCCCCATACTCGGAGCCCCAACATCAAGCCCCAATGTTGATGCCGAGCATGCCCTAGCACTGATGCCAGGTCGAGAGTACCCCAACCCCAAGCGTACACCAGCACCACCCCCGGAGCCTAGGAGAGCCCAAGCCCCAGAGCTAGAAGATGTACCTGGGAGGATGCTGATCCTCAGCCAAGAACCAAGGCTAGCTCCTACCCCAGCCAGAGTCATGCTAATGACCCGCTAGGAGCTGATGCTGACAATGAGCCCCGACCCGGACCCCGGACCGAGCCTAGCACCAAGTCTAGGCCCCATGCCAACCCCCACGGGCCCCGTGAGCAAAGACCTACCTGAAGACATCCCTACAGTACTCTTGGAAGAAGGCTGAGAGCAGAACTCAAAAGGCCTGGACAGATTTGAAGAAGGCCCCAAGCTAAGCCTACCACAGGCATGGGACCCATGCCAACGCCCGTCAAAGGAGCACTTTTGGCCCAGAAAACAATTGGCTCGTGCCTTTGGGGAAATTCCAGTTGCTATGGATAGCTTGAAGCCCCAGGAGCACTCTCCAACAAACGGAGCTGAATTTGGAGAAGAACTGAAGGAGATAGAGCTCGGCCAAGTCCTAGCAAAGCATGAGTGGAGCATCAAGGAGTGGAGCTCGGATGCTGATCCGAGGAAGTCAAAGGAAGGAGCTACGATCAGGCCACCTCCTGAGCCTGATCCAACGAGGGATATCTGACCATTCATGATATGGGAAATGAAGAGAAGAAGCCAAATACTTCCAAACAAGAAATCATAATCAAGTTAGGATTTCCCGGTTTTGGACAGATTCTTAGTCTGATGAAGATTGACGGATTTGGGCTACTTGGAGATAGAATTTGGGCTGAAGCCCAACATGAAAGTTAAAGCCCATGACGTCTACTAGTTATCTGCCAAAGGGCTTAATTGTCCGAATTTATTTAGTATTTATTTGGTTGATTCTTCCAGAACCCGTTTAGCTGTTTTTTAGGATTTTTCCAGCTTTTCCTTTTTAGAGTTATTGTTTAGGAAGGAGTATTTTCCTTGGGGAATAAGGCTACGAATTTAGCCTCCTTCTTAGACAATATTAGGATTAGGTTAAGTCCTTTTTAGTAGTTTAATTCGGACTCTTTTTTATTTCTTTATTATTTTATAGTTAGTTTCTAAGGAGGAATAGGAGAGCTTGTTCCCTACTCCTCCCCTATATATAGAGGCCGCCGACTTCTCTTTTAGAACAACCCCCTTTGATTAATACAAATATATTTCAGAACTTATGTTCTTTTCCCTTCGAGTTAATGTGAGGAGCATTGCTTAAGGTTGGGTTATCATCAAGAGCACACATCTCTTGAAGTGGCGCCCTCGACTTGATACTTCTGGTTCCTAGCTCGTTTATAGCTAGTGGGTCAAAGTCCTCTTCCATCGCCGGTTATGACGGTTTTCTCTCGTTGCTAGGATCATCAGCTTGTGGTGTTTAAGGGTTGTCTATCCACGGTTGCAGCGGTTCACATCACAAGGCTAGACCTAAAGGAGGAATAAGAGGCCAGAATAGCCAGGTTTGTAGGAGGCCTACAACTGGACATCATGCACCAAGTCAACATACTCAACTATATTGACTATGAAGACTTGAAAGCCTTGGCCATCCGAGTAGAAAGGGAGATGAGGAGAGGCTATGTGAGGAGGCCAAACCCTCCTGCCAGCAGCCAATGGAGAGGGAGCTCCAGTGCCAGAAATCCCCCATGGAAGCCAGGCTAGCCCCAAAGAATCAGGCCCCCAGCAAACCCTAACCCTAAAGATTTGGCACCACAGGTAACACTTACTCAGTCTACTCCTAATGTTCAGAATTCCAACCCACGTCCTAGTGGAATTGTGTGCTTTAAATGTCAAGGAAGAGGCCATGTGTCAAGATACTGCCCCAACCAAAGGACCATGGTGATGAGAGAATGAGAGATCGAGACGGATGATGAAAAGGATGAGAAGATGGAGGAAGAACAAGAAGTTGATTCGGAGGAAGGAGAAGAAGTGAAGCCAGAAGGGCTAGAGAAGTTCTCTGGCATGTTTTATCGTGCCCTAGCACCAGAGCCAAGAAAGCTGCCCAGCCCCAGAACCGGCGCTCAGCACAGCCTCGGTGCTAGGACTCTGCCCAGCCCCGGCGCCAGCACTATGCCCCGAACCTCTACCCAGCCACGATGCCAAGGCTTGGGCCAACCCCGACCCGCATTGGAACGCCGAATTACAAGCCGGCATTTAATGGGAGGCTGTATCCCATCGATTATTAAGGGCGGCACCGATCGAGGAGGATGAAAACATGGAGCTGATGAAGAAGGAGGTGTGCAGACCAAAGGAGACGGAGAACGTGACTTCGCGATTGATGAAATATTCTCACATATGTCCTCCCCAAGTCTAGACATCCTTGTGGATAGCTTTTCCGAAGAGGATGACATGGACACCGACGGTCAGAGCTCAGAAGAACCTGAACCTTAGTCCTTCACCGATTCTAGTGACACTTCAGGTCCCAGAGATGATGTTGAGTCTTCCCCGGACATGGACACCCAAGTCACTGAAGTTTGGAGAGGCTTGTTGAGTGCACAACGGGAGCCCATGATGGATTCGAGGATGAATCCAAGGCAAGAAGAGGGGGATGATGTGATCCTCCACAACTGCCCTAATGCCAACACGTATTCCTACACCCCACCAGGGTCACCAATTAAGGGCCAAACCCTATAGCCATACAAGAAACTTCTACGGCCAAGGAAAGCTCACAACCGAGCCCTCCAGCCCTTTATGAGGCCAAGATATGTGACCAAGTATAGGCTCAGGCCTCCAACAGCAGCTAGGCAAGCAAGGATGAGCGTAAGGCCACGCCAGGCCCTGATGCTAGCCAAAGCCCAGGTCCAGGCCTCGAGCCAAGCCTAGGGCCAAACACAAGCCCAAACCGAGGTCCTCAACTAGGCCCTAACCTAAATCCCACGAACCCTAGAAGCAAAGAGGAGCTCTGGGACCCTCTAGAGGCATTTCTGGAGCAACACCGAAGGAAGAAAGAGAACCTAAGCTCCGCCACGAGCCCCGAGCGAGGCCTAGTACCTGAATTAGGCCCATGCCAAATGCCATGAGTCCTAGACCAGAACCAACCATTGGAGATCCTCTAAGAACATTTCTGAAGACCTGGCAGGAGCAAAAAGCCAAAAGTCTAGCCAAAAATAAAGAAGGCCAAGTCTTGGTGCAGCCACGGGTGCTGGGCCCGGCGCCGAGCGCCACAGAGGAGCGCTCTGGGCCGAGCCAACAAATGGCTCGGGCCTTTTGGGAATTTCCAACGGCCCTGGATACTCTGAAGACCCAAGATCAATTTCCAATAGACGGCACTGCATTTGGCATAGAAATGAAGGAGGATCCACGTAGGGAAGTGCTCATACACGATCCGGGTCCTTACATGCAATCCCACCGAGCCAAAGATTCCCATCCAGACCAGGAATATCTGCTGCCACAGCCAGAAGAGCGCATTTCTAAGTCCCTTTAGGACTGAGACACGAGGGGAACGCCTAATCCGAGTCAGAATTCCTGCCAGCCAGCCCAAGACCTACCCGATCCGCCACGGATACTGCCTGGATTAGGGTTTGCCCCCATCTTGTCGGTTTTACCTATTTAGGCTTATTACTTCGGTTCTAATACTTCTTTTGTCTTGTTTTGTTTTTCCTTTCTAGTATTTGATAAGTAGGATTATTTTAAGTATTTTGAGAGTCCTAATTAGTATTTAGATTATTTTAAATTCTAGATTAGGAAGTAGTTAATAAGGAGCAGAGCTTGTTCCCTCCCTATATAATGAGGCCGCCGGCCACCCTTTGTATTCAGACTTTAATCAATCAATAAACCGCCTTCAGAACTTTGTTCTAAACCCTTCGAGTATTTGCTTGATGCATTACTAAAGGTTAGGCTTATCATCAATAGCATCCATCTCTTGGTGTGGCGCCCTTGACTTGATACTTGTGGTTCCTAGCTCCTTTATAGCTAGTGGGTCAAAGTCCTCTCTCCGCCCCGGTTCCATAGGTTCTACACGAGTGCTAGGAGATCAGCTTGTGGTTTTTAAGGGTTGTCTGCCCACGGTTGCAGTGGTTCACATCAGGTCTCCTGTGTATCTGACCGGGTTAGACGTTCCTTTATGTGTCTAATTATTATTAAGGGTTATATGCATGCTAGGATAGAGGCCTACAACCCTAGGGTCGTATGTGAATTGTTGTTATTGATATATATACATGAATCTGTTATTGTACTCATTCTACTTACTTGATATTATACCTGATTTGATATTCGTGTTCTCTTGTGATCTGATTGTGATAACAGTTCACCTAGATTGATGATTCTAGAGGAATAATCTGGAACTGCTTGATCACGTAGTTAGAGCCCCTATGCTGGAGACTATATTTGTTATGTTGTGTTGTAGAAATCCATATATGGTCAATTCTGCTAGAGTAGGTCATTAGGACAGCTGAACCTATTGACTGAACGGTTTGGAGGCTCTTAGCACGGAGAGCTTTCTGTTTACGAGGTGCCCGTTTGGATACTGCATATTCTGCCCGGGATTCTACCAGCATAGATGAGTCGGGATCCCAATTAAAATATGAACAAATGATTTAGGTTTATAGGGTGACCTTACGTGATACATGTTGTCGTACTTGTTACGTGACTTGCTTGCACCTTAGTATGACCCAGGGCTCAAGGCCCTCACTTAGTGATTAGCACTGACCCTTATTTTTCTCCCAGACCATCACTAGTCTGTGCAGGTGTACACTTGATTCTACAAGAGAAGCATGTCACTAAGAAGAGCTATTTGGGTTGGCGAGCGTGGCAATGAGGCTTGATGTGTCTTGATCCTCGTCCTCTGATTTTGGGTTTTGCACGTTTTGAGATACACTATCTTGTCATATGTATATGTCATAGCTAGTATGATATTGTGTATATTTATGTCCTGTAGCTTGGTTTTGTAAACTGTGATGTCAGTATGATAAAGTATCTGAGAAACGCTTGTTAGTCTCTAAGGAGAAAGTGAAATACTTGTTAGAGTTCATGGAGCATGTGACTCCTCCTCTATTTTGTGTTCATGAGGAACTTCTGTTTGAATCATGTATAAACGAAGATATATGTTTTTCATAACATTACGAGTTGTCTTATAACTCTTAGAAATATTTACTTGAGTTACGACGAAAAATCAGTTTCTTGTGGTACTTGTGCAATGTAGCACCCTTGTTACTGTTCCGCTGTATTTGATTGTGTTCCTTCTGGTTGGGGTGTTACAAGTGCCTTCAACATTGATACTTCTGGTTCCTAGCTCCTTTATAGCTAGTTGGTCAAAGTCCGTTATCCATCCCGGTTCCATATGTTTAGCACGTTGCTAGGAGGATCAACTTGCAGTGGTTAGGGTCATCTGCCCACGGTTGCGGTGGTTCACATAAACTCTTTAGCCAAGAGCACCTTGGCGAATGCCTGTCTCAGAGCAATTTGACATTCACCGACTTGGTGGGACGGCAAAAATAGTGATGACACTCGATTTGACGTGATTATCAGCCTCATTTAAGCGACATTTCTTTGCTTAAGACATTGTTTTTAGGGTAGAATAACGAATATTCAATCAATTGCCCTATCTCGTGCCATTTGTGTTACCTTGGCCCGTTTCGAGTCTATTTGAGGGTTTTCTAGTGTTTTTGTGTTAGCACAGGTTTTTGCCGTCAAATAGCGTAGCCATGGACGTGTCTAAGGCGTAGGAACCTCGAGGAATCAAACCGGAATCGATGAAAGGAGTCAATCAAGTCAAACCAAAATCTGCCATTCACACTTACAGTTTCGGCGAAACCAGGCCCCCAGATTCGGCGAAACCAGCAGTTCAAATCAGCCAGTGCCAAGTGAAGAATGCTTTCGGCAAAAATACTCAACTGCTCGGACCGAAAATATTGAACAGCCGGCGGAGCCCTTGAACTTAAAGGAATTTTCGGCGAAAATAATACACTGGTCCAAATACAATACAATACACAATTCATAATTCGAAAAACACAACTTTTCGAGATCAGAATCCTCTGAAGTTCTGGAGCGAAGAGTTGGAGTTCGAAGAGCCGAATAGAGATCGTGACGCCATCCCTTCCTTCTCGGAGAACCGGAGCTAGGAGTGTAACTTACCGAAGATCGGAGTTTGTCAGAGTCATCTGAATTAGGTTTTTCAGATCCTTTTTTGTTCTTCCTTGTGATGATGAACTCTTTCCTTGTCTTTGTGTCTTTTGTAATGATCATGAGTAGCTAAACTCGTTAGAGCTTAGACTAGATGAACCCTAAGTGACCCAGGGCTTTAAAGCGGTCACGGATCGGCGGTGATTAGATTCGAAATTCAATCAGTTTTTTTTCATGTTTGATTCGTTCTTCATTGTTCATGTTTCTTGTCTGGATTGATCACCTAGATTAGATTCTGGTTAAGCTAAGGATAGAAGCGAACGCTCGCCTTACTTTAGAACATCGAATTAAACAATTAACCATATAATTGGAGTGTGCCTTTCGTAGGAACCGGTTAGGGTTAATTCACTGCAAGAGTAACTCATTAATCACTAGTAATCTCACCAATTAATTAAGTCGTTGCGAGAGGCGACCGTACCCGGGCGGCTAGTTAATCTTGGTAGTTAGAACGGATAGAGCGAACGTTCGCCGATCTTAAACCTAAGGGTAAGGAGTTATGGTGGTGTCTAAGTAATTGATTGAATGAGAATCGAAATCCGCTGATCTGTTGATTGCCAATGCTCTGGGGAACGAAGGGGGATTCAAAGTCTAAGTTTGTCTGTCATTCTTGTTTCCAAACCCTAATTCTCAATCTGCTTTAGTTTAATCTTTTTAATTTTTCTGCATTCCTTAGAATTAGAAGTCGTGGAACTCACACCACGCACAACGTGTTTTTCCTTGAGTAATTTGTTAGTTCTGAAGTAGCCAATCAATTGAAGGCCCGTGGAATACGATCTATCCTAGCTCTTGAGCTTGATAGTTATTTGATTGAACCTGTTGAGCACAACGATGGTTCATCAAATTGGTGCCATTGCCGGGGACTTCTTTTGATTGTTGAAAGAAGATCTGGCAATTTATTCTTCTATTTTCCATCTTTCATTTTTCCATCCACTTCGATTTTACACTGGTTTTGTTTGTCTTTGTTATCTGTAGGTTTACAGGTGTGTGCCTCACCGTCCTTGGACTCGCTCTCAGACCGAACAGGCTAAGATTGCAGGGAATCCAGGCAGTTCTGCTACACCTCTACGATCACAGATTCTGAAGGAAGGCAGATCCAATCCATTCATCACTCCGATCAAGATCGAGGAACCGAAGGAGAGTTCCTCATCTCCGTCTTCACCGCACTCTTCATCCGCTTCATACACCGAGTCACTTTCACCCCCTCCATCTCCCACCATGACCGATAGATTACCACGAAACGGCGATCAACCGCCGCCACCCCCACCTGCACAGAAGAGTCTAGCAGACTATAACAAGCCCCGCACGACTAGCGTTCGATCTGCCATTGCCGTTCCGCGCATTGAAGGAGATCCTGACTATGAGATCAAGATTTCATTCTTGACCATGATCTCTAGGGATTTACAGTTTGAAGGCAGACCCCTAGACAATCCGTGCACTGATCTTGCAGACTTCCTTGATCTCTGCAATACTTTTAAAAACGAAAACCTCGACAAAAACACTCTTTGTCTGAGGGCTTTCCCGTTCTCTTTGAAAGGCGCTGCTAAGAGGTGGCTTACTGGCAAACCACCTGGCTACTACACTAACTGGGATACTCTGGCTCAGGACTTTGTTGAAGAATACTTCCCTCCGGCCAGAACAACCGCCATCAAGGATAGCATCGCCAGATTCTCCCAGAAAGAAGGAGAAAGTTTATATGATACTTGGAATCGATTCCAAGAACTTTTTACACCTGCCCTCATCATGGATTCGAGCAGAGGAAGTTAGCTGAAATCTTCTCTCGAGGACTTCGAGAAGAATCTGCCAAGTGGGTCAATTCTCTAGCTGAAGGGGATTGCACTACACTCACTCCTGAAGCTGCTCTTCTGCACTTCGCAAACTGTGCCTCCAAGTCAAGGAACTGGGAGCGACAATATGAAGGATCGAGGAGCAAGCTAGATTTCGAAGCAGCTATCAAGGCAGAGGTAGAGAAGCATTTGAAGAAGTCTACCACACCAATCAAGCCACCGGCAGCTTCTGTCTATGTTGCCGATTGCGAGTGGTGTGGAGCTTGCTCACATAACGGAGGCCGTTGTCAGAATTTTGGTAAGGCAGAAGTCTGGTCTGCCGAAGAGGTAAATTTGATCCAACAAGGCTTCGTTAATAATCAGAATGGTTATGCCGGTTATCGTGACTTCAGACAGCAAGGGAACTATCACGACAGACCTCCCTATAATGCTGGCGGCGCCAATCATAACCAGAACCAGAATAACCGCCCGACTGGTCAAGTTCAGGATCAGAAGCCTAACCATCCGCTGGCAGGTGTCTACCAGTCGCCGCATCGCAATCCGGGTAATTATGGAACTGCTCCTGGCAATCACCAGAATCAATATCTTAACAATACCTATCCAGGACAACAGCATCAAAGAGATAATAATGTCAGTGACCTGGATAAGAAGCTCAGCCAGATCATCACAAGACTCGATGATCATGACAGTCAGTTCAAGGCTCAAGCTCTTCTTAATCAAGAACAAATAGCATCTGGACAACGGATTGAGCAAGTCGTGAACAACATCTCGAGCATGCTAGCATCTGGTCGACCATTTGGCCAGCTTCCAAGCAAGAAAGAGCCAAACCCGAGAAAAGAACAGGCTAAAATGGTAACTGCTCGAAAACTTCCAAACTTAATTGCTGATGCCTTTTCTGTTTTACGCAGGATCGCTGAAACTCCGAAAAAGAGGAAGAAGAGGAACAGAAACCAGCGCCTAAGGATGATCCTCCTCTTGCACCATACGTCGTGAAGCCTCCTTTTCCTAGAGCACTGCTGCCAAACGCAAGGATCGAGACTGGCATGAAGGGGAACAAGGAAGGATACCCTGACATTCGTATTAAGAAACCTGTCTCTCCATATCCAGCTAAGTTATCTGATCCTGGTTCTTTTACCTTGCCTTTGGTCATCAATGATGTTGAAATTGAACGTTGCTTAGTTGATCTAGGAGCATCTGTTAATGTCATGCCTGTGAGTCTATATGAAAAGTTAAACCTAGGGGAACTTGAACCGCCCAGTATGCAACTCGTCTTTGCTGATAGATCACTTAAAACCCCTAAGGGAGAAATTAAAGACGTTGTCACCAAATGTGGTCCGTTCACGTTCTTAGCTGATTATGTGATTATGGATACTAGTACAGATGACGCTACTATTCTCATAGGTCGACCTTTCATGGCTACTACTGGAATGAATATTAACGTTCCTAATGGTTCTTTGACTTTAAGAGTTGGTAAAGAAACGAAAACGTTCCGTCTTAAAGACGGCATGAAATATGACTCTAGGAATGAAGAATCTCACTGCTTAGCTGTTGAAACTGTGGGGTTGACTCCGGTCAACTCCGTTACTAATGCTTCTTCCAGTGTCTCTGGATCAGTTGTTGCTACAGGCATTAAACAGGTCACTACGAAAAAAACAGAAATTTCGGTTCAGAAGCCGCTTAAGAAGAAGAAGAAGGAACTGCAAGCTCTTCTAAACCACCGAGCAGACCTCGAGGAAAGAACAAGAAGACGAAGACCCAAATGGTCTGGAGACCAAAAATTCCACCGTCTTCCACCGAGCCAGCTGCACCACCAACACGTTCCGAGAAACCGGCGCCGGGACAAGTATGGAGGGAGAAGCCGAAAGCATCTCCTAAGGAGGTACTAACGATCACCGATCCTGGTGATAACAAGCCGAAGAAGAAAGAAAAAGAGAAACCGACAGTCCTCATTCCTTCCATCGTCACACTAAAGAAGGATGACCTCTCTAGAGAGCTGTTCGGACCATTCAAGTTCGTTGATCATCTTCCCGACGGACGTACCAAGCTTTTGCATGCGAACGGGAAGAAATTCACGTATACCGGAGAAGTCCCGAAGCTGTACTTCATGAACTCCGACGCGAGCGGGAAGGAGAATCTAAGTTGGGATGTCTCGTAATACCATCCAGGTATCGTCCAGCTCAAGGACGTTAATAAAAGAGCGCTTCGTGGGAGGCAACCCACGGCTGGAGTCAGTTTTGTTTTGTCTCAACCTTGGTATTTTAGAGTCGGTTCGGGAGAGCCAAAAGTGTCAATTTTTTTGATTTATTATTTTTCGTGTAGAGTCTGCATGTCATAGAGCCAGTTGCAAGTTGATTGAGGTCGTTCCGATTTTTGTGGATTTAACTGTGATTTTCTGAAGTTGGTCGGATTTGCGAAAATATTTTAAACCCGAACAGTTCAAAATTTTCGGCGAAGCCACTACCATTTTCGGCGAAACTGATTCTTGATTTTCGAACTCATTCTTCCTGTTTCCTATTTTCGGTTCAAAAATTTTCTGATTTCGGCGAAACCATCCCAACTAAAATTTTTGGCGAAACCGAGCTTCCATTTTCGGCGAAACCGCCTATTCAAATCGGTCAGTCCATTTTAACTAGTAGTTTCGGCGAAACCACCCCCTACTTTCACCGAAACTGATTTGCAAAATCACTTAATTTATCCATTAAAAATCTGGTCCACTTCCTCTCTCCTTCTCTTATTTTCGCTTAGCCTACCCGAAACCCCCCTCTCCTTTTGAAATCGCCGAACGCCCCACTTTCAACACCCGCCACCGCTGCCGTTTCACTCGCCGCCGCCGTCGCCGACCGCCGCTGCACCTCTCCCCTCCTCATTTCGATCCCAACAAGCCCTAGAACGTTCGAATCGGAGCTTTGCAGCTCCAGTTCTCCGAAACCCCAGTTTTCAAGTTTTTCACCGATTCCTCTCACCTCGTTAATTTTTAGCAATCATGACTTCAAGGTAAGTTGTATAACTTTTCAATACGAATCTTTTGACATATGGTTTGCTGAATTTCGTCGAGGTTGACTTTCGGTTGACTTTTCGGTTTGCCTCGTTTTGCGTGCCGACTGTTTCGTGTGAACTAGGATTAATTGAACTTATAGAACTGTTCTAGGATTCTTAGGGAGTTCCGTGCTTAATTTCCATATCATTTGGTCATGTGTTGCTATGCATACGATTGATTCTTTGTTATGTTGACTTGTGAGATATGTCGGTTTGACGTTCACTTGTTGTTGATCGTTTGGCTGTCATAAGTGTTCATTCTTGTTCATATTATCGTGCCGCCATTTGAAATCATATGATGCCGTCAATTTCCAAGTTGTGATAGTCTTGCCATGATTAGGGTTCAATGTGACTTAATGTTGACTTTATAAATGTCGGTTTGACTTTTTGAACTCTGATTGCGTTCCCTGATTATAGCTGTTCTTAGGACATGTGTTCTATTGTCTATGATTACCGGTTACCTTACTCTGCTTACCCCACTTAGTTTCCCTCATTTCTTTGTGAAATTGAGTTTTTCTACTAAGTGTGGGGTAGGATCTTAGTTGACTAATCTGATTTCATTCTGGTTTAGGAACACCTTTGAGCGCAGGACTAAGGCGCGACTCGATAGCGCCTCGAGCTCAGGAGCTGCCACTCCTGTCACACCCGCCATTCTGGGTCCTCCACCTGCACTCCCTCGCCATGCTGGATACCATCCCACCATCGCCCGTCTACCGGACTTCTACTTTGAGAACTTCCAGAAGATCGAACACATCCGTGGAGCTGACGTGCGTCCTTTATCCATGGAGTCACTTCAGGAGCATGACGAGGATTCCTACCGGAACGGGCATGACGCCCTGGCACCGGCCGATCTCCTAGAGCTGACCACCATAGCCGCCGAGTTCCCAGACATTGCTCTCCAGGAGTTCTGGGCGACATTTGACTTGGACGAGCATAAGAGGAGACGGGGCCAGAAGGTGATCACCTTCTTTCTTGGTGGGGTGTACAGGCAGCTCACCTACGATGAGTTTGCCGCTCATCTGGGCATCCCCTACGAGCACTATCACGATCACCACCTCGGCTGGGGCGATGATGATGACGACGAGGAGTTACACGCCCTCTGGAGCCACATGACAGGCGTGCCTGGCGATCGCCTCGGGAAGAGCAACTCAGTTAAGTCTCTCTCTCACCCGCTCTATAAGTTTATTCATATGGTTTGGCGGAGGTCACTTTTATATGTCAGAGACAAGGATCGCCACCATATCCTTAAGGAGGAGCTCGTGCTTCACCGAGCCATCCGAGAGAGCTACCCTCTCCACCCCGGCTGGGTGCTAGCTCACATCTTCAGCCAGCGGACCAAGAGGAAGAAGCTACCATGCAAACTCTTGGGAGGCAACTTCATAGAACTCGACCTCAGTCCCCATGTAGCAGCAGATCCTCCACTCCAACCTGCGGTCGAGTCGGAGGACGAAGATGATGCTGAGGAGCAGCAGCCGCAGCCGCCGCCTGAGTTTCAAGATTATATACCCTCGCCACACCATCAGGCAAGGTACATCCACCAGTCACCGCCGCGCATTCCAGATCCATTTCCGGCGCATACTCACCAGCCGCAACACCACCCCGCGGACATTGGTGAGCTGTACGAGCGACTGCAGGAGTGGCGCATCACCGACAACGCCACTCAAGAGACGAGATGGACTATTATGCAGCAACATATGCGCCGCGCCGACAGGCGATATGAGGCACAGCTGGCGTGGCAACGCCAGCTCGGCGAATTTCTCCACTTTCCACCTCCCGGTTCACCGGACAAGCAGTGATCGGGTTGTATTCCTTTTCTGGTATCTTCTTTTTATTTATTCTTTTCAGATTTCGGTCCAACTTTTTTCTGTGTGGATCCGGGACACTTGTCCCGGTTTCCTTTTTATGTTTTATTTGTTTTTGTTTTGTAGGCAGTTGGGAGATTCCCTTTGCTTCGCTTGGGTAGATTCCCTCCGCTCCGAGGACCCGTGCTCATCCCCTACACCAATCATCTCGGTCCAGGTTCTTCCATTCCACTTTGAACTCTAGAATTAGTCCTGTGAGGACACAGTCCGATTTAAGTGTAGGGTAGGATGCTAGAGAACCTTGCATGAACTTGATTGCCCTTGATTGTGTTTTGTGTGCCTCGTGATTCCATTCCAGTCTCTCTAGCATTAGAATGGCTCAGTTCTTGATTTTTGATGTTAAGTTGTTGTTCAAACTTTCATAATGATGCTTAGACTGCTTAACCTAGAACTTGAGAACCAACTTGTATGCTTTGATGCTAAATTGCCTGGTCAGAAAGAAATTTTAAAAATCACACTTGTAGTTTGTAGCCTTGATTGCATGAAAATGACCGAATCCGTCTAGCAAACCAACTGTGAGCTTTTGATCCATTGCACGTAACTTGCAATTTAAATTCTTTCTGAGTGGTTTTCTGTTTACTTGAATGAGTTAGAATTTGCATGAGACCTACTCGAGACCACACGATAACACGAGTTCTAGAAGGATAGGGGCACCTAGATTCAGCTACTAAGCCAGATAGCCTACCAAACGATAAATCCACTAGGTCTAGACCCTTGAGCTTGGCCTGTTCTTTTGGTTTGATAATACATTGCAGCCATTTCCCATTTCTTTCACTCCCCGTTGATCCCCTGTGGTTGTAGTTCTAGATTGACCTACCGGAAGTCGGTTTGTGGTAACCTGCCTATAGCCATTAAACAGGTGGCCTTAGCTAATATGTCCAGATGTGTAAATCCCTCTAGCAACTAAAAGAAAAATCGGCACAAAAAGAAAAAAAATATAGAAAGTAAGAAAAGAAGCAAGCTTCAGAAAAAAGAGAGAAGCAGAAAAATCAGAAAAATACGAAAAAGTTCAAAGTGTAGTTCAATAAAACGTTCTTCTCCCTATAAATGGAAGAACGAAGTCGTAAGAAAAGTTGAAAAGAAAAATGTGTATGCAAAAGAAAAAGAATAAGTGCTAGGTTGCTTGAGGGTATCATAGGACGAGCGTTCATTATTCCACCCGTGTTTGGTTAGACGGTAGGAAGCCATAGATTAGATTCGAGGGAAGTTAGTCGAAAGCTACACCGCACAAAGCCATCATCATTCATTCCCATCATCCATCTCATTATAAACCCGAGTAGTGTAGATTTCATTACGGTCCTACCAGGGAAGTCCTTCTTGACTAGATACTCGTGTTGTCACAGTGGTGGAGATGTGGTCGAAATGCAAACCTATGACAGAATTCGGTAATAGAAAATGATCGAGAGCAGAAACACGTCCTTAAACACAGAGAGTGAGAGTTCCCATTGTACTAAATACATCCTGTGTGAGAAGTCTGGTCGGTCAGGTCAAATTCGTGCATGATTGATTGCTAATTACTTGTCGTGTGCAGTTTATTAGTGAGACCAGGTAGTTTGGCTGATCAGTATGCATGTTAGGTTTCTTGTTCTAGGATCGATCTGTCTAATAATTCATTGTGTTTGATTGAGCTCCAATTTAATCGATCTTATCATTTATGAACATGAGCGTTTCTATTCAGTTTGCTTGAGGACAAGCAAAAGCTTAAGTGTGGGGTATTTCATGACACTCGATTTGACGTGATTATCAGCCTCATTTAAGCGACATTTCTTTGCTTAAGACATTGTTTTTAGGGTAGAATAACGAATATTCAATCGATTGCCCTATCTCGTGCCATTTGTGTTACCTTGGCCCGTTTCGGGTCTATTTGATGGTTTTCTAGTGTTTTTATGTTAGCACAGGTTTTAACCATCAAATAGCGTAGCCATGGACGTGTCTAAGGCGTAGGAACCTCGAGGAATCAAACCGGAATCGATCAAAGGAGTCAATCAAGTCAAACCGAAAATCTGCCATTCACACTTACAGTTTCGGCGAAACCAGGCCCCCAGATTCGGCGAAATCAGCAGTTCAAATCAGCCAGTGCCAAGTGAAGAATGCTTTCGGCGAAAATACTCAACTGCTCGGACCGAAAATATTGAACAGCCGGCGGAGCCCTTGAACTTAAAGGAATTTTCACCGAAATTCTTAAGGAATTTTCGGCGAAAATAATACACTGGTCCGACTAATTTAGGGTTAAGTATTTATACTTAACCCGGCGGCCCAAATACAATACACAATTCATAATTCGAAAAACACAACTTTTCGAGATCAGAATCCTCTGAAGTTCTAGAGCGAAGAGTTGGAGTTCGAAGAGCCGGATAGAGATCGTGACGCCATCCCTTCCTTCTCGGAGAACCGGAGCTAGGAGTGTAACTTACCGAAGATCGGAGTTTGTCAGAGTCGTCTGAATTAGGTTTTTCAGATCCTTTTCTGTTCTTCCTTGTGATGATGAACTCTTTCCTTGTCTTTGTGTCTTTTGTAATGATCATGAGTAGCTAAACTCGTTAGAGCTTAGACTAGATGAACCCTAAGTGACCCAGGGCTTTAAAGCGGTCACGGATCGGCGGTGATTAGATTCGAAATTCAATCAGTTCTTTTTCATGTTTGATTCGTTCTTCATTGTTCATGTTTCTTGTCTGGATTGATCACCTAGATTAGATTCTGGTTAAGCTAAGGATAGGAGCGAACGCTCGCCTTACTTTAGAACATCAAATTAAACAATTAACCTTATAATTGGAGTGTGCCTTTCGTAGGAATCGGTTAGGGTTAATTCACTGCAAGAGTAACTCATTAATCACTAGTAATCTCACCAATTAATTAAGTCGTTGCGAGAGGCGACCGTACCCGGGCGGCTAGTTAATCTTGGTAGTTAGAACGGATAGAGCGAACGTTCGCCGGTCTTAAACCTAAGGGTAAGGAGTTATGGTGGTGTCTTAGTAATTGTTTGAATGAGAATCGAAATCCGCTGATCTGTTGATTGCCAATGCTCTGGGAACGAAGGGGGATTCAAAGTCTAAGTTCGTCTGTCATTCTTGTTTCCAAACCCTAATTATCAATCTGCTTTAGTTTAATCTTTTTAATTTTTCTGCATTCCTTAGAATTAGAAGTCGTGGAACTCACACCACGCACAACGTGTTTTTCCTTGAGTAATTTGTTAGTTCTGAAGTAGCCAATCAATTGAAGGCCCGTGGAATACGATCTATCCTAGCTCTCGAGCTTGATAGTTATTTGATTGAACCTGCTCAGCACAACGACGGTTCATCAAATAGACAAAGCATCTCCTCGGAGATGACCATCTCTTGCTGGGGAGTACCTCAAGGCACCCCCTTGCGTAGTTTTCTCTCGTACATAATGCCTAGATGATGGTCGTCAGACTATCGTTCTATTTATGTAATGCCGCTACCTGTTTAGCCAAATATTGAGTGGTGATGGGATGTTCAACGGAAGACGACTCTATGTGTGCTCGCGGGTCTCTCACCGGGGTTTGCTGGTTGTCTCCAGGAGGCACGAAGGGTTTCTTTTGGGTGGTCCGCCGTCTTCCCTCCTCTTCCTAGATGGTCTCAGTATGCGCCTAGTTCTCATTTTCAATTTTGTTGTCCTCCAATATGAGGGGAATGTTTCCCAACATCAGCTGTCTGCTGGAAGTTCGCTTAGCGTTGTTGCTCATTTCGTTGGTCTCGGGAGTGCGCTGGTCGGTTCTCCCGCTATCCCCCAATATTTCTTGTCTTACTCATTGGTGTTTTCTCCATGAATATTTTTCGCCAAGTAATTGAGAAGTATGACGCTTAGCCCCATTTCTGGCGCGCCAATTGTTCTGCCCACGAGAGTTGGGGTGTACAATGAGGTTCAACCTTGAGAGTTGAGGGATGAAGAGCTGTTTTCCTTGTTCCTGTGCACCAATGGTCGTCTGGAGCGTACCTCTCAAGCATACTAGCCGGAGCCTATAGCTTAAAGTGTGTCTTCTGCATGGATGTTGTGTGTCCTCCTTGTGGGGGTTGATCCCATATTTATACTCTTCGGTGGCTGAGTCTGTTTGGGAGTCCCTTCTCTTGTGGGAGTCGTACTCCGTGTCTGAGGTGAAACCCTATGCGACTAGGGTTTTTGTCTTTTTATGGTGGGCCTCAGAGTCTGTGCGGCCCAAGTATCTATATGGAACCCTAGGCGGCTGCTGGTCCTGGGTTCAGTCAAGCTGTTCCTATATGTCGATATGTACATCGGCGCTGGGGACCTAACAACTTGACTTGGGCCCATCGGTTAGTTGTATATGGTATTTCATTCTCTGAACATAGAGTTCATTCACCAAAATAATCTAAATAACAATATTATTTTGAAGTGTTGTATCATGTATGGTACCTGGAATTGTCACCCATTCTTATGTCGATAACTATGTTCTTTCAAAACTAATAAAATATTGCGAGATATAGTAAGTATGGGATTGGTATGGTAGTGTGACTGAACCCTAAAAATCGTCTACATATTTATGGTGTAATTATTACCACATTATAAGCATACATAACCTAACTTTCTATGTGATGAGCTCTAAAACAGTGATCAAATACTACCAAGCTAGAAGGAAGATAGCTCGTATTCCACAGTCTCTTCTTCTTGTCTACTCTCTGACGGAGTTATGAGCCATGGTCCAAGCACCTGGTACTCCGGTGATGTGGCTCCAGAGCACATCATAGTCTGGGCCTTTACCCGAGTTGTCCTCCCAACCGTGATGGTAGTCTCAGTAGTGCTCTGGCGGGATGCCGAGATGGTCTGCAAACTCATCGTAGGTGAAGTCTCTATGCACCCCACCGAGGTAGAAGGAAATGACCTTCTTGTGCTGCCTCTTCTTGTGCTCGTCAAGCTCAAAGGTAGCCCGAATTCCCGGAGAGTGAGGTAGGGAAAGCCATCAGCAATGGTGGATAGCTCCAGAAGACCTGCAGCTGCCAGGGAGTCGTGGATGTTCGTGTGCCACTCCTCATCATGCTCGAGGATGGACTCTAGAGAGAGTGGTCGCACGTCAGCTATTTGGGTGTGTTGGACTCTCTGGTAGCGCTAAAAGTAATGCTCGATAGGTGGCCAATGGTGGAGTGGATCCTGAGGCGGTCTGGGAATGCTGAAAGAGGACCATGGATGGCGGGAGTGACTGGAGCAGGTACTCTAAAGCTCTGGGTCACTTAGGGTTCATCTAATCTAAAGCTCTACGAGTTTAGCTACTCATAACGATAACAGAAGAATCAAAGACGACAAAGAAGATCATCATACAAAGGAAGAACAGATAAGAACTAAAAAAACCTAATTCTGACGATTTCAGTGAAGCTTCAATCTCCTAGATCTTCAACTCCTAGCTCCGAGCTTTCCGAGGAGGCTCTTAACTCTATCTAATCCTCTCGAAGTCGTGGCTAATCAGCCAAAATTCGCCCCCCTCAAATCTAGCCTTGAAAGGTCTATATATAGCCCCAGAAACCCTTTACAAGTTGGAAAAGGCTGAAAATTAGGGTTTCTGCAGTGGTTTTCGAAGAAGTTTTCGGCGAAAACTTTGGAATTTTTCGCCGAAAAACTTTAGTTAAAAGCCTCCTGGGCAGAATTCCAACTTGTTTCGATGATTCCCGCTCTGTTTGAACTCCGATTTGGTCCCTGTTTGAAGCGTTGGACTCGTGAGAGAGTCCTGTATAATGTGGTTACCTAGGGGCTCAACATAAAAGCTCAAAAAAGGGTAAAAATAGCCAAGAAATGGACAATGTGCGCACTAGGAGTCTAAAATTACATAATAAACACATTTTCACCAAATACTCATCAAAATGGCATCAAAGGGGCATGAAATGTCGCTTAAATGGGGCTGAAAATCACGTCAAATAAAGTGTCATCAAATACCCCACACTTAAGCTTTTGCTTGTCCTCAAGCAAACTGAAGTAGAACACACTCAAATTCACAAATGACACGAGATTAAACTGAGATTCAATTCTAATGATTTGGTTTAGACTGTTCCACGTAGAAACTTAACCTACACATGCAAGAACATCAACCAAACAAATTTTGATCTCACTAATTTCTGCACACTTCCAGTAGTAGTTTTAACAAAACAAGTTTCTTGGCAAAACAATTAATCATAATTAACCTACTACGATAACACCAATTCTAATAAAAAAGACTTTAAGCTCTAGACATGATGTGGACGAGGAGGCAGGAAAAGTGACGTGGCTATTGACTCGACTTCATCCGCCTTACATGTTCTAGCTAGGACCGATTTAAACAACATATTATTTCAAGTTTTAACTTCTTCCTTCAATTTATTTACTGTATACTAGGGCTCGATACCAAACACTTCACTTAGGTGTTGGACCTACCTAGCTCACAGTATTTGTGCCTACGCTAGTGCTCAACCCGAACACTTCACTTAGGTGTCGGACTTGCCTAGCTTTACTTTCAGCACTTAAATCACTTAAAAATTAAACTGAACATTGAACTTTTCTGATTTACAACTCAAGCACTTGATTTAATCAATTTAGCCATTTGATCCTAGCTAGTTATAACTTTATACATTAGATTTCGAATTGGATTTCTGCCTAATCTCAAGCCACAATCACAGGTGATCCAATATGGAGTGAAAAACATGGGAGAAGCTAGCTTTTATCATCTTAGAATGGTGTTATCGAGCTTTGTTATTAACAAGTCAATTAATTCAAATAATTCAAGTTTCCACTAACGAAGTGATTTATTATCTGTTCTGACCTATACTCATTTAATATCAGTGCCGACACGCTGGTTACAGGTTCTAAGTGGAACAGTCTAGACGTTATTGTGAAAAATTGAAGTCAATTTAACATCAAAAGTCAAGAATTGAGCAATTTTATGTTAGAGAAATTTAAAATTGAGCCACAGAATCACAGAAAATCCAGCAAGATCATGCATAATCCTAGCATCCTACCCCACACTTTAACCGTTGTGTGTCCTCAAAAAACAAAACTAGAGTAGAGAGGTACGAAGAACCTGTGACGAGATGGTCGGTGTAGGGGATGAACACGGAGCGTCCTGAGGAGAGCGGAGTAGCTACCCAAGTTCCTACAAAACAAAAACAACAAAAATATCAAAAGGATACTGGGACAAGTGTCCCGGATCCACACAGAATAAAAGTCGAACAAAGACGGTTAAGGGAAATTTTGAAAAGTTTTTGACTCTGGTTTTTGAAAAGTTTAAAAAAATTCTGACACCCTTAAAGTTATCGCCGAAAACATTTGAAGTTTTCAGCGAAAACTACTTTGAAAAAACCCACTGGAAAAACAGACTCGAACAAACTAAAGTTCTCGCCAAAAACTTTAGAAGTTTTCGGCGAAAACTACTTTAAAAACTCACTAACAGAAGGCTTGACTAAACTTTTCGCCGAAAACCTTGAAAGTTTTTGACGAAAACTTTTGACCTGTCAGACACAGATTAAAACTGACGAAAATTAAAAGAAAAACTGACACTTTGGCTCCCCGAAAACTAACTTAAATGACGAAAAGACTGACTCAATAATTGAAAATGGACTCCAGCCATGGGTTGCCTCCCATGAAGCGCTCTCTTTTAACGTCCTTGAGCCGGACGATACCTGTTAGGGACCCCAACTCAGAAGCTCCTTGAAGTCAATCATCTTCTTCAAAGCCAGCGGTTGAGTGCCATGTAGCACTCCAGAAGGGTGATGCAGCCAGTAGTGCTCTAGTAGATCACGGTTCTGTTTGGATGACCAGTTCTTCTCAAATTCTCCTACTGGAGGAGGAAAGAGGTAGTACGGCGTGGCATGGTCAATGAGCTCCATCTTCTCCACCTGATGATAATCCAGAGGTCTCTCGGGATCGAGTATGTAAACCTATAGATCCATGACCTTGTTGCTTTCCACGTGCTCGTCTCTGGCTTGATCTACAGGTTGGCTCGGCGGAAGGGTAGGTGAGGATATCTCCTCAATCTCTATGTGCTCCTCTTCAGCTTCAACTTCAGGATGGATCGACTCTTTGTCTTCATCAACCACTTCTGCTAGGTATTCTTCATCAGATGCTTATAGCTCGCAATAGTCATGGATGAGATTGTCATGTTATTCTTCGTACGGCTCTTGTGAATCTTCTTCCATTAGTGGATTTGGTTCCTCAAGCTCGACATCCACCGCGTTACGAGCTTGTAGCTTCGAAATGAGATCATCCAAGGTGGATTCTACTCTTGTCGTCTGTTGTCGATGCTGATGAGCTGATATATACATCTCTGGGTGATTTTATTGGTGGTGTGTAGCTTCTGACTCTTCTTCGAACAGTTCTTGAGCATCTTCTTCCGTTAATTGGTTTGGTTGCTCGAGCTCAAAGTCCACCGCATTAGGAGTTTGTAGCATTGAAGAGATCTTATCAAAGAGGGAGTTAAATCTCGCCGTCTGTTGTTGTTGTTGATTTAGCATCTCTTGGTAATTGTGGTGGTGGTGCGTAGCTTCTGACTCTTGCCAGGACGGCAAGGGTGAAGGTTCCTCATACCAACTTGTCATAGGTGACTGTTCCAATGCATACCATCCTGGGTTATCCTCAATATATGGTGCTTCATTGATGTACCGCTCTTGGTACTGGTCATTCCACATGTAATCCTACATCTCCAAACTCAAGAGCACTACCCAGGTAAATCATGGAAATATGGAGGAAAAAATAAATGGTAAGGCGGAAAGGTAGAAGAATAAAATGCCAACTCTACTTTCAAACAATTAGAAGAGTCCCCGGCAACGGCGCCAAATTGATGAACGCGTTTTCACGCGCGTGTAGTGAAATAACTAATCTACCAAGGTAGACTAGATCGTATTCTACTCGAGGTCTCTTCTTCTTGTCTACTCAAATATGTTGGCAAATTACTCAGGTTTAAACACGTTGTGCGTGGTGTGAGTTCCACGACTTCTAATCTAATAAACAAGAAAAATAAAAGACAGAAAGATTAAAAAGGATGACTAACAGGAAGATAGACGAGCTTAGACTTCGAATTCCCCTTAGATAACCAAGGCAACGACAATCACAAGACCAGCGGTTTTCAATTCTCATTCAATCGCTTTCTATACACCACCATAACTCCTGACCCTTAGGTTTAAGACTGGCGAACGTTCACTCTATCCGATCTAACTACCAAGATTAATTAGCCGCCCGAGTACGGTCGCTTCTTGCGACGACAAAACTAACTGGTGTAATTACTAATGATTTATGAGTTACTCTTGAAGCGGATTAACCCTAAATGGTTCCTACGAAATGCACACTCCATTGATTAGGTTAATTGGTTGAATTGATGTTCTAAATCGAGGCGAACGTTCGCTACTATCCTCACCTTAACAAGAATCTAAACTAGGTGATCAAGGAAGATAAATTTATGCGCCAAAGCAAGGAAGCTGTCTGGTGACTAACCCTAACTTGCACAAACCTAATCTAGGCGAACAACCAGAAGAGAAACACAAGAACAACGAAACTAATCTAGGCATCAACTAGACGAGAAAGGCAGTAAAACAATTAAGCACAAAACAACCATGCAAGAGAAAACTGAATGAACTTTGAATCTAATCACCGCCGATCCGTGACCGCTTTAAAGCCCTGGGTCACTTAGGGTTCATCTAATCTAAAGCTCTACGATTTTAGCTACTCATAATGATAACAGAAGAATCAAAAACAATAAAAAAGATCATCATACAAAGGAAGAACATATAAGAACTGAAAAACCTAATTCTGACGACTTCGTCGAAGCTTCAATCTCCTGGATCTTCAACTCCTAGCTCCGAGCTCTCCGAGGAGGCTCTCAACTCTATCTAATCCTCTCTAAGTCGTGGCTAATTAGCCAACATTCGTCCCCCTCAAATCTGGCCTTGAAAGGTCTATATATAGCCCCAGAAACCCTTTACAAGTTGGAAAAGGCTGAAAATTAGTGTTTCTGCCGTGGTTTTCAAAGAAGTTTTCGCTGAAAACTTTAGTTAAAAGCCTCCTGGGCAGAATTCCAACTTGTTTTGATGATTCCCGCTCCGATTTGGTCCCCGTTTGAAGCGCTGGACTCGTGAGAGAGTCCTCTATAATGTGGTATCCTGGGGGCTCAACATAAAAGCTCACAAAAAGGGTAAAAATAGCCAAGAAATGGACAATGTACGCACTAGGAGCCTAAAATTACATAATAAACACATATTCAACAAATACTCATCAAAATGGCATCAAAGGGGCATGAAATGTCGCTTAAATGGGCCTGAAAATCACGTCAAATCAAGTGTCATCAACAACCGGTGTAAAATCGAAGTGGATGGAAATATGAAAGATGGAAAGTAGAAGAATAAAATGTCAGTTCTTCTTTCAAACAATTAAAAGAATTTCTCGGCAACGACGCCAATTTGATTAGCTGTAAAACAGTGATCAAATACTACCAAGCTAGAAGCAAGATAGATCGTATTCCACAGGTCTCTTCTTGTTGTCTACTCAAATATGAAGGCAATTTATTTAGGTTTAAACACGTTGTGCGTGGTGTGAGTTCCACGACTTCTAGACTAAGATGCAGGAAAATTAAAATGAAATTAAAAGACATGTTGAAAGATTGGTTGACTTAACAAAGACGGCAGACAAGCTTAGACTTTGAATCCCCCTTAGATCGCCAGAACATTGGCAATCAACAGACCAGCGGTTTTCAATTCTCGTTCAATCAATTCTAAGACACTGCCATAACTCCTTACCCTTAGGTTTAAGACTGGCGAACGTTCGCTCTATCCGATCTAGCTACCAAGATTAATTAGTCGTCCGAGTACGGCCGCTTCTTGCAATGACAAAACTAACTGGTGGAATTACTAACGATTTATGAGTTACTCTTGAAGCGGATTAACCCTAATTGGTTCCTACGAAAGGCACACTCCAATGAATAGGTTAATTGTTGATTTGGTGTTTTAAAGTGAGGCGAACGTTTGCTACTATCCTCAGCTTAACAGGAATCTAATCTATTTGATCAAGCTAGAAGAAAAACATAAACAACGAAGAACAAACCAAACATGCAAGAGAAACTGATTGAATTTCGAATCTAATTACCACCAATTCGTGACCGCTTTAAAGCCCTGGGTCACTTAGGGTTGTTCTAGTCTAAGCTCTACGAGTTTAGCTACTCATGTTCATAACAGCAGAAACAAAGACAGAAACATAGTTCATCATGAAAAGGAAGAACAGATGGAAGCTGTAAAACCTAGTTAAGACGATTCTGGCAAAGCTCCGCTCTCTAGTATTCTTCACTCCTAGCTCCGAGTCTCAGAGATGAAAAGATGGTGTCACGATCTCTTCTTGGCTCTTTTAAATCTCAAAACTCTCTTCTCTCGAACTTCTTAGGTCTAGAAATTATGATGTGTTGTGTCCCCCCCCCTCTTTTTGAGCCGCCGGTTTATATTTATACTTAACCCTTTCCCAGCCGGATTAGGTTTAAAGTTTTCGGCGAAAACTTCAGGACTTTTCGCCGAAAACTTCTTTGAAAAGGTTGGCACCGGTCGACTGTTCTCCTGTGATGTTTTGATCGAGAGTTTTCGGCGTAAACATTGTCTTCTCGCCGAAAACGTCTCCTTCTAAGCTCTGACGGTTTCTTCTTGGATTTTCGCCGAAATACTTAGGTCTTTTCGGTGAAATCTTCTTTGTAAAGCTGGACAGGATTTGTGTTGACTTGATTGACTCCCTGGATCGATCCCGGTGCAATTTCTCAAGGTTCCAGCACTTTAAACATGTCCTAGGTTACATTAGTTGACGGCAAAAACCTGTGATTATCACAAAGACACTAGAAAACCATCAAATGGACCCGAGACGGGCCAAAGTAACCAAAATGGCACGAGATAGAGCAGTTGAGTGAATATCCGTTATTATGCCCTAAAAACCAAGTCTTAAGCACGAAAATGTCGCTTAAATGGGGCTGAAAATCATGTCAAATCGAGTGTCATCACTATGAAAGAAATTCTTGACCAAACTAGTTGGGAATCTTTGCCAACTAGTTCGACCAGTAAACCTGTGAACTCGTCGAAATGAGAAAGATGCGTGTATGTGGGCTAGTTCGCGCAGTTGTAAGTTGTTCATACTATTTATAATTACTTTTGACCCAATATTATTTTTAGGTAAAACATTATTTAAATAATATTAATATTGTGAAATCCTTAGTTTTATTGCCAAATATTATTTTCACTATCCAACGGAGTACAATATCATTACTTTCCTTATGTCTTTGTATTTTTTTGGAAATTTACTTAATATTTATCCTTGAATATCTAGTAAATAATATTGAAAAACTTTTCATCTTTTTAAATTTTATTAATTTTCCAATTTTATCTGTTGAAAATTTGGTATAAACAACCAATGTCAATATGTTATATTTAAATAATATGGTAATAAGTGTTAGTCATAATTACATATTCTATTCATTACAGAAATAGAAAAATATTCAAATTAATTTCCTTATCTTATATTTGATTTTTATGGAAATTTCTTTATAATTTTTTTATATATTCAATAAAGAATTTTTTCCTAAATAATTATGTTCTTCTTATCTACATATTTCACTTATATATGTATATAAAAAGATATATAATATATATATATATATATATATATAATATATATATATATATATATATTATATATAATAATTACATACATGTCTTGGATTATTTCAACCATTCAAGTACTTATTCCATACAAATTCATAGGAAAAGTAAGTATAAATCTCATTTGTGAAAAATAATGTTGTAAGCTATCATGTCACTTTATGGTTTTCTTATATATTTCAATATCAATATGTTATATTTAAATAATATGGTAATAAGTGTTAGTCATATTCTATTCATTACAGAAATAGAAAAATATTCAAATTAATTTCCTTATCTTATATTATATTTTTATGGAAATTTCTTTATAATTTTTTTTTATATATTCAATAAAGAATTTTTTCCTAAACAATTATGTTCTTCTTATCTACATATTTCACTTTATATATGTAATACAGAAGAATATATATACATATATATATACATTGTCCTGGATTATTTCAACCATTCAAGTACTTATTCCATACAAATTCATAGGAAAAGTAAGTATAAATCTCATTTGTGAAAAATAATGTTGTAAGCTATCATGTCACTTTCTGGTTTTCTTATATATTTCAATATCTTAACAATGATAGAATGCATATTTTGCTAGATTTATGTGTTGTCTCATTGATACTGAACACAATTTACTTTCATAATTTGAATTTTAGAGCTAGATAATCACAGTGTTATAAAATATATAAGAAATTTTATAGTTATTGTTGATATAATCAAAAAAATAAATTGTATAAACAAATACTCATATCCTTATCTTTTTATTGTGGACAGGAACATGCAAAAAATCATGATTCAAAGGGATACTCTAATGATTTTACTACTATCTTGGTTTCTGGTGTTTGGACATAATTTGATTATAGGTTTCAAATTACCAATTGAAGAAGATAAAATATTAGAAACACAACTGAAATATTTGAACAAACCTGTTGTTACAACTATTCAGGTAAGATTATATATATGTATGACCTATAAGTCTTTTACGATTCAAATTAAACACTTATCTCTTTAATTTTATTTGAAATGTTTTTCAATATATTTATTTTTCCTCAGTAGAAACTTTATCAGATCTAGTAGTCTAAATGTTCACCTCAAAATAAACCTATTGTTTTTAGTTTCTTGGTATTGTCAATGCCCCTTAAACGAAAGCCAGTGACAGGGGATTGAAATTTGCAAAGGTCCATCAAGTCTTTTGCAAGATAAATTGTTATATTGGGGGCTACCGAGATTCGGTGCAAAGACCATTCGATCATCAAAGGCTCTAATACCATGTCATGAACCATTGCATCTCAATAACTCGAGTTGTTGAGAGAGAGTGCATATTGGTCTCTATATTAGTTATTAATAGGTGTAACTAAATAGTGTTAGTTGATTCTGATATAATTAGCTAAAATGTTTATATAATATTTTCATTTTTTCGTAACAGACAAAGTATGGAGAATCATATGATTGTGTGGATTTTTATCAACAACATGCTTTTGACCATCCTTTGCTAAGGGCCATAAATATGAATATAAGGTATCATAATCATATTGAAATAATTTGAATAAATAATATTTAGGATGATATAATATTTTGAAGTATATTTATGTGTGATATTAATGATTAATTATATTTGAATTTTCATCCAGATGATACATTCTCATGATCAACAAAATGACAAATTGCATAACAACCGTTTCGACATTTGGCTAAATGGAAAAGGATGCCTGACTAACTCTATACCAATTAAAAGAGTCACAAAAGAAGAACTTGCCAAAATAAATATTGCTACTGGATTAGCTCACCGTAATTCAATCAACGAAAATTCGGGTGTTCAGGTTAGTTATTTGCAATATTTTATACATTTTATCAAAATAAATAATTATTTTACAGCTAATTGGTCATTCTCATTCCACATCTAAGCTATTTTATATGAATGAGAATGACCGATTAGTTGTAAAATAGCATACTCATTCTCATTTATTGATTTCATTCACATCTTGTAATTTGATATTATTTTATATTAACATAAATATATATGTTAGATTTTTATTCGACATAGAATAATATTTGAGTTTAAATTTATGTTACTATCTTGAGTCACATGATATGTCCACATAACGCCTTTGATAATAGACACAAAGAGACACAAATTTTGTACTTTATAAATACTTATTTATTTTGAACTTTATACAATACTATGTTAAAGTTTTAAATTTTGTACCTTTTATTGTAGACATAAATATTAGTGACCAAATTCTATAGTTGGGATTTGTACAGGAAGTATGGGATTTCGTTACCATTTTTATGTCTCGTTTCATCATCTAGGTGAGTTCGCCCTATTAGGTGAGAAACAGAGGGTTTGATGGTTAGACCTTTCGTTGGTTTGATTGATCAAATGAACCCATTTTTATCTTTAAATTGGATGAATTTGACCAGTTTTTTCGTGAAAATTGATAGTTTTGTAAATTGATTCAAAATTTTATTAAACGGGTTATTATATTTTTAAAATTGATAATTTGGTGAAATTACCTTGCTAAGAAAGTAAACAACAAAATTTGTAGAAAAAATCTCAATTAAAGTTTCACAATATAATTTTAGCAGTAGTAAAATCTCAATTAAAAAAAATATATTAATTTTTCATGTTTTGTATAGGTAATCAGTCTTAAGAGCAAACTGAACAAAATTTATCATTTATAAAAGACTTCAAATTTATTAATTCAAATAAAGTATCATATTATAATAATTAAAATAAAACTATATGATAATCTAGCTATCAGTCGCTACATTGACCAACGGGTTGGGCATCAATCTAAATGTCCCCTACGTCTCCTTAAAAGTTAGACTTCAGCCAATAATGGATTTCTTAAAAACACTATTTATGTAATTTAAACTCTAAATCAAATTTTTCCCCTGTTCCCAAATATCAAACAATTTGGATTTCTTTATATTATATAAATAATATTAAAAATTAAAGGGAATTTCATAGGAAATATATATGTTAAAAATATAAAGGCACACATGAGTGTTTTTTAAGCCATGTATTAGTGTGTTGTGCTATTTATACATCTATAAATACATATATGTTGAAATGAGTTCTTGAAATAGACACATTACAAGTTTTTAAAATCAACCCCTCTCCATAAATGTAGCAGAATAACCCATGAACCTTTTTCTTATTTGTTAATTATGAAAAAAAAAAACTAACCACTTTCTTTTAGACATTCAATGTTACTTTTCTATATTTAATTTTTGTTCTTTTTACTTTATCCAAACAAATTTATCAAATAAAACCTCGTAATTTAGAAACAAAAAAAACTTTGTTGTTCAACTTTTCCATTAGACCAACACACACAATTACCGAAAATCAACGATAATAAGTATGTCTACGAAAACTTAGGTATAATAAACTATTATCTCAGTTCATATATAATGAAAAAGATTTACTAGGAGGGAAACGCTTTTTTTGTTGTCACCATAACAACAATATTATGTACTAATTAATTTTAATTTTAGGTACCGATTTGTTCATACTAGGTACCTGAGTTTTAATATAGGTACCAATTTTTTCACAGTAGGTATGTAATTTGAATTTCCAAGTACTAGTTTTAATAATAGGTATTTAATTTATTAATTTTAGTTACCAATTTTAACGTTGTTATGGTGAAAAAAAGTGTTGTCACCGTAGAAATTTTTATAACAAGTATAATCCATTTTAAGAGTTGTTGACAATGGCCAAATTATAAACATGTCATATTTCTTCTATGTTTAAGTGATAATCACATAAATTAACTAAAAAAATGAAAATATAGATAAAATTTATTTAAAGAGGAAACTCGCATGTTTATAACTAATACACTTTAAATAATTGAGAATAACATTAACCCTCACAATATTTTTTTTTACCAAAGGTTGCTGTGTTGAGAACAAGTGAGAAAAAAAAAGTACTATGGTGGTGCAATGAGCACTAGCGTATATCATCCTGTAGTTCAGAGTATGCAGTATAGCTCAAGCCGAATTGTTGTGCGAAATGGCAATGACAGTATTGCTGTTGGATGGACGGTAAGAACTTTCGCTTATTATAATTGTGTTTAAAAATGTTAAATATAATTCTAGTTGATTCTCCTTTTTGGTGTGTAGGTTAATCCAAACCTATATCCAGACAATGAAACTCGACTCTTTATATACACTAATGTAAGTCCAATATGGTGTCAAAAAAATAAAACTATTATATATAAAATAATTCACTATCATAAGTGAAGTTCACTAGATAAATTGTTTTTCATCATAATTATCAAATATATTAGTTTGACACACACATATATACTTACCATTTATAGGTAAACATTTTATTTTTAATATTGGATTATTGTAGTGTGCACTAACATATTATTTATATATATATATATATTATTCAGACTAAAGATTCACATTGTTACAACACATACTGTCCCGGTTTTGTTATCACAACTTCGAAATTACCTCTAGATCTACTACTTAAACCATATAGTGTTATCGGAGAACACTTCTAGTACGAGACAGACTTTTTTGTAGCGAAGGTAAACGAAAGATAATGACCAATACTTTTTCATGCCCTCAATTAAATATGGTTATTTAATTAATATATTTATTTTCTAATGTTTAAAATGACTTATTCTATTTTGGAAAGATGCTAAAACTGGTGATTGGTCTTTGGTGCTACGAGAGGATAAAACAACTATGGGATATTGGCCCCAAAAGATATTTACAAATTTGGCGGATTCTGCAGATTACATAGAATGGGGAGGGGAAGTTTATAGTCCGCCTGGCACTACCCCACCACCAATGGGTTTTGGACATTTACCTAACCGTGGTCTTTTTTATGATTGTTTCGGTAAGTCCATTATCTTGATTAATGATAATTATGAAACTGATCACAATCCTTCATCATGTACTCCTTATCACACTAGTGAGAGGTATAACATAATAGATGCAGGATATTCTCCAATAATGGGAAGAACCATTTTTTATGGTGGACCTTAATGAATTTTGTATGATTATATTGAAATAATAGATATTCATCATTAGTCAAGGAATATGGTAGGTATTATTGCTCCCTCTATTGTACTAGTTTAATAGATCCCCCCTACACTACATTGTCGTGACTAGCCCTTTACCTAACTCAATGCTCGATGATTATGAAATTTTTTTTATTTTCTTGGTCTCCATTGTCGTGCCTAGAATTTTTAGCTAACAGAATCACCAACAACAACCTGAACGACATCGACGATGATGGATGCAACTTTGAGATTACTAATCGGCGAGGGAAGGACATTCCCATCATAATATTCTCATTACCACTATTATCATTCCAGACTCTCTATAGGATCTAGGTTAAAATAAGTTCTCCAGCAAATCAAAGTAATTTTTTTTCTCGATCGATGAAGATGATGAAGTCTCACCTCTTCGTCAAAAAAAAATATAGAATTCTATTTCACTCGGACTCCATCACTACATCACACAAGAGACAAAGTGCAGGTCTAATGTAGAAAATTAAAGTAAATGTAAAGCAAAAAAAAAAGGGAAGATAAAAACCAAAAATGATATTGATGGAACAATAATTGAACAACACTTTCAGACCGCACAAAAAAGTCACTTGCAACAGCATCAAAATTTGATTGTCCACCTAGGGTGGTGTCAAAGATACCTAGTAAACACTAGAGTCGTATTCTCGATGGTCAACCAATGTGACTTACTAATATTGTATGAGAGGTTTTTCAAAAAGGGTTTTAGGTATAGGTGCCTTAAAATATCAAGCAATCAATCAGAGTCAATGAAAGTCAACAGGGTGTCAACTACATTCAATTACCGAAATATGGGCTCAATGAACATGAAAAGTTGAGATCAATAAATGAAAAAATTAACCAAGACAACTAGGATGAATGAGAATTGATGGCGCATGGCAAGCTTCCCCCTAAGAATTGGGTCTCGCATACTAGCAATGCGGGTCTAAGATGATCAAATCAAGGTATGCAACATGTACTCCATCAACAAAGCACCAAACACAAGTCCTAAGAATCTCTCCAGACCCAAAACATCGATAAAACTAGCTAACCTAGTTCTCGCTACTAATCAACGAAATGTATGATGAACAGAAGGTGTTCAATGAAATTCTTATAAGGACATTGACCTCAAATGGGCCCAATTAGCGCCCCTATATCTCAAGTGGAGTGATGAATCAAGATCTTACTCATGATACCTGATGCAAGGAAAATATATAACCTTCCCCCTCACTTAACCTCTTATTCTAGGAGCTTTTGGCCCCTTTCCTGTCGTTTTTTGGTGTTTTGTCTTGTTTTGACACTTTCACGTTTGTAGTGACAATAGATTTTCATAGTCCATTTTCACGTACTTCCAACTATTTTTATGTCATTTCAGGTTACACCATTGGATATTTGAAAAAGGTTTCACCCGGTCCAGATGGTGCCCCAATCAGAGGTTCATAGCTCTCAGAATAATCACTTGAAGTTTGGGCCCAAAAGTACTGTTCAGACTGCGCTTGGGAGTCGACCGCGCATTACCTGCGGTGACCATGATTTTGGATAATTTAGAGCGTTCTTCGCTGAAGCTTTTGAGAAAAATTAGAGTTAGAGATGGGGGGAGGGGTTCGGACCTGTGTCTAATGTGAGAAATAACGCACACCAAATCTTACTCGATGGATTTCTCCAAAGAGATCGTATTTTCCTTGGGTCTTTCCATTCTATTACTCAACAAAGTGAATTAAGCTAATCAGAGGTTTTGTCCTTGGGTTTGGAAATTTGTTTGTGAACTAATTATGCTAAGAATGAAAAGTAAACAAGTAACAAGTTGGGGTTTTGAAGAATGACTAAGGCGTTTCTCCAGACTCGAATATGCTCTAGCACGGTTAAGACAGATAGATGCAATGCAATTTTTGTTCAAAGACTTGATGACTCGGCACTTCCTAAGGTAATCTCTACACCATGGTTAGGTCATAGAGATACTATCCTTTCAAACTTAAAAGTTCCTTTGGTCAAGATAACCTGCAAATTGTCATAAACACATGCAAGGTGTTCGATAAAAAGCAACAGAGATAATGCAAAGAGATTGAGCCTACCAGTCCATTGGTCAAGATATCGGGAGAACTCAACGACTTCCTAAACTCTAGAATTACTCACGTTCTTGGTTAGTATCGTAAAATCAAAGATAAACAAGAAATGGATGATATGTCAATTAATCAGATTCAAAACGTTTAAATTAGGGTTTAGGAAAATCGTATCATTAGTTTGAATAAACCTCAATTAACATAAAAGGGTTACCAATCCAAATTATCCATATAGAAACCTAACTAGAGTTTAATCTAATCTGAACAAACCTAGGAGTTTAGCTACTCATGATTTTGGAAGAAATCAAGAATACAACGGAGAAGAAAATCAAAGAGAAAGACTTCTTACTCCGAAATAAACTAATCTTGATGACTCAACGAAACTCCTAATCAAAGCCTCACTTTCCTCCACTCAATCGTGGCTCCAATCACTCCAAAATCACTCTCCCAAGGCCTCTCATTCGTCGTAAGTTATCCAAGAGAATGAATATTGAATCCCCTCATCATTAGGGTTTAAAACCTTTAGTTTTCTTAAAAATTCTGTATTTAACAAGATGTGCACCTGGAAACTTACGAGATGTGCTCCAACGCAATTCTTGTTCAGTTTGGCGCACATCTCGTTTAATTTGGAGCACATCTCGTTATTGACCTTTTTTCAGTCATTCCCGCTCCGTTTGAACTCTGAATTGATCACCGTTCGAAGCATCAACCTTCATGAAAAGGTCGTCCACAATGTTGTCACATGAAATCTCATAAAAGACAACGTGAAACAACATCAAACGGCCCTAAAGTGGGCTAAATGGCAATAACATGCTATTTGCACGAAACTTCCTAGAAACTATGACAAATAGGAGTAAAACGAGGGGAATGTCGCTTAAAATATTGTGAGATAAATGCGGTAAATCTAGTGTAATCAAATCATCCCACACCTAGATAGGGCATCGACTACCACATTTTCCTTACCTTGCTTGTACTGAATGATGCAGGGAAAGGATTCAATGAACTCCACCCATCGTGCGTGTCTCTTGTTGAGCTTATGGTGAGCTTTCAACTACTTGAGGGACTCATGATCTGTGTGGATGATGAATTCCTTTGGCCAAAATGTTGCCAAGTCTTCAAGGCCCTCACCAATGCATATAGCTCCTTGTCGTAGGTGGGGTAATTGAGTGTGGCTCCACTCAATTTCTCACTAAAGTATGCTATGGGCCTCCTTTATTGCATAAGTAGAGCTCCAATTCCCAGTCCAGAAGCATCATACTCGATTTCAAAATGCTTAGTGAAATATGGCAACATGAGTAGTGGGTCTTCAGTTAGCTTCTTCTTCAAGGCTTCAAAGGCCTCCTGTTGTGGTATACCCCATTGGAAGGGCACATTCTTCTTGATCACAGCCGTGAGTGGGGTAACAATGGTGCTAAAATCCCTCACAAACCTTCTATAGAAGCTGGCCAGTCCATGAAAGCTTCTAACATCGGTGATGTTTTGGGGTGTTGGCTAGGACTTGATTGCTTCGATCTTGTCTTCATCAACCCTTATACCTGATGAAATAACAAGAAAGCTAAGAAATACAAGGTGATCTGTGCAAAAGGTGCACTTGGCCATGTTAGCATATAACTGTTCTTTCCTTAGGGTTTCTAAGACAAACTTTAAGTGCCTTAGGTGATCATCTAGGGTTTTCGAATAAATCAGGATGTCATCAAAATAAACCATGACAAATTTTCCAATATATGACCTAAGAACCCGATTCATTAATATCATGAAGGTGCTAGGTGCATTAGTTAAACCAAAAGGCATAACCATCCATTCATACAAACCTAGCTTAGTTTTAAAGGCAGTTTTCCATTCATCACCTTCCTTCATTCGGATTTGGTGATAGCCTGACTTAAGATGAATTTTAGAGAATATAGTAGATCCATGTAACTCATCAAGCATATAATCTAACCTAGGGATGGGGTGTTGAAACTTAACTGTGATGTTATTGATGGCTCGGCAATCGACACACATCCTTCATGTTCCTTTCTTCTTTGGCACGAGGATGACTAGTACAGAACAAGGGCTCATGCTCTCCATCACGTATCCCTTGTCCATGAGCTCCTCTCCTTACTTCTGGATCTCCTTAGTCTCCTCTGGATTAGTTTTGTAGGTTGCCTTGTTTGGCAAGGCTGATCCATGCACCAAGTCGATTTGGTGCTCAATTCCCCTAAGTGGTGGTAGTCCACTAGGAATCTCTTTGGGGAAAACATCCTCAAATTCATGTAAGAGTGAAATAACCACACTAGGCAAAGACGTGTTAGGGTTAGAAATCAAACATTCTTTGTAAAGAATTACCATGAGGGATTACCTAGTAACTAGGGTTTGTTTGATCTCACTTTGGGTGGCTAATGTAACATCCCCGCCCAACCGATTGATTTGGAACTTGATTTTGGATGGTTGAAACGTTGGAAACAATGTTCTTGAGGCCCCATCGAAGTCTGAGACGTTCATAATTGAGTAGGGTCTAAGTTACAAGAGAGTACGTGAAAAATTCGTCGAAGTTGGCAGATCATGATACATGGCCGTGTATCGTGGTCTGACTATTAAAAATGGGATTTTGACGGAAATCCTCAACTTCTCTCTCTCTCTTTCCTCCTGAAAAATCCGTTGACGAACCAAACTTACCCCAAATTCAAACCTCGATTTTGGGAGCTACGGAGGTCCGATTTATGATCTGTTTCCTGGTACGCGTTCGTGGCGATGAGAGGAAGAGATCGCATGTCTTGATTCTGGGTATTTTGGAGTTAGGAGCTATCAGTGGCAGAAGGAAGAAGCTACGAAGAAGAGCTCGGTTGTTCGAGTTCTAAAAGTTGTTTTAGAGCCTCGTCTTCTTGTCAGGTTAGGGTTTAGCATACGATAGGTAGTGCTGGTTGATGTGATGAGTTCTAATCTGGCTTAGTCGAAATTAGGTATTGCATGAAATTGGAAGAGAGTAAAAAGGGATAACTGTTCTGTGATTGATTGTCAATTGATTGAATGTGATGGTTGCCTTTGATTGTTTATGGATGGATGATTACTGTTGTGATTGCTATGATATTGGAATAGGGGTAACCATGATTAATGATGATTAAATAGATCAGAATTAGTAACAAGTGATAGGGTGAACGGGTCTATGAACTGTGAATTATGCATATATTATGCTATTGTCAGTTGTGGTTGCAAGAGGGTGCTCCTGCCAATGTGGGGTCGCCCTATTAATGATGAACAAGTGGATGGCCCTGCCAATATGGGGTAGTCCTATGAAGGAAGAATATGAGGGTAACCCTAAGACTCACGACATGGCTATCCCTGTACTTGCAGGTGGGGCTGGCCGGTGAGCTAGCCGTTTACCCTTAAATTGTTTGCGATATGTGAGATGTTGATTGAAGTGAATTGTAATTGTAAATGTGATACTGGATGAATTGATGCTATGTGTGATGGTGATTGATAGCGTGATATGGGATTATTGTAATAGGGTTGGAGTCTTGTATGTGAGTTGGGGAGAATGAGGATGTCGAAATTGGATGAGTTGTGACTAGGAATCGTGTTAAATGAAATATGTGAAATAGATGGATTATGTAGTTAAATATAGGATTGTATGAACTGGGAGGTTGAAACGGTAAATGGATGTTGTTGTGATGGTTGTTGTTATGTGGTGTTGAGTGATTGGTTGAATGAATGATTGACTTGTCGGTATGTATGGTTGACTTTGGTGAATGTATGTTTGACTATGGTGGCTAGTAATGAGAGTCCACTTCCAAGTGTGCATGAGTTATGTGGCTGTGATTAGTTTAGCGTCGTTAGGACACTATGAATGACCTGAGAAGCTGGAACTCGACCTTGAATGGAATTAGGTCTTGCATTAACCTATGAGAGTGAAACTGAATGGCTATTTTGGCTTATTGTATGATGATTGTGCTGATTGATGTGTGATGTGGGAATTGGGATGAAAGATGTTGGCTAATGAATTCGAATTAGAAATGTGAGATAGGATGGGATGGGATATGATAAATTTCTGTGGCTGTATCTATTGTTGTCGATTTGGGTTTGGCTAGAATTATATCATGGAATTGGAACAGGGAATTGGTTCGTGGAATTGTGATGTGGAACGGTGTGGTGGAATTGTGTTATGGAATTGGGTAGTGGAATTGATTGAATGAATTTGTGGTTGAATGGAATTGTTTTGTGGATGAGTATGATTGTTGTGGTTGCATTAAATGGAATTTTACAATAATAGAATCGGAAGGAGCCAACGTTGTTCCAACCAAAATACCGTTGAGTTAGAGTCCGATTCACTGGGGTGAATCACATGACTTGGAGTCATGGTGGTTGAAATCTCCGCTAAGGAAGGATCCCTATGGGATGCGTAGTGATAGCTTGGTGGAGGAAGGATCCCTTAGGGGATGCGTCATGTTATCTCCCTACGGGGAAAGATCCTGCGGGATATGGAAGATGTGATACCCGGCAGGGTAGCGGGGGAACAACTCCTTATGGCGCATAATTAACTCACCTAGATAAATTAAGTGTGTATTGATGTGTGTGTGTGTGTGATTGTGCTGGTTGAGTTTGTGAGCCGACATGTGATGTGTTGTGGACTGTGTTGGATTGATCTGTGAACTGAACTGTGTTGTTGTGCTGAGATGTAGATTGATGTTGTATGGTTTATGATTATGTTGAAGTTATGAGTTGTGAACTGATTGTGAGGAGAACTACCCTTGAGTGATAACCTAGATTACTTCAGGATGACTAATAACTCACTTAGTGGATTGATGTCGTGAGCTGTGAATGTGTGCAATGTAAATGCGTATGAATGATGTGTGTGCTGAATGGTTGAATCATAGTCGTGAGATGTATTGTGAAATGATGACGAACCGGTTGTGCATGATGACTTGGTTATTCTATTGTAATTTTGAATTGATGACTCTAGTTATATGTTTGTGACTGTGTTTTATGAATGACGGATTGATGAATGCACCTATGTGATGGCTTAGCTTGTTTAGGAAATTAAAACTGGTAAAAGTTGAGTCTGATTCCATTGTTGGTGTTTCTTGAGGAGTTTGGAATCGCTTCTTTTGGATAGATTCAGCGCATAGTTAGACCTAGTGGGTTCACTCAGTTTCAATAGGAAATTGATCCCCATCTAGTTTCTCTTTTCAGGTGCGCATGGTTAGAGTGAGTGAGTTAAGTTCAGGTGCTTCATTTGTGTGTCGAGTGCTGAGGTGTGGTTGGCATGGAGAAAGACTTGGACAGGAGTAGACCATCTTTTGGTTTTATGTTGACTATTTTGGGTTGGGATGCTTTGTATCAGTGGATTTGAAGTTCAAGAATGTAAATGTTTCATGGTTTGGATTTGAACCGTTGTAATAAGCTTTTGGTTTTTAACGATGGATGTGCTTCCGATTTACTCTTGATTTATGTTTTTATTTGATTTCAATGTTGTTTTTCCCTTTATTTTATTGTTGTATCTTCAAATGATGTTCAAACCAGTTCCACCACAGGTTTAGCCTGGGTCAGTTCAAGATGGATGTTACAGATGGTATAGAGCCTGATTTACCTTTGCTACATAGGTGAACTGTTCTTTCTTCTAGGGGATTAGCTACCCTCTTAATGGAAAAAATGGAACATCGATGCAGTACAGGCATTCCAGGGGTTTTCAAATGTTTTAACCGGGTTGGGATTTTGAAAGTGAAAGTGCGTTTCAAAGAGCGAAAGTGATTTGAAGAATTTGTCAACTGAAATTGGTTTTGTCCCGGTTCTCCAGAGCCACGAAGAAAGTCATGGGATGAGAAGATGTAGTACTGAGTAGTGGTTGAGTGTGAATAGAGTGTCGAGTTAGGAGAGTTGTTGACCTTTAGAAATAGAACCAGAGTTAGGATGCTAGGTTGTGGTGGAAGTTTTAGATGTGTGTTTTGTGAGAGAGTCGAAAGTCGGTTGAGGAGAGGAGTCAAGGATTGTTGCAGGAACCTATCTTGTTTGTTGATGTGAAGGTTTAAGAGAAGGTTTCAATTTGTGCAAAGTTTGTCCTGGTTGTTTTCAACTGTGGTTTGCATGTGATTTTAACCTATCAAGTGAGTTATGATTTTTGTTCCGTGTTGGAAAAGTTAGAAGGATTTAAGGATTTGAGCTTTTGAGGAGTGAGTAATTCTTGGTCCGTTTTGACAATGTGATTTTAGTGTTGAGTCTTGGTATTAGTTTCTTTGATTAAATGGTGTAGCGAATTTGAAAAGCATTTTAATGATTATGTATTTTAACTGAGGTGGAATCAGGTTTTGCTAATTTTGGTTTTGGAGTGTTAAATTGTTGTCTTGGGTTCTTGGTTGATTTGATGTTGGAAATTGCTTTTACCTTTTCGAAGTCGAGTCATGAGATTCTGTGGTTTCATTTTGTTCAAACGTTCTTGTTTCGAAAGTTAGTGAGTGTTTTCAATGGACTGGTGTTTAGGGATTTGAAAGAATTTGAGTATTTTAAACTAAAATAGAGTTTGGTTTTATGAGTTTGTTAAAGGTTTTATAAGTTTGATTTTAAACATAGCATCTTGAATTTTGCTTTTGAGTTGATTGAAAAGGCATTCATTAAAGTTTCGCTTTTCTGAAAAGGTTCCTTGGGTTTTGAAAATTAGATTAAGGAAGGTTTCTGTAACAATAGAGATTAGATGTTTAGCTAGTGCTCGAGTGGCTTGAGGATAGTAGCTGGAAGTTTGAGGTTAGTTGGAGGAGTGAGGTCTTTGAAGACTTTGGTTAAGTTAGGTAAAATTCTTGAAGGGTGTAAGGTTCTAGCCGAGTGTGTTACATAAGTAACTTCTTGTTTTGTTGAGTTGTGTGTTTTGGTTGTGCTCTTTTGGCATGTTGTGCCTTAGGTGTTCGGTTGTGCGTGTGTGTTAGGTGGAAGTACGACTTTGTGTAGGTGATATTTTAAGGTTGAAAAACCGAGAAGCATTTCATCGAACACTTGGAGTGCATTCTAGTTAATCACTTTAGAGGTGACCCATACCCAATTGATTGATGGTTTATGTTTGGTTCTAATTACTCGACATATCAGATTTCGGATACGTGTCGGTGTAGTGTTGAAAGATCCTATCTTTGGCTTGTTGGGACTGGTTCTATCCAAGGTAGTGTATTTCATGATTCCTGATCTCGAAGGAGAAACTTTCTTGACCCTTATCTCTCTTCCATTTCATTTGCATTGTGATTTGTCTTTGTGCGCGCTTTAATCGAATTATTTCCAACCCCAACTTCTATGCTTTTTGAGCTGGTGCTTGGGTTGATTCGTGATAACTTGAGCTTGTCTTGTCCTGTGATTGCTTGAAGTGTTGTTTCTGAGTATCTACTGCCCATTGAGCACCTAATTGTGAATGAGTAAGCCGATATAAGAGACCCGCGGGAGTACAACCCTAGCTTCTAGCTAGGTATGTTTGTTGAAGCAGGTCCGCCTTTGATGATCAAATTTTGGCACTATTGCCTGGGATTTCTTTTTTCGCTCTGAATGTCTTGAGCGACATCTCTCCACCCTTTACCTTTTGTCATTCTGTTAGATTGGTTCATGTGTTTTTTTATAAGGATTGCATACTTGTAAGTCTTGGTTCTTCTTTTGTTGTTTATATAGCATCCCGAAGACTTTGAGAATCATTTCTCTGAAGACACGGCGGATGCAAGAAGATCGTTGGCGAATTTCACCAAACCTTTGGTACGAGAAACTGAGAGAAGCATTGTCCTACCCCAAATTACAGCTACAGATTTCGAAATAAAGCCGCATTTGATCAATACGGTCTACAATTGACCATATCATGGGAGTCCTGAAGAGTGGCCATTTGCACACATTGAGAACTTCCTTGACCTCTGCAGCACCTACAAGTAGTAGAGAGTTTCAATGAATGCTAACTGCCTCAGGTTGTTGCCTTTCTCACTTATGGGGACAGCAAAGAGGTGGCTCACTAGCCAATCCAGATAAGAAATGAAAAATGACAAGAGATTAGACCATATGGAGAGGAAGTATGATCTATGATTTGCAGCTCAGGATACGCAACTCAATGGTCAACAAGCTCTAGCTTAGAGAACGGAGAACCAGATGGTTAAGTTGGTACGGATTGCGGGAGAATATGTGACATACAGGACCTAGCACCAACCAGCCTAGAGCATTTGAAGGTGGTGTTGGACAAGAATATTCCTCAAGCTGAAGCGGTGGTCTCTTCTTACGCACCACCAATCCCGTTCCCCAGCCACTTGAAGAATGAGCCTAAGGATGACTCCTTCCACTATTTTCTCAATGTCCTTGAGATATAAAAGGTAACTACTCAATTCTTATATTTTCTTATTATTATTCCATCATATGCTAAGTATTTGTAGGATCCATTGCTCAAGAAGGAAGGAGGGTTCTTGGAGAGTGTTGAAATTGTTGAGGAGGTTCTTCGTCCTCTAGTAATTAAGGAGACAGATGAAATTGTGTCGATGTTAGAAAAGGTGCGCAACAACAAGGAGTTCTTGGACAAGATTGCCAAGAAACCATCAAGCGCCAACCACTTGAAGAAGGTGTGCCTCAAGAAGGATGAAATTGGAACGATTGAAGACGTTGATGTGACCCTGGCCACCAAGCCCGGCTTGGACACAACTAATGCCGATCCGGCCCGAGCACGGATGCCGAGCCGAGATTACACCCGGCCTAGGCCCATGTCAGCACCACCCCCGGAGCGTTGGAAAGCCAAAGCCCTGACTCCAAACACCGGGCCAAGCCTAGGAAAAAGCCCAGCCTCGGAGCCGGCACCCAGCACAGCAACGAAGCTGGCGCCCCGCTCAGCCACGGAGCCGGGGCCCTGCCCACCCTCGGAGCCGGCGCCCTGCCCACCCCCGGAGCCGGCACCTTGCGCAGCCCCAGAGCAGGTAAATTGCCTATCCCCGGAGGAGGTACCACTACTCAGCCACGGTACAGGTCCCTAGACTGGCCTAGGTACACCCCGGATGCAGCCCCTAGCGCAGGGCCAGAAATTAGGCCCTACGACCGATTGAGCTAAGTGGAGAAATAGACTGGACCAGGCCTTTTGGGATTTTCCAAAGGCCTTGGCTACTTTGAAGGCCCAGGAATCAGATCCTAGCATAAGCCCAGTAATAGGAGGAGACTTGACGGAGATAGAGCTAGAACGAGTCCTATTGATGCATGTCCTAAGCATCAAGGAGTAGAGCTCGGATGCTGATCCGAGAAAGCCAATGATCGGAGCTGTGATCAAGCCACCACCTGAGCCTAATCCAGGAGGAGAGTCCAGCCAAGAAGATGAGCCAAGGGGTCAGCCCAAGACCAAGCAGTCACGGGCCAAAGCTGGATTAATACTAAGCAAAGCTGGATTTCTGGACAGATTCGTAGCCCGACAAAGAGTGACGAATATAGGCTAACTGGAGATAGAATTTGGGTTGATGTCCAACATGAAAGTTGAATCCCATGGAGTCTACTACTGATCTGAAAAAGATCATAATCTTACGAATTTTTTTGGTTAATATTTCCAGAACCCGTTTAGGCAGTTTTTGGGAAACTTGGCTCCCAAGTTTGGAGTTCTTATTTAGGAAGAAGACTTTCCCTTGTACGAATTTTACTTCCCTTTTAGTGTAGATTAGGATTTGTTTAAGCCCTTTTTAGTAGCTTAAATAGGACTCTTATTATTATTTCTTTATTAGAATAGGAAGTAGCTATTTAGGAGGAATAGGAGAGGTTGTTCCCTACTCCTCCACCACTATAAATAGAGGCCATCGCCTCTCTTGTACAAACACACCTTTGAATCAAATAAACCCTTTTTTTCAGAACTTATGTTCTTTTCCCTTCAAGCTTATGTGAGGAGCATTGCTTAAGGTTCAGCTTATCGTCAAGAGCATCCATCTCTTGAAATGGCGCCTTCGACTTGATACTTCTGGTTCCTAGCTCTTTATAGCTAGTGGGTCAAAGTCCATTATCCATCCTGGTTCCATAGGTTCATCTTGTTGCTAGGATTATCAACTTGCGGTGGATAGGGTCGTCTGCCCACTGTTGCGGTGGTTCACATCAAACGTGACCCATCATATTAATTGCGCGTAATTCCATCAAAGACGGGTTGCCAATAAGCAAGAGGATCCGGAGAGTTTCTCTTTTCATTCCGTTATTGGTTCCCATTGCACAGATAGGGCTCTTGTTGACCTAGGAGTGATACCTCAAAATATATCACTCTTAATTCCCCATAATTGATACATATTTGCGTGGTATTTGAGTGTTGATGTTGCCTTTTGATTGGTTTTTGATCATTTGATGATAATTAGTCTTAAATAGCCTCTTCGGATCCTTGCAATACATTTTCACGTTTCTCTAGGTGATTTTGATGAGTTTTCAGGTCTTTTAATGATAGATCACGAAAATAGAAAGCCACTGGTTCGAACGGTGATTAGATCAAAGTCCACATGCTCAATATATTGAAGTATGAAGAAAATCGGTGTTTCAGACTCTTATGCACCAATTATGCGTCAGCAACTCGGTGGTTATCTAACCCAGTTTTAGCAATTTTCTAGGGGCAGTTTCGTTCCGAATTCCACTTTGATGAACACCTTTAACCTCTAACACTTGGAAAACCCTATGCAAGCCCGGAAGTCATCATCCTTCATCCCCAACATCACAAAAACATCAGGCAAGAGCAGAAATACTCCAAGCTCGAAGAAATTGACGGATCATTCTACCTCTTTCTTTCTAGGCTGTATTTCCTCGATTTTTACTATGAACTGCTGTAACTAAATCCCCTACGGTTCGAGTGAGTGGAAATTTAGGAGGATTGATGATTGTTTTACACTCTAAAACCCTTGGATAGTTTGGTTTAATTTCAAGTTCATATGCGATCCAGACCTATGTTCTTATTCTCATTTTCTCTTCTTGTACTCTTGACCTAGATGCATGATTAGGTTGCTATTTGATATGGAATGACTTGACCCATGACTTTTCCTTGCATTGATTACCGTGCGTTTGATCTTAGTTGCATTAAAGCTTGAGAAAGGAGATGTTAGCTATGTCTTTTTAGGTTGAAAAACCCATAAGCATTTCATCGAACACTTGGTGTGCATTCTAGTGAATTACTTTAAATGTGAGCCATACCCAATTGATAGATGGTTTGTGTTTGGTTCTAATTACTCGGCCCATCATATTTAGGATAAGTGTCGGTGTAGTGTTGAAAGATCCCATCTTTGGCTTGTTGGGACTAGTTCTATCCAAGGTTGTGTATTTCATGATTCCTGATCTCGAAGGAGAAACTTTCTTGACCCTTATCTCTCTTCCATTTCATTTCCAGTGTGTTTAGTCTTTGTGCGCGCTTTAATCGAATTATTTCCAACCCCAACTTCTATGCTCTTTGAGATCGTGCTTGGGTTGATTCGTGATAACTTGAGCTTCTCTTGTACTATGATTGTTTGAAGTGTTGTTTGTGAGTATCCTACTGCCCCTTGAGCACCTCACTGTGAATGAGTAAGCCGATATAAGAGACCGGCGGGAATACAACCCTAGCTTCTGGCTAGGTATGTTTGTTGAAGCAGGTCCGCCTTCAATGATTAAATTTTGGCACCGTTGCTGGGGATTTCTTTTTTCAGTCTGAATGTCTTGAGCGACAGTACTCCACCCTTTACTTTTTGTCGTTCTGTTAGCTTAGTTAGTGTGTTTTTTTATAAGGATTGCATACTTGTAAGTCTTGGTTCTTCTTTTGTTATTTATGTAGCATCCCGAAGACTTTGAGAATCATTTCTCTAAAGATATGGCGGATGCAAGAAGATCATTGGCGGATTTCACCAAACCTTTGGTGCGAGAAACTGAGAGAAACATTGTCCTACCCCAAATTACAGCTGCAGATTTTGAGATAAAGCCACATTTGATCAATACGATTTCCAATAGGCCATATCATGGGAGTCCTGAAGAGTGGCCATTTGCACACATTGAGAACTTCCTTAAGCTCTTCAGCACCTACAAGCAGTAGAGAGTTTCAATAAACGCTAACTGCCTCATGTTGTTCTCTTTCTCACTTATGGGGACAGCAAAGAGGTGGCTCAATAGCCAACCCAGATAAGAGATGAAGAATGACAAGAGATTAGAGCGTATGGAGAGGAAGTATGATCTATGATTTGCAGCTCAGGATACGCAACTCAATGATCAACAAGTTCTAGCTTAGAGAATGGAGAACCAGATTGTTAAGTTGGTACGGATTGTGGGAGAGAATATGTGACAATCGAGACCTAGCACCAACCAGCCTAGAGCATTTGAAGGTGGTGTTGGTACAAGAATATTCCTCAAGATGAAGCGGTGGTCTCTTCTTATGCACCACCAATCCCGTTCCCCAACCACTTGAGAATGAGCCTAAGGACGACTCCTTCCACTATTTTCTCAAAGTCCTTGAGAAATAAAAGGTAACTACTCAATTCTTATATTTTCATACTATTATTCCATCATATGCTAAGTATTTGTAGGATACATTGCTCGAGAAGGAAGGAGGGTTCTTGGAGAGTGTTGAAGTGGTTGAGGAGGTTATTCGTCCTCTAGTAATTAAGGAGACGGATGAAATGGTGGCGATGTAAGAAAAATGTGCGCAACAACAAGGAGTTCTTGGACAAGATTGCCATGAAACCATCAAGCTCTGACCACTTGAAGAAGTTGTGCCTCAAGAAGGATGAAATTGGAACGATTGAAGACCTGACCCTTCATATTAATTGCGCGTAACTCCTCCAAAGACTGGTTGCCAATAAGCAAGAGGAACCGGGGAGTTTCTCTTTTCTTTCCGTTATTGTTCCCTTTGCATAGATAGGGCTCTTGTTGACCTATGAGTGATTACTCAGAATATGTCACTCTTAATTTCACATAATTGACACATATTTGCGTGGTGTTTGAGTGTTGATGTTGCCTTTTGATTGGTTTTTGATCATTTGATGACAATTAGTCTTAAATAGCCTCTTGGGATCCTTGTAGTACATTTTCACATTTCTCTAGGTTATTTTGATGAGTTTCCAGGTCTTTCAATGATAGATCACGGAATATGAAGTTATTGGTTCAAACTGTGATCGAATCAAAGTCCACATGCTCAAGATATCAAAGTTTGAAGAAAATCGGTGTTTCAGACTCTTATGCACCAATTATGCGTCAGCAATTAGGTGGTTATCAAACCAATTTCGACAATTTTCTAAAGGGACAGTTTCATTCCCAGTTTGACTTTGACGAACACCTTCGACCTCTAACACTTGGAAAACCCTCTACAAGCCCAGAAATCATCATCCTGTCATCCCCAACATCACTAAACATCAAGCAAGAGCATAAATCCTCCAAGCTCGAAGAAATCGACAGATCATTCTACCTCTTTCTTTCTAAAATGTATTTCCTTGATTTTTTACTATGAACTACTATAACTAAATCCTCAAGGGTTCGAGTGAGTGGAAATTTAGGAGGATTGATGATTGTTTTACACTCTTAAACCCTTGGATAGTTTGGTTTAATTTCAAGTTCATATGTGATCAAGACCTATTTTCTTATTCTGATTTTCTCTTCTTGTATTCTTGACCTAGATGTATGATTAGGTTGCTATTTGATTTGGAATGACTTGACCCATGACTTTTTCCTGGGATTGATTACCGTGCGTTTGATCTTAGTTGCATTAAAGCTCGAAAGAGGAGATGTTAGCTATGTCTTTTCAACTTGAAAAACCCATAAGCATTTCATCGAACACTAAGTGTGCATTCTAGTTAATCAATTAAGAGGTGACCCATACCCAATTGATTGATGGTTTGTGTTTGGTTCTAATTACTCGACCCATCAGATTTAGGTTACGTGTTTGTGTAGTGTTGAAAGATCCCATCTTTGGCTTGTTGGGACTAGTTCTATCCAAGGTTGTGTATTTCATGATTACTGATCTCGAAGGAGAAACTTTATTGACCCTTATCTCTCTTCCATTTCATCTGCACCGTGTTTTGTCTTTGTGCGCGCTTTGATCAAATTATTTCCAACACCAACTTTTATGCTCTTTCCTGTGATTGCTTGAAGTGTTGTTTGTGAGTATCCTATTGCCCCTTGATCACCTCACTGTGAATGAGTAAGCCGATATAAGAGACACGGTAGGAATACAACCCTAGCTTATGGTTGGGTATGTTTGTTGAAGGAGGTCCGCCTCAGGTGATCAAATTTTGGCACCGTTATCGGGCATTGATGCTAAGGTCGGGCACGCGCCGCCGGCCCCGGGCCGAGCAAAGCACTCACTCCAAGCCCCAAACAAATTCTGATGGACCCCAGGCTCAAACTTTGGCCTGAAAACACCCCCAAGGCAAGCTCTAAAGATGACCCGAGACAGAAGACAGAAAGCCTGGGCAGAACTCACAGAGGCCCTAAGGCAGGCCCTGATCCAGCGCTAGACTGAGCCAAGAGCGCTACACCGGATCGATCTGGGCTGAGCCATCAATTGGCTCAGGCCTTTACCAAATTTCCACCAGCCCTAGAAGCCCTAGGAGTCCAGGAAGCATGGCCACACGTCCCTGGAAGAATTGAGGAAGCTGCCACAAAGTTGCCACCCGTTTAGGATGAAGATCACCTAATTCGGGCCGGAGTGGGAAACATACACGGCGCCAGATTAGGGTTTCCCAGATTTTGCTAGATTAAGCCTAAATAGGCTAATTCCTCAGGCCCCAAGACTCTTTTGGCTTGTTTTGTGTTTTCCTTTTTAGTTAAACTATTTAGGAATAATTTAGCTTATTTTAGACTTTAGATTATTTAATTAGTTGAATAGGAAGTAGCTATTTAAGGAAGGATTAGGAGAGCATGTTCCCTAACTCCTCCTATAAATAGAGGCCGCCAGCCACCCTTGTAAACATACCCTTTGATTAATAAACTTCCTTTTAGAACATATGTTCTTTTCCCTTCAAGCCTTTGCTCGTTGTTGCATTGCTTAAGGTTGGCTTATCATCAAGAGCATCCATCTCTTGGTGTGGCGCCCTCGACTTGATACTTCTAGTTCCTAGCTCACCTTATAGCTAGTGGGTCAAAGTCCTAATCCGCCCCAGTTCCATAGGTTCTTCTCGTTGCTAGGAGCATCAGCTTGTGGTGTTTAAGGGTCGTCTGCCCACGATTGCAGTTGTTCACAATAGTTGGTATCAGAGCTTCGGTTCAACACTAGGACCGACCCATATCCTAGTTTCCAGGTTCTTCTTTGGATCCATATCCTTTAAATTCTTGCTCTTTAGAAATAGCTTCAAAAAATACCTATTTGTTTCAATTTCTTGTACTTTAAGTTTCGTGTAAGGCAAAGAAAAGTTGGTGGCCATTAAACCATCAAGAAAATATAAAAACAAGTCAAGAAAAAGAAAAATTACTTCAAAACAAGCAAGACCACCCTTGCCAAATTAATTTCTTTTCGTGTAAGTGCATTCTTAAGAAGAGGGGATAGAGGGAACAGAAAGCTTTCGTTGCTCAAGACCCTACACAAAAACAACCCTAACTCCTTTCTGAATTCCCAACAAGAAGTACTCACCAGCCCTAGCTATGGAGGAAGCCTTAGAGTTCAAGTCTTGGTGCCACCGATTGGTAAGTCCTTCCTTGATGGCTTTGTAGAAACTTGCAACGCTTGAAGCTGAAATTTACTTGTTCTAATTTCCTTTGAGTGATTGCTACTAAATTCTAAACATGAGAGGAAAAATCAATAGAGAGTGAGGATCATTCGAGAGTGTTGTGAGGCCATGTTCCTTGTTTTTTCCTGTGTTTCTACTAACCATGGAAGATAAGAGGTTAGCCAAGCTCGAAGCCACAATAGCGAATGTTTCCCAAGTCATTAGAGAGGTCCAAGCCACCTTGGAAACACTGGAAAGAGAAGCCGGGACATTACCGGAGCAGCACCAAGCCAGCACTCAAGCCAGCCCCAGAATAGCACCGGCCCAGCCCTGGGCCAGCGCTCAGCCCTGCCCCTGGGTAGCACTGCTCAGTCCCGGCACAACACCCTTCTCAGCCTCGGATCGACATCAACCAAGCCCCGAGCCCGTGCTCCGCCCAGCACCTCCCCTGCCCCGAGCCAGCCCACCACCCGGCATCAACGCTGATCAAGCCGAGCGCCAGGACCACCCAGAGTCCCGTCCTTCCCTGGATCGGCACCAGACCCCAAACTTCGATGCCAGCCCCGCGTCCGGTGAAAGCTCCACACCTGAGCCACCCGACATCCCAACCCCCACGAGAATTGTCACCCGATCCATGACCCATGCCCTCTCTCAAGCCCCAGTCTCCCCCAGACCTGAGCTCCGGCCCGCGCCCTAAGACAGCCCCTGAGCGCCGCTCAGCCCCGGAGCGCCACGCCCGCCAAAGCACGCCCGCCGGTTCTCTACCATCTCCCAACACGTCCTTAGTGCCCAAGTCATAAAGGAAGGTTGGAAGCAACGAGATAACCTCTTCCATACCAGGTGCATGATTAAAATTAAAATTTGTAGTATTGTAATTGATGGAGGAAGTTGTACCAACGCCATGAGCACCGATTTAGTGGAGGGTCTCGGCCTTCCAACCCTAAAACATCTGAAACCCTACAAGCTACACTGGCTTAGTAATTATGGGGAAATAAGGGCGACCCGTCAAGCTCACGTCCCCTTTTGCATAGGAAGATACAGTGATATCATCCTATGTGATGTGGTGCCCATGGAAGTTGCCCATATACTACTTGGGAGACCTTGCAATTCGATAGGTACTCCAAACATGATGGGAGGACCAACAGGTACAGTCTTATCCATAGAGACACGAAGTACATCTTAAAGCCCTGGTCCCCCATCGAAATTCTCAAAGATAAAACAGATAGAAGAGCAATCCGAGAGAAAAAAAAAGAGAGAGCTCAAAAATAGAGAGAAGAGAGAACAAACGAGTGGTCCCCCAAGTGTAAAAACTAAATTACAAGACCCTAAGGGTCCAAGAGCTAAAAAAAGTGAGACCGAACGGAGTGAGAACCTCCTAGCCACCCTTACAGAGATCAAACAAACCCCAAATCAAGAGACCCCTTGTGATCATCCTCTATAAGGAGTGCTTGATTTCTAACCCTAAAACCTACTTGCCTAGTGTTGTTGTCTCACTCTTACAAGAATTTGATGATGTATTCCCCGAAGAAATCCCTAGTGGACTGCCCCCACTAAGAGGAGTTGAGCACCAAATAGACTTGGTGTCGGGAGCTGCCTTGCCAAACAAGCCAGCCTACCGCACCAATCCAGAATAAACCAAAGAGATACAAGCTCAAGTAGAGGAGCTGATGGAACAAGGATATGTTAGAGAAAGCATGAGCCCTTGTGTCGTGCCAGTTATCCTAGTCCCCAAGAAGGAAGGAACATGGAGGATGTGTGTTGATTGTCGAGCCATCAACAACATCACAGTTAAGTATCGACACCCTATCCCTAGATTAGATGACATGCTTGATGAGTTACAAGGATCTATTATCTTCTCTAAAATTGATCTTAAATCAGGCTATCACCAAATCCGAATGAAGGAAGGTGATGAATGGAAAACTTCCTTCAAAACTAAATTAGGGTTAACCAATGCACCTTGTACCTTCATCAGACTAATGAATAAAGTTCTTAGGTCTTACATTGGGAAATTTTTCGTGGTTTACTTTGATGACATACTTATCTACTCTAAAACCTAGATGACCACTTAGTAAACCTAAAAACTGTCTTAGAAACCCTAAGGAAAGAACACCTCAATGCTAACATGGCCAAGTGCACCTTTTGCATAGATCACCTTCTTTTCCTTGGTTTTGTTGTTAGTTCAGCAAGTATTAGGGTGGATGAATACAAAATAGAAGCTATCAAATCCTGGCCAACACCTCAGAACATCACTGATGTTAGAAGCTTTCATGGATTGGCTAGCTTCTACTGAAGGTTTGTGAGGGATTTCAGCTTCATTGCTGCCCCACTCACATCCGTGCTCAAGAAATACGTACCATTCCATTGGGGTACACCACAACAAGAAGCCTTTGAAGCCCTCAAGAAGAAGCTCATTGAAGCCCCTTTGCTCATGCTGTCCGATTACACTAAGCCCTTTGAGATTGAGTGTGATGCTTTAGGAGTAGGGATTGAAGCTATTCTAATGCAAGAGAAGAGGCCCATTTCTTACTTCAGTGAGAATCTAAGTGGTGCCACCGTCAACTACCCCATCTATGTGATGTGTGACCGCCGCAACCGTGGGGAGACGTCCCTAACCACTGCAAGTTGATCTTCCAGCAATGAGCTAAACCTATGGCACCGGGATGGAAATCAGACTTTGACCCACTAGCTATAAAGAGCTAGGAACCAGAAGTATCAAGTCGAAGGCGCCACTCCAAGAGATGAATGCTCTTGATGATAAGTCGGTCTAGACGACAATCAATTCCATAAAGGTCGAAAAGAGAATTTCATATAATGAAAGAAAAAACAAAAGTTTAAGAGTTTATTGATTCAAAGGTGTGTTTTACAAGAGAGGCGAAGGCCTCTATTTATAGGTGGAGGAGCAGGGAACAAGATCTCCTATTCCTCCTAAATAGCTAGTTCCTAAACTAATAAAGAAATAATAAAAAGAGTCCTAATTAGAATACTAAAGAGTACTTAAACTAATCCTAATCTATCCTAAAAGGGAAACAAAATTTGGACTTACAATCCTAGAAAGGAAAGTATTCTTCCTAAACAAGAACTCCAAACTTGGGAGCCAAGTTTCCCCAAAAACAGCTGAAACGGGTTCTGGAAATATTAGCCAAATAAATACCAAATAAATTCGTAAAATTAATCCCTTTTGCAGATCATTAGTAGACTCCATGGGATACAACTTTCATGTTGACATTAGCCCGAATTCTGTCTCCAGGTAGCCCATATTCGTCAATCTTTGTCGGGCTACAAATCTTTTCAAAAATCCGGATTTAGCCTTTTATTACTTTAGTTTTAGCCCGTAGCTGCTTGGCCATGGGCTGGCCTCTTGGCTCCTCTCCAAGGTTGGATTATCCTCCTTTCTCTCCTCTTGGATTAGGCTTAGGTGGTGGCCTGATCGTAGCTCCTAGCATGGGCTTCCTCGGATCAGCATCCGGGTTGTACTCTTTAATGCTCCATCCATGCTTTGCTTGGACTAGCTCTATCTCCTTCAATCCTCCTCCAAATTGAGCTCTAGTTGTTGGAGAGTGTTCCTGGGGCTCCAAGCTATCCAGGGCAGTTGGAATTTCTCAAAAGGCACAAGCCAATTGTTTTATGGGCCAAAATAGATCCTCGTACGGGTGCTGGCATGGGCCCTGTGCCTATGGCAGGCTTAGCTTGGGGCCTTCTTCAAATCCATCCAGGACTTTTGAGTTCTGCTTCGAGCCTTCTGCCAAGAGTACCTTAGGGATGTCTTCAGGTAGGTCTTTCCTTCGGGGGCAGTGGGAGTTGGCATGTGGCCTAGACTTGGTGCTAGACTCGGCCCGGGTCCGGGTCTGGGCTTGGTATCAGCATCAGCTCCTGGATGGTCATGAATCTTACTTTGGCTGCAGCAGGGGCTGGCATTAGTGCCTGGGTGGGGATCAACATCCTCCTAGGGGCGTCTTTTGGCTCCATGGCTTGGCCTCTTCTAGGCTCCGGGGGTGGTGTTGGAGTAGGCCTAGGGCCGGTGCACTCTCGGCTCGGCATCAGTGCAGGGGCCAGATCGGCATCAGCTGTGTCTAAGTCGGCTTGGTGGCAAGGATCACATCAACCCCCTCTTCTTGAAAAGGATTCATCCTCGAATCCGTACCTGGTAAGCCTTTAGAAATTTTAAACATAAGGACTAGGATGTGTAGGAATTGACCTGATAGGTCGTTGGGGCTCCTTGGGGGGTCGTCCCATACCGGGGCTAGTACGGGTGTTCGGGCCTTAGGGCTTCGGGCCAGACCAGGGCTAGTTTGGGGGATCCGGGCTCGGGCGCTTGTGGGTACCAGGGCTGATACTTGAGCTCGTGCTGGGGCTCGGGCCTAGGTTCGTGCTGGGGCACGGTGTCGGTGCTAGGCGCTAGGGCCGCTCCAGGTACTAGGGTCGGGTGCTGGTCTAGTGCTAGGACCACTCCGGGCTGGGCGCTAGGGCCTGTTAGTGCGTCGGTGCTGGGGCCGCTCCGGGGTTGGGCGCTAGGGCGTGGTGCTCCTCTGGTGCTGGGGCCGCTCCGGAGCTGGGCGCTGGGGCCGGTGCTGGCGGTGGGCGCTGGGTTGGTGCTGGGGCTGGGCATGGCGCTGGATCGGTGCTGGATAGGTGCTGGGCATGGCGCTGGGCCTAGTGTTGGGCATGGTGCTGGGCCTAGTGCTCGGCACGGTGCTGGTCTCCTGGCTTCGGCTCTTCTCACCAAGCGTTCCAAGGTGGCTCGGACTTCGCTCATGATGTGGGTAACACTTGCTACCGTGGCTTCTAGCTTGGCTATTGTCTCCAACCTTTCCTCCGAAGTTTGTATGTTCGGGCAGGCTCTAACAGTGTGATCACGTCGTTGGCACTCATAACAAATAATCCCATTCGAATGATTAGTCCTAATATTCAAATTTATACTAGGTTTAGGGATACCTTGTGTGGTTCGGCTCAGCCTTCATTGATTTAATGTCGGGGCTGTGGCTTGAGCTATTCCAGTTCCACTCGTCCATGCTCTCCTTAGGAATTTTCAGCTTCTCTTCGTTCCATCCTTTCCACCGAAGTTGGTATGTTCGCTAGTGTATGAGCAAGGGTAGGGTAGGACACCAATGTAGCAAATCTTTCGTCTACTATGGTTAGCAACAAAAGCAAGTGAAAGCTATTCTATTTTTCTATCCCCTCTTCTTAAAAATCACTATTACAACGAAAGAAAGAACTTGGCAAGGGTGGCCTTGCTTGATTTTTTAGTATTTTTTTGTTTTCTGACTACTTTTGATATTTTTCTTGATGGATTTTCATGGCCACCAGCTTTTTCTGCCTTACAACGAAATTGAATATAAGAAACTTAAATAGATGAAAATTTTCGAACAAATTTCTAAGAACATAAAGTAAAGGGATATGAATCCAAGAATAAACCTGGAAACTGGGATTGAGTTGGTCCTAGTGTTGAACCGTGCTCTGATACCAACTAATGTGAACCGCCACAACCGTGGGCAGACGACCCTAACCACCGCAAGTCGATTTTCAAGCAACGAGCTAAACTTATGGCACCGGGATGGAAATCGGACTTTGACCCACTAGCTATAAAGAGCTAGGAACCATAAGTATCAAGTCGAAGGAGCCACTCCAAGAGATGAATGCTCTTGATGATAAGCCGGTCTAGACGACAATCAATTCCATGAAGGTAGAAAAGAGAATTGCATATAATGCCAGAAGAAACCGAAGTTTAAGAGTTTATTTGATTCGAAGGCGTGTTATACAAGAGAGGCGAAGGCCTCTATTTATAGGTGGAGGAGTAGGAAACAAGCTCTCATATTCCTCCTAAATAGCTACTTCCTAAACTAATAAAGAAATAATAAAAAGAGTCCTAATTAGAATACTAAAGAGGACTTAAACTAATCCTAATCTATCCTAAAAGGCTAGCAAAATTCGAACTTACAATCCTACAAAGGAAAGTATTCTTCCTAAACAAGAACTCAAAACTTGGGAGCCAAGTTTCCCCAAAAACAGCTGAAACGGGTTCTGGGGGATCGGATCAGCGTCCAAACCCAAAACCTGGACGGGTAAAATTGGAAATTTCAAAAAACTCATAACCCAACCCTAGCTAAAATAGTCAGCGGCCGCCGCACTGATGGAGCTCTCGCCACATCCATCAGAATCTAGCCATCGACCAAGCTTCCTCTACCTCCCTCCCCTTCCTCTCGCCGTACCAAAGCTCCGCCACCTCCTCCCCTCCCTCTCGCCGAACCGGAGCCAGAGCTCTCAAGAACCGCCATCTCCCTTTCCCCTGTTGTCGAACCGGAGCCGGAGGTCCCGAGAACCTCCACCTCCCTTTCCTCTGTGTCTGAACCAGAGCAGAAGCTTCCCAGGCTCGCCATCTCCCCTCCCCCTGTTGCTAAATCAGAGCCGGACCTCCTGCCACCTTCTGTTGCCTTCCCGATGTATCTAATCATGTGCTGTTGCTGCTAATATGGATGAAGTATTAATTGTTGATGTGGAAGAATTAAAGAAGAAGTATGGGAAGAAAATGCATCAAGGGGAGAAGGAAGTGTTCTGGTTCTGGGTGCCAATCGAAGAAGATAGAATATTTTGGTCACTAACAAATTAGTCACTTAAGTTTAATTATTTTTAGTTCGGTCACTTATTTTATGGATGATTCATTATAGTGGGGGTTAGGTTTTTATGGGTTTGGGGTCGGTGGATGTTTTGATGAGCATTCACTTTTTGTGTACAGTTATATGTTTGTCTTTGATTAATATAGTATCCAATGATTCATAAAAAACTACAAGTTATCTAGTTAATTTGACAAGTTAATTAATTAGCTCGAGTAGATAACTAGTTAACTTGGTTGGTTAACTAGTTAACTCGATTAGATAACTAGTTAACTTGATTGGGTAACTAGTTAACTAAATTAGATAACTAGTTATCGACTTGGTAACTAGTTAACTCGATTGGTTAACTGAAATTTTGGTGGTAACTAGTTAACTCAATAAGTTAATTGGTTAACTCGATTAGATAGCTAGTTAACTAGATAAGTTAATTAGTTAACTAGAGTAGATAACTAGTTAACTCGAGAAGATAACTAGTTAACTTGATCGGTTAACTAGTTAACTTGATCGGTTAACTAGTTAACATAAGTTAACTAATTATCTGCTTATAAGCAGATAAGTTAACTAGTTAACAACTTGGTAACTAGTTAACTCGATTGGATAACATGTTAACTAGTTATGTGTTTCCCATATTTCTGATATGTACTCTAAAGAGGTAGTCAGGATGCATGGGGTTCCCAAGACAATAGTCTCGGATAGGGACTCAAAATTCCTCAGCTACTTTTGGAAAACCTTGTGGGCTAAGATTGGAACCAGATTGATGTTCTCCACCACTTGCCACCCTCGAACTGATGGCCAAACCGAAGTTGTTAATCGATCCTTATCCCAAATGCTAAGGGCCATGATCAAAAGCAACATTAAAACAAGGGAAGACTGCGTACCTGATGACACTCGATTTGACGCGATTATCAGCCTCATTTAAGCGACATTTCTTTGCTTAAGACATGGTTTTTAGGGTAGAATAACGAATATTCAATCGATTGCCCTATCTCGTGCCATTTGTGTTACCTTGGCCCGTGTCGGGTCTATTTGATGGTTTTCTAGTGTTTTTGTATTAGCACAGGTTTTTGCCGTCAAATAAAGCAGCCATGGACGTGTCTAAGGCGTAGGAACCTCGAGGAATCAAACCGGAATAGATCCATGGAGCCAATCAAGTCAAACCAAAAATCTGCCCATATGCACTTGTACCTTCGGCGAAAATGATCTCACAGTTTCGGCGAAATCAACAATGCAAATCAGCTGATGCCAAGTGAAGACTGATTTCGGCGAAACCATTAAGCTCTTCGGACCGAAAATGCAAGGCAGAGAAATCATGGCCATTTACACAAGAATTTTCGCCGAAACTATCCCTATGGTTTCGGCGAAAACATCAGCTTAGCCCGGCCCAACTAGGGTTAAGTATTTATACTTAATCCGGCGGTCCGGAGAGATCAGATACAATTCATAATTCGAAAAACACAACTTTTTTGAGATCAGAATCCTCTGAAGTTCTGGAGCGAAGAGTTGAAGTTCGAAGAGCCGGATAGAGATCGTGACGCCATCCCTTCCATCTCGGAGAACCGGAGCTAGGAGTGCAACTTACGAAGATCGGACTTTCTCAGAGTCGTCTGAATTAGGTTTTTCAGATCCTTTTATGTTCTTCCTCTGAATGATGAACTCTTTCCTTGTCTTTGTGTCTTTTGTAATGATCATGAGTAGCTAAACCCTTTAGAGCTTAGACTAGATGAACCCTAAGTGACCCAGGGCTTTAAAGCGGTCACGGATCGGCGGTGATTAGATTCGAAATTCAATCAGTTCTTGTTCATGTTTGATTCGTTCTTCATTGTTCATGTTTCTTGTCTGGATTGATCACCTAGATTAGATTCTTGTTAAGCTAAGGATAGAAGCGAACGCTCGCCTTACTTTAGAACATCGAATTAAACAATTAACCTTATAATTGGAGTGTGCCTTTCGTAGGAACCGGTTAGGGTTAATTCACTGCAAGAGTAACTCATTAATCACTAGTAATCTCACCAATTAATTAAGTCGTTGCGAGAGGCGATCGTACCCGGGCGGCTAGTTAATCTTGGTAGTTAGATCGGATAGAGCGAACGTTCGCCGGTCTTAAACCTAAGGGTAAGGAGTTATGGTGGTGTCTTAGTAATTGATTGAATGAGAATCGAAATCCGCTGATCTGTTGATTGCCAATGCTCTGGGAACGAAGGGGGATTCAAAGTCTAAGTTCGTCTGTCATTCTTGTTTCCAAACCCTAATTCTCAATCTGCTTTAGTTTAATCTTTTTAATTTTTCTGCATTTCTTAGAAGTAGAAGTCGTGGAACTCACACCACGCACAACGTGTTTTTCCTTGAATAATTTGTTAGTTCTGAAGTAGCCAATCATTCGAAGGCCCGTGGAATACGATCTATCCTAGCTCTTGAGCTTGATAGTTATTTGATTGAACCTGCTCAGCACAACGACGGTTCATCAAATTGGCGCCGTTGTCGGGGACTTCTTTTGATTGTTGAAAGAAGATCTGGCAATTTATTCTTCTATTTTCCATCTTTCATTTTTCCATCCACTTCGATTTACACTAGTTTTGTTTGTCTTTGTTATCTGTAGGTTTACAGGTGTATGCCTCACCGTCCTTGGACTCGCTCTCAGACCGAACAGGCCAAGATTGCAGGAAATCCAGGCAGTTCTGCTACACCTCTAAGATCACAGATTCTGAAGGAAGGCAGATCCAATCCATTCATCACTCCGATCAAGATCGAGGAACCGAAGGAGAGTTCCTCATCTCCGTCTTCACCGCACTCTTCATCCGCTTCATACACCGAGTCACTTTCACCCCCTCCATCTCCCACCATGACCGATAGATTACCACCTAACGGCGATCAACTGCCGCCACCCCCACCTGCACAGAAGAGTCTAGCAGACTATAACAAGCCGAGCGCGACTAGCGTTCAATCTGCCATTGCCGTTCCACGCATTGAAGGAGATCCTGACTATGAGATCAAGATTCCATTCTTGACCATGATCTCTAGGGATTTACAGTTTGAAGGCAGGCCCCTAGACAATCCGTGCACTCATCTTGCAGACTTCCTTGATCTCTGCAATACTTTTAAAAACGGAAACCTCGACAAAAACACTCTTTGTCTGAGGGCGTTCCCGTTCTCTTTGAAAGGCGCTGCTAAGAGGTGGCTTACTGGCAAACCACCTGGCTACTACACTAACTGGGATACTCTGGCTCAGGACTTTGTTGAAGAATACTTCCCTCCGGCCAGAACAACCGCCATCAAGGACAGCATCGCCAGATTCTCCCAGAAAGAAGGAGAAAGTTTATATGATACTTGGAATCGATTCCAAGAACTTCTCTACACCTGCCCTCATCATGGATTCGAGTAGAGGCAGGTAGCTGAAATCTTCTCTCGAGGACTTCGAGAAGAATCTGCCAAGTGGGTCAATTCTCTAGCTGAAGGGGATTGCACTACACTCACTCCTGAAGCTGCTCTTCTGCACTTCGCAAACTGTGCCTCCAAGTCAAGGAACTGGGAGCGACAATATGAAGGATCGAGGAGCAATCTAGATTTCGAAGCAGCTATCAAGGCAGAGGTAGAGAAGCATTTGAAGAAGTCTACCACACCAATCAAGCCGCCGGCAGCTTCTGTCTATGTTGCCGATTGCGAGTGGTGTGGAGCTTGCTCACATAACAGAGGCCATTGTCAGAATTTTGGTAAGGCAGAAGTCTGGTCTGCCGAAGAGGCAAATTTCATCCAACAAGGCTTCGTTAATAATCAGAATGGTTATGCCGGTTATCATAACTTCAGACAGCAAGGGAACTATCACGACAGACCTCCCTACAATGCTGGCACCAATCATAACCAGAACCAGAATAACCGCCCGGCTAGTCAAGTTCAGGATCAGAAGCCTAACCATCCGCCGGCAGGTGTCTACCAGCCACCGCATCGCAATCCGGGTAATTATGGAACTGCTCCTGGCAATCGCCAGAATCAATATCTTAACAATACCTATCCAGGATAGCAGCATCAAAGAGATAATAATGTCAGTGACCTGGATAAGAAGCTCAGCCAGATCATCACAAGACTCGATGATCATGACAGTCAGTTCAAGGCTCAAGCTCTTCTCAATCAAGAACAAATAGCATCTGGACAACGGATTGAGCAAGTCATGAACAACATCTCGAGCATGCTATCATCTGGTCGACCATTTGGCCAACTTCCAAGCCAGACAGAGCCAAACCCGAGAAAAGAACAGGCTAAAATGGTAACTGCTCGAAAACTTCCGAACTTAATTGCTGATGCTTATTCTGTTTTACGCAGGATCGCTGAAACTCCGGAAGAAGAGGAAGAAGAGGAACAGAAACCAGCGCCTAAGGATGATCCTCCTCTTGCACCATACGTTGTGAAGCCTCCTTTTCCTAGAGCACTGCTGCCAAACGCAAGGATCGAGACTGGCATGAAGGGGAACAAGGAAGGATACCCTGACATTCGTATTAAGAAACCTGTCTCTCCATATCCAGCTAAGTTATCTGATCCTGGTTCTTTTACTTTGCCTTTGGTCATCAATGATGTTGAGATTGAACGTTGCTTAGTTGATCTAGGAGCATCTGTTAATGTTATGCCTGTGAGTCTATATGAAAAATTAAAACTAGGAGAACTTGAACCGCCCAGTATGCAACTTGTCTTTGCTGATAGATCGCTTAAAACCCCTAAGGGAGAGATTAAAGACGTTGTCACCAAATGTGGTCCGTTCACATTCTTAACTGATTATGTGATTATGGATACTAGTACAGATGACGCTACTATTCTCATAGGTCGACCTTTCATGGCTACTACTGGAATGAATATTAACGTTCCTAATGGTTCTTTGACTTTAAGAGTTGGTAAAGAAACGAAAACGTTCTATCTTAAAGACGGCATGAAATATGACTCTAGGAATGAAGAATCTCACTGCTTAGCTGTTAAAACTGTGGAGTTGACTCCGGTTAACTCCGTTACTAATGCTTCTTCCAGTGTCTCTAGATCAGTTGTTGCTACAGGCATTAAACAGGTCACTACGAAAACACCAGAAATTTCGGTTCAGAAGCCGCTTAAGAAGAAGAAGAAGGAACTGCAAGCCTCTTCTAAACCACTGAGCAGACCTCGAGGAAAGAACAAGAAGACGAAGACCCAAATGGTCTGGAGACCAAAAATTCTGCTGTCTTCCACCGAGCCAGCTGCAACACCATTTCATTCCGAGAAACCGGCGCCGGAACAAGTATGGAGGGAGAACCTGAAAGCATCTCCTAAGGAAGTACTTATGATCACCGATCCTGGTGATAACAAGCCGAAGAAGAAAGAAAAAGAGAAGCCGACAGTCCTCATTCCTTCCATCGTCACACTAACGAAGGATGATCTCTCTAGAGAGCTGTTTGGACCATTCAAGTTCGTTGATCATCTTCCCGACGGACGTACCAAACTACTACATGCAAACGGGAAGAGATTCACGCTTACCGGAGAAGTCCCGAAGCTGTACTTCATGAACTCCGACGCGAGCGTGAAGGAGAATCTAAGTTGGGATGTCTCCTAATACGTCCAGGTATCGTCCAGCTCAAGGACGTTAATAAAAGAGCGCTTCGTGGGAGGCAACCCACGGCTGGAGTCAGTTTTGTTTTGTTTCAACCTTGGTCTTTTAGAGTCGGTTCGGGAGAGCCAAAAGTGTCAGTTTGTTTGATTTATTATTTTTGTGTAGAGTCTGCGTGTCATAGAGTCAGTCGCAAGTTGATTGAGGTCGTTCCGATTTTTCTGGATTTAACTATGATTTTCTGAAGTTGGCCTGATTTACGAAAATATTTAAAACCCGAACAGTTCAAAATTTTTGGCGAAACCACCCTTGTTTTCGGCGAAACCGATTTTTAAATTTCGAACCTGTTCTCCTGTTCCTCATTTTCGGTTCGAAAATTTTCTGATTTCGGCGAAACCATCCCAACTAAAATTTTTGGCGAAACCGAGCTTCCATTTTCGGTGAAACCGCCTGTTCAAATCGGTCAGTCCATTTTAACTAGTAGTTTCGGCGAAACCACCCCCTACTTTCGCCGAAACTGATTTGCAAAATCACTTAATTTATCTTTTAAAAATCATGTCCACTTCCTCTCTCCTTCTCTTATTTTCGCTCAGCCTACCCGAAACCCCCTCTCCTTTTGAAATCGCCGAACGCCCCACTTTCAACACCCGCCGCCGTCGCCGACCGCCGCCGCACCTCCCCCTCCTCATTCCGATCCCAACAAGCCCTAGATCGTTCGAATCGGAGCTTTGCAGCTCTAGTTCTCCGAAACCCCAGTTTTCAAGTTTTTCATCGATTCCTCTCACCTCGTTAATTTTTAGCAATCATGACTTCACGGTAAGTTGTATAACTTGTCAATACGAATCTATTTGACATATTGTTTGCTGAATTTCGTGGAGGTTGACTTCCCGTTGACTTTTCGGTTTGCCTCGTTTTGCGTGACGACTGTTTCGTGTGAACTAGGATTAATTGAACTTATAGAATGTTCTAGGATGCTTAGGGAGTTCCGTGCTTAATTTCCATATCATTTGGTCATGTGTTGCTATGCATACGATTGATTCTTTGTTATGTTGACTTGTGAGATATGTAGGTTTGACGTTGGATTGTTGTTGATCGTTTGGCTGTCATAAATGTTCATTCTTGTTCATAATATCGTGCTGCCATATGAAATCATATTTTACCATCATTCTCCAAGTTTTGATAGTCTTGCCATGATTAGGGTTCAATATGACTTAATGTTGACTTTCTAAATGTCGGTTTGACTTTTTGAACTCTGATTGCGCTTACCTGATTATAGCTGTTCTTAAGACATGTAGTTTAATGTCTATGATTACCGGTTACTCCGCTTTACTTACCCCACTTAGTTTCCCTCGTTTCTTTGTGAAATCGAGTTTTTGTACTAAGTGTGGGGTAAGGTTTTGGTCGACTAATTTGGTTTCATTCTGGTTTAAGAACACCTTTGAGCGCAGAACTAAGGCGTGACTCGATGGCGCCTCGAGCTCAGGAGCTGCCGCTCCCGTCACACCCGCCATTCTGGGTCCTCCACCTGCACTCCCTCGCCATGCTGGATACCATCCCACCATCGCCCGTCTACCGGACTTCTACTTTGAGAACTTCCAGAAGATCGAACACATCCGTGGAGCTGACGTGCGTCCTTTATCCATGGAGTCACTCCAGGAGCATGACGAGGATTCCTACCGGAACGTGCATGATGCCCTAGCACCGGCCGGTCTCCTAGAGCTGACCACCATAGCCGCCGAGTTCCCAGACATTGCTCTCCAGGAGTTCTGGGTGACATTTGACTTGGACGAGCATAAGCGGAGACGGGGCCAGAAGGTGATCACCTTCTTTCTTGGTGGGGTGTACAGGCAGCTCACCTACGATGAGTTTGTAGCTCATCTGGGCATCCCCTACAAGCACTATCATGATCACCACCTCGGCTGGGGCGATGATGATGACGACGAGGAGTTGCACGCCCTCTGGAGCCACATGACAGGTGTGCCTGGCGATCGCCTCGGGAAGAACAACTCAGTTAAGTCTCTCTCTCACCCGCTCTATAAGTTTATTCATATGGTTTGGCGGAGGTCACTTTTATATGTCAGAGACAAGGATCGCCACCATATCCTTAAGGAGGAGCTCGTGCTTCACCGAGCCATCCGAGAGAGCTACCCTCTCCACCCCGGCTGGGTGCTAGCTCACATCTTCAGCCAGCGGACCAAGAGGAAGAAGCTACCACGCAAACTCTTGGGAGGCAACTTCATAGGTCAGCTAATCCTCTCCTTCGGCATCAGCCATGAATATGGCCCTAACATTCCACGACACCCAATTATGACCGTTGGAGGAGACTTGGCGGTCGAGTACGACTTAGAACTCGACCTCAGTCCCCATGTAGCAGCAGATCCTCCACTCTAACCTGCGATCGAGTCGGAGGACGAAGATGATGCTGAGGAGCAGCAGCCGCAGCCGCCGCCTGAGTTTCAAGATTATGTACCCTCGCCACACCATCAGGCAGGGTACATCCACCAGTCGCCGCCGCGCATTCCAGATCCATTTCCGGCGCATACTCACCAGCCGCAACACCACCCCGCGGACATTGGTGAGTTGTACGAGCGACTACAGGAGTGGCACATCACCGACAACGCCACTCAAGAGGCTAGGTGGACTATTATGCAACAACATATGCGCCGCGCCGACCGGCGATATGAGCGACAGCTGGAGTGGCAGCGACAGCTGAGTGCAGTGACAGCTCAGCGATTACTTCCACTTCCTCCACCCTGACACCTCTGACCAGTGATGATCAGTTGGTGTCCTTTTCCTTGTCCTTTCTTTTTATTTATTCTTTTCGGACTTCGGTCCAACTTTTTTCTGTGTGGATCCGGGGCACTTGTTCCGGTTTCCTTTTTATGTTTCATTTGTTTTTGTTTTGTAGGCGATCGGTAGACTCCCTTTGCTTCCGGCTAAGCGACACTTTCCTCCGCTCTCTGGATCCGTGCTTACCATCTGAAATCAACCATCCTCTTCCAGGTTCTTCCATTCCACTCTGAACTCTAGAATTAGTCCTGTGAGGACACAGTCCGATTTAAGTGTGGGGTAGGATGCTAGAGAACCTTGCATGAACTTGATTGCCCTTGATTGTGTTTTGTGTGCCTCGTGATTCCATTCCAGTCTCTCTAGCATTAGAATGGCTCAGTTCTTGATTTTTGATGTTAAGTTGTTGTTCAAACTTTCATAATGATGCTTATACTGCTTAACCTAGAACTTGAGAACCAACTTGTATGCTTTGATGCTAACTTGCCTGATCAGAACAGAATTTTAAAATCACACTTGTAGTTTGTAGCCTTGATTGCATGAAAATGACCGAATCCGACTAGCAAACCAACTGTGAGCTTTTGATCCATTGCACGTAACTTGCAATTTAAATTCTTTCTGAGTGGTTTTCTGTTTACTTGAATGAGTTAGAATTTGCATGAAAATGACCGAATCCGACTAGCCTACCAAACGATAAATCCACTAGGTTTAGACCCTTGAGCTTGGCCTGTTCTTTCGGTTCGATAATACATTACAGCCATTTCCCATTTCTTTCACTCCCCGTTGATCCCCTATGGTTGTAGTTCTAGATTGACCTACCGGAAGTCGGTTTGTGGTAACCTGCCTATAGCCATTAAACAGGTGGTCTTAGCTAATATGTCCAGACGTGTAAATCCCTCTAGCAACTAAAAGAAAAATTGGCACAAAAGGAAAAAAAAAGTAAAGTAAGAAAAGAAGCAAGCTTTAGAAAAAAAAAGAGAAGCAGAAAAATCAGACAAATACGAAAAAGTTGAAAAGAAAAATGTGTATGCAAAAGAAAAAGAATAAGTGCTAGGTTGCTTGAGGGTATCATAGGACGAGCGTTCATTATTCCACCCGTGTTTGGTTAGACGGTAGGAAGCCATAGATTAGATTCGAGGGAAGTTAGTCGAAAGCTACACCTCACAAAGCCATCATCATTCATTCCCACATCCATCTCATTATAAACCCGAGTAGTGTAGATTTTCATTACGGTCCTAGCAGGGAAGTCCTTCTTGACTAGATACTCGTGTTGTCACAGTGGTGGAGATGTGGTCGAAATGCAAACCTATGACAGAATTCGGTAACAGAATACGATCGAGAGTAGAAACATGTCCTTAAACACAGAGAGTGAGAGTCCCCATTGTACTAAATATATCCTGTGTGAGAAGTCTGGTCGGTCAGATCAAATTCGTGCATGATTGATTGCTAATTACTTGTCGTGTGCAGTTTATTAGTGAGACCAGGTAGTTTGGCTGATCTGTATGCATGTTAGGTTTCTTGTTCTAGGAGCTTGCTGTCTAATAATTCATTGTGCTTGATTGAGCTCCAATTTAATCGATCTTATCATTTATGAACATGAGCGTTTCTATTCAGTTTGCTTGAGGACAAGCAAAAGCTTAAGTGTGGGGTATTTGATGACACTCGATTTGACGTGATTATCAGCCTCATTTAAGCGACATTTCTTTGCTTAAGACATGGTTTTTAGGGTAGAATAACGAATATTCAATCGATTGCCCTATCTCGTGCCATTTGTGTTACCTTGGCCCGTTTCGGGTCTATTTGATGGTTTTCTAGTGTTTTTGTATTAGCACAGGTTTTTGTCGTCAAATAAAGCAGCCATGGACGTGTCTAAGCCATAGGAACCTCGAGGAATCAAATCGGAATCGATCCAAGGAGCTAATCAAGTCAAACCGAAAATCTGCCCATATGCACTTGTACCTTCGGCGAAAGTGATCTCACAGTTTCGGCGAAATCAACAATGCAAATCAGCTGATGCCAAGTGAAGACTGATTTTGGCGAAACCATTAAGATCTTCGGACCGAAAATGCAAGGCAGAGAAATCATGGTCATTTACACAAGAATTTTCGCCGAAACTATCCCTATGGTTTCGGCGAAAACATCAGCTTAGCCCGGCCCAACTAGGGTTAAGTATTTATACTTAATCCGGAGGTCCGGAGAGATCAGATACAATTCATAATTCGAAAAACACAACTTTTTCGAGATCAGAATCCTCTGAAGTTCTGGAGCGAAGAGTTGAAGTTCGAAGAGCCGGATAGAGATCGTGACGCCATCCCTTCCATCTCGGAGAACCGGAGCTAGGAGTGCAACTTACCGAAGATCGGAGTTTGTCAGAGTCGTCTGAATTAGGTTTTTCAGATCCTTTTCTGTTCTTCCTCTGAATGATGAACTCTTTCCTTGTCTTTGTGTCTTTTGTAATGATCATGAGTAGCTAAACCCTTTAGAGCTTAGACTAGATGAACCCTAAGTGACCCAGGGCTTTAAAGCGGTCACGGATCGGCGGTGATTAGATTCGAAATTCAATCAGTTCTTGTTCATGTTTGATTCGTTCTTCATTGTTCATGTTTCTTGTCTGGATTGATCACCTAGATTAGATTCTTGTTAAGCTAAGGATAGAAGCGAACGCTCGCCTTACTTCAGAACATCGAATTAAACAATTAACCTTATAATTGGAGTGTGCCTTTCGTAGGAACCGGTTAGGGTTAATTCACTACAAGAGTAACTCATTAATCACTAGTAATCTCACCAATTAATTAAGTCGTTGCGAGAGGCGACCGTACCCGAGCGGCTAGTTAATCTTGGTAGTTAGATCGGATAGAGCGAACGTTCGCCGGTCTTAAACCTAAGGGTAAGGAGTTATGGTGGTGTCTTAGTAATTGATTGAATGAGAATCGAAATCCGCTGATCTGTTGATTGCCAATGCTCTGGGGAACGAAGGGGGATTCAAAGTCTAAGTTTGTCTGTCATTCTTGTTTCCAAACCCTAATTCTCAATCTGCTTTAGTTTAATCTTTTTAATTTTTCTGCATTTCTTAGAAGTAGAAGTCGTGGAACTCACACCACGCACAACGTGTTTTTCCTTGAATAATTTGTTAGTTCTGAAGTAGCCAATCATTCGAAGGCCCGTGGAATACGATCTATCCTAGCTCTTGAGCTTGATAGTTATTTGATTGAACCTGCTCAGCACAACGACGGTTCATCAGTACCACACGTTGAATTTGCTTATAATAGGGTTGTGCACTCCGTCACCCAATACTCACCTTTTGAACTTGTTTATGGATTTACTCCCTAACCCCCTTGGATTTATCACCTCTACCTATCCATGAGTTCTTAAGATGTGATCCTGGCCACCAAGCCCGGCTTGGACACGACTGATGCTGATCCGGCCCTAGCACTAATGTCGGGCCGAAACTACATGAACTGATCCTGGTCACCAAGGTCGGCATGGACACGCCACCACGGGCACCAGGCCTGAAACTCCCCATGTTAACATGGGATGGCGGCACAGGTAAAGAGAATCAAAAAGGCTTTCCCTTGATGAAAGGGAAATACCCCATACGAGGAGCCCTAGCATCAAGCCTTGAGGCTGATGCCGATCCGGCCCTAGCACTGATGCCGGGCCCAGACTACACCGGCTCCAAGTCTACGCCAGCACCACCACCGGAGCCGAGAAGAGTCGACGCCCCGGATCCTAAAGACACCACTGGGAGGATGATGATCCTCAACCAGGCACCGATCCAGCACCTATTCTAGCTAGAGCAAGGTTAATGACCCGACAGGAGCTGATGCTGACACCGAGCCCCGACACGGACCCCGAGCCGAGCCTAGCACCAAGTCTAGGCCCTATGCCAACCCCCACGGGACCCCGGAGCAAAGACCTGCCTGAAGAGATCCCTACAATACTATTGGAAGAAGGCTTGAAGCATAACTCAAAAGGCCTGGACAGATTTGAAGAAGTCCCCAAGCTAAGCCTACCACAGGCACATGGCCCATGCCAGCGCACGTCAGAGGATCACTTTTGGCCCAGCAAACAATTGGCCCGTGCCTTTGGGGTAATTCCAGTTGCTATGGATAGCTTGAATCCCAGGAGCACTCTCCAACAAATGGAGCTGAATTTGGAGAAGAACTGAAGGAGATAGACCTAGGCCAAGTCCTAGTAAAGCATGGGTGGAGCACTAAAGAGGAAGACTCGGATGCTGACCCGAGGAAGCCCATGCTAGGAGCCACGATCAGGCCACCTCCTCAGCCTGATCCAATGAAGGATGCTTGATCATCAAGAACGTGGGAGAAGGAGAGAAGATGCCAAATACATCCGAACAAGGAATCCTAATAAAGCTAGGATTTCCCGATTTTGGACAGATTCTAGTCTGATGAAGATTGACGAATTTGGGCTCAAGCCCAACCTTAAAGTTGAAGCCCATGCTGTCTACTAGTGATCTGCCAAAGGGCTTATTTTTCCTATTTATTTTAGTATTTATTTGGCTATTTTTCCCAGAACCCGTTTAGATATTTTTTAGGAATTTTCCAGCTTTCTTTATTATAGTTTTTTGTTTAGGAAGGATTCTTTTCCTTGTAGATTAGAGCTCCGAATTTTACCTCCTTTTTAGGACTCTTTTTGTATTTATTTATTAGTTGAATAGTTAGTTTCGTAGGAGGAAAAGGAGAGCCTGTTCTCCCTTCCTCAACTATAAATAGAGGCTATACGCCTCATTGTAACACAACTTTGAATCAATAAACTTCTTAAACTTCGGTTTTATCTCTAGTATGGAATTGATATTCTCTTCTTGACTTTCATGGAATTGAATGTCGTTTAGATAGGCTTATCGTCGAGGGTATCCTCCCCTTGAAGTGGTGCCATCGACCTACACTTAGGGTTCCCGGCTATATACAGCCGACGGGTCCAAGTACTTTCCCGCCAAGGTTTCATAGGTGATCTCTAAAGCAGATTCTTAAGACTAGCGGTGGTTAGGGTCTTCGTAGTAGCTGAGCCAAGGTTCCTCATCCAGGAGGTGAGAGGGTCAAGGACAGCCGACTAGGAGGTTCACATCACTACACCCGGCCTAGACCGACGCCAGCACCACCTCCGGAGCCTTGGAGAGCCAAAGCCCCAAGTCCATACCTCGGGGTAAGCCGAGGACCAAGCACGACCCTGGAGCCGGCATCAAGCACAACCCCAGAGCCGGCGCCCCGCTCAACCCCAGAGTCGATGCCCCTCTCAGTCCCGGAGCTGGCACCCTGCCCAACCCGGCCCATGTACACCTCGGATGCAGCCCCAAGCGCCGGGCCAGAAACTATGCCCAACGGCCGATCGAGCCAAGTGGAGAAAGAGATTGGACCAGGACTTTTGGGATATTCCAAAGGCCTTGGCTACCTTGAAGGCCTAGGAGTCATCTCCAACAAACGGTGCTCAATTCAGAGAAGGATTGAAGGAGATAGAGCTAGGGTGAGTCCTAGTAATGCATGGTTGGAGCACCAAAGAGGAAGACTCGGATACTGATCAGAGGAAGCCCATGCCAGGAGCTGTGTTCAGGCCACCACCTGAGCCTGATCCAAGAGGAGAGAAATAAGGAGAGTCCATCCATGGAGAAGAGCCAAGAGGCCAGACCATGGCCAAGGAGCTACGGGCCAAAGTTGAAGAGATAAAAGGCCAAAACCAGATTTTTGGACAGATTCGTAGCCCAACAAAGATTGACAAATATGAGCTACCTGGAGACAGAATTTGGGCTCATATCCAACATGAATGTTGTACCCCATGGAGTCTACTAGTGATCTACAAAAGATCAGAATTTTACGAATTTGTTTGGTATTTATTTGGATAATATTTCCAGAACCCGTTTAGGTAGTTTTTTTGGTAAACTTGGCTCCCAAGTTTGGCGTTCTTGTATAGGAAGAATACTTTTCCCTTGTACGAATTTTACTTCCCTTTTAGTGTAGATTAGGATTATTTTAAGTCCTCTTTAGTATTCTAGTTAGGGGTAAGGATCCAGACCCAACCTTTTTAAGGTTGGAGCCGTTCCAACCAAAAAACTGGAGGGGTAAAATTGGCCTTTTCAAAAAAACAAATTAACCCTAATCCTAATTCCCCTTCCCTTACCTTCCCCAAACATATCACCGCCGCAACCCATCTTCTCTTCTTCAATCTCCCCAACTGTAACTACTTCCCTCCTTCTTCTTCTTCTCCTCTCCACCGCTGCCGATCAACATCACCGCCCTCTCCCTCCTCCCTCATTGACCGCCAGATGGTCTGGGAAAAGCTGCTCTTCCTCCGATGATGCCTAGATACATAACCAGAAACCTCATCAGAGATCATGTTCTCCAGCCTCACGTCGTTGAAAGAAGAGCAATTCGCAAGATCTAGAGCAACTCGCTCTCTGACCAAAGATACTCCGGCAAGTGACGTTCTCGAAGCGGAGGTTAGGTCTACTGAAGAAGGCGCATGAGATCCATGTCCTCTGCGATGCTAAAGTCGCACTTATCATCTTCTCCACCAAGGGGAAGCTCTTCGAATACTCTACTGATTCCTGGTACTAAACTTGATTATTTCCTCTGTCTCTCTCATTTTCCCTATTTGTTTGCTACTTTTGCTTTCCAATTGTGGAGTAATTTGTTGATTGAAATGGAGGAATTTGTGGTGGGTCCTCGTCTGTACAGTTGCTTGAACTATCGAAACCATGTCTCTCTTCACGATGATATAATCTCCAATGCGTTTCAGGTCTGAAGAATTTATCCCAAATTTCCAACCTTTTCATTTCTTCACCTGATTTTTGCTATTGCAAACTGATTTTATTTTTGGGGTGTTGGGCGAAAGAAGATCGGAATCTGATGACAGGGCTCCACACAGTTGCTGATGTCTACTGCGGAGATTGTGGCGATGTTCTGGGTTGGAAGTATGAAAGAGTTTACGAGGCTTCCCAGAAGTATAAAGAAGGCAAGTTCATTCTTGAGAAGTGCAAGATTGTCAAAGGGAACTGGTAGCCATCAATCAACTAATTAAAGAATTAAGCTTTGTATAGTTGTATGTGTGGGTTCTGTTTGTTGATTCATCTCTTGTCCAGTTATATTGTTGTTTGAATTTGGGTTCCTCAATTGGTAAATACAATCCCTTGAATTTCTGCAAAGAAGGATGAAATTGTGTACATTTCCTGAAATCTGTAGTCTGTTGAGTCATTGTTGATTAGGTAATTCAGAACAGAATATGAGGTTTATCAATATGAAATCAAGATCCTCATGGTATCTCCACTGGTTTATGTAAGTCTGTATACTAAGCTAATTTGATGGACTATATGTTCCTCCTTGAGCAGAGATTAAGAACTGGGCAGGACTCTGCTGGCTAAATTAAGTTAACTAGTTAACATAACTAGTTAGATAACCATTGTTAACTAGCTAATTGTGAACTAGTTATTTGATCATGATGTTAACTAGTAAACTAATTTGATAACTAGTTATCACCTAAAATTTTTTTTAACTAGTTAACTTGATAAGTTAACAACAAAAACCCTAGTTAAATAAATTTGATAACGAGTTATCATGCTAAAAACCTGGTTGTTGCTTAGATAATTCTAATCTGGTTGTATAACGACGTTTTAACTAGTTATCAATCTAAATATCATCGTTAACTAGTTATCTAAGATATAATGTTAACTTGTTAACTTGATAAGTTATCTAGACAACTCGATTAATTAACTAGTTATCACCTAAAATTTTGTTAACTAGTTACGAAGTTAAAATCTGTTAACAAGTTAACATGATTGGTTAAAAAGTTAACTCGATTGGTTAACTAGTTAACTCGATTGGTTAACTAGTTATCATCTTAAAAAAATGTTAACAAGTTATCTTAGTCACGATGTTAACTAGTTAACTCGATTGGTTAACTAGTTATCATCTTAAAAAAATGTTAACTAATTATCTTAGTCATCATGTTAACTAGTTAACAAATGTTGATAACAAGTTATCACCTAAATATGTTAAACAAGTTATCAAACAAAAAACGTTGTTAACTAGTTAACTAATTATGCTAATTCGTTAACTAGTTAACATCTGAATAATCTGTTAACTAATTTTGATAACTAGTTAACTAATGTTGATACAAGTTATCACCTAAAGTTGTTAACTAGTTAACTAGGTAAAAATAACATAACTAGTTAGATAACCTGTTAACAAAAAATCTCGTTAAAATTTTGATTATATGATTACTCGTGAACTAGTTATCAATAAAAAACATTGTTAACTAGTTATCAGGTTAATATATGTTAACAAGTTATCAAACAAAAATGTTGTTAACTAGTTATGAGTTAAAAAATATTGTTAACTAGTTAACAGAAAAAGGTGGTAACTAGTTTTTTTTAAAGAAAAAAATTTATGAAAGAAAAAAATATTTTGGCATGAGTCTCGCCGGAAAAGTCGCCGGCGATGGTGGCCTGCCGCCGAAAAATTCACCGGCGACAGTGTCCGGCCGCCGGAGAGTCACCAGTGAATATTAATATATTTAATCTAAATATAAAATTTAAATTGTGTGTAAAGTCCTAAATACCCCTAACAATCTAGACCATTGGATTGGTGAAAAGCTCAAAGTGTGATCTAATGGTTGAGAAAAGGTTGGAAGACTTCCAACCCTTGGAAAGGTTGGAGCTGGATCCTCCTCCTTCTAGTTAGGACTCATTTTATTAATTTTTTATTAGTTTAGGAAGTAGCTAATTAGGAGGAATATGAGAGCTTGTTCCCTACTCCTCCACCTATAAATAGAGGACTTCGCGTCTCTTGTAAGAACCAACCGCCTTTGATTAATACAAATATATTTCAGAACATATGTTCTTTTCCCTTTGAGTTAATGTGAGGAGCATTGCTTAAGGTTTGGCTTATCATTAAGAGCATCCATCCCTTGGCGTGGCGCCCTCGACTTGATACTTCTGGTTCCTAGCTCAGCTGAAGCTACTAGGTCAAAGTCCTCTTCCGCCCCGGTTCCATAGGTTCTCTCGTTGCCTTTGAAGATCAGCTTGCGGTGGTTAGGGTTACGAAGCATTGTCGGCCGTGGTTCACATCAGTTGGTATCAAAGCACGGTTCAACACTAGGACCAACTCTATCCCAGTTTCCAAGTTTATTCTTGGATTCAAATCCCTTTACTTTTTGTTCTAGAAAATTTCAAAAATCTTCATATATTCTTTAAAGTTCTTGTATTGAGTTTTCTTGTAAGGCAGAAAAAGCCGGTGGCCATCAAAATCCATCAAAGAAAAATATCAAAAGAGTCATAAAACAAAAAAATACTAAAAAATCAAGCAAGGCCACCCTTGCCAAGTTCTTTCTTTCGTTGTAATAGTGTGTTAAACAGAGCCACGACCCTACTTTTAGCCACTAAATTATTGTTTGCATCGAGTCTTAGAAAAAGAGTATTAGAAAAATCATATTAGAAAAGGTCTTTTTGTTACACTAACCATGGCAGAAATGAGGCTATGTATGATGGAGCTTCGATCCTTGAGATTAAGGCTAGCCCTATACAACATAGAAGAAACAGTTAGAAGGTTGGAGAGAAGAGCCAAAGCTAAGTGGACCGTGCCCAGCAGTAGGCCCTACACCGTGCCTAGGCCCGTGCCCAGCACTAGCCCCAACACTGTGCCCAGCGTCGTGCCCAGCACTAGGCCCAGCGCCCGACCAGTGCCCAACGCCCGACCCAGCACCCAACACCGGCCTGTGCCCAGCGCTAGCACCAGCCCGCGCCCAGCACCATTGCCCAGCGCCCAGCACCGGTTCCCGCCCAGCGCCAGCCACGCTCCCAGACCAGCCTAGGAGTCGGCACCCCGATCAGCCCGATCGCCCGGATTGCCCCGATCGCCCGGAGTGCCCTGATCGCCCGGAGTGCCCCGATCAGCCCGATCACACGGAGTGCCCCGATCAGCCCGATTGCCCAAATCACCCCGGAGCACCCGTACCAGCCCAGGTATGGCCCGAAACCCCAAGGAGCACCCACAAACTACCAAGTCCAATCCTATGCACCCTTGGGATTATCTTTATTATTTATAAAGGATTACCAGGTACGGATTCGAGGATGAATCCTCTTCAACAAGAGGGGGATGATGTGATACTGGACACCAAGCACTACTTGGACACGACTGATGTCGATCCGGCTCCAGCACTGATGCCGGGCCGAGACTACACCCGGTCTAGACCGACGCCGACACCACCTCCGGAGCCTTGGAGAGCCAAATCCCCAAGTCCAGACCTCAGGGAAAGCTGAGTACAAAGCACAATCCTGGAGCCCGCACCAAGCACAACCCCGGAGCCGGGGCCCCGCTTAGCCCCAGAGCCGACGCCCTGATCAGCCCTGGAGCTGGCACCCTACCAAACCCCGGAGCCGACACCTTGCCCAGCCCCGAAGCAGGTACTACTGCCCAACCCCTGTACAGGTCCCCAGACCGGCCTAGGTACACCCCGGATGCAGCCCCAAGCGTCGGGCCAGAAACTAGGCCCTACGACCGATCAAGTCAAGTGGAAAAAGAGATCGGACCAGGACTTTTGGGATATTTCAAAGGCCTTGGCTACCATGAAGGCCCATGAATCAGCTCCAACAAACGGTGCTCAATTCGGAGAAGGATTGAAGGAGATAGAGCTAGGCCAAGTCCTAGTAATGCATGGTTGTATCACCAAAGAGTAAGACTCGGATGCTGATCCGAGGAAGCCCATGCCAGTAGCTGTGATCAGGCAAACACCTGAGCTTGATCCAAGAGGAGAGAAATAAGGAGAGTCCATCCTTGGAGAAGAGCCAAGAGGCCAGCCCATGGCCAAGAAGCTACGGGCCAAAGCTGAAGAGATAAAAAGCAAAAACCAGATTTCTGGACAGATTCGTAGCCTGACAAAGATTGACAAATATGGGCTACCTGGAGATAGAATTTGCCCTGCTGTCCAACATTAAAGTTGTAGCCCATGAAGTCTACTAGTGATCTGGAAAAGATCAGAATTTTACAAATTTTTTTGGTATTTATTTGGCTAATATTTCCAGAACCCGTTTAGGCCATTTTTTGGGAAACTTGGCTCCCAAGTTTGGAGTTCTTGTTTAGGAAGAATATTTTTCCCTTGTACTAATTTTACTTCCCTTTTAGTGTAGATTAAGATTAGTTTAAGTCCTTTTTAGTATTCTAATTAGGACTCTTTTTATTAATTCTTTATTAGTTTAGGAAGTAGCTAATTAGGAGGAATAGGAGAGTTTGTTCCCTATTCCTCCACCTATAAATAGATGCATTCGCCTCTCTTGTAAGAACCAACCCCCTTTGATTAATACAAATATATTTAAGAACTTATATTCTTTTCCCTTCGAGTTAATGTGACGAGCCTTACTTAAGGTTTGGCTTATCATCAAGAGCATCCATCTCTTGGCGTGGCGCCCTCGACTTGATACTTCTGGTTCCTAGCTCAGCTGAAGCTAGTGGGTTAAAGTCCTCTTCCGCTCCCGTTCCATAGGTTCTCTCGTTGCCTTTGAAGATCAGGTTGGGGTGGTTAGGGTCACGGAGCATTGTCGGCCGTGGTTCACATCATCTTAGATGCAGGTGTTCAAGAGAAGGCAACATATGTCAAGAAACTACACGAGAAGGCCAAGGCCAACATTGAGAGAAGGGCTGCCCAATACACCCGCAACGCCAACCGGGGAAGGAAATAAAAGTTCCTTGAAGTTGGGGAGCAAGTTTGGATCCACTTCATAAAGGATAGGTTCCCTGAGCAAAGGAAGTCCAAACTATTACCTGGAGGGGATGGACCATACACCGTACTTCAGAGAGTCAACAACAATGCCTATGTCCTTGATCTACCCAATTCCCACAGGGGGTAAGTGCTACCTTTAATGTGGCTGACTTGACACCCTACTATGATGATGTCTATGCAGATGAGGATTCGAGGATGAATCATCCCAAGGAAGAGGGGGATGATGAGCCCCTTGTGCCCTGGACCAGACCTTAGCCACCCTTAACCCAAAGCTTGCCAAGGGAGGCTACACCCTCCTGAAAGTCAAGGACACCTCCCCAAAGCCGGGGCGAAAGCTAGAGTAGGCAATGAAGCCCCACCGACATTGATGCTAAGGCCGGGTGCCACAGTTGGCCCCGGGCCAAGCAAAGCACTCACTCCGAGCCCCAAACGAATTCTGATGGGCACCAGGCTCAAACTTTGGCGTGAAAACACCCCTAAGGAAAGCTCTAAAGATGGCCCAAGATAGAAGACTAAAAGGCTGGGCAAAACTCACAGAGGCCCGAAGCCAGGCCCCGATCTGGCACAAAACCGAGCCAGGAGCGCTACACCAGATTGATCTGGGCTGAGCCATCAATTAGCTTGGGCCTTTGTGAATTTCCACTGGCCCTAAAAGCCCTAGGGGTCCAGGAAGCATGACCACACGTCCCCGGAAGAATTGAGGAAGCTGCTACGAAGTTGCCACCCATTTAGGAAGAAGATCACCTAATCCGAGCCGGAGTGGGAAACATACACGGTGCTAGATTAGGGTTTCTCAGATTTTTTTCGAATTAAGCCTAAATAGGCTAATTCCTCAGGACGCAAGACTCTTTTGACTTGTTTTGTGTTTTCCTTTTTTTTTATGAACGTTTGAGCTTTCATTCATCAAGTATCGATCTAAAAAAGGAGATCGATCCAATAAGGTAAATTACAAGTAAAACTAAAGGAGACTAGACACTATAGGGATACATCCAAGACCTTGTAAGCTATGAAGGTCACGTAAAATGAGAATCGCTAGTCTACTTGCATCAAAACTCCTACCCTCGTCATACATACGACAACATCTCTCTCTCCAAACATGATAAACAAATCCTCTCCACCTAAGATGAAGGGCTTTCCTCTCATTGGTCGACAGATTGAGCAAATCCATAGTCTTTTCTGAGTCTTCCCAAGTATCACAAACAATAACTTCATCCGGGAATCGACTTTTCAACTGCACCTGCTTAGCATAGTCACAACCTGCAAACAGATGGTCTCTAGACTCCACCTTTTGCTGATCACACATAATGCAGAAATCATCAGTACCCAGTCCCCACTTCAATAACCTTTGCTTTGTTGACAAACGATTTCTAGCAGCTAACCAGCATATAAATGAATGGCGAGGAATAGAGAGAGCCCCCCATACTTGTTCATACCACGAAACTTCAGCTCCAGAAGGTCGGATGACATTCCAAACTTTAGTGATACAAAAATGTAACCAAGGCACTCCATCCCAATGAAGACAACCATCTAAAGAGTAAGTAATATAGGGAATAATCTTAGGCCGTACCTTCAGAATACGCTTCCAAACCCATGAGGCATTCGTAGCAGGTTCACAGGTCCAGAACTCCCGGGTCTTAACCCTATACAAACGTACCCACGCAACCCAGACTGAGCTAGAGTTCATCAAAATAGCTCTAATATGCCTGGCTAGGCAAGCAATATTCCAGGAAGATAGATCACGAATATCAAGCACTCCTTCGATACGAGGCATAGTAACGGACCCCCAGGAAGCTTTAGCTTTTGAATGACCTTTCTCATTTGTCCCCCATAGGAATCTGCTACATACTTGCTCAACATTCTTAGGGAGCAGGAAGATATTAAGCCAATAGCTGCACATAGCATTTATGACTGAATTAACCAACTGAAGTTTCCCAGCATAACTCAGTGATTTAGCCTTCTAGGAAGTAACCCTAGCAGTAATTTTATCCACCAGAATGTTGCAGTCCTCACTTTTAAGCTTACCCGAGATCAGAGGCACACCAAGGTACTTTACGGGGAGGCTCCCAATATTGAATCCTGTAAGCTCCACCATCTCATTCCTCAAGCTAAAAGGGACACTTTCTGAACAAAAAGCTCTGATTTAGAGGGATTAACCTGAAGCCCAGTTAAGAGGTAGAAGGATTCCAAAATATCCATAATAGCTTTCAACCCTCTTAATGAACCATTTGAGAAAAGCAACAAGTCATCGACAAAACAAAGATGGTGAATCTTAAGCTTCTTGCAACAAGGGTGATAAGACAGGAAGCCTGCATCACCAGCTCTCCTCAATAAACAATGAAGGCACTCCATTACAATCACAAACAGTGAAGGAGATAGTGGATCACCTTGCCTAACTCCACGTTTTGCCGAGAAATAGCCAAACGGACTACCATTAATAAGCACACTGAACATGGTAGTTTGCAAGCAGGTTCTAACCCAGTCTATAAATTGAGAGGGGATGTTCATCGCTGCCATTATCAACAAGAGGGAATCCCAATGTAGAGAGTCGAATGCTTTAGTAATATCAACTTTAAGCACACAGCGAGGAGAAGTCTGAGCCTTATGATAAGAACTAACCAATTCATGGGCCATCAAGACATTGTCACTAATGAGTCGACCCTTCACAAAAGCCGACTGACTAGTACTGATGATTTTGGGGAGGACTACACTTAGTCGACTAGCCATGATCATAGTTATGCATTTGTAAATAATATTGCAGCACGAGATCGGTCTAAACTGTTTCATTTCTGTAGCATTTTGCACCTTAGGGACAAGGGTAATATTCGTGGAGTTTACTTGTGGAGGCATAATCCCTGAGTTAAAAAATCCCTGCACAACTGTAATGATATCTGGACCAAACTCTTCCCAGTCATACTTGAAGAAATGAGCTGAGAATCCATCCGGACCAGGGCTTTTGCCAGAGTGCAAAGAGAACATAGACCACTTCACCTCTGCACTAGTAACAGGAGCAACAAGAGTATTAGCATCCCTATCCGCCAGCTTGTTAATTATCAGGTCATCAAAATACTCTTGGCTTTGAGATAAAACCCCCAAGTCACAGGTTCCAAGCAATCCCTTATAGAAACTCACAGCTTCTTCTGCAATTTCCTCAATGGTATCACAGGAAGTGCCATCAGCCCTCTTCAATGTTGAAATAAAATTCCTTGCCTGTCTTACTTTTATAGATCTGTGGAAATAATGGGAATTTTGATCACCACAAGATATCCAAACTTCTCTAGCTTTCTGACATAAGAATAATTCCTCTGCTTCTCTAAGATCATTCCAGCTCTTTGCTGCAGCAGAAGCAAGGGCAAAGTTTCCTTCAGAAGGAACATTAAGTGCATTGATTTGAGCTGAATGCATAATCACCTCAGCTTCTTTAACTCTCCCTCGAATATCATAGTATGTCTCCCTGTTCAAACCCTTGAGCTGTTGTTTGACAGCCCTCAGTCTCCTAGTAATACTTAGAAGATCAGACCCCCCATTACTATTCCTCCAAGTAGTTTGAACAATACTTCTGTACTGAGGATCAGAGCACCACATTTGAAAATACCTAAATGGCTTAGGCATAGACCTTAGGTTAACATCAGTGTTAAGGATCATAGCACAATGATCAGACATACCAGGGGGAAGGATGTTAACCTGACTTTGAGGGAAAGTAGAAATCCAATCGCAATTTACCAGAACCCTATCAAGACGTCTTGCAACTCTTCCATTTTGCCAAGTGAAAAAAGGGCCATTTACAGCATGATCAACCAAACATCCTTTCTGAATCCATTCTCTAAAATCATTCATGCTCTTGAAGTTAACACTACCATTAGAAGATTCAGTAGGAGAAAGGACAGCATTATAATCTCCAAGGGAAACCAAAGGTCCAGTGCCAAACCTGAAAGAGTCATACATATGCTTCCTTTGAGAGTCCTTGTTAGCACCATAAACAGCTAGAATATCAAACCAATCAACATCTTTGATAGCAGCTAGCACATAATTTGCAGCATAGTCCTTAATCACTAGATCAATATGATGCCTCCACAAAACCCAGATTTTGCCATTAGTACCTTCATAAGTCTCAAAATGTGCCCAGTCGACGAAAGTCTTTGATAGGATCCCCACATCTTTATTTATTGCAACTCTAGTCTCCAAAATAAGCAGAACATCTAATAGGTCGTTTGGTTTCTGTGATTTGGAAATAGTGTATTTGAACAATATTGTGGTTTTAGAAAAAGCTGTTTTGTGATTACACTTTTTTACTCAAAACCTTTGTTTGGAAGTTGCTATGAATCAGTTTGGGATTTGGGTGTGGTGTCTTAAAATGAAGCTAAATTACCATTTTATCCTTATTATTATGTTGGCCATATTTGAACTAAAAAGTTTTGGTATTTTTATGATATTTGTATGCAGTAATTTTGTAATAGCAGATTGTGGCCAAGTCATTGTTGTTGTAAGAGACATGTTTGTTTTAATGCAAGTGTTACCAATGACAACAATTTATGGTTCAATAATCCTTCAAATTACGAGCAAACACCAAACTAGAATTACTAATCCAAAGATAACATTTCATGCTTACACAAGCTACACTACTTCTGCATATTCAAATTCCTATCTACGGAATTGTGGAATTCCAAAATATGAGTTGTCTAGCACTACCTGCTCTCAAAAAGATGTTTACAAAACATAATAATATATAATCCTATAACACAAACCCCATTGTTCTTAGGCTTAAGTTGGTGAGAGTGATTAGAAAGTTGAACTAAAATAGTGGCATAGATTGTAATTTCTAAATTAGTAGTTGGACAGAAAGGTAATTGTACAAACCCTTCAATTCACTCATTATCAAATCACCCAAAACTCAACTAAAAGCTGAGTTTTGAAATCACTCATTTTTTTGGCCCAAATAAGCTGTTTTGTGCATTTGTATTTCCGAAAAAACGAAGGTTTTGGATGAAATAGTGTATTCATCCAAAACACACCTCCAAATCACAGAAACCAAACATGGTGTAAATTGTAATAAGCAGCTAACTTTAAAATAGACTTATGCTTGGAGTCCCGGTTAAAACCTCGGACATTCCAACATAAGATCTTCATCAATCATCCAGGAGGGTGAGCCCCCCGCCCCCTTGAAGACCTGGTCTGCCTCCTCGGAGGAGTCTTTGCTGGGAGAGAAACATGGAGCGGTGGAAAACCTTCATCCAATATCCCAAGAGCACCATAAAAAGAGGGACTCAGAGGAATACTCGAGATAGAGGAAACCTCAGCACCATTTAAGGGTGCAGGGTTTTTAGAAACAGGATGTTCCTCCTCCCTTGAAAGGGATTCATACACAATTCCTGGTTCCTCAAGCACTGGAGTAGAACTAGGTGCCTCCTTCTCCTCCATAGAGGACTTAGAAGCATTGCCTAACTCCGGGACAGTTTGGTTAATAGGATCCTCCACACATTCAGGTGTGCCCTTCTCCTCCAAAGAGGATTCAAGCACATTGCCTGAATCATGTGAAGTCTCCCCAACGTAGGCCTTGGGCCTCCAAACTGTCGTGCTTGACTTACCTCTACCTTTCCCCTCAGCTTTAGACGATTGTTGTGGAGGTAGTCTTGAGTAGAAATACTCAACTGGGATCGCCACCGGGGCCCGACCTCCAAGCGCTACCATAATCTGAGCTGGCTTTGGATCGGATTCACGAAGCAGGACACAAGCTCTAGCAGACCTCATCCCAGAGTATGTATAAGTGAATAAATCCGTCGAGACTGGGTCGCCAATCATACTAGCCAGTGAGCTCACCCCATCTTTTGTAAACAGAGGAGGAGGTACATCATTGAATCTCAGCCAAACTGACCTAGCCTCTGGAGCAATAACAATCGGGGCAATATCAAACTCCCACTCACGAAAATGAAGAACCACTGACCTCATATGCCAAGGGCCTGAACTACGAACCCATTCCTTAACATCTTCATTCGAGAAGCGAACCAGAATAAGTCCCTGATGTAGGTCCGACACATAGACTTGCCCTTCCCTACCCCACAACCTATTCGCCATACCTTGAACAATTCGCAGTGGAGGAGAATCCCCCAAAAATTGACCGACCAGACAACTTTTCATCTGCGAAAGTCCTTGATCAACAACGTCTTGCGGAATCATCAGAACCCCGTCCACCACTTTTGGCTCAATGTAAGAGAGGGATAGATCCGAGGACGAGTCGAACAAACCTGCCCACAGTCTAGACCCCTCCACACCAACAGTAGCGGAAGAGGGTGAAGCGGACGAGTGAGGTGGAGGAGAGGAATGAATCACCATGAACTACTCAGAGAAACTCAAGAAGGGAGGTCGGCGGCGCAAGCGCCGACGACGAAATTGCCGCGTTCAAAACCCTAGATTTGAGAGAAACTCACGCTCGCCACGCGCTCAAAAGGCCCTCAAAAGGCCCTCATTCCACCTTGATCGTGTTTTCCTTTTTAGTTAAACTATTTAGAAAGAATTTATTAAGGCTGGAAGTTGGCCCGCCGGGTAGTGGGTACCTGCGAGCCCGACCTGTTTCTTAATGGGTAGTGGGTACCCATTACCCGAATGGGTTCGGGCTACGGGATGGGTTTCGAGGCTAATGGGTACCCACTACCCGAATGGGTAATACTCGTGGGTACCCAGTAAGCCCGATTAGCCCAAACTATTAAATTTATTATTATTATAAAAAAAATAAAATTCCTAACTAATAAACTAAATACATTAATTTTGATTTTTGTCTGAAATGAAATCTGATTTGCGGTGAAGTGTGAATCCCTAAAGGCTCGTCTCTCTCTCAGTCTCTCTCGACAGTCGACTCTCAGACCCAATACTTACTTAAGCACATTCTCCTTCTACCAGCTCTAGCCACAACAGAAATCCTGCGTTTGTTCATCCAAATAGAAAGAAGGTAGACAAATCCTCCATTGCCAAATTAAAATATCCAAAGGATAATCAAATCCCCTGTTGCAGAACTGAGTTCGACGAAAGGATTTTGTAACCGTTCCTCTTCCCTGCGTTCTCCTTTCTCCGGCGGTGGCTGCGGTCTTGCAGAACTTAATATATATTTTTAATTATATATATTTTTTGCAGAACTCAATATATATTTTTAATTATATTTTTTTAGTGGGTTTAGTGGGTACCCCGGCCCGATCCCATTATCATTAATGGGTACCCACTACCCGAATGGGTTCGGGCTACGGGATGAGTTTCGAGGCTAATGGGTACCCACTACCCGTTTCTTAATGCGTATGGGTACCCGAGCCCGTCCCATTAGCCAGCCCTAGAATTTATCTTATTTTAGACTTTAAATTATTTAATTAGTTGAACAGAAAGTAGCTATTTAAGGAAGGATTAGAAGAGCATGTTCCTTAACTCCTCCTATAAATAGAGGCCTACGGCCACCCTTGTAAACACATCCTTTGATTAATAACCTTCATTTCAGAACATATGTTCTTTTCTGCTCAAGCCTTTGCTCGTTGTTGCATTGCTTAAAGTTGGCTTATCATCAAGAGCATCCATCTCTTGGCGTGGCGCCCTCGACTTGATACTTCTGGTTCCTAGCTCACCTTATAGCTAGTGGGTCAAAGTCCTAATCTGCCCCACTTCCATAGGTTCTTCTCGTTGCTAGGAGCATCAGCTTGTGGTGTTTAAGGGTCGTCTTCCCACGGTTGTAGTGGTTCACATCAGGATGAAATGGTGGTGATGCTAGAAGGTGCGCCACAACAAGGAGTTCTTGGACAAGATTGCCAAGAAACCATCAAGTGCCGACCACTTGAAGAAGTTGTGCCTCAAGAATGATGAAATTAGAATGGTTGAAGACGTGACCCTTCGTATTAGTTGAAGACGTAACTCCTCCAAAGACGGGTTACCAATAAGCAAGAGGATCCGGGGAGTTTCTCTTTTCTTTCCGTTATTGGTTCCATTGGATAGATAGGTCTCTTAATTGATACATATTTGCGTGGTATTTGAGTGTTCATGTTTCCTTTTGATTGGTTTTTGATCATTTGATGATAATTAGTCTTAAATAGCCTCTTGGGATCCTTGCAGTACATTTTCACATTTCTCTAGGTGATTTTGATGAGTTTTCAGGTCTTTCCATGATAGATCACGAAAATACGGAGCCACTGGATCGAACGGTGATAAAATCGAAGTCCACATGCTCAAGTTATCGAAGACTGAAGAAAATCAGTGTTTCATACTCTTATGCACCAATTATGCGTCAGTAACTGGGTGGTTATCAAAGCGAGTTTCGGCAATTTTCTAGAGGGACAGTTTCATTCCCAGTTCGACTTTGACGAACACCTTCGACCTCTAACACTTGGAAAACCCTCTACAAGCCCAAAAATCATCATCCTGTCATCATCCTTCATCCCCAACATCACAAAAACAACAAGTGATGACACTCGATTTGACGTGATTATCAGCCTCATTTAAGCGACATTTCCTTGCTTAAGACATGGTTTTTTAGGGTAGAATAACGAATATTCAATCAATTGCCCTATCTCGTGCCATTTGTGTTACCTTTGCCCGTTTCGGGTTTATTTGATGGTTTTCTAGTGTTTTTATGTTAGCACAGGTTTTTGCCATCAAATAAGGTAGCCAAGGACGTGTCTAAGGCGTTGGAACCTCGAGGAATCGCACCGGAATCAGTCCAAGGAGCCAATCAAACCAAACCAAATCCTGCTCCCATTTACAAATGAATTTTCGGCGAAAATAACTGGGATTTTCGGCGAAAATCACTGAACAAATCAGCAGTGCATTCAAGAAGGTATTTTTGGCGAAAACACCAAGTTTTTTTCCGAAATCATTTGGTCCGAAAAACACAGAAGAAACAGCCGGCGGTCATCCCCTTTTTCAAAGGATTTTTTGCTGAAAATCCTTCAGTATTTTCGGCGAAAATATCAGTTAAAATCTGGCGGTATTAGGGTTAAGTATAAATACTTAACCGGCGGCCCAATCTCATATATCGCATAATACACGAACTAATACCACCGAACTTCAGAATTCTCTCAAGTTCTGGAGCAGAGAGTTAGTGTCTGAAGAGTCGGAAAGAGATCGTGACGCCATCCCTTCCATCTCGGAGACTCGGAGCTAGGATTGCAGTTTACCGAAGATCGAAGTCTGCCAGAGTCGTCTTAATTAGGTTTTTTAGATTCTTTTCTGTTCTTCCTCTGGATGATGAACTCTTTATTTGTCTTTGATTCTTTTGTGATAAACATGAGTAGCTAAACTCTTAGAGCTTAGACTAGATGAACCCTAAGTGACTCAGGGCTTTAAAGCGGTCACGGATCGGCGGTGATTAGATTCAAAGTTCAATCAGTTTCTCTTTCATGTTCGATTTGTTCTTCATTGTTCATGTTTGGTGAAGCGCCCGGTCATTGTTCGGGTTCACACAAATAACTACTAAGCTAAGAAAAAGCTAGGGTAGATCGTATTCCGAGGGTCTTCTAAGATTGACTACTTCAAAACTGGCAAAATACTCGAATGCAAGCAAGTTGTGAATGGTGTGAGTTCCACGACTTCTAATTCTAAGAAATGTAGAGAAATTAAAAATTAAACTAAAGTAGATTGGGAATTAGGGTTTGAAAACAAGTATGACGGACGAACTTAGACTTTGAATCCCCCTTCGTTCCCCAGAGCATTGGCAATCAACAGATCAGCGGATTTCGATTCTCGTTCAATCAATTACTAAGACACCACCATAACTCCTTACCCTTAGGTTTAAGACCGGCGAACGTTCGCTCTATCCGTTCTAACTACCAAGATTAACTAGCCGCCCGGGTACGATCACCTCTCGCAACGACTTAATTAACTGGTGTAATTACTAATGATTAATGAGTTACTCTTGCAGTGAATTAACCCTAACCGGTTCCTACGAAAGGCACGCTCCAATTATAAGGTTAATTGTTCAATTTGATTTTCTAAAGTAAGGCGAGCGTTCGCTTCTATCCTTAGCTTAACCAGAATCTAATCTAGGTGATCAATCCAGACAAGAAACATGAACAATGAAGAACAAATCAAACATGAAAAAGAACTGATTGAATTTCGAATCTAATCATCGCCGATCCGTGACCGCTTTAAAGCCCTGGGTCACTTAGGGTTCATCTAGTCTAAGCTCTAACGAGTTTAGCTACTCATGATTATTACAAAAGAAACAAAGACAAAGAGAAAGTTCATCATTCAGAGGAAGAACAGAAAAGAATCTGAAAAACCTAATTTAGACGACTCTGACAGACTTCGATCTTCGGTAGATAACACTCCTAGCTCCGGTTCTCCGAGATGAAAGGGATGGCGTCACGATCTCTTTCCGGCTCTTCGAACTCTAACTTTTCGCTCCAGAACATCAGAGAAAATCGTAGGATTCTGATTCGAAAAGTATTTTCTGATGTCAATTATGAGGTATATCCTTTTTGGGCCGCCGGGTTAAGTATTTATACTTAACCCTAATCAGCCGGATTTCTTCTGATATTTTCGCCGAAAATAGTGACTTATTTTCGCCGAAAACATGCTTGTGAATGGAAGTCCCGCCGGCTGATCTCTCTGCCTTTTCTTCTCGGTCCGAAAACTCAACACTTTCGCCGAAAATGTCTTTCACTTGGCGTCAGTCGATTTGTACTATTATTTTTGCCGAAAACATATGCTTATTTTCGCCGAAAATGTAAGTGTGAATGGGCAGACTTTTGGTTTGACTTGATCGGCTCCTTGGATCGATTCCGGTTTGATTCCTCAAGGTTCCAACGCCTTAGACACGTCCATGGCTACTTTATTTGACGGCAAAAACCTGTGCTAACACAAAAACACTAGAAAACCATCAAATAGACCCGAAACGGGCCAAGGTAACACGAATGGCACGAGATAGGGCAATCGATTGAATATTCATTATTCTACCCTAAAAACCATGTCTTAAGCAAAGAAATGTCGCTTAAATGAGGCTGATAATCACGTCAAATCGAGTGTCATCAAATACCCCACACTTAAGCTTTTGCTTGTCCTCAAGCAAACTGAATAGAAATGCTCATGTTCATAAATGATAAGATCGATTAAATTGGAGCTCAATCAAACACAATGAATTATTAGAGAGATCGATCCTAGAACAAGAAACCTAACATGCATACAGATCAGCCAAACTACCTGGTCTCACTAATAAACTGCACACGACAAGTAATTAGCAACCAATCATGCACGAATTTGACCTGACCGACCAGACTCCTCACACAGGATATAAATAGTACAATGGGAACTCTCACTCTCTGTGTTTAAGGACGTGCTTCTGCTCTCAATCATTTTCTGTTACCGAATTCTGTCATAAGTTTGCATTTTGACCACATCTCCACCACTGTGACAACACGAGTATCTAGTCAAGAAGGACTTCCCTGCTAGGACCGTAATGAAATCTACACTACTCGGGTTTATAATGAGATGGATGATGGGAATGAATGATGATGGCGTTGTGCGGTGTAGCTTTCGACTAACTTCCCTTGAATCTAATCTATGGCTCCCTACCGTCTAACCAAACACGGGTGGAATGATGAACGCTCGTCCTATGATACCCTCAAGCAACCTAGCACTTATTCTTTTCTTTACACGATTTTTTTTCTTTTCTTTCTTTTGAACTTTTCTTTTGACTTCGTTCTTCCATTTGTAGGGAGAAGAACATTTTATTGAACTAAAACGTTGAACTTTTTCTGATTTTTCTTTTCTTCACTTTTTTTTTCGAAATTTCCTTTCTTTTCTTACTTTACTTTTTTTTTCTTTTGTGCCGATTTTTCTTTTAGTTGCTAGAGGGATTTACACGTCTGGACATATTAGCTAAGACCACCTGTTTAATGGCTATAGGCAGGTTACCACAAACCGACTTCCGGTAGGTCAATCTAGAACTACAACCACAGGGGGTCAATGGGGAATGAAACAAATGGGAAATGGTTGTAATGTATTATCGACCCGAAAGAACAGGCCAAGCTCAAGGGTCTAAACCTAGTGGATTTTATCATTTGGTAGGCTATCTGGCTTAGTAGCTGAATCTAGGTGCCCCTATCCTTCTAGAACTCGTGTCATCGTGTGGTCTCGAGTAGGTCTCATGCAAATTCTAACTCATTCAAGTAACAGAAAACAACTCAGAAGAATTAAAATTGCAAGTTACGTGCAATGGATCAAAAGCTCACAGTTGGTTTGCTAGTCGGATTCGGTCATTTTCATGCAATCAAGGCTACAAACTACAAGTGTGATTTTTAAAATTCTGTTCTGACCAGGCAATTTAGCATCAAAGTATACAAGTTGGTTCTCAAGTTCTAGGTTAAGCAGTCTAAGCATCATTATGAAGGTTTGAACAACAACTTAACATCAAAAATCAAGAACTGAGCCATTCTAATGCTAGAGAGACTGGAATGGAATCACGAGGCACACATAAAACACAATCAAGGGCAATCAAGTTCATGCAAGGTTCTCTAGCATCCTACCCCACACTTAAATCGGATTGTGTCCTCACAGGACTAATTCTAGAGTTCAGAGTGAAGTAGAAGAACCTGGACCGAGATGATTGGCGTAGGGGATGAGCACGGGTCCTCGGAGCGGAGGGAATCTACCCAAGCGAAGCACAAGGAATCTACCGATTGCCTTCAAATCAAAAAACAAATAAAACATAAAAAGGAAACCGGGACAAGTGTCCCGGATCCACACAGAAAAAAGTTGGACCGAAATCCAAAAAGAATAAATAAAAAGAAGACACCAGAAAAGGAATACAACCCGATCACTGCTGGTCTGGTGAACCGGGAGGTGGAAAGTCGAGAAATTCGCCGAGCTGGCGTTGCCACGCCATCTGTGCCTCATACCGCCTATCGGCGCGGCGCATATGTTGCCGCATAATAGTCCATCGCGCCTCTTGAGTGGCGTTGTCAGTGATGCGCCACTCTCCAACATCCGCGGGGTGGTGTCGGGGCTGCTGGGGAGGCGCCTGATATGGATCGGGAATGTGCGGCGGTGACTGGTGAGCATACCCTGCCTGGTGGTGCGGCAAGGGTATATAGTCTTGGAATTCTGACGGCGGTTGGGGCTGCTGCTCCTCAGCATCATCTTCTTCCTCCGACTCGATCACATGCTGGAGTGGAGGATCTGCTGCTACATGGGGACTGAGGTCGAGTTCTATGTCGTAACTTGGTGTCGTGGAATGTGCCGGCCATATTCATGGCTGATGCCGAAAGAGAGGATGAGTTGTCCTATGAAGTTACCCCCCATGAGTCTACGAGGTGGCGTCCTCCTCCTGGTCTTCTGGCGGAAGATGCGTGCCAGTACCCAGCCGGGGTGGAGAGGGTAGCTCTCTCGGATGGCTCGAAGAAGCATGAGCTCCTCCTTGAGGATATGGTGGCGATCCTTATCTGGTACATATAAAAGGGATTTACGCCAAACCATATGAATAAATTTAAAGAGAGGGTGAGAGAGGGACTTAACTGAGTTGTGCTCCCCAAGGCGATCGCCAGGCACTCTTGTCATGTGGCTCCAGAGTGCATGGTACTCCTCGTCGTTATCATCTTCGCCCCAGCCTAAGTGATGATCGTGATAATGCTAGTAGGGGATGCCCAGATGAGCAGCAAACTCATCGTAGGTGAGCTGCCTGCACACCCCACCAAGATAGAAGGTGACAACCTTCTGGCGCTGCTTCCTCTTGTGCTCATCCAGATCAAAGGTCGCCCAGAACTCCTGGAGGGCAATGTCTGGGAACTCGGCAGCGATGGTAGTTAGCTCTAGGAGACCGGCCGGTGCTAGGGCGTCATGCACGTTCCGGTGGTAGTCCTCATCATGATCATGGAGCGACTCCATGGAAAGAGGGCGCACGTCAGCTCCACGAATGTGCTGGATCTTCTGGAAGCACTCAAAGTAGTAGTCTGGGAGACGGGCGATAGTGCGATGGTATCCAGCCCGGCAAGGGAGTGCGGGTGGCGGACCCAGAATGGCAGGTGTGACGGGAGCGGCAGTTCCTGAGCTTGAGGCGCCATCAAGTCGCGCTTTAGTCCTGTGCTCATAAGTGGTGTTCCTAAAACCAGAATGAAACCAGATTAGTCAACTAAAACCCTACCCCACACTTAGTAGAAAAACTCAATTTCACAGAGAAATGAGGGAAACTAAGTGGGGTAAGCAAAGCGGAGTAACCGGTAATCATAGACAGTAAAATACATACTTAGGAACAGCCAGAATCGGATAAGCACAATCAGAGTTCAAAAAGTCAAATCGACATTTAGAAGTCAACATTATAGCATAATGAACCCTAATCATGGCAAGACTATCACAAGGTGGAAATTGACGGCATAATATGATCTCAAATGGCAAGCACGATAATCTGAACGAGAATGAACACATACGACAGCCAAACGATCAAAAACAGTTCATGGTCAAACCGACATTTCTCGTAAGTCAACAGAACAAACAATTAATCGTATGCATAGCAACACATGATCAAATGATATGGAAATTAAGCACGGAACTCCCTAAGCATGCTAGAACAGTTCTATAAGTTCAGCTAACCTAGTTCACATGAAAACAGTCGACACGCAAATCGAGGCAAACCGAAAAGTCAACCGAAAGTCAACCCCGACGAAATTCAGCAATCCATATGTCAAAAGATTCGTATTGAAAAGCTCTACAACTTACATTGAAGCCATGAATGCTAAAATTGAATGGTTTGGGAGGAATCGGTGAAAAACTTTGAAAACGAAGGTTTCGGTGAACTGGAGCTGCAAAGCTCCGATTTGAATGTTCTAGGGCTCAAATCGATCGGAAATGGGAGGGGAGTTGAGCGGCGGCGGTCGGCGATGGCGGCAGCGGCAAAAAATGGTGGCGACGGCGAAAATATTGGGGTGGCGGTCGGCGGTTTTGAAAATAAAGGGGAATTTTCGGGTGTGTGTTCGCAAATGAAAGAAGAAAAAATGGGGAGAGAGAGTATAAGTCCAGTTTTTTAAGTGGGAATTTTTCTTATTTTGAAAGAAATTTTTGGCGAAACTAATAGGAAGTTTTCGCCGAAAATGGAAGTTAAAATGGCTGCCGGTTGTCAAATAAATTTTCGCCGAAAACTTTCAACTCTTCGAACCGAAAATGTTAAACAGGGGACCGGGTTTGAAAATTCAAAATCGGTTTCGCCGAAAATAAGGGTGGTTTCACCAAAAATTTGAACTGTTCGGGTTAAAATATATTTGCAAATCCGGCCAACTTCAGAAAATCACAGTTAAATGCACAAAAATCGGAATGACCTCAATCAACTTGCGGCTGACTCTATGACACACAGACTCAACAAGAAAAATAATAAATCAAATAGACTGACACTTTTGGCTCCCCCGAACCGACTCTAAAATACCAAGTTCGACAATAATTAAAAACAGACTCCAGCCGTGGGTTGCCTCCCACGAAGCGCTCTTTTATTAACGTCCTTGAGCTGGACAATACCTGGACGGTATTAGGAGACATACCAACTTAGATTATCCTTAATGCTCGCGTCGGAGTTCATGAAGTACAGCTTTGGGACTTCTCCGGTAAGCGTGAATCTCTTCCCGTTTGCATGCAAAAGCTTGGTACGTCCATCGGGAAGATGATCGATGATCTTGAACGGTCCGAACAGCTCTCTGAAGAGATCATCCTTCTTGAGTGTTACGATGGAAGGAATGAGGACTGTCGGCTTCTTCTTTTCTTTTATCTCCGGCTTGGTATCACCAGGATCGGTGATCGTCAGTATTTCCTTAGGAGATTCTTTCAGCTTCTCCTTCCATACTTGTTCCGGCGCCGGTTTCTCGGAACTAATTGGTGGTGCAGCTGGCTCGGTGGAAGATGGTGGAATTTTTGGTCTCCAGACCATTTGAGTCTTCGTCTCGAGGCCTGCTCGGTTTAGTGCTCGGTGGCTTAGAAGAGGCTTGCAGTTCCTTCTTCTTCTTGAGCGGCTTTTAAACCGAAATTTCTGGCTTCTTCTTAATAACCTGTTTAATATCTGCAGCAACAACTGATCTAGAGACACTGGAAGAAGCATTAGTAACGGAGTTGACCGGAGTCAACTCCACAGTTTCAACAGCTAGGCAATGAGATTCTTCATTCTTAGAGTCATATTTCATGCCATCTTTAAGACGGAACGTTTTTGTTTCTTTACCAACCCTTAGAGTTGAAGAACCGTTGGGAACGTTAATATTCATTCCAGTAGTAGCCATCAAAGGTCGACCTATGAGAATGGTAGAATCATCTGTACTAGTATCCATAATCACATAGTCAGCTAAGAACGTGAACGGACCACATTTAGTGACAACGTCTTTAATCTCTCCCTTAGGGGTTTTAAGTGATCTATCAGCAAAGACAAGTTGCATACTAGGAGGTTCAAGTTCTCCTAGGTTTGATTTCTCAAACAGGCTCATAGGCATGACATTAACAGACGCTCCTAGATCAACTAAGCAACGTTCAATCTCAACATCATTAATGACCAAAGGCAAAGTAAAAGAACCAGGATCAGATAACTTAGCTGGATATGGAGAGGTAGTTTTCTTAATTCGAATGTCAGGATATCCTTCCTTGTTCCCCTTCCTGCCAGTCTCGATCCTTGCATTTGGCAGCAATGCTCTAGGAAAAGGAGGCTTCACAACGTACGGTGCAAGAGGAGGATCTTCCTCCTTAGGCGCCGGTTCCTGTTCTTCTTCTTCCTCCGGGGTTTCAGCGATCCTGCGTAAGACAGAACAAGCATCAACAATTAAGTTTGGGAGTTTTCGAGCGGTTACCATCTTGGCTTGCTCCTTTCTCGGATTCGGCTCTGTTTGGCTTGGAAGTTGGCCAAATGGTCGACCAGATGCTAGCATGCTCAAGATGTTGTTCACGGCTTGCTCAATCCTTTGTCCAGATGCTATCTGTTCTTGATTGAGAAGAGCTTGAGCCTTAAACTGACTGTCATGATCATCGAGTCTTGTGATGATTTGGCTGAGCTTCTTATTCAGGTCACTGACATTGCTCTCTCTTTGATGCTGCTGCCCTGGATAGGTCTTGTTAAGATATTGATTCTGGCGATTGCCAGGAGTAGTTCCATAATTACCCGAATTGCGATGCGGCGGCTGGTAGACACCTGCCGGTGGATGGTTAGGCTTCTGATCCTGAGCTGGACCAGCCGGGCGGTTATTCTGATTCTGGTTATGGTTGGCGCCAGCATTGTAGGGAGGTCTCTCTTGATAGTTCCCTTGCTGTCTAAAGTTACGGTAACCAGCATAACCATTCTGATTGTTAACGAAGCCTTGTTGAATGAAATTTACGTTTTCAGCAGACCAGACTTCTGCCTTACCAAAATTCTGACAATGGCCTCCGTTATGTGCGCAAGCTCCACACCACTCGCAATCGGCAACGTAGATAGAGGCTGCCGGCGGCTTTATCGGTGTGGAAGACTTCTTCAAATGCTTCTCTACCTCTGCTTTGATTGTACCTTCGAGATCTAGCTTGCTCCTTGATCCTTCAGCTTGTCGTTCCCAGTTCCTTGACTTGGAAGCACAGTTTGCAAAGTCAAGAAGAGCAGCTTCAGGAGTGAGTGTAGTGCAATCCCCTTCAGCTAGAAAATTGACCCACTTGGCAGATTCTTCTCGAAGTCCTCGAGAAAAGATTTCAGCTAACTGCCTCTGCTCAAATCCATGATGAGGGCAGGTGTAGAGAAATTCTTGGAATCGATTCCAAGTATCATACAAGCTTTCTCCTTCTTTCTGGGAGAATATGGCGATGTTGTCCTTGATGGTGGTTGTTCTGGCCGGAGGGAAGTATTCTTCAACGAAGTCCTGAGCCAGAGTATCCCAGTTAGTGTAATAGCCAGGTGGTTTACCAGTAAGCCACCTCTTAGCAGGGACTTTCAGAGTGAACGGGAAAGCTCTCAGACAAAGAGTGTTTTTGTCGAGGTTTCCGCTCTTGAAAGTGCTGCAGAGATCAAGGAAGTCTGCAAGATGAGTGCACGGGTTGTCTAGGGGCCTGCCTTCAAACTGTAAATCCCTAGAGATCATAGTCAAGAATGGAATCTTGATCTCATAGTCAGGATCTCCTTCAATGCGCGGAACGGCAATGGCAGATCGAACGCTAGTCGCGCTCGGCTTGTTATAGTCTGCTAGACTCTTTTGTGCAGGTGGTGGCGGCGGCGGTTGATCGCCATTTGGTGTTGGTAATCTATCGTCCATGGTAGGAGATGGAGGAGGTGAAAGTGACTCGGTGTATGAAGCGGATGAAGATGACGGTATAGGTGAAGATGGAGATGAGGAACTCTCCTTTGGTTCCTCGATCTTGATCGGAGTGATGAATGGATTGGATCTGCCTTTCCTCAGAATCTGTGATCGTAGAGGTGTAGCAGAACTGCCTGGTCTCTCTGCACTCTTAGCCTGTTCGGAGAACAAGTCCAAGGACGGCGAGGCATGCACCTGTAAACCTACAGATAACAAAGACAAGCAAAACCAGTGTAAAATCGAAGTGGATGGAAAGGTGAAAGATGGAAAATAGAAGAATAAATTGCCAGTTCTTCTTTCAAACAATCAAAAGAAGTCCCCGGCAACGACGCCAATTTGGTGAAGCGCCCGGTCGTTGTTTGGGTTCACACAAATAACTACTAATCTAAGAAAAAGCTAGGGTAGATCGTATTCCGAGGGTCTTCTAAGATTAACTACTTCAAAACTGGCAAAATACTCGAATGCAAGCAAGTTGTGCGTGGTGTGAGTTCCACGACTTCTAATTCTAAGAAATGCAGAGAAATTAAAAATTAAACTAAAGCAGATTGGGAATTAGGGTTTGAAAATAAGTATGACAGACAAACTTAGACTTTGAATCCCCCTTCGTTCCCTAGAGCATTGGCAATCAACAGATCAGCGGATTTCGATTCTCGTTCAATCAATTACTAAGACACCACCATAACTCCTTACCCTTAGGTTTAAGACCGGCGAACGTTCGCTCTATCCGTTCTAACTACCAAGATTAACTAGCCTCCCGGGTACGGTCGCCTCTCGCAACGACTTAATTAACTGGTGTAATTACTAATGATTAATGAGTTACTCTTGCAGTGAATTATCCCTAACCGGTTCCTACGAAAGGCACGCTCCAATTATAAGGTTAATTGTTCAATTTGATGTTCTAAAGTAAGGCGAGCGTTCGCTTCTATCCTTAGCTTAACCAGAATCTAATCTAGGTGATCAATCCAGACAAGAAACATGAACAATGAAGAACAAATCAAACATGAAAAAGAACTGATTGAATTTCGAATCTAATCACCGCCGATCCGTGACCGCTTTAAAGCCCTGGGTCACTTAGGGTTCATCTAGTCTAAGCTCTAACGAGTTTAGCTACTCATGATTATTACAAAAGAAAGAAAGACAAAGAGAGAGTTCATCGTTCAGAGGAAGAACAGAAAAGAATCTGAAAAACCTAATTTAGACGACTCTGACAGACTTCGATCTTCGGTAGATAACACTCCTAGCTCCGGTTCTCCGAGATGAAAGGGATGGCATCACGATCTCTTTCCGGCTCTTCGAACTCTAACTTTTCGCTCCAAAACTTCAGAGAAAATTGTAGGATTCTGATTCGAAAAGTATTTTCTGATGTCAATTATGAGGTATATCCTTTTTGGGCCGCCAGGTTAAGTATTTATACTTAACCCTAATCAGCCGGATTTCTTCTGATATTTTTGCCGAAAATAGTGACTTATTTTCGGCGAAAACATGCTTGTGAATGGAAGTCCCGCCGGCTGATCTCTCTGCCTTTTCTTCTCGGTCCGAAAACTCTACACTTTCGCCAAAAATCTCCTTCACTTGGCGTCAGTCGATTTGTACTATTATTTTCGTCGAAAACATATGCTTATTTTCGCCGAAAATGTAAGTGTGAATGGGCAGACTTTTGGTTTAACTTGATCGGCTCCTTGGATCGATTTCGATTTGATTCCTCGAGGTTCCAACGCCTTAGACACGTCCATGGCTACTTTATTTGACGGCAAAAACTTGTGCTAACACAAAAACACTAGAAAACCATCAAATAGACCCGAAACGGGCCAAGGTAACACGAATGGCACGAGATAGGGCAATCGATTGAATATTCGTTATTCTGACCGATTATCGGGCTTCAACCGAGACTACTTGCCCATTTATTCTGGAATAATCTTTTTAGGAGGGACAATTTTACATATTTCTGCCAAATCTTTCTATTATTAAGTACGGCTGGTACCATTTCTCTCAGTAGAGGAGGCAAAGACAGACGGATTGAAGCCCAATAAGGCAAGATCGACCTCAAGCCTGTCCACTCAAGGGAAAAAGCCCGTACAAGGTCTGGCTCGTGCGGTGGAGCGTCACATGGGTGATTAGAAAGGCAAGGTAGACCTGACCCTAGCCACCATGGATGACTTGAAAGTAGTACTACCCTAAAAACCATGTCTTAAGCAAAGAAATGTCGCTTAAATGAGGCTGATAATCACGTCAAATCGAGTGTCATCACTGTTCTTAGTTTCAATTTTTAATTTCTCTGCATTTCTTAGAATTAGAAGTCGTGGAACTCACACCACGCACGAAGTGTTTGCATTCGAGTAATTTGCCAGCTTATTTGAGTAGTCGATCATAGAAGACCCGTGGAATACGATCTACCCTAGCTTTTTGTAGCTTTGTAGTTATTTGGTTGAACGCATCACAACGACACGTTCATCAACAAGCAATGTGCAGAAATCCTCCAAGCTCGAAGAAATCGATGGATCATTCTTTCTCTTTCTTTCTAGGTTGTATTTCCTCGATTTTTACTATGAACTACTGTAACTAAATCCCCTAGGGTTCGAGTGAGTGGAAATTTAGGAGGATTGATTATTGTTTTATACTCTTAAACCCTTGAATAGTTTGGTTTAATTTCAAGTTCATATGCGATCCAGACCTATGTTCTTATTCTCATTTTCTCTTCTTGTATTCTTGACCTATGTGAATGATTAGGTTGCTATTTGATTCAGAATGACTTGAACCATGAGTTTTCCTAGCATTGATTACCGTGCGTTTGATCTTAGTTGCATTAAAGCTCGAAAGAGGAGATGTTAGCTATGTCTTTTTAGGTTAAAAAACCCATAAGCATTTCATCGAAACTTGGTGTGGATTCTAGTTAATCACTTTAGAGGTGACCCATACCCAATTGATTGATGGTTTGTGTTTGGTTCTTATTACTCAACCCAAGAGATGTAGGATACGTGTCGGTGTAGTGTTGAAAGATCCCATTTTTGGCTTGTTGGGACTGGTTCTATTCTTGTATTTCATCATTCCTGATCTCGAAGGAGAACTTTCTTGACCCTTATCTCTCTTCCATTTCATCTGCACTGTGTTTTGTCTTTGTGCGCGCTTTGATTGAATTATTTCCAACCTCAACTTCTATGCTCTTTGAGCTCGTGCTTGGGTTGATTCGTGGTTATGTGAGCTTGTCTTGTCCTGTGATTGCTTGAAGTGTTACTCTTTGAGCACCTCATTGTGAATAAGTAAGTCCTTATAAGAGACCTGCAGGAATACAACCCTAGCTTCTGGCTAGGTATGTTTATTTAAGGAGGTCTGCCTCAAATGATCAAAATTTGGCAGCGTTGCCGGGAATTTCTTTTTCGGTCTGAATATCATGAGCGACAGTGCTCCACCCTTTACGTTTTGTCATTCTGTTGGCTTGGTTCATGTGTTTTTTTATAAGGATTGCATACTTATAATTCTTGGTACTTCTTTTGTTGTTTATGTAGCATCCCGAAGACTTTGAGAATCATTTCTCTGAAGATATGACGGATGCAAGAAGTTCATTGGCAGATTTCACTAAACCTTTGGTGCGAGAAACCGAGAGAAGGTTTGTCCTACCCCATATTACAGCTGCAGATTTTGAGATGAAGCCGCATTTGATCAATACGGTTTCCAATAGGCCATATCACGAGAGTCCTAAAGAGTGGCCATTTGTACACATTGAGAACTTCCTTGAGCTCTGCAGCACCTACAAGCACTAGAGAGTTTCGATGAATGCTAACCACCTCATGTTGTTCCCTTTCTCACTTATGGGGATAGCAAAGAGGTGCTTCAATAGCCAACCCAGATAAGAGATGAAGAATGACAAGAGATTAAAGCATATAGAGAGGAAGTATAATCTATGATTTGCAGCTCAGGATATGCAACTCAATGGTCAACAAGCTCTAGCTTAGAGAACGGAGAACCAGATTGTTGAGTTGGTACGGATTGCAGGAGAGAATATGCGACAACTGAGATATTTACCTAGCACCAACCAGCCTAGAGCATTTGAAGGTGGTGTTAGTACAAGAATATTCTTCAAGCTGAAGCGGTGGTCTCTTCTTGTGCACCACCAATCCCGTTCCCCAACCACTTGAAGAATGAGCCTAAGGACGACTCCTTCCAAAATTTTCTCAAAGTCCATGAGAAATAGTATTTAACTACTGAATTATCATACTTTCTTACTACTATTCCATCGTATTCTTAGTATTTGTAGGATACATTGCTCAAGAAGGAAAGAGGTTGCTTGGAGAGTGTTGAAGTGGTTGATGGAGGTTCTTCATCCTCTAGTAATTAAGGAGACAGATGAAATGGTGGCCATGCTAGAAAAGGTGCGCAACAACAAGGAGTTCTTGGACAAGATTGGCAAGAAACCATTAAGCGCCAACCACTTGAATAAGTTGTGCCTCATGAAGGATGAAATTGGAACAGTTGAAGACGTGACCCATTGTATTAATTGCGCGTAACTCCTCCAAAGATGGGTTACCAATAAGCAAGAGGATCCGAGGATTTTCTCTTTTCTTTCCGTTATTTGTTCCCACTGCATAGATAGGGCTCTTGTTGACCTAGGAGTGATGACTCAGAATATGTCACTCTTAATTTCCCATAATTGATACATATTTGTGTGGTATTTGAGTGTTGATGGTGCCTTTTGATTGGTTTTTGATCATTTGATGATAATTAGTCTTAAATAGCCTCTTGGGATCCGTGCAGTACATTTTCACATTTCTCTAGGTGATTTTAATGAGTTTTCAGGTCTTTCAATGATAGATCACGGAAATACGAAGCCACTAGTTTGAACGGTGATCAAATCAAAGTCCACATGCTCAAGATATCATAGTCTGAAGAAAATCGGTGTTTCAAACTCTTATGCACCAATTATGCGTCAACAACTGGGTGGTTATCAAACCAAGTTTCGACAATTTTCTAAAGGGACAGTTTCATTCCCATTTCAACTTTCAAAACACATTCGACTTCTAACACTTGGGAAACCCTCTGCAAGCCCAGAAATCATCATCCTTCATCCCTAACCTCACAGAAACATCAAGCAAGAGCTGAAATCCTCCAACCTCGAAGAAATCGACGGATCATTCTACCTCTTTCTTTCTAGGTTGTATTTCCTTGATTTTTACTATGAACTGCTATAACAAAATCCCCTAGGGATCGAGTGAGTGAAAATTTAGGAGGATTGATGATTGTTTTACACTCTTAAACCTTTGGATAGTTTGGTTTAATTTCAAGTTCATATGCGATCTAGACGTATGTTCTTATTCTCGTTTTCTCTTCTTGTATAGTTGACCTAGATGCATGATTAGGTTGCTATTTGATTTGGAATGACTTGACCCATGAGTTTTCATGGCATTGATTATCGTGCATTTAATCTATGTTGGATTAAAGCTTGAAAGAGGAGATGTTAGCTATGTCTTTTTAGGTTGAAAAACCAATAAGCATTTCATCGAACACTTGGTGTGTATTCTAGTTAATCACTTTAGAAGTGGCCTGATGACACTCGATTTGACGTGATTATCAGCCTCATTTAAGCGAAATTTCTATGCTTAAGACATGGTTTTTAGGGTAGAATAACGAATATTCAATCGATTGCCCTATCTCATGCTATTTGTGTTACCTTGGCCCGTTTCGGGTCTATTTGATGGTTTTCTAGTGTTTTTGTGTTAGCACAGGTTTTTGCCGTCAAATAAAGTAGCCATGGACGTGTCTAAGGCGTTGGAACCTCGAGGAATCAAACCTAAATCGATCCAAGGAGCCGATCAAGTCAAACCAAAAGTCTGCCCATTCACACTTACATTTTCGGCGAAAATAAGCATATGTTTTCGGTGAAAATAATAGTACAAATCGACTGACGTAAAGAGAAGGAGATTTTCGGCGAAAATGCTGAGTTTTCGGACCGAAAAGACAAGGCAGAGAGATCAGCCGGCGGGACTTCCATTCACAAGCATGTTTTGGCGAAAATAAGTCAATATTTTCAGCAAAAATATCAAAAGAAATCCGGCTGATTAGGGTTAAGTATAAATACTTAACCCGGCGGCCCAAAAGAAAGAGCGAATAATCATATCATAATTTACACTTTTCGAATCAGAATCCTCTCAAGTTCTGGAGCAAAGAGTTAGAGTTCGAAGAGCCGGAAAGAGATCGTGACGCCATCCCTTTCATCTCGGAGAACCGGAGTTAGGAGTGTTATTTACCGAAGATCGAAGTCTGTCAGAGTCGTCTAAATTAGGTTTTTCATATTCTTTTCTGTTCTTCCTCTGGATGATGAACTCTTTCTTTATCTTTGTTGCTTCTATAATAATCATGAGTAGCTAAACTCGTTAGAGCTTAGACTAGATGAACCCTAAGTGACCCAGGGTTTTAAAGCGGTCACGGATCGGCGATGATTAGATTCGAAATTCAATCAGTTCTTTTTCATGTTTGATTTGTTCTTCTTTGTTCATGGTTCTTGTCTGGATTGATCACCTAGATTAGATTCTGGTTAAGCTAAGGATAGAAGCGAACGCTCGCCTTACTTTAGAACATCGAATTGAACAATTAACCTTATAATTGGAGCGTGCCTTTCGTAGGAACCGGTTAGGGTTAATTCACTGCAAGAGTAACTCATTAATCATTAGTAATTGCACCAGTTAATTAAGTCATTACGAGAGGCGACCGTACCCGGGCGACTAGTTAATCTTGGTAGTTAGAACAGATAGAGCGAACGTTCGCCGGTCTTAAACCTAAGGGTAAGGAGTTATGGTGGTGTCTTAGTAATTGATTGAATGAGAATTGAAATCCGCTGATCTGTTGATTGCCAATGCTCTGGGGAACAAAGGGGGATTCAAAGTCTAAGTTCGTCTGTCATCTTTGTTTTCAAACCCTAAATTCTCAATCTGCTCTAGTTTAATTTTAAATTTATCCGCATTTCTTAGAATTAGAAGTCGTGGAACCAACACCACGCAGAACTTGCTTGCATTTGAGTATTTTGCCAGTTTTAAAGTAGTCAATTTTAGAAGACCCCTGGAATACGATCTGCTTAGCTCTCGCTAGCTGGGTAGTATTTGATCAACCACTTCTGCGACGTTCATCAAATTGGCGCCGTTGCCGGGGACTTCTTTTGATTGTTCGAAAGAAGAACTGGCAATTTATTCTTCTACTTTCCGTCTATCATTCTTCCACCCACTTCGATTTTACACTGGTTTTGTTTGTCTTTGTTATCTGTAGGTTTACAGGTGTATGCCTCACCGTCCTTGGACTCGCTCTCAAACCGAACAGGCTAAGAGTGCAGAGAGACCAAGTAGTTCTGCTCCACCTCTACGATCACAGATTCTGAAGGAAGGCAGATCCAATCCATTCATCACTCCGATGAAGATCGAGGAACCGAAGGAAAGTTCCTCATCTCGTCCTTCACCTGTACCGTCATCTTCATCCGCTTCATACACTGAGTCACTCTCACCTCCTCCATCTCCCGTCATGGACGATAGATTACCACCACCACCACCTGCATAAAAGAGTCTAGCAGATTATAACAAGCCGAGCGCGACTAGCGTTCGATCTGCCATTGCCGTTCCGCGCTCTGGAGCCACATGACAGGCGTACCTGGCGATCGCCTCGGAGCGAGCAACTTAGTTAAGTCGCTCTCTCACCCTCTCTTTAAATTTATTCATATGGTTTGGCGTAGATCCCTTTTATATGTACCAGATAAGGATCGCCACCATATCCTCAAGGAGGAGCTCATGCTTCTCCGAGCCATCCGAGAGAGCTACCCTCTACACCCGGCTGGGTACTGGCTCACATCTTCCGCCAGAAGACCAAGAGGAAGACGCCACCTCGCAGACTCTTGGGGGGTAACTTCATAGGTCAGCTCATCATCTCCTTCGGCATCAGCCATGAATATGGCCAGCACATTCCACGACACCGAGTTAGGACCGTTGGAGGAGACTTGGCGGTTGAGTATGACTTAGAACTCGACCTCAATCCCCATGTCGCAGCAGATCCTCCACTCCAGCCTGTGGTCGAGTCAGAGGAAGAGGATGATGCTGAGGAGCAGCAGCCCCAGCCGCCGCCAGTATTCCACGATTATATACCCTCGCCACATCATCCGGTAGGGTATGCTCACCAGTCGCCGCCGCACATTCCCGATCCATACCAGGCGCCTCCCCAACAGCCGCATCACCACCCCGCGGATGTTGGAGAGTTGTACGAGCGACTTCAATAGTGGCGCATCACTGACAACGCCACTCTAGAGGTGCGATGGACTATTATGCAGCAGCATATGCGCCGCGCCGACGGGCGGTATGAGGCACAGATGGCGTGGCAACGCCAGCTCAGCGAATTTCTCCACTTTCCACCTCCGGTTCACCGGACCAGCAGTGATCGGGTTGTATTCCTTTTCTGGTGTCTTCTTTTTATTTATTCTTTTCGGATTTCGGTCCAACTTTTTTCTATGTGCATCCGGGACACTTGTCCCGGTTTCCTTTTTATGTTTTGTTTGTTTTTGTTTTGAAGGCAATCGGTAGATTCCCTTTGCTTCGCTTGGGTAAATTCCCTCCGCTCCGAGGACCCGTGCTCATCCCCTACACCAATCATCTCGGTCCAGGTTCTTCTACTTCACTCTGAATCTAGAATTAGTCCTGTGAGGACACAGTCCGATTTAAGTGTGGGGTAGGATGCTAGAGAACCTTGCATGAACTTGATTGCCCTTGATTGTGTTTTATGTGTGCCTCGTGATTCCATTCCAGTCTCTCTAGCATTAGAATGGCTCAGTTCTTGATTTTTGATGTTAAGTTGTTGTTCAAACCTTCATAATGATGCTTAGACTGCTTAACCTAGAACTTGAGAACCAACTTGTATACTTTGATGCTAAATTGCCTGGTCAGAACAGAATTTTAAAATCACACTTGTAGTTTGTAGCCTTGATTGCATGAAAATGACAGAATCCGACTAGCAAACCAACTGTGAGCTTTTGATCCATTGCACGTAACTTGCAATTTTAATTCTTTCTGAGTGGTTTTCTGTTTACTTGAATGAGTTAGAATTTGCATGAGACCTACTTGAGACCACACGATGACACGAGTTCTAGAATGATAGGGGCACCTAGATTCAGCTACTAAGCCAGATAGCCTACCAAACGATAAATCCACTAGGTTTAGACCCTTGAGCTTGGACTGTTCTTTCGGTTCGATAATACATTACAACCATTTCCCATTTCTTTCATTCCCCGTTGATCCCCTGTGGTTGTAGTTCTAGATTAACCTACCGGAAGTTGGTCTGTGGTAACCTACCTATAGCCATTAAACAGGTGGTCTTAGCTAATATGTCCAGACGTGTAAACCCCTCTAGCAACTAAAAAAAATCGGCACAAAAGAAAAAAAAAGTGAAGTAAGAAAAGAAGAAATTTCGAATAAAAAAATGAATGAAGAAAAGAAAAATCAGAAAAAGTTCAAAGTTTTTAGTTTAATAAAACGTTCTTCTTCCTACAAATGGAAGAACGAAGTCAAAAGAAAAGTTCAAAAGAAAGAAAAGAAGAAAAAATCATGTAAAGAAAAAGAATAAGTGCTAGGTTGCTTGAGGGTATCATAGGACGAGCGTTCATCATTCCACCCGTGTTTGGTTAGACGGTAGGAAGCCATAGATTAGATTCGAGGGAAGTTAGTCGAAAGCTACACCGCACAAAGCCATCATCATTCATTCCCATCATCCATCTCATTATAAACCCGAGTAGTGTAGATTTCATTACGGTCCTAGCAGGGAAGTCCTTCTTGACTAGATACTCGTGTTGTCACAGTGGTGGAGATGTGGTCGAAATGCAAACCTATGACAGAATTCAGTAACAGAAAATGATCGAGAGCAGAAACACGTCCTTGAACACAAAGAGTGAGAGTTCCATTGTACTATATATATCCTGTGTGAGGAGTCTGGTCGGTCAGGTCAAATTCGTGCATAATTGGTTGCTAATTACTTGTCGTGTGCAGTTTATTAGTGAGACCAGGTAGTTTGGTTGATCTGTATGCATGTTAGGTTTCTTGTTCTAGGATCGATCTGTCTAATAATTAATTGTGTTTGATTGAGCTCCAATTTAATCGATCTTATCATTTATGAACATGAGCGTTTCTATTCAGTTTGCTTGAGGACAACCAAAAGCTTAAGTGTGGGGTATTTGATGACACTCGATTTGACGTGATTATCAGCCTCATTTAAGCGACATTTCTTTGCTTAAGACATGGTTTTTAGGGTAGAATAACGAATATTCAATCGATTGCCCTATCTCGTGATATTTGTGTTACCTTGGCCCGTTTCGGGTCTATTTGATGGTTTTCTAGTGTTTTTGTGTTAGCACAGGTTTTTGCCGTCAAATAAAGTAGCCATGGACGTGTCTAAGGCGTTGGAACCTCGAGGAATCAAACCGGAATCGATCCAAGGAGCCGATCAAGTCAAACCAAAAGTCTGCCCATTCACACTTACATTTTCGGTGAAAATAAGCATATGTTTTTGGCGAAAATAATAGTACAAATTGACTGACGTAAAGAGAAGGAGATTTTTGGTGAAAATGCTGAGTTTTCGGACCGAGAAGACAAGGCAGAGAGATCAGCCGGCGGGACTTCCATTCACATGCATGTTTTCGGCGAAAATAAGTCAATATTTTCGGCAAAAATATCAAAAGAAATCCGGCTGATTAGGGTTAAGTATAAATACTTAACCCGGCGGCCCAAAAGAAAAAGCGAATAATCATATCATAATTTACACTTTTCGAATCAGAATCCTCTCAAGTTCTGGAGCGAAGAGTTAGAGTTCGAAGAGCCGGAAAGAGATCGTGACGCCATCCCTTTCATCTCGGAGAACTGGAGCTAGGAGTGTTATTTACCGAAGATCGAAGTCTGTCAGAGTCATCTAAATTAGGTTTTTCAGATTCTTTTCTGTTCTTCCTCTGGATGATGAACTCTTTCTTTGTCTTTGTTGCATCTGTAATAATCATGAGTAGCTAAACTCGTTAGAGCTTAGACTAGATGAACCCTAAGTGACCCAGGGTTTTAAAGTGGTCACGGATCGGCGGTGATTAGATTCGAAATTCAATCAGTTCTTTTTCATGTTTTATTTGTTCTTCTTTGTTCATGTTTCTTGTCTGGATTGATCACCTAGATAGATTCTGGTTAAGCTAAGGATAGAAGCGAACGCTCGCCTTACTTTAGAACATCGAATTGAACAATTAACCTTATAATTGGAGCGTGCCTTTCGTAGGAACCGGTTAGGGTTAATTCACTGCAAGAGTAACTCATTAATCATTAGTAATTGCACCAGTTAATTAAGTCATTGCGAGAGGCGACTATACCCGGGCGACTAGTTAATCTTGGTAGTTAGAACGGATAGAGCGAACGTTCGCCGGTCTTAAACCTAAGGGTAAGGAGTTATGGTGGTGTCTTAGTAATTGATTGAATGAGAATTGAAATCCGCTGATCTGGGGAACGAAGGGGGATTCAAAGTCTAAGTTCGTCTGTCATCCTTGTTTTCAAACCCTAAATTCTCAATCTGCTCTAGTTTAATTTTAAATTTATCCGCATCTCTTAGAATTAGAAGTCGTGGAACCCACACCACGCACAACTTGCTTGCGTTTGAGTATTTTGCCAGTTTTAAAGTAGTCAATCTTAGAAGACCCCTGGAATACGATCTGCTTAGCTCTCGTTAGCTGGGTAGTATTTGATCAACCACTTCTGCGACGTTCATCATGACCCATACCCAATTGATTAATGGTTTGTGTTTGGTTCTAAATACCCGACCCTTCAGATTTAGGATACGTGTTTGTGTAGTATCGAAAGATCCCATCTTTGGCTTGTTGGGGCTGGTTCTATCCAAGGTTGTGTATTTCATGATTCCTGATCTCGAAGGAGAAACTTTCTTGACCCTTATCTCTCTTCCATTTCATCTGCACTGTGTTTTGTCTTTGTGCGTGCTTTGATCAAAAATTTTCCAACCCCTACTTCTATGCTCTTTGAGCTCGTGCGTTGGTTGATTTGTGATAACTTGAGCTTGTCTTGTCCTGTGATTTCTTGAAGTGTTGTTTGTGAGTATCCTACTGCCCCTTGAGCACGTCACTGTGAATGAATAAGCTGATATAAGAGACCCGCAGGAATACAACCCTAACTTCTGGGTAGGTGTGTTTGTTGAAGGAGGTCATCCACCTCAGATGATCAATTTTGGCACCGTTGCCGGGAATTTCTTTTTTCGGTCTGAATGTCTTGAGTGACAGTGCTCCACCCTTTACCTTTTGTCATTCTGTTGGCTTGGCTCACGAGTTTTTTATAAGGATTGCATACTTGTAAGTCTTGGTTCTTCTTTTGTTGTTTATGTAGCATCCCGAAGACTTTGAGAATCATTTATCTGAAGACATGTTGGATAAAAGTAGATTGTTGGCGGATTTCACCAAACCTTTGGTGCGAGAAACCGAGAGAAGGTGGTGTTAGTACAAAAATATTCCTCAAGCTAAGGCGGTGGTCTCTTCTTATGCATCTCCAATCCCGTTCCCCAACCACTTGAAGAATGAGCCTAAGGACGACTCCTTCCAAAATTTTCTCAAAGTCCTTGAGAAATAGAATTTAACTACTCAATTCTTATATTTTCTTACTATTATTCCATCGTATGCTTAGTATTTGTAGGATACATTGCTCAGGAAGGAAGGAGGGTGTTTGGAGAGTGTTGAAGTGGTTGAGGAGGTTCTTTGTCCTCTAGTAACTAAGGAGACAGATGAAATGGTGGCGATGCTAGAAAAGGTGTGCAACAACAAGGAGTTCTTGGACAAGATTGCCAAGAAACCATCAAGCGCCCACCACTTGAATAAGTTGTGCCTCAAGAAGGATGAAATTGGAACGTTTGAAGACGTGACCCATCGTATTAATTGCGCGTAACTCCTCCAAAGACGGGTTACCAATAAGCAAGAGGATTCGGGGAGTTTCTCTTTTCTTTTCATTATTTGTTCCCATTGCATAGATGGGGCTCTTGTTGACCTAGGAGTGATGACTCAGAATATGTCACTCTTAATTCCCCATAATTGATACAAATTAGCGTGGTATTTGTGTGTTAATGTTTCCTTTTGATTTGTTTTTTATCATTTGATGATAATTAGTCTTAAATAACCTCTTGGGTTTTCATTACATTTTCACGTTTCTCTAGGTGATTTTGATGACTTTTCAGGTCTTTCAATGATAGATAACGGAAATATGAAGGCACTAGTTCGAACTGTGATCAAATCAAAGTCCACATGCTCAAGATATCGAAGTCTGAAGAAAATCGGTGTTTCAGACTCTTACGCACCAATTATGCGTCACAACTGGGTGGTTATCAACCCCAGTTTCAGGCAATTTTCTAAAGGGACAGTTTCGTTCCCAGTTCAAATTTGACGAACACCTTCAACCTCTAACACTTGGGAAACCCTCTGCAAGCCCAGAAATCATCATCCTTCATCCCCAACATCACAGAAACATCAAGCAAGAGCATAAATCCTCCAAGCTCAAAGAAATTGACAGATCATTCTACCTCTTTCTTTCTAGGTTGTATTTCCATGATTTTTACTATGAACTGCTGTAACTAAATCCCCTAGCGTTCGAGTGAGTGGAATTTTAGGAGGATTGATGATTGTTTTACACTCTTCAACCCTTGGATAGTTTATTTTAATTTCAAGTTCATATGCGATCCAGACCTATGTTCTTATTCTCATTTTCTCTTCTTGTATACTTCACCTAGATGCATGATTAGGTTGCTATTTGATTTGGAATGACTTGACCCATGATTTTTCCTGGCATTGATTACCGCGCGATTGATCTTAGTTACATTAAATCTCGAATGAGGAGATGTTAACTATGTCTTTTTAGTTTGAAAAACCCATATGCATTTCATCGAACACCTAGTGTGGATTCTAGTTAATCACTTTAGAGGTGACCCATACCCACTTGATTGATGGTTTGTGTTTGGTTCTAATTACTCGACCCATCAAATTTAGGATATGTGTCGGTGTAGTGTTGAAAGATCACATCTTTCGCTTGTTGGTACTGGTTCTATCCAAGGTTGTGTATTTCATGATTCCTGATCTCGAAGGAGAAACTTTCTTGACCCTTATCTCTCTTCCATTTCATCATCACTGTGTTTTGTCTTTGTGCGTGCTTTGATCAAAAATTTTCCAACCCCAACTTCTATGCTCTTTGAGCTCGTGCTTTGGTTGATTTGTGATAACTTGAGCTTGTCTTGTCCTGTGATTGCTTGAAGTGTTGTTTGTGAGTATCCTACTGCCCCTTGAGCACCTTACTGTGAATGAGTAAGCCGATATAAGATACCCACATGAATACAACCTTAGCTTCTGGCTAGGTATGTTTGTTGAAGGAGGTCCTCCGCCTCAGATGATAAATTTTGGCACCGTTGCCGGGAATTTCTTTTTTTTCGGTCTGAATGTCTTGAGTGACAGTGCTCCACCCTTTACCTTTTGTCATTCTGTTGGCTTGGTTCATGAGTTTTTTTTTATAAGGATTGCATACTTGTAAGTCTTGGTTCTTCTGTTGTTGTTTATGTAGCATCCCGAAGACTTTGAGAATCATTTATCTGAAGACATGGGGGATAAAAGAAGATTGTTGGCGGATTTCACCAAACCTTTGGTGCGAGAAACCGAGAGAAGGTGGTGTTAGTACAAGAATATTCCTGAAGCTGAAGCGGTGGTCTCTTTATATGCATCTCCAATCCCGTTCCCCAACCACTTGAAGAATGAGCCTAAGGACGAATCTTTCCAAAATTTACTCAAAGTCCTTGAGAAATAGAATTTAACTACTCAATTCTTATATTTTCTTACTACTATTCCATCGTATGCTTAGTATTTGTAGGATACATTGCTCAGGAAGGAAGGAGGGTGTTTGGAGAGTGTTGAAGTGGTTGAGGAGGTTCTTCGTCCTCTAGTAATTAAGGAGACGGATGAAATGGTGGCGATGCTAGAAAAGGTGCGCAACAATAAGGAGTTCTTGGACAAGATTGCCAAGAAACCATCAAGCACCGACCACTTGAATAAGTTGTGCCTCAAGAAGGATGAAATTGGAACGTTTGAAGACGTGACCCATCATATTAATTGCGCGTAACTCCTCCAAAGACGGGTTACCAATAAGCAAGAGGATTCAGGGAGTTTCTCTTTTCTTTTCGTTATTGGTTCCCATTGCATAGATAGGCTCTTGTTGACCTAGGAGTGATGACTCAGAATATGTCACTCTTAATTCCCATTAATTTTTACAAATTTGCGTGGTATTTGTGTGTTGATGTTTCCTTTTGATTGGTTATTTATCATTTGATGATAATTAGTCTTAAATAGCCTCTTGGGATCCTTCCAGTACATTTTCACATTTCTCTAGGTGATTTTGATGAGTTTTCAGGTCTTTCCATGATAGATCACGGAAATACGAAGCCATTGGTTCGAACTGTGATCAAATCAAAGTCCACATGCTCAAGATATCAAAGTCTGAAGAAAATCGGTGTTCCGACTCTTACGCACCAATTATGCGTCAGCAACTGGGCGGTTATCAACCCTAGTTTCAGACAATTTTCTAAAGGGACAGTTTCGTTCCCAGTTCAACTTTGACGAACACCTTTGACCTCTAACACTTGGGAAACCTTCTGCAAGCCCAGAAATCATCATCCTTCATCCCCAACATCACAGAAACATCAAGCAAGAGCATAAATCCTCCAAGCTCAAAGAAATCGACAGAGCATTCTACCTCTTTCTCTCTAGGTTGTATTTCCATGATTTTTACTATGAACTGCTGTAACTAAATCCCTAGCGTTCGAGTGAGTGGAATTTTAGGAGGATTGATGATTATTTTACACTCTTAAACCCTTGGATAGTTTGTTTTAATTTCAAGTTCATATGCGATCCAGACCTATGTTCTTATTCTCATTTTCTCTTCTTTATACTTGACCTAGATGCATGATTAGGTTGCTATTTGATTTGGAATGACTTGACCCATGAGTTTTCGTGCAATTGATTACCGTGCATTTGATCTAAGTTGGATTAAAGCTTGAAAGAGGAGATGTTAGCTATGTCTTTTTAGGTTGAAAAACCCATACGCATTTCATCGAACACTTGGTGCGCATTCTAGTTAATCACTTTAGAGGTGACCCATACCCAATTGATTAATGGTTTGTGTTTGGTTCTAATTACTCGACCCATCAGATTTAGGATACGTGTTTGTGTAGTGTCGAAAGATCCCATCTTTGGCATGTTGGGGCTGGTTCTATCCAAGGTTGTGTATTTCATGATTCCTGATCTCGAAGGAGAAACTTTCTTGACCCTTATCTCTCTTCCATTTCATCTGCACTGTGTTTTGTCTTTGTGCGTGCTTTGATTGAAATTTTTCCAACCCCAACTTCTATGCTCTTTGAGCTTGTGCTTTGGTTGATTCGTGATAACTTGAGCTTGTCTTGTCTTGTGATTGCTTGAAGTGTTGTTTGTGAGTATCCTACAGCCCCTTGAGCACCTCACTGTGAATGAGTAAGCCGATATAAGAGACCCGCAGGAATACAACCCTAGCTTCTAGCTAGGTATGTTTGTTGAAGGAGGTCCTCCGCCTCAGATGATCAATTTTGGCACCGTTGCCGGGAATTTCTTTTTTTCGGTCTGAATGTCTTGAGTGACAGTGCTCAAACCTTTACCTTTTGTCATTCTGTTGGCTTGGTTCATGAGTTTTTTATAAGGATTGCATACTTGTAAGTCTTGGTTCTTCTTTTGTTGTTTATGTAGCATCCCGAAGACTTTAAGAATCATTTATCTGAAGACATGGCGGATGCAAGAAGATTGTTGGCGAATTTCACCAAACCTTTGGTGCGACAAACCGAGAGAAGCATTGTCCTACCCCAAATTACAGCTACGGATTTTGAGATAAAGCCGCATTTCATCAATAGGGTCTGCAATAGGCCATATCATGGGAGTCCTGAAGAGTGGCCATTTGCACACATTGAGAACTTCTTTCAGCTCTGCAGCACCTACGAGCAGTACAGAGTTTCGATGAATGCTAACCGCCTAATGTTGTTCTCTTTCTCACTTATGGGGATAGCAATGAGGTAGCTCAATAGCCAACTCAGATAAGAGATGAATAATGAAAAGAGATTGGAGCGTATAGAGAGAAAGTATGATCTATGATTTGCAGCTCTGGATACGTAACTCAATGGTCAACAAGCTCTGGCTTAGAGAACGGAGAACCAGATTGTTTAGTTGGTACGAAGTGCAGGAGAGAATATGCGACAACCGGATCTTTACCTTGCACCAACCAGCCTAGAGCATTTGAAGGTGGTGATAGTACAAGAATATTCCTCAAACTGAAGCGGTGGTCTCTTCTTATTCACCACCAATTTTGTTCCCCTACCACTTGAAGCATGAGCCTAAGGACGACTTCTTCCAAAGTTTCTCAAACTCCTTCAGAAATAGAAGGTAACTACTCAATTTTTATATTTTCTTACTACTATTCCATCATATGCTAAGTATTTGTAGGATACATTGCTCAAGAAGGAAGAAGGGTGCTTGGAGAGTGTTGAAGTGGTTGATGAGGTTCTTCATCCTCTAGTAATTAAAGAGACGGATGAAATTGTGGTGATGCTAGAAAAGTTGCCCAACAACAAGTAGTTCTTGGACAAGATTGCCAAGAAAACATCAAGCGCCGACCACTTGAAGAAGTTGTGCGTCAAGAACGATGAAATTGGAACGGTTGAAGACGTGACCCATTGTATTAATTGCGCATAACTCCTCCAAAGACGGGTTGCCAATAAGCAAGAGGATCTAGGGAGTTTCTCTTTTCTTTCCGTTATTGGTTCCAATTGCATAGATAGGGCTCTTGTTGATCTAGGAGTGATGACTCAGAATATGTCACTCTTAATTCCCCATAATTGATACATATTTGCGTGGTATTTGAGTGTTGACGTTGCCTTTTGATTGGTTATTTATCATTTGATGATAATTAGTCTTAAATAGCCTCTTGGGATCCTTCCAGTACATTTTCACATTTCTCTAGGTGATTTTGATGAGTTTTCAGGTCTTTCCATGATAGATCACGGAAATACGAAGCCATTGGTTCGAACTGTGATCAAATCAAAGTCCACATGCTCAAGATATCAAAGTCTGAAGAAAATCGGTGTTTCCGACTCTTACGCACCAATTATGCGTCACCAACTGGGTGGTTATCAACCCCAGTTTCTGGCAATTTTCTAAAGGGACAGTTTCGTTCCCAGTTCAACTTTGACGAACACCTTTGACCTCTAACACTTGGGAAATCCTCTGCAAGCCTAGAAATCATCATCCTTCAACCCCAACATCACAGAAACATCAAACAAGAGCATAAATCCTCCAAGCTCAAAGAAATCGACAGATCATTCTACCTCTTTCTTTCTAGGTTGTATTTCCATGATTTTTACTATGAACTGCTGTAACTAAATCCCCTAGCGTTCGAGTGAGTGGAATTTTAGGAGGATTGATGATTGTTTTACACTCTTAAACCCTTGGATAGTTTGTTTAATTTCAAGTACATATGCGATCCAGACCTATGTTCTTATTCTCATTTTCTCTTCTTGTATACTTGACCTAGATGCATGATTAGGTTGCTATTTGATTTGGAATGACTTGACCCATGAGTTTTCCTGCATTGATTACCGCGCGATTGATCTTAGTTGCATTAAATCTCGAATGAGGAGATGTTAACTATGTCTTTTTAGTTTGAAAAACCCATATGCATTTCATCGAACACCTAGTGTGGATTCTAGTTAATCACTTTAGAGGTGACCCATACCCAATTGATTGATGGTTTGTGTTTGGTTCTAATTACTCGACCCATAGATATTTCGGTGAGTGAATACTCTCGCTGTGCTGGTTTAGTTGTTTAGAATTCGAAGAGATTTCACTATCTTTTCATTGCTTGTGCTTCTGCTTTGCATCAACTAGGTGTGCGATTCGTATGGTTTCATTTTATGTAATGAGTTTGCCCATACCCTATGTGAATGTCGATTGGTTCTGTTTGGTGTTTAATTACTGTACGCATCAATTTCTTTTCGGTTGAAGTTTGAACAGTCACCTTTACCTTGTCATTCTGTTGCTTGGTCATGAGTTTTTTAATGATTGCATACTTGTAAGTCTTGGTTCTTCTTTTGTGTTTATGTAGCATCCGAAGACTTTAAGAATCATTTATCAGAAGACATGGCGGATACAAGAAGATTGTTGGCGGATTTCACCAAACCTTTGGTGCAACAAACCGAGAGAAGCATTGTCCTACCCCAAATTACAGCTGCAGATTTTGAGATAAAGCAGCATTTGATCAATAGGGTCTGCAATAGCCCATATCATGGGAGTCCTGAAGAGTGGCCATTTGCACACATTGAGAACTTTCTTCAGCTCTGCAGCACCTACAAGCATTACAGAGTTTCGATGAATGCTAACCGACTAATTGGTGGAACCTCCCGGTCGTTGTTATGCGGACGTTTCAACCAAATAAAAAATACTAATGCTAAGAAAAAGCGTATAGCAGATCGTATTCCACGGGCCTTCGAATGATTGGCTACTTCAGAACTAACAAAATACTCAAAGGTAAACACGTTGTGCGTGGTGTGAGTTCCACGACTTCTACTTCTAAGAAATGCAGAAAAATTAAAAAGATTAAACTAAAGCAGATTGAGAATTAGGGTTTGGAAACAAGAATGATAGATGAACTTAGACTTTGAATCCCCCTTCGTTCCCCAGAGCATTGGCAATCAACAGATCAACGGATTTCGATTCTTATTCAATCAATTACTAAGACACCGCCATAACTCCTTACCCTTAGGTTTAAGACCGGCGAACGTTCGCTCTATCCGTTCTAACTACCAAGATTAACTAGCCGCCCGGGTACGGTCGCCTCTCGCAACGACTTAATTAATTGGTGTGATTACTAGTGATTAATGAGTTACTCTTGCAGTGAATTAACCCTAACCGGTTCCTACGAAAGGCACACTCCAATTATAAGGTTAATTGTTTAATTTGATGTTCTAAAGTAAGGCGAGCGTTCGCTTCTATCCTTAGCTTAACAAGAATCTAATCTAGGTGATCAATCCAGACAAGAAACATGAACAATGAAGAACGAATCAAACATGAAAAAGAACTGATTGAATTTCGAATCTAATCACCGTCGATCCGTGACCGCTTTAAAGCCCTGGGTCACTTAGGGTTCATCTAGTCTAAGCTCTAAAGGGTTTAGCTACTCATGATCATTACAAAAGAAACAAAGACAAGGAAAGAGTTCATCATTTAGAGGAAGAACAGAAAAGAATCTGAAAAACCTAATTCAGACGACTCTGACAGACTTCGATCTTCGGTAAGTTACACTCCTAGCTCCAGTTCTCCGAGATGGAAGGGATGGCGTCATGATCTCTATCCGGCTCTTCGAACTCCAACTCCTCGCTCCAGAACTTCAGAGAATTCTGATCTCGAAAAGTTGTATTATGATTAATTATTAATTCCCCCTGTCTGGCCGCCGGTTTAAGTATAAATACTTAACCCTAGTTGGGCCGGGCTGAGCTGATGTTTTCGCCGAAACCATAGGGATAGTTTCGGCGAAACTGGCTTTGAGTTCAGGGCTCTGCTGGCTGTTCATTATTTTCGGTTCGAGCAGTTGAATCTTTTCACCGAAATCATCCTTCTGTTGGCACCAGTCTGAATGTGGTATTGTTTTCGCCGAAAACCCTAGGGTATTTTCGGCGAAAGTATCTTTGTATTTGGGTAGACCTTTGGTTGGACTTTGATTGGCTCCTTTGATCGATTCCGGTTTGATTCCTCGTGGTTCCAATGCCTTAGACACGTCCATGGCTACGTTATTTGACGGCAAAAACCTGTGCTAACACAAAAACACTAGAAAACCATCAAATAGACCCGAAACGGGCCAAGGTAACACAAATGGCACGAGATAGGGTAATCGATTGAACATTCGTTATTCTACCCTAAAAACCATGTCTTAAGCACAAAATGTCGCTTAAATGAGGCTGATAATCACGTCAAATCGAGTGTCATCAAATACCCCACACTTAAGCTTTTGCTTGTCCTCAAGCAAACTGAACTAGAAAACACTCAAATTCACAAATGACACGAGATTAAACCGAGATTCAATTCTAACAATTTGGTTTAGACTGTTCCACGTAGAAAGAGTGACCTACACATGCAAGAACATCAACGAAACAAGTTTTCGATATCACTAATTTCTGCACACTTCAAGTGGTGGTTTTAACAAAGCTCGTTTCTTGGTAAAACAATTAATCATAATTAACTGACTACGATAACACCAATTCTAATGAGAAAAGACTTTAAGCTCTAGCCATGATGTGGATGCGGAGGTAGGAAAAGTGACGTGGCTATCGACTCGACTCCATCCGTTTCTAGATCTGTATGTTACATGTTCTAGCTAGGACCGATTTAAACAATGATTTATTTCAAGTTCAATTTCTTCCTTCAATTGATTTACTGCATACTAGTGCTCGATACCAAACACTTCACTTAGGTGTTGGACCTGCCTAGCTCACAGTATTTGTGCTTATGCTAGTGCTCAACCCGAACACTTCACTTAGGTGTCGGGCTTGCCTAGCTTTATTTTCAGCACTTTAAAGAACTTTACATAAAATTGCACATTTCGAATTTCACCACTCAAGCACTTGATTTATCGATTTAACCACTTGATCCTAGCTAGTTATAACTTTTTTACACGAGATTTCGAATTGAATTTCCGCCTAATCTCTAGCCACAATCACAGGTGAACAAATATGGAGTGAAAACATGGGAGAAGCTAGCATTTATCATCTTAGAACGGTGTTATCGAGCTTTGTTATTAACAAACCAATTAATTCAATTAATTCAAGTTCAACTACAAGAGTGATTTATGATCTGTTCTAACCTAGACTCATTTAATATCAGTTCCAACACGTTAGTTACAGGTTCTAAGTGGAACAGTCTAGACGTCATTGTTCAAAATTAAAGTCAATTTAACATCACAAGTCAAGAATTGAGCAATTCTATGCTAGAGAATTTTCAAATTTGAACCACAGAATCATAGATAGCAAACAAGATCATGCATAATCCTAGACTCCCACCCCACACTTAAACGGTTCTGTGTCCTCACAGGACTAAACTAGAGTAGAGAGATACGAAGAACCTGGAAGGTGATGGTCGGTGTAGGGGATGAACACGGATAGCCCGGAGCAGAGCGGAGTAGCTACTCGAGATCTCGAGGCGCCATCAAGTCGCGCCTTAGTCCTGCGCTCAAAGGTGTTCCTAAACCAAGAACGAAACCAGATTAGTCAATTAAAACCTTACCCCACACTTAGTAGAAAAACTCGATTTCACAAAGAAATGAGGGAAACTAAGTGGGGTAAGCAAAGCGGAGTAACCGGTAATCATAGACAGTAAAATACATACTTAGGAACAGCCAGAGTCGGATAAGCATGATCAGAGTTCAAAAAGTCAAACCGATATTTTGTAAGTCAACATTTAAGCATATCGAACCCTAATCATGGCAAGACTATCATAACTTGGAGAATGACGGTAAAATATGAACGAAAATGAACACATCAGACAGCCAAATGATTACAGCAATTCAAAGTCAAACCGACATTTCTCATAAAAGTCAACATAACAAGAAATTAATCGTATGCATAGCAACACATGAGCAAATGATATGGCAATTAAGCACGGGACTCCCTAAGCATCCAAGAACAGTTCTATATGTTCAGTTAATCCTAGTTCACATGAAACAGTCGGCACGCAAAATGAGGCAAACCGAAAAGTCAACCGAGAGTCAACCCCGACGAAGTTCAGCAATCCATATGTCAAAAGATTCGTATTGAAAAGCTCTACAAATTACCTTGAAGCCATGGATGCAAAAAGTGAACGAGTTGAGAGGAATCGGTGAAAAACGTTGAAAACTAGGTTTCGGAGAACTGGAGCTACAAAGCTCCGATTCGAACGTTCTAGGGCTTGGTGGGATCGGAATGAGGGCGATTTCAAAAGGAGAGGGGGGGTTTCGGGTAGGCTGTGCGAAAATGGGATAAAGAAGAGAGAGGTTCGAATTTTAAAGGGAATAATTAAGTGGTTTTTCAAATCAGTTTCAGCGAAAGTAGGGGGTGGTTTCGCCGAAACTACCAGTTAACATGGATTGACCGATTTGAAAAGGCGGTTTCGCCAAAAATGGAAGCTCGGTTTCGCCAAAATTTTAGTTGAAATGGTTTCGCCGAAAACAGAAATTTTTCGAACCGAAAATGAGGAACAGGAGAAACAGGTTCGAAGTTTGAAAATCGGTTTCGCCGAAAATTTTGAACTGTTCGGGTTTAAAATATTTTCGCAAATCGGCTAACTTCAGAAAATCACAGTTAAATCCACAAAAATCGGAACGACCTCAATCAACTTGCAACTGACTCTATGACATGCAGACTCTTTTGGCTCTCCCGAACCGACTCTAAAATACCAAGGTTGAAACAAAACAAAACTGACTCCAGCCGTGGGTTGCCTCCCACGAAGCGCTCTTTTATTAACGTCCTTGAGCTGGAAGATACCTGGACGGTATTAGGAGACATCCCAACTTAGATTCTCCTTCATGCTCGCATCGGAGTTCATGAAGTACAGCTTCGGGACTTCTCCGGTAAGCGTGAATCTCTTCCCATTTGCATGTAGTAGTTTGGTACGTCCGTCGGGAAGATGATCAACGAATTTGAATGGTCCGAACAGCTCTCTAGAGAGGTCATCCTTCTTTAGTGTGACGATGGAAGGAATGAGGACTGTCGGCTTCTCTTTTTCTTTCTTCTTCGGCTTGTTATCACCAGGATCGGTGATCGTTAGTACTTCCTTAGGAGATGCTTTCGGCTTCTCCCTCCCTACTTGTTCCGGCGCCAGTTTCTCGGAACGTGTTGGTGGTGCAGCCTGCTCGGTGGAAGACGGCGGAATTTTTGGTCTCCAGACCATTTGAGTCTTCGTCTTCTTGTTCTTTCCTCGAGGTCGGCTCGGTTGTTTAGAAAAGGCTTGCAGTTCCTTCTTCTTCTTAGGTGGCTTCTTAACCGATAGTTTTGGCTTCTTCTTCATAACCTGGTTAATACCTGCAGCAACAACTGATCTAGAGACACTGGAAGAAACATTAGAAATGAAGTTGACCGAGGCCAACTCTACAATCTCTACAGATAAACAATTTAATTCTTCCTTAGGAATGTATTTCATCCCGTCCTTGAGACGGAATGTTGCAGTATCCTTCCCCACACTTACAGTTAGAGAGCCATTAGGAACATTGACATTAATTCCGGCTGTCGCCATGAATGACCGACCCAAGAGAAGGGTAGAATACGTCTCTTGAGTGTCCATAACTATATAATCAACGAAAAACCGGAACGGGCCACAGCAAGTGATTACATCCTGGATCATTCCTCTAGGTTCTCTTAGAGTTTTGTCAGCGAACACTAAATTCATGTTGGCAGGTTGTAATTCCCCTAGGTTCAGTTTCTTATATAAACACATAGGCATGACATTTATAGAAGCACCTAGGTCAATTATGCTCGCTCAATTTCAATGTCATTAATGCTCAAAGGTAAAGTAAAAGGACCAGGGTCGGGGCACTTAGCTGGAATAGGTATGGGTGGTGGTCGAGGAATGATAGCCGAGCACTCTCCCTCATCAACAGCGGGCGGTTTTTCTTCCTTAGGCGGGCTAGTCTGCTCACTGCTCCTAGTTGTTACGACTTTAGCTTGCTCGTTCTTCTCGGAGGAGCTGTCTGGAGACGGAGCTTGATTGAAGATGGGAATACGAGCCATCGCACTAGCAATTTTGTTTATCATATCCTCAATTCTTTGTCCAGATGCTATCTGTTCTTGATTGAGAAGAGCTTGCGCTTTGAATCTTTCCTCATGATCATCAAGTCTTGCTGTAATTGGATCAAACTTCCTGGCTATTCTCCTCTCCCAATTGTCCTCAGATCTAAAATTCAGAGGCTGCTGTACTCTGGTGAATCTAGAAGGATCTTGATAACCATTGTCCATTTATTGATTTCGGCTCTGGTCGAGTTGGAAGTTGTAGGGAGGACGCTCATAGAAGCCTTCCCGTTGTTGAGGAGGTGTTCTGAACTGACGGTAGTCGGGGTCGCCTCTTTGATCCCTAGTGAAGCTGTGATCAATGAAGTTGACTTCCTTGTTAGGCCAGTTATTAGTTGTACCGAGGATCTCTTCCATTTGTTTCTGTACCGCGATCTTAATCTGATCTTCACAACTTGGTTGACTCATGGCTGCTCCAAACTGTCTTTCCCTATTTCTGGACTTAGATGCGCAGTCCGCAAAGTGAAGTAGAGCAGCTTCTGGTTCAAGTGCTATGCAGTCGCCATCAGCTAAGATGTTGACCCATTCAGCTGTTTCTTCATTCATACCTTTGGTAAAGATTTCGGCTAGCTTACTCTGGTTGAATCCATGATGAGGGCATTCAGATAGAAGCTCTTGGAATTCGTTCCAAGCATTGTATAAGCTTACTCCTTCCTTCTGAGAGAAACTAGCGATGCTATCCTTGTAAAATGTCATTCTTGAAGGTGGATAGTACTCCTCTATGAAGTCCTGGGCTAGATTATCCCAGTCGGTGTAGTAGCCTGGTGGTTTCGAGCTGAGCCACATCTTGGCGTTGCCTTTAAGAGAGAATGGGAATGCCCGCAAGCAAAGATTGTTCTTGTTGAGATTCCCTTTTTTAAACGTCTCGCACATGTCAAGGAAGTTCGCCAAATGTGTGCGGGGGTTTTCTTGCAGCTTCCCTTCGAATCGAAGACTCTTAGAGACCATGTTCAGGACGAAGGTTGTGATATCATAATCAGGGTCGTCATGGTTGTGCGGCACGACGACGCTAGCTCGGAGGTGAGCTACACTTGGTCTACAGTAATCCGCCACGGTGCGCTGAGCAACTAGTACGGGAGGAGAAGGTGGTGGTGAATCTGAAGTAGTGGATGAAACGGATGAAGATGAGGAGTTCTCCTTCAACTCCTCCATCTTTTGAGGGATAGGTGGTGTAGGCGGTGTGGTTATGACTTGCTTCTGAGCTCGCGGTTTCTTCGGCGAAGTAGAATTACCCGGCTTAAACTGAGAATGAGCAATCGAGCGGTTCATGAACCTGTAGAACAACCTACAAGCAACAAAAGCAAACATACCGGCGTAAAATCGAAGTGGGTGGAAAAATGAAAGATGGAAAATATAAGATGGAAAATAGAAGAATAAATTGCCAGTTCTTCTTTCAACAATCAAAAGAAGTCCCCGGCAACGGCGCCAATTTGGTGGAACCTCCCGGTCGTTGTTATGCGGACGTTTCAACCAAATAAAAACTACTAATGCTAAGAAATAGCGTATAGCAGATCGTATTCCACGGGCCTTCGAATGATTGGCTACTTCAGAACTAACAAAATACTCAAAGGTAAACACGTTGTGCGTGGTGTAAGTTCCACGACTTCTACTTCTAAGAAATGCAGAAAAATTAAAAAGATTAAACTAAAGCAGATTGAGAATTAGGGTTTGGAAACAAGAATGACAGATGAACTTAGACTTTGAATCCCCCTTCGTTCCCCAGAGCATTGGCAATCAACAGATCAGCGGATTTCGATTCTTATTCAATCAATTACTAAGACACCACCATAACTCCTTACCCTTAGGTTTAAGACCGGCGAACGTTCGCTCTATCCGTTCTAACTACCAAGATTAACTAGCCGCCCGGGTACGGTTGCCTCTCGCAACGACTTAATTAATTGGTGTGATTACTAGTGATTAATGAGTTACTCTTGCAGTGAATTAACCCTAACCGGTTCCTACGAAAGGCACACTCCAATTATAAGGTTAATTGTTTAATTCGATGTTCTAAAGTAAGGCGAGCGTTCGCTTCTATCCTTAGCTTAACAAGAATCTAATCTAGGTGATCAATCCAGACAAGAAACATGAACAATGAAGAACGAATCAAACATGAAAAAGAACTGATTGAATTTCGAATCTAATCACCGCCGATCCGTGACCGCTTTAAAGCCCTGGGTCACTTAGGGTTCATCTAGTCTAAGCTCTAAAGAGTTTAGCTACTCATGATCATTACAAAAGAAACAAAGACAAGGAAAGAGTTCATCATTTAGAGGAAGAACAGAAAAGAATCTGAAAAACCTAATTCAGACGACTCTGACAGACTTCGATCTTCGGTAAGTTACACTCCTAGCTCCGGTTCTCCGAGATGGAAGGGATGGCGTCACGATCTCTATCCGGCTCTTCGAACTCCAACTCCTCGCTCCAGAACTTCAGAGAATTTTGATCTCGAAAAGTTGTATTATGATTAATTATTAATTCCCCCCTGTCTGGCCGCCGGTTTAAGTATAAATACTTAACCCTAGTTGGGCCGGGCTGAGCTGATGTTTTCGCCGAAACCATAGGGATAGTTTCGGCGAAACTGGCTTTGAGTTCAGGGCTCCGCCGACTGTTCATTATTTTCGGTCCGAGCAGTTGAATCTTTTCGCCGAAATCATCCTTTTGTTGGCACCAGTCTGAATGTGGTATTGTTTTCGCCGAAAACCCTAGGGTATTTTCGGCGAAAGTATCTTTGTATTTGGGTAGACCTTTGGTTGGACTTTGATTGGCTCCTTTGATCGATTCCGGTTTGATTCCTCGTGGTTCCAATGCCTTAGACACGTCCATGGCTACGTTATTTGACGGCAAAAACCTGTGCTAACACAAAAACACTAGAAAACCATCAAATAGACCCGAAATGGGCCAAGGTAACACAAATGGCACGAGATAGGGTAATCGATTGAACATTCGTTATTCTACCCTAAAAACCATGTCTTAAGCACAGAAATGTCGCTTAAATGAGGCTGATAATCACGTCAAATCGAGTGTCATCACTAATGTTGTTCCCTTTCTCACTTATGGGTATAGCAATGGGGTAGCTCAATAGCCAACTCAGATAAGAGATGAATAATGACAAGAGATTGGAGCGTATAGAGAGAAAGTATGATCTATGATTTGCAGCTCAGGATACACAACTCAATGGTCAACAAGCTCTAGCTTAGAGAACGGAGAACCAGATTGTTAAGTTGGTACGAATTGCAGGAGAGAATATGCGACAACCGGGATCTTTACCTAGCACCAACCAGCCTAGAGCATTTGAAGGTGGTGATAGTACAAGAATATTCCTCAAGCTGAAGCGGTGGTCTCTTCTTATGCACCACCAATCCCATTCCCCTACCACTTGAAGCATGAGCCTAAGGACGACTTCTTGCAAAGTTTCTCAAACTCATTCAGAAATAGAAGGTAACTACTCAATTTTTATATTTTCTTACAACTATTCCATCGTATGCTAAGTATTTGTAGGATACATTGCTCAAGAAGGAAGGAGGGTGCTTGGAGAGTGTTGAAGTGGTTGATGAGGTTCTTCATCCTCTAGTAATTAAGGAGACGGATGAAATTGTGGTGATGCTAGAAAAGGTGTCCAACAACAAGGAGTTCTTGGACAAGATTTCCAAGTAAACATCAAGCGCCGACCACTTGAAAAAGTTGTGCGTCAAGAACGATGAAATTTGAACTGTTGAAGATGACCCTTTGTATTAATTGCGCATAACTACTCCAAAGACGGGTTGCCAATAAGCAAGAGGATCTAGGGAGTTTCTCCTTTCTTCCCGTTATTGGTTCTCATTACATAGATAGGGCTCTTGTTGATCTAGGAGTGATGACTCTGAATTTGTTACTCTTAATTCCCCATAATTGATACATATTTGCGTGGTATTTGAGTGTTGATGTTGCCTTTTGATTGGTTTTTTATCATTTGATGATAATTAGTCTTAAATAGTCGCATGGGATCCTTACAGTACATTTTCACATTTCTCTAGGTGATTTTGATGAGTTTTCAGGTCTTTCCGTGATAGATCACGGAAATACGAAGCCATTGGTTTGAACTGTGATCAAATCAAAGTCCACATGCTCAAGATATCAAAGTCTGAAGAAAATCGGTGTTTCTGACTCTTACGCACCAATTATGCGTCAGCAACTGGGTGGTTATCAACCCTAGTTTCAGACAACTTTCTAAAGGGACAGTTTCGTTCCCAGTTCAACTTTGACGAACACCTTTGACCTCTAACACTTAGGAAACCCTCTGCAAGCCCAGAAATCATCATCCTTCATCCCCAACATCACAGAAACATCAAGCAAGAGCATAAATCCTCCAAGCTCAAAGAAATTGACAGATCATTCTACCTCTTTCTTTCTAGGTTGTATTTCCATGATTTTTACTATGAACTGCTGTAACTAAATCCCTAGCGTTCGAGTGAGTGGAATTTTAGGAGGATTGATGATTGTTTTACACTCTTCAACCCTTGGATAGTTTGTTTTAATTTCAAGTTCATATGCGATCCAGACCTATGTTCTTATTCTCATTTTCTCTTCTTATATACTTGACCTAGATGCATGATTAGGTTGCTATTTGATTTGGAATGACTTGACCCATGAGTTTTCCTGGCATTGATTACCGCGCGATTGATCTTAGTTGCATTAAATATCGAATGAGGAGATGTTAACTATGTCTTTTTAGTTTGAAAAACCCATATGCATTTCATCGAACACTTAGTGTGGATTCTAGTTAATCACTTTAGAGGTGACCCATACCCACTTGATTGATGGTTTGTGTTTGGTTCTAATTACTCGACCCATCAAATTTAAGATATGTGTCGGTGTAGTGTTGAAAGATCACATCTTTCGCTTGTTGGTACTGGTTTTATCCAAGGTTGTGTATTTCATGATTCCTGATCTCGAAGGAGAAACTTTCTCGACCCTTATCTCTCTTCCATTTCATCTGCACTGTGTTTTGTCTTTGTGCGTGCTTTTATTGAAAAATTTCCAACCCCAACTTATATGCGCTTTGAGCTCGTGCTTTGGTTGATTCGTGATAACTTGAGCTTGTCTTGTCCTGTGATTGCTTGAAGTGTTGTTTGTGAGTATCCTACTGCCCCATGAGCACCTCACTGTGAATGAGTAAGCCGATATAAGAGACCCGCAGGAATACAACCCTAGCTTCTGGCTAGGTATGTTTGTTGAAGGAGGTCCTCCGCCTCAGATGATCAATTTTGGCACTGTTGCTGGGAATTTCTTTTTTCGGTCTGAATGTCTTGAGTGACAGTGCTCCACCCTTTACCTTTTGTCATTCTGTTGGCTTGGTTCATGAGTTTTTTTATAAGGATTGCATACTTATAAGTCTTGGTTCTTCTTTTGTTGTTTATGTAGTGTAACACTCGTCCCAAATCAACCCGAGTAAACCCGTGGTTGAACCGGTCCCAGGTACTACCGAGTAAAAACAAGGGTAAAACAGTGAAATTGGCGGTGATCAAAAGACAATAAAAACATAAGAGGCCTCATAAAAACGTGAAACTGGAATCCGGTTACAATCCAAACCATCATAAATCCCCCAATCCAACCATAACCAGAAAGTACATAAAACCCCCAAAATCCCATAGTCAACTGAAATGAACAGAAAAGTCAACTCCGCGTAATCCCAGTCTTCACCTCATGGCTTCCATCCAGAACTTCACGAAATCAACCTCGAACTCAAACTCCTCAGCTACCTCTACTAGCCACGCGATCCTGAAAGGGGAAAAGGGATCAATTTCCTATTGAAATTGAGTGAACCCACTGGGCCTACCTACACGTTGTCCTACTCTATGGAGCGGTCCCAACTCCGCACAAGACATCCAACAATGGAACCAAACCCAACCCCCCTTTCCATATTTTAATTCCCTAAAAGCAGTCTAGGTGATCACATTGGTCAGTTCTTGTTCTCAAGCACAATTCATAACAAAAGAATCACTCAGAATTAATACATCAATCCACGGCACACACAGCATCATCACATCACATCCATCAACCAACTCATTACCACAACCACAAGCACACAAACATTCACATTCATATTATCTAGGTGAGTTATTAGGCGCCAAGGAGTTGTCCACACCACCACCGCCGGCCACATCCTCGACACACATCCCGCAGGATCTTTCCCTCATAGGGAGATAACACGACGCATCCCCTTAGGGATCCTTCCTCCACGGAGCTATCACGACGCATCCCATTGGGATCCTTCCATTTCGGAGATATCAACAACCATGACCTCCCATCATGGGATTCACCCCAGTGAATCGGACTCGATCACAATAGTATTTCAGGTGGGGTAGTGTGGGCTCCTTCAGGTTCTACTTTGACATTCAAATACCAACACCACAAATCCAACTCATCACAGCTCATTCTCACAAGGCACAATTCACATCATCCACATTCATATCACAGTACACAGTTCTCAGTACATCCCTTGGTTCCACGCCCAGCCACGACCACAATACACACTTACAATCAACCAAAGGGTAACCGGCTAGCTCACCGGCCACCCCCACCTGCAAGTACAGGGGAGGCCATGTCATGAGTCTAGGGGTCACCCACCTGTTCCTCTTATTCAGAGCGACCCCACATTGGCAGGGCAACTCTCTTGCATCCACAACAAACAATTCATAATATCATAGCACCCGCACTCATTTCCCAACCATCCTAATTCTCATTTCTATGTCAATCCATCACTTAATTCAATTCAGTTCACACCCAACCCCAAATCATAGCAATCAACAACAACAATCAACACGACAATCATCAATAACAATCAAGTACATTCACAGAACAGTTTACCCCCTTTTACGCTCATCATTTTCATGCATAACCTAGGTTTTGTTCTAAGTCCAATTGAAACTCCTCACACTGTCCAAACTACTTACACAATGCTAAGCCCTCACCTGGAATAGAAGACGAGGCTCTAATCGTCTTCTAGTTCCCCAGAAACTCAATTTCCAACCACCAAACTCGTAGCTCTACCCTTCCTTACTGATCACGACCTACACCCAGAAACCCAAAATAGAGATTAGCGATCTCTTCTCCTCGTCGCTACGAATCCATAGCAACAAACGGAACTCAATTCCGACCTCTACAGCTCCCGGAATCACCCTTCGAAGGTTGCTCACTCTAGGTTCGTCAATGGCTTTTCGGGGAGAGAGAAAGGGGAAAGAAGTTGTGAATTTCCGTGCAAATCCGTCCTTTTATGCACGAAAAGTGCGCCTGCTATGTCAAAATGTGCGCCGGCGCACATTGACCCCCAAAAGGCGCACATTTTGAATATTCTGCCGAAAGTTTGCTGAATTAATTGAAAAGTGCGCCTGGCACTTCTAAAAGTGCGCCTGCGCACTTTAGGGCCCAAAATCAGCACTTTTTGGTGCATCACCATTCCCCTCTTTGCAACTTCGACCCAACTTAAACCTGAATGACCCGAAACTCAAGGGAGCTTAAGAGCACTGATTCCAGTACCCTAGCCTACCGATCTTGAGTTCCAAACCGTTTGGTTGAGCGGGGATGTTACAAGTCTCCACAACTTCAAGGATTTCGTCCCCGAAATCATCCCTAACTCATCCTAGCAATATGATACCGAACACACAGCTAAAATCGCAGCAATTCAAGTATCCTATTGACTTCCGAAATTCCTAACGACGAACCACCAGCCTTCCTTTAACCACTCATCAGCCCTACACCCACTCCCAACACTCTACTCTCACCGAGCACACCCTAGACCTTCTTGGAACCAACACCACAACAAGCAAACACAAAAGCATACATCAAGGGAATTAATACCTGATTCATACACCTCCACTAACTCCGGGTACCGCCGCCTCATACTCTCCTCCGTCTCCCAAGTGGCCGACTCGCTCTCATGGTTCCTCCATACCACCTTGAGCTGCGGAATCTGCTTATTCCTCAAGACCCGGACTTGCCTATCCACGATCGCGACTGGCTTCTCCTCATAAGTCAAGTCTTGCTCAATCTCCACCTCCTCCGGCTAAATTACATGAGAAGGGTCCCCATGATACCGCCTAAGCACGCTCACATGAAACACATTGTGTATCCTTTCCAACTCCCTCGGCAAAGCCAACACATAAGCCACCGGACCCGACTTAGCGAGGATCTCATAAGGACCGATGTACCGAGGCGCCAACTTCCCTTTTCTACCGAAACGCATCAGCCCTTTCCACGGCGACATCTTCAAAAATACCTTCTCCCCAACATTGAAACTCAGCTCTCTAGCACGACCGTCGGCATACGCTTTTTGCCTATCTTGGGCCGCTCTCAATCTCTCCTTGATAATCTTAACCCGATCAGCCGTCTCTTTGCACAACTTGAGGACCCGACAACACCCTCGCACCTTCCTCATCCCAACACAAAGGCGTCCTACACTTCCTACCATACAAAGCCTCAAAAGGAGCGGACTTCAAACTACTATGATACGAGTTATTATAGGCGAACTCAATCAAAGGTAGCAATTCAGTCCAAGGGGTTTGAAACTCCATAGCACAGCTTCTCAACAACTCCTCCAAAGTAAGGATCGTTCTCTCCGATTGCCCATCCGTCTGAGGATGATACGCCGTCGAGAACTTGAGCTTAGTTCCCAATGCTGTATGCAGCCCCTCCCAAAAATGAGACGTGAAACTCGGATCCCGATCAGAGACGATGGATTGAGGAACCCCATGCAACCTTACCACCTCTTCTATGTATAACTTTGCCAACACCTCCACACTAGGCTTAAACCGAATATGTATGAAATGCGCAACTTTCATCAAACGATCGACTATTACCCACACGGCATCCTTCCCCTCTCTAGTCGGCGGAAAACCCGATACAAAATCCATGGTGATGTCCGCAAACTTCCACTCTGGAATAGGTAGGGACTGAAGTAACCCACCCGGAGCTCTATGTTCCGCCTTAGCCTTCTGACAAACCAAACAAGTTGCCACATAACAAGCCACATCCTTCTTCATTCCTGGCCACCAAAAACTTAACTTCAGGTCATTGTACATCTTTGTCATCCCGGGATGCATAGCATACATCGAGGAATTAGCCTCCTCCAAAATCCCCTTCCTCAATTCCTCTACTTCCGGTACGCACACTCGACCCTTGCATTTCAACAATCCACCAACTACCTCAAATCCATTATCCATGCCTTTTCCAACTTCCCTTCGAATAGCCACCAGAGTAGCATCCTTGAGCTGCTCCTCACCAATCCTATCATTCAGCATAGGCCTAATGTTGAGCTTGGCAACCAAACTTCCCACATCATCTAACTGCATCTCTACCCTTAAAGTTCTAAGATCCACCAACTCCTTTCGACTTAAAGCATCCGCAACCACATTAGCTTTACCAGGATGGTAGTCAATGGTACAGTCATAATCCTTCAAGAGCTCCACCCAACGCCGTTGCCTACCATTCAGCTCCTTTTGATCCATAAGGTGCTTAAGACTCTTGTGATCGGTCATGATCTTAAACGTCTCACCATACAAATAATGCCTCCACAACTTCAAGGCGAACACCACTGCAGCTAACTCCAAATCATGGGTTGGGTAGTTCACCTCATGCACCCTAAGCTGTCAGGAGGCATAAGCGACAACCTTCCCATTCTGCATCAACACACAGCCCAATCCTTGCAAAGACGCATCGCTAAACACCACATACTCTCCACCTTCTACTGGCAAAGTCAACACCGGAGCTGAAGTCAATTTCTTCTTCAACTCCTCAAAGCTCCTCTGGCATTCCTCGCTCCACTCATACTTCGACTCCTTCCGCAACAACTTATGTAAAGGAGACGCTATGGTAGAGAACCCCTCTACAAACCTTCGGTAGTAACCAGCTAACCCCAAGAAGCTCCTCAGTTGCGACACATCCTTAGGTGGAGACCAATTAACCACCGCTTCAATCTTCTTTGGGTCAACCTCCACGCCTCTTTTAGATACCACATGCCCGAGGAACAACACTTCCTCCAACCAAAAGGCACACTTCGAAAACTTGGCAAATAGTTGCTGCTCCCTCAACCTATGAAACACAATCCTCAAGTGCTCCTCATGCTCCTTCCTAGTCTTAAAATAAATGAGGATATCATCGATGAACGCTATCACGAACTTATCCAAATATTCGTGGAAGACCTTGTTCATGAGAGCCATGAACGCGGCGGGAGCATTGGTGAGACCAAACGACATCACCAGAAACTCATAGTGTCCATAGCGGGTCCTAAAGGCTGTAATTGGCACCGATCCTTCCTCCACCTTCAACTGGTGATAACCCGACCTCAAGTCTATCTTCAAGAACACCTCAGCCCCTTGCAATTGATCAAAGAGATCGTCTATCCTTGGAAGTGGGTAACGATTCTTGATCATCGCCTTCTTCAACCGCCTATAGTCAATACACATCCGCATCGACCCATCCTTCTTCTTCACAAACAACACCGGTGCCCCCCTACGGTGATACGCTTGGGCGGATGAACCCCTTATCCAAGAGCTCCTGCAATTGCTCCTTCAACTCCTTTAACTCCGCCGGTGCCATGCGATAAGGTGGAATAGAGATTGGAGCAGTTCCAGGGACCAACTCTATATTGAACTCCACCTCACGCTCGATCGGTGCCCCAGGTAGTTCCTCAAACACATCCGCGAACTCCCGAGCTACAGGTACCTTCTCCAACTCCTCATTCCGTTCAACTGACACTTGCACCAACAAAGCCTCACACCCTTCTTGAATCAGAGAAAAAGCTTGCATTGCTGAAATTACTCCCATAGGTGCGGACTCCCTCTTCCTAACACCCTTGAACACCACCTGGCCGACACCTCCCACCTGAAGCAACACTTCCTTCTTCTGACAATCAAGCAAGGCCCCATGCCTAGCCAACCAATCCATGCCGAGAATAACGTCGAATTCATTGAAAGGAAGCACCACCAAATCAGCCAAGAACTCCACACCTCCCACTAACACTTTACACCCTCTACAGACTCTATCCACCCGAACAGAAGTCCCCAAAGGAGTTCTGACGCCCCAACTAACACCCAAACTACTAGCTACAACACCCAAACTACTCAAACATTTCTCAGATACAAAGGAATGGGTCGAGCCTGAATCAAACAAAGCGTAAACTGAAAGGCCAAAGATTGAGATCATACCAGTCACCACGTCGTTCGCATTCTCTGCCGCACCTTTAGTGAGAGCGTAAAGCCTCCCTTGCTCCCCTCCAGCTCCAACAGGTGTGGCATTAGCTCCCGTTCCTCGACCAGCACTCGCAACCCCTCGCCCCATACTGCCTCCACCTCTGCCTCCATAGCTCCTAGATGGAGCCCTAGGCCCCTGCACCGATCCCACCGACTGGGTTGGTGCAGCACTCCTCCTCGGGCAGAAGTTACTCCTATGACCCGGCTGCCCACAAGTGTAACAAGTCACAGATGCCGTCCTCAGCATGTGGCATGCCCCATAGTGAGGCTTCCCGCAAGTGCCACACACAGGAAGTCCCGATGGTACTCCTCCCCTCTGCACCGGTCCTCCTCCTCTGCACTCTGCGCTCTTATGACCCGGACGGCCACAAGTGAAACACACCAAAGCTCGACGAGACGGGGCAGACTGCACACTCCGCTGGCCTGAGAAAACAGACTGAACTCTCTTTGCCGGGTGACTATGAGTAACCGAAGGAGAAGGCTGAGCCGACGCCTTCCTCTTCTTCTCCTCCTTCTTCTTATTCTCCAGCCTCTCCCTCTCCAGTGCCGCCGCCTTACTGTCACTAGACTTCCCATATCAGCAGTGGTGACTCCCTCCTGGATCTCCACTCTCAACCCACTCTTGAACTTACTGATGAGCTTCCTCTCCCGATTAGTCCGCTCGTCATACCACTTAGAGATAGAGGTGAACTCAATGTAGTATGCGAGAACAGACTTCTCACCTTGCTCCAAGCTCATGAATTCCTTGGCCTTCTCCTCTCGCCAAAGGTCAGGACAGAATTGATCACGAAATACCTCGACAAACTCATCCAGCTCCATTTCTGGCGGAACTACCCGGCTCTGCGGCATCGACTTCCACCAATTCAAAGCATGACCCTTAAACAGGAAGGTCATTGCTTGCACCTTAAGCTCCTCATCAAGTCCCATCTGCAGGAACTTGTACTCACATTCCTGAAGCCACTGCTCTGCCACCTCAGGATCAGCTGCTTCCCCAATGAACTCCCCAAAATTCCATCCCTTCAACAGACTCGGCTGAAACCTAGGAGCTCCTCCTCCAAAACCCGAGTTCCCAGTGGACCTACTTCCCCTTGCTTGACTGGATTCACTACAGGAGGACATTAAACATTTCAGTTGACCGCTCAAGAAACTTCAAACAACTCAATTCACCACTTCATTTCAAAACATCCCACCCATTTAAAACAGTTTGACAAAAACCCTTGGAATGTCGGTCCCTTACCGATGTCTCATCCTCCCTCCCAACGAGGTTAATTACTCCCCAAAGAGAGAAGATAATCAACCGGTACAGCAGCGACAAACCAGGCTCTGATACCATTTGTAACACCCGTCCCGAATCAACCCGAGTAAACCCGTGGTTGAACCGGTCCCAGGTACTACCGAGTAAAAACAAGGGTAAAACAGTGAAATTGGCGGTGATCAAAAGACAATAAAAACATAAGAGGCCTCATAAAAACGTGAAACTGGAATTCGGTTACAATCCAAACCATCATAAATCCCCCAATCCAACCATAACCAGAAAGTACATAAAACCCCCAAAATCCCATAGTCAACTGAAATGAACAGAAAAGTCAACTCCGCGTAATCCCAGACTTCACCTCATGGCTTCCGTCCAGAACTTCACGAAATCAACCTCGAACTCAAACTCCTCAGCTACCTCTACTAGCCACGCGATCCTGAAAGGGGAAAAGGGATCAATTTCCTATTGAAATTGAGTGAACCCACTGGGCCTACCTACACGTTGTCCTACTCTATGGAGCGGTCCCAACTCCGCACAAGACATCTAACAATGGAACCAAACCCAACCCCCCTTTCCATATTTTAATTCCCTAAAAGCAGTCTAGGTGATCACATTGGTCAGTTCTTGTTCTCAAGCACAATTCATAACAAAAGAATCACACAGAATTAATACATCAATCCACGGCACACACAGCATCATCACATCACATCCATCAACCAAGTCATTACCACAACCACAAGCACACAAACATTCACATTCATATTATCTAGGTGAGTTATTAGGCGCCAAGGAGTTGTCCACACCACCACCGCCGGCCACATCCTCGACACACATCCCGCAGGATCTTTCCCTCATAGGGAGATAACACGACGCATCCCCTTAGGGATCCTTCCTCCACGAGCTATCACGATGCATCCCATTGGGATCCTTCCATTTCGGAGATATCAACAACCATGACCTCCCGTCATGGGATTCACCCCAGTGAATCGGACTCGATCACAATAGTATTTCGGGTGGGGTAGTGTGGGCTCCTTCAGGTTCTACTTTGACATTCAAATACCAACACCACAAATCCAACTCATCACAGCTCATTCTCACAAGGCACAATTCACATCATCCACATTCATATCACAGTACACAGTTCTCAGTACATCCCTTGGTTCCACGCCCAGCCACGACCACAATACACACTTACAATCAACCAAAGGGTAACCGGCTAGCTCACCGGCCACCCCCACCTGCAAGTACAGGGGAGGCCATGTCATGAGTCTAGGGGTCACCCACCTGTTCCTCTTATTCAGAGCGACCCCACATTGGCAGGGCAACTCTCCTGCATCCACAACCAACAATTCATAATATCATAGCACCCGCACTCATTTCCCAACCATCCTAATTCTCATTTCTATGTCAATCCATTACTTAATTCACTTCAGTTCACACCCAACCCCAAATCATAGCAATCAACAACAACAATCAACACGACAATCATCAATAACAATCAAGTACATTCACAGAACAGTTTACCCCCTTTTACGCTCATCATTTTCATGCATAACCTAGGTTTTGTTCTAAGTCCAATTGAAACTCCTCACGCTGTCCAAACTACTTACACAACGCTAAGCCCTCACCTGGAATAGAAGACGAGGCTCTAATCGTCTTCCAGTTCCCCAGAAACTCGATTTCCAACCACCAAACTCGTAGCTCTACCCTTCCTTACTGCTCACGACCTACACCCAGAAACCCAAAATAGAGATTAGCGATCTCTTCTCCTCGTCACTACAAATCCATAGCAACAAACGGAACTCAATTCCGACCTCTACAGCTCCCGGAATCACCCTTCGAAGGTTGCTCGCTCTAGGTTCGTCAATGGCTTTTCGGGGAGAGAGAAAGGGGAAAGAAGTTGTGAATTTCCGTGCAAATCCGTCCTTTTATGCACGAAAAGTGCGCCTGCTATGTCAAAATGTGCGCCGGCGCACATTGACCCCCAAAAGGCGCACATTTTGAATATTCTGCCGAAAGTTTGCTGAATTAATTGAAAAGTGCGCCTGGCACTTCTAAAAGTGCGCCTGCGCACTTTAGGGCCCAAAATCAGCACTTTTTGGTGCATCACCATTCCCCTCTTTGCAACTTCGACCCAACTTAAACCCGAATGACCCGAAACTCAAGGGGAGCTTAAGAGCACTGATTCCAGTACCCTAGCCTACCGATCTTGAGTTCCAAACCGTTTGGTTGAGCGGGGATGTTACATGTAGCATCCTGAAGACTTTAAGAATCATTTATCAGAAGACATGGCGGATACAAGAAGATTGTTGGCGGATTTCACCAAACCTTTGGTGCGACAAACCGAGAGAAGCATTGTCCTACCCCAAATTACAGCTGCAGATTTTGAGATAAAGTCGCATTTGATCAATAGGGTCTGCAATAGCCCATATCATGGGAGTCCTGAAGAGTGGCCATTTGCACACATTGAGAACTTTCTTCAGCTCTGCAGCACCTACAAGCATTACAGAGTTTCGATGAATGCTAACCGACTAATGTTGTTCCCTTTCTCACTTATAGGGATAGCAATGAGGTAGCTCAATAGCCAACTCAGATAAGAGATGAATAATGACAAGATATTGGAGCGTATAGAGAGAAAGTATGATCTATGATTTGCAGCTCAGGATACGCAACTCAATGGTCAACAAGCTCTAGCTTAGAGAACGAAGAACCAGATTGTTGAGTTGGTACGAATTGCAGGAGAGAATATGCGACAACCGAGATCTTTACCTAGCACCAACCAGCCTAGAGCATTTGAAGGTGGTGATAGTACAAGAATATTCCTCAAGCTGAAGCGGTGGTCTCTTCTTATGCACCACCAATCCCATTCCCCTACCACTTGAAGCATGAGCCTAAGGACGACTTCTTGCAAAGTTTCTCAAACTCCTTCAGAAATAGAAGGTAACTACTCAATTTTTATATTTTCTTACAACTATTCCATCGTATGCTAAGTATTTGTAGGATACATTGCTCAAGAAGGAAGGAGGGTGCTTGGAGAGTGTTGAAGTGGTTGATGAGGTTCTTCATCCTCTAGTAATTAAGGAGACGGGTGAAATTGTGGTGATGCTAGAAAAGGTGCCCAACAACAAGGAGTTCTTGGACAAGATTGCCAAGAAAACATCAAGCGCCGACCACTTGAAAAAGTTGTGCGTCAAGAACGATGAAATTTGAACTGTTGAAGACGTGACCCTTTGTATTAATTGCGCATAACTACTCCAAAGATGGGTTGCCAATAAGCAAGAGGATCTAGGGAGTTTCTCTTTTCTTTCCGTTATTGGTTCCCATTGCATAGATAGGGCTCTTGTTGATCTAGGAGTGATGACTCCGAATTTGTCACTCTTAATTCCCCATAATTGATACATATTTGCGTGGTATTTGAGTGTTGATGTTGCCTTTTGATTGGTTTTTTATCATTTGATGATAATTAGTCTTAAATAGTCGCATGGGATCCTTACAGTACATTTTCACATTTCTCTAGGTGATTTTGATGAGTTTTCAGGTCTTTCCATGATAGATCACAGAAATACGAAGCCATTGGTTCGAACTGTGATCAAATCAAAGTCCACATGCTCAAGATATCAAAGTCTGAAGAAAATCGGTGTTTCCGACTCTTACGCACCAATTATGCGTCAGCAACTAGGTGGTTATCAACCCTAGTTTCAGGCAATTTTCTAAAGGGACAGTTTCGTTCCCAGTTCAACTTTGACGAACCCCTTTGACCTCTAACACTTAGGAAACCCTCTGCAAGCCCAGAAATCATCATCCTTCATCCCCAACATCACAGAAACATCAAGCAAGAGCATAAATCCTCGAAGCTCAAAGAAATTGACAGATCATTTTACCTCTTTCTTTCTAGGTTGTATTTCCATGATTTTTACTATGAACTGCTGTAACTAAATCCCCTAGCGTTCGAGTGAGTGGAATTTTAGGAGGATTGATGATTGTTTTACACTCTTCAACCCTTGGATAGTTTGTTTTAATTTCAAGTTCATATGCGATCCAGACCTATGTTCTTATTCTCATTTTCTCTTCTTGTATACTTGACCTAGATGCATGATTAGGTTGCTATTTGATTTGGAATGACTTGACCCATGAGTTTTCCTGGCATTGATTACCGCGCGATTGATCTTAGTTGCATTAAATATCGAATGAGGAGATGTTAACTATGTCTTTTTAGTTTGAAAAACCCATATGCATTTCATCGAACACTTAGTGTGGATTCTAGTTAATCACTTTAGAGGTGACCCATACCCACTTGATTGATGGTTTGTGTTTGGTTCTAATTACTCAACCCATCAAATTTAAGATATGTGTCGGTGTAGTGTTGAAAGATCACATCTTTCGCTTGTTGGTACTGGTTTTATCCAAGGTTGTGTATTTCATGATTCCTGATCTCGAAGGAGAAACTTTCTCGACCCTTATCTCTCTTCCATTTCATCTGCACTGTGTTTTGTCTTTGTGCGTGCTTTTATTGAAAAATTTCCAACCCCAACTTCTATGCTCTTTGAGCTCGTGCTTTGGTTGATTCGTGATAACTTGAGCTTGTCTTGTCCTGTGATTGCTTGAAGTGTTGTTTGTGAGTATCCTACTGCCCCATGAGCACCTCACTGTGAATGAGTAAGCCGATATAAGAGACCCGCAGGAATACAACCCTAGCTTCTGGCTAGGTATGTTTGTTGAAGGAGGCTGCCTCCGATGATCAAATTTTGGCACCGTTGCCGGGGATTTCTTTTTTCGGTCTTTATGTCTTGAGCGACAGTGCTCCACTCCTCCAAAGACAGGTTGTAACATCCCTGCCCGAATGAACGATTTGGAACTCGAGTTTGGATGGTTGAGACATTGGAAACAATGTTCTTGAGGCCCCATCGAAGTCTGGGACATTCATAATTGAGTCGAGTCGAAGTTACAAGAGAGTACGTGAAAATTTCGTAAAAGTTGGTAGTTCATGATAAATGGCCGTGTATTAGAGATATAAGCCGTGTATCATGGTCTGACTATAAAAAATGGGGTATTGACAGAAATCCTCAACTTCTCTCTCTATCTTTCCTCCCGAAAATCCCTTTGATGAACCAAACTTCCCCAAGCTTCAAACCTTGACCTCGGGAGCTACGAAGGTCCGATTGACGATCCGTTTCTTGCAATGCATTTATGGAGATGAGAGGAAAATATCCCATGTCTCGGTTCTAGGTATTTAGGAGTTAGGCGCTGTCAGTGGCAGAAGGAGAAGCTACGTTTTTTTATGTCTGAGAGCTTGGTTGTTCGGGTTTCTAGAAGAGTTTAGAGCCTCGCCTTCTTGTCAGGCGTGGGTTTAGCGTACGATAGGTGGTATTGGTTGGTGTGAGGAGTTGCAATTATGACCTAGTTGAATGTAGTATATGAATGGAAATTGAAAGAGAGTAAAAGGGGAAAACTGTCCTGCAATTGATTATTTCATGAATTGAGATGTTTGTTGATTGTTGTGTGGTTGTAATTAATGGGTGTGACTATTGGTTGTTGGCTGATTTGTTATGTGATGTGAACTGGGGGAATGATTAACAATGATGATTGATGGATCAGACTAGTAATGAGTGTAGGAAGGGTGGGTTGTGATTCTGTCAAATTGTATGTATATCTTCTGCTGTCAGTTGTTGTTGCAAGAGGGTGGTCCTGCCAATGTGGGGTCGCCCTATAAATGATGAACAGGTGGATGGCCCTACCAATGTGGGGTCATCCTATGAAGGATGAACAGGAGGGTAACCCTGAGACTCATGACATGGCTACCCCTGTACTTGCAGGTGGGGGTGGCCGGTGAGCTAGTCGTTTACCCTTAAACTGTTTGTGTTATGTGAAATGTTGAATGTAGTGAAATGAGATTATGAATGTGAGATTGGAGGAGTTGGTGTTATGTGTTTTGGGATGAAGTGAATGCTATGTGTTGATTTGGAAGATATGGATGATATGGGTAATGAGGGGTCTTTAATGTGATTGTGGTGTTGGTTTATCACATAGAATCGATTAATGGAATTGCGTGGTGTGATTACATGAACTGGTTGAACTGATGTTGTGTGATTGATTTGAATGAAATTGATGCTAGGTGTGATGGTGATTGATAGCGTGTCTTATGGTTATTGTAATAGGGTTGGAGTCTTCAATGTGGATTGGGAAATGGTTGAGAAGAATGAGGATGTCAGAATTGGTCGAATTGTGGCTAAGAATCGTGTTAGATGAAATATGTGAACTAGATAGATTATGTGGTTTAATTCTAGGAATGCTCGAACTGGAGAGTTGAATGGTAAATTGGTGTTGTTGTGATTGTTGTTGTTAGGTGGTGTTGAGTTGACTTGTTTGAGTGGATGATCGACTTATCAATATGCTTGGTTGACTTGGGTGAATGTATGGTTGATTAGGTGGCTAGAAATGGGAGTGAGGAGTTGAACTGGATTTGGAATGGAATTAGGTCTTGCATGAACCCTTGAGAGTAAAACAAAATAACCGTCTTGTGATTGTTGGCTGATGATTGTGCTATTTGTTATGTGATGTGGGGATTGGGATGAAAGACGATGGCTAATGAATTTGAACTATGAATGTGAGATAGGATGGGATGGGATGAGTTGAATTTCTGTCTTTGTATCTATCATTGTCGATTGTGGTTTAGTATGAAATTGGTACATGGAATTGGGACGTGGATATGTGATGTGGAACCATATTGTGGAATTGTGTGCGAAATTTGGAAGTGGATTTGGGTAGTGGAATTGTCTGAATGGAGTTGGTTAATTGGATTTGTGTGGTTGATGTGGATAATCATCCTGTTTGTGTTAATGGAATCAAAGTGATAGAACTGGAAGGAGCCAACGTTACCCCATGGAATTGAGTTTCACCCACTAACGGACTTGTGGTTAGGGCCTACCGACGGAATGGTAGATTAGCCTCTCGACGGGGAGTGGAATTATGGAATTATGGAAATTGTGACGTGTTCCCCATGCGGTAGGGAGGTGCGTCAGGCTGGCGGGGTAGCGGGGGAACAACTCCTTATGGCGCCTAATTAACTCACCTAGTAAATTGAAGTATGGTCTATGATCGTGGGTATGTGTATGTATGTGTATGTGTGTATGTGGATGCGTGCGTGTGAGTGTGTGATCTATATGTAAGTGTGAGTATGGGATGGATTCTGAGACAACTAGTGACGTGATATTGGATGGTATGTATAATGATTCCATGTTATATAATGATGAGCTGGTTTATGTGAATGCGGGTGTGTGAAAGGGGTGTTTTGGATGTGATTATGAGATGCATGGCGAGGTACTGTGGAATGTGTTTGATTGATCTGTGAGTTGGATTGTGTTGATGTGCTTAGCTGTGGGTTTGACGTCGAATAGTTATGATTATTATGATGATGATGTATGATTTGGAAATTATTAATTGGAGAAGGTCACTTGGGCTATATTTTGGACTATTAAAGGTTGGCTAGTAATTGAAATAAGAAGTGTGGTGAGTGTGTGTGCATTGATGGTAACTTGTCATGTAATGTTAAATTGTATGTTGCGATGTAATGCTAAACTGTATATATGTGATGTAATGTTGAAAGGTAGAGATGATGATCTTGTTGTAATGATGAGCTGTTTGATGATATGGTGTTGAACTTTGTGCATGATGAATTCTCTCTTTATCAGTGTTCTCATGGTTTATGAATGTTGAATTGAGAATGGAACTTATTTGATCGCCTAGATTATTTAGGGAATTAAAATATGAAAGGTTGTGTCTGGTTCCAATGTGGTTGTATGTGCGGAGTTTGGAACCGCTCCTTCAGGCTAGGTTCGGCGGATAGTTAAACCTAGTGGGTTCACTCAATTTCATTAGGAAATTGATCCTCCTCCAGTTTCTCTTTTCAGGTGCGCGTGTTAGAGTGTGTGAGTGGAAGTTCAGGATCTTCTTTCTGTGTCGTTGGCGTGGAGAAGATCTTCGGAGGCTTAGACAAGAGTTGACCATCTTTTGGACTTTCGTTGACTATTTTGGGTTGGGTTATTTGTATCAATTGATTTCGAACTTCAGGTTGTAAAGGATTCTTGGTTTTGAATTGTACCTTTGGTTCCTGATTTTGGATTTTGAATAATGGAGACGCTTCTGACTTACTCTTGTTCCGTTTTAATTCGATTTCAATTTTGCTTTCCCTTTAATTTTATTGTTGTATCTCCGAGTGATACTCTTAACCGGTTAAACCACTGGCCTACTCAAGTCGATTCAGGGCGGGTTTTACAAGTGGTATCAGAGCCTGGTTTGCCTCTGCTACATAGGTGAACTGTTCTTTCCTCTAGGGGATTAGCTACCCTCTCAATGAAAAGAACAGAACATCGATGTAGTACTAGCATTCCAGAGGTTTTCAAACGTTTTAACCGGGTTGGGATTTTGGAAGTGAAAGTGTGTTTTGAAGAGAAAAAGTGATTTGGAGAATTTGTCAACTAAAATTGGTTTGTTTTCGGTCCTCCTGAGCTACGAAGAAAGCCATGAGATGAGAAGATGTAGTGCTGAGTAGAGGTTGAGTGGGAATAGAATGTCAGATAAGGTGAGTTGCTTGGCCCTTTAGAAATAGAACCAGAGTTAGGATGCTTGCATGAAGTGGAAGTTTTAGATGTGTGTTTGTGAGAGAGCTGGAAGTCGGTTGAGGAGAGGAGTCAAGGATTGTTACAGGAACCTATCTTGTTTGTCGATATGAAAGTTTAAGAGAACATTTTTATTTGCGCAAATTTTGTCCTGCTTGTTTCCAACTGTGGTTTGAATGTGATTTTTAATCTATCAAGTGAGTTTTTATTTCGTTCCATATTGAAAAAATTTAGAAAGAATTAAGGATTTGAGATTTTGGGAAATGAGTATTTCTTGGTCCGTTTAGTCAATGTGATTTTAGTGTCGAGCCTTGGTATTGGTTCTTTGAGTAATTGGTGTAGCAGATTTGAAGAGTGTTTTAATGTTTTGGTAGTTTACCTGAGATAGAGTTTGCTTTTACTAATTTTAGTTTTGAGTGGAAAAATTGTTGTCTTGGGTTCTTGGTTGATTTGAAAGGAATTGGAATTCGCTTTTACCTTTTCGAAGTTGAGTCATGAGATTATGTTTATTCAAAGTGTTCAAGCGTTCTTGTTTCCAAAGTTGGTGAATGTTTTCAATGGTACTAGTGTGTAGGGATTTGAAAGCTTTGAGTATTTTAAACTAACATAGAGTCCGGTTGCGAGTTTGAAACGTTTTATGAGTTTGATCTCAAACAGAGGAACTTGGTTTCGATTTGAAAGGGAATTTATTAAAGTTCCGCTTTCCTAAAAAGTTTGCTTGGGTTTTGAAACTCAGATTGAGAAAGGTTTCTGTAACGATAAAGTGTAGATGTTTAGCTAGTGCTCGAGTGGTTGGAGGTAGTAGCTGGTAGGTTGAGAGTGGTTGAAAGTGCAGAACTCCGTGTGGATTGTAGCTAAGGTTGGTAGAGTGTTCGAGGAGTGTGAGGTTCTAGACGGGAGTGTTAGCTAGTGGTCTTCTTGCTTTGCTTGAGTTGTGTTCGTTGTGCTTTTGTGGTGAGTAGTGCCGTCTAGGTTCGGTTGTGCGTTTCTGTTAGGTGGAAGTTTAAGTCCATGTAGGTGAAGTGTGTTAGGAGGTGTGTAAGTTGCTAGAGACGTTAAGAGAAAGTTTTGGGAGGTTGTGTGATCCTTGTGTTGATGCGTTCTCGCTATGATTTGTGGTTACATTGCTAAGGTGAGTTGGGTTGTGAATTCGGGGATGAAATCTCTTGATGTTGTGGAGACTTGTAACATCCCTGCCCAACCAAACGGTTTGGAACTCGAGTTTGACTGTTTGAGACATTGAAAACCATGTTCTTGAGGCCCCATGGAAGTCCGGGACGTTCGTAATTGAGTTGGGTTGAAGTTACAAGCGAGTACGCGAAAATTTGTCAAGGTGGGCAGACTATGATACATGGCCGTGTATCAGCAATACACGCCATGTATCATGATACACGCCATGTATCATGATATACGCCATGTATCATGGCCGGGCTATAAAAGGCTGATTTTAACGAATTTCCATAACTTCCCGTTCTTTCTTTCCCCGAAAATTCCTTTGACGAACCAAAAACCCCCAAACTTCAATCCTTGATTCCGGGAGTTGTAGAGCTCCGATTGACGATCCGTTTCTTGCTACATGCTCCTGGCGGCGAGAGGAAGAGATCGCATATCATGGTTTCTGTTATTTCGGAGCTGGGCGCTGTCGATGGCAGAAGGAAGAAGCTACGTTTTTTGTGTCAGAGAGCTTGGCTGTTCGAAGTCTAGAAGTTGTTTTAGAGCCTCGCCTTCTTTTCAGGTGAGGGTTTAGCGTACGATAGGTAGTTGTGGTCAGTGTGAGGAGTTACAATTCTGACTTAGTTGAATGTAGGATTTGCATGAAAATTGAAAGAGAGTAAAAGGGGAAAATTGTTCTGCAATTGACTGTTCTAAGGAATATGATGTCTGATGATTGTTGGATGTTTGTTAATTGATGGATTGGTTGATGACTATGGGTTGTTTGTGATGAGTTTGATTGGGGAAATAATTAACAATGATGATAAACCAATCAGATGTAGTAATGAGTGTAGGAGGGATGGGCTGTGATCATGTCAAATTGTATATGCATACTCTGTGATGTCAACTGTGGTTGCAGGAGGGTAGTCCTGCCAATGTGGGGTCGCCCTATTAATGATGAACAAGTGGATGGCCCTGCCAATGTGGGGTCGTCCTATGAAGGAAGAACAGGAGGGTAACCCTAAGACTCACGACATGGCTATCCCTGTACTTGCAGGTGGGGGTGGCCAGTGAGCTAGCCGTTTACCCTTAAATTGTCTGTGATCTGTGAGATGTTGGTTAAGATGAATTGTACTTGTAAATGTGATATTGGATGAATTGATGCGGGGTACTATGTTGAGTTAAATTGAGGTTAAGTTGGATTAGTGTTGTGTGATTGTTATGAGTGAAATTGATGTTATGTGTAATGGTGGTTGATAACGTGTCAGGTGGTTATTGTATTAAGGATGTAGTCTTCCATGTGATTTGGGGAATGATCGAGGGGAATGAGGATGTCGAAGTTGAATGGATTGTGGCTAGGAACCTTGTTAAATGAAATATGTGAAATACTATGGATTATGTAGTTAAATATAGGATTGCATGAACTAGAGAGTAGAAATGGTAAATTGATGTTATTGTGCTTGCTGTTGACATGTGGTGTTGAGTTGATTTGTTGAAATGGATGGTTGACTTGTTTGAGCTTATGATTGACTTGTTTTAATGTATGGTTGACCGGTGTGAATGTGTGGTTGCCGGCTTAGCATTGATAGGACACTAGGAGAGACGTGAGAAGCTGAAACTCTACTTAGAATGGAATTAGGTCCTCAATGAACCTATGAGAGTAAAACTGAATAACTGTCTTGTGATTGATGTATGATGATTGTGCTGATTTATGTGTAATGTCGGGATTGGGATGTAAGATGATAGCTAATGTATTTGATCTAGAAATGTGAAATAGGATGGGGTTGGATGTGATGAATTTCTATGATTGTATCTATTATTGCCGATTATGGTTAGACTAGAATTATATCCTGGAATTGTAACATTGGAACATAAAATTGGTGCATGGAACTAGAACATGGAATTGTGTTGTGGAATCATGTTATGGAATTGTGTTGTGGTATTGTGATGTAGTATTGTGATGTGGAATTTTTGTAAATGGATTTGTGGTTGAATGAAACTATTTTGCATTAGACTGTGATTATTGTGGTTGCATTAGAGTGTGATTGTTGTGGTTGCATTAAATGGGATTTAAATGATAGAACCGGAAGGAGCCAACGTTACCCACCCGAAATACTGGTTGTGATTGAGTCCGATTCACTAGGGTGAATCCCTTGGTTGGGTTGCCAAGGTCAGTTGATATCTCCTTCGTGGAAGGATCCTGCGGGATGCGTCTGATGGTATACTCCTCCGGGGAAGGATCCTATATGGACGCGTCTGGATGATGCCATGCCGTCGAGGGAACAACTCCTTATGGCACCTAATTAACTCACCTATATAAATGAAGTGTGCATAGATGTGTGTGTGTGTTGTGCTATTTAAGTTGTGAGCCGATATGTGTTGTGTTGCAGACTGTGTTAGATTGATTTGGAAACTGAACTGTGATGTTGTGCTCAGGGGTGGATTCGTGCTGTATGTGTTATGATCATGATGATCTGTTGAATTGTGAATTGTTAAAGTGGAGAATTGTACTTGGGTGATAACCTAGACTGCTTAGGGGATGCTTGGTAACTAACTTAGTAACTGAAATAAGGAGTGCGGTGTATGTGAACATGTGTGGGTGTGGGTGTGCGTTTTGATGGTGAATGCAAATCGACTTGTGACGTGATTTTGAACTGTATGCTTGTTAGTTCTAAGGTCGAACTGCGCGTAAGGTGGTTCTGATGTTAAACTGCATGTTGGTGCATCTGTTGTTGAGCTGCATGTATGACGATGCCTGGTTATATATTATTGTGGATTGAGAATGTTGAACTGTGAACTACACCTACGTGATCACTTAGACTGTTCTAGGGAATTAAAACTGGTAAAGATTGATTCTGATTCCATTATTGGTATTACTTGAGGAGTTTCGAATCGCTCCTTTTGGATAGGTTCGGTGCATAGTTAAACCCAGTGGGTTCACTTATTTTCAATAGGAAATTGATCCCCCTCCAGTTTCTCTTTTCAGGTGCGCGTGTTAGAGTGTGTGAGTGGAGGTTCAGGAGCTTCTTCATGTGCCGTTGGCGTGGAGAAGATCTTCGGAGGCTTGGACATGAGAGTACCATCTTTTGGACTTTCGTTGACTATTTTGGGTTGGGTTATTTGTATCAATTGATTTTGAACTTTAGGTTGTAAAGGATTCTTGGTTTTGAATTGTACCTTTGGTTCATGATTTTGGAGTTTGAATAATGGAAGAGCTTCCGACTTACTCTTGTTCCATTCTAATTCGATTTCAATTTTGTTTTCCCTTTAATTTTATTGTTGTATCTTCGAGTGATACTCATAATCGGTTCGACCACTAGCCTACCTTGGGTCGATTCAGGGCGGGTGTTACAAGTGGTATCAGAGCTTGGTTTGCCTCTGCTACATATTTAAACTGTTATTTCCCCTAGAGGATTAGCTACCCTCTTAATGAAAAGAACGGAACATCAATGTAGTACTGGCATTCTAGGGGTTTTCAAAAGTTTTAACCGGGTTGGGATTTTGTAAGTGAAAGTGTGTTTTGAAAGTGATTTGAAGAATTTTTCAACTGAAACTGGTTTGTTTTCGGTCCTCCTGAGCCACGAAGAAAGCCATGAGATGAGAAGATGTAGTGCTGAGTAGAGGTTGAGTGGGAATAGAATATTGGATAAGGTGAGTTGCTTGGCCCTTTAGAATTAGAACCAGTGTAACATCCCCGCCCAACCGAACGGGTTAGAACTCAAGTCTGGGTGACTAGAGTGCCGGAAACGGTACTTAAGAGGGTCTCTTGAGGTCCGGGACGTTTGGGTGTGTGCCGGGTTGAAGTTGCAAAAGAGGGGAACAGTGTATAGTACCAAAAGTGCTGATTTTGGGCCCTGAAGTGCGCAGGCGCACTTTTCAATTAAAAAGGCAAACTTTCGGCGGAATATTCAAAATGTGCGCCTTTTAGGGGTCAATGTGCGCCGGTGCACATTTTGGACATGCCAGGCACACTTTTCGTGCATAAAAAGGTGGATCCAGCACGGGAATTCACAAATTCCTTCCTCTTTTTCCCCCAACTTCTTTTTTGACGAACTGAAATTCCCCAAGTTTCAATCCTTGATTCCGGGAGTTGTAGAACTCGATTTGCGATCCGTTTGTTGCTACGCGTTCGTGGCCACGAGAGGAAGAGATCGCACATCATGGTTCTGGGTGGTTCGGAGTAGGCTGCTGTCGGTGAGGAGGAGAAGAGCTACGACTTTGGGTGGTAGAGCTTGGTCGTTCGGGTTCCGGGAGTTGTTTTAGAGCCTCGTCTTCTAGTCAGGTGAGGGTTTAGCGTACGATAGGTAGAATTGGTCGATGTGAGGAGTTGAAACTTGACTTAGAAGAATGTAGGGCATTGCATGAAATTGAAAGAGAGTAAAAGGGGATTTCGTTATGTGATTGATTGTTGAGTATTTGCGATTGTTGTTGGTTGTTGTATGCTTGATGATATGATGAATTGCATGATGATAGCGGGCTGTTCGTTATGTGCGATGAATGGGGGAAAGATTAACCTTGATGCTTAATGGATTGGATGTAGTAACGAGTGTAGGAGGGCAGGGGTATGATGTTGTAAGTGTATTTCTGCCTGGAATTGTTAATCTGTGGTTGCAGGAGGGTGGTCCTGCCAATGTGGGGTCGCCCTTAATTGACGAACAGGTGGATGGTCCCACCAATGTGGGGTCGTCCAATGAAGGACGTACAGGAGGGGTAACCCTACGACTCATGACATGGCTTCCCCTGTACTTGCAGGTGGGGGTGGCCGGTGAGCTAGCCGTTTACCCTTAAACTGTTTGTGCCATGGGAGGCGTTGGATGACTTGTAATGTGTGGTTATGTGTGATGTGGAATTGTGATGATGCTATGTGTGTGTGTGTGTGTGGTTGTCGAGGTGTGTGAATGAGTGCAAGTGGTGTAGTTTGGGATATGGTTGAGTATGCGATTGATGTTGATGTTGGTGGTGGGAATTGATGTGAGTTCTGATGGTTGGATTGGATGATGCGAATAAGCTATGGGATGAGTATGACGGTTGGTTGCAAGTGTTGAGTAATTGGTTGTGTTGATTGAATGATAGAACCGGTAGGAGTCCACACTGCCCACCTTGAGATGTGATGAGTTGTGTCCGGTTCACGTTGAGTGAATCACTCTGGTTAGCTACCAGGGATTTATGTTGAGTCGGTCTACGTCGAGTGGATCACCCGAGTCAAGTACCTGGGATTATGGTTGTGGTATCGGTCTACGTTGAGTAGATCACCCTGGGTTGTATTACCGGGGATTGTTGGCCGGCAGTGGTGGTGTGGAGCAACTCCTAGGCGCCTAATAACTCACTAGAATTTATTGAGTCGAGTCGTGTTGTGACAGTATGATGTGTGGAGTCTGTGGGACAGGGGTTGGTAGTGTTGTGCTTGGTTGATGTTAGTAACTGTGAAACTGTGAATTGCGAGTTGTGTGGTTGAAGTATGAAAGTGGGTGCTATTCGTGTTGGAAGATGTATTGTAATTAAGTGTTGTATCGTGTGTATGATGACTTCGTTGATGCTATTATATTGCGGTATGAGATTGACCGGTGTGCATGTTCTAACCCTGATAGTGATGTTGTAGTGAGGATTGATGACTTGTGTACATTGCTGAATCTTATTAATTGTGTGTACTGGTGGAGGTAAGTTCTTGTGTGATCACCTAGTAGCATGCTAGGATTAAAATGATAATGGCTGTGTCAGATTCCGTTGTGTTGTTTGTGTGCGGAGTTGGGATCACTCCTAGGCTAGGTTCGGCGCATAGGTAGACCCAGTGGGTTCACTCAGTTTCATTAGGAAGCTGATCCCCCCCCCAGTTTCTCTTTTCAGGTGTTCGGTTGATTTTGGAGAAGTTGCAGGTTGGAGTTGTGAAGTGAAGAATTAGGAAGCTATTGTGGAGTGACCATTGTTTTAAATTTAGATTTCAGTTGACACTTTTGGGTTGGAAGAATTTGTAATCGTTTTGAGATTTTGTGATCGGTTGTGATCGGATTTCGGATTTCAGTTGTATTTCGGTTTTATTAAGTGGAGGCCTCCTTCGTTTTGAACTTGTATTTAAGAGTTGTTTCTGTTTCCGCTGCGTTTTACTCTTTTCTTTTAAAGCTGGTTCTTCAAGTAGCACTCAAACGATTAGACCACGGGTGAACTCGGGTCGGTTTGGGATGGGTGTTACAACCAGAGTTAGGATAATTGCATGAAGTGGAAGTTTTAGATGTGTGTTTGTGAGAGAGCTGAAATTCGATTGAGGAGAGGAGTCAAGGATTGTTACAAGAACCTATCTTGTTTGTTGATATGAAAGTTTAAGAGAAGGTTTTGATTTGCGCAAATTTTGTCGTGCTTGTTTCCAACTGTGGTTTGAATGTTATTTTGAATCTATCAAGTGTGTTTTGATTTCGTTCCATATTGAAAACTTAGAAAGAATTAAGGATTTGAGCTTTTGGGAAATGAGTATTTCTTGGTCCGTTTTGTCAATGTGATTTTAGTGTCGAACCTTGGTATTGGTTCTTTGAGTAATTGGTATAGCGGATTTGAAGAGTGATTTAATATTTTGGTATTTTACCTGAGATAGAGTTCTGTTTTACTAATTTTGGTTTTTAGTGGAAAAATTGTTGTCTTGGGTTCTTGGTTGATTTGAAAGTAATTGGAAATCGCTTTTACCTTTTCGAAGTTGAGTCATGAGATTATGTTTATTCAAAGTGTTCAAGCGTTCTTGTTTCCAAAGTTGGTGAATGTTTTCAATGGTACTAGTGTGTAGGGATTTGAAAGATTTGAGCATTTTAAACTAACATAGAGTCCGGTTGCGAGTTTGATTTTAAACGTTTTATGAGTTTGATCTCAAATAGAGGAACTTGGTTTTGATTTGAAAGGGAATTTATTAAAATTTTGCTTTCCTAAAAAGTTTGCTTGGGTTTTGAAACTCTGATTGAGAAAGGTTTCTGTAACGATAGAGTGTAGATGTTTAGCTAGTGCTCGAGTGGTTGGAGGTAGTAGCTGGTAGGTTGAGAGTGGTTGGGAGTGCAGAACTCCGTGTGGATTCTGGCTAAGGTTGGTAGAGTGTTCGAGGAGTGTGAGGTTCTATACGGGAGTGTTAGCTAGTGGTCTTCTTGCTTTGCTTGAGTTGTGTTTGTTGTGCTTTTGTGGTGAGTAGTGCGTCTAGGTTCAGTTGTGCGTGTCTGTTAGGTGGAAGTTTAAGTTCGTGTAGGTTGATGTGAACCGATGCAACCGTGGGCAGACGACCCTTCAAAACCGCATGTTGAGACCGTGCAACAAGGTAGAACCGTCGGGAACTGGGGGCGGATGAGGACTTTGACCCGTCAGCTATATAACAGTTGGGAACCAGAAGTATCAAGTCATAGACGCCACGCCAAGAGATGGATGCTCTTGATGATAAGTCGGGCCTTCAGTATCGCAACATGCAGATACAATAAGGGTTTCAGAACAAAGTTCTTTCAAAGGGGGTTGTTTATTTCATAAAAGTTGTGTCCACAAAGGGTGGCCGGCGGCCTCTATATATAGGTGAGGGAACAAGCTCTCCTCCCTAAACACTACTTCCTAAATAAGAATAGAATAAAGAGTCTTATTCCTAATTAGAGTCCTAAAACCCCTAAACAATCCTACTAAAAAGGAAAAACAATTAAATAGTCTTTAAAACCCAAAAATACAACTCAAAATAGGACTAAAACACATAAAACCCTAATCCGGTGGTTTATGGTTTCCTAGTCCGGGTGGGACTAGGATTCGGCGGGCAGCCGGTCTCGGGCCGGGCCTTTGCTCGGCTCCCGGCTTCTTCTTTTTCAATCGGCGGGCCTTCGTCGGGCCTTGGGGCCTGATGCTCCGGGCTGGTCCAAGGGCTAGGGCCTTGCCAAAAGGCTTGGTCAACACGGTGACCATTCCCATAAAATACTCCCGATCGGCCCGACTCTCGGTCTAGGGCTCGGGGCGGGGCCGGTTTGGGGACTTCTTCATTTCTGCTCGGGGCTTCCTCTCCTAGCTTCGGGCATCTCCTTAGGTAGCTCCAGATGTGGCTTTCATGGGCTAAGGTCGGGCCAGGGGTGGTGCCTTGGAGCCAGGGTCTTCCATGTTCATCTAGACTTGGCGTCGGGTCAGTCTTGGGTGGCCATCCCTTCTTGGCCATGTACTCTTGAGCCCTCCTGTTCCTGTACTCCAGGAATGCCTCCAGAGGGTCGCTGGAGTGTGCTTCATCTTCAGGGCCCTTGGAGACTAAGCCAGGATCCGGCTGGTGCTTATCCTTAACCCTAGGGTTTCTACACTCGGCCAGCAGCATGGCCTGGAGTGGATTTTCTTTCCTCTGAGCTTTCACACCTGTAGGGGGAGGCCTTAGCCTATATTTCATCTCATACCTTGGCTTGAGGGCTTGTAAGTGGCCGGCCCTTGGTTCTACATGCTTCTTGTATGGCCCTAAGGTTCTGCCTCGGACAGGTAACCCTGGTGGAGTGTAGGAGTACCTACGGGTACTAGGGCAGCTGGGCCGGGTCATATCATCCCCCTCTTCTTGCCTTGGATTTGTCCCCAAATCCATCTCGGGGTCTCTTCTAGCACTCATCACCCTCTTCCAAACTTCAGTAATTTTGTTGGCCTCGGTAAGGGAAGACTTAGCATCATCTTTAAACCTAGGAGTGTCACTTGAGTCAACAACGGACCAAGGCTCGGGTCCTTCAGTGCTTTCTCCATCAGTCGCCATCGCTCCTTCTCCTGAAAAACTATGAACAATAATGTTAAGGCTCGGAGAAGTTTCCAGTGAAAGTTCCTTACTCATATCCACATCCGGGTCAGCATCCGGATCTTCTTCACTCGGGGCAGCCCTCAGAATCCGTCGGGAGGTGATCTCCCATTGAATCTTGGGTGCACAGGGAACCGTTGGTGAAGCGTCGGGTCGGGGCACGGGGGTGCCGGAGGTAAACCAGGGCACGTCGTGCAGAGCGGCGGCGTCAGGCAGTGGGGAGGCGGCGTCGGGCAGTGGGGAGGCGGCGGCGAGCAGTGGGTAGCCGGCGGTGGCGGCCAGTGGGAAGGCGGCGACATCGGGCAGTAGGAAGTTGGCGGCAGCGGGAAGTGGGAAGCCGGCGGCGGCGACCAGTAGTGAGGCGGCAGCGGCGGGCAGTGGGGAGCCGGCGGCGGTGGGCAGTGGAGAGCCGGCGGCGGCGGGCAGGTCGGTAGCGTCGGGCATTATCGTGTCGGGGCAGCCGGGGTCGGGTAGGACCGGGGCTGAGCGTCGGGCAGGGACGCGCCGGACTCTTGGTCGGGGGCCACGTCGGGTGGTGATGCGCCGGAGGGCGTCGGGCAGCGACAAGTCGGGGCCGGGTGCTGGGGCGGCCGGGGCCTGGTCGGGCAGGGTAGTGTCGGGTGCAGGGGCGCTAGGACTGGTCGGGCAGCGCTAGTCGTGGCCGGAGCCGAGCGTAGAACCGCCGGGGCCTAGTCGGGCAGTGCTGGGGCTGTGGCCAAGCGCTGGGGCACTGGGGCCTGGTCGGGCAGCGCCGGGGCTGGGGTCGAGCATTGGGGTGCTGGGGCCTGGTTGGATAGTGTCAGGGCTGGGGCCGGGCACTGGTGTGCTGGGGCCTGGTTGGACAGTGACGGGGCTGGGTACTGGTGCCGGGGCTGGGGCCGGGGCTGGTGCCAGGGCTAAGGCCGGGGCACCAGGTGCTAGGGTTTTAGAGGTGAACCCTGCAAACTTCTCAAGCCCTTCGGGTTTAACTTCTTCTCCTTCATCAGACTCTTCTTTTTCTTCCTTCTTCTCCTCTTCTTCATCACCCGTCTTAATTCCTCCTTCTCTTACCACCATCGTCCGTTGGTTAGGGCAGTCCCTTGAGATATGTCCTCTACCTTGACATTTAAAGCACACAATTCCACTAGGACATGGGTTAGAATTCTGAACCTTAGAAGTAGGTTGGGCAGATGTTACCGGTGGTGCCAAATCCCTAGGGTTAGGGTTTGGTCGTGAGCTTGAGCCTCGGGGCTGTTCGGGCTTCCATGGGGCTTGGCTTGTACTCGGGCCTCCTCTCCATGGGGCACTGGCTGATCTTCTAGTGTAACCCCTCTTCAACTCTCTCTCTCCACACGGTTGGCTAGGGCCTTGAGATCATCGTAGTCAACATAGTTAAGTATGTTGACTTGATGCACGATCTCAGGGTGTAGCCCACCCACAAACCGGGCTATCTTCGCTAAGGGCTCTTCTCGGAGGTCAAGTCTGGCGACCAACATCTCTATCTCCTTAGTGTATTGCTCCACGGACATGGTGCCTTGCTTAAAGTTTCGGAGGGAGGTGTGTAGGTCTCGGATATAGGTGCCAGGAATGAACTTCTTCCTCATTATTCTCTTGAGATCTCGCCACGACTCGATAGGGTCTTCCTCATCTCTCTGAATCCGGCCTTTGAATTGGCTCCACCATAGAGCAGCGTAGTCAGTGAGTTCAAGGGTGGCGAGGATTACCTTCTTACGTTCATAATAGTGGTGGCACTCGAGGAAGTCCTCCATACTTCTCTCCCAATCCAAGTACTCGTCGGCATTGTACTTGCCGGCAAATTTAGGCACCGTGAGCTTGAGGTTGCTCAAATCATCATCAATCTCCTGAGCTAGCCGCCTGGCTCTTCTGTTCAGACCTTCGGGGCTGTCTTCTCGGCACTCATCTCGCCTCTCCCGGCTTGAAGCCTGGCTAGGGTTTCTTGGACGGTGGCTATGGTAGCGTCAAGGTTCTGAAGGTGGCCTTCCATGTTGGCTAATCTCTCGTCTGCCATCGTTAGTACTAGCAAACGGAAGCAATTTTCTATCCCCTCTTCTTAGAAATAAACTTACAACGAAAGGAAATAACGTGGCAAGGTGACCTTGCTTTCTTTTCTTTTTCTTAACTCGAAACTGAAACAAGAATTGAAATAGAAGGGATCGAAGCTATTTTTCTAAAAATAGTAAAGGATATGAATCCAGGTAAACCTGGAGACTGGGATAGATTGTGGTCCGTGAGCTGAACCGTGCTCTGATACCAATTGATGTGAACCGCTGCAACCATGTGCAGAAGACCCTTGAACACCGCAAGTTGAGACCATGCAACGAGGTAGAACCGTCGGGAACCGGGGGCGGTTGAGGACTTTGACCCGTCAGCTATATAACAGCTGGGAACCAGAAGTATGAAGTCGTAGACGCCACGCCAAGAGATGGATGCTCTTGATGATAAGTCGGGCCTTCAGTATCGCAACATGCAGATACAATAAGGGTTTCAGAACAAAGTTCTTTCAACAGGGGTTATTTATTTCATAAAAGTTGTGTCCACAAAGGGTGGCCGGCGGCCTCTATATATAGGTGAGGGAACAAGCTCTCCTCCCTAAACACTACTTCCTAAATAAGAATAGAATAAAGAGTCCTATTCCTAATTAGAGTCCTAAAACCCCTAAACAATCCTACTAAAAAGGAAAAAAAATTAAATAGTCTTTAAAACCCGAAAATACAACTCAAAATAGGACTAAAACACATAAAACCCTAATCTGGCGGTTTAGGGTTTCCTAGTCCTGGTGGGACTAGGATTCGGTAGGCAGTTGGTCTCGGGCCGGGCCTTTGCTCGGCTCCGGGCTTCTTCTTCTTCAATCGGCGGGCCTTCGTGGGGCCTTGGGGCCTGATGCTCCGGGCTGGTCCAAGGGCTAGGGCCTTGCCAAAAGGCTTGGTCCACAAGGTGACCATTCCCATAAAATACTCCCGATCGGCCCGACTCTCGGTCTAGGGCTCGGGGCGGGGCCGGTTTGGGGACTTCTTCATTTCTGCTCGGGGCTTCCTCTCCTAGCTTCGGGCATCTCCTTAGGTAGCTCCAGATGTGGCTTTCATGGGCTAAGGTCGGGCCAGGGGTGGTGCCTTGGAGCCAGGGTCTTCCATGTTCATCTAGACTTGGCGCCGGGTCAGTCTTGGGTGGCCATCCCTTCTTGGCCAGGTACTCTTGAGCCCTCCTGTTCCTGTACTCCAGGAATGCCTCCAGAGGGTCTCTGGAGTGTGCTTCATCTTCAGGGCCCTTGGAGACTAAGCCAGGATCCGGCTGGTGCTTATCCTTAACCCTAGGGTTTCTACACTCGGCCAACAGCATGGCCTGGAGTGGATTTTCTTTCCTCTGAGCTTTCACACCTTTAGGGGGAGGCCTTAGCCTATATTTCATCTCATACCTTGGCTTGAGGGCTTGTAAGTGGCCGGCCCTTGGTTCTACACGCTTCTTGTATGGCCCTAAGGTTCTGCCTCGGACAGGTGACCCTGGTGGAGTGTAGGAGTACCTACGAGTACTAGGGCAGCTGGGCCGGGTCATATCATCCCCCTCTTCTTGCCTTGGATTTGTCCCGAAATCCATCTCGGGGTCTCTTCTAGCACTCATCACCCTCTTCCAAACTTCAATAATTTTGTTGGCCTCGGTAAGGGAAGACTTAGCATCATCTTTAAACCTAGGAGTGTCACTTGAGTCAACAACGGACCAAGGCTCGGGTCCCTCAGTGCTTTCTCCATCAGTCGCCATCGCTCCTTCTCCTGAAAAACTATGAACAATAATGTTAAGGCTCGGAGAAGTTTCCGGTGAAAGTTCCTTACTCATATCCACATCCGGGTCAGCATCCGGATCTTCTTCACTCGGGGCAGCCCTCAGAATCGGTCGGGAGGTGATCTCCCATTGAATCTTGGGTGCACAGGGAACCGTTGGTGAAGCGTCGGGTCGGGGCACGGGGATGTCGGAGGTGCCGGAGGTAAACTAGGGCACGTCGAGCAGAGCGGTGGCGCCGGGCAGTGGGGAGGCGGCGTCGGGCAGAGGGGAGGCGGTGGTGAGCAGTGGGTAGCCGGCAGTGGCGGCCAGTGGGAAGGCGGCGACATCGGGCAGTGGGAAGTTGGCTGCAGCGGGCAGTGGGAAGCCGGCGGCGGCGAGCAGTAGTGAGTCGGCAGCGGTGGGCAGTGGGGAGCCGGCGGTGGTGGGCAGTGGAGAGCCGGCGGCGGCAGGCAGGTCGGTAGCGTCGGGCATCATCGTGTCGGGGCAGCCGGGGTCGGGTAGGACCGTAGCTGAGCGTCGGGCAGGGACGCTTCGGACTCGTGGTCGGGGGCCACGTCGGGTGGTGATGCGCCGGGGGGCGTCGGGCAGCGACAAGTCGGGGGCCGGGTGCTGGGGCGGCCGGGGCCTGGTCGGGCAGGGTAGTGTCGGGTGCAGGGGCGCTAGAACTGGCCGGGCAGCGCTAGTCGGGGCCGGAGCCGAGCGCGGAAGCGCCGGGGCCTGGTCGGGCTGTGCTGGGGCTGGGGCCGAGCGCTGGGGCGCTGGGGCCTAGTCGGGCAGCGCCGGGGCTGGGGTCGAGCACTGGGTGCTGGGGCCTGGTTGGATAGTGCCAGGGCTGGGGCCGAGCACTGGTGTGCTGGGGCCTGGTTGGACAGCGACGGGGCTGGGTACTGGTGCCCGGGGCTGGTGCCAGGTCTGGGGCTGGGGCTGGTGCCAGGGCTAAGGCCGGGGCACCGGGTGCTAGGGTTTTAGAGGTGAACCCTGCAAACTTCTCAAGCCCTTCGGGTTTAACTTCTTCTCCTTCATCAGACTCTTCTTTTTCTTCCTTCTTCTCCTCTTCTTCATCATCCGTCTTGATTCCTCCTTCTCTTACCACCATCGTCCGTTGGTTAGGGCAGTCCCTTGAGATATGTCCTCTACCTTGACATTTAAAGCACACAATTCCACTAGGACGTGGGTTAGAATTCTGAACCTTAGAAGTAGGTTGGGCAGATGTTACCGGTGGTGCCGAATCCCTAGGGTTAGGGTTTGGTGGTGAGCTTGAGCCTCGGGGCTGTTTGGGCTTCCATGGGGCTTGGCTTGTACTCGGGCCTCCTCTCCATGGGGCACTGGCTGATCTTCTAGTGTAACCCCTCTTCAACTCTCTCTCTCCACACGGTTGGCAAGGGCCTTGAGATCATCGTAGTCAACATAGTTAAGTATGTTGACTTGATGCACGATCTCGGGGTATAGCCCACCCACAAACCGGGCTATCTTCGCTTCGGGCTCTTCTCGGAGGTCAAGTCTGGCGACCAACATCTCTATCTCCTTAGTGTATTGCTCCACGGACATGGTGCCTTGCTTTAAGTTTCGGAGGGAGGTGTGTAGGTCTCGGATATAGGTGCCAGGAATGAACTTCTTCCTCATTATTCTCTTGAGGTCTCGCCATGACTCGATAGGGTCTTCCTCATCTCTCTGAATCTGGCCTTTGAATTGGCTCCACCATAGAGCAGCATAGTCAGTGAATTCAAGGGTGGCGAGGATTACCTTATTACGTTCATAATAGTGGTGGCACTCGAGGAAGTCCTCCATACTTCTCTCCCAATCCAAGTACTCGTCGGCATTGTACTTGCCGGCAAATTTAGGCACCGTGAGCTTGAGGTTGCTCAAATCATCATCAATCTCCTGAGCTAGCCGCCTGGCTCTTCTGTTCAGACCTTCGGGGCTGTCTTCTCGGCACTCATCTTGTCCTCTCCTGGCTTGAAGCCTGGCTAGGGTTTCTTGGACGGCGGCTATGGTAGCGTCAAGGTTCTGAAGGTGGCCTTCCATGTTGGCTAATCTCTCGTCTTCCATCGTTAGTACTAGCAAACGGAAGCAATTTTCTATCCCCTCTTCTTAGAAATAAACTTACAACGAAAGGAAATAACGTGGCAAGGTGACCTTGCTTTCTTTTCTTTTTCTTAACTTGAAACTGAAACAAGAATTGAAATAGAAGGGAATTTTCGAAGCTATTTTTCTAAAAATAGTGAAGGATATGAATCCAGGTAAACCTGGACACTGGGATAGATTGTGGTCCGTGAGCTGAACCGTGCTCTGATACCAACTGATGTGAACCGCTACAACCGTGGGCAGACGCCCCTTGAACACCGCAAGTTGAGACCATGCAACGAGGTAGAACCGTCGGGAACCGGGGGCGGATGAGGACTTTGACCCGTCAGCTATATAACAGCTGGGAACCAAAAGTATCAAGTCGTAGATGCCACGCCAAGAGATGGATGCTCTTGATGATAAGTCGGGCCTTCAGTATCGCAACATGCAGATACAATAAGGGTTTCAGAACAAAGTTCTTTCAAAGGGGGTTGTTTATTTCATAAAAGTTGTGTCCACAAAGGGTGGCCGGCGGCCTCTATATATAGGTGAGGGAACAAGCTCTCCTCCCTAAACACTACTTCCTAAATAAGAATAGAATAAAGAGTCCTATTCCTAATTAGAGTCCTAAAACCCCTAAACAATCCTACTAAAAAGGAAAAAAAATTAAATAGTCTTTAAAACCCGAAAATACAACTCAAAATAGGACTAAAACACATAAAACCCTAATCTGGCAGTTTAGGGTTTCCTAGTCCCGATGGGACTAGGATTCGGCAGGCAGTCGGTCTCGGGCCGGGCCTTTGCTCGGCTCCGGGCTTCTTCTTCTTCAATCGGCGGGCCTTCGTGGGGCCTTGGGGCCTGATGCTACGGGCTGGTGCAAGGGCTAGGGCCTTGCCAAAAGGCTTGGTCCACAAGGTGACCATTCCCATAAAATACTCCCGATTGGCCCGACTCTCGGTCTAGGGCTCGGGGCGGGGCCAGTTTGGGGACTTCTTCATTTCTGCTCGGGGATTCCTATCCTAGCTTCGGGCATCTCCTTCGGTAGCTCCAGATGTGGCTTTCATGGGCTAAGGTCGGCCCAGGGGTGGTGCCTTGGAGCCAGGGTCTTCCATGTTCATCTAGACTTGGCGCCGGGTCAGTCTTCGGTGGCCATCCCTTCTTGGCCAGGTACTCTTGAGCCCTCCTGTTCCTGTACTCCAGGAATGCCTCCAGAGGGTCTCTGGAGTGTGCTTCATCTTCAGGACCCTTGGAGACTAAGCCAGGATCCGGTTGGTGTTTATCCTTAACCCTAGGGTTTCTACACTCGGCCAGCAGTATGGGCTGGAGTGGCTTTTCTTTCCTCTGAGCTTTCACACCTGTAGGGGACGCCTTAGCCTATATTTCATCTCATACCTTGGCTTGAGGGCTTGTAAGTGGCCGGCCCTTGGTTCTACACGCTTCTTGTATGGCCCTAAGGTTCTGCCTCGGACAGGTGACCCTGGTGGAGTGTAGGAGTACTTACGGGTACTAGGGCAGCTGGGCCGGGTCATATCATCCCCCTCTTCTTGCCTTGGATTTGTCCCCAAATCCATCTCAGGGTCTCTTCTAGCACTCATCACCCTCTTCCAAACTTCAGTAATTTTGTTGGCCATGGTAAGGGAAGACTTAGCATCATCTTTGGACCTAGGAGTGTCACTTGAGTCAACAACGGACCAAGGCTCGGGTCCTTCAGTGCTTTCTCCATCAGTCTCCATCGCTCCTTCTCCTGAAAAACTATCAACAATAATGTTAAGGCTTGGAGATGTTTCCAGTGATAGTTCCTTACTCATATCCACATCCGGGTCAGCATCCGGATCTTCTTCAGTCGGGGCAGCCCTCAGAATCCGTCGGGAGGTGATCTCCCATTGAATCTTGGGTGCACAGGGAACTGTTTGTGAAGCGTCGGGTCGGGGCACGGGGGTGTCGGAGCTGCCGGAGGTAAACCAGGGCACGTCGGGCAGGGCGGCGGCGCCGGGCAGTGGGGAGGCGATGTCGGGTAGTGGGGAGGCGGCGGCGCGCAGTGGGTAGCCGGCGGCTGCGGCAAGTGGGAAGGCGGCGGCGTCGGTCAGTGACGCGTCGGGCAGTGGGAAATTGGTGGCAGTGGGCAGTGGGAAGCCGGCGGCGGCGGCCAGTAGTGAGGCGGCAGCGGCGGGCAGTGAGGAGCCGGCGGTGGTGGGCAGTCACTACAAAAAAGATATTTATTAGTGACCAAATCTTAGCGACAAAATCTTTAAGTCGTCATTAAAGTTCATTTTCTGACGCAAAAAATGAACCGTCGTGAATACTTCGTCAAATATGTTGGTCATGGATTCTTTTCTCCAATGCTTATTGTTATTATTCCATTAATAATTGAGATTTTTCCCAAAATTCAAGTTCTCCGCCAAAATAAACCACCAAAACAAACCCAACACTACACCTAAAGGCAGATTACTAACCTAAATCCCTATTCTCTCTTACTATTTCGCTCTCAACTGCAACCTAAATCCCTAATATCTCTTTCTATTTCGCTCTCAATCGCAGCCTAAATCCCTAATCTCTCTAACTATTTTGCTCTCAATTGCAGCCATGTCGATGAGGCTTAACAGCGTGTATATATGGTTGAATAGTAATCTAGGCTAAATTTCGAAGTGGAAGGCATTTGCATCCTTCTAGATCCTGCAGCTAACATGGGGGTTGAAACAACGGTGATGGAAGAGAAGGCAGAGGAGGAGCAAGCGATGTGGAGCAGGGAGACGGTTCCGAGAGTAATGAAGATTGTCGGTGCTAAGCTTTCTCAAAGAGACTTGGTTTCGCATCTCCTTGGATACACCGCGCTCTCGTCTCTTACTCTTCTCTCAGGCTCGTAAAACCCTAAAACTGAATCCTATTCGCTTCGACATTCATACATCATCCCCAATTTTGGCTTCTGGTGTTTCATGGGTTTCAGGTACTGGATTTGAGGGAAACTACCCAAGCTAGTGAGCGACTCGTGGCTACTCTTACTCTGGTGAGTGCAAATGCTAGTAATTGCAACTCTGGTACAAGAATCTGTGTGAGGTGAAGTTTTATGGTGCGATTGTTGTTGCAAGCCGAGGTATCTTCACTTTAAGCAAATAAATCTGGAATTTGCTGAAGATGTTGAAGACAGGCATCTTTGAAACTGTTTGATGGAATGTTGTGGCTGTGTCAATATGTTGATTTTTTTCTTATCTTGTTTGGTTTAGTTTCATGGGAATCTCCATAACATGGAGGCTTTGACTCTCAATGTCTGCCAGAAGATTTATAATAAAGGAATTGAAGTGATTATTGGTTGTTGTACTGAACTGAGAATCTTTTCTGTCTATTGGAATGTTAGGTAATTGAAATTTATTACTAACTTGCAATTTGAATAGATTGGTGCAGAAGTACGAGATTTCGATGTTGCTCAGTCGGGAATAATGTGTTAAATCCTTCATATCTAATCTGAATGCTAATTTGTCTGGTGAGATCCTCTAGTGTTTGCTTGGTTAGTTTTGTGAAGGAGTGGTTTGGTGGCTGATTGATAATTTAGGGTTCTTTGGATTGGATTTATATATGATGCAGAATGGCTGGAAGCTGGGAAGTTGCAGAGGGTTGTTCTTGTGATAATGAGCAAAGCCACTGCTGAAGTCCTTGAAAGGTGGAATTTCAGCATCAAGACTGATAGTGAGGTTGTTGAGAGAATGGGTAAGTGCCAAATTACCTGTACTTTGTAGTTCATAATATAATCTTTGAGATTGAACCAGCCTCAGACTTAAATTTCTAAGCACGTCAATAGAACTGTGATAAATTGTGATATAACTATACCTAATTGGACCCTTCTATGATCATTGTTACACTCCTAACTTATCCAGTAACCATATCTTCGTTATGACTTGATCTAATTTTGGTTTATCTTTTTATGATGTTGTTTCTTCAGGCTAAACTGTCGAACTGAGGAACTTTGTAGGAACTATAATAAAACTATACCAAAATGGACCCCTGCTATGATCATTGTGACACTCCTGACTTGTTCTATAACCTTATATTCATTACTAGTTCATTTGATTGTAGTCTATGATGTGGTTTTCAGGGTGTGATGGAGAAGAGCGACAAAGAAATCATGAGAGATACAATCAATTATGTGCCATATTGCATCTAGCATCACTTATTGGATGAACAATGTAAGCTCTCCATACCTCTGAAACCACCATTGATTACCACAACTTCTTCAATCTGAATTTGTTCATCTCTGCCTTACATTGGCTTACTGTGTGTGATGTCCTAGCAGTCCCTTTCAGTTGGATTCACAACGCCTTTCAGTTGGATCGACAGCACCCCGAAACTAATCTCCAACCCCCAGATGGTAAAACTGCATTCTTTTGATACCAAGATACTAATATCAGAAACCACAGTTTTTTAAAACCTTAACATTTGATGATGGTGTATATAAGCTGATTAATTATCTATGGTGACTCGCTGCAGATTCACAAGGTTAACACTCTTGTTTCGTATAAGAACGACAAAGACTCGGAGAAAGAGTGAGTGGTACTAGCTCGAAATCTGAAAGTGTTTCCATAGATGAAGTATGGCTGGTGAAACTATGTATGTAGTTGCATTGTTAAAGGAACAAATGAATTTAATCACTGTCTTTACATTTTGGAAGAACAAAGGTGCAGTAAGATATATATATATACTTTTCAATTACATTGAGAGATTCCTTTATTGATCAAGATTCATTTATATATACCAAATTTGCTAATGTTTCATATTCACTTCACCAAATTTGATCAAGATTCATTTATATATAAGTGATTAAATTATAACCATTAATCACATTTGTAGCCTAGCTAAAAATATTGCATATTTATTCGAAATACCATAAGAAATTCACAATGGGTCAAACACCTCCAAGTATATAAGTATCCAGTTTAGTTGTATAACTAATGAAAGGATGCAACCACAACCATCCTTAACGCATCTTAAATAATCATTAGCGACGAATATAATTGACAAATTGAAATTGGTCACTAAAGTACTAATTGCGACGAATTTGATTAATTTGGTCAAGTATTTTCCGATGACGCTAAAAGATATATCGACGAATCATGTTCGTCATAAATAACTATTAGCGACGATTGGTCACAAATATATTATTTGTGGGGGAGGTATTTGCAATGACGTCCGACGACCACAGATGGTCACAAATAAATATTTGCGACAAATTTAGCTATTAGTGACGAATTTGCTTTGTCACAAATAACATACTTTTTTGTAGTGAGTGGGGAGCCGGTGGCGGCGGGCAGTGGAGAGTAGGCGGGCTTTGGGCAGGTCGGTTGCGTCGGGCATCATCGTGTCGGGGCAGCCGGGGTCGGATAGGACCGGGGCTGAGCGTCGGGCAGGGACGCGCCAGACTCGTGGTCGGGGGCCACGTCGGGTGGTGATGCACCGGGGGGCGTCGGGCAGCGACAGGTTGGGGCCGGGTGTTAGGCGGCCGGGGCCTGGTCGGGCAAGGTAGTGCAGGGGCGCTAGGACTGGTCGGGCGGCGCCAGTCGGGGCCGGAGCTGAGCGCCGAAGCGCTGGGGCCTGGTCGGGCAGTGTCGGGGCTGGGGCCGAGCGCTGGGGCGCTGGGGCCGGGTCGGGCAGCGCCAGGGCTGGGGCAGAGCACTGGGTGCTGGGGCCTGGTTGGATAGTGTCGGGGCTGGGGCCGAGCACTGGGGTGCTGGGGCCTGGTTGGACAGCGACGGGGCTGGGTACTGGTGCCGGGCCTAGGGCTGGGGTTGGTGTCGGGGCTGGTGCCAGGGCTGGGGCCGGGGCTGGTGCCGGGGCGCCGGGTGCTAGGGTTTTAGAGGTGAACCCTGCAAACTTCTCAAGCCCTTCGGGTTTAACTTCTTCTAATTCATCAGACTCTTCTTTTTCATCCTTCTTCTCCTCTTCCTCATCATCTGTCTCGATTCCTCCTTCTCTTACCACCATCGTCTGTTGGTTAGGGTAGTCCCTTGAGATATGTCCTCTACCTTGACATTTAAAGCACACAAATCCACTAGGACGTTGGTTAGAGCTCTGAACCTTAGAATTAGGTTGGGCAGATGTTAGCGGTGGTGCCGAATCCCTAGGGTTAGGGTTTGGTCGCGAGCTTGAGCCTCGGGGCTGTTCGGGCTTCCATGGGGCTTGGCTTGTACTCGGGCCTCCTCTCCATGGGGCACTGGCTGATCTTCTAGTGTAACCCCTCTTCAACTCTCTCTCCACACGGTTGGCTAGGGCCTTGAGATCATCGTAGTCAACATAGTTAAGTATGTTGACTTGATGCACGATCTCGGGGTGTAGCCCACCCACAAACTGGGCTATCTTCACTTCGGGCTCTTCTCGGAGGTCAAGCCTGTCGACCAACATCTCTATCTCCTTAGTGTATTGCTGCACGGACATGGTGCCGTGCTTTAAGTTTCGGAGGGAGGTGTGTAGGTCTCGGATATAGGTGCCAGAACGAACTTCTTCCTCATTATTCTCTCGTGGTCTCGCCACGACTCGATAGGGTCTTCCTCATCTCTCTGAATCCGGCCTTTGAATTGGCTCCACCATAGAGTAGCGTAGTCAGTGAATTCAAGGGTGGCGAGGATTACCTTCTTACGTTTATAATAGTGGTGTCACTCAAGGAAGTCCTCCATACTTCTCTCCCAATCCAAGTACTCGTCGGCATTGTACTTGCCGGCAAATTTAGGCACCGTGAGCTTGAGGTTGCTCAAATCATCATCAATCTCCTGAGCTAGCCGTCGGGCTCTTCTGTTCAGACCTGCGGGACTGTCTTCTCGGCGCTCATCTGGTCCTCTCCCGGCTTGAAGCCTAGCTAGGGTTTCTTGGATGGCGGCCATGGTAGCGTCAAGGTTCTGAAGGTGGCCTTCCATATTGGCTAATCTCTCGTCTGCCATGGTTAGTACTAGCAAACGGAAGCAATTTTCAATCCCCTCTTCTTAGAAATAAACTTACAACGAAAGGAAATAACGTGGCAAGGTGACCTTGATTTCTTTTCTTTTTCTTAACTCAAAACTAAAACGAGAATGGAAATAGAAGGGAATTTTCGAAGCTATTTTTCTAAAAATAGTGAAGGATATGAATCCAGGTAAACCTGGACACTGGGATAGATTGTGGTCCGTGAGCTGAACCGTGCTCTGATACCAACTGATGTGAACCGCTACAACCGTGGGCAGACGACCCTTAAACACCGCAAGTTGAGACCATGCAACGAGGTAGAACCGTCGGGAACCGGGGGCGGATGAGGACTTTGACCCGTCAGCTATATAACAGCTGGGAACCAGAAGTATCAAGTCGTAGATGCCACGCCAAGAGATGGATGCTCTTGATGATAAGTCGGGCCTTCAGTATCGCAACATGCAGATACAATAAGGGTTTCAGAACATACTTCTTTCAAAGGGGGTTGTTTATTTCATAAAAGTTGTGTCCACAAAGGGTGGCCGGCGGCCTCTATATATAGGTGAGGGAACAAGCTCTCCTCCCTAAACACTACTTCCTAAATAAGAATAGAATAAAGAGTCCTATTCCTAATTAGAGTCCTAAAACCCCTAAACAATCCTACTAAAAAGGAAAAAAAATTAAATAGTCTTTAAAACCCGAAAATACAACTCAAAATAGGACTAAAACACATAAAACCCTAATCTGGCGGTTTAGGGTTTCCTAGTCCCGATGGGACTAGGATTCGGCAGGCAGTCGGTCTCGGGCCGGGCCTTTGCTCTGCTCCGGGCTTCTTCTTCTTCAATCGGCGGGCCTTCATGGGGCCTTGGGGCCTGATGCTCCGAGCTGGTCCAAGGGCTAGGGCCTTGCCAAAAGGCTTGGTCCACAAGGTGACCATTCCCATAAAATACTCCCGATCGGCCCGACTCTCGGTCTAGGGCTCGGGGCGGGGCCGGTTTGGGGACTTCTTCATTTCTGCTCAGGGCTTCCTATCCTAGCTTCGGGCATCTCCTTAGGTAGCTCCAGATGTGGCTTTCATGGGCTAAGGTCGGGCCAGGGGTGGTGCCTTGGAGCCAGGGTCTTCCATGTTCATCTAGACTTGGCGCCGGGTCAGTCTTGGGTGGCCATCCCTTCTTGGCCAGGTACTCTTGAGCCCTCCTGTTCTTGTACTCTAGGAATGCCTCCAGAGGGTCTCTGGAGTGTGCTTCATCTTCAGGGCCCTTGGAGACTAGGCTAGGATCCGACCGGTGCTTATCCTTAACCCTAGGGTTTCTACACTCGGCCAGCAACATGGCCTGGAGTGGCTTTTCTTTCCTCTGAGCTTTCACACCTGCAGGGGGAGGCCTTAGCATATATTTCATCTCATACCTTGGCTTGAGGGCTTGTAAGTGGTCGGCCCTTGGTTCTACACGCTTCTTGTATGGCCCTAAGGTTCTGCCTCGGACAGGTGACCCTGGTGGAGTGTAGGAGTACCTACGGGTACTAGGGCAGCTGGGCCGGGTCATGTCATAGGTGAAGTGTGTTAGGAGTGTGTGAGTTGCTAGAGCCGTTAAGAGAAAGTTTTGGGAGGTAGTGTGATCCTTGTGTTGCTGCGTTTTCGCTATGATTTGTGGTTACATTGCTAAGGTGAGTTGGGTTGTGATTTCGGGGATGAAATCTCTTGAAGTTGTGGAGACTTGTAACATCCCTGCCCAACCAAACGGTTTGGAACTCGAGTTTGAGTGTTTGAGACATTGGAAACAATGTTCTTGAGGACCCATCCAAGTCCAGGACGTTCATAATTGAGTCGGGTTGAAGTTACAAGCGAGTGCGCGAAAATTTGTCAAGCTGGGCAGACTATGTTACATGGCCGTGTATCAGTAATACACGCCGTGTATGATGTGAACCGCTGCAACCATGGGCAGACGACCCTAACCACCGCAAGTTGGAGATCGTGCAACGAGGTAAAACCTTCGGGAACTGGGGCGGATGAGTACTTTGACCCGTCAGCTATATATCAGCTGGGAACCAAAAGTGTCCGGTCGAAGATGCCACTTCAGAAGATGGATGCTTCTGACGATAAGTCGATCCTTAAGCGATGCAACAACGAGCAAAGGCTTGAAGGGAAGAGAACATATGTTCAAACAGGGGTTTATTGATTTCAAAGTTGTGAGTACAAAGTGAGGCCGGCGGCCTCTATTTATAGGGAGGGAACAAGCTCTCCTTCCTAAAGTCTAACTCCTAAATAATAATAAAATAAAGAGTCCTTCTCCTAAAAAGACTCCTAAAACCCCTAAATAATCCTACGAAAAAGGAATAAAACATAAAATAATAGTGAAAGTCTTTAATGTCGAATAAAAGACCGAATTAGGGCAAAAACCCTAATCCGGCGACGGCGAGCGGCGGTTCTTGGGCCGGCTGGCCGTGGTCCGGTTCTTTGGTGGCGGCCCGGCGGCCTTGACTTGCTCGGGCTTCGGCTGGCTTGGGTGGTGGCCCGGCGGGCTTTGCTCGGTCGGGCTTCGGCTGGTCTTGGCCTTGGTCCGAAGCTCTAATATTTCTCCCCGGGCCTTCTTGAATCTCCAAAAAGGTGTAGCCTTTCTTCATGAATCGATCAGCATCTTCTTCATGTCCTTCTTTACTCCAGGATTCTATGTAGGCATTAAGTTTCTCTCGGAAGGCCTTGGTCTGACTTCGGGTAAAAGTAGGCTCAGGTCGGGTCCAGGGTTGCTGGGCTCATCATCCCCCTCTTCTTGTGGAGGATTCGTCCTCGAATCCTGACCTATATATTCATCATCATAATAAGGGGTTAGGTCAGCCACATTGAAGGTTGCACTTACCCCATAAGAGTTTGGCAGGTCAAGGATGTAGGCGTTGTTGTTGATCCTCTGGAGGACTGTGTAAGGTCCATCTCCTCTTGGTAGTAGTTTGGACTTCCTCTGCTCTGGGAACCTGTCCTTTCTGAAGTGTATCCACACTTGATCTCCTGCTTCATAAATTTTCTCCTTTCTTCCTCGGTTAGCATTACGGAGGTATTGGGCCGTTCTTCTTTCAATATTGGCCTTGGCCTTCTCATGGAGCTGCTTGACATGGGTTGCCTTCTCTTGACCATCTGCATCTTGAAACTCATGGACAGGTAATGGTGATAAATCCAATGGAGTTAGTGGATTAAAACCATAAACAAGTTCAAATGGGGAGTATTGGGTAGCTGAATGCACAACTCGATTATATGCAAATTCTACATGTGGTAGACATTCTTCCCAAGTCCGGATGTTACTCTTGATGACTGCCCTCAACATTTGGCCTAGGGATCGGTTTACGACTTCAGTCTGCCCATCAGTTTATGGGTGGCAGGTGGTGGAGAACATTAGTCGAGTGCCCAGCTTAGCCCATAAAGTCTTCCAGAAGTAGCTGAGGAACTTTGAATCCCGATCGGAGACTATGGTCTTTGGAACTCCATTCATTCTCACTACCTCCCTAAAGAATAGGTAAGCAATTTGAGAGGCATCATCAGTTTTATGGCAAGCAATGAAGTGAGCCATCTTGGAGAACCTGTCAACAACCACAAATATGGAATCTTTTCCCTTTCAGGTTCTAGGTAGCCCTAGGACAAAGTCCATAGACAAGTCTATCCAAGGATGTTCAGGTATGGGCAAGGGGGTATACAGTCCATGGGGTTTGAGTTTAGACTTAGCTCTTTGGCACTTGGAGCATTGAGATATGATCTTCTCGGCGTCGTGCCTCATTTTGGGCCAGTAGAAGTGTTCTTTGAGGGTGGCTACAGTTTTAGCTACACCAAAGTGTCCCATGAGACCCCCACCGTGGGCCTCTAGGGTTAGGACAGTCCTGCAAGAATGGTTAGGAAGACACAGTTTTGATCCTTTAAATAAATAACCATCTTGCTGGTAGAACTTACCAAATCCTCCCTGTTGACAAGCTTCAAAGATACTCTTAAAATCAGGGTTAGTGGTATAAAGGTCTTTGATGTGTTCAAAGCCGAGGAACTTAGTAGAGAGGACTGAGATTAGAGTGTACCTTCGGGAAAGGGCATCGGCCACGATGTTGTCCTTACCTTGCTTATATTGAATGATGTAAGGAAAACATTCGATGAATTCTATCCATCTAGCATGCCGCTTGTTGAGCTTGTGTTGAGCCTTGAGGTACTTGAGGGATTCATGATCCGTGTGGATGATGAACTCTTTAGGCCATAAGTAGTGTTGCCAAGTCTTCAAAGCTCGTACCAGGGCATACAACTCCTTGTCATAGGTCGGATAGTTGAGAGTAGCGCCACTGAGCTTTTCACTGAAGTAGGCAATGGACCTCTTCTCCTGCATTAGAAAGCTCCTATCCCGACTCCGGATGCATCACACTCTATCTCAAATGGTTTGGTGAAGTCGGGCAACATGAGCAAAGGGGCCTCGGTGAGTCTCCTTTTGAGGGCTTCAAAAGCCTCTTGCTGTAGAGCTCCCCACTGGAAGGAAACATCCTTCTTCAGCACGGCTGTGAGAGGAGCAGCAACGGTACTGAAGTCCCTCACAAATCTTCGATAGAAGCTAGCCAATCCATGGAAGCTCCTAACATCAGAGATGCTCTGAGGAGTGGGCCAGGAATTGATGGCTTCTATCTTGTCTTCAACAACCCTTATACCTGCGGAGCTCACAACAAAGCCAAGGAAAACAAGATGATCTGTGCAAAAGGTGCACTTGCTCATGTTAGCATAGAGGTGTTCCTTTCTTAGGGTTTCTAGGACAGTTTTTAGGTGGTCTAAGTGATCTCCTAGATTTTTGGAATAAATAAGAATATCATCAAAGTAGACCACGACAAATTTCCCTATGTACGCCCTAAGGACTTGGTTCATTAATCTCATGAAGGTACTAGGTGCATTGGTTAAACCAAATGGCATGACCATCCACTCATACAATCCTAGTTTAGTTTTGAAAGCAGTCTTCCACTCATCACCTTCTTTCATTCGGATTTGATGGTAGCCAGATTTAAGATCAATTTTAGAGAAGATGGCAGCACCATGTAGTTCATCTAGCATGTCATCTAGCCTAGGGATAGGATGGCGATACTTAACTGTTATGTTGTTGATGGCTCGGCAGTTAACACACATCCTCCATGTGCCTTCCTTTTTGGGAACTAGGATGACTGGGACAGCACAAGGACTCATGCTTTCTCGGACATATCCTTTGTCCATCAATTCCTCCACTTGTGCTTGGATTTCTTTGGTCTCTTCTGGATTGGTACGATAGGCTGGCTTATTTGGTAAGGCAGCTCCAGGTACTAAATCTATCTGGTGCTCGATACCTCTTAGTGGTAGAAGTCCACTAGGGATTTCTTCGGGGAAGACATCTTTGAATTCCTGTAGCAGAGAAGTAACAACACTAGGTACAGAAGTGTTAGGGTTAGAAATCAAACACTCCTTGTAGCGGATGATCACAAGGGGCTTCCTAGAGACTAGGGATTGCTTGATCTCACTCGGGGTGGCTAACAAGTTTTCTCTCCTATCAATCTCACTCTTTTGAGCTCTGGGACCCTTAGGGTCTGGTATTTCTATTTTTACACTCAAGGGGTCACTCATTTGTTCTCTCTTCTCTCGGTTCTTGAGCTCTCTCTCTTTCTTTTCTTTAAGAGTTCTTCGATCTATCTGGTCTTGGAGAATCTCAGTAGGTGACAATGGCCTCAGGGTGTACTTAGTATCCCCATGAATGAGACTGTACTTGTTAGTTCTTCCGTCATGTGTGGAGTACCTGTCGAATTGCCAAGGTCTTCCTAACAAGATGTGGGCAGCTTCCATAGGAACCACATCATATAAAATATTATCTCTGTACCTTCCAATATAGAAGGGAACTTGAGCTTGTCGGGTGACCCTCAATTCCCCACAGTTACTAAGCCAATGAAGTTTGTAGGGTTTCGGGTGTTTCTGAGTTGGAAGACCAAGTCCCTCGACCAACTCGTGGCTTACTGCATTAGTACAGCTTCCCCCATCAATCACTAAGCTACAAATTTTATTTTGAATCACACACCTGGTATGAAAGAGGTTATCTCGTTGTTCCCATCCTTCCTCCATGACTTGTGTATTGAGAATTCTTCGGAAATGGCAGAGAGTCGACGGGCTGACTTTGGGGCCGGGGTGCACGGGAGTTGTCCTTGGACAGGGGCCGAGGCCTAAGCCGTCCGGGGCTCAGTGTTTGATCGGCGGCTCGGGTCATGGATCGGGTGAGAACTCCGGTCCGGGCAGGCACTCGAGGTGCTCTAGGGTCAGGTGGTGTCGGGTCGGGGGTGGATTGGTCGGGACCGTGGTCACGAGGTTCATCGGGTGCGTTGGGGTTAGGTGGGGTTGGGGCGGAGTCGGTCAGGACGGCGTCGGGGCCGGGTGGTCCGTCGGGTGGCATCGAGGTTGGGTGCTCAGACGTCGGGTTTGGGTGAACGGCGTCGGGGTCGGGTGCTCGGGAGTCGGGTCTAAATGCGTGGGGCCGGGGTTGGTCGGACAGGCCTGGTCGGATCCGAGGCCGAGTGCTGGGCGCTGGGGCCTGGGGCAGCGCCAAGGTGGGGGCCAAGCGCTGGGGCGCTAAGACCAGGGGCAGCGCGGAGACTGAAGCCGAGCGCTGGGGTGCTATGGCCTGGGGCAGCGCCGGGGCTGAGGCCGAGCGCTGGGGCGCTAGGGCCTGGGGCAGCGCCGAGGCTGGGGCCGAGCGCTGGGGTGCTAGGGCCTGGGGCAGCGCCGAGGCTGGGCGCTGGGGCGCCGGGGCCGGATGCCGGGTCGTACGGGCTTCTCTTGCCATCATGGCCGCTTGTATCTGTCGTAGGACTTGGAAAGCTTCTTCCAACGCCGCCTCTATCTTGGCAAGTCTCTGATCTGCCATGGTTAGTTGGAGCAAGTATCTGGCCTCAAAAATCCCTCAAAAATCCTCCCACTCACTCTTGATTTTTCCTCTCGTGTTTGAAATATAACAGATGCGCTCAATCAAAATCGAACATAAATACTTCAGCTTCAAGCAGTTGCAAGTTTCTTCAAATTCTTCGAGGATAGACTTACCAGTATGTGGCGCCAGGACTCGAGCTTATAAGGTCTTCCTTATAGCTAGGGCTTGGGGACTCTCCGTCTTTGTTCTCGGGCTTCCTTTCGTAGTAAGCGATCTCGGTGTTGGGGTCGGGCAACGAAAGCCTATCTTCTATCCCCTCTTCTTAGGATTGTTCTTACTATCTCGGCAAGGGTGGCCTCTATTTAGTTGGGTCTTTATATTTTCTTTTGACCTCTTTTCTTTTCTTTTCTTTTTCTTGATCTCGACTTAGGGTTTTGTCGATGGTATGATGGCCACCGAATTTTCTTTGCCTTACACTTGAAAAGAACGGAATACAGAAATTGAAACAATAGGGATTTTTCGAAACTATTTCTAAGAAAGCAATAAAAGGATATGAATCCAGGTGAACCTGGAGACTGGGATAGATTGTGGTCCTTGAGCTGAACCGTGCTCTGATACCAACTGATGTGAACCGCTGCAACCGTGGGCAGACGACCCTAACCACCGCAAGTTGGAGATCGTGCAACGAGGTAAAACCTTCGGGAACCAGGGCGGATGAGTACTTTGACCCGTCAGCTATGTATCAGCTAGGAACTAAAAGTGTCCGGTCGAAGATGCCACTTCAGAAGATGGATGCTTCTGACGATAAGTCGATCCTTAAGCGATGCAACAACGAGCAAAGGCTTGAAGGGAAGAGAACATATGTTCAAACAGGGGTTTATTGATTTCAAAGTTGTGAGTACAAAGTGAGGCCGGCGGCCTCTATTTATAGGGAGGGAACAAGCTCTCCTTCCTAAAGTCTAACTCCTAAATAATAATAAAATAAAGAGTCCTTCTCCTAAAAAGACTCCTAAAACCCCTAAATAATCCTACGAAAAAGGAATAAAACATAAAATAATAGTGGAAGTCTTTAATGTCGAATAAAAGACCGAATTAGGGCAAAAACCCTAATCCGGCGGCGGCGAGCGGCGGTTCTTGGGCCGGCTGGCCGTGGTCCGGTTCTTTGGTGGTGGCCCGGCGGCCTTGACTTGCTCGGGCTTCGGCTGGCTTGGGTGGTGGCCCTGCAGGCTTTGCTCGGTTGGGCTTCGGCTGGTCTTGGCCTTGGTCTGAAGCTCTAATATTTCTCCCCGGACCTTCTTGAATCTCCAAAAGGGTGTAGCCTTTCTTCATGAATCGATCAGCATCTTCTTCATGTCCTTCTTTACTCCAGGATTCTATGTAGGCATTAAGTTTCTCTCGGAAGGCCTTGGTCTGACTTCGGGTAAAAGGAGGCTCAGGTCGGGTCCAGGGTTTGCTGGGCTCATCAGTGTATCATGATACACGCCATGTATCATGGCCTGACTATAAAAGGATGATTTTCACGGATTTCCATAACTTCCCCTTCTTTCTCTTTCCTCGAAAATTCCTTTAATGAACCAAAAACCCCCAAACTTCAATCCTTGATTACGGGAGTTGTAGAGCTTCGATTGACGATCCGTTTCTTGCTACGTGCTCCTGGCGATGAGTGGAAGAGATCGCATATCATGGTTTCTATTATTTCGGAGCTGGACGCTGTCGGTGGCAGAATGAAGAAGCTACGTTTTTGGTGTTTGAGAGCTTGGTTGTTCGAGTTCTAGAAGTTGTTCAGGTGAGGGTTAGCGTACGATAGGTAGTAGTGGATGGTGTGATGAGTTACAATTCTGACTTAGTTGAATGTAGGATTTGCATGAAAAATGAAAGAGAGTAAAAGGGGAAAACTGTTCTGCAATTGATTGTTATGTGTAATATGATGTTTGATGATTGTTGGATGTTTGTTAATTGATGGATTGGTTGATGACTATGGGATGTTTGTGATGAGTTTGATTGGGGAAATAATTAACAATGATGATAAACCAATCAGATGTAGTAATGAGTGTAGGAAGGATGGGTTGTGATCATGTAAAATTGTATATGCGTACTTTGTGATGTCAGCTGTGGTTGCAGGAGGGTGGTCCTACCAATGTGGGGTCACCCTATTAATGATGAATAGGTGGATGGCCCTGCCAATGTGGGGTCGTTCTACGAAGGAAGAACAGGAGGGTCACGCTAATACTTACGATATGGCTATCCCTATACTTGCAGGTGGGGGTGGCCGGTGAGCTAGCCGTTTACCCTTAATTGTATGTGATCTGTGAGATGTTGGTTAAGATGAATTGTAATTGTAAATGTGATATTGGATGAGTTGATGCGGGGTACTGTGTTGAGTGAAATTGAGGTTAAGTTGGATTAGTGTTCTGTGATTGTTATGAGTGAAATTGATGTTATGTGTGTCGGTGGTTGATAACGTGTCAGGTGGTTATTGTAATTAGGATGTAGTCTTGCATGTGATTTAGGGAATGATCAAGGGGAATGAGGATGTCGAAATTGAATGGATTGTGGCTAGGAACCGTGTTAAATGAAATATGTGAAATAGATGGATTATGTAGTTAAATATAGGATTGCATAAACTGGAGAGTCGAAATGGTCAATTGATGTTGTTGTGCTTACTATTGACATGTGGTGTTGAGTTGATTTGTTGAAATGGATGGTTGACTTGTCTGATCTTATGATTGACTTGTTTGAATGTATGGTTGGCCGGTGTGAATGTGTGGTTGCCGTCTTAGCATCGATAGGACACTAGGAGAGACGTGAGAAGAAGACACTCGACTTAGAACGGAATTAGGTCCTCAATGAACCTATGAGAGTAAAATTGAATAACTGTCTTGTGATTGATGTATGATGATTGTGCTGATTTATGTGTGATGTCGGGATTTGGATGAAAGATGATAGCTAATGTATTTGATCTAGAAATGTGAGATAGGATGGGGTTGGATGTGATGAATTTCTATGGTTGTATCTATTATTGCCGATTATGGTTAGACTAGAATTATATCCTGGAATTGTAACATTGGAACATAGAATTGGTGCATGAAACTAGAACATGGAATTGTGTTGTGGAATCATGTTATGGAATTGTGTTGTGGTATTGTGATGTGGAATTTGTGTAGTGAAGTTGTACAGTGGAATTGGGAAGTGGAATCGAAATTGTGAAATGGATTTGTGGTTGAATGAAACTCTTTTGCATTAGAGTGTGATTGTTGTGGTTGCATTACAGTATGATTGTTGTGGTTGCATTAGAGTGTGATTGTTGTGGTTGCATTAAATGGAATTTAAATGAAAGAACCGGAAGGAGCCAACGTTACCCCACCCGAAATACTAGTTGTGATTGAGTCCGATTCACTAGGGTGAATCCCTTAGTTGGGTTGCCAAGGTCGGTTGATATCTCCTTCACGGAAGGATCCTGCGGGATGTGTCTGATGGTATACTTCTCTGGGGAAGGATCCTATATGGATGCATCTGGATGATGTGATGGCCGGCGGGGTAGCTGGGGAACAACTCCTTATGGCACCTATCTAACTCACCTAGATAAATGAAGTGTGCATAGATGTGTGCGTGTGTGTTGTGTTGTTTGAGTTGTGAGCCGATATGTGTTATGTTGCGGACTGTGTTAGATTGATTTGGGAACTGAACTGTGATGTTGTGCTCCGGGGTGTATTCGTGTTGTATGTGTTATGATCATGATGATGTGTTGAATTGTGAATTGTTAAAGTGGAGAATTGTACTTGGGTGATAACCTAGACTGCTTAGGGGATGCTTGGTAACTCACTTAGTAACTGAAATAAGGAGTGTGGTGTATGTGAACATGTGTGGGTGTGGGTGTGGGTGTGTGTTTTGATGGTGAATGCGAATCGACTTGTGACATGATGTTGAACTGTATGCTTGTTAGTTCTAAGGTCGAAGTGCACGTAAGGTGGTTCTGATGTTAAACTGCATGTTGGTGCATCTTTTGTTGAGCTGCCTGTATGACGATGCCTGGTTATATATTATTGTGGATTGAGAATGTTGAACTATGAACTACACCTACGTGATCACTTAGACTGTTCTAGGGAATTAAAATTGGTAAAGATTGAGTCTGATTCCATTGTTGGTATTACTTGAGGAGTTTGGAATCGCTCCTTTTGGATAGGTTTAGCGCATAGTTAAACCCAGTGGGTTCACTCAATTTCAATAGGAAATTGATCCCCCTCTAGTTTCTCTTCTCAGGTGCGCATGTTAGAGGGTGTGAGTGGAAGTTCGGGAGCTTCTTTGTGTGCCGTTGGCGTGGATAAGATCTTCGGATGCTTGGACAGGGGTTGACCATCTTTTGGACTTTCGTTGACTATTTTTGGTTGGGTTATTTGTATCAATTAATTTCGAACTTCAGGTTGTAAAGGATTCTTCGTTTTGAATTTTACCTTTGGTTCCTGATTTTGGATTTTAAATAATGGAGGCTCTTCCGACTTACTCTTGTTCTGTTTTAATTCGATTTCAATTTTGTTTTCCCTTTAATTTTATTGTTGTATCTTCGAGTGATACTCTTAACCGGTTCGACCACGGGCCTACCCGGGTCGATTCGAGGCGGGTGTTACAAAATATGTGACAACCGGGATCTTTACCTAGCACCAACCCTAGAGCATTTGAAGGTGGTGTTAGTATAAGAATATCCCTCAAGCTGAAGTGGTGGTCTCTTCTTATGCACCACCAATCCCGTTCCCCAACCGCTTGAAGAATGAGCCTAAGGACGACTCCTTCAAAAATTTTCTCAAAGTCCTTGAGAAATATAATTTAACTACTCAATTCTTATATTTTCTTGCTACTATTCCATCGTTTGCTTAGTATTTGTAGGATACATTGCTCGAGAAGGAAGGAGGGTGCTTGGAGAGTGTTGAAGTGGTTGAGGAGGTTCTTCGTCCTCTAGTAATTAAGGAGACGGATGAAATGGTGGCGATGCTAGAAAAGGTGCGCAACAATAAGGGGTTCTTGGACAAGATTGCCAAGAAACCATCAAGCGCCGACCACTTGAATAAGTTGTGCCTCAAGAAGGATGAAATCGAAATGGTTGAAGACATGACCCATCATATTAATTACGCGTAACTCTTCCAAAGACGGGTTACCAATAAGCAAGAGGATCCGGGGAGCTTCCCGTTTATTTCCATTATTGGTTCCCATTGCATATATAGGGCCCTTGTTGACCTATGAGTGATGTTAGAATATGTCAATCTTAATTCCCCATAATTGATACATATTTGCGTGGTATTTGAGTGTTGATGTTGCCTTTTGATCATTTGATGATAATTAGTCTTAAATAGCCTCTTGGGATCTTTGTAGCACATTTTCACGTTTCTCTAGGTGATTTTGATGAGTTTTCAAGTTTTTCAATGATAGATCACATAAATATGAAGCCACTGGTTTGAACGGTGATCAATTCGAAGTCCACATAGTCTAGATATCAAAGTCTGAAGAAAATCGGTGTTTTAGACTCTTATGCATGCACCAATTATGCGTCAGCAACTGGGTGATTATCAAACCCAGTTTCAGCAATTTTCTAAAGGGACAGTTTTGTTCCCAGTTTGACTTTGACGAACCTCTTCGACCTCTAACACTTGGGAAACCCTATGCAAGCCCAGAAATCATCATCATGTCATCATCCTTCATCCCCAACACCACAGAAACATCATGCAAAAGCAGAAATCCTCCAAGCTTGAAGAAATCGACGAATCATTCTACCTCTGTCTTTCTAGTTTGTATTTCCTTGACTTTTACTATGAACTATTGTAACTAAATCCCCTAGGGTTCGAGTGAGTGGAAATTTAGGAGGATTGATGATTGTTTTACACTCTAAACCCTTGGATAGTTTGGTTTAATTTCAAGTTCATATGCGACCCACACATATGTTCTTATTCTCATTTTCTCTTCTTGTATTCTTGACCTAGATGCATGATTAGGTTGCTATTAGATTTGGAATGACCTGACCCATGAGTTTTCCTGACATTGATTACAGTGCGTTTGATCTTAGTTGCATTAAAGCTCGAAATATGATATGTTAGTTATGTATTTTTAGGTTGAAACACCCATAAGCATTTCATCGAACACTTGGTTTACATTCTAGTTAATCACTTTAGAGGTGACCCATACCCAATTGATTGATGCTTTCTGCTTGGTTCTAATTACTTGACCCATCAAATTTAGGATGCGTGTCTGTATAGTGTTGAAAGATCCCATCTTGGGCTTGTGGGACTGGTTCTATCCAAGGTTGTGTATTTCATGATTCCTGATCTCGAAGGATAAACTTTCTTGACCCTTATCTCTCTTCCATTTCATCTGCACTATCTTTTGTCTTTGTGCGCACTTTGATCAAATTATTTCCAACCCCAACTTATATGCTCTTTCCGCTCGTGCTTCGATTGATTCGTGATAACTTGAGCTTGTCTTGTCCTATGATTGATTGAAGTGTTGTTTATGAGTATCCTACTTCCCCTTAAGCACCTCACTGTGAATGAGTAAGCCGATATAAGAGACCCGCAGGAATACAACCCTAGCTTCTGGCTAGGTACGTTTGTGGAAGGAGGTCCGCCTCAAATGATCAAATTTTGGCACCGTTGTCGGGAATTTCTTTATTCGGTCTGAATGTCTTGAGCGACAATGATCCACCCTTTATTTTTTGTCATTCTATTGGCCTGGTTCATGTGTTTTTTTATAAGGATGTCATACTTGTAATTCTTGGTTCTTCTTTTGTTGTTTATGTAGCATCCCGAAGACTTTGAGAATCATTTTTCTGAAGACATGGCGGATGCAAGAAGATCGTTGGCGGATCTTACCAAACCTTTGGTGCGAGAAACCGAGAGAAGCATTGTCCTACCCCAAATTACAGCTGCAGATTTTGAGATAAAGCCCCATTTGATCACTACGGTCTTGAATAGGCCATATCACAGGAAACCTGAAGAGTGGCCATTTGCACACATTGAGAACTTCTTTGAGCTCTGCAGCACCTACAAGCAATAGAGAGTTTCGATGAATGCTAACCGCCTCATGTTGTTCCCTTTCTCACTTATGGGGATAGCAAAGAGGTGGCTCAATAGCCAACCCAGATAAGAGATGAAGAATGACAAGAGATTGGAGTGTATAGAGAGGAAGTATGATCTATGATTTGCAGCTCATGATACTCAACTCAATGGTCAACAAGCTCTAGCTTATAGAATGGAGAACCAGATTGTTGAGTTGGTACAGATTGTAGGAGATAATATGCGACAACCGGGATCTTTACCTAGCACCAACCAGGCTAGAGCATTTGAAGGTGGTGTTAGTACAAGAATATTCCTCAAGCTCAAGCGGTGGTCTCTTCTTATGCACCACCAATCCCGTTCCCCAACCACTTGAAGAATGAGCCTAAGGACGACCCCTTCCAAATTTTTCTCAAAGTCCTTGAGAAATAGAAGGTAACTACTCAATTCATATATTTTCTTACTACTATTCCATCGTATGCTAACTATTTCTAGGATACATTGCTCAAGAAGGAAGGAGGGTGCTTGGAGAGTGTTGAAGTGGTTGAGGAGGTTCTTTGTCCTTTAGTAATTAAGGAGACGGATGTGATGACCCCCTTGTGCCCAGGACCATACCTGAGCCACCCCTAACCTGAAGCCAAACCTAGGCATTCAAGGAATGGCTCAACACCTACATGAAGGCATGGAGCAAGGAAGGGCATGAGGAGGATGCGAACAGGCTTTCCAAGGGAGGCTACACCCTCCTCGAAGTCAAGGACACCTCCCCAAACAAGGAGCTGGAGCTAGACTAGGAGATGAAGCCCCGCCGGGCATTGATGATAAGGCCGGGTGCCATCGCCGGCCACGGGCCGAGTAAAGCACTCACTCTGAGCCCCAAACGAATTCTGATGGGCACCTGGCGCAGACTTTGGCCTGAAAACACCCCCAAGGCAAGCTCTAAAGCTGGCTCGACACAGAAGACAGAAATCATGGGCAGAACTCATAGAGGCCTGAAGCCAGGCCCCGATCCGGCGTGGGATCGAGCCCAGAGTGCTACACCAGATTGATCTGGGCCGAACCATTAATTCGCTCAGGCCTTTGCCAAATTTCCACTGGCCCTAGTAGCCCTAGAAGTCCAGGAAGCATGGCCACACGTCCCTGGAAGAATTGAGGAAGCCGCCACGAAGTTGCCACCCGTTTAGGAAGAAGATCACCTAATCCTGGCAGGAGTGGGAAACATACACAGCGCCGGATTAGGGTTTCCTAGATTTTTCCTGATTAAGCCTAAATTGGCTAATTCCTCCAGCCCCAAGACTCTTTTGACTTAATAAACTTCCTTTCAGAACATATGTTATTTTCCCTTCTAGCCTTTGCTCGTTGTTGCATTGCATAAGGTTGGCTTATCATCAATAGCATCCATCTCTTGGCGTGGCGCCCTCGAGTTGATACTTCTGGTTCCTAGCTCACCTTATAGTAGTGGGTCAAAGTCATAATCCACCCCGGTTCCATCGCTTCTTCTCATTGCTAGGAGCATCAGCTTGTGGTGTTTAAGGGTCGTCTGCCCACGGTTGCACCTGTTCATATCAGTTGGTATCAAAGCTTCGGTTCAACACTAGGACCAAACCCTATCCTAGTTTCGAGGTTCTTTTTGGGTCCATATCCTTTAAATTATTGCTCTTTAGAATATTTGTTTCAATTCCTTGTACTTTAAGTTTCGTGTAAGGCAAAGAAAAGCTGGTGGCCATCAAACCATCAAGAAAACTGAAAAATTACTTCAAAACAAGCAAGGCCACCCTTGCCAAGTTAATTTACTTTTCGTGTAAGAGCATTCTTAAGAAGAGGGGATAGAGGGAACAAGAAAGCTTTTGTTGCTCAAGACCCTACACCAAAACAGCTCTAGCTCCTGGCTGAATTCCAACAAGAAGTACTCACCAAACCTAGCTACGGAGGAATCCCTAGAGTTCAAGTCTTGGTGCCACCGATTGGTAAGTCCTTCCTTCGTGGCTTTGAAGAAACTTGTGACTGCTTGAAGGTGAAATTTACTTGTTCTAATTTCCTTTGAGTTATTGCTACTAAATTCTAAACATGAGAAAAAAAATCAAGATAGAGTAAGGATCATTCGAGAGAGTTATGAGGCCATGTTCCTTGTTTTTCGTGTGTTTCTACTAACCATGGCAAATAAGAGGTTAGCCAAGCTCGAGGCCACAATAGCGAGTTTCCCAAGTCATGAGACAGGTCCAAGCCACCTTAGAATGACTGGAAAGAGAAGCCAGAACATTACCGGAGCAGCACTGAGCTAGCACTCGGGCCAGCCCCAGAACAGCACCGGCGCAGCCTCGGCCCAACGCTCAGCCCCTCCCGGGGGTATCACCTGCTCAATCCCGGCACAACACCCTTCTCAGCCCCGGATTGACATCAACCAAGCCTCGAGCCCATGCTCCGCCCAACACCTCCCCAGCATCACCCCTACCACAAGCCAACCCGTCACCCGGCATCAATGCCGATCAAGCCGAGCACCAGGACCACCCGAAGTCCCGTCCTACCCCGGATCGGCACCCGACCCCAGACTCCGATGCCAGCCCCGCGTCCGGGGAAAGCTCCACACCTGAGCCACCCGATGTCCCAGCCCCCACGAGAATTGTCACTCAAACCATGACCTGTGCCCTCTCTCAAGCCCCGGTCTCCCCCAGACCTGAGCTCCGGCCCGTGCCTCAGGACAGCCCCCGAGTGCCGATCAACCCCGACGCGCCGCTCACACCTAGAGTGCCATGCCCGCCGATTCTCTGTCGTCTCCCGACGCGTCCTTAGTGCCCAAATCGTGGAGGAAGGTTGGGACCAACGAGATAAATACTTCCATACCAGGTGCGTGATTAAAATCAAAATTTGTAGTATGGTCATTGATGGACCAAATTGTACCAACGCCGTGAGCACCGATTTAGTGGAGGGTCTCGGCCTTCCAACCCTAAAACATTTGAAACCCTACAAGCTACACTGGCTTATCAATTGTGGGGAAATAAGGGTGACCCGTCAAGCTCACGTCCCCTTTTGCATAGGAAGATACAGTGATATCATCCTATGTGATGTGGTGCCCATGGAAGCTGCCCATATACTACTTTGGAGACCTTGGCAATTTGATAGGTACTCCAAACACGATGGGAGGACAACATGTACAGTCTTATCCATGGAGACACGAAGTACATCTTAGAGCCCTTGTCCCCCACCGAAATTCTCAAAGATCAAATAGATAGAAGAGAAATCCGAGAGAAAAAAGAGAGAGAGCTCAAAAAAAGAGAGAAGAGAGAACAAACGAGTGGTCCCCCGAGTTTAAAAACAGAATTACAAGACCCTAAGGGTCCAAGAGCGCAAAAAAGTGAGACTGAACGGAGAGAGAACCTCCTAGCCACACCTAGAGAGATCAAACAAACCCTAAACTAGAAGACTCATTGTGATCATCCTCTACAAAGAGTGCTTGATTTCTAACTCTAACACCTCCTTTCCTAGTGTTGTTGTCTCACTCTTACAAGAATTTGAGGATGTATTCCTTGAAGAAATACCTAGTGGACTGCCCCCACTAAGAGGAGTTGAGCACCAAATAGACTTGGTGTTGGGAGCTGCCTTGCCAAACAAGCCAGCCTACCGTACCAATCCAGAAGAAACCAAAGAGATACAAGCTCAAGTAGAGGAGCTGATGGAACAAGGATATTTCAAAGAAAGCATGAGCCCTTGTTACGTGCCAGTTATCCTAGTCCCCAAGAAGGAAGGAACATGGAGGATGTGTGTTGATTGTTGAGCCATCAAAAACATCATAGTTAAGTATCGACGCCCTATCCCTAGATTAGATGACATGCTTGATGAGTTCCATGGATCTACTATCTTCTCTAAAATTGATCTTCAATCAGGCTATCACCAAATCCGAATGAAGGAAGGTGATGAATGGAAAACTTCCTTCAAAACTAAATTAGGGCTATATGAATGGATGGTCATGCCATTTGGCTTAACCAATGCACCTAGTACCTTCATGAGACTAATGAATCAAGTTTTTAGGTCTTACATTGGGAAATTTGTTGTGGTTTACTTTGATGACATACTTATCTACACTAAATAAGTAGATGACCACCTAGTACACTTAAAAACCGTCTTAGAAACCCTAAGGAAAGAACACCTGATGACACTTGATTTGATGTGATTTTCATCCCCATTTAAGCAACATTTCATGCCCCTTTGGTGCCATTCTGATGAATATTTGGTGAAAATGTGTTTATTATGTAATTCTAGGCTCCTAGTGCATACATTGTCCATTTATTGGCTATTTTTACCTTTTTTTGTGAGCTTTTATGTTGAGCCTCCAGGTTACCACATTATAGAGGACTCTCTCACGAGTCCAGCACTTCAAACGGGACCAAATCAGAGTTCAAACGGAGCGGGAATCATCGAAACAAGTTGGAGCTGGTTTTTAACTAACATTTTCGGCGAAAATCTGGTGATGTTTTCGGCGAAATGTCCTTTGAAAATCCGGGCAGAAACCCTAATTTTCAGCCTTTTCCAACTTGTAAAGGGTTTCTAGGGTTATATATAGACTTTTTGAAGCCAGATTAGATATACACGAATTTTGGCTGATTAGCCACGACTCTAGGGTCGATCGATAGAGTTTAGAGAGTTCGAAGATCCGTGGAGAGATCGTGACGCCATCCTTCCACCTCGGAGATCTCGGAGCTTAAAGTTGAAGATCCAGGAGATCGAAGCTTCACCGAAGTCGTCAGAATTAGGTTTTTCAGTTCTTATCTGTTCTTCCTCTGTATGATGATTTCCTTTGTTGCCTTTGATTCTTCTGCTATCGTTATGAGTAGCTAAACTCGCAGAGCTTAGATTAGATGAACCCTAAGTGACCCAGGGCTTTAAAGCGGTCACGGATTGGCGGTAATTAGACTCGAAGTTCAATCAATTTCTCTTTGCATGGTTGTTTTGTTCTTGATTGTTTATGTTTCTTCTCTGGTTGATCGCCTAGATTAAGTTTATGCAAGCTAAGGTTATTCCCCTAACCGTCCTTGTTAGACTTTTATTATGTGTGGATCGAAGGCACTTGTCCCGGTATCCTTTTGATATTTTTGTTGTTTTTGTTCTTGTAGGAACTTGAGTAGCTACTCCGCTCCACTCCGGACTCTCCGTGCTTATCCGCTACACCGACCATCACCTTCCAGGTTCTTCATATCTCTCTACTCTAGATTAGTTCTGTGAGGACACAGAACTGTTTAAGTGTGGGGTAGGAGTCTAGGATTATGCATGATCTTGCTTGCTATCTATGATTCTGTGGTTCAAATTTGAAATTTCTCTAGCATAGAATTGCTCAATTCTTTACTTTTGATGTTAAATTGACTTCAATTTTGAACAATGACGTCTAGACTGTTCCACTTAGAACCTGTAACCAATGTGAAAAAACTGATATTAAATGAGTCTAGGTCAGAACAGATCACAAATCATTTCGGTAGTTGAAACTTGAATTAATTGAATTGATTGACTTGTTAATAAGAAAGCTCGATAACACCATTCTAAGATGATAAATGCTAGCTTCTCCCATGTTTTCACTCCATATTTGTTCACCTGTGATTGTGGCTAGAGATTAGGCGGAAATTCAATTCGAAATCTCGTGTAAAAAGTTATAACTAGCTAGGATCAAGTGGTTAAATCGATAAATCAAGTGTTCGAGTGGTAAAATTCGAAATGTGCAATTTAATGTAAAGTTCTTTAAGGTGTTGAAAATAAAGCTAGGCAAGCCCGACACCTAAGTGAAGTGTTCGGGTTGAGCACTAGCATAAGCACAAATACTGTGAGCTAGGCAGGTCCAACACCTAAGTGAAGTGTTTGGTATCGAGCACTAGTATGCAGTAAATCAATTGAAGGAAGAAGTTGAACTTGAAATAAATCATTGTTTAAATCGGTCCTGGCTAGAACATGTAACGTACAGATCTAGAAACGGATGAAGTCGAGTCGATAGCCACGTCACTTTTCCTACCTCCGCATCCACATCATGGCTAGAGCTTAAAGTCTTTTTGATTAGAATTGGTGTTATCGTAGTCGGTTAATTATGATTAATTGTTTTCCCAAGAAACGAGCTTTGTTAAAACCACTACTTATTCATAAAAAAACCACTACTTAAAGTGTGCGGAAATTAGTGAGATCGAAAACTTGTTTGGTTGATGTTCTTGCATGTGTAGGTCACTTTTTCTACGTGGAACAGTCTAAACCAAATTTTTAGAATTGAATCTCAGTTTAATCTCGTGTCATTTGTGAATTTGAGTATGTTCTAGTTCAGTTGGCTTGAGGACAAGCAAAAGCTTAAGTGTGGGGTATTGATGACACTCGATTGGACGTGATTTTCATCCCCATTTAAGCAACATTTCATGCCCCTTTGATGCCATTCTAGTGAATATTTGGTGAAAATGTGTTTATTATGTAATTTTAGGCTCCTAGTGCATACATTGTCCATTTATTGGCTATTTTTACCTTTTTGTGAGATTTTATGTTGAGCCTCCAGATTACCACATTATAGAGGACTCTCTCACGAGTCCAGCTCTTCAAACGGGGACCAAATCGGAGTTCAAACGGAGCGGGAATCATCGAAACAAGTTGGAGCTGGTTTTTAACTAACATTTTCGGCGAAAATCTGGTGATGTTTTCGGCAAAAATTCCTTTGAAAATCCAGGCAGAAACCCTAATTTTCAGCCTTTTCCAACTTGTAAAGGGTTTCTGGGGTTATATATAGACTTTTTGAAGCTAGATTAGATATACACGAATTTTGGCTGATTAGCCACGACTCTAGGGTCGATAGATAGAGTTTAGAGAGTTCGAAGATCCGTGGAGAGATCGTGACGCCATCCTTCCACCTCGGAGATCTCGGAGCTTAAAGTTGAAGATCCAGGAGATCGAAGCTTCGCCGAAGTCATCAGAATTAGGTTTTCAGTTCTTATATGTTCTTCCTCTATATGATGATTTCCTTTGTTGCCTTTGATTCTTCTGCTATCGGTATGAGTAGCTAAACTCGCAGAGCTTAGATTAGATGAACCCTAAGTGACCCAGGGCTTTAAAGCGGTCACGGATTGGCGGTAATTAGATTCGAAGTTCAATCAGTTTCTCTTTGCATGGTTGTTTTGTTCTTGATTGTTTATGTTTCTTCTCTGGTTGATCGCCTAGATTAAGTTTATGCAAGCTAGGGTTAGTCGCCAGACAGCTTCCCTGCTTTGGCGCATAAATTTGTCTTCCTTGATTGCCTAATTTAGATTCTTGTTAAGCTGAGGATAGAAGCGAACGCTCGCCTCTCTTTAAAACATCAATTCAAGCAATTAACCTTATAATTGGAGTGTGCCTTTCGTAGGAACCGGTTAGGGTTAATCCACTGCAAGAGTAACTCATAAATCGTTAGTAATTCCACCAGTTAAGTTATGTCGTTGCGAAAGGCGACCGTACCCGGGAGACTAATTAATATTGGTAGATAGAACGGATAGAGCGAACGTTCGCCGGTCTTAAACCTAAGGGTCAGGAGTTATGGTGGTGTATAGAAACCGATTGAATGAGAATTGAAAAGCGCTGGTCTTGTGATTGTCGTTGCCTTGGTGATCAAAGGGGGATTCGAAATCTAAGCTCGTCTATCATCCTGTTAGTCAACCTTTTAATCTTTCTGTCTTTTATTTTCCTGCTTTATTAGATTAGAAGTCGTGGAACTCACACCACACATAACGTGTTTAAATCGAGTAACTTGCTAACATATTTGAGTAGACAAGAAGAAGAGACCTCGAGTAGAATACGATCTAGTCTGCCTTGGTAGATTAGTTATTTGATACCGCTAAAACTGCAGCATCAAGACCTCTATGCTAACATGGCCAGGTGCACCTTTTGCACAGATAACCTTGTTTTCCTTGGTTTTGTTGTTAGTTCAGTAGGTATTAGGGTGGATGAAGACAAGATAGAAGCTATCAAATCCTGGCCAACACCTTAGAACATCATTGATGTTAGAAGCTTTCATGGATTGGTTAGCTTCTGCCGAGGGTTTGTTAGGGATTTCAGCACCATTGCTGCCCCACTCACAGCCATGCTCAAGAAAGATGTACCATTCCATTGGGGTACACCACAACAAGAAGCCTTTGAAACCCTTAAGAAGAAGCTCACTGAAGCCCATTTGCTCATGCTACCCGATTTCACTAAGCCCTTTGAGATCGAGTGTGATGCTTCAGGAGTAGGGATTGGAGTTGTTCTAATGCAAGAGAAGACGCCCATTGCTTATTTCAGTGGGAAGCTAAGTGGTGCCACCCTCAACTAACCCACCTATGACAAAGAACTCTATGGTGAGAGCTTTAAAGACATGGCAACACTACTTGTGGCTCAATGAATACATCATCCCCACGGATCATGAATCACTCAAGTACCTCAAAACTCAACACAAGCTCAACAAAAGACATGCCAGGTGGGTAGAGTTCATTGAATCCTTCCCATACATCATTCAATACAAACAAGGTAAGGACAACATCGTGGTTGATGCCCTCTCTTGAAGGTATCCCCTAATCTCAGTCCTATCTACTAAATTTATTGGCTTTGAACACATCAAATACCTTTATGCCACTGATGTAACACCTGACCCAAATCACCCCGGGTTGAACCTGTGGTTAGATGAGGGACCGGGATTACGGTTGACTCAAAACATAAAGGAACCAATAAAATATCGTTTAAATGTATAAAAACAACAGAAACGGAAGCTTCCATGATTTCAAAACAAAAACCAATTTACACTTTAAATCCATGCGTGGTGAGTTTCAATTCTCTCTGAAATCTCATCGGCATTTTTTTGGTTTTCCTTCATCGGAAGAGCTTTTTCCTCAGTGGGTGAGCTCCCGGGGACTCTTCCGGGGGAAGGGGACTGCCGGTAGGCCTCTGAGGTCCCGGCGTACTCAGTCGCTTTGCTTATTGTTGCTCGTTGTGTAGTAGGGGTGTCTGGTACGATTGAGGAATTTCGATGGAGAAGGTACAATCCTCGAACTCTCAAAAGAAATCATGGGTGGATCTAATACTACATGTGAAGAACGATCTGAAGTATGTGGAAATGCCAGATTTAGTGCGCCAATCGGGGGTTATGCGATTGCCTAAGGAGGTTATTGATAAGGGAATGGAGTGGCTGAAGGCGGCGGCGGTCGTCCAGTTTCTTGGTATGCCTCCCCCGTTTCGTGTTTTTGCAAGTATTGCAAATAGACTCTGGGGTTATGAAGGGGGGGTGTTGATCTCTACTATACAAGAGAATTTCTACTTGGTTGAGTTTAACTCCATTAGGCTTTGTGACTGGGTGCTCAGTAGGTCTTGGCACATCCATAATACTGGGATGATTATGCGAAGGTGGTCTCGAGGAATTAAGCCTGTGGAGATATCGGATAGTCAGGCTCCTGAGTGGATTACTTTACAAAAGGTTCCACCTGCTGTTATCTCGATTGAGGGCATCAGTTGGTTATCAAGTTGGATTGGCAAGCCTGTGAGGCAGTTTGTTCGGGAAGGATTGGATGTCAAGGTTTGTATTATCAGAGATAGAGAAATCCCTTGTACGGAGAGCATAAGTGTTTTTGATGAAGAGGATGAACATGTTATTCCTGTGATTCGAGCTAAAGCAAGAGATTACAGGGCTGAGGGTAGGAAGAGGTGGGTTAGATCAGAGTCAGCTAAAGCAAATGTAAGGAAGTTGTTGTGGTAGTTGAGGAAGTTGTGAAAGTTTATGATGAGAAGGTTGAGGAATCAAATATCCAGACGCCTGTTGGTAATGGAAATGAGACGCAACATCCTGGATCGGATACTAAGAAAAACAAAGCTAAAAAGAAAAAGAGAAATGTCAAGAAGAAACTTGAAGATGAGCTTAGTAAGATGCATAGTGATGGGGAAGGAGATGAAGATTCGGCTATCCAGTCCAACATTAATGGGGACAAGGTTGTCACTGTCAATGAATCTGCTTCTTCTGTTGAAGGGATGGGTTCACCAGCAGATGATTTTGTTTCTCATTAGACTGAGGGAGGATCTGGCAATGGCCCTGAGGCTTCCTATAAAGCTAAGGGGGCACCAGAGCAACAGCTGGTTAGCCAGTTGAGCTCCTTGCTGGAAGAGTTGCTTCTAAAGGATGGTGAGATTAGTAGGAGCTATTTGAGGAAGAGATGGATGAGCCTTGAATAATTAGGAAGGCCACGCTAGGGGAGTTTATGCAGTTTTTGGCGAAAAGTCCTCAAGGTTTCGGCGAAAACTCCAGAAGAAATCGGCAGAGCTCACAAGAAGAAGTTTTCGGCAAGAAGTCAAAGTTCTCACCAAAAACTCTGGACTTTAAACTCACAGGAGAATTAGTCGATGGAGCCAGCGATTTACACTAAAGTTTTTGGCAAAAACTCCTTAAGTTTTCGCCAAAAAATCCTTTACAAATCCGGCGACTTAGGGTTAAGTATAAATACTTAAACCGGCGGCCCAAATACCATATACCTCACCACCGAATAATACTTATCATAATTCAGAACTTTCACAAGTTCCAAACCTAAAGAGTTCGAGAGAGCAGAGTTTAGAGTTCGAAGAGCCAGGAAGAGATCGTGACGCCATCCCTTCACCCCGGAGACTCGGAGCTAGGATTGAAGATTACCGGAGAGCGAAGCTTTGCTAGAGTCGTCTTAATTAGGTTTTACAGTTTCTATCTATTCTTCCTTTTCATGATGAACTCTGTTTCTATCTTTGATTCTGTCGTTATGAACATGAGTAGCTAAACTCGTAGAGCTTAGACTAGATGAACCCTAGCGGTCACGGATCGGCGGTGATTAAATTCAAAGTTCAATCAGTTTCTCTTTGCATGGTTGTTTTGTTCTTCATTGTTTATGTTTCTCTTCTGGTTGGTCGCCTAGATTAGGTTTATGCAAGTTAGGGTTAGTCGCTAGACAGTTTCCCTGCTTTGGCGAATAGACTTATCTTCCTTGATCACCTAGTTTAGATTCTTGTTAAGCTTAGGATAGTGGCGAACGTTTGCCTCTTTTTAAAACATCAATTCAACCAATTAACCTATTCATTGGAGTGGGCCTTTCATAGGAACCAGTTAGGGTTAATCCGATTCAAGAGTAACTCATGAATCACTAGTAATTGCAGCAGTTAGTTTTGTCGTCGCAAGACGCGACCGTACTCGGGCGACTAATCTTGGTAGCTAGATCGGGTAGAGCGAACATTCGCCAGTCTTAAACCTAAGGTTAAGGAGTTATGGTGGTGTTTGGGAATTGATTGAATGAGAATTGAAAACCGCTGGTCTTGTGATTGCTATTGCCTTGGTGATCTAAGGGGGATTCGAAATCTAAGCTTGTCTATCGTCTATCTAACCAACCAATCATTCTGTCTTTTAATTTCATTTTAATTTTCTTGCATCTTATTCTAGAAGTCGTGGAACTCACACCACGCACAACGTGTTTAAACCTGAATAAATTGCCTTCATATTTGAGTAGATGATTAGAAGAGACCTGTGGAATACGATCTATCTTGCTTCTAGCTTGGTAGTATTTGATCATTGTTTTACAGCTCATCAAATTGGCACCACTGCCGGGGACTCTTCTATATTGTTTGAAAGAAGAGTTGGCATTTTATTCTTCTACTTTCCATCTTTCATTTTCCATCACACTTCGATTTTACACCGGTTGTGTTTGTTTTTGTCTTTTCCAGGTTAGGAAAATTCAGAAGCAAATCACTTCCGATCCACCTTCCCCTACCGCAATGGTTGCTCAATTGAGTCTTGCGGATTACAATAAGCCAAGTACTACTGGTATTTGGTCTTCCATCTTTGTGTCGCGCAATGAAGACGGTTCTGACTATGAGATCAAGATCCCCTTCCTGGAAATGATCTCTAGGGATCTACAGTTTGAAGGAAAGCCACATGATAATCCATGCACACACTTTGCGGATTTCCTTTCTTTTTGCGAGACCTTTAAGAGTGGGAGCCTCGATAAGGATACCTTGTGCTTGCGAGTCTTCCCATTCTCACTCCAAGGCGCCGCAAAGAGATGGCTCACTAGCAATCCACCCGGTCACTACACCAACTAGGAGGATCTTGCTCAAGAATTCGTAGAGGAATACTTCCCTCCTTCCAGAACAACTGCTTACAGGGACATCATCTCAAGGTTCAAACAGAAAGAAGGAGTGAGCTTATACGATGCCTGGAATGAATTCCAAGAACTCCTCTACAGCTGCCCTCATCATGGCTTCATTCATAGGCAACTAGCCGAGATCTTTGCTTGGGGTATGAACGAAGAGTCATCTAAATGGATCAACTCTTTGGTAGAAGGAGACTGTACCATGCTCACACCAGAAGCTGCTCTTCTCCACCTTGCAAACTGCGCTTCCAAGTCAAGGAATTGGGAGAGGCAAACCGGAGAAGCTAAGAGACATTGGAGAATAGAAGAGCATATTGAAGTAGAAGTCAAGAAGCGATTGAAGAAAATTGGTGCGCCTATCAACCCTCTGTCAGCTTCTGTCTTTGTAGCTGACTGTGAATGGGGTGGCGTTTGTGCTCACAATGGAGGGAGTTGTCAAAATTTCAAAAAAGCAGATGTCTGTTCTGTAGAAGAGGTGAATGTCATTTCTCAAGGCTTCGCCAATAGTCAACAGGGCTACCCCGACTACCGTCAGTTCAGACAACCTCCTCAACAACAAGGAAGCTTCCAAGAGCGTCCTCCCTACAACTTCGGATTCAACCAAAGTCAGAATCAGTACTTGAGCAATAGTTATAAGATCCTCCTGGATTCACCAGAGGACATCAACCTCAAAGATCCACATCAGGGAACACAAGGGAAATCGAGATAGACAAGAAGCTCAACCTGATCATGGCAAGGCTCGATGACTATGAGGAGAAATTCAAGTCTCAAGCTATCTTAAATCAAGATCATGAAGCTAAAGGCCAGCGAGTGGAGAGCTTGGTGAATGGCATGGTTAGCATGCTAGCTAGTAGCCCCCTCTTTAATCAATCATCGGTTAAAGACGACTCTGCCATTAGGAAGGAGCATGTCAAGGCCATCTCCACAAGAAGTGGCAAGCAATTAGTCGGTCCTCCAGTTCCTGATCCGGCCATGATTCCTGATGCTATAGCCATTGACATTCCAAAGATGGAGGAGGAGGATAAAGAAGAAGAGGAGGAGGTGACTGTCCCGCCTCCTCTGACAAATACATCTCCTGCGCCACCTCTTCGTCCATATTAGCCTCGGATTCCGTTTCCTAAGGCTGCGCAATCAAAGGAGAAAGATCATGATACCCGATACAAAAAGTGGTATGGATACTTGCAGAACATAGAGACCAAGATAACAGTTACCGATGCTATCCAGATGATATCAGAGGTTGGAAAAATCGCAAAGGATCTTGCGAAGAACAAGAAGAAGGGAGATTTGTCTTCCGTCTCCCTCGAGGAAGAAGGCTCTGCCATCCAAAGCCAGACGGCACGCATACCTCCCCCAACAAAGTGTCGCAATCCCCGGTGCTTTTACTTTGCCTTGCACTATTAATGGTGTGAAAATTGATCGTAGTCTAATTGATCTAGGTGCTTCTATCAATGTTATGCCTACTTGCCTGTACGAGACATTGAACCTAAGAGATTTGAAATCAATTAGCATGCATTTATTGTTTGCCGACATATCTGTTAAACTACCTAGGGGATTAATAGAGGACGTGGCTGTCCATTGTGGTCCTTTTACTATTCTGGCTGATTTTGTTGTTATGGATACTCAAGAGGAAGTTGTCACTCTTCTCCTAGGCCGACCGTTCATGGCAACAGTCGGCATTAACATTAATGTCCCGAATGGCTTGTTGACATTAAGGGTCGGCAAGGACACCATGACATTCCGCCTTAAGGATGGTATACAAGTCCCTGTCAAAGAAGAGGTGCATTGTTTATATGTTGAAGCTGTGGAGTTGGCTTCGGTCAACTGTAGTTCTAATGAAAAATCTAGAGTTTCTTTAGAAATTTGCTTGCCAGGTGTCGGACAGGTCCCTAATCTGAAGAATGAGATACCGGCACAAAAGCTGAGAAATAAGGAGGATTCGAGGACATCCGCTCATGAATCATCAAAAGTTAAAGATCCTAGCGAGATAAAGAAGGAGAATAAAGAGAAGATGAAGGCGGTTTGTAAGCTGTTTGCTCAGCCCACATCTACCACTCCACCAGAGAAGGACGCTTCTTCGAAAGAACTGTTCGGGCCATTTGAAATTTCTGGTCATCTTTCTGATGGACGAACCAAGCTAATTAACGCACACGGGAAGAAGTTCACATTTGCCGGAGGATCCCCAATGTTGTATTTCATGAACTCCGACCAGAGCCTAAGAGAAATCCTAAGTTGGGATGTCTCCTGATTGTCATCCAGGTATCGTCCAGCTCAAGGACGTTAAGCAAGAGCGCTTCGTGGGAGGCAACCCACGGCTGGAGTCCATTTAGAATTTTTTAGTCAGTCTTTTAGTCGTTCGAATCAGGTTCGGGGGAGCCAAAGCATCAGTTTAATTTCATTTCGTTTTGATTTGTTTTCTGATAGGTTTTTTTTGAGAAAAAAAATAAAAAAAATGAAAACAGTTTTCAAATAAGTACACGGCGAAAACTTGTGTCTATTCTTAAAATCAGTTTCCTTTTTTCGGTCCGATTCCAACACATACTTGATCACCCAAATCGGAGCTATGTAGCTCCAGTTATCCCTGAAACAAGCTTTTCGCATTTTTTGCCAACTTCGTCGCTTTCCGTCCATTTTCTTGAGTCATGTCATCTAGGTTAGTTGTTGGGTTTTCCATTTCAAATCTTTTGACATGCTGATTGTTGAATTTTGACGAGTTTCATTTTGGTTGACTTTTCAGTCTACCTCGTTTTCCGTGCCTGCTGTTTCGGTGTGATTTTTGCTGATCTGATTGAACTTAGACGTTCTAGATTGCTCTATGAGCGTTGTGCCGTGAATTTGTGCCATTAAAAAAATTCAAAATTCCCCTAAACCTTCTTCATTTTGATTTTTATTCTGTGTAGATCCGGGACTATTGTCCTGGTTTCCTTTTTATCTTTTCATTATTTTGTTTTGTAGGATCTTGAGTAGATACTCCGCTCCGCTCCGGGCTATCCGTGCTCATCCACTACACCGACCATCACATTCCAGGTTCTTCATATCCCTCTACTCTAGTTTAGTCCTGTGAGGACATAGAACAGTTTAAGTGTGGGGTAGGATGTTAGAGAACCTTGCATGAACTTGATTGCCCTTAATTGTGTTTTATGTGTTTCGTGGTGCCTTTCCAGTTTCTCTAGCATTAGAATTGCTCAGTTCTTGATTTTTGTGATGTTAAGTTGTTGCTCAAATTGTCATAATGATGCTTAGACTACTTAACCTAGAACCTGAAAACCAACTTGTCTACTTTGATGCTAAATTGCTTGGTCAGAACAGAATTTTGGAATCACACTTGTAGTTTGTGGCTTTGATTGCATGAAAATGACCAAATCCGACTAGCAAACCAAATGTGAGCTTTTGATCCATTGCACATAACTTGCAATTTCAATTCCTTTCTGAGTGGTTTTCTGTCTTCATGAATGATTTAGAATTTGCTTGAGACCTACTCGAGACCACACGATGACACGAGTCCTAGAATGATAGGGGCACCTAGATTCAGCTACTAAGTCAGATTGCCTACCCAACGTTAAATCCATTAGGTTTAAACCCTTGAGCTTGGCTGTTCTTTTGGTTCGATATACATTACAGCCAACCCCCATTCTTTCATTCCCCGTTGATCCCCTGTGGTTATAGTTCTAGATTATCCTACCGGAAGTCGGTTTGTGGTAACTTTCCTATAGCCATTAAACAGGTGGTCTTAGCTATTACGTCCAGACATGTAAACCCCTCTAGCAACTAAAAGAAAATCGACAGAAAAAAAAGAAGAAAAAGAAGCAAATTCGAAGAAATAGAAAAATTTCAATGTTGTATGTTTATAGTTTAGTTCAATAACGTTCTTCTCCCTACATATGGAAGAACGAATTCGAAAGAAAATGTAAAAGAAAATTCAGAAAAAAAACTGTAAACAAAATAAAGTGCTAGGTTACTTGAGGTTATCATAGGACGAGCGTACACTATTCCGCCCATGTTTGGTTAGACGGTAGGAAGCCATAGGCTAGATTCGAGGGAAGTTAGTCTAAAGCTACACCGCACCAAAGCCATCATCATACATTCCCATCATCCATCTCATTATAAACCCTTGTAGTGTAGAACTCGTTACGGTCCTAAGCAGGGAAGTCTTTCTTGACTAGTTCTTCGTGTTGTCACAGTGGTGGAGATGTGGTCGAATTGCCAACCTATGACAAAAGTCAATGACAGAAAATGATTGAGAGCATAAACATGTCCCTAAACACAGAGAGCGAGAGTCCCCCTTGCACTAAATATTATCTGTGAGGAGTTTGGTCGGTATGGTCAAATTCGTGCATGACTGGTTACTGCTTCTTGTCGTGTGCAGTTTTTAGTGAGACCAGGTTGTTTGGCTGATCAGTATGCATGTTAGGATTCTTGTTCTTGAAGTAGCTCTCTAATATTTCATTGTGTATGCTTGAACTTTAATTTAATCGATCTTATCAGTTGTGAACCTAAGTGTTTTCTAGTTCAGTTTGCTTGAGGACAAGCAAAAGCTTAAGTGTGGGGTATTTGATGACACTCGATTTGACGTAATTATCAGCCTCATTTAAGCGACATTTCTTGGCTTAAGACATAGTTTTTAGGGCAGAATAACGAATATTCACTCAATTGCTCTTTCTCGTGCCATTTTGGTTACTTTGGCCCGTTTCGGGTCTATTTGATGGTTTTCTAGTGTTTTTGTGATAGCACAAGTTTTTGCCGTCAAATAATGTAACCAAGGATGTGTCTAAGGCATTGGAACCTGAAGGAACCGCACCAGAATCGATCCAAGGAGTCAATCAAGTAAACACATTTCCTGCCCCATTTTACAAAGGAGTTTTCGGCAAAAAGACCTAATGTTTTTGCCAAAAACTCAAGATGAAATTGTCAGAGCTGACAAGAAGAATTTTTCGGCGAGAAGTCAAAGTTCTCGCCGAAAACTCTAAACGAAACCATCAAAGGAGAATTAGTCGACCGGATCATCATTTTGCAAAGAAGTTTTCGGCAAAAACTTCTTATATTTTCACCAAAAACTATTAACCTAATCCGGCTGGGAAAGGTTAACTATAAATACAAAACTGGCGGCTCAAAATCAAGACACTCAATACACACCTGATGGTATCAATCAAATAATTTCCAGACCTAGAAGTTCGAGAGAGAGTTTTTTGAGAGTTCGAAGAGCCAGGAAGAGATCGTGACGCCATCTTTCCACCTCGGAGACTCAGAGCTGAGAATTGAAGATCGTTGAGATTGAAGCTTCACGGATTCGTCAAACTAGGTTTTACAGTTCTTCTCTGTTCTTCCTACCTGAGATGTATTCCTTCTTTGTCTTTAATTCTCTTGTATCTAATATGAGTAGCTAAACTCGTAGAGATTAGATTAGATGAACCCTAAGTGACCCAGGGCTTTAAAGTGGTCATGGATCGGCGGTGATTAGATTCGAAGTTCAATTAGTTTCTCTTTGCATGGTTGTTTTGTTCTTCATTGTTTATGTTTCTCTTCTGGTTGGTCGCCTAGATTAGGTTTATGCAATTTAGGGGTAGTCGCCAGACAGCTTCTCTGCTTTGGCGCATAGACTTATCTTCCTTGATCACCTAGTTTAGATTCTTGTTAAGCTTAGGATAGTAGCGAACGTTCAGCTCTCTTTAAAACATCAATTTAACCAATTAACCTATTCATTGGAGTGTGCCTTTCATAGGAACCAACTAGGGTTAATCTGCTTCAAGAGTAACTCATGAATCACTAGTAATTGTACCAGTTAGTTTTGTCGTCGCAAGAAGCGACCGTACTCGGGTGACTAATTAATCTTTGTAGCTAGATCGGATAGGGCGAACGTTCACCAGTCTTAAACCTAAGGGTAAGGAGTTATGGTGGTGTTTGGGAATTGATTGAATGAGAATTGAAAACCGCTGGTCTTGTGATTGTTGTTGCCTTGGTGATCTAAGGGGGATTCGAAATCTAAGCTTGTTTGTCGTCTGTCTAACCAACCAATCATTCTATCTTTTAATTTCATTTTAATTTTCTTGCATCTTAGTCTAGAAGTCGCGGAGCTCACACCACGCACAACGTGTTTAAACCTGAATAAATTGCCTTCATATTTGAGTAGACGATTAGAAGAGACCTGTGGAATACGATCTATCTTGCTTCTAGCTTGGTATTATTTGATCACTGTTTTATAGCTCATCAACTGCATCTCTCTTTAAAGAGAGATTCCATGGCTGGGTTGGTGCCTTTGCTTTTGAAGGGGACTTAGGCAAGATTTGGTTGATTTGAAAGGAGGATGTTCCTCTTACGGTCTTGGATCGCTCTAATAGATATATCCATTTCCGGATGGATCTACCTAGGGTGTGTTATGGTACTATTGTGTACAGGGATAATGACCTGATGGAAAGAAGGAGGACTTTTAATGCCTTAAAGGGTCTGAAGCAGAATAGCCCTTGGTTCATTTCTGGGGACTTCAACACCTTCTTGGATTTGTCGGAAGCTTGTCTAATGTGATCATCCTTTGATGGTATGGATGACTTTAGGAGTTGTGTTTCAGATTGCGAGCTGGTTGATCTTGTTGCCTCAGGTCCTGTTCTTAGTTGGACGAATAACAAGACTGATGGTTTGGTTTCCATGAAATTGGACAGGGTGCTGGTAAACTTGGAGTTGTAGAATATGTTTCCTGACAGCAAAGTGGACGTGATTCCCTCTTCTGTTTCAGATCATTGTGCTATTTTTTTAAACACTGAAAGCAACGGTGTGTCTAGTCCAAAGGGGTTTAAGTTTTTTAGTTGTTGGATGAAGCATCCGGACTACAGAGGGACAGTGGAGCGAGTCTAGAGGTCAAACATCCGTGGAGGGGATTTTCTTTATGAGAAAATGAGAAGGCTTAAAGATCGTTTGAAGGTGTTGAATAGGGAATGTTATTCGGATATCCAGGCTAGAGTGAAGTTGAAATACTAGGAGATGATGGATCTTTAGAAGGAAGCTTATACTATGCCTAGTGAAAGGGTCCTGATTGACTTAAAAAGAACTAGGCTGGAGTATGAAAATATTAAAGCTAATGAAGAAAGTATACTTAGACAAAAGGCTAATGTTCAATGGATTCAGTTGGGTGATAATAACTCTAGTTTTCTCTTTAACTATGTGAAGACTCGGAATGCTGTGAATACCATAAGACAAATCAAAAATAAAGAAGGGGTATTGGTTGAAGGAGGTAGTGAGATTGCAGAGGTTGCAGTTGACTTTTACAAGACTCTTTTGGGAGAAAGTACTGTGGTAAGTTCTCAGAACTTGGACCCTTACATTAGGTTGAAGTTAACTGAGGCTCAAGCTGAATACATTGCTAGACCTCTTAGTATGGATGAGATTAAAGACGCTTTGTTTAGTATCCCGAATGAGAAGAGTCCTGGTCCGAACGGGTATAATGCGGGGTTTTTTTTAAGGATAGTTGGAGTTTGATTGGAGGAGATGTGTGTGCTGGAATTTCAAGCTTCTTTGAGAAAACTTACATGCCCCCCTTCGTGAATTCTATAGCTCTCGCTCTAATTCCAAAAGTTAAGAATGTTGATGATATTAGGCAGTATAGGCCCATTTCTTTTGTAAGGTGGTCTATAAGGCTACTTCGAAGGTGCTGGCTAATAGGATGGTTTATGTATTGCCCTCTTTAGTAAGCATGAACCAGACTGCCTTTGTGCGGGGTAGGAATATTGGTGATGAAATTTTAAGGGCTCATGAGCTGCTAAGTACCTACAAACCTAAGGGTGTTTCCCCCCGGTGTGCAATTCAAATTGACCTGATGAAGGCCTTCGACTCAGCAGAATGGACTTTCATTTTGGATGTCTTACGAGTGATGAATTTCCTTGAGTCTTTTGTTGCTTGGATTAGTGCTTGTATTGAATCCTCTAGGCTTTTGGTAACTGTTAATGGGAGCCTAAGTGGTTATTTTCCAGCAAAGAGGGGATTTCGGCAAGGAGATCCAATTTCTTCGATTCTCTTTGTGTTATCTATGGAGGTGTTAAGTGGAATGTTTGATAGTGCAGTTGCTCGAGGTGGTTTCCAGCTTCATCCTCAATGTAAGGGTATTAGTCTTACACATTTGAGTTTTGCTGACGATCTATTGGTTTTTACGAAAGCTAATAGTGCTGCTATTGATGTGGTTAAGGATATTCTGGAGGAGTTTAAGTATGTTTCAAAGCTTCGTTTCAACCCGGACAAAAGTAAAATTTATGTTGCAGGGGTGGATGAAGAAGCTGCTATTGAGATTACCAGAGTATCGGGGTTTAGACGCGGAGAGTTACCTTTCAGATACTTGGGGATTCCCTTGACCACTGGTAAATTGAGATGGAATGATTGTAGAGCTTTGCTTGACAAAACCACGAAGAGAATTACTGATTGGAGAGCTAGGAAGTTGTCTTACGCTGGTAAAGTCCAATTGATTAACTCAGTTATTCATGGGGTGTTGCAGTATTGGATGGCTTTGTTGATGTTGCCTGGAAGCTTAATTAAGGATGTGGAGGATATATGCAATAGATTCTTATGGGGCAAGCTGGATGGTGGCCGGTCAAAGGTAGCTTGGGGTAATGTTGCTGTCCCGAAAGTTGAAGGAAGAATAGGGATTCGTGACCTTCGTAGTTGGAACATGGCCAATGTCAATAGGCATATATGGCAGGTTCTCCTGAAGGCAGGTTCTCCTGAAGGTAGGATCCCTATGGGTGGCTTGGTTATATTGTTATAGAATAAAAAGAAGGTGTTTATGGTCGTTCACGTCTGTTGCAGGATCGTGGCATTGGAAACGTCTTCTGAAACTCCGAGATCAGGTTAGACCCTTTATAAGTGAAGATGCAGAGGGGGGGGGGTAATGTGGCATGGTGTTTATCAGGAAAAGCTTCGTGTGAGTATGGTTTGGGAAGATATTCGTTCAAAGAGGCCTGTAGTGGACTGGTACAATAGTGTTTGGACAGGTTTTAACATTCCCCGATGAGGTGTGGTTGCTTGACTAATAGTGACAGACAGGATTGTGACGAAGGATAAAATCGAAGCCTGGGATCCTTTAGTAGATGCAACATGTGTGCTTTGCAACGAAGCGGTGGAGAGTAGAGAGCACATTTTTGTTGATTGTGAGTTCACATCATGTCTATTTCGACACTTCTTTCCGGATTGCAGATTAAGCTCCTTTGAGGCTATGGTGTGGAAGTTCAGCACGCTGGGATGTAGTGCCCGAGCTAATGTAGAGAAGCTTCTTTGGAGAGTTTTAATTTGTAATGTTTGGAAGGAGAGGTGTAGTAGAATTTTTTTTTTGGGGGGGGTAGAAAATATGACTTTTCAGCAGTTAATAGAGGTGATCAAAAGGGAAATCATAAGTTTTGCCCTGGGTCATAAGGAAGATAGTAGTATATTAAGGGTAGTATAGAACAGTTACCTCTCCTTCTTGTTTTGATGTACTGTTATTCTTTGTTTTGGTGAATACAAATATAGCTCAATTCACCCAAAAAAAATCCAAAATTCCCAAATCGTCAACTAAAACGAAATATATAAAAATGACATCCTCATCCTCAGTCACTGTCCTTCAGTCTTCTAGCTCAACTCTACTACCAACCACTGATGCTTGAAGCTCCGCTCAGCTCACCAACTACTTCTAACTGAAAAGAGACACTAGGAGGGGATCAGTTTCCTAATGAAACTGAGCAAACCCACTAGGCTTAACTATGCGCCGAACTACCTAGGGAGCATCCAGACTCCCACATTGGTATACAACAATGGGACACACTCTTTAGTTCAGTTCATTTTATCAACCTAATAAGATAGTTCTAAGTGATCAAACATTTATGCCTCTATACCTACTGTAACACACGTCCCAAACCGACCTGGGCTTACCCATGGTCGAACTGGTTTAGGTTCTACTCAAAGAACCAGCATTTAAAACGACAAGTAAAAGGCAGCGAAAATAGAAACAACTCTTAATAAAAGTTCCAAAACAGACGAAGGCCTTCATTAAATACAATTCAAAATCCAAACAACTGATAAATCAAAATCCGAATTCCAAACCTCAACAACGATTACAAAATCCCCCAACCCAAAAGTGTCAACTGAATCATAAAACCAAAACGATAGTCACTCCAAAGTAGTCCACTAATCTTCACTTTACAACTCCAAACTGCAACTCCTCTGAAGTCAACCGAACACCTGAAAAGAGAAACTGGGGGGGGTCAATTTCCTAATGAAATTGAGTGAACCCACTGGGTTTAACTATGCGCCAAACCTAGCCTAAAGAGCGGTTCCAAACTCCGCACACAACCAACAATGGAACCAGACACAACCATTCGTGTTTTAATTCCCTTACATGGTCTAGGCGATCACATAAGCTCAACACTCAGTTTAACATCCGCAATCATGATCTGAATAGTACTCGAGAAATCAACATGCATAAGCTCACACATCACACCTCAACCAGTTCATCATTACAACAAAGGCATCATTCCTACAGTTCAACATTAGATCATATACATACGATTCAACATTACATCACACATACGTAGTTTAGTTACACAAGACAAGTTACCATCATTGTACACACGTGCATCCATATTCATACACATTCACACACTTACACATACACCGCATTCCCCTTTCCAGTTATCTAGGTGATCACACAAGTGTACTCCTCAAACCGATACCCACAATGCACAAACCAAGTCGGCGAGACGCACCTCACTACCACATGGGAGGTCCTCGTGCTCCCCTACCGCATGGTGAACACGTCACAATTCCACAATTCCACAATACCACTCCCCGTCGGGAGACTAATCTACCAGTCTGTCGGTAGGCCCTAACCACCAGTCCATCGGTGGGTCAAACACAATCTCACGGGGTAACGTTGGCTCCTTCCGATTCTATCATTTTAATCCCATTAACACAATCATAACAGCTACACACACACCAAACAATTCCAGTTAACCAATTCCATTCACCAATTCCACCACACAATTCCACTACACAATTCCACGACACAGTTACACAATTACACAGCACAATTTCACTCAACCAATTCCACGTATCAAATTCATGTTACAACTCTACACTAAACCACAATCGATAACGATAGGTACAAATACATAAATTCAGTTCATCCCATCCCATCCCATCTCACATTTCTAGTTCAAAATCATTAGTCATCATCTTCCATTCCAATCCCCACATCACATCAATCAGCACACTCTTCAAACAGTAATCACAAGACAGTTATTCATTTTTACTCTCAAGGGTTCATGCAAGACCTACTTCCATTCTAACTTCAGTTTTAACTCCTCACTCCCATTCCTAGCCCCCTAGTTAACCATACATCCACACAAGTCAACCACACAAATAGACAAGTTGATCATTCACTCAGACAAGTCAACTCAACACCACATAACGACAACAATCACCACAACACTAATTTACCACTCAACTCACCAGTTCGAGCATTCCTAGATTACACCACATAATCTATCCAGTTCACATATTTCATCTACCACGATTCTTAGCCACAATTTGTCAAATTCTAACATCCTCTTACTTTTCAACCATTTGTCAATTCACATCCAAGACTCCAACCTTAATACACTAGTCATATATTACGCTATCAACCACCATCATACACATAGCACCCCTTTCACTCAATCAGTCACACAATATCAAATCAACCGATTCATGTAATCACATCGCCCTATTATATTATCCAATTCTATATCATAACTCTATTTCATAATTCTATATCGCTATCAAATTATCAACCCCCATTCGACCTAGTACCAGTTCCACCCAAACAACACATAACATCAAGTCATCCAACAACACATAACATCAAGTTATCCAACTACATATGGCATCATTTCATCGGATATCACACTTATAATCACAATCCATTTCATTCAACAATCCACACATAACACAAATAGTTTAAGGGTAAACGACTAGCTCACCGGCCACCCCCACCTGCAAGTACAGGGATAGCCATGTCGTGAGTCTTAGGGTTACCCTCCTATACATCCTTCATAGGACGACCCCACATTGGCAGGGCCATCCACCTATTCATCATTGATTAGGGTGACCCTACATTGGCAGGACCACCCTTCTGCAACCACAACTGTCAGCACAAGGTATAGATACAGTTTACCAAATCACATCCCGACCCTCCTACACTCCTTACTAAGTCCGATCCATTAATCATCAATGTTATTCATTTCCCCAATCTCAACACAACACAAACAGCCCAAAATCATCAACCAATCCATCAATTAACAAACATCCAACAATCATCAAAAACATATTTCAGAGAACAGTTTTCCCCTTTTACTCTCTTTCAATTTCATGCAAAGCCCTACATTCTTCTAAGTCTTAATTGCAACTACTAACACCGACCATACTACCTATCGTATGCTAAACCCTCACCTGACATGAAGACGAGGCTCTAAAACAGCTTCCGGAACCCGAACAACCAAGCTCTACAACTCCAAAACCGTAGCTCTTCTCCTCCTCACCAACAGAATCCTACTCCAAAATACCCAGAAATTTAGGGTGAGATCTCTTCCCCTCATCACAACGAACGCGTAGCAACAAACGGATCGTCAATCAGAGCTCTACAACTCCCAAAATCAAGGATTGAAGCTAAATGGATTTTTGGTTCGTGAAAAGGATTTTCGGGGAAAGAGAAAGAAGGGGAAGTTATGGAAATCCGTGAAAATCAACCTTTAATAGTCAGGCCATGATACACAGCATGTATCATGATACACAGCGTGTATCATGAAACGCGGCGTGTATTGCTGATATACGGCCATGTATCATAGTCTGCCCACCTTGACAAATTTTTGCGTACTCGCTTGTATCTTCGACCCGACTCAACTATGAACGTCCCGGACTTCGATGGGGCCTCAAGAACATTTTTTCCAATGTCTCAAACACTCAAACTCGAGTTCCAAACCATTCGGTTGGGCAGGGATGTTACACCTACTCCCATCATGCACCACCCCAACAATATCATTCAATACTTATAAGCAATCGAACATAAACATCATCATAAATAAAGCCAACATCAACATGATCCAACAACACATCACATATCAGCTCACAATCACATCCAACACAACACACACACACACAATGGTTCACATTTCATTTAACTAGGTGAGTTAATTAGGCGCCATAAGGAGTTCTTCCCCAGCTACCCCACCGGCCAGCACATTATCCAGACGCATCCATATGGGATCCTTCCCCGAAGGAGTATACCATTAGACGCATCCCGTAGGATCCTTCCAAGAAGGAGATATCAACCGACCTTCGCAACCCAACCAAGGGATTCACCCTAGTGAATCAGACTCAATCACAACAAGTATTTCAGGTGAGGTAACGTTGGCCCCTTCGGGTTCTATCATTTAATTCATTTAATACAACCACATCAGTTTCACACATCAACAAACACAATTCCATTCAAACAATTCCATTTCACAAGTCCACTTCCCAATTCCATGTACAAATTCCCTTTCACAAATCCATATCACAAATCAACACTTATTACGAGCGCACTGCTAGCCTTACCGACCACCACACCTGTAATAGTAAAAACAAGGGGTGATCATGTCGCAAGGTCTAGGGCCACCCTCCTGTTCATCGTTCATAGGACGACCCCACATTGGCATGGTCATCCTCCTGCAACAAACATTCCACAATTCCAAAAATATATATATAATATATATATATATATATATATATATATATATATATATATTGCGCATTTAGGAATTAAACCCTCATTCTAGCCACCTAATCAACCATTCAATCAAGGCAGTCGACCACACATACAAACAAGTCAAACCAACCCATTCAAGCCACACATAAGCACATCAGTAATCAATGATCAAAACACATAATTAACCATTTTCAGCTCTCCAATTCATGCATCCCTATTAATTACTAAGTCGAATTTCAATTCCTCATGTCTCAACCTATCGACGCTAAGGCATCACATTAAACTAAAAGCATCCCATGAATTCTGTTTAGAAATGTTCTTCTCGTCATCTTGATTCCATTGGTCCCGACGATGCGTCGTTTGGACTTCAAACGAGCAAGTTATGCTCCAAAAACCAAACTACCACTTCCTATAACTTCAGTGACTGATTCTGCCAACTTCCCGAATATCCAGCACCATCCTCCAACCCTTTCTGTTAAGCAAACAAATCAAGAAACTTCAGAAAGTTGCCAAAGACCACCCACGTCCTCATCTGTCCAGTTAAGACAGTTAGGGACTTATTCAGCACTTTTCACAAAAACTACAGAACCACCACTTAACTCACAGAACTAACCCAATTACCACTTAACTTTCCAGAGTAACGGATCGGTCACCAAACTTTAGTGAATTGCCCACGAATCACTCTTCTTCCCCGACGAGTCCCGACGTCGCCGATTCTCTCCTCGATCGCCGGAACTCCATCCTCCATTTTGGAAATCATCAGTGATGACACTCAATTTGACGTGATTATCAGCCTCATTTAAGCGACATTTCTTTGCTTAAGACATGGTTTTTAGGGTAGAATAGAGAATATTCAACCAATTGCCCTATCTCGTGCCATCTGTGTTACTTTGGCCCGTTTCGGGTCTATTTGATGGTTTTCTAGTGTTTTTGTGTTAGCACATGTTTTTCCCGTCAAATAAAGTAGCCAAGGTCATGTCTAAGGCGTTGGAGCCTCGAGGAATTGCACCAGAATCGATCAAAGGAGCCAATCAAGTTCAGAAAATTCCTGCCCGGATTACAAAGGAATTTTCGCCGAAAATACACTAGTATTTTCGGCGAAAATATCAGCACAAATCAACTAATGACCGGCTGAAGGAGTTTTCGGCGAAACTGTTAAGTTTTCGACCGAAGCAAAAATCACAGGAGATACCAGCCAAAGGACCGTCCATTTACACCAACCTTTTCGGCGAAAATAATCCTTTATTTTTGGCGAAAATAATAGAAGAAATCCGGCTGAATTAGGGTTAAGTATAAATACTTAACCGGCGGCCCAAATCAGAGAGACCTAATAACATACTTTCATAATCACAATTCCAAGAATTCTCTGAAGTTCTGGAGTGAAGAGTTAGAGTTCGAAGAGCCGGAAAGAGATCGTGATGCCATCCCTTCCACCTCGGAGACTCGGAGCTAGGATTGCGGTTTATCGAAGATCGAAGTCTGTCAGAGTCATCTTAATTAGGTTTTTCAGATTCTATTATGTTCTTCCTCTGGATGATGAACTCTTTCTTTGTTTTTGATTCTTTTGTGATAAACATGAGTAGCTAAACTCGTTAGAACTTAGACTAGATGAACCCTAAGTGACCCAGGGCTTTAAAGTGGTCACGGATCGGCGGTGATTAGATTCGAAGTTCAATCAGTTTCTCTTTCATGTTTGATTTGTTCTTCATTGTTCATGTTTCTTGTGTGGATTGATCACCTAGATTAGATTCTTGTTAAGCTAAGGATAGAAGCGAACGCTCGCCTTACTTTAGAACATCGAATTGAACAATTAACCTTATAATTGGAGCGTGCCTTTCGTAGGAACCGGTTAGGGTTAATCCACTGCAAGAGTAACTCATCAATCGTTAGTAATTGCACCAGTTAAGTTAAGTCGTTGCGAGAGGCGACCGTACCCGGGCGGCTAATTAATCTTGGTAGTTAGAATGGATAGAGCGAACGTTCACCGGTCTTAAACCTAAGGGTAAGGAGTTATGGTGGTGTCTTAGTAATTGATTGAATGAGAATCGAAATCCGCTAATCTGTTGATTGCCAATGCTCTGGGGAACGAAGGGGGATTCAAAGTCTAAGTTCGTCTGTCATCTTTGTTTTCAACCCTAATTTCCAATCTGCTTTAGTTTAATTTTAAATTTCTCTGCATTTCTTAGAATTAGAAGTCGTGGAACTCACACCACGCACGAAGTTCTTACATTCGAGTATTTTGCTAGTTTTTGGAGTAGTCAGTCATAGATGGCCCGTGGAATACGATCTACCCTAGCTTGTTAGCTTTGTTAGTTATTTGGTTGAACCCGAACAAAGATTTTAGGTGTTCACCAATCGGTCAACCCCAACTGGAGCCCAACTTATTCAGCACTTTTAAGCAACGAGGTTCAACCAAGAATTATTAAATTCTAACAGGTGAATCGGAACTGGGATGTTACAACTGACCCTGATTTTAAGAGTATCTTTGAGGCTTGTCAATAGGAAGGATTTGGGAAGTTCTACAAGCAGGATGGATATTTTTTTAAAGGGCCCAAGCTATGTTTACCTAACCATTCATGCAGGACTGTCCTAACCCTAGAGGCTCATGAAGGAGGTCTCATGGGACATTTTGGCGTAACCAAAACCTTGGCCACCTCAAGGAGCACTTCTATTTGCCCAAGATGTAACATCCCCGCCCAACCAAGCTGGTTGAGACTCAAGTTCGGTTGACTAGAGTGCTAGAATCAGTGCTTGCGAGGTCCCATTGAGGTTCAGGACGTTCGGGTTTGAGTCGGGTGGAGGATACAAGTGAGGGTGCTGGGCTGTGAACAACACACGCCGTGTATCTGTGATACACGGTCGTGCACCAATTAGATGTAATCTTCGTCGAGAGTGGCAGGAATTAATACACGGCCATGTGTTATAGATACACGTCGTGTTTCGTGACCAGGCATAAAAGGACAGATTCTGCACCGAAATCCATATTTCTCACTCCTTTTCTCTCTCCCCGAAAGCTATTGACGAACCAACTTCAAGCAATCTTCGAAGGGTGATTCCGGGAGCTGTAGAGGTCGGAATTGAGTTCCGTTTGTTGCTATGGATTCGTAGCGACGAGGAGAAGAGATCACTAACTTCCATTTTGTGTTTCTAGGTGTTGGTCATGAGAAGTAAGGAGGGTTAAAGCTACGAGTATGGTGGTTGGGAAATCGGGTTTTTGAGGAACTAGAAGACGATTAGAGCCTCGTCTTCTATTCCAGGTGAGGGCTTAGCGTTGTATAGGTAGTTCGGACAGCGTGAGGAGTCTCAATTTTGACTTAGATTAAACCTAGGTGATGCATGAAAATGATGAGTGTAAAAGGAGGTAAACTGTATTGCGAATGTGCCTGATTGCTGTTGATGATTGTCGTGGTTGATTGTTGTTGTTGATTGCTATGATGTGGTTTGGGTGTGGACTGAAATGAAATGACTAATGGATAGACATAAAAATGAGAGTCAAGATGATTGGAAAATGGGTGCAAGTGTTATGATGTTATGGATTGTTAGTTGTGGTTGCAGGGGAGTCGCCCTGCTAATGTGGGGTCGCTCTGAGTATGAGGAACAGGTGGGTGACCCCTAGACTCATGACATGGCCTCCCCTATACTTGCAGGTGGGGGTGGCGGGTATAACATCTCAACCTTTTCTGACAAGATATTGTCCGCTTTGGGCCCAACCCTCATGGATTTGTTTTTGGGTGTTGGTGGGATTCGAATCCATGACCTCCTCCTCTCAAGATCAAGCCCCCACCACTACACCACAAAACGCGTCATGTCAGTTAAGGTTGAACTAATTCACATAGCCCATGGATCTCCCCCGTGCTTTGTCGATGTGGGATTTGCCTAGGATGTCACATACACCCCCTCAGGGACTCAACGTCCTCGTTGAGGTTTGCCCCACCATCGTTCAAGAGGAATAGGGAGAAGCTCTGATACCACTTGTAATATCTCAACCTTTTCTGACAAGATATTGTCCGCTTTGGGCCCAGTCCTCACATATTTGTTTTAGGGTGTTGGTGCGATTCGAACCCATGACCTCCTCCTCTCAAGATCAAGCCCCCACCATTTCACCACAAAACGCGTCATGTGAGTTAAGGTTGAACTATTCCACATAGCCCATGGATCTCCCCCGTGCTTTGTCGATGTGGGATTTGCCTAGGATATCACAGTCGGTGAGCTAGCCGGTTACCTTTGATTGGTTGCGATTGTGATGTGATAGGATCGTGGAATGGATGGGATGTGTTGTGTATTGTGTACTGTGAATTGTTTATCGGTTGTGAATGTGATGTGATGGGTTGGTAATCTGATGTTGAAACTTGTATGTGAAAGTAGCCCACCTGAAATACCGATGGATTTAGTCTGATTCACTGGGGTGAATCCCTTGGCTGGATACCAAGGATGGTTGTCGTTCTCCTTAGTGGAAGGATCCCTTGGGGATGCGTCGGATGTTATTCTCCTTCATGGAAGGATCCCTAGTGGATGAGTCTGGTTGATGATATGGCCGGCGGTGGTGGTGTGGATAACTCCTTGGCGCCTAATAACTCACCTAGATAATATGAATGTGAATGTTTGTGTGCTTGTGGTTGTGGTAGTGCCTTGGTTGATCGATGTGATGTGTTGTTGTGGTGTGTGTGTCGTGGATTGATGTAACTGATCTATGTTATTCTACTGCTATGAAATGTGCTTGAGAACAAGAACTGACCAACGTGATCACCTAGACTACTTTAGGGAGTTAAATATGGAAATGGGTTAGGTTGGTTCCATTGTTGGATGTCTTGTGCGGAGTTGGAACTGCTCCATAGAATAGGCCAACGTGTAGGTAGGCCTGGTGGGTTCACTCAATTTCAATAGGAAATTGATCCCTTTCTCCCTTTCAGGATCTCGTGGCTAGTGAGAGTGGTGTCGGTGTTCAGAAGTGAGAGTGGTTTCAAGAAGTTCTGGACTGAAGCTATGAGGTGAAGACTGGAGCCTACTTGGAGTTGACCGTTTCATATTTCAGTTGACCTTGGATATTTTTGCGAGTTTTCTATGGATTTATGTATCTTTTGAGTTTATGTTGGATTCTATGGTTTATGTTGAGATGATATTGTACACGATTTTCTTTATGATTTTCACGGATTTATGGAGGCCTCTTACGCCGGTTTTTACTCAAGGCTTGGTTTTACTTATGTTTTATGTTGATTTTCCGCTTAGTAACACTCAAGAACGGTTCAACCATGGGTTTCACCGGGTTGAGTCGGGACGGGTGTTACACAAGATGTGCCATGATGTGGAGAAACTCATAGCTCAATGCTCCAAGTGCCAACGAGCTAAGTAAAAACTCAAACCCTATGACTTATACACTCTTTTACCCATCCCTGAGCACCCATGGGTTGACTTGTCTATGGATTTCATATTAGGACTGCCTAGGACTAGTGACGTGCAAGTAATTAACTCACAAAGTCAAGGTCGTATTTTCACGGGGGTTCTTTCAATGCCCACTACGCACACTATTCATGGACGGTCTAAACATCTGAATTAAGTTTAGGTTTTTAAGAACGATTCGAAAGCATATACTAAACAAGCTAGTAAAGCAATAACTAACAAGGAAAGTTGAGGGTCAAACAAGAGAGAGGAAGGTCAACTTAGCAAGGGAGTTTCGCAAGCTCATGAGCAATGAAAGATGAATTGAGTCACAAGCATCAATATGTAATTCATTGGCCACGCAAAACACCAATTTAGAATCAACGAACTCTCGTCCTATTGATTCAGTACTCCTAGACCACATGAACAATGCTCTCGCTGTATGAACAAAGGAATGGAGTGCTTTAATAAGGGTCAATGTAATGCTCATTCGTCTAAACTCCTAATCAACAAATTCTAACACAAGGCAATGATGCAAGACACTCTCATGTCAATCATAGAACATAAGGTTAACAATCATAAGGTCTTTCAACTACTAAATGAATGTAAAACCAAATGCATGCCAAGTGTTTTAAGAAATGCCAACAAGGAAATCAAGTAAAACATGGTTGTAATTCAGTAATCCAATCTCTCAAATCATCAATTACAATCCTAAACCTTAAATCAACATCATCCAACAATTCTCATACATTGAATGACATTAAAATGTACCATAGAAACAACCAAGCTCACATGGCAATCAAGCACAAGGTTAGGAACCAATTCATTACACAAAGACTAATAGAAAACTCAATTCAATCAATATCTCTCTATCCTAGCATGATCATCCCTCACTAAGATAAACCCTAAGTCTAGCCTAGCCTAGCCATGGAAGAAACATGAATTGAATAGGAGAAGAACACCCTAGCATCCATGGATGATCTTCAAACCTTGCACTTCAAGTTACTCCAAGGTGAGAGGCTTCCTTAGCTTCCTTCAAGTTGATCTTCACTTTTCTCTTAGGTTGAGATGGAAGAGGCTGATTGGATGAAGAGATGATGGTGATGGCGATCGTGTGTGCTCTGTACCGTGTTCGTCGAACGAGTGTTTAAATCCATAATGAATCATTCTCCAAAGCGTTGCGGCTACTTAAATACTGAACGCTGAAATAGACTAATGTTCTTGGCGAGAACTATGAAAGTTCTCAGTGAGAACTTCCTTTAAAAACCTCCTGGAAGTGTAATCCCTCAAAACTCCTCGGCGAGAACATTGATAGTTCTCGCCGAGAACTTCAGTAGAGTTGGGTGCAGAATTCCCAAAATTGCAATGACCTTAACTCCTCTATCCTAGCTTCGATTGAACTCCCGTTTGCTCCTATGTGCTCCTTGTCATCCGTACTACAATGCCAAGGCATGAAAATGCATAATGATAACTCTGATAGACAATGAAATCGGTCAAAAAGTGGCTTCCGGGCAATAAAAGTGTACTTTGTACAAAACCACTATAAGAGCACATAAGCTATGGCATAACATGATCAAAACCGGGAGTTTCTTAGGTTAATTGTAGGCTTAAAACATGAGTAACAACATCACATCAAACTCCCCTATACGACTAACCTGAGGCTTGTCCTCAAGTTAGCAAATACTTACACTAACGCACTAACCATTTGAACAAATGAAAAGATCTCTAAGTTCGTTGAACCACGTTTTGATAGCCCGAGTTTAAACAAGGTAAAGGATCCCAAAATCTCACCAAACAACCTTTAAAACATTTTCACAACAAAAAACTAAACTAGTTCTTACTAGACATAAGCTCCACCAACTTGACAAAAGCATCGGTTACTGGATGGTTCACTTATTCCTGAAGCCTACACATGAACGGAGGGAAGGTAAGGGGTGCGGTCGATATTGGTCAACATGTGCCGGGAGTAGTAAACTCATCCTCACACTTTTAGATTTTGCGGCTTTTGCGAAAGGACTCTAGGCTATTAAAAATTCTACACCCCCTCTTTTTCTTCCCAAAACTCATTTTTTCTTCGCCTTTGGTCTTTCTATTAAAAGCGAATTCAGAGAGAAAGTTTTTTACTAGACTCTTTTGTATTACCAGTAGGAGCATTGAGAGACCCGTGTAGGTATGGGGCAGCCAGCCCCATTGGGGACTGCGTTATCCTAAACCCTGCCTACGCCGAGAGGGGTTGAGAAGGAGAATGCCACACTGAGACTTCCCTTTTGGGGACTAAGTAGTGGGCAGGCAATGTATTACCAGCTCATGGGGGATCTCAACCAAGCGCTCCTACGCACATCTATCGCTCATTTGGACACAAAGGTCATCTTAATCACACATTGGAAACCTTACTTTCCTACCCTATGTCCTAGACTCCAGGAAACTTCGACCGACTCTAAACACTACACAAATCTGGTACCTATCGAAGATAAGAACACTTTGTCAAGTTACTAGACCTCATATTTAACAAAAATTAGTTTCAGACTTGTTGTTAAAGGGTTTAAAAGGCATTTGGAATAAAACCAGTTCACACTTAACATTGAAAACCCCGGCTATCACGCATGTTCTCACCATACAATCAAGTGGCTTGTGAAACGAATAGAATTTAAGCGAGTTAAGCATTTAACAAGCAAAAGAGGTGATAGTGGATCAAACAACATGCTAAGGTAGAGTAACAAAGACACAAATCAGCATGCTACCTAGCACAACACATCCACTATCATATGGCACAATTGTATTTATACCACAAACAATCATATCAAACCTCAAATTCCCCCTACGACTAGCATGAGCATTGTCCTCAATGGTCAAGAGAGAGAGAGAGTAAGGTAGAACGAGATTACTGCGTTGGTAGAGAAAACATAGGATGTAAGATTGGTGAGAGAGTCCCATGAAAGCATTTGTAAGATTGAATTCCAAGTGCTTGGCCACACATTATTCAAAGAGCTAAAAACAACACAATAACCAAAAAATGCAAAAACAAGCGAGAAAGTAAAGATACCATGGGGTGCCTCCCATGAAGCGCTACTTTAACGTCTTTAGCTAGACGATACCTTATGTTATGGTATCCAACTTAGCACCTTTTTGAAGTCCATTAGTTTCTTCCAAAATGAAAGTCGAGCTCCAAATAACACCTTGACTGATTGATAAGCTAGCCAATCAACAATGCTTGAATACCCTTTGTTACCTTCGAATGGCTTACTACCCTTGAATTTAGAAACTTGATGAAGGAGGATATAGTACGGTTGAGCATCGCCATTGGTTTCCATTATCTCCAAGTCGGAAATTTAACTCATGGCATCCTTCGAGTCAAGTAGATGCGGCTCCCCTCTCATGACTTCTTTGGGAGGGGTCGAGAAGCTTTTGTCATTCGTCTCTTGACAAAAGTACTTCATGATCAAATAAGAAGTTGGAAGAGTACTCTTGGTCTTGGTTGGTTGCACCAGAATCAAAGGTTGATGTTGTAAACTCAAGTGCTCCACTGTAGGTGCAACCTCTTCTTGAAGAGTCTTCAAATCATCTCCTACAACCTCTAAAGGATCATCAACTTCAAGCCCCATTGATTCTTCTACCTGTGCATCATGGTCGTTTGGTGTGTCCATAGGAAGAATATGATCTTCAATCTCCTCCACTACCAAACATTCTTCTGTGTCAAGCTCTTCTGACTCACAAGTATCATCCTCATAAGCATGCTCCACACTATTGGGTCGACTTTCATTCTCTAAAGCTTCCTTGATGAGCTCTATAGTTTGAGCCATGCGATTAACCCGAACCGCATTATCTTCCGCAATCTTCAAGATCTCATCAAGGAAGGAAGGAGGTGTAGAATGTTGCTCATGGCTTATGAATTCGTCTCGAGAATACTCCGGCAAGACTTGATGGTATAGTGGAGGTGGAGAAGGATGTTGTTCATTCCATCATGGTGTTGAGGTTTGTTCATCTTGACTCCACCATTGGCGATCTCCCTCACAAGTCTCTTGGTAGTAGTTGGATGATGTTTGATGATCATAGTATAGGTTTGGAGAAGGATTCCAACCTTGATAAGTACCAGACCCAGGATTTCCATGCCACGAGTTCATCCTACTCGTACCTACACATAAGCACAACAAGAGCACCAAAGTAGCACGACAATGCGGGATAACAAAATCAAACAAACAAATAACAAGGAAGCAAAACTAAATTGGAAGGAAGTGAATAGATCGGTCCACTACTAAATGCTTTCTTAGGATTGAGAAAGGTTCCCCGGCAACGGTGCAAAACACTTGACGTGCAAGTAATTAACTCACAAAGTCAAGGTCATATTTCCATGAGGGTTCTCTCAATGGCCACTACTAACACTATTCATGGATGGTCTAAACATTTGAATTAAGTTTAGGTATTTAAGAACGATTCAAAAGCAGACACTAAACAAGCTAGTAAAGCACTAACTAACAAGGAAAGTTTAGTGTGAAATAAGAGAGAGGAATGTCAACTTAGCAAGGGCGTTTCGCAAGCTCAAGATCAATGAAAGATGAATTGAGTCACAAGCATCAATATGTAATGCTCATTGGCCACGCAAAATACCAATATAGAATCAACGAACTCTCGCCCTATTGATTCACTACTCCTAGACCACATGAACTATGCTCTCGCTGTATGAACAAAGGAATGGAGTGCTTTAATCAAGCTCAATGTAATGCTCATTGACCTAAACTCCTAATCAACAACTTCTAACGCATGGCAATGATACAAGACACTCTCATGTCAATCATAGAACATAAGGATAACAATCATAAGGTCTGTCTAACTACTAAATGAATGTAAAACCAAATGCATGCCAAGTGTTTTAAGAAATGCCAACAAGGAAATCAAGGAAGACATGGTTGTAATTCAGTAATCCAATCTCTCAAATCATCAATTACAATCCTTAAACCTTAAATCAACATCATCCAACAATTCTCATACATTGAATGACATTAAAATGTACCATAGAAACAACCAAGCTCACATGGTAATCAAGCACAAGGTTAGGAACCAATTCATTACACAAAGACTAATAGAAGACTCAATTCAATCAATCATCTCTCTATCCTAGCATGATCATCCCTCGTTAAGCTAAAACCTAAGTCTAGCCTAGCCTAGCCAAGGAAGAAACCTGAATTGAAGAGGAGAAGAACACCCTAGCATCCATGGTTGCACTTCAAGTTATTCAAAGGTGAGAGGCTTCCTTAGCTTCCTTCAAGTTGTTCTTCACTTTCCTCTTAGGTTGAGATGGAAGAGGCTGATCGGATGAGGAGATGATGGTGACGCCGATCGTGTGTGCTTTGTACTGTGTTCATCGAACGAGTGTTTAAATCCATAATGAATCATTCTCCAAAGCGCCGCGGCTGCTTAAATACTGAACGCTGAAATAGACTAATGTTCTCGGCGAGAACTATGAAAGTTCTCACTGAGAACTTCCTTGAAAAACCTCCTGGAAGTGTAATCCCTGAAAACTCCTCGGCGAGAAACTTCAGTAGAGTTGGGTGCATAATTCCCAAAATTGCAACGGCCTTAACTCTTTTATCCTAGCTTCGATTGAACTCTCATTTTCTCCTATGTGCTCCTTGTCATCCGTACTACAATGCCAAGGCCTGAAAATGCACCAAGATAACTCCGATGGACAACGAAATTGGTCCAAAAGTGGCTTCCGGGCAACAAAAGTGTACTTTGCACAAAACAACTAGAAGAGCACATAAGCTATGGCATAACATGATCAAAACCAGGGTTTCTTAGACTAATTGTAGGCTTAAAACATGAGTAATAACATCACATCAAACTCCCCTATACGACTAACCTGAGGCTTGTCCTCAAGTTAGCAAATACTTACACTAACGCAATAACCATTTGAACAAATCAAAAGATCTCTGTAACATCCCCGCCCAACCGAACGGTTTGGAACTCGAGTTTGAGTGTTTGAGACATTGGATACAATGTTCTTTAGGCCACATCGAAGTCTGGGACGTTCATAGTTGTGTCGGGCGAAGATACAAGCGAGTACTCAAAATTTTGTCAAGGTGGGCAGACCATGATACATGGCCATGTATCAGCAATACACGCCGTGTATCATGGCCTGACTATTAAAGGCTGATTTTTCACGGATTTCCATAACTTCCCCTTCTTCTCTTTTTCCGAAAATCCTTTTGACGAACCAAAAATCCCCTTAGCTTCAAACCTTGATTCCGGGAGTTGTAGAGCTCCGATTGATGATCCATTTGTTGCTACGCGTTCGTTGCAATGAGAGGAAGAGATAGCACCCTGATTTTCTGGGTATTTCGGAGTAGGCTGCTGTCAATGAAGAGGAGAAAAGCTACGTTTTTGGAGCTGTAGAGCTTGGCGGTTCGAGTTCTAGAAGTTGTTTTAGAGCCTCGTCTTCTTGTGAGGTGAGGGTTTAGTGTACGATAGGTAGTAAGGTCGGTGTGAGGAGTTGCAACATTGACTTAGAAGAATATAGGGATTGCATGAAACTAAAGAGAGTAAAAGGGGAAAACTGTATTGCAACTAACTGTGCTGTGAATTGTGATGATTGATGCTTGTTGTGTGGTTGCTAAATGATGCATTGATTGATGATTGTGGGTTGTTGTGATGTGGTTGGATTGGGGGAAATGATTAACAATGATGTTGCAAGGATCATACTTAGTAACGAGTGTAGGAGGGTTAGGAAGTGATTCTGTTAAACTGTATCTATACCTTGTGCTGTCAGTTGTGGTTGCAGGAGGGTGGTCCTGCCAATGTGGGGTCACCCTAATCAATGATGAACAGATGGATGGCCCTGCCAATGTGGGGTCGTCCAATGAAGGATGTAGATGAGGGTAACCCTATGAGTCATGACATGGCTATCCCTGTACTTCAGGTGGGGATGGCCGGTGGAGCAAGCCGTTACCCTTAAACTGTTTGTGTTATGTGAATGATGGATGAAGTGTAATGTGCTTGTGATGGTGATACTAGATGCTATGATGCCCTGTGTGATTGGACGATCGGGTTATGTGTTGTTTGGGTGATAGGGGTTCTATAATGAGATGTGGATGGATAATATTATAAGTGTTGTAAATTTATGCTTAGAATAGAATAATGGAATTGGTACGTGGAATTGGCTTAGGGAATTGGTAAATGGAAATGGACAATAGAATTGGATGAAGGATATGGGGCTTGGGTTGATTGACTGACATTGCTTGGTTGCTATGCGTGGTGGTTTGGCTTGTGATATGTGCATGAGGGTTGGAATTGGTTAATGATGGAATTGATGTTGGAATTGTTGTTGGACTTGATGATTGGAATTGGTTGGTCTTGAATGAGGAATTTGAGCATGATGTTGACGTGAAAAGTGATGATGGATTGATGTTGGTTTCAGATGGATTTGATGGGAAATTGATTGATGGTTTTGGTCGTCGGATTTAAGTGATGAGTCTATGATTGTAATTAATGAATGATAGAACCGGTAGAAGTCCACACTGCCCACCTTGGGATGTGTTGAGTTGTGTCCGGTTCATGTCTAGTGAATCACTCTGGTTAGCTACCAGGGATTGATTTTGAGTCGGTTTGCGTTGAGGGGATCACCTTGGTCAAGTACCAAGGATTATTGGTGGAGTTGATCTACGTTGAGTAGATCACCTTGGGTTGTATTACCAGGGATTGTTGGCCGACAGTGGTGGTGTGGAGCAACTCCTAGGCGCCTACTGAACTCACCTAGAGAAAATAATGAGATGTGTGTCCGATTTGTGTATGTGTGTGTGCGTTGGATGTGATTGTGAGGTGCCTTGTGAGGTGTTGTGGACTATGTTGGATTGATCTGTAAACTGAACGGTGTCGTTGTGCTGAGCTGTGGGATTGATGTGGTTGGTTTAGGTGCGATGATGTTACTGTGAACTGTTAATATGGAAGGGATGTCTAATAACTCACTTAGTAAATTGAAATGTAATCTATGATTGTGTGCCATGGAATCAGTGGAATATGATTGTTGTGTGACGATTGAGATGACGAGTTGACTTGTGATGCTTCTGATGTTGAACTGTATGTATGGTGTTCCGACGTTGAACTGTATGTATGGATGAAATGTTGAGTTGTATGAATGATTGCTTTTGTTATATTAATACTATCTGTGAATGATGAATGTTGAACTGAGTAACGCACCTATGTGATCACCTAGATTGTTTTAGGGAATTAAATGGTGGTATGGCTGTGTCTGGTCCCAATGTTGATGTGTGTGCGGAGTTTGGGATCGCTCTGTCAGGTTAGGTTTTGGCGCATAGTTAAGCCTAGTGGGTTCACTCAGTTTCATTAGGAAGCTGATCCCCCCCAGTTTCTCTTTTCAGGTGTTCGGTTGAGTTCAGAGGAGTTGCAGTTGGAGTTGTGAAGTGAAGATTAGTGGACTACTTTGGAGTGACCATCGTTTTGGTTTATGTTTAGTTGACACTTTTGGGTTGGGGGATTTTGTAATCATTGTTGAGGTTGGATTTTGGATTTTGATTTATAGGATGTTCGGATTTTTAATTGTATTTCTTTGAAGGCCTTCGTTTGTTTTGAACCTTTTAATAAGAGTTGTTTCTGTTACCGCTGCGTTTTACTCTTTTCTTTTAAAGCTGGTTCTTCGAGTAGCACTCATACTGGTTCGACCACGGGTAAACCCAGGCTGGTTTGGGACGGGTGTTACAATCTCTAAGTTCATTGAATTACATTTTGATTGCCCGAGTTTAAACAAGGTAAAGGATCCCAAAATCTCACCAAACAACCTTTAAAACATTTTCACAACAAAAACTAAACTAGTTCTTACTAGACATAAGGTCGACCAACTTGACAAAAGCATCGGTTACTAGACGGTTCACTTATTCTTGGAGCCTACACATGAACAGAGGGAAAGTAAGGGGCCTAGTCGATATTGGTCAACATGTGCCGAGGGAGTAGTAAACTCATCCTTACACTTTTAGATTTTGCGGCTTTTGCGAAAGGACTCTAGGCTATTAAAAATTGTACCCCCTCTTTTTCTTCCCAAAACTCACTTTTTCTTCGCTTTTGGTATTTCTATTAATAGCGACTTCAGAGAGAATTTTTTACTAGACTCTTTTGTATTACCAGTAGGAGCATTGGGAGACCCGTGCAGGTACGGGTGATGATCGTTGCAAGATGTATCAAATACTACAAAGCTAAGAAAAGCTAAGCATATCGTATTCCACGGGTCTTCTAATAATCGTCTACTCAAATATAAAGGCAGATTATTCAAGTTTAACACTTTGTGCGTGGTGTGAGTTCCACGACTTCTAATTCTAGAAAATGCACTGAAATTAAAAACTAAAACTGAAAGACAGATCGAAAGATTGGTTGACTAACAAAGATGACAGACAAGCTTAGACTTTGAATCCTCCTTCGTTCACCAGAGCATTGGCAATCAACAGATCAGCGGATTTCAATTCTCGTTCAATCAATTCTAAGACACCACCATAACTCCTGACCCTTAGGTTTAAGACTGGCGAACGTTCGCTCTATCCGATCTAGCTACCAAGATTAATTAGTCGCCCGGGTACGGTTGCCTCTTGCGACGACTTAATTAACTGGTGGAATTACCAACGATTTATGAGTTACTCTTGCAGTGGATTAACCCTAACTGGTTCGTACGAAAGGCACACTCCAATTAATAGGTTAATTGTTCGATTTGATGTTTTAAAGTAAGGCGAGCGTTCGCTTCTATCCTTAGCTTAACAAGAATCTAATCTAGGTGATCAATCCAGACAAGAAACATAAACAATGAAAAACAAATCAAACATGAAAGAGAAACTGATTGAACTTTGAATCTAATCACCGCCGATCCGTGACCGCTTTAAAGCCCTGGGTCACTTAGGGTTCATCTAGTCTAAGCTCTACAAGTTTAGCTACTCATGTTCATAACAAAAGAATCAAAGACAAAGACAGAGTTCATCTTGAACAAAGGAAGAACAGAAAAGGATCTAAAAAACCTAATTAAGATGACTCCGGTGAAATTTCGATCTCTGGTAGTCTTCAATCCTAGCTCCGAGTCTCCGAGGTGAAGGGATGGCGTCACGATCTCTTCCTGGTTCTTCGAACTCTCAACTCTGCCCCAGAACTCGTGAGAATTCTGAAACTATGTGGAATTATCAGGTATATCTGTTATTGGGCCGCCGCTTAAGTATTTATACTTAACCCTAATACCGCCGGATTTTGCCTGGAATTTTCGTCGAAAAACCTATGAAGTTTTCGCCAAAAATTCCCTTGTAAATGACTTGAATGCTCGGTTGTTTCTCCTGTGATTTTTGGACCTTAGGGTTCTCGACGAAAACTTGGAGTTTTCGCTGAAAACTTCACTTTGTTGAACTCAGCTGATTTCTTATTGAGTTTTCGCCAAAAACCTAAAGGATTTTTCGCTGTGTTTAAGGACGTGTTTCTGCTCTCAATCATTTTCTGTTACTGAATTCTGTCATAAGTTTGTAATTTGACCACATCTCCACCACTGTGACAACACGAGGAACTAGTCAAGAAGGACTTCCCTGCTAGGACTGTAACGAATTCTACACTACAAGGGTTTATGATGAGATGGATGATGGCTTTGGTGCGGTGTAGCTTTCAACTAACTTCCCTCGAATCTAGCCTATGGCTTCCTACCGTCTAACCAGACACGGGTGGAATAGTGAACGCTCGTCCTATGATACCCTCAAGCAACCTAGCACTTTATTTTCTTTGCACATTTTTTCTTTTAACTTTTCTTTTGACTTCGTTCTTCCATATGTAGGGAGAAGAATGTTATTGAACTAAACTTGAAACTTTTATGATTTTTCTGTTTTCTCTTTTTTTTTTGAAACTTTCTATTGTTTTTCTTCTTCTCTCTTTTTTTTTCTTTGTGCTGATTCTTCCTTTTAGTGGCTAGAGGGGTTTACACGTTTGGACATAATAGCTAAGACCACCTGTTTAATAGCTATAGGCAGGTTACCACAAACCGACTTCCGGTAGGTCAATCTAGAACTACAACCACTGGGGATCAATGGGGAATGAAAGAATGGAAAATGGCTGTAATGTATATCGAACCGAAAGAACATGCCAAGCTCAAGGGTTTAAACCTAATGGATTTAACGTTAGGTAGGCTATCTAGCTTAGTAGCTGAATCTAGGTGCCCCTATCATTCTAGAACTCGTGTCATCGTGTGGTCTCGAGTAGGTGTCATGCAAATTCTAACTCATTCAAGCAAACAGAAAACAACTCAAAAAGAATTGAAGTTGCAAGTTACGTGCAATGGATCAAAAGCTCACATTTGGTTTGCTAGTCGGATTCGGTCATTTTCATGCAATCAAGGCTACAAACTACAAGTGTGATTTTTTTAAAAATCTGTTCTGACCAGGCAATTTAGCATCAAAATATACACGTTTATTCTCAAGTTCTAGGTGAAGCAGTCTAAGCATCATTATGAAAGAAGAATGACAAATTTGGGCTACCTGGAGATAGAATTTGGGCTGAAGCCCAACATGAAAGTTGAAGCCCATGACGTCTACTAGTGATCTGCCAAAGGGCTTATTTTTCCTATTTCATTTCGTATTTATTTGGCAATTTCTCCTAGAACCCGTTCTGCTGTATTTTAGGAATTTTCAGCCTCCTTTTTATGAGTTCTAGTTTAGGTAGGATTCTTTTCCCTTATAGGATTGGAATCCGAATTTTCCCTCTTTTTAGTCTAGATTAGGATTAGTTAAAGTCCTCTTTAGAATTCTAATTAGGACTCTTTTATTATTTCCTTATTTTATTATTATTTAGGAAGTAGTCTTTAGGGAGGAGAGCTTGTTCCTTCACCTATATAAGGAGGCCGCATGCCACCTTTTGTATTCATGAACCCTTTGAAGTAAACCCCCTTTTTGATAGAACTTTGTTCTTGAAACCCCTTATTGTATCTGCATGTTGCGATACTGAAGGATCGACTTATCATCAAGAGCATCCATCTCTTGGCGTGGCGTCATCAACTTGATACTTCCGGTTCCTAGCTGTTATATAGCTAGCGGGTCAAAGTCCTCTCCATCCCGATTCCCGACGGTTTCTACCTCATTGCACGATCATCAGCTTGCGGTGTTCAAGGATCATCTGCCCACGGTTGCAGCGGTTCACATCAGTTGGTATCAGAGCACGGTTCAAGCTCAAGGACCACAATCTATACCAGTCTCCAAGTTTATCTTGGATTCATATCCTTTATTGCTTTCTTAGAAAATAGCTTCGAAAATCCCTACTATTTCAATTCTTGTATTCAGTTTTCGAGTTTTAAGGAAGAAAAAGCTAGCTGGCCATCATACCATCAAGAAAATATCAAAAGAGTCAGAAAACAAAAAATCAAGCAAGGCCACCCTTGCCAAGTTCTTTATTTTTCGTTATATTAGTGTGTTTAAGAAGAGGGGATAGACTAGCTTCTGTTGCTTGTGTTAAACCGAGCCACGACCCTACTTTTAGCCACTAAGTTATTGTTTATCGAGTCTTAGAAAAGAGAGTATAGAAAATCATATTAGAAAAAGTATTGGTGTTTGTTTCTTCTAACCATGACAGAGTTGAGGCTACTTATGTTGGAGCTTCAAATCAATAATGCACGCCTAGCCCTGTATGGCATAGAAGATTCAATTAGAAGGTTGGACAGAGAAGCCGAAACCAAGAGTGGCAGCACTAAGCCCAGCACTAGGCTCAGCGCCTGGCCAGCACCGGTCCAGCACCAGACCAGTACTCGGTGCAGCGCCTGCCCAGCACTAGCCCAGCGCCAGCACCAGCGCCCAGCACCCAGACCCCAGCCCCGGCGTTCCAGCACCCCAGCAGCCAGCCCCAACGTCCCAGCGCCCCACTCGGCCCTCCAGCGCCCAGCCCTGGCGCCCCCGCGCCCACCCTCGGCACTAGTCTCGGCCCCCGCCCCGGAGCCCCAGCGCCCAGCACCGGCGCCCCCGCGCCCCAGCGCCCGGCCACGGCGCCCCAGCGCCCGGCCCCGGCGCCCGACGGGCACCATGACCCCGGTGCCGTCCTGACCGACCCCGGCCTGACGCCGCCCGACCCTGGCGCACCAGCCAGACCCCCTGATTCCGGCGCCGCCCTGTCCATCCCCGGCCGGACGCCGCCCGACCCCGACACCGCCCTATCCAACCCACGGCCCGAGCCCCGGCCCGAGTTCCAGCCCGTGCCCCAGCACAAACCCCGGTACCAGCCCCGGTATCCAATGGCGCAGAGCCCAGAGTCCCCATACCAGCCCCGGTATGGCCAGAAGACATCAGGCCCAAGCCCCGAGCACCCGTACCAGCCCCGGTACGGCCTGAACACCCCTGGAGCACCAATGAACCACCAGGTCCAGTCCTATGTACCCTTGAGATTATTTTTATTATTTCTAACGGACTATCAGGCAAGGATTCGAGGACGAATCGAATTCAAGAAGAGGGGGATGATGTGATCCTGGCCACCAAGCCCGGCTTGGACACAACTGATGGCGACCTGGCCCCAGCACTGATGCCGGGCCGAGAGTACACCGGCCCCAGGGCTACACCAGCACCACCCCTGGAGCCTAGGAGAGCCCAAGCCCCGGAGCCATAAGATGTACCTAGGAGGATGCTGATCCTCAGCCAGGCAACAAGGCTAGCTCCTAGCCCAGCCAGAGTCAGCCTAATGACTCTCCAGGAGTTGATGCTGACACCGAGCCCCGACCTGGACCCCGGGCCGAGCCTAGCACCAAGGCTAGGCCCCAGATTGACTCCCACGAGCTCCGGAGCTGAACTAGCACAAAAAGAGACTCAAGAGGCACCCTTGAAAGCTCGGCCGAGACAGAAGTCAAAAGGCCCGGGTAGATCAGAAGAAGGCCTAGAGTTGAGCCCGACACCCGAGCCGAGGCGTTGCCTAGATACCACAGAGAAGCACTTCTGGCCCAGCCAACAATTGGCCCATGCCTTTTGGGAAATTCAAGCAGCACTAGATAGCTTGAAGTCTCAGGAGCACCCTCCAACAAACGGAGCTGGATTTGGAGGAGTATTGAGGGAGATAGGGCTAGAACAAGTCCTAGTGATGCTTGGCCAAAGCATCAAGGAGTGGAGCTCGGATGCTGATCCGAGGGAGCCCATGCTAGGAGCTAGGATCAGGCCACCTCCTGAGCCTGATCCAATGAAGGATTCTTGACCATTTATGTTACGAGAAATGAAGAGGAGATGCCAAATACATCCAAGCAAGGAATCCTAATCAAGCTAGGATTTCCCGGTTTTGGACAGATTCCTAGTCTGACGAAGAATGACGAATTTGGGCTACCTGGAGGTAGAATTTGGGCTGAAGCCCAACATGAAAGTTGAAGTCCATGAAGTCTAATAGTGATCTGCCAAAGGGCTTATTTTTTCTATTTTATTTGGTATTTATTTGTCAATTTCTCCCAGAACCCGTTCTGCTGTATTTTAGGATTTTTCAGCCTCCTTTTTAGGAGTTCTAGTTTAGGTAGGATTCTTTTCCCTTATAGGATTGGAATCTGAATTTTCCCTCTTTTTAGTCTAGATTAGGATTAGTTAAAGTCCTGACATGATCCAACAATGCTGCCCCGAAGCCAATCGGTACTCCTACACACCACCAGGGTCACCTGGCCGAGACAAGACCCTATGGCCTCTTAAGAAGCGAATGAATCCAAGGGAAGGCCGTCTACGAGCCCTAAAACCAATGTATGACAAGAAATATCGACTAAATCCTTCACTTGCAGGTAGAAAGACTCCAAGGAATGGAATGCTGTCCCAAGCCATGCTGTTGGCCGAGGGTATGAGCCCTAGAACCGAAGAGAAGCTTCAGCCTGCCCCTAGCCTGACCTCTAGGAGCCCTGAGGAAGAATCCGATTCTTTGAGTGACCCTCTAGAAGCATTCCTGGAGTACAGAAGGAAGAGAGAGCAAGAACCCTTGGCCCGAAGAGGAGAGTTGTCAAAGATTGACCCTGAGCCGAGCCCTGAGAAGAAGTGGAGTCCGTGGCCCAAAAGCATGACACTTAGGCTACCTCGGAGGGTGATGACACTCGATTTGACGTGATTATCAGCCTCATTTAAGTGACATTTCTTTGCTTAAGACATGGTTTTTAGGGTAGAATAACGAATATTCAATCAATTGCCCTATCTCGTGCCATTTGTGTTACCTTGGCCCTTTTCGGGTCTATTTGATGGTTTTCTAGTGTTTTTGTGTTACACAGGTTTTTGCCGTCAAATAAAGTAACCATGGACGTGTCTAAGGCATAGGAACATCGAGGAACTGAACCGGAATCGATCAAGGAGCCAATCAAAGTCAAACCAAAAATCTGCCATTCACACTTACAGTTTCGGCGAAAATGACCTCACAGTTTCGGCGAAATCAACAATGCAAATCAGCTGATGCCAAGAGAAGACTGATTTCAGCGAAACCATTAAGCTCTTCGGACCGAAAATGCAAGGCAGAGAAATCATGGCCATTTACACAAGAATTTTTGCCGAAACTATCCCTATGGTTTCGGCGAAAATATCAGCTCAGCCCGGCCCAACTAGGGTTAAGTATTTATACTTAATCCGGCGGCCCGAGGAAGAGATAACATACAATTCATAATTCGAAAAACAGAACTTTTGGAGATCAGATTTCTCTGAAGTTTGGGAGCGAAGAGTTGGAGTTCGAAGAGCCGGATAGAGATCGTGACGCCATCCCTTCCATCTCGGAGAACTGGAGCTAGGAGTGCAACTTACCAAAGATCGAAGTCTGTCAGAGTCGTCTGAATTAGGTTTTTCAGATCCTTTTCTGTTCTTCCTCTGAATGATGAACTCTTTCCTTGTCTTTGTGTCTTTTGTAATGATCATGAGTAGCTAAACTCGTTAGAGCTTAGACTAGATGAACCCTAAGTGACCCAGGGCTTTAAAGCGGTCACGGATCAGCGGTGATTAGATTCGAAATTCAACCAGTTCTTTTTCATGTTTGATTTGTTCTTCTTTGTTTATGTTTCTTGTCTGGATTGATCACCTAGATTAGATTCTTGTTAAGCTAAGGATAGAAGCGAACGCTCGCCTTACTTTAGAACATCGAATTGAATAATTAACCTTATAATTGGAGTGTGCCTTTCGTAGGAACCGGTTAGGGTTAATTCACTGCAAGAGTAACTCATTAGTCACTAGTAATTACACCAATTAATTAAGTCGTTGCGAGAGGCGACCGTACCCGGGCGGCTAGTTAATCTTGGTAGTTAGAACGGATAGAGCGAACGTTCGCCGGTCTTAAACCTAAGGGTAAGGAGTTATGGTGATGTCTTAGTAAGTGATTGAATAAGAATCGAAATCCGCTGATCTGTTGATTGCCAATGCTCTGGGGAACGAAGGGGGATTCAAAGTCTAAGTTCGTCTATCATTCTTGTTTCCAAACCCTAATTCTCAATCCGCTTTAGCTTAATTTGTTTTAATTTTTCTGCATTCCTTAGAATTAGAAGTCGTGGAACTCACACCACGCACAACATGTTTTTCCTTGAGTAATTTGTTACTTCTGAAGTAGCCAATCAATTGAAGGCCCGTGGAATACGATTTATCCTAGCTCTTGAGCTTGATAGTTATTTGATCGAACCTGCTCAGCACAACGACGGTTCCATCAAATTGGCGTCGTTGCCGGGGACTTCTTTTGATTGTTGAAAGAAGATCTGGCAATTTATTCTTCTATTTTCCATCTTTCATTTTTCCATCCACTTCGATTTTACACTGGTTTTGTTTGTCTTTGTTATCTGTAGGTTTACAGGTGTATGCCTCACCGTCCTTGGACTCGCTCTCAGACCGAACAGGCTAAGATTGTAGGGAATCCAGGCAGTTCTGCTACACCTCTACGATCACAGATTCTAAAGGAAGGCAGATCCAATCCATTCATCACTCCGATCAAGATCGAGGAACCGAAGGAGAGTTCCTCATCTCCGTCTTCACCACACTCTTCATCCGCTTCATACACCGAGTCACTTTCACCGCCTCCATCTCCCACCATGACCGATAGATTACCACCAAACGGCGATCAACCGCCGCCACCCCCACCTGCACAGAAGAGTCTAGCAGACTATAACAAGCCGAGCGTGACTAGCGTTCGATCTGCCAATGCCGTTCCGCACATTGAAGGAGATCCTGACTATGAGATCAAAATTCCATTCTTGACCATGATCTCTAGGGATTTAGAATTTGAAGGCAGGCCCCTAGACAATCCGTGCATTCATCTTGCAGACTTCCTTGATCTCTGCAGTACTTTTAAAAACGAAAACCTCGACAAAAACACTCTTTGTCTGAGAGCTTTCCCGTTCTCTTTGAAAGGCGCTGCTAAGAGGTGGCTTACTGGCAAACCACCTGGCTACTATACTAACTGGGATACTCTGGCTCAGGACTTTGTTGAAGAATACTTCCCTCTGGCCAGAACAACCGCCATCAAGGACAGCATCGCCAGATTCTCCCAGAAAGAAGGAGAAAGTTTATATGATACTTGGAATCGATTCCAAGAACTTCTCTACACCTGTCCTCATCATGGATTCGAGCAGAGAAAGTTAGCTGAAATCTTCTCTCGAGGACTTCGAGAAGAATCTGCCAAGTGGGTCAATTCTCTAGCTGAAGGGGATTGCACTACACTCACCCCTGAAGCTGCTCTTCTGCACTTCGCAAACTGTGCCTCCAAGTCAAGGAACTGGGAGCGACAGTATGAAGGATCGAGGAGCAAGCTAGATTTCGAAGCAGCTATCAAAGCAGAGGTAGATAAGCATTTGAAGAAGTCTACCACACCAATCAAGCCACCGGCAGCTTCTGTCTATGTTGCCGATTGCGAATGGTGTGGAGCTTGCTCACATAATGGAGGCCGTTGTCAGAATTTTGGTAAGGCAGAAGTCTGGTCTGCCAAAGAGGTAAATTTCATCCAACAAGGCTTTGTTAATAATCAGAATGGTTATGCTGGTTATCGTAACTTCAGACAGCAAGGGAACTATCAAGACAAACCTCCCTATAATACTGGCACCAATCATAACCAGAACCAGAATAACCGCCCGGCTGGTCAAGCTCAGGAACAGAAGCCTAACCATCCACCGGCAGGTGTCTACCAGCCGCCGCATCGCAATCCGGGTAATTATGGAACTGCTCCTGGCAATCGCCAGAATCAATATCTTAACAATACCTATCCAGGACAGCAGTATCAAAGAGATAATAATGTCAGTGACCTGGATAAGAAGCTAAGCCAGATCATCACAAGACTCGATGATCATGACAGTCAGTTCAAGGCTCAAGCTCTTCTCAATCAAGAACAAATAGCATCTGGACAACGGATTGAACAAGTCGTGAACAACATCTCGAGCATGCTAGCATCTGGTCGACCATTTGGCCAGCTTCCAAGCCAGACAGAGCCAAACCCGAGAAAAGAACAGGCTAAAATGGTAACTGCTCGAAAACTTCCGAACTTAATTACTGATGCCTTTTCTATTTTACGCAGGATTGCTGAAACTCCGGAAGAAGAAGAAGAAGAGGAACGGAAACCAGCGCCGAAGGATGATCCTCCTCTTGCACCATACGTCGTGAAGCCTCCTTTTCCTAGAGCACAACTGCCAAACGCAAGGATCGAGACTGGCATGAAGGGGAACAAGGAAGGATACCCCGACATTTGTATTAAGAAACCTGTCTCTCCATATCCAGCTAAGTTATCTGATCCTGGTTCTTTTACTTTGCCTTTGGTCATCAATGATGTTGAAATTGAATGTTGCTTAGTTGATCTAGGAGCATCTGTTAATGTCATGCCTGTGAGTCTATATGAAAAGTTAAAATTAGGAGAACTTGAACCGCCCAGTATGCAACTTGTCTTTGCTGATAGATCGCTTAAAACCCCTAAGGGAGAAATTAAAGACGTTGTCACTAAATGTGGTTCGTTCACGTTCTTAGCTGATTATGTGATTATGGATACTAGTATAGATGACGCTACTATTCTCATAGGTCGACCTTTCATGGCTACTATTGGAATGAATATTAACGTTCCTGATGGTTCTTTGACTTTAAGAGTTGGTAAAGAAACGAAAACGTTCCGTCTTAAAGACGGCATGAAATATGACTCTAGGAATGAAGAATCTCACTGCTTAGCTGTTGAAACTGTGGGGTTGACTCCGGTTAACTCCGTTACTAATGCTTTTTCCAGTGTCTCTAGATCAGTTGTTGATACAGGTATTAAGCAGGTTATAAAGAAGAAGCCAGAAGCTTCAGTTCAGAAGTCACCTAAGAAGAAGAAGGAACTGCAAGCCTCTTCTAAACCACCGAGCAGACCTCGAGGAAAGAACAAGAAGGCAAAGACCCAAATGGTCTGGAGACCAAAAATTCCACCGTCTTCCACCGAGCCAGCTGCACCACTAATTCGTTCCGAGAAACCGACGCCGGAACAAGTATGGAGGGAGAGGCCGAAAGCATCTCCTAAGGAAGTACTAACGATCACCGATCCTGGTGATAACAAGCCGAAGAAGAAAGAAAAAAAGAAGCCGACGGTCCTCATTCCTTCCATCGTCACACTAAAGAAGGATGACCTCTCCAGAGAGCTGTTCGGACCGTTCAAGTTTGTTGATCATCTTCCCGACGGACGTACCAAACTACTACATGCGAACGGGAAGAGATTCACGCTTACCGGAGAAGTCCCGAAGCTGTACTTCATGAACTCTGACGCGAGTGTGAAGGAGAATCTAAGTTGGGATGTCTCCTAATACGGTCCAGGTATCGTCCAGCTCAAGGACGTTAATAAAAGAGCGCTTCGTGGGAGGCAACCCACGGCTGGAGTCAGTTTTGTTTTGTTTCAACCTTGGTCTTTTAGAGTCGGTTCGGGAGAGCCAAAAGTGTCAGTTTGTTTGATTTATTATTTTTCGTATAGAGTCTGCATGTCATAGAGTCAGTCGCAAGTTGATTGAGGTCGTTCCGATTTTTCTGGATTTAACTGTGATTTTCTGAAGTTGTCCTAATTTACGAAAATATTTTCAACCCGAACAGTTCAAAATTTTCGGCGAAACCACCCTTATTTTCGGCGAAACCGATTTTCAAAATTCGGACCTGTTTCTCCTGTTCCTCATTTTCGGTCCAAAAATTTTCTGATTTCGGCGAAACCATCCCAACTAAAATTTTCGGTGAAACCGAGCTTCATTTTCGGCGAAACCGCCTGTTCAAATCGGTCAGTCCATTTTAACTAGTAGTTTCGGCGAAACCACCCCCTACTTTCGCCGAAACTGATTTGCAAAATCACTTCATTTATCCTTTAAAAATCCGGTCCCCTTCCTCTCTCCTTCTCTTATTTTCGCGCAGCCTACCCGAAACCCCCTCTCCTTTTGAAATCGCCGAACGCCCCACTTTCAACACCCGCCGTCGCCGCCGTTTCACCTGCCGCCGCCATCGCCACCCGCCACCGCACCTCTCCCCTCCTCCTTCCGATCCCAACGAGCCCTAGAACAACCAAATCGGAGCTTTGCAGCTCTAGTTCACCGAAAACCTAGTTTTCACCGTTTTTCACCAGTTCCTCCCAACCAGTTCAGTTTTTGCTTCCATGGCTTCAAGGTAAAGTGTACAACTTTTCAATACGAATCTTTTGACATACGGATTGCTGAATTTCATCGGGTTGACTTTCGGTTGACTTTTCGGTTTACCTCGTTTTGCGTGCTGACTGTTTCGTGTGAACTAGGATTGACTGAACTTATAGAACCGTTCTAGGATGCTTAGGGAGTTCCATGCTGAATTTCCATATCATTTGGTCATGTGTTGCTATGCATACGATTGATTCTTTGTTTTGTTGACTTGTGAGATATGTCGGTTTGACGTTGACTTGTTGTTGATCGTTTGGCTGTCATAAGTGTTCATTAATGTTCATATTATCGTGCCGCCATTTGAAATCATATGATGCCGTCAATTTCCAAGTTGTGATAGTCTTGCCATGATTAGGGTTCAATATGACTTAATGTTGACTTTCTAAAATGTCGGTTTGACTGTTTGAACTCTGATTGCGCTTACCTGATTATAGCTGTTCTTAAGACATGTGCTCTTTTCTCTGTGATTACCGGTTCCCTTGCCTTGCTTACCCCACTTAGTTTCCCTCGTTTCTTTGTGAAATTGAGTCTTTCTACTAAGTGTGGGGTAGGATCTTAGTTGACTAATCTGGTTTCACTTCTGGTTTTAGGAACACTTTTGAGCGCAGGACTAAGGCACGACTCGATGGCGCCTCGAGCTCAGGAGCTGCCGCTCCGGTCACACCCGCCATTCTGGGCCCTCCACCTGCACTCCCTCGCCATGCTGGATACCATCCCACCATCGCCCGTCTACCGGACTTCTACTTTGAGAACTTCCAGAAGATCGCGCACATCCGGGGCACTGACGTGCGTCCTTTATCCATAGAGTCTCTCCAGGAGCATAACGAGGATTCCTACCGGAACGTGCATGACGCCTTAGCACCGGCCGGTCTCCTAGAGCTGACCACCATAGCCGCCGAGTTCCCAGACATTGCTCTCTAGGAGTTCTGGGCGACATTTGACTTGGACGAGCATAAGAGGAGACGGGGCCAGAAGGTGATCACTTTCTTTCTTGGTGGGGTGTACAGGCAACTCACCTACGATGAGTTTGCCGCTCATCTGGGCATCCCCTACGAGCACTATCACGATCACCACCTCGGTTGGGGCGATGATGATGACGACGAGGAGTTACACGCCCTCTGGAGCCACATGACAGGCGTGCCTGGCGATCGCCTCGGGAAGAGCAACTCAGTTAAGTCTCTCTCTCACCCGCTCTATAAGTTTATTCATATGGTTTGGCGGAGGTCACTTTTATATGTCAGAGACAAGGATCGCCACCATATCCTTAAGGAGGAGCTCATGCTTCATCGAGCCATCCGGGAGAGCTATCCTCTCAACCCCGGCTGGGTGCTAGCTCACATCTTCAGCCAGAGGACCAAGAGGAAGAAGCAACCACGCAAACTCTTGGGAGGCAACTTCATAGGTCAGCTCATCCTCTCCTTCGGCATCGGCCATGAATATGGCCCTCACATTCCACGACATCCAGTTCGGACCGTTGGAGGAGACTTGGCGGTCGAGTACGACTTAGAACTCGACCTCAGTCCCCAGGTAGCAGCAGATCCTCCACTCCAACCTACGGTCGAGTCGGAGGACGAAGATGATGCTGAGGAGCAGCAGCCGCAGCCGCCGCCTGAGTTTCAAGATTATGTACCCTCGCCACACCATCAGGCAGGGTACATTCACCAGTCGCCGCCGCGCATTCCAGATCCATTTCCGGCGCATACTCACCAGCCGCAACACCACCCCGCAGACATTGGTGAGTTGTACGAGCGACTACAGGAGTGGCGCATCACCGACAACGCCACTCAAGAGGCTAGGTGGACTATTATGCAACAACACATGCGCCGCGCCGACCGGCGATATGAGCGACAGCTGGAGTTGCAGCGACAGCTCGGCGATTACTTCCACTTCCCCCACCCCGACACCTCTGACCAGTGATGATCAGGTGGTGTCCTTTTCCTTATCCTTTCTTTTTATTTATTCTTTTCGGACTTCGGTCCAACTTTTTTTCTGTGTGGATCCGGGGGACTTGTCCCGGTTTCCTTTTTATGTTTTATTTGTTTTTGTTTTGTAGGCAGTTGGGAGATTCCCTTTGCTTCACTTGGGTAGATTACCTCCGCTCCGAGGATCCGTGCTCATCCACTATGCCAATCATCTCGGTCCAGGTTCTTCCATTCCACTCTGAACTCTAGAATTAGTCATGTGAGGACACAGTCCGATTTAAGTGTGGGGTAGGATGCTAGAGAACCTTGCATGAACTTGATTGCCCTTGATTGTGTTTTGTGTGCCTCGTGATTCCATTCCAGTCTCTCTAGCATTAGAATGGCTCAGTTCTTGATTTTTGATGTTAAGTTGTTGTTCAACCTTTTATAATGATGCTTAGACTGCGTAACCTAGAACTTGAGAACCAACTTGTATGCTTTGATGCTAGATTGCCTGGTCAGAACAGAATTTTAAAATCACACTTGTAGTTTGTAGCCTTGATTGCATGAAAATGACCGAATCCGACTAGCAAACCAACTGTGAGCTTTTGATCCATTGCACGTAACTTGCAATTTAAATTCTTTCTGAGTGGTTTTCTGTTTACTTGAATGAGTTAGAATTTGCATGAAACCTACTCGAGACCACACGATGACACGAGTTCTAGAAGGATAGGGGCACCTAGATTTAGCTACTAAGCCAGATAGCCTACCTGAACGATAAAATCCACTAGGTTTAGACCCTTGAGCTTGGCCTGTTCTTTCGGTTCGATAATACATTACAGCCATTTCCCATTTCTTTCATTCCCCATTGATCCCTTGTGGTTGTAGTTCTAGATTGACCTACCGGAAGTCGGTTTGTGGTAACCTGCCTACAGCCATTAAACAGGTGGTCTTAGCTAATATGTCCAGACGTGTAAACCCCTCTAGCAACTAAAAGAAAAAAAAAAGAGAAAATTTTCGAAAAAATGAAGAAAGAAGAAAATCAGAAAAAGTTCAAAGTATAGTTCAATAAAACGTTCTTCTCCCTACAAATGGAAGAACGAAGTCGTAAGAAAAGTTGAAAAGAAAAAAAAATGTGTATGCAAAAGAAAAAGAATAAGTGCTAGGTTGCTTGAGGGTATCATAGGACGAGCGTTCATCATTCCACCAGTGTTTGGTTAGACGGTAGGAAGCCATAGATTAGATTCGAGGGAAGCTAGTCGAAAGCTACACCGCACCAAGACATCATCATTCATTCCCATCATCCATCTCATTATAAACCCGAGTAGTGTAGATTTCATTACGGTCCTAGCAGGGAAGTCCTTCTTGACTAGATACTCGTGTTGTCACAGTGGTGGAGATGTTGTCGAAATGCAAACCTATGACAGAATTCGGTAACAGAAAATGATCGAGAGCAGAAACACGTCCTTAAACACAGAGAGTGAGAGTTCCCATTGTACTATATATATCCTGTATGAGGAGTCTGGTCGGTCAGGTCAAATTCGTGCATAATTGGTTGCTAATTACTTGTCGTGTGCAGTTTATTAGTGAGACCAGGTAATTTGGCTGATCTGTATGCATGTTAGGTTTCTTGTTCTAGGATCGATCTGTCTAATAATTCACTGTGTTTGATTGAGCTCTAATTTAATCGATCTTATCATTTATGAACATGAGCATTTCTATTCAGTTTGCTTGAGGACAAGCAAAAGCTTAAGTGTGGGGTATTTGATGACACTCGATTTGACGTGATTATCAGCCTCATTTAAGCGACATTTCTTTGCTTAAGACATGGTTTTTAGGTAGAATAACGAATATTCAATCAATTGCCCTATCTCGTGCCATTTGTGTTACCTTGGCCCTTTTCGGGTCTATTTGATGGTTTTCTAGTGTTTTTGTGTTACACAGGTTTTTGCCGTCAAATAAAGTAACCATGGACGTGTCTAAGGCATAGGAACATCGAGGAACTGAACCGGAATTGATCAAAGGAGCCAATCAAAGTCAAACCAAAAATCTGCCATTCACACTTACAGTTTCGGCGAAAATGACCTCACAGTTTCGGCGAAATCAACAATGCAAATCAGCTGATGCCAAAAGAAGACTGATTTTGGCGAAACCATTAAGCTCTTCGGACCAAAAATGCAAGGCAGAGAAATCATGGCCATTTACACAAGAATTTTCGCCGAAACTATCCCTATGGTTTCGGCGAAAATATCAGCTCAGCCCGGCCCAACTAGGGTTAAGTATTTATACTTAATCCGGCGGCCCGAGGAAGAGATAACATACAATTCATAATTCGAAAAACAGAACTTTTGGAGATCAGATTTCTCTGAAGTTCAGGAGCGAAGAGTTGGAGTTCGAAGAGCCGAATAGAGATCGTGACGCCATCCCTTCCATCTCGGAGAACCGGAGCTAGGAGTGCAACTTACCAAAGATCGAAGTCTGTCAGAGTCGTCTGAATTAGGTTTTTCAGATCCTTTTCTGTTCTTCCTCTGAATGATGAACTCTTTCCTTGTCTTTGTGTCTATTGTAATGATCATGTGTAGCTAAACTCGTTAGAGCTTAGACTAGATGAACCCTAAGTGACCCAGGGCTTTAAAGTGGTCACGGATCGGCAGTGATTAGATTCGAAATTCAATCAGTTCTTTTTCATGTTTGATTTGTTCTTCTTTGTTTATGTTTCTTGTCTGGATTGATCACCTAGATTAGATTCTTGTTAAGCTAAGGATAGAAGCGAACGCTCGCCTTACTTTAGAACATCGAATTGAACAATTAACCTTATAATTGGAGTGTGCCTTTCGTAGGAACCGGTTAGGGTTAATTCACTGCAAGAGTAACTCATTAGTCACTAGTAATTACACCAATTAATTAAGTCGTTGCGAGAGGCGACCGTACCCGGGCGGCTAGTTAATCTTGGTAGTTAGAACGGATAGAGCGAACGTTCACCGGTCTTAAACCTAAGGGTAAGGAGTTATGGTGATGTCTTAGTAAGTGATTGAATAAGAATCGAAATCCGCTGATCTGTTGATTGCCAATGCTCTGGGGAACGAAGGGGGATTCAAAGTCTAAGTTCGTCTGTCATTCTTGTTTCCAAACCCTAATTCTCAATCCGCTTTAGCTTAATTTGTTTTAATTTTTCTGCATTCCTTAGAATTAGAAGTCGTGGAACTCACACCACGCACAACGTGTTTTTTCCTTGAGTAATTTGTTAGTTCTGAAGTAGCCAATCAATTGAAGGCCCGTGGAATACGATCTATCCTAGCTCTTGAGCTTGATAGTTATTTGATCGAACCTGCTCAGCACAACGACGGTTCCATCAGAGGGCTACGTCCGAAGCTACTTGGAGGCCTACCTGAAGCTTAAACAAGAAGGCCCAAGAAGAAAGGAAGAAAGCCCAAGGAGAGAGAAGCTCCGAACCCTAAATTGGCAACCGGTCCGATCAGAGGAATTCCAAGCAGCCGACCATGAAGAACATATCTTCTGGACAAGAAGTCCGGTCACTGAGCCCGCCCAAAGCCCAAGCCCGCGTCCGCCACCCGAGTCCAGCCCGGCGTTCGGCCGGTCAAGCCCACCGGGCTGCCACACGCGCCCAACCGGCCCGAGCAGCCGTACGCGGCCGGATTAGGGTTTTTGACCTAATTTAGGTCTTTTATTCTGCTTTAAAGACTACAACTATTATTTTATGTTTATTCCTTTTTAGTAGGATTATTTAGGGGATTTATGAGACTATTTAGGAATAGGACTCTTTATTTTATTATTATGTAGAAGAAGTGTTTAGGGAGGAGAGCTTGTTCCCTCACCTATATATAGAGGCCGCCGGCCTCCCTTTGTACTCAGACTTTTTATGAAAAAACCCCCTTTGAAAGAACTTTGTTCTGAAACCCTTATCGTATCTGCATGTTGCGATACTGAAGGATCGACTTATCATCAAGAGCATCCATCTCTTGGCGTGGCGTCTTCGACTGGACACTTCTGGTTCCCAGCTGTTATATAGCCGACGGGTCAAAGTACTTTTCCGCCCCCGGTTCCCGAAGGTTTCTACCTCGTTGCACGTTCCAACTTGCGGTGTTTAAGGGTCGTCTGCCCACGGTTGCAGCGGTTCACATCAGTTGGTATCAGAGCACGGTTCAAACACAAGGACCACATCTATCCTAGTCTCCATGTTCTCCTGGATTCATATCCTTTTATTGCTTTCGTTAGAAAATTGATTCGAAAATCTCCCTTCTATTTCAATTTTAGTTTCGAGTTATAAGAAAAGAAAAAGAAAAGAAAGCAAGGTCACCTTGCCACGTTATTTCCTTTCATTGTAAGTTTGTTTCTAAGAAGAGGGGATAGAAAATTGCTTCCATTCGATAGTACTAACCATGGCAGACGAGAGACTAGCCAATATAGAAGGCAACATTCGGAACCTTGGAGCTACCATGGCTGCCGTCCACGAAGCCCTAGCTCAGCTTCAAGCTAAGAGAGGATGAGACATGCGCCGAGAGGACACCCCTGAAGACCCGAATAGAAGAGCCCGACGACTAGCTCAGGAGATTGACGATGACTTGAGCAACCTCAAGCTCACCGTGCCAAAGTTTGCTGGCAAATACAATGCCGACGAGTACCTAGATTGGGAGAGAAGTATGGAGGATTTCCTCGAGTGCCACCACTACTCCGAACGTAAGAAGGTAATTCTCGCCACCCTTGAATTCACTGACTATGCTGCTCTTTGGTGGAGCCAATACAAGGGCACGATTCAAAGGGATGAAGAAGATCCTGTCGAGTCATGGAGAAACCTCAAACGGATCATGAGGAAGAAGTTTGTTCCGAGTACTTATACTCGAGACCTACACACATCCCTCCGGAACTTAAAACAAGGCACCATGTCCGTGGAGCAATATACCAAGGAGATCGAGATGTTGGTAGCCCGACTTGACCTCCGAGAAGAACCCGAAGCGAAGATAGCCCGGTTTGTAGGTGGGCTACGCCCTGAGGTCATGTATCAAGTCAACATACTCAACTATGCTGACTACGAGGAGCTCAAGGCCCTAGCTAACCGCGTGGAGAGAGAATTGAAGAGGGGTTACACGACAAGATCCGCCAGTGCCCCATGGAGAGGAGGCTCGACTACCAGCCAAGCCTCATGGCAGACCGAACAGCCACGAGGCTCTAGTTCACGGCCAAACCCTAACCCTAGGGGTTCGACACCTCCGGTAACATCTGTTCAACCTACTTCTACGGTTCAGAATTCTAACCCACGTCCTAGTGGAATTGTATGTTTTAAGTGTCAAGGTAGAGGACACATCTCAAGGGATTGCCCTAACCAACGGACGATGGTAGTAAGAGAAGGAGGAATCGAGACGGACGATGAAGAAGAGGAGAAGAAGGAAGAAGAAGAGGAGTCAGAAGAAGGAGAAGAAATTCAGTTCGAAGGGCTTGAAAAGTTTGCAGGGTTCACTTTTAAAACCCTAGCACCCGGCGCCCCGGCCTCAGCCCCAGCGCCAGCCCCGGCCTCAGCCCCGGCCCCTGCCCCGGCCCCTGCCCCGGCCCCTGCCCCGGCCTCAGCCCCGGCATCAGCCCCAGCCTCAGCCCCGGCCCCTACCCCTGCCCCTGCCCCAGCCTTAGCCCAGGCACTAGCCCTGACCCCGGCCCTGGCACCAGCGCTCGGCCCCAGTCTCGGCACTACCCCAGGCCTTAGCGCCCCAGCGCTCGGCCCCAGCATCGGCACTACCCCAGGCCCTAGCGCCCCAGCGCTCGGCCTTACCCCAGGCTCTAGCGCCCCAACGCTCTGTCCTGCCCCAGGCCCCAGTACCCCAGCAGTCGGCCCCAGCCCAGGCGCTGCCCCACCAGGCCCCAGCACCCCAGTGTTCAGCTCCGGCCCCGGCGCTGCCCCACCAGGCCCAGTGCCCCAGCACTCGGCCCCAGCCCCCGCTGGCACCGCCTGACCAGTTCCAACGCGCTTGCCGCCGCCGGCACCCCACTGCTCGCCGCCATCAGAATTCTACTACCTGCCGCCGGCCCTCCACCGCCCGTCACCGCATCACCGCCTGCCGCCGCCGCATCACTTCCCGCCACCGCCTACTTCCTGCCCGCCGCCGCCGCCAGCTCCCCACTGCCCGCCGTCGCGTCCCCACTAGCCGGCGCCGCCACCTGGCCCGACGTGCCCTGGCTTACCTCCGGCACCCCCAGCACCTCCGTGCTCCGGCTCGACGCTTCACCACCCGTTCCATGGGAGAATCCCTCCCGACGAGTTTCAAGAGCTACCCCGAGGGAGGACGATCCGGATGCTGATCCGGATGTGGAGATAAGTAAGGAGCTCTCACCCACTACCTTCTCGAGCCTTAACATTATTATTGATAGTTTTTCAGGGGAAGAAGCTATGGAGACTGAAGAAGAGAGCAATGAAGGACTCGAGCCTTGGTCTGTTACTGACTCAAGTGAGACTCCTCGGTCTAAGGATGATGGTGCTAAAGATTGGAAGAGGATGATGAGTGTTAGGAAAGGACCCGAGATGGATTTGGGGACAAATCCAAGGCAAGAAGAGGGGGATGACATGATCCAACAATGCTGCCCCAAAGCCAATCGGTACTCCTACACACCACCAGGGTCACCTGGCCGAGACAAGACCCTATGGCCTCTTAAGAAGCGAATGAATCCAAGGGAAGGCCGTCCACGAGCCCTAAAACCAATGTATGACAAGAAATATCGACTAAATCCTTCACTTGCAGGTAGAAAGACTCCAAGGAATGGAATGCTGTCCCAAGCCATGCTGTTGGCCGAGGGTATGAGCCCTACCACCGAAGAGAAGCTTCAGCCTGCCCCTAGCCTGACCTCTAGGAGCCCTGAGGAAGAAGCCGATTCTTTGAGTGACCCTCTAAAAGCATTCCTGGAGTACAGAAGGAAGAGAGAGCAAGAACCCTTGGCCCGAAGAGGAGAGTTGTCAAAGATTGACCCTGAGCCGAGCCCTGAGAAGAAGTGGAGTCCGTGGCCCCAAAGCATGACACTTGGGCTAACCTCGGAGGGCTACATCCGAAGCTACTTGGAGGCCTACCTAAAGCTTAAAGAAGAAGGCCCAACCAGAAAGGAAGAAAGCCCAAGGAGAGAGAAGCTCTGAACCCTAAATTGGCAACCGGTCCGATCAGAGGAATTCCAAGGAGCCGACCATGAAGAACATATCTTCTGGACAAGAAGTCCGGTCACTGAGCCCGCCCGAAGCCGAAGCCCGCGTCCGCCACCGGAGTCCAGCCCGACGTTCGGCCGGTCAAGCCCACCAGGCCGCCACACGCGTCCAACCGGCCCGAGCAGCCATATGCGGCCGGATTAGGATTTTTGACCTAATTTAGGTCTTTTATTCTGCTTTAAAGACTACAACTATTATTTTATGTTTATTCCTTTTTAGTAGGATTATTTAGGGGATTTATGAGACTATTTAGGAATAGGACTCTTTATTTTATTATTATGTAGAAGAAGTGTTTAGGGAAGAGAGCTTGTTCCCTCACCTATATATAGAGGCCGCCGCCCTCCCTTTGTACTCAGACTTTTTATGAAAAAAACCCCCTTTGAAAGAACTTTGTTCTGAAACCCTTATTGTATCTGCATGTTGCGATACTGAAGGATCGACTTATCATCAAGAGCATCCATCTCTTGGCGTGGCGTCTTCGACTGGACACTTCTGGTTCCCGGCTATTATCTAGCCGACGGGTCAAAGTACTTTTCCGCCCCTGGTTCCCGAAGGTTTCTACCTCGTTGCACGTTCCAACTTGCGGTGTTTAAGGGTCATCTGCCCACGGTTGCAGCAGTTCACATCAAGTCCTCTTTAGAATTCTAATTAGGACTCTTTTATTATTTCTTTATTTTATTATTATTTAGGAAGTAGTCTTTAGGGAGGAGAGCTTGTTCCCTCACCTATATAAGGACCACCCTTTGTATTCATGAACCCTTTGAAATAAACCCCCTTTTTGATAGAACTTTGTTCTTGAAACCCCTTATTGTATATGCATGTTGCGATACTGAAGGATCGACTTATCATCAAGAGCATCCATCTCTTGGCGTGGCATCATCGACTTGATACTTCTGGTTCCTAGCTGTTATATAGCTAGCGGGTCAAAGTCCTCTCCATCCCAGTTCCAGACGATTTCTACCTCATTGCACGATCATCAACTTGCGGTCGTCTGCCCAAGGTTGCAGCGGTTCACATCACTGCAGACCAAGGTCCAACTCGAGGGTGTACTCAATCGCTAAATCACCACCTAGGGTGTATAATCTACATCGTGGGACGTCCGGGCCATATTCCTGGCTGAGACCGAGGGAGATGATGAGTTGGCCGACAAAGTTGCCTCCTAGGAGTGAGCTAGGTGGCCTCGGCTTCTGAGTCTTCTGGCGGAATATGCGTGCAAGCACCCATCCGGGATGAACAGGATAACCTTCCCAGATGGCGCGTAGAAGAAGGAGCTCCTCTCTACTGATGTGGTGGCGGCTCTTCTCTGGTACAAACAGAAGAGATCTACGCCAAACCATATGGATAAAACGATAGAGAGGGTGAGAGAGTGACTTAACTGAGTTATGTGCCGTGGTATGATCGTTTGGCACCCCAGTCATGTGGCTCAAGAGCGCGTCATACTCCTCTCCATTGCCGGCGTTGTTCTCCCAGCCGAGGTGATGACCCTCGTAGTGCTCCTGGGGGATGCCAAGGTGAGCTGCAAACTCATCGTAGGTGAACGCCTTGTACACCCTGCCAAGGTAGAAGGAGATGACCTTCTTGTGCTGCCTCCTCTTATGATCATCCAGCTCGAACGTGGCCCAGAACTCTTGGAGAGCGACGTCTGGGAAGTTAGCAGCTAGGGTGGTCAGCTCTAGAAGTCCGGAAGGTACCAATGAGTCGAGCACATTCTGGTACCAGTCCTCGTTGTGCTCGAGGAGGGAATCCAAGGTTAGTGGGCGTACGTCGGCTCCAGGAACATGCTCGAGCCTCTGGTAGCGCTCGAAGTAGTACACAGGTAGGCGGGCGACGGTGGAGTAGTACCCGTCACGACCAGGGAATGCTGGTGGCGGGCCGTGGATAGCCGGTGTGACGGGAGCGGGAGCTTAGGAGCTGGAGCCGGTATCAGGTCGCGCCTTAGTCCTACGCTCATGAGTGACATTCCTATAGCTAGAAACGAAACCAAATTAATTAACTAATAACCCACCCCACACTTAGTAGAAAAACTCAATTTCACAAAGAAATGAGGACTAAGTGGGGGTAAGCAAAGTAAGTAACCGGTAATCACAATAAATCACAAAGCATGCATATGCCCAGCCGGAATGTTCATATCATGATTAGAGATCAGAAGTCAAACCGACATTCAAAAAGTCAACATCTTAGTACATTGAACCCTAATCATGGCAATTACTAGCTCAAAGCGGGAAATGATGGCATAATTACAAAATCAGATGGCAAACACAGTAATATGAACGTGAATGAACACACATGGCAGCCAAATGAACATAGACAATTCATGGTCAAATCGACATTTCTCAAAAGTCAACACCGCAAATAATCAATCTTTAAGCATAGCAACACACGATCAAATGGTATTAAAATTCAGCACAATTTTCCCTAAGCATGCTAGATTAGTCCAAAGCAATCAGCTAACCTAGTTCACATGAAATAGTCAGCACGCAAATCGTGGTAGACCGAAAAGTCAACCAAAGTCAACCCCGACGAAATTCAGCATTCAATATGTCAAAAGATTCGGGTACGATCTAAAGACTATTTATAGGTGAGGGAACAAGCTATCCTCCCTAAAGACTATGATGGGCTGCAGAATAGCGGTCAATCAAATAACCACCAAGCTGTGGAGCTAGGGTAGATCGTATTCCACGGGTCTCCTCTACTTCCTTACTCAAATGCGTTGGCAATTAAATTCGAGGGTAAACACTTAGTGCGTGGTGTGAGTTCCATGACTTCTATACTAAAAAATGCAAAGATTGATTGAAATGAAATTAAAGCGAATAACGATTGATTGATTGACTAAGACAGAAGACAGACAAGCTTAGATTTCGAATCCCCTTAGATCACCAAGGCATAGGCAATCAACAGATCAACGATTTTCAATTCTAGTTCATTCAGTTCTCAGACACCACCATAACTCCTGACCCTTAGGTTTAAGACTAGCGAACGTTCACTCTATCCGATCTAGCTACCACGATTAATTAGTCGCCCGGGTACGATCGCCTCTCGCAATGACTTAACTTAATTGGTGCAAATTCTAACGATTTGTGAGTTACTCTTGCAGTGGATTAACCCTAATCGGTTCCTATGAAAGGCACACTCTAATTATAAGGTTAATTGTTCAACTTGATGTTCTAAAGTAAGGCGAGCGATCGCTTCTATCCTTAGCTTAACAAGAATCTAATCTAGGTGGCCAAACCAGACAAGAAACACAAAGAACAAAAGAACAAGTCAAACATGAAGAAGAAACTGAATGAATTTTGAATCTAATCACCGCCGATCCGTGACCGCTTTAAAACCCTGGGTCACTTAGGGTTCATCTAAGCTAAGCTACACGAGTTTAGCTACTCATATTCAACACAGAAGAATCGAAGACAAACAAAGAATACATCTCCGGTAGGAAAGACAGAGAAGAACTGTAAAACCTAATTTCGACGACTTCTGGCAGCTTCAATCTGCTGGATCTTCAACTCCTAGCACCGGCTCTCCGAGATGGATGGATGGCGTCACGATCCATTCTTGGCTCCTCGAACTCTATCCACTCGTTCTCTCAATTTCTCAGTATTGGGATTTTTCGTCCCCCCTCTGGTTGTGTGTCAAATCTCATCTCTATGTAGCTGCGCGTTTCAGTATTTATACCTAACCGGCGAATTCTGCTTTTCCACTGGGATTTTCGCCAAAAATCCAAGGATATTTTCGGTGAAAATATCTGTTCAAATGTGGCTTCATCCGTCTGTTTCTCCTGGTTGATTTGGCTTTGGGTTTTCGGCAAAAATTTCCAATTGTTTTCGCCAAAAACTTCCTCTTGTTCGGGACAGTGGATTTCTTCTTCCATTTTCGGCGAAAACCCTAATAGATTTTCGCCGAAAATATATGTGTAAACGGGGCAAGAATTCTTTTGTGTTGAATGACTTTTCTGGTTGATTCGGGTGTGATTCCTCAGGGTTCCAGTGCCTTAGACACGTCCTTGGCTACCACATTCGATGACGAACACCTGTGCTAGCACGAAAATACTAAAAAACCATCAAATAGACCCGAAATGGGCCACGATAACATAAAAGGCATTAGATAGATCGATTGAGTAAATATTCACTATTCTACCCTAAAAGCCGTGTCTTAAGCAATGAAATGTCGCTCAAATGAGGCTGATAATCACGTCAATTCGAGTGTCATCAAAATACCCCACACTTAAGCTTTTGCTTGTCCTCAAGCAAACTGAATTAGAACACACTCAAATTCACTAATGACACGAGATTAAATTGAGATTCAATTCTAAGAATTTGGTTTAGACTGTTCCACGTAGAAAAGGTGACCTACACATGCAAGAACATCGACCAAACAAGTTTCGATCTCACTGTTTTCTGCACACTTCAAGTAGTAGTTTTAACAAAGCACATTTCTTGGCAAAACAAATGAATCATAATCAACCGACTGCGATAACACCCGTTCTAATCAAAAAGGACCTTAAGCTCTAGCCATGATGTGGACGCGGAGGATGGAAAAGTGACATGGCTATCGACTCGACTTCATCCGCTTCTAGATCTGTACGTTACATGTTCTAGCTAGGACTGATTTAGGCATCAATTCTTCTCTCTCTTTTTTTTTCAAGATTCAAACTTTCTCAAATTATTTACTGCACACTAGTGCTCGATACCAAACACTTCACTTAGGTGTTGGACCTGCCTAGCTCACAGTATTTGTGCCTTTGCTAGTGCTCAACCCGAACACTTCAATTAGGTGTCGGGCTTGCCTAGCTTTATTTTCAGCACTTTAAAGAACTTAACATTGATTCGATTAACTCGATTACTTGATTTAACCATTTAGCCACTTAATCCTAGCTAGTTATAACTTTTTACACAAGATTTTGAATTGGATTTCCGTCTAATTTCAAGCCACAATCACAGGTGATCAAATATGGAGTGAAAAACATGGAAGAAGCTAGCATTTATCATCTTAGAACGGTGTTAACAAGCTTTATGATTAACAAGCAAAACTGTTTAATTGATTCAAATGTCAACTACAAGAGTGATGTATGATCTGTTCTGACCTAGACTCATTTTATCTCAGTTCCGACACGTTGGTTACAGGTTCTAAGTGGAACAGTCTAGACGTCATTGTTCAAAATTGAAGTCAATTTAACAACAGAAGTCAAGAATTGGCAGTTCTATGCTAGAGTGACAGGACAGGAATCACGAGGCACACGAAGATAAAGGCAATCAAGATCATGCATGGTTTTCTAACATCCCACCCCACACTTAGACTGTTATGTGTCCTCACAGGACCAAACTAAAGGAGAGAGATACGAGGAACCTGAAAGGTGATAGGCGGTGTAGTGGTCGAGCATGAAGAGGCCGGGGCGGAGTAGCTACTCAAAATCCTACAAAACACAAACAACAAAAAGAACAAAAGGATACCGGGACAAGTGCCCCGGATCCACACAGAATAAAAGTGGATCGAGATCCGAAAAGAAGAAAGAAAAGAAAAGGATAGAAACAACCTGATCACTGTTCCGAGGGTGGGGGTGGAGGCGGTGTCGGGAGAGGTGAAATGCCAAGCCGCTGCTCCAGCTGCTGTCGCCATGCGATATCATCCGTGTGTCTGGCAGACTGGTCGGCCATGAATTGTTGGAGAATGGACCAACGCTCATTTTGAGTCTCTTCATGTGCTACTTGGTCCTTCTGCCATTGAAGCGAACCAGCCGAGTAGTCTAGCTGCCACTTCTCAATACGCGCCAGCCTCTCATTCATCTCCGCGGTGAGTTGCGCTCGCGACGGAGGGCATTCAACAAGCTGGGGAATGCGGTGAGGGAGTGATTTGCAATGCTCAAAATCCAAAGCAAGGTCGATGCCCCGTGCTATGGCGAGGTCGGCACCTATGGGCTCAATCGGGACACGAGGAATATCGGGGCCCCATTTGTCACCGAGCTGGAGATTGTCGATCAGAATTGAAATGAAAGGCCCCCTGGAAGCTCAGAAGGAAGCTTCTTGGTGGTAGTGCGCTTGTGAAAGAATCGTGCAAGCCACCATCCGGGATGTAGGTTGGCATCCTCCTCTAAAGCACGGAATAAAACAAGCTCCTCCAAAGAAACATGGTGACGGCTCGTCTTGCTGCAATAACACAGAGATTGCACCCAAACATAATGCAAAAATTTAAGAATAGGGTGAAAGATATCTCCGACTGTGGGGTTGACGATATGGGTGATCTCAGATTGGCAGGAGGCCCATTTCCACACTTCTGGGTAAGGAGCACTCGTGATGGAGTATGTGTCCTTGAAGCCAGTGGATGTTGTATTGAGGTCGACGTGCGGATCCAGCAGGTGGCCGAACTCAAGAATGGACTTCTCGTGGAGAACACCACCGAGGTGGAAGGATACGAATTTCTGCTCACGCATGGGCTTCGGGGTGAGGCGCCGGAACGAACTCCAGAACTCATGAAGAGCGACAGGCGGGTAGGGGGGACCATGAGCGGTCAGCACTCGTAAACCGGCTTTATGAAGGGCGGTGTCAATGGTGGAGTGCCGAGCCGGATTATGCGCCTTGAGACTGTCTAGAGAAAGAACTGCCACCTTGGCCGGAGGAATGTCTTTGATCTTCTGAAAGATCTCTAGTTGGTACGGCTCCAGAGCTGCAATGAAAGGATGTAGGGCCCCATTGGCAGGTGCAGGAATAGATGAGATAGGAGTCACAGGGGTTGGTGCATCCTCGAGGATGATGGCCACAGCCGTCGATGTCTGTGCAGCCGGTGCGGGTGTTCGGGAGGGTGGTGTCCTGCTCTGGCGAGCTGAGGATCGCTGCGCTCTATCTGCACTGGTAGTCTTAAAACGTTTGGGAGCCCTGTAAAACACAACTCAGGAAAGACCAGCATCAGAAAACAAGAATCCTACCCCACACTTAGGTTGACAAGCGGGGGCAAGCAAATAAAATCGAGAGAGTAGCGAATCGAGATATAGCAGTAAAGAACGGTGAATCAATTAAGCAAGCATGCGGAATGGAATGATTCATTAACACGATCGCACAGACAACAAGTCTCAAGCCCTAAAAGGGTCACAAAGAAATACCAGAACCTAGCCAATTGACACCGACAAAGCAATCATGAAAATCGAGGGAGAACCAAAAACTCAACCAAAGTCAACCATGCCGAAAACCGAAAGTCAAAAAGCCAAAAGGTTCACAATCAAGGGCTGAACAACTAACCGTGAAGACATGACTCGAGAAAACGATTGGAAATCCGGGAAAATGACGAAAAGAGCTTGAAAACTAGGTCGGGAGGAACCGGAGCTGTGGAGCTCCGATTCTAGGGTATGAACCGCGGGCTAGGCAAGGGAGAAGGGCGGCCAATCAGGCGGCGGCGGGCAAAGAGGTGGTGGCGGCCGGTCGGCGGTCAAGGGGGGAAGCGGCGGCTGGGCGGCGCTCAGCGAACAGAGGGGGAGAGAGTTTGGTTTTATTTGAAATTTTCAGATGGGGGGGCGAAAATCAGAAGTCGAAACCGGTATAAATAGTCGGCGGAAAACACCAAATTTTCGGGGAAAATAGTTGGAAATTTTTGGCGAAAATTTCTAGTTAAATCAAAATTCTGGTTCAGCGAAAAGAAGAGGGTTTTCGGCGAGAAGGCTAGGTGGCGAGAAACAGGAGGAACAGGTTGAATTAAAACAAGAATTTTCGGCAAAAATTTGGTCATATTTTCGGCGAAAATTCACTTGAAAATGGTCGGTTGTGTGTTTTTTTTTTGAAGAAAACGAAGGGTTTTAAACCAAAACGACTCAAAATGAAAATAACTGACTCCAGCCGTGGGTTGCCTCCCACGAAGCGCTCTTGTTTAAAGTCCGTGAGCCAGACGATACCTGGATTCAGATCACGGATCTGTTGTGAAGTAGTGCACGTCGATAGAAGAGACCGCTAATCCTTCCAGGTACTTCTTAAGCCTATGCCCGTTGACCATAAACGGCTCTTGATCGTGCAATTTAATGTACACGCTGCCTAAGGGTGTCTGTCGGACCACGGTATAAGGGCCGGACCATCGGGATTTCAACTTACCTGGAAAAAGCTTCAATCGAGAGTTATACAAGAGGACTTCTTCTCCAGGGTAAAACTGCTTGACCGTCTTTAGTTGAGAGTCATGAATTCTCATCGTGCGCTCTTTGTATAGCTTTGTGCTCTCATAAGCGTGGAGACGGTGCTCCTCAAGCTCAACGATCTGGTCATGGCGGTTATTACCTGCTACTGCATAGCTCATATTCAACTCTTTGTTAGCCTAGAATGTCTTGTGCTCAAGCTCAACTGGTAAATGGCATGCCTTGCGATAGACCAGCTGATATGGTGAGGTACCGATGGGAGTCTTATAGGCCGTTCGATAAGCCCATAAGGCATCATTGAGCTTAGATGACCAGTCCTTGCGAGACCGGCCAACTGTCCTATCAAGAATCCGCTTGAGCTCACGGTTTGTCACTTCTGCTTGACCATTCGCTTGAGGATGATAAGCTGGGGACATTCGGTGGGTGACGCCAAAGCGTTTGCACACCCGGTCGAGATGTCCATGGAAATGGGTACCCCTATCGCTTATGATGAAGCGCGGTGAACCGAAACGCGTGAAAAGACGGGTAAGGAACCGACCCACCACTATAGAATCATTAGTGGGTAAAGCTTCAGCCTCAGCCCACTTAGAAACATAATCAATGGCTACAAGAATGTACTTGTTTCCGTTGGAGGGTGTGAACGGACCCATAAAATTGATTCCCCAAACATCAAAAATTTCGACAGTTAAAGAAACAATTTGGGGCATCTCATTACGGTTAGAGATGTTACCTGATCGCTGGCATGCATCACTACGTCGAGCAAGAACGTTGCAGTCACTAAAGATTGAAGGCCAATAAAAACCTGTTCCGAGTACTGGTGAAGCGCCCGGTCGTTATTCGGGTTCACACAAATAACTACTAAGCTAAGAAAAAGCTAGGGTAGATCGTATTCCGAGGGTCTTCTAAGATTGACTACTTCAAAACTAGCAAAATACTCGAATGCAAGCAAGTTGTGCGTGGTGTGAGTTCCACGACTTCTAATTCTAAGAAATGCAGAGAAATTAAAAATTAAACTAAAGCAGATTTGGAATTAGGGTTTGAAAACAAGTATGACAGACGAACTTAAACTTTGAATCCCCCTTCGTTCCCCAGAGCATTGGCAATCAACAGATCAGCGGATTTCGATTCTCATTCAATCAATTACTAAGACACCACCATAACTCCTTACCCTTAGGTCTAAAAAGGCGAACGTTCGCTCTATCCGTTCTAACTACCAAGATTAACTAGCCGCCCGGGTACGGTCGCCTCTCGCAACGACTTAATTAACTGGTGCAATTACTAATGATTAATGAGTTACTCTTGCAGTGAATTAACCCTAACCGGTTCCTACGAAAGGCACGCTCCAATTATAAGGTTAATTGTTCAATTTGATGTTCTAAAGTAAGGCAAGCGTTCGCTTCTATCCTCAGCTTAAACAGAATCTAATCTAGGTGATAAATCCAGACAAGAAACATGAACAATGAAGAACAAATCAAACATGAAAAAGAACTGATTGAATTTCGAATCTAATCATCGCCGATCCGTGACCGCTTTAAAGCCCTGGGTCACTTAGGGTTCATCTAGTCTAAGCTATAACGAGTTTAGCTACTCATGATTATTACAAAAGAAACAAAGACAAAGAGAGAGTTCATCATTCAGAGGAAGAACAGAAAAGAATCTGAAAAACCTAATTTAGACGACTCTGACAAACTTCGATCTTCGGTAGATAACACTCCTAGCTCCGGTTCTCCGAGATGAAAGGGATGGCGTCACGATCTCTATCCGGCTCTTCGAACTCTAACTCTTCGCTCCAGAACTTCAGAGAAAATCGTAGGATTCTGATTCGAAAAGTATTTTCTGATGTCAATTATGAGGTATATCCTTTTTGGGCCGCCGGGTTAAGTATTTATACTTAACCCTAATCAGCCGGATTTCTTCTGATATTTTTGCCGAAAATAGTGACTTATTTTTGCCGAAAACATGCTTGTGAATGGAAGTCCCACCGGCTGATCTCTCTGCCTTTTCTTCTTGGTCCAAAAACTCAACACTTTCACCGAAAATCTCCTTCACTTGGCGTCAGTCGATTTGTACTATTATTTTCGCCGAAAACATGTGCTTATTTTCGCCAAAAATGTAAGTGTGAATGGGCAGACTTTTGGTTTGACTTGATCGGCTCCTTGGATCGAGTCCGGTTTGATTCCTCGAGGTTCCAACCCTTAGACACGTCCATGGCTACTTTATTTGACGACAAAAACCTGTGCTAACACAAAAACACTAGAAAACCATCAAATAGACCCGAAACGGGCCAAGGTAACACAAATGGCACGAGATAGGGCAATCGATTGAATATTCGTTATTCTACCCTAAAAACCATGTCTTAAGCAAAGAAATGTCGCTTAAATGAGGCTGATAATCACGTCAAATCGAGTGTCATCAAATACCCCACACTTAAGCTTTTGGTTGTCCTCAAGCAAACTAAATAGAAATGCTCATGTTCATAAATGATAAGATCGATTAAATTGGAGCTCAATCAAACACAATGAATTATTAGACAGATCGATCCTAGAACAAGAAACCTAACATGCATACAGATCAGCCAAACTACCTGGTCTCACTAATAAACTACACACGACAAGTAATTAGCAACCAATCATGCACGAATTTGACCTGACTGACCAGACTCCTCACACAGGATATAAATAGTACAATGGGAACTCTCACTCTCTGTGTTTAAGGACGTGTTTCTGCTCTTGATCATTTTCTGTTATCGAATTCTGTCATAAGTTTGCATTTTGACCACATCTCCACCACTGTGACAACACGAGTATCTAGTCAAGAAGGACTTCCCTGCTAGGACCGTAATGAATTCTACACTACTCGGGTTTATAATGAGATGGATGATGGGAATGTATGATGATGGCTTGGTGCGGTGTAGCTTTCGACTAACTTCCCTCGAATCTAATCTATGGCTTCCTACCGTCTAACCAAACACGGGTGGAATGATGAACGCTCGTCCTATGATACCCTCAAGCAACCTAGCACTTATTCGTTTTCTTTACACGATTTTTTTTCTTTTCTTTCTTTTGAACTTTTCTTTTGACTTCGTTCTTCCATTTGTAGGGAGAAGAACGTTTTATTGAACTAAAACTTTGAACTTTTTCTGATTTTTCTTTTCTTCACTATTTATTGAAATTTTCTTCTTTTCTTACTTTACTTTTTTTTTCTTTTGTGCCGATTTTCTTTTAGTTGCTAGAGGGATTTACACGTCTGGACATATTAGCTAAGACCACCTGTTTAATGGCTATAGCCAGGTTACCACAAACCGACTTCCGGTAGGTCAATCTAGAACTACAACCACAGGGGATCAACGGGGAATGAAAGAAATGGGAAATGGCTGTAATGTATTATCGAACCGAAAGAACAGGCCAAGCTCAAGGGTCTAACCCTAGTGGATTTTATCATTTGGTAGGCTATCTGGCTTAGTAGCTGAATCTAGGTGCCCCTATCCTTCTAGAACTCGTGTCATCGTGTGGTCTCGAGTAGGTCTCATGCAAATTCTAACTCATTCAAGTAACAGTAAACCACTCAGAAAGAATTAAAATTGCAAGTTACGTGTAATGGATCAAAAGTTCACAGTTGGTTTGCTAGTCGGATTTGGTCATTTTCATGCAATCAAGGCTACAAAGTACAAGTGTGATTTTTAAAATTCTGTTCTGACCAAGCAATTTAGCATCAAAGCATACAAGTTGGTTCTCAAGTTCTAGGTTAAGCAGTCTAAGCATCATTATGAAGGTTTGAACAACAACTTAACATCAAAAATCAAGAACTGAGCCATTCTAATGCTAGAGAGACTGGAATGGAATCACGAGGCACACATAAAACACAATCAAGGGCAATCAAGTTCATGCAAGGTTCTCTAGCATCCTACCCCGCACTTAAATCGGATTGTGTCCTCACAGGACTAATTCTAGAGTTCAGAGTGAAGTAGAAGAACCTGGACCGAGATGATTGGCGTAGGGGATGAGCACGGGTCCTCGGAGTGGAGGGAATCTACCCAAGCGAAGCAAAGGGAATCTACCGATTGCCTTCAAAACAAAAAACAAATAAAACATAAAAAGGAAACCGGGACAAGTGTCCCGGATCCACACAGAAAAAAGTTAGACCGAAATCCGAAAAGAATAAATAAAAAGAAGACACCAGAAAAGGAATACAACCCGATCACTGCTGGTCCGGTGAACCGGGAGGTGGAAAGTGGAGAAATTCGCCGAGCTGGCGTTGCCACGCCATATGTACCTCATACCGCCTGTCGACGCGGCGCATATGTTGCTGCATAATAGTCCATCGCGCCTCTTGAGTGGCGTTGTCAGTGATGTGCCACTCCTGCAGTCGCTCGTACAACTCTCCAACATCCGCGGGGTGGTGTCGGGGCTGCTGGGGAGGCGCCTGATATGGATCAGGAATGTGCGGCGGCGACTGGTGAGCATACCCTGCCTGGTGGTGCGGCGAGGGTATATAGTCTTGGAATTCTGGCGGCGGCTGGGGCTGCTGCTCCTCAGCATCATCTTCTTCCTCCGACTCGATCACAGGCTGGAGTGGAGGATCTGCTGCTACATGGGGACTGAGGTCGAGTTCTAAGTCGTACTCAACCGCTAAGTCTCCTCCAACGGTCCTAACTTGGTGTCGTGGAATGTGCGGGCCATATTCATGGCTGATGCCAAAAGAGAGGATGAGCTGTCCTATGAAGTTACCCCCCAGGAGTCTACGAGGTGGCGTCCTCCTCCTGGTCTTCTGGCGGAAGATGCGTGCCAGTACCCAGCCGGGGTGGAGAGGGTAGCTCTCTCGGATGGCTCGAAGAAGCATGAGCTCCTCCTTGAGGATATGGTGGCGATCCTTATCTGGTACATATAAAAGGGATCTACGCCAAAACATATGAATAAATTTAAAGAGAGGGTGAGAGAGGGACTTAACTGAGTTGTGCTCCCCAAGGCGATCGCCAGGCATGCCTGTCATGTGGCTCCAGAGCGCATGGTACTCCTCCTCGTTATCATCTTCACCCCAGCCTAGGTGATGATCGTGATAGTGCTCGTAGGGGATGCCCAGATGAGCAGCAAACTCATCGTAGGTGAGCTGCCTGTACACCCCACCAAGATAGAAGGTGACAACCTTCTGGCGCTGCTTCCTCTTGTGCTTATCCAGATCAAAGGTCGCCCAGAACTCCTGGAGGGCAACGTCTGGGAACTCTGCATCGATGGTAGTCAGCTCTAGGAGACCGGCCGGTGCTAGGGCGTCATGCACGTTCCGGTGGTAGTCCTCATCATGATCATGGAGCGACTTCATGGAAAGAGTGCGCACGTCAGCTCCACGAATGTGTTGGATCTTCTGGAAGCACTCAAAGTAGTAGTCTGGGAGACGGGCGATAGTGCGATGGTATCCAGACCGGCGAGGGAGTGCGGGTGGCGGACCCAGAACGGTAGGTGTGACGGGAGCGGCAGCTCCTGAGCTCGAGGCGCCATCAAGTCGCGCTTTAGTCCTGCGCTCATAAGTGGTGTTCCTAAAACCAGAATGAAACCAGATTAGTCAACTAAAACCCTACCCCACACTTAGTAGAAAAACTCAATTTCACAGAGAAATGAGGGAAACTAAGTGGGGTAAGCAAAGCGGGGTAACCGGTAATCATAGATAGTAAAATACATACTTGGGAACAGCCAGAATCGGATAAGCACAATCAGAGTTCAAAAAGTCAAACCGACATTTAGAAGTCAACATTATAGCATAATGAACCCTAATCATGGCAAGACTACCACAAGGTGGAAATTGACTGCATAATATGATCTCAAAGGGCAAGCACGATAATCTGAACGAGAATGAACACATACGACAGCCAAATGATCAAAAACAGTTCAAAGTCAAACCGACATTTCTCACAAGTCAACATAACAAGGAATCAATCCTATGCATAGCAACACATGATCAAATGATATGGAAATTAAGCACGGAACTCCCTAAGAATGCTAGAACAGTTCTATAAGTTCAGCTAACCTAGTTCACATGAAAACAGTCGGCACGCAAATCGAGGCAAACCGAAAAGTCAACCGAAAGTCAACCCCGACGAAATTCAGCAATCCATATGTCAAAAGATTCGTATTGAACAGCTCTACAACTTACCTTGAAGCCATGGATGCTAAAAATGAACGGTTTGGGAGGAATCGGTGAAAAACTTTGAAAATGAGGGTTTCGGTGAACTGGAGCTGCAAAGCTCCGATTTGAATGTTCTAGGGCTCAAATCGATTGAAAATGGGAGGGGAGTTGAGTGGCGGCGGTCGGCGACGGCGGCGGCGGCGGAAAATGGCGGCGACGGCGAAAATATTGGGGTGGCGGTCGGCGGTTTTGAAAACAAAAGGGAATTTTCGGGTGTGTGTTCGAAAATGAAAGAAGAAAAAATGGGGAGAGAGAGGATAAGTCCGGTTTTTTAAGTGGGAATTTTTCTAATTTTCAAAGAAATTTTTGGCGAAACTAATAGGAAGTTTTCGCCGAAAATGGAAGTTAAAATGGCTGCCGGTTGTCAAATAAATTTTCGCCGAAAACGTTCAACTCTTCGAACCGAAAATGTTAAACAGGGGACCGGGTTCAAAAATTCAAAATCGGTTTCGCCGAAAATAAGGGTGGTTTCGCCGAAAATTTTGAACTGTTCGGGTTAAAATATTTTCGCAAATCCGGCCAACTTCAGAAAATCACAGTTAAATCCACAAAAATCGGAACGACCTCAATCAACTTGCGACTGACTCTATGACACACAGAATCTACAAGAAAAATAATCAATCAAACAGACTGATACTTTTGGCTCCCCCGAACTGACTCTAAAATGCCAAGTTCGACAATAATTAAAAACAGACTCCAGCCGTGGGTTGCCTCCCACGAAGCGCTCTTTTATTAACGTCCTTGAGCTGGACGATACCTGGATGGTATTAGGAGACATCCCAACTTAGATTCTCCTTAACGCTCGCGTCGGAGTTCATGAAGTACAGCTTCGGGACTTCTCCGGTAAGCGTGAATCTCTTTCCGTTTGCATGCAAAAGCTTGGTACGTCCATCGGGAAGATGATTGATGATCTTGAACGGTCCGAACAGCTCTCTGGAGAGATCATCCTTCTTGAGTGTTACGATGGAAGGAATGAGGACTGTCGGCTTCTTCTTTTCTTTTATCTCCGGCTTGGTATCACCAGGATCGGTGATCGTCAGTATTTCCTTAGGAGATGCTTTCGGCTTCTCCTTCCATACTTGTTCCGGCGCCGGTTTCTCAGAACAAATTGGTGGTGTAGCTGGCTCGGTGGAAGACGGCGGAATTTTGGTCTCCAGACCATTTGAGTCTTCGTCTTCTTCTTCTTTCCTTGAGGCCTGCTCGGTTTAGTGCTTGGTGGCTTAGAAGAGGCTTGCAGTTCCTTCTTCTTCTTGGGCAGCTTCTGAACCGAAGTTTCTGGCTTCTTCTTAATAACCTATTTAATATCTGCAGCAATAACTGATCTAGAGACACTGGAAGAAGCATTAGTAACAGAGTTGACCGGAGTGAACTCCACAGTTTCAACAGCTAGGCAGTGAGATTCTTCATTCTTACAGTCATATTTCATGCCATCTTTAAGACAGAAAGCTTTCGTTTCTTTACCAACCTTAGAGTTAAAGAACCGTTGGGAACGTTAATATTAATTCCAGTAGTAGCCATGAAAGGTCGACCTATGAGAATGGTAGAATCATCTGTACTAGTATCCATAATCACATAGTCAGCTAAGAACGTGAACGGACCACATTTAGTGACAACGTCTTTAATCTCTCCCTTAGGGGTTTTAAGTGATCTATCAGCAAAGACAAGTTGCATACTAGGCGGTTCAAGTTCTCCTAGGTTTAATTTCTCAAACAGGCTCATAGGCATCACATTAACAAACGCTCCTAGATCAACTAAGCAACGTTAAATCTCAACATCATTAATGACCAAAGGCAAAGTAAAAGAACTAGGATCAGATAGCTTAGCTGGATATGGAGAGGCAGTTTTCTTAATTCGAATGTTAGGATATCCTTCCTTGTTCCCCTTCATGCCAGTCTCGATCCTTGCATTTGGCAGCAATGCTCTAGGAAAAAGAGGCTTCACGACGTACGGTGCAAGAGGAGGATCATCCTCCTTAGGCGCCGGTTCCTGTTCTTCTTCTTCCTCCGGGGTTTCACCAATCATGCGTAAGACAGAACAAGCATCAACAATTAAGTTTGGGAGTTTTCGAGTGGTTACCATCTTGGCTTGCTCCTTTCTCGGATTCGGCTCTGTCTGGCTTGGAATTTGGCCAAATGGTCGACCAGATGCTAGCATGCTCGAGATGTTGTTCACGGTTTGCTCAATCCTTTGTCCAGATGCTATCTGTTCTTGATTGAGAAGAGCTTGAGCCTTAAACTGACTGTCATGATCATCGAGACTTGTGATGATCTGGCTGAGCTTCTTATCCAGGTCACTGACATTGTTCTCTCTTTGATGCTGCTGCCCTGGATAGGTATTGTTAAGATATTGATTCTGGCGATTGCCAGGAGCAGTTCCATAATTACCCGGATTGCGATGCGGCGGATGGTTAGGCTTCTGATCCTGAGCTGGACCAGCCGGGCGGTTATTCTGATTCTGGTTATGGTTGGTGCCAGCATTGTAGGGAGGTCTGTCTTGATAGTTCCCTTGCTGTCTGAAGTTACGGTAACCAGCATAACCATTTTGATTGTTAACGAAGCCTTGTTGAATGAAATTTACCTCTTCGGCAGACCAGACTTCTGCCTTACCAAAATTCTGACAACGGCCTCCGTTATTTGCGCAAGCTCCACACCACTTGCAATCGGCAACGTAGACAGAGGTTGTCGGTGGCTTTATCGGTGTGGTAGACTTCTTCAAATGCTTCTCTACCTCTGCTTTGATTGTAGCTTCGAGATCTAGCTTGCTCCTTGATCCTTCAGATTGTCTTTCCTAGTTCCTTGACTTGGAAGCACAGTTTGCGAAGTGAAGAAGAGCAGCTTCAGGAGTGAGTGTAGTGCAATCCCCTTCAGCTAGAGAATTGACCCACTTGGCGGATTCTTCTCAAAGTCCTCGAGAAAAGATTTCAGCTAACTGCCTCTGCTTGAATCCATGACGAGGGCAGGGGTAGAGAAATTCTTGGAATCGATTCCAAGTATCATACAAGCTTTCTCCTTCTTTCTGGGAGAATCTGGCGATGCTGTCCTTGATGGCGGTTGTTCTGGCCGGAGGGAAGTATTCTTCAACGAAGTCCTGAGCCAGAGTATCCCAGTTAGTGTAATAGCCAGGTGGTTTACCAGTAAGCCACCTCTTAGCAGGGCCTTTCAGAGAAAACGGGAAAGCTCTCAGACAAAGAGTGTTTTTGTCGAGGTTTCCGCTCTTGAAAGTGCTGCAGAGATCAAGGAAGTCTGCAAGATGAGTGCACGGGTTGTCTAGGGGCCTGCCTTCAAACTGTAAATCCCTAGAGATCATAGTCAAGAATGGAATCTTGATCTCATAGTCAGGATCTCCTTCAATGCGCGGAACGGCAATGGCAGATCGAACGCTAGTCGCGCTCGGCTTGTTATAGTCTGCTAGACTCTTCTGTGCAGGTGGTGGCGGCGGCGGTTGATTGCCATTTGGTGGTGGTGGTGGTAATCTATCATCCATGGTAGGAGATGGAGGAGGTGAAAGTGACTCGGTGTATGAAGCGGATGAAGATGACGGTACAGGTGAAGATGGAGATGAGGAACTCTCCTTTGGTTCCTCGATCTTGATCGGAGTGATGAATGGATTGGATCTGCCTTTCCTCAGAATCTGTGATCGTAGAGGTGTAGCAGAACTGCCTGGTCTCTCTGCACTCTTAGCCTGTTCGATTTGAGAGCGAGTCCAAGGACAGTGAGGCATACACCTGTAAACCTACAAATAACAAAGACAAACAAAACCAGTGTAAAATCGAAGTGGATGGAAAGGTGAAAGATGGAAAATAGAAGAATAAATTGCCAGTTCTTCTTTCGAACAATCAAAAGAGTTCCCCGGCAACGGCGCCAATTTGGTGAAGCGCCCGGTCGTTGTTCGGGTTCACACAAATAACTACTAAGCTAAGAAAAAGCTAGGGTAGATCGTATTCTGAAGGTCTTCTAAGATTGACTACTTCAAAACTGGCAAAATACTCGAATGCAAGCAAGTTGTGCGTGGTGTGAGTTCCACGACTTCTAATTCTAAGAAATGCAGAGAAATTAAAAATTAAACTAAGCAGATTGGGAATTAGGGTTTGAAAACAAGTATGACAGACGAACTTAGACTTTGAATCCCCCTTCGTTCCCCAGAGCATTGGCAATCAACAGATCAGCGGATTTCGATTCTCGTTCAATCAATTACTAAGACACCACCATAACTCCTTACCCTTAGGTCTAAAACCAGCGAACGTTCGCTCTATCCGTTCTAACTACCAAGATTAACTAGCTGTCCGGGTACAGTCGCCTCTCGCAACGACTTAATTAACTGGTGCAATTACTAATGATTAATGAGTTACTCTTGCAGTGAATTAACCCTAACCGGTTCCTACGAAAGGCACGCTCCAATTATAAGGTTAATTGTTCAATTTGATGTTCTAAAGTAAGGTGAGCGTTCGCTTCTATCCTTAGCTTAACCAGAATCTAATCTAGGTGATCAATCCAGACAAGAAACATGAACAATGAAGAACAAATCAAACATGAAAAAGAACTGATTGAATTTCGAATCTAATCATCACCGATCCGTGACCGCTTTAAAGCCCTGGGTCACTTAGGGTTCATCTAGTCTAAGCTCTAATGAGTTTAGCTACTCATGATTATTACAAAAGAAACAAAGACAAAGAGAGAGTTCATCATTCAGAGGAAGAACAGAAAAGAATCTGAAAAACCTAATTTAGACGACTCTGACAGACTTCGATCTTCGGTAGATAACACTCCTAGCTCTGGTTCTCCGAGATGAAAGGGATGGCGTCACGATCTCTTTCCGGCTCTTCGAACTCTAACTCTTTGCTCCAGAACTTCAGAGAAAATTGTAGGATTCTGATTCGAAAAGTATTTTCTGATGTAAATTATGAGGTATATCCTTTTTGGGCCGCCGGGTTAAGTATTTATACTTAACCCTAATTAGCCGGATTTCTTCTGATATTTTCGCCGAAAATAGTGACTTATTTTCGCTGAAAACATGCTTGTGAATGGAAGTCCCACCGGCTGATCTCTCTACCTTTTCTTCTCGGTCTGAAAACTCAACACTTTTGCTGAAAATCTCCTTCACTTGGCGTCAGTCGATTTGTACTATTATTTTCGCCGAAAACATATGCTTATTTTCGCCGAAAATGTAAGTGTGAATGGGAAGACTTTTGGTTTGACTTGATCGGCTCCTTGGATCGATTCCGGTTTGATTCCTCAAGGTTCCAACGCCTTAGACACGTCCATGGCTACTTTATTTGACGGCAAAAACCTGTGCTAACACAAAAACACTAGAAAACCATCAAATAGACCCGAAACGGGCCAAGGTAACACGAATGGCACGAGATAGGGCAATCGATTGAATATTCGTTATTCTACCCTAAAAACCATGTCTTAAGCAAAGAAATGTCGCTTAAATGAGGCTGATAATCACGTCAAATCGAGTGTCATCAAATACCTTTCTTGCCGTGCGGTTTCCTCCAAAGTGTCCTCCGAACTGTCCTTCATGGCACTTACGCATGATGTCAGCTGCTTCAGTGTAAGAGACACATCTCTGGATCATCCCGTCAAGACTGATGCGGTATAAGAAAGGCTCATCCCAGAAGTACGACTTGGCTCCTTTAAAGAGTTTCTTGCGTGCGTTGAAATCCAGCTCAGGAGGTACAATGCCGTGTGAGAGATAGTTAGCCAGAGTTGCATACCAAGGCTCCTCTGAATCGGCGGCATTACTCAGATCTTGAGCGTGAGGGATTGCCCAGGGCTCGATAGCTATGCTGTTAACCTGTTCATATGTTTCAACACGCAACAGCTCGTCGGGGAAAGAATCATTGATAGGGGTAGTAGACTTACCTGTTTGTGATTCCTCCAGTCGGGAAAGATGATTCGCTGCTAGATTCTCTGCTCCCTTCTTATCTTTAATTTCAATGTCAAACTCTTGGAGGAGAAGGATCCATCGGATGAGACGTGGCTTCGAGTCCTGCTTGGCTGATGACACTCGATTTGACGTGATTATCAGCCTCATTTAAGCGACATTTCTTTGCTTAAGACATGGTTTTTTGGGTAGAATAACGAATATTCAATCGATTGCCCTATCTCGTGCCATTCGTGTTACCTTGGCCCGTTTCGGGTCTATTTGATGGTTTTCTAGTGTTTTTGTGTTAGCACAGGTTTTTGCCGTCAAATAAAGTAACCATGGACGTGTCTAAGGCGTTGGAACCTCGAGGAATCAAACCGGAATCGATCCAAGGAGCCGATCAAGTCAAACCAAAAGTTTGCCCATTCACACTTACATTTTCGGTGAAAATAAGCATATGTTTTCGGCGAAAATAATAGTACAAATTGACTGACGCCAAGTGAAGGAGATTTTCGGCGAAAGTGTTGAGTTTTCGGACCGAGAAGAAAAGGCAGAGAGATCAGCCGGCGGGACTTCCATTCACAAGCATGTTTTCGGCGAAAATAAGTCACTATTTTTGGCAAAAATATCAGAAGAAATCCGGCTGATTAGGGTTAAGTATAAATACTTAACCCGGCGGCCCAAAAAGGATATACCTCATAATTTACATCAGAAAATACTTTTCAAATCAGAATCCTACGATTTTCTATGAAGTTCTGGAGCGAAGAGTTAGAGTTCGAAGAGCCGGAAAGAGATCGTGACGCCATCCCTTTCATCTCGGAGAACCGGAGTGTTATCTACCGAAGATCGAAGTCTGTCAGAGTCGTCTAAATTAGGTTTTTCAAATTCTTTTCTGTTCTTCCTCTGAATGATGAACTCTCTCTTTGTCTTTGTTTCTTTTGTAATAATCATGAGTAGCTAAACTCGTTAGAGCTTAGACTAGATGAACCCTAAGTGACCCAGGGCTTTAAAGCGGTCACGGATCGGCGGTGATTAGATTCGAAATTCAATCAGTTCTTTTTCATGTTTGATTTGTTCTTCATTGTTCATGTTTCTTGTCTGGATTGATCACCTAGATTAGGTTCTGGTTAAGCTAAGGATAGAAGCGAACGCTCGCCTTACTTTAGAACATCAAATTGAACAATTAACCTTATAATTGGAGCGTGCCTTTCGTAGGAACCGGTTAGGGTTAATACACTGCAAGAGTAACTCATTAATCATTAGTAATTACACCAGTTAATTAAGTCGTTCCGAGAGGCGACCGTACCCGGGCGGCTAGTAAATCTTGGTAGTTAGAACGGATAGAGCGAACGTTCGCCGGTCTTAAACCTAAGGGTAAGGAGTTATGGTGGTGTCTTAGAAATTGATTGAACGAGAATCGAAATCCGCTGATCTGTTGATTGCCAATGCTCTGGGGAACGAAGGGGGATTCAAAGTCTAAGTTCGTCTGTCATACTTGTTTTGAAACCCTAATTCCCAATCTGCTTTAGTTTAATTTTTAATTTCTCTGCATTTCTTAGAATTAGAAGTCGTGGAACTCACACCACGCACAACTTGCTTGCATTCGAGTATTTTGCCAGTTTTGAAGTAGTCAATCTTAGAAGACCCTCGGAATACGATCTACCCTAGCTTTTTCTTAGCTTAGTAGTTATTTGTGTGAACCCGAACAATGACCAGGCGCTTCACCATTGGCTAATAAATGGCACAGGGCAGCATGATCTGTGTAGATGATGGTATGTGAGAGAACCAGATACTGTCTAAACTTATCAAAGGAGAAGACGATAGCCAGAAGCTCTTTCTCCGTAGTAGTGTAGTTTCTCTGAGCATCATTGAGTGTCTTGCTCGCAAAGTAGATAGGATGAAATCTCTTCTCCTTCCTCTGACCAAGAACCGCACCAACGGCGAAGTCACTAGCGTCGCACATAATCTTGAATGGAAGATTCCAATCCGGTGCTGTAAGAATTGCTGCGGTGGTGAGTTGAGTCTTCAAGGTTACAAAGGCTTCCAGACAGGCTATATCAAAGACGAAAGGAACATCTTTCTCAAGAAGCTTCGTCATTGGAAGAGTGATCTTGGAGAAATCTCTGATGAATCTTCGGTAAAATCCAGCATGACCCAGGAAACTTCAAACCGTCTTAACTTAGGTCGGCGGTGGTAAGCTGGCAATGGTCTCAAGCTTGGCACGATCGACTTCTATACCTGTCTTAGATATCCTGTGGCCCAGAACAATGCCTTCAGTAACCATGAAGTGACATTTCTCCCAACTAAGAGCTAGGTTGTTCTCCTCACAACGAGCTAGCACCTTATCCAGATTAGCCAGACATTTTGAAAATGAATCTCCATAGACGAAGAAGTCATCCATGAACACCTCCACCACATTCTCTACTAGATCTCCAAATATAGCAAGCATGCATCTCTGAAAGGTAGCGGGAGCATTACATAAACCAAAAGGAATACGACGATAAGCAAACGTACCAAACGGGCATGTGAAGGTCGTCTTCTCTTGATCATCAAGCTCAATGGGGATCTGGAAGTAACCGGACAACCCGTCTAAGAAGCAATAGTATTCATGACCAGCCAATCGTTCAAGCATCTGATCAATGAATGACAGTGGAAAGTGATCTTTCTTGGTGGCATCATTGAGTCGTCGATAATCGATACAGACTCTCCATCCGGTCACTGTACGAGTAGGAATGAGTTCACCCTTCGGATTAGGGATGACTGTGATCCCTCTTTTCTTTGGAACGACTTGAGTCGGACTAACCCAAGGACTGTCGGCAATAGGATAGATGATACCGACATCTAGAAGCTTGAGTACTTCTTTCTTCACAACTTCCTGCATCAAAGGGTTAAGTCGGCGTTGTGGTTGCCTAACTAGTTTGAATTCTTCATCAATAACTATCCGATGTTTGCAGAAGGTTTCAGAAATGCCTCTGATGTCTGCTAACTGCCAGGCAATAGCTCGGACATGCTTCTTGAGTAGCCTAATCAATTGCTCTTTCTGCTCGGGAGATAGATTCGAACTGATGATGACTGGTAACTGGCAGTCCTTCCCTAGAAATGCGTATTCTAGGTGGTCAGGCAGCTCCTTCAAAGTAAGTTCTGGCGGATTCTCTTATGAGATAGTAATCCGACTCGATGCTGGCTCAATATGTGTAGGCGCGGTGATGGGTGTGAATGTCGCCTTCTGCTCGTCTAACTCATCTTGCCATAGGCGCTGCTCTGGATCTTCTAACGCATTATCAATCGCTGAAATCAAACACAATTCTAGCGGGTCACTAGATAAAGCATTAGTAAAGGAGTCGGCCGAGGCCAACTCTAGGGGATCAATAGTATAACATTTATCATCTTGAGCAACAGAATATCTCATGGTATCTTTAATGTGGAATGCAACACTCTCTTGTCCTACACTTAAAGTTAACAGGCCTTGTTTGCAGTTATTATTTACACCAGCAGTTGCTAAGAAAGGTCAACCTAGGATAAGTGTTCCGTCTAACTCACGAGTATCTAAAACAATGAAATCTGCAATTATAGTAAACGGACCACAGCAAACAGCTACATCTTCTATTATACCTCTAGGTAGTTTGACAGACCTATCGGGTAACACGAGATGCAGAGTAATTGGTTTTAATTGCCCTAGATTCAGCTTTTCATATAGATAAACAGGCATAACATTAATAGAAGCACCAGAATCAACCAGACTGCGATCAATTTTAATGCCATTGATAATGCACGGTAATGTAAAAGAACCAGGATTAGAACACTTAGCTGGGGGTGGTGGCGGTTGTCGAATGGGAGATGGTGCACCGAGAATAGATTCGCATTCATTAGTAAGCGTGATAGAGTATGCCTCCCCGTTCTTCACTTTCTTCACGAGATCCTTGAAGAACTTCCCAAGTGGTGGTATGATTTCCACATCTTCAGTCACTAGTATCTTGATCTCTGTAGTCTTAAGGACATTGTACCACTTCTTGTACTGAGTGTCGTGATCCTTAGCCTTGCTCATTGCGGCTTTTGGGAAGGGAATCCGAGGAACATATGGCGCCAAAACATGCTCAGGAGCTGTCCTGGGCGGAGGAGGAGGAGGAGCGGATGCTTCCTCTTCCTCTTTTGTGATATCTTCAATTTCTGGCATATCCATGGCAGCACTGGTATCTAGTATCACGTCAGGTTTCGGAGCCTTTGGATCAGTTGTTTGCCTGCCGCTCCTGGTGGTAATAGCTTGAGCGTGTTCACTCTTTGCACCAGAGTCTGCTTGAAATGCTGCTGGATTAAGGAGAGGATTACTAGTAAAGAGTTTAGTCATATTGCTTATAGCATCCTCTGTCCTCTGGCTCTGAGCTCTCTGTCCTTGATTGAGTGCAGCTTGAGCTTTTAATTGAATGTCGTGGTCGTCAAGTCTGCTCATAATCTGATCAAACTTCTTCTCATAGTCCATGTCTCTATTGTAGTACGGCTTTGCTTGAAGCTGGTGTTGTCCTCCAATGAATCCCGGAGGTCTATAATAAGGATCTACTAACCGGTTGCTCTGGTTCCGTGGCACGTAGTTTCTGTAACCGGCATAGCCTTTCTGATTGTTAGCGAAGCCCTGTTCAATGAAGTTTATCTCTTCTGTAGACCAGACTTCTGTTGTGCCGAAACTGAGGTAGCTTCCACCATTATGAGCACATGACCCACACCATCCATAGTCAACTGAAAAGATGGTGGCTGACGGGGGATCGAGGGGAATACCAGCTGCTTGTAGATGTTTCTGGACCTCTGCCTTGATCTGCTCTATAACACTCATCTGACTCTGACTCTTGTTTCCTTCTATTTGCCTCTCCCAGTTTCTAGACTTTGAAGCACAGTTAGCAAAATGCAGAAGAGCATTCTGAGGAGTAAGAGCGGTGCAATCTCCGCCAGCTAGGGAGTTAACCCAGTTTGCAGATTCTTTGCGCATACCACGAGCAAAGAATTCAGCCAGCTGTCTTTGTTCATACCCATGGTGAGGGCAGTTGAAGAGAAGAGACTGGAATTCATTCCAAGTGTCATACAGGCTTGCATCCTCTCTCTGAGTGAATCTGGAGATGCGGTCTTTATAAGCAGTTGTCCTTGCGGGAGGAAAGTATTCCTCAACAAAATCTTGAGCTAATGCCTCCCAGTTAGTGTAATGACCCGGCGGCTTGCTTCCAAGCCACTGCTTAGCTGCACCTCTGAGAGAGAAAGGAAAAAATCGGAGATATAAAGCGTTCTTGTTCAGGTTCCCAGACTTGAAGGTGTCACAGACAGCCAAAAAGTCATCTAGATGGGTGCAGGGATTATCATCTGGCCTCCCTTCGAATTGTACGTCCTTAGAGATCAGTTCTAGGAGAGGAATCTTAATCTCATAGTCAGGATCATCGTCATTAGAAAGCACAGTGATGGGGGATCGAAAGTTGGATGCACGCGGCTTACTGTAGTCCGCAACACTCTTAAGATTAACCATTGCGGTAAAGGAAGATGGAACGAAAGTGATCCGTTTATGTACCTACTATGATCTGCAAGAGACAAAAACAAACACAACCGGTGTAAAATCGAAGTGTGATGGAAAATGAAAGATGAAAAGGTAGAAGAATAAAAATGCCAACTCTTCTTTCAATGAATTAGAAGAGTCCCCGGCAACGGCACCAATTTGATGGGCTGCAGAATAGCGGTCAATCAAATAACCACCAAGCTGTGAAGCTAGGGTAGATCGTATTCCACGGGTCTCCTCTACTTCCTTACTCAAATGCGTTGGCAATTAAATTCGAGGGTAAACACTTAGTGCGTGGTGTGAGTTCCACGACTTCTATACTAAAAAATGCAAAGATTGATTGAAATGAAATTAAAGTGAATAACGATTGATTGATTGACTAAGAGAGAAGACAGAAAAGCTTAGATTTCGAATCCCCCTTAGATCACCAAGGCATAGGCAATCAACAGATCAACGATTTTCAATTCTAGTTCATTCAGTTCTCAGACACCACCATAACTCCTGACCCTTAGGTTTAAGACTGGCGAACGTTCGCTCTATCCGATCTAGCTATCGCGATTAATTAGTCGCCCGAGTATGGTCGCCTCTCGCAACGACTTAACTTAACTGGTGCAAATTCTAATGATTTGTGAGTTACTCTTACAGTGGATTAACCCTAATCGGTTCCTACGAAAGGCGCACTCCAATTATAAGGTTAATTGTTCAACTTGATGTTCTAAAGTAAGGCGAGCGATCGCTTCTATCCTTAGCTTAACAAGAATCTAATCTAGGTGGCCAAACCAGACAAGAAACACAAAGAACAAAGAACAAGTCAAACATGAAGAAGAAACTGAATGAATTTTGAATCTAATCACCGCCGATCCGTGACCGCTTTAAAACCCTGGGTCACTTAGGGTTCATCTAATCTAAGCTACACGAGTTTAGCTACTAATATTCAACACAAAAGAATCGAAGACAAACAAAGAATACATCTCCGGTAGGAAAGACAGAGAAGAACTGTAAAACCTAATTTCGACGACTTCTGGCAGCTTCAATCTGCTAGATCTTCAACTCCTAGCACCGGCTCTCCAAGATGGATGGATGGCGTCACGATCCGTTCCTGGCTCCTCAAACTCTATCCACTCGTTATCTCTATTTCTCAGTCTTGGGATTTTTCGTCCCCCCCTCTGGTTGTGTGTCAAATCTCATCTCTATGTAGCCGCGCGTTTCAGTATTTATACCTAATCGGCGAATTATGCTTTTCCACTGGGATTTTTGCCAAAAATCCAAGGATATTTTCGGCGAAAATATCTGTTCAAATGTGGCTTCATCCGTCTGTTTCTCCTGGTTGATTTGGCTTCAGGTTTTCGGCGAAAATTTCCAATTGTTTTCGCCGAAAACTTCCTCTTGATTGGGATAGTGGATTTCTTCTTCCATTTTCGGTGAAAACCCTAAGAGATTTTCGCCGAAAATATATGTGTAATCGGGGAAGGAATTCTTTTGGGTTGAATAACTTTTCTGGTTGATTCGGGTGTGATTCCTCGGGGTTCCAGTGCCTTAGACACGTCCTTGGCTACCACATTCGATGACGAACACCTGTGCTAGCACGAAAATACTAGAAAACCATCAAATAGACCCAAAATGGGCCACGGTAACACAAAAGGCATAAGATGGATCAATTGAGTAAATATTCACTATTCTACCCTAAAAGCCGTGTCTTAAGCAATGAAATGTCGCTCAAATGAGGCTGATAATCACGTCAATTCGAGTGTCATCAGACTACTTCCTAAATAATAATAAAATAAAGAAATAAAAAGAGTCCTAATTAGAATACTAAAGAAGACTTAAACTAATCCTAATCTAGACTAAAAATAAGGTAAACCCGGACTCCAATCGTATAAGGGAAAAGAATCCTACCTAAACTAGAACTCGTAAAAAGGAGGCTGGAAAATCCTAAAATACAGTAGAACGGGTTCTGGGAGAAATTGCCAAATAAATACCAAATAAAATAGGAAAAATAATCCCTTTGGCAGATCACTAGTAGACGTCATGGGCTTCAACTTACATGTTGGGCTTCAGCCCAAATTCTATCTCCAGGTAGCCCAAATCCGTCATTCTTCGTCAGACTAGAAATCTGTCCAAAACCTGGAAATCCTAGCTTGATTAGAATTTCTTGTTTTGAAGTACTTGGCATCTTCCCTTGATCTCCCGTATCATGAATGGTAGTCCATCCCTCCCTGGATCAGGCTCAAGTGGTGGCCTGATTACAGCTCCTAGCTTGGGCTTCCTCGGATCAGCATTCGAGGAGTGCTCTTTGGTGCTCCATCCATGCCCTACTAGGACTTGGCCTAGCTCTATCTCCTTCGATACTTCTCCAAATTGAGCTCCGTTTGTTGGAGAGTAATCCTGGGGCCCTAAGGATTCCAGTGCCTTTGGAAAATCCCAAAATTCACGGGTTAATTGTTTTCTGGGGCAAAAGTGCTCCTCTGACGGGCGCTGGCAAGGGCCCTGTGCCTGTGGCAGGCTTAGCTTGGGGCCATCTTCAAATCTGTCCAGGCCTTTTGAGTTCTGCTTTGAGCCTTCTTTCCAGGGTACCTTTGGGATGCCTTTAGGGGCTGGTGTCAGTCCAGAACTCGTGGCATTCAACATGGGGCCTAGGATGGGTGCTAGGCTCGGCCCGGTGTCCGGGTCAGGGCTCGTTGTCAGCATCAGCTCATGGCGGTCATGAACCGGACTTTGGCTGGAGCAGGAGCTGGCCTTGGTGCCTGGCTGAGGATCAGCATCCTCCCAGGTGCATCTTCTAGCTCTGGGGCTTGGGCTCTTCGAGGCTCCGGTGGGGGTGCTGGAGTAGGCCTTGGGCCGGTGTACTCTGGGCCCGGTATCATTGATGGGGCTGGCTCGGCATCAGCCTTGAGGCTTGATGCTAGGGCTCTTAGTATGGGGGATTTTAAGGGAAATCCCCTCTGGCTCTTGTCACCTGTTCCACCATCCCATGTGATCAAGGGATGTTTCTGGCCTGGTGCACATGGTGGCGTATCCACGTCGGTCTTGGTGGCCAGGATCACATCAACAGCCTGCTCAATTCTTTGACCGGATGCATTCTGTTCTTGGTTTAGAAGAGCTTGGGCTTTGAACTGACTGTCGTGATCGTCAAGTCTAGTGATGATCTGACTGAGCTTCTTATCGAGTTCACTGACGTTGTTTTCCCTCTAATGTTGCTGCCCTGTATAGTTATTGTTCAGATATTGATTCTGGCGATTGCCAGGAGCAGTTCCATAGTTATCCGGATTGCGGTGCGGCGGCTGGTAGACACCTGCCGGCGGATGGTTCGGCTTCTGATCCTGAGCTGGACCAGTTGGTCTGCTATTCTGGTTCTGGCTGTGGTTCTGGTAGACACCGGCATTGTAGGGAGGTCTATCTTGATAATTCCCTTGATGTCTGAAATTGCGGTAGCCCACATAACCGTTTTGATTGTTGTTGAAGCCTTGTTGAACGAAATTGACTTCTTTGGCAGACCAGACTTCTGTTTTACCAAAATTCTGGCATCAGCCTCCATTATGCGCACAAGCTCCACACCACTCACAATCGGCAACATAGACAGCGGCTGCCGGCGGCTTGATGGGTGTAGAAGACTTTTCAGATGCTTCTCTACTTCTGGCTTAATGGTCGCTTCGAGAACGAGCTTGATCCTTGATCCTTTAGATTGTCCCTCCCAGTTCCTTGACTTGGAAGCACAGTTCGCGAAATGAAGAAGAGCAGCTTCAGGTGTGAGTGTAGTGCAATCCCCTTCAGCTAGGGAATTGACCCATTTGGCAGATTCTTCACGAAGACCTCGAGCAAAGATTTTAGCTAACTGCCTCTGCTCGAAACCGTGGTGAGGACAGTTGTAGAGAAGTTCTTGGAATTCTTTCCAAGTATCATATAAGTTCGCTCCTTCCTTGTGAGAGAATCTGGAGATGCTGTCCTTAAAGGCTGTGGTTCTGGAAGGAGGGAAGTACTCTTCGACGAACTCTTGAGCTAGAGTCTCCCAGTTGGTGTAGTAGCCAGGTGGTTTGCTAGTGAGCCACCTCTTAGCGGTGCCTTTCAGGGAGAACGGGAAAGCTCTCAAGCAAAGAGTGTTCTTGTCGAGATTCCCGCTCTTGAAAGTGCTGCAGAGATCAAGGAAATCCGCCAGATGCGTGCACGGATTGTCTAGCGACCTGCCTTCAAACTGTAGATCCCTAGAGATCATAGTCAAGAATGGAATCTTGATCTCATAGTCAGGATCTCCTTCAATGCGCGGCACGGCGATAGAAGATCGAACGCTAGTCAAGCTGGGCTTGTTGTAGTCAGCTAGACTCTTCTGTGCACCGCTTGGTGGTGGTGGTGGTCGATGACCGCTTGGTGGTGGTAAGTGATCAGTCATCCTGGGAGATGGAGGAGGTGAAAGTGATTCGGTGTATGAAGCGGACGAAGATGACGGTGAAGATGAAGATGAGGAACTCTCCTTCAGTTCCTCGATCTTGATCGGAGTGACAGATGGAGGTGGATTGGTTCTGCCTCTCTTTGGAATCTGTGATTGTCTTGGCGGAGCAGAACTGCCTGGTCTCTCTATACTCTTAGCCTTCTCGTTCTTGGTGGTTTGAGAGCGCGTGAGAGGGCGGTGGTGCATAAACCTGTGAACAACCTACAAATAACAAAAACAAACAAAACCAGTGTAAAATCGAAGTGGATGGAAAGGTGGAAGATGGAAAGTAGAAGAATAAAATGCCAGTTCTTCTTTCAAACAATTAAAAGAAGTCCCCAGCAACGGTGCCAATTTGATGATCGTTGTAGGACGTATCAAATACTACAAAGCTAAGAAAAGCTAAGCAGATCGTATTCCACGGGTATTCTAATAATCGTCTACTCAAATATAAAGGCAGATTATTCAGGTTTAACACTTTGTGCATGGTGTGAGTTCCACGACTTCTAATTCTAGAAAATGCACGGAAATTAAAAACTAAAACTAAAAGACAGATCGAAAGATTGGTTGACTAACAAAGATGATAGAAAAGCTTAGTCTTCGAATCCCCCTTTGTTCACCAGAGCATTGGCAATCAATAGATAAGCGGATTTCAATTCTCGTTCAATCAATTCTAAGACACCACCATAACTCCTGACCCTAAGGTTTAAGACTGGCGAACGTTCGCTCTATCCGATCTAGCTACCAAGATTAATTAGTCGCCCGGGTACGATCGCCTTCTGCGATGACTTAACTAACTGGTGGAATTACCAACGATTTATGAGTTACTCTTGCAATGGATTAACCCTAACTGGTTCCTACGAAAGGCACACTCCAATGAATAAGTTAATTGTTCGATTTGATGTTTTAAAGTAAGGCGAGCGTTCGCTTCTATCCTTAGCTTAACAAGAATCTAATCTAGGTGATCGATCCAGACAAGAAACATAAACAACGAAGAACAAATCAAACATGAAAGAGAAACTGATTGAACTTTGAATCTAATCATCGCCGATCCATGACCGCTTTAAAGCCTTGGGTCACTTAGGGTTCATCTAGTCTAAGCTCTATGAGTTTAGCTACTCATGTTCATAACAAAAGAATCAAAGACAAAGATAGAGTTCATCTTGAACAGAGGAAGAACAGAAAAGGATCTGAAAAACCTAATTAAGACGACTCCGGCGAAACTTTGATCTCTGGTAATCTTCAATCCTAGCTCCGACTCTCCGAGGTGAAGGGATGGCGTCACGATCTCTTCCAGGCTCTTCGAACTCTCAACTCTGCCCCAGAACTCGTGAGAATTCTGAAACTATGTGGTATTATCAGGTATATCTGTTATTTGGCCGCCGGTTAAGTATTTATACTTAACCCTAATATCGCCGGATTTTGCTTAGAATTTTTGCCGAAAAACCTATGAAGTTTTCGCTAAAAATTCATTTGTAAATGACTTGAATGCTCGGCTATTTCTCCTGTGATTTTCTAACCTTAGGGTTCTTGGCGAAAACTTGGAGTTTTCGGCGAAAACTTCTCTTTGTTGAACTCAGCCAATTTCTTCTTGAGTTTTCTCCGAAAACCTAAAGGATGTTTCGCCGAAAACTGCAGTGTAAATTGGAGCAAGATTTGATTCGACTTGATTGACTCCTTGGATCGATCTTGGTGCGATTCCTCAAGGTTCCAACGCCTTAGACACATCCTTGGTTACCTTATTTGATGGCAAAAACCTGTGCTAACATGAAAACACTAGAAAACCATCAAATAGACCCGAAACGGGCCAAAGTAACACAAATGGCACGAGATAGAGCAGTTGAGTGAATATTCGCTATTCTACCCTAAAAATCATGTCTTAAGCAAGGAAATGTAGCTTAAATGAGGCTGATAATCACATCAAATTGAGTGTCATCAACGGGGCAGCCAGCCCCATTGGGGACTGCGTTATCCTAAACCCGGCCCACACCGGGAGGGGTTGAGAAGGAGAATGCCACACTGAGACTTCCCTTTTGGGGACTAAGCAGTGGGCAGGCAACATATTGCCAGCTCATGGTGGATCTCAACCTAGCGGCTCCTACGCACGTCTATCGCTCATTTGGACACAAAGGTCATCTTACTCACACATTGGAAACCTCACTTTCCTACACTATGTCCTAGACTCCAGGAAACTTCGACCGACTCTGAACACTACACAAAATTGGTACCTATCGAAGATAAGAACACTTTGTCAAGTTACTAGATCTCATATTTAACAAAAACTAGTTTCAGACTTGTTGTTAAAGGTTTAAAAGGCATTTGGAATAAAACAGTTCACACTTTACATTGAAAACCCCGGCTATCACGCATGTTCTCACCATACAATCAAGTGGCTTGTCAAACGAATAGAATTTAACTGAGTTAAGCATTTAACAAGCAAAAGAGGTGATAGTGGATCAAAAAACATGAAAACAACATGCTAAGGTAGAGTAACAAAGACACATATAAGCATTCTACCTAGCACAACACATCCACTATCATAGAGCACAATTGTATTTCTACCACAAACAATCATACCAAACCTCAAATTCCCCCTACGACTAGCATAAGCATTGTTCTCAATGGTCAAGAGAGAGAGAGAGAGAGTAAGGTAGAACGAGATTACTGCGTTGGTAGAGAAAACATAGGAGGTAAGAGTGGTGAGAGAGTCTCATGAAGAGCATTTGCAAGATTAAATTCCAAGTGCTTGGCCACACATTATTCAAAGAGCTAAAAACAACACAATAACCAAAAAATGCAAAAACAAGCGAGAAAGTAAAGATACCATGGGGTGCCTCCCATGAAGTGCTACTTTAACGTCTTTAGCTAGACGATACCTTATGTTATGGTATCCAACTTAGCACCTCTTTAAAGTCCATTAGTTTCTTCCAAGATGAAAGTCGAGCTCCAAATAACACCTTGACTGATTGATAAGCTAGCCAAACAACAATGCTGGAATACCCTTTGTTACCTTCGAATGGCTTACTACCCTTGAATTTATAAACTTGATGAAGGAGGAGATAGTACGGTTGAGCATCGCCATTAGTTTCTATTATCTCCAAGTCGGAAATTCCACTCATGGCGTCCTTCGAGTCAAGTAGATGCAGCTCCACTCTCATGACTTCTTTAGGAGGGGCCGAGAAGCTTGTGTCATTAGTCTCTTGACACAAGTATTTCATGATCAAACAAGAAGTTGGAAAAGTACTCTTGGTCTTGGTTGGTTGCACCACAATCAAAGGTTGATGTTGTAAACTCAAGTGCTCCACTCTAGGTGCAACCTCTTCTTGAAGAGTCTTCAAATCATCTCCTACCACCTCTAAAGGATCATCATCTTCAAGCCCCATTGATTCTTCTACCCGTTCATCATAGTCGTTTGTTGTCTCCATAGGAAGAATATGATCTTCAATCTCCTCCACTACCAAACATTCTTCCGTGTCAAGCTCTTCCGACTCACAAGTATCATCCTCACAAGTATACTCCACACTATCGGGTCGACTTTCATGCTCCACTCTACAGAAAACCAAAGTAGCATGACAATGTGGGATAACAAAATCAAACAAACAAGTAACAAGAAAGCAAAACTAAATTGGAAGGAAGTGAATAGATCGGTCCACTACTAAATGCTTTCTTAGGATTGAGAAAGGTTCCCCGACAACGGTGCAAAAAACTTGGCGTGCAAGTAATTAACTCACAAAGTCAAGGTCGTATTTCCATGAGGGTTCTCTTAATGGCCACTACTCACACTATTCATGGACGGTCTAAACATTTGAATTAAGTTTTGGTTTGTAAGAACGATTAGAAACCATACACTAAACAAGCTAGTAAAGCAATAACTAACAAGGAAAGATGAGGGTCAAACAAGAGAGAGGAAGGTCAACTTAGCAAGGGAGTTTGTCAAGCTCAAGAGCAATGAAAGATGATTGAGTCACAAGCATCAATATGTAATTCATTGGCCATGCAAAACACCAATATAGAATCAATGAACTCTCGCCCTATTGATTCACTACTCCTAGACCACATGAACTATGCTCTCGCTATATGAACAAAGGAATGGAGTGCTTTAATCAATCTCAATGTAATGCTCATTCACCTAAAATCCTAATCAACAACTTCTAACACAAGGCAATGATGCAAGACACTCTCATGTCAATCATAGAACATAAGGTTAACCATCATAAGGTTTTTCAACTACTAAATGAATGTAAAACCAAATGCATGCCAACTGTTTGAAGAAATGCCAACAAGGAAATCAAGTAAAACATGGTTGGAATTGAGTAATCCAATCTCTCAAATCATCAATTACAATCCCTAAACCTTAAATCAACATCATCCAACAATTCTCATACATTGAATGACATTAAAATGTACCATAGAAACAACCAAGCTCACATGGCAATCAAGCACAAGGTTAGGAACCAATTCATTACACAAAGACTAATGGAAGACTCAATTAAATCAACCATCTCTCTATCCTAGCATGATCATCCCTCACTAAGCTAAACCCTAAGTATAGCCTAGCCTAGCCATGGAAGAAACCTGAATTGAAGAGGAGAAGAACACCCTAGCATCCATGGATGATCTTCAAACGTTGCACTTCAAGTTGCTCCAAGGTGAGAGGCTTCCTTAGCTTCCTTCAAGTTGATCTTCACTTTGCTATTAGGCTGAGATGGAAGAGGCTGATCGGATGAGGAGCTGATGGCGATGGTGATCGTGTGTGCTCTGTACTGTGTTCGTCGAACGAGTGTTTAAATCCATAATGAATCCTTCTCCAAAGTGTTGCGGCTGCTTAAATATTGAACGCCAAAATAGACTAATGTTCTCGCTGAGAACTTCCTTTAAAAACCTCGTGGAAGTGTAATCCCTCAAAACTCCTTGGCGAGAACTTTGATAGTTCTCGCCGAGAACTTCAGTAGAGTTAGGTGTACAATTTACAAAAGTGCAACAACCTTAACTCCTTTGTCCTAGCTCCGATTGAACTCTCGTTGCTCCTATGTTCTCCTTGTCACCCGTACTACAATGCCAAAGCCTAAAAATGCACAAAGATAACTGCGATAGACAACGAAATCGGTCCAAAAGTGGCTTCCGGGCAACAAAAGTGTACTTTGCACAAAACAACTATAAGAGCACATAAGCTATGGCATAACAAGATCAAAACCGGGAGTTTCTTAGGTTAATTATAGGCTTATGGCCCATTTTATTTCGTGCCATAAAACTGATGATGCTTCCCATATTGATGATCTGTTCTTTAAAGAGGTAGTTAGGATGCATGGGGTTCCCAAGATAATAGTCTCGGATATGGACTCAAAATTCGTCATCTACTTTTTGAAAACCTTGTGGGCTAAGCTTGGAACCAGATTGATGTTCTCCACCACTTGCCACCTTCGAACTGATGGGAAAACTGAAGTTGTTAATCAATCCTTATCCCAAATTCTAAGGGCCATCATCAAAAGCAACATGAACACTTGGGAAGACTGCCTACCACACCTAGAATTTGCTTATAATAGGGATGTGCACTCCGCCACCCAATACTCACCTTATGAACTTGTTTATGGATTTAACCCCCTAACCCCCTTGGATTTATCACCTCTATCTATCCATGAGTTCTTAAGATGTGATCCTAGCCACCAAGCCCGGCTTGGACACGACTGATGTCGATTCGGCCCCAGCATGAAGGTATGGAGCAAGGAAGGGCATGAGGAGGATGCGGACATGCTTGCCAAGGTAGGCTACACCCTCTTGGAAGTCAAGGACAGCCAGAGCTACACCAGGCAATGAAGCCCCTCCGGGCACTGATGCTAAGGCCGAGCGCCGCCGCCGGCCCTAGGCCGAGGAAAGCACTCACTCCGAGCCCCAAATGAATTTTGATGGGCACCAAGCTCAGACTTTGGCCTGAAAACACCCCCAAGGCAAGCTCTAAAGATGGCCCGAGATAGGAGACAAAAAGCCTAGGTAGAACTCACAGAGGACCGAAGTTAGGCCCCGATCCGGTGCCGGACTAAGCCCAGAGCACTACACCGGATCAATCTGGGCTGAGTCATCAATTGGCTCAGGCCTTTGCCGAATTTCCACCAGCCCTAGAAGCCCTAGGAGTCCAGGAAGCATGGACACACTTCCTTGGAAGAATTGACGAAGCTACCACGAAGTTGCGACCCGTTTAGGAAGAAGATCATCTAATTCGGGCCAGAGTGGGAAACATACTCGGTGCCGGATTAGGGTTTCCCAGATTTTGCCGGATTAAGCTTAAATGGGCTAATTCCTCCGGCCCCAAGACTCTTTTGACTTGTTTTGTGTTTTCCTTTTTAGTTAAACTATTTAGGAAGAATTTAGCTTATTTTAGACTTTAGATTATTTAATTAGTCTAATAGGAAGTAGCTATTTAAGGAAGGATTAGGAGAGCATGTTCCCTAACTCCTCCTATAAATAGAGGTCGCCGACCACCCTTGTAAACACACCCTTTGATTAATAAACTTCCTTTTAGAACATATGTTCTTTTCCTTTTAAGCCTTTGCTCGTTGTTGCATTGCTTAAGGTTGGCTTATCATCAAGAGCATCCATCTCTTGGCGTGGCGCCCTCGACTTGATACTTCTGGTTCCTAGCTCACCTTATAGCTAGTGGTTCAAAGTCCTAATCCTCCCTAGTTCCATAGGTTCTTCTCGTTGCTAGGAGCATCAGCTAGTGGTGTTTAAGGGTCGTCTGCCCACGATTGCAGCGGTTCACATCATGATGAAATGGTGGTGATGCTAGAAAAGGTGCGCAACAACAAGAAGTTCTTGGACAAGCGCCAACCACTTGAAGAAGTTGTGCCTCGAGAAGAATGAAATTGGAACGGTTGAAGACGTGACCCTTCGTATTAATTACGCGTAACTCCTCCAAAGATGGGTTACCAATAAGCAAGAGGATCCGAGGAGTTTCTCTTTTCTTTCCGTTATTGCTTCCCATTGCATAGATAGGGCTCTTGTTGACCTAGGAGTGATGACTCAGTATTTGTCACTCTTAATTCCCCATAATTTATACATATTTGCGGGGTATTTGAGTGTTCATGTTGCCTTTTAATTGGTTTTTTGATTATTTGATGATAATTAGTCTTAAATAGCCTCTTGGGATCCTTGCAGTACAATTTCATGTTTCTCTAGGTGATTTTGATGAGTTTTTAGGTCTTTCCATGATAGATCACGAAAATACGAAGCCAATGGTTTGAACAGTGATCAAATCAAAGTCCACATGCTCAAGATATCGAAGTCTGAAGAAAATCAGTGTTTCAGACTCTTATGAACCAATTATGCGTCAGCAACTGGGTGATTTATCAAAAGTAAGTTTTGGCAATTTTCTAGAGGGACAGTTTTGTTCCCAATTTGACGTTAACGAACACCTTCGACCTCCAACACTTGGAAACCCTCTACAAGCCCAAAAATCATCATCTTGTCATCATCTTTCATCCTCAACATCATAGAAACATCAAGCAAACAGCAGAAACCTCCAAGCTCGAAGAAATTGACGGATCATTCTACCTCTTTCTTTCTAGGTTGTATTTCCTTGATTTTTACTATGAATTGCTGTAACTAAATCCCCTAGGGTTCGAGTGAGTGAAAATTTAGGAGGATTGATGATTGTTTTACACTCTTAAACCCTTGGATAGTTTGGTCTAATTTCAAGTTCATATGCGATCCAGACCTATGTTCTTATTCTCATTTTCTCTTCTTGTATTCTTGACCTAGATGCATGATTAGGTTGCTATTTGATTTTGAATGACTTGACCCATGAGTTTCCTGGCATTGATTACCGTGCATTTGATCTTAGTTGCATTAAAGCTGGAAAGAAGAGATGTTAGCTATGTCTTTTTAGGTTGAAAAACCCATAAGCATTTCATCGAACACTTGGTGTGCATTCTAGTTAATCACTTTAGAGGCGACCCATACCCAATTGATTGATGGTTTGTGTTTGGTTCTAATTACTCGACCCATCATATTTAGGATACGTGTCGGTGTAGTGTTAAAAGATCCATCTTTGGCTTGTTGAAACTAGTTCTATCCAAGGTTGTGTATTTCATGATTCATGATCTCGAAGGAGAAATTTCTTGACCCTTATCTCTCTTCCAATTCATCTCCACTGTGTTTTGTCTTTGTGCGCGCTTTGATCGAATTATTTCCAACCCCAACTTCTATGCTCTTTGAGCTCGTGCTTGGGTTGATTCGTGATAACTTGAGCTTGTCTTGTCCTGTGATTGCTTGAAGTACTATTAGTGAGTATCCTACTGCCACTTGAGCACCTCACTATGAATGAGTAAGCCGATATAAGAGACCTGCGTGAATACAACTGATGACACTCGATTTGACGTGATTATCAACCTCATTTAAGCGACATTTCATTGCTTAAGACATGGTTTTTAGGTAGAATAGCGAATATTCACTCAACTGCTCTATCTCGTGCCATTTGTGTTACTTTGTCCCGTTTCGTGTCTATTTCATGGTTTTCTAGTGTTTTAATGTAAGCACAGGTTTTTGCCGTCAAATATAGTACCCAAGGACATGTCTAAGGCATTGGAACCTCGAAGAATCGCACCGGAACCAATCAAAGAAGTCAATCAAGTCAACCAAAATTCTGCCTCAATTTACACTTGAGTTTTCGGCGAAAACTCCAGAAGAAATCGATTGAGCATCACAAGAGGAAGTTTTCGGTGAAAACTATGAGTCCGAAAATCACAGGAGAAACAGCCGAGAGATCAGTCATTTTACAAAAAAGTTTTCAGCGAAAACTTCTCAAGTTTTCGGCGAAAACTCCAGGCAAAACCCGGCAGTTTTAGGGTTAAGTATAAATACTTAACTGGCGGCCCAAATTGAGATACCATTCATAATTCAGAACATTCACGAGTTCTAGACCTAAGGAGTTCGAGAGAGCAGAGTTTTAGAGTTCGAAGAGCCAGGAAGAGATCATGACGCCATCCCTTCACCTCAGAGACTCAAAGCTAGGATTGAAGATTACCAGAGAGCGAAGCTGAGCCGGAGTCGTCTTAATTAGGTTTTACAATTTGTATTTGTTCTTCCTTTTCATGATGAACTCTGTTTTTGTCTTTGATTCTTTTGTTATGAACATGAGTAGCTAAACTCGTAGGGCTTAGACTAGATGAACCCTAAGTGACCCAGGGCTTTAAAGCGGTCATGGATCTGCGGTGATTAGATTCAAAGTTCAATTAGTTTCTCTTTCATGTTTGATTTCTTCTTCGTTGTTTATGTTTCTTGTCTGGATTGATCACCTAGATTAGATTCTTGTTAAGCTAAGGATAGAAGCGAACGCTCGCCTTACTTTAAAACATCAAATCGAACAATTAACCTATTCATTGGAGTGTGTCTTTCGTAGGAACCAGTTAGGGTTAATCCACTGCAAGAGTAACTCATAAATCGTTGGTAATTCCACCAGTTAGTTAAGTCATCGCAGGAGGTGATCGTACCCGGGCGACTAATTAATCTTGGTAGCTAGATCGGATAGAGCGAACGTTCGCCAGTCTTAAACATAAGGGTCAGGAGTTATGGTGGTGTCTTAGAATTGATTGAACAAGAATCAAAATCCGCTGATCTGTTGATTGCCAATGCTCTGGTGAACTAAGGAGGATTCAAAGTCTAAGCTTGTCTGTCATCTTTGTTAAGTCAACCCAATCTTTCAATCTGTCTTTCAGTTTTCGTTTTAATTTCCTTGCCTTTTTCTAGAATTAGAAGTCGTGGAACTCACACCACGCACAACGTGTTAAACCTGAGTAATCTGCCTTTATATTTGAGTGGATGATTATTAGAAGACCCGTGGAATACGATATGCTTAGCTTTCTAGCTTCGTAGTTATTTGATAGCATGCTCTACGACGGTTCATCAAATTGGCACCGTTGCCGGGGAGTTCTTTTAATTGTTTGAAAGAAGAACTGGCATTTTACTCTTCTACTTTCCATCTTTCATTTTTCCATCTACTTCAATTTTACACTGGTTTTGTTTGTTTTTGTCATTTGTAGGTTGTTCACAGTTTTATGCAACACCGCCCTCTCACGCGCTCCCAAACCGCCAAGAATGACAAGGCTAAGAGTGTAGAGAGACCAGGCAGTTCTGCTCTGCCAAAACAATCACAGATTTCAAAGAGAGGCAGAACCAATCCACCTCCATCCGTCACTCCAATCAAGATCGAGGAACTGAAGGAGAGTTCCTCATCTTCATCTTCACCATCATCTTCATCCGCTTCATACCCCGAATCACTTTCACCTCCTTCATCTCCTAGGATGGGTGATGAGTTACCACTACCACCACCAGGCGGTCAACAACCACCACCACCGGTTGCACCGAAGAGTCTAGCTTACTACAACAAGCCGAGCGCGACTAGCGTTCGATCTTCTATCGCTGTGCCGCGCATCGAAGGAGATCCTGACTATGAGATCAAGATTCCTTTCTTGATTATGATCTCTAGGGATCTACAATTTGAAGGCAGGCCACTAGACAATCCGTGCACGCATCTGGCGGATTTCATTGATCTCTGTGGCAATTTCAATAATGGGAATCTCGACAAGAACACTCTTTGCTTGAGAGCTTTCCCATTCTCTTTGAAAGACGCAGCTAAGAGGTGGCTCACTGGCAAACCACCTTGCTACTACACAAACTGGGAGACTCTTGCTCAAGACTTCGTCGAAGAGTACTTCCATCCTTCCGAGAACAACAGCCTTCAAGGACAGCATCGCCAGATTCTCTCAGAAGGAAGGAGCAAGCTTACATGATACTTGGAATGAATTCCAAGAACTTCTCTACAACTGTCCTCACCACGGTTTCGAGTAGAGATAGTTAGCTGAAATCTTTGCTCGAGGTCTTCGTGAAGAATCTGCCAAATGGGTCAATTCCCTAGCTGAAGGGGATTGCACTACACTCACACCTGAAGCTGCTCTTCTTCATTTCGCGAACTGTGCTTCCAAGTCAAGGAACTGGGAGCGACAATCTGAAGGGTCAAGAAGCAAGCTCGATCTCGAAGCAACCATTAAGGCAGAAGTTGAGAAGCATTTGAAGAAGTCTTCTACACCCATCAAGCCGCCAGCAGCCACTGTCTACGTTGCTGATTGCGAGTGGTGTGGAGCTTGTGCACATAACAGAGGCCGATGCCAGAATTTTGGTAAAACAAAAGTGTGGTCTACCGAAGAGGTAAACTTTGTTTCTCAAGGCTTCAATAACAATCAAAACAATTATGTTGGCTACCGCAACTACAGACAACAGGGGAACTACCAAGATCGACCTCCCTACAATGTCGGTACCAACCAGAACCAAGGCCAGAACCAGAATAGCCGACCAACTGGTCCAGCTCGGGATTAGAAGCCGAACAATCCACCGGGAGGTGTCTACCAGCCACCGCATTGAAATCTGGGTAACTATGGAACTGCTCATGGCAATCGCCAGAATTAATATCTGAACAATACTTATACAGGACAGCAGCATCAGAAGGAGAACAACGTCAGTGAACTGACAAGATGCTCAATCAGATCATCACCAGACTTGACGATCATGATAGTCAGTTCAAAGCTCAAGCTCTCCTCAACCAAGGACCGATTGCATCCGGTCAAAGGATTGAGCAGGCAGTGAACCAGATCTCTAGCATGCTAACATCTGGTCGACCATTTGGCCAGCTCCCAAGCCAAATCGAGCCGACCCCGAGAAAGGAGCAAGCTAAGATGGTATCTGTTCAAGATCTGACACACTCACCTACTAATGCTTCTTCTATGTTATGCAGGGCCGATGAAGCTCCGGAGAAGAAGGAAGCAAAGAAGGAGGCGCCGAAGGAGTACGATCCTCCTCTTGCTCTGTACTACGAGAAGCCTCCTTTTCCAAGAGCAATGCTACCGAACGCAAGGATTGAGACTGGTATGTGGGGAAGTAAAGAAGGATATCCTGCTGCCCGTAGCAAGAAGCCTTCATCTCAATATCCAGCTAAGTGTTCTGATCCTAGTTCTTTCACGCTACCTTTAGTCATTAATGATATTGAGATAGAACGTAGTTTGGTTGATTGATGCTGCAGTTTTAGCGGTATTAAATAACTAATCTACCAAGGTAGACTAGATCGTATTCTACTCGAGGTCTCTTCTACTTGTCTACTCAAATATGTTGGCAAATTACTCAGGTTTAAACAAGTTGTGCGTGGTGTGAGTTCCATGACTTCTAATCTAATAAAAAAAGGAAAATAAAAGACAGAAAGATTAAAAGGTTGACTAACAGGAAGATAGACGAGCTTAGATTTCGAATCCCCCTTTAGATCACCAAAGCAACAGCAATCACAAGACCAACGGTTTTCAATTCTAATTCAATCAATTTCTAAACACCACCATAACTCCTTACCCTTAGGTTTAAGACTGGCAAACGTTCGCTCTATCCGATCTAACTACCAAGATTAACTAGCCGCAAGCGTACGGTCGCCTCTCGCAATGACTTAATTAAGTGGTGCAATTACTAACAATTTATGAGTTACACTTGCAGTGGATTAACCCTAATCGGTTCCTACAAAAGGCACACTCCAATTATAAGGTTAACTGGTTGAAATGATGTTTTAAAGAGAGGCGAGCTTTCGCTTCTATCCTCGGCTTAACAAGAATCTAAACTAGGTGATCAAGGAAGACAAATTTATGCGCCAAAGCAGGGAAGCTGTCTGGCGACTAACCCTAGCTTGCATAAACTTAATCTAGGCGATCAACAGAGAAGAAACATAAACAATCAAGAACAAAACAACCATGCAAAGAGAAACTGATTGAACTTTGAATCTAATTACCGCCAATCCGTGACCGCTTTAAAGCCCTGGATCACTTAGGGTTCATCTAATCTAAGCTCTACAAGTTTAGCTACTCATAACAATAACAGAAGAATCAAAGGCAACAATGGAAATCATCATACAGAGGAAGAACAGATAAGAACTGAAAAACCTAATTCTGTCGACTCCGGCAAAGCTTCGATCTCCTGGATCTTCAACTTTAAGCTCCGAGCTCTCCGAGGTGGAAGGATGGCATCACGATCTCTCCACGATTCTTCGAACTCTCTAAACTCTATCTATCGACCCTAAGGTCGTGGCTAATCAGCCAAAATTAGTGTGTATCTAATCTGGCTTCAAAAAGTCTATATATCACCCCAGAAACCTTTTACAAGTTGGAAAACGCCGAAAACATCACCAGATTTTCGCCGAAAATGTTAGTTAAAAACCAGCTCCAACTTGTTTCGATGATTCCCGCTCCGTTTGAACTCCAATTTGGTCCCCGTTTAAAGCGCTGGACTCGTGAGAGAGTCCTCTATAATCTGGTAACCTGGAGGCTCAACATAAAAGCTCACAAAAAGGGTAAAAATAGCCAATAAATGGACAATGTATGCACTAGGAGCCTAGAATTACATAATAAACACATTTTCACCAAATATTCATCAGAATGGCATCAAAGGGGCATGAAATGTCGCTTAAATGGGAAAGAAAATCACGTCAAATCGAGTGTCATAAATACCCCACACTTAAGCTTTTGATTGTCCTCAAGCAAACTGAACTAGAACACACTCAAATTCACAAATGACACGAGATTAAACTGAGATTCAATTCTAACAATTTGGTTTAGACTGTTCCACGTAGAAAAAGTGACCTACACATGCAAGAACATCAACTAAACAAGTTTTTGATCTCACTAATTTCTGCACACTTCAAGTAGTGGTTTTAACAAAGCTCATTTCTTGGCAAAACAATTAATCATAATTAACCGACTACGATAACACCAATTCTAATCAAAAAGACTTTAAGCTCTAGCCATGAAGTGGATGCGGAGGTAGGAAAAGTGACGTGGCTATCGACTCAACTTCATCCGCCTCTAGATCTGTATGTTACATGTTCTAGCTAGGACCGATTTAAACAATGATTTATTTCAAGTTCAACTTCTTCCTTCAATTGATTTACTGCATATATACTAGTGCTAGATACCAAACACTTCACTTAGGTGTTGGACCTCCCTAGCTCACAGTATTTGTGCTTATGCTAGTGCTCAACCCGAACACTTCACTTAGGTGTCGGGCTTGCCTAGCTTTATTTTCAGCACTTTAAAGAACTTAACATTAATTTGCACGACTTTATTACTTGATTTAACAATTTAGCCATTTCATCCTAGCTAGTTATAACTTTTTACACAAGATTTCGAATTGGATTTCCATCTAATATAAAGCCACAATCACAGGTGAACAAATTTGGAGTGAAAAACATGGGAGAAACTAGCATTTATCATCTTAGAACGGTGTTATCGAGCTTTGTGATTAACAAGCAAAACAATTTAATTAATTCATATTTCAACTACCGAAGTGATTTATGATCTGTTCTGACCTAGACTCATTTAATATCAGTGCCAACACGTTGGTTACAAGTTCTAAGTGGAACAGTCTGGACGTCATTGTTCAAAATTGAAGTCAATTTAACATCAAAAGTCAAGAATTGAGCAATTCTATGCTAGAGAAATTCAAAATTGAACCACGAGATCACAGAAAATCAAGCAAGATCATGCGTAATCCTAGCATCCTACCCACACTTAAACCGTTCTGTGTCCTCACAGGATTAAACTAGAGTAGAGAGATACGAAGAACCTGGAAGGTGATGGTCGGTGTAGTGGATGAACACGAAGAGTCCGGAGTAGCAACTCAAGATCCTACAAAACAAAAACAACAAAAAGATCAAAAGGATACCGGGACAAGTGTCCCAGATCCACACAGAATAAAAGTCGACACGAAGAAGGTTTAGGGGAAATTTGAAAATATTTTGACTTTTTTTTTTAAGTTTTAAAAAATTTTCTGACCCAACTGAAGTTTTTGCCGAAACTGGTGAAGTTTTCGGTTAAAACTACTTTGAAAACAAAGACAGACGACTTAACTAAACATTTCGCCAAAAACTTTAGAAGTTTTCGGCGAAAACTATTTCAAAAACAGAAACAGACTCAAACAGACTAAACAATTCGCCAAAAACTTTAAAAGTTTTCGGCGAAAACAACTTTGAAAACCCACTGGAAACAGACTCGAACCAACTAAAGTTTTCGCCAAAAAATCTGAGGAGTTTTCAGCGAAAATTTGGCCTGACACAGAACAGATGAAAATAAAAGAAATCTGACACTTTGGCTCCCCAAAAACCGACTCGAACGACGAAAAAGACTGACTCAATAATTCAAAAACGGACTCCAGCCGTGGGTTGCCTCCCACGAAGCACTCTCTTTTAACGTCCTTGAGCCGGACGGTTCTTGTTAGGGACCACAACTTAGGAGTTCCTTGAAGTCAATCGTCTTCTTTGAGGATAGCGGTTGAGTGCCATGTAGCACTCCAGATGAGTGATGCAGCCGGTAGTGCTCTAGTAGATCGCGGTTCAATTTGGATGACCAGTTCTTCTCGAATTCTCCAACCGGAGGAGGAAAGAGGTAGTACGGGGTAGCTTGATCAATGAGCTCCATCTTCTTCACCTGATGCTCATCAAGAGGTCTCTCGGGATCGAGTGTGTATACTTCCAAATCCTTGACGTCTTTGATTCCCACGTGCTCGTCTCTGGCTTTATCCATAGGTTGGCTCGGCGGAAGCTCAATTGAGGATATCTCCTCGATTTCTTCGTGCTCCTCTTCAACTTCAACTTCAACACAGGTGAATTCCATGCTTTCAAGATAGACGAGCTTAACGCCTTCATCAGCCACCACCGCCAACAATTCTTCATCGGATTCCTCTATCTCATAATAGTCATGGACGAGCTCATCTTCTTCTTCGAACATCTCCTGAGCGTGTTCTTCCATTAATTTATTTGGTTGCTCGAGCTTGATGTCCGTCGTGAGATGAGCTTGTAATATTGTAGAGATATTATCCAAGGCGGATAGGGTTCTCGACGAGCATTGTTGTTGTTCATGAGCTTGTAGAATGATCTCTTCGTTATCTCTAGCGCCACTTTGATGTGCTTGTTGGTGTATCTCTTGGTAACCTTGTAGCATTGAAGAGATCTTATCAAAGAGGGAGTCAAATCTCGCCGTCTGTTGTTGTTGTTGATGTAGTATTTCTTGATAATCATCGGGATATGGTTCTTCATTGATGTACCGCTCTCGGTACCGGTCATCCCACCTATTACCCTGCATAATCAAAACTAAGAAGCACTACCCAGGTAAATCATGAAAATATGGAGGAAAATAAATGGTAAGGCGGAAAGGTAGAAGAATAAAATGCCAACTCTTCTTTCAAATAATTAGAAGAGTCCCCGGCAACGGCGCCAATTTGATGCTGCAATTTTAGCGGTATCAAGTAACTAATCTACCAAGGTAGACTAGATCGTATTCTACTCGAGGTCTCTTCTTCTTGTCTACTCAAATATGTTGGCAAATTACTCAGGTTTAAAAAGGTTGTGCGTGGTGTGAATTCCACGACTTCTAATCTAATAAACAAAGGAAAATAAAAGACAGAAAGATTAAAAGGTTCACTAATAGGAAGATAGACGAGCTTAGATTTCGAATCACCTTTAGATCACCAAAGCAACAGCAATCACAAGACCAACGGTTTTCAATTCTAATTCAATCAATTTCTAAACACCACCATAACTCCTTACCCTTAGGTTTAAGACTGGCAAACGTTCGCTCTATCCGATCTAACTACCAAGATTAACTAGCCGCCCGGGTACGGTCGCCTCTCGCAACGACTTAATTAACTGGTGCAATTACTAACGATTTATGAGTTACTCTTGCAGTGGATTAACCCTAATCGGATCCTACGAAAGGCACACTCCAATTATAAGGTTAACTGGTTGAATTGATGTTTTAAAGAGAGGCGAGTGTTCTCTTCTATCCTCAGCTTAACAAGAATCTAAACTAGGTGATCAAGGAAGACAAATTTATGCGCCAAAGCAGGGAAGCTATTTGGTGACTAACCCTAGCTTGCATAAACTTAATCTAGGCGATCAACCAGAGAAGAAACATAAACAATCAAGAACAAAACAACCATGCAAAGAGAAACTGATTGAACTTCGAATCTAATTACCGCCAATCTGTGACCGCTTTAAAGCCCTGGATCACTTAGGGTTCATCTAATCTAAGCTGTACAAGTTTAGCTACTCATAACGATAACAGAAGAATCAAAGGCAACAAAGGAAATCATCATACAGAGGAAGAACAGATAAGAACTTAAAAACCTAATTCTGACGACTCCGGCGAAGCTTCGATCTCCTGGATCTTCAACTTTAAGCTCCGAGCTCTCCGAGGTGGAAGGATGGCGTCACGATCTCTCCACGATTCTTCGAACTCTCTAAACTCTATCTATCGACCCTAAGGTCGTGGCTAATCAGCCAAAATTTGTGTGTATCTAATCTAGCTTCAAAAAGTCTATATATAACCCCAGAAACCCTTTACAAGTTGGAAAAGGCTGAAAATTAGGGTTTCTGCCCGGATTTTCAAAGGAATTTTCGCCGAAAACATCACCAGATTTTCGCCAAAAATGTTAGTTAAAAACCAGCTCCAACTTGTTTCGATGATTCCCGCTCCGTTTGAACTCCGATTTGGTCCCCGTTTAAAGCGTTGGACTCGTGAGAGAGTCCTCTATAATGTGGTAACCTGGAGGCTCATCATAAAAGCTCACAAAAGGGTAAAAATAGCCAATAAATGGACAATGTATGCACTAGGAGCCTAGAATTACATAATAAACACATTTTCACCAAATATTCATCAGAATGGCATCAAAGGGGCATGAAATGTCGCTTAAATGGGGATGAAAATCACGTCAAATCGAGTGTCATCAATACCCCACACTTAAGCTTTTGCTTGTCCTCAAGCAAACTGAACTAGAACACACTCAAATTCACAAATGACACGAGATTAAACTGAGATTCAATTCTAACAATTTGGGTTAGACTGTTCCACGTAGAAAAAATGACCTACACATGCAAGAACATCAACTAAACAAGTTTTCGATCTCACTAATTTCTACACACTTCAAGTAGTGGTTTTAACAAAGCTCGTTTCTTGGCAAAACAATTAATCATAATTAACCGACTACGATAACACCAATTTTAATCAAAAAGACTTTAAGCTCTAGCCATGATGTGGATGCGGAGGTAGGAAAAGTGACGTGGCTATCGACTCAACTTCATCTGCCTCTAGATCTGTATGTTACATGTTCTAGCTAGGACCAATTTAAACAATGATTTATTTCAAGTTCAACTTCTTCCTTCAATTGATTTACTGCATACTAGTGCTCGATACCAAACACTTCACTTAGGTGTTGGACCTGCCTAGCTCACAGTATTTGTGCTTATGCTAGTGCTCAACCCGAACACTTCACTTAGGTGTCGGGCTTGCCTAGCTTTATTTTCAGCACTTTAAAGAACTTAACATTAATTTGCACGACTTTATTACTTGATTTGACAATTTAGCCATTTGATCCTAGCTAGTTATAACTTTTTACACAAGATTTCGAATTGGATTTCCATCTAATCTCAAGCCACAATCACAGGTGAACAAATATGGAGTGAAAAACATGGGAGAAACTAGCATTTATCATCTTAGAATGGTGTTATCGAGCTTTGTGATTAACAAGCAAAACAATTTAATTAATTCATATTTCAACTACCGAAGTGATTTATGATCTGTTCTGACCTAGACTCATTTAATATCAGTGCCAACACGTTGGTTACAAGTTCTAAGTGGAACAGTCTAGACGTCATTGTTCAAAATTGAAGTCAATTTAACATCATAAGTCAAGAATTGAGCAATTCTATGCTAGAGAAATTCAAAATTGAACCACGAAATCATAGAAAATCAAGCAAGATCATGCGTAATCCTAGCATCCTACCCCACACTTAAACCGTTATGTGTCCTCACAGTTAAAAACCAGCTCCAACTTCTTTCGATGATTTCTGCTCCGTTTGAACTCCGATTTGGTCCCCGTTTGAAGCACTGGACTCGTGAGAGAGTCCTCTATAATGTGGTAACCTGGAGGCTCAACATAAAAGCTCACAAAAAGGGTAAAAATAGCCAATAAATGGACAATGTATGCACTAGGAGCCTAGAATTACATAATAAACACATTTTCACCAAATATTCATCAGAATGGCATCAAAGGGCATGAAATGTCGCTTAAATGGGGATGAAAATCACGTCAAATCGAGTGTCATCATTGTTCTAGGCACGTCTGTCAATGTTATGCCTATGAGTTTGTTTGAGAAATTGAATCTAGGAGAACTTGAACCGACTAGCATACAACTTGTCTTTGCTGATAGATCATTGAAAACACCTAGAGGAGAGATAAAAGACGCTGTTACAAAATGTGGTCCTTTCACTTTCTTAGCTGACTTTGTGATCATAGATACTAGCAAGGAGGATTCTACTATTCTTATAGGTCGACCATTCATGGCAACAACCGGAATGCAAATTAACGTTCTGAGTGGTTCTTTGACCTTGAGGGTTGGTAAGGAAACGATAACATTCCACCTTAAGGATGGTATGAAATATACTCCTAGGGATGACGAACCTCATTGTCTTGCTGTTGAAACTGTGGAGTTGACTCCGGTCAACTCCGTTACTAATGTCTCTTCTAGTGTTTCTAGATCAACTGTTGCTGCAGGTATTGAGCAGATTACCAAGCGGGAACCAGGATCTTCGCCTCATAAGCCGCCAACGAAGAAGGAACTGAAAACCTCTTCTTCACCACCAAGCAAGGAACCTGGCAGGTCACGGAGGAAGAATCAGAAGAAGAAGACTTAAATGGTCTGGAGACCAGTTGCCCCTCCACCCTCTTCCAAGCCAGCTGCACCACCAATTCCTTCCAAGCTACTGGCGCCGGAGCAAGTAAAGAAGGAGAAGCCAAAAGCATCTCCCAAGGAAACACCGACGATCACCAATCCTAATGAAATGAAGCCGGAGGTTAAAGAAAAGACAAAGCCAATCGTTCTCATCCCTTCTGCCGTCTTCCTTGAGGAGGATGATCCCTCAACAGAACTTTTTGGTCCGTTCAAGATCATCGATCACCTTCCCGACGGACGTACTAAACTCATACATACTAACGAGAAGAAATTCATGCTCGCCTGAGATACCCTGAAGCTCTATTTCATGAACTCTGACACTAGCATTAAGGAAATCCTGAATTGGGATGTCTCCTAATACCGTCTAGGTATCGTCCAGCTCAAGGACGTTAATCAAGAGCACTTCGTGGGAGGCAACCCATGGCTGGAATCAATCTTTCATTTGTGTCGAACTCAGTGTTTTAGAGTCGGTTCGGGGGAGCCAACAGTGTAAATTTGCATGATTTCTTATTTTTCGTGTGTAGTCTATTTGTCATCGTTTCAATCGCAAGTTGTTTGAGGTTGTTCTGATTTTTGTCAAATTAGTTGTGATTTTCTGAAGTTTGTCGGAATTGCCAAAATATTTTCAATCCTGCAGGGCAAAGTTTTCGGCGAAAACCTCCATATTTTTGGCGAAAACTTCTTTTCAAAACCCCCTGTGTTTTCCAGACAATTTTAAGCTTAACTTTTTGGCAAAAACTTGCTTTGAAAATCGGCAGACATTGTTAACTAAAATTTTCGGCAAAAACTTTACAACTTTTTGGTGAAAACTTTCGAAATAATCCAAAAAAATTTCCCCCTATTTCCTTTTCATTTTTTCCGGTCCCTCTCTCTACCCTCACTTCTCATTTTCAAAAAAACACCCCCCTTTTGTGAACAAATCGCCGCCGCCGCTCCAATCGCCACCGCCGCCCGAACCAGCCACCGCCGCCATCACCGATCACCGCCGCCCTATCCCTCTCCCTCTCCCGAGCGTTTTAAGCCGTAGATCGTTAGAATCAGAGCTCTAGAGCTCTAGTTCCACCAAGGCCTAGTTTTTTCGATTTTTCTCTCCTCGTTCATTTTCAGCCATCATGACTTCAAGGTAAGTTGTAGAGCTTTTCATTCCGAATCTTTTGACATGTTGAATGCTGAATTTCATCGGAGTTGACTTCGATGACTTTTTCGATCTACCTCGTTTTGCGTGCCGACTGTTTCGTGTGAATTTAGGTTAGCTGATTGCTTCGGACTGATCTAGCATGCTTAGGGAGAATTGTGCTGAATCGTAATACCATTTGATCATATGTTGCTATGCTTAAGGATTGATTTTTTGTTGCTTTGACTTTTAAGAAATGTCAGTTTGACCATGAATTGTCTATGCTCATTTGGCTGCCATGTGTGTTCATTCACGTTCGTATTACTGTGTTTGCCATCTGAGTTTATAATCATGTCATCATTTTCAGCTCTGTGCTAAATATTTTCCATGATTAGGGTTCAATGTGCTATGATGTTGACTTTTTAGATGTCGGTTTGACTTCTGAACTCTGATTGTGATGATAATGTTCTGGCTATTACTATGCATGTGTTGTAATTATTTTGTGATTACCGGTTAATCTGCTTTGCTTACCCCCACTTGGTTTTCCTCATTTCTTTGTGAAATTGAGTTTTTCTACTAAGTGTGGGGTAGGGTTTTAGTTTGACTAATTTGGTTTATTTTCGTGCTATGCATTAGCAATGTGACCAATGAGCGCAGGACCAAGGCCAGACTCGACATTGGTTCCAGCTCCCGAGCTCCAGCTCCGGTCACACCAGCTCTCCACGGTCCTCCACCAGCATTCCCCGATCGTGCCGGGTATCATCGTACCGTCGCCCACCTACCAGTACACTACTTCGAGCGGTACCAGCTCTTCCAGGACACCCCAGTCTCAGACGTGCGTCCGCTCTCCCTTGAGTCCCTGCACGAGCATAACGAGGACTGGCACCAGAACGTGCACGACTCTCTGGCATCTACAGGACTTCTATTGCTGACCACCATGGCGGACGACTTCCCCGAGATCGATCTTCGGGAGTTCTAGGCCACTTTTGAGCTAGACACACACAAGAGGAGCCAGCACAAGAAGATTATCACCTTCTACCTCGGCGGGGTGTACATAGATCTGACGTACGACGAGTTTGCCGACCACCTTGGCATTCCGCCCTAGCACTACCGCAACTACCAGCTCGGTTGGGAGGAAAACTCGGGCAACACTCCTATCTATGACGAGCTCTGGAGCCATATCACTGGAGTGCCTGGCGCTCGCACCAGAGCTCATAACTCCCTCAGGTCACTCGCTCACCCTCTCTTCCGTTACATTCATATGGTTTGGCGTAGATCTTTATTATGTGCACCAGAGAAGGACCGCCACCATATTAGTCGAGAGGAGCTCATTCTCCTCCGTGCTATCCGAGCGGGTCGCCCACTTCATTCTGGATGGGTATTGGCACATCTGTTCTACAAGAAGACGAAGATGACCAAGCCGCCTCGCTCCCTCCTCGGTGGCAACTTTGTAGGCCGCCTCGTCGCCTCTTTAGTCTCTGCCAGTCATATGGTCCTGAGGTCCCGCGCCACATTATACACACCATCGGTGGTGATCTGGCTGTTGAGTTCGAGATACAGCTGGACCACAGTCCGTACGTGGCAGCCGTTCTTCCTCCGCCCCAAGAGGACAAGTCAGAGGAAGAAGATGATTCTGAGGAGGAGCAGCCCCAGCCAGAACCGGAGTTTGACGACTATATACCCTCACCACATCATCAGGCAGGGTATGCATATCAGCACCAGTCGCCCCTTCCAGATCCATTCCAGTCGCCTCATCCTCAGCACCGACCGCATCCAGCTGATATTGGAGAGCTGTACGAGTGACTCCAGGAGTGGCGAATCACGGACACCGCCACTCAGGACGTCAGATGGGTTATTATGCACCGCACTGACGATAGATATGAGGCGCAACTGGCGTGGCAGCGGCAGGTCAACGACGCCCTCCACATTCCCCCTCCCGATGCACCTGACCAGCAGTGATTGGGTTGTATTCCTTTTCTGGTCCTTTCTTTTTATTTCTTCTTTTTGGATTTCGATCCAACTTTTTTATGTGTGAATCTGGGACACTTGTCCTGCTTTCCTTTTTATCTTTCATTTATTTTTGTTTTATAGGCAGTTGGTAGATTTCCTTTGCTTCAGGATCTACTACGCTTCCCTTCGCTTCGGTAGATTCCCTCTGCTCCGAGGATCCATGTTCATCCCCTACACCAACCATCTCGGTCCAGGTTCTTCTATTCCACTCTCAACTCTAGATTTAGTACTGTGAGGACACATAATGATTTAAGTGTGGGGTAGGATGCTAGAGAACCTTGCATGAACTTGATTGCCTTTGATTGTGTTTTTGTGTGCCTTGTGGTCCCTTTCCACTCTCTAGCATAGAATGGCTCAGTTCTTGATTTTTGATGTTAAGTTGTTGTTCAATCTGTCATAATGATGCGTAGACTGCTTAACCTAGAACTTGAGAACCAACGTGTATATTTTGATGCTAAATTTCCTGGTCAGAACAGATTTTTAAAATCATGTTTGTAGTTTGTCGCCTTGATTGCATGAAAATGACCGAATCCGACTAGCAAACCAAATGTGAGCTTTTGATCCATTGCACGTAACTTGCAATTTCAATTCTTCTTGAGAGGTTTTCTGTTTGCTTGAATAAGTTAGAATTTGCATGAGACCTACTCGAGACCACACGATGACACGAGTTCTAGAATGATAGGGGCACTTAGATTCAGCTACGAAGCCAGATAGCCTACCCAATGTTAAATCCATTAGGTGTAAACCCTTGAGCTTGGCCTGTTCTTTCGGTTCGATATACATTACAACCATTCCCCATTCTTTCATTCCCCGTTGATCCCCTGTGGTTGTAGTTCTAGATTGACCTACCGGAAGTCGGTTTGTGGTAACTTGCCTATAGCCATTAAACAGGCAATCTTAATTATTATGTCCAAACGTGTAAACCCCTCTAGCAACTAGAAGAAAGATCGGCACAAAGAAAAAAAAAGAGAAGAAAAATAAGAAAAAAATTTCAAAAAATTCAGAAAAAAGAAAAGTTCAGAAAGTTCAAAGCACAATAACGTTCTTCTCCCTACATATGGAAGAACGAAGTCAAAAGAAAATTCAGAAAAAATATATGTGTGTAAGAAAATAAAGTGCTAGGTTGCTTGAGGGTATCGTAGGACGAGCGTACACCATTCCACCCGTGTCTGGTTAGATGGTAGGAAGCCATAGGCTAGATTCAAAGGAAGTTAGTCGAAAGCTACACCGCACCAAAGCGTTGTAGTCCTAGCATCATACATTCCCATCATCCATCTCATCATAAACCCTTGTAGTAGAAAACGTTACAGTCCTAGCAGGGAAGTCCTTCTTGACTAGTTACTCGTGTTGTCACAGTGGTGGATATGTGGTCGAATTGCAAACTTATGACAGAATTCAGTAACAGAAAATGATTGAGAGCATAAACACGTCCTTAAACACAGAGAGTGAAAGTTCCCCTTGTACTAAACATTTCCTGTGTGAGGAGTCTGGTTGGTCAAGTCAAATTCGTGCATGATTGGTTACTACTACGTGTTGTGTGTAGTTTTAGTGAGACCAGGTTGTTTACCTGATCAGTATGCAAGTTAGGTTTCTTCTTCTAGGAACCACCTGTCTAATAATTCATTGTGCATGCTTGAACTCCAATTTAATCAATCTTATCATTTGTGAACGTGAGCGTTTCTATTCAGTTTGCTCAAGGATAAGCAAAAGCTTAAGTGTGGGGTATTTTGATGACACTCGATTTGACGTTATTATTAGCCTCATTTAAGCGACATTTCGTTGCTTAAGATATGGTTTTTAGGGTAGAATAGCGAATATTCACTCAACTGCTCTATCTCGTGCCATTTGTGTTACTTTGGCCCGTTTCGGGTCTATTTGATGGTTTTCTAGTGTTTTCATGTTAGCACAGGTTTTTGCCATCAAATATAGTAGCCAAGGACGTGTCTAAGGCATTGGAACCTCAAAGAATCGCACTGGAACCAATCAAAGAAGTCAATCAAGTCAACCAAAATTCTGCCTCAATTTACACTTGAGTTTTCGGCGAAAACCCTTAGAGTTTTTGGCGAAAACTCCAGAAGAAATCGGCTGAGCATCAGAAGAGGAAGTTTTCGGCGAAAACCCAAAGTTCTCGGTGAAAACTCTGAGTCTGAAAATCACAGGAGAAACAGCCAAGAGATCAGTCATTTTACAAAAAAAGTTTTCGCCAAAAACTCCAGGCAAAATCCGGCAGTGGCCCAAACAGAGATACCATTCATAATTCAGAACTTTCACGAGTTCCAGACCTAAGGAGTTCGAGGGAGCAGAGTTTTAGAGTTCGAAGAGCCAGGAAGAGATCGTGACGCCATCCCTTCACCTCGGAGACTAGGAGCTAGGATTGAAGATTACCGGAGACCAAAGCTGAGTCGGAGTCGTCTTAATTAGGTTTTATAGTTTCTATCTGTTCTTCCATTTCATGATGAACTCTGTTTTTGTCTTTGATTCTTTTGTTATGAACATGAGTAGCTAAACTCGTAGGGCTTAGACTAGATGAACCCTAAGTGACCCAGGGCTTTCAAGCGGTCACGAATCGGCGGTGATTAGATTTAAAGTTCAATCAGTTTCTCTTTCATGTTTGATTTGTTCTTCGTTGTTTATGTTTCTCGTCTGGATTGATCACGTAGATTAGATTCTTGTTAAGCTAAGGATAGAAGCGAATGCTCGCCTTACTTTAAAACATCAAATCGAACAATTAACCTATTCATTGGAGTGTGCCTTTCGTAGGAACCAGTTAGGGTTAATCCACTGCAAGAGTAACTCATAAATCGTTAGTAATTCCACCAGTTAGTTTAGTCATTGCAAGAGGCGTCGTACCCGGCGACTAATTAATCTTGGTAGCTAGATCGGATAGAGCGAACGTTCGCCAGTCTTAAACCTAAGGGTCAGGAGTTATGGTGGTGTCTTAGAATTGATTGAATAAGAATCGAAATCCGCTGATCTGTTGATTGCCACTACTCTGGTGAACTAAGGGGGATTCAAAGTCTAAGCTTGTCTGTCGTCTTTGTTAAGTCAACCCAATCTTTCAATCTGTCTTTCAGTTTTCGTTTTAATTTCCTTGCCTTTTTCTAGAATCAGAAGTCGTGGAACTCACACCACGCACAACGTGTTAAACCTTAGTAATCTGCCTTTATATTTGAGTAGACGATTGTTAGAAGACCCGTGGAATACGATCTGTTTAGCTTTCTAGCTTCGTAGTTATTTGATAGCCCACTCTACGATGGTCCATCAACAACCCTAGCTTCTGGCTAGGTATGTTTGTTGAAGGAGGTCTGTCTCCGATGATCAAATTTTGGCACTGTTCCTGGGGATTTCTTTTTTCGTTCTGAATTCTTGAGTGACAGTGCTCCACCCTTTACCTTTTGTCACTCTGTTGGCTTGGCTCGTGTCTTTTTTTATGTGGATTTCATACTTGTAAGTCTTGGTTCTTCTTTTGTTGTTTATGTAGCATCTCGAAGACTTTGAGAATCATTTCTCTGAAGACATGGCAGATGGAAGAAGATCGTTGGCGGATTTCACCAAACCTTTGGTGCGAGAAACTGAGAGAAGCATTGTCCTACCCCAAATTACAGCTGCAGATTTTGAGATAAAGCCGCATTTGATCAATACGGTCTCCAATAGGCCATATCACGGGAGTCCTAAAGAGTGGCCATTTGCACACATTGAGGACTTCCTTGAGCTCTGCAGCACCTACAAGCAATAGAGAGTTTTGATGAACGCTAACCGCCTCATGTTGTTCCCTTTCTCACTTATGGGGACAACAAAGAGGTGGCTCAATAGCCAACCCAGATAAGAGATGAAGAATGACAAGAGATTGGAGCGTATGGAGAGGAAGTATGTGATAAGGATTAATATCCTAGATATAGTTAGTTACCTCTTTTACAGATTTTTTATGATTTGTTAATATATGTACTTAGCTTTTCTATGTACTCTATAAATACAAAACCTAGAGCACACGGTTGGGTGTAGGTAATCAATTCCAACCAATTCTCTACATGGTATCAAAGCCTCCAAATAATTTCCCTTCTTTTTTTTCCTGGCCGCCCTCAAAAACCCTAAACCTAGCCGCCATTCCCTAAACTCTACCTCAGCATCCCTTCCTTTTTGTTCCTTTCCCTAACTCTACCTCAGCCACAACAATGGCTTCCACCAACATAGAAATGCCTTCCCCACCTAGCCAATTGTCCGTCAAACTTGATGCTACGAACTACATCCTATGGAAACTCCAACTCGAGCCCTTCCTAGTCGGATATGATCTTCTCCAATATGTTGATGGCTTTACTCAGGCGCCAGCTCGAACATTAGAGTTAGGCGGTGTAAACCCTGAGTTCGTCAAGTGGTTCCGCCAAGACCAACTAGTTCTAGGGTGGATCATCAACTCTCTTTCCCTAACAGTGATGTGAACCGTCGCAACCGTGGGCAAACGACCCTTAAACACCACAAGCTGATGATCTAGCAACAGGAAGATACCATCAAAACCGGGGATGGAAGAGGACTTTGACCCACTAGCTATAAACGAGCTAGGAACCAGAAGTATCAAGTCGAGGGCGCCACTTCAAGAGGAGGATACTCTTGATGATAAGCCGATCCTTTAGTATCGCAACATGCAGATACAATAAGGGGTTTCAAGAACAAAGTTCTATAAAAGGGGGTTTATTTCAAAAGGGTTCTTGAGTACAATAGGTGGCCGCGGCCTCCTTATATAGGTGAGGGAACAAGCTCTCCTCCCTAAAGACTACTTCCTAAATAAGAATAAAATAAAGAGTCCTACTCCTAAAAAGAATCCTAAAACTACTAAATAATCAGACTAAAAAGGAAAAAACAATTAAATAGTCTTAAAACCAAAAATACAACTCAAATAGGAATAAAACACTTAAAACCCTAATCCGACAATTTTGGGTTTCCTAGTCCGGGTGGGACTAGGACTCGTCGGGTCCGCCGGTCTCGGGCTGGGCCTTTGCTTCGGATCCGGGCTTCTTCTCAAACGGTGGTCCTTCGTCGGGCCTTGGCCTGATGCTCCGGGCTTGTCCAGGGGCTATGGGCTTACAAAAAGGCTCGGCCACATGGTGGCTAGCTTCATAAAGTATTCCTGATCAGCCCGGCTCTTGGTCTAGGGCTCGGGGTTGGGCCTTTCTGGGGTCTTCTCCATTTCTGCTTGGGGCTTCCTGATGTGAACCGCTGCAATTGTGGGCAGACGACCCTTGAACACCGCAAGTTGAGACCGTGCAACGAGGTAGAACCGTCGGGAACCGGGGGCGGATAAGTAGTTTGACCCGTCAGCTATATAACAGCTGGGAACCAGAAGTGTCCAGTCGAAGACGCCACGCCAAGAGATGGATGCTCTTGATGATAAGTCGATCCTTCAGTATCGCGTCATGCAGATACAATAAGGGTTTCAGAACAGAGTTCTTTCAAAGGGGGTTTATTTCATAAAAGTCTTGAGAACAAAGGGAGGCCGGCGGCTTCTATATATAGGGAGGGAACAAGCTCTCCTCCCTAAAGTCTAATTCCTAAATAAGAATAGAATAAAGAGTCCTATTCCTAATTAGAATCCTAATACCCCTAAACAAGTCCTACTAAAAAGAAAAACAGTTAAATAATCTTTAAATCCAAGAATCCAACTCAAAATAGGAATAAAACTCTTAAAACCCCAAACCGGTGGTTTTTAGGGTTTCCTAGTCCGTGTGGGACTAGGACTCGGCAGGCAGCCTATCTTCGGGCCGGGCCTTTGCTCGGCTCCGGGCTTCTTCTTCTTCGATGGCGGGCCTTCGTCGGGCCTTGGGGCCTGATGCTCCGGGCTGGTCCAAGGGCTAGGGCCTTGCCAAAAGGCTTGGTCCACACGGCGTCCATTCCCATACAATATTCCCGATTGGCTCGACTCTTGGTCTAGGGCTCGGAGTGGGGCCGGTTTGGGAACTTCTTCATTTCTGCTCAGGGCTTCCTCTCCTAGCTTCGGGCATCGCCTCAGATAGCTCCATACGTGACTCTCATGGGCTATGGTCGGGCCAGGGGTGGTGCCTTGGAACCAGGTGCTCCAATTCTCCTCAGGGCTTGGCGCCGGGTCGGTCTTGGGTAGCCATCTGGTGAACGCCTAAAATCGTTGTTCGGGTTCAACCAAATAACTAACAAAGCTAACAAGCTAGGGTAGATCGTATTCCACGGGCCTTCTATGATTGACTACTCCAAAAAACTAGCAAAATACTCGAATGTAAGCACTTCGTGCGTGGTGTGAGTTCCACGACTTCTAATTCTAAGAAATGCAGAGAAATTTAAAAATTAAACTAAAGCAGATTGGAAATTAGGGTTGAAAACAAAGATGACAAATGAACTTAGACTTTGAATCCCCCTTCGTTCCCCAGAGCATTGGCAATCAACAGATCAGCGAATATCGATTCTCATTCAATCAATTACTAAGACACCACTGTAACTCCTTACCCTTAGGTTTAAGACCAGCGAACGTTCGCTCTATCCGTTCTAACTACTAAGATTAATTAGCCGCCCGGGTACGGTTGCCTGTCGCAACAACTTAACTTAACTGGTGCAATTACTAACGATTTATGAGTTACTCTTGCAGTGGATTAACCCTAACCGGTTCCTACGAAAGGCACGCTCCAATTATAAGGTTAATTGTTCAATTCGATGTTCTAAAGTAAGGCGAGCGTTCGCTTCTATCCTTAGCTTAACAAGAATCTAATCTAGGTGATCAATCCAGACAAGAAACATGAACAATGAAGAACAAATCAAACATGAAAGAGAAACTGATTGAACTTCGAATCTAATCACCGCCGATCCGTGACCGCTTTAAAGCCCTGGGTCACTTAGGGTTCATCTAGTCTAAGTTCTAACGAGTTTAGCTACTCATGTTTATCACAAAAGAATCAAAAACAAAGAAAGAGTTCATCATCCAGAGGAAGAACATAATAGAATCTGAAAAACCTAATTAAGACGACTCTGACAGACTTCGATCTTCGGTAAACCGCAATCCTAGCTCCGAGTCTCCGAGGTGGAAGGGATGGCGTCACAATCTCTTTTCGGCTCTTCGAACTCTAACTCTTCACTCCAGAACTTCAGAGAATTCTTGGAATTGTGATTATGAAAGTATGTTCTTCCGTCTCCCTGATTTGGGCCGCTGGTTAAGTATTTATACTTAACCCTAATTCAGCCTGATTTCTTCTATTATTTTCGCCGAAAATAAAGGATTATTTTCGCCGAAAAGGATGGTGTAAATGGACGGTCTTTGGCTGGTATCTCCTGTGATTTTCGCTTCGGTGAAAAACTTAACAGTTTCGCCGAAAACTCCTTCAGCCGGTCATCAGTTGATTTGTGCTGATATTTTCGCCGAAAATACTAGGGTATTTTTGGTGAAAATTCCTTTGTAAACCGGGCAGGAATTTTCTGAACTTGATTGGCTCCTTTGATTGATTCCGGTGCAATTCCTCGAGGTTCCAACGCCTTAGACATGACCTTGGCTACTTTATTTGACGGCAAAAAACCTGTGCTAACGCAAAAAGACTAGAAAACCATCAAATAAACCCGAAACAGGCCAAAGTAATACAGATGGCACGAGATAGGGCAATTGGTTGAATATTCGCTATTCTACCCTAAAAACCATGTCTTAAGCAAAGAAATGTCGCTTAAATGAGGCTGATAATCACGTCAAATCGAGTGTCATCAAAATACCCCACACTTAAGCTTTTGGTTGTCCTCAAGCAAACTGAATATAAACGCTCATGTTCATAAATGATAAGATCGATTAAATTGGAGCTCAATCAAACACAATGAATTATTAGACAGCTAATTCCTAGAACAAGAAACCTGACATGTATACAGATCAGCCAAACAACCTGGTCTCACTAGTAAACTGCACAAGACAAGTAATTAGCAACCAATTATGCACGAATTTGACCTGACCGACCAGACTCCTCACACAGGATATATATAGTACAACGGGAACTCTCACTCTCTGTGTTTAAGGACGTGTTTCTGCTCTCGATCATTTTCTGTTATTGAATTCTATCATAGGTTTGCAATTCGACCACATCTCCACCACTGTGACAACACGAGTATCTAGTCAAGAAGGACTTCCCTGCTAGGACCGTACTGAATTCTACACTACTTGGGTTTATGATGCGATGGATGAAGGGAATGTATGATGATGGCTTTGTGCGGCGTAGCTTTCGACTAACTTCCCTCGAATCTAATCTATGGCTCCCTACCGTCTAACTAGACACGGGTGGAATAGTGAACGCTCGTCCTATGATACCCTCAAGCAACCTAGCACTTATTCTTTTTCTTTACACGATTTTTCTGTTCTTTTCAACTTTTCTTTTGACTTCGTTCTTCCATCTGTAGGGAGAAGAACGTTTTATTGAACTAAAACTTTGAAACTTTTCTAATTTTTCTTATTTTTCTTTTCTTCACTTTTTTCGAATTTTTTTTTCTTTTCTTACTTGACTTTTTTTTCTTTTGTGTCGATTCTTTCTTTTAGGTGCTAGAGAGATTTACACGTCTGGACATATTAGCTAAGACAACATGTTTAATGGCTATAGGCAAGTTACCACAAACCGACTTCCGGTAGGTCAATCTAGAACTACAACCACAGGGGATCAATGGGGAATGAAAGAAATGGAAATGGCTGTAATGTATTATCGAACCGAAAGAACAGGCCAAGCTCAAGGGTCTAAACCTAATGGATTTATCGTTTGGTAGGCTATCTGGCTTAGTAGCTGAATCTAGGTGCCCCTATCCTTCTAGAACTCGTGTCATCGTGTGGTCTCAAGTAGGTCTCATGCAAATTCTAACTCATTCAAGTAAACAGAAAACCACTCAGAAAGAATCAAAAATTGCAAGTTACTTGCAATGGGTCAAAAGCTCACATTTGGTTTGCTAGTCGGATTCGGTCATTTTCATGCAATCAAGGCTACAAACTACAAGTGTGATTTTAAAAATTCTGTTCCGACCAGGCAATTTAGCATCAAAGTATACAAGTTGGTTCTCAGGTTCTAGGTTAAGCAGTCTAAGCATCATTATGAAGGTTTGAACAACAACTTAAAATCAAAAATCAAGAACTGAGCCATTCTAATGCTAGAGAGACTGGAATGGAATCACGAGGCACACACAAAACACAATCAAGGGCAATCAAGTTCATGCAAGGTTCTCTAGCATCCTACCCCACACTTAAATTGGACTGTGTCCTAATAGGACTAATTCTAGAGTTCAGAGTGAAGTAGAAGAACCTGGACCGAGATGGTTGGCGTAGGGGATGAGCACGGGTCCTCGGAGCAGAGGCGATCTACCAAAGCGAAGCAAAGGGAATCTCCCTACTGCCTACAAAACAAAAACAAATGAAACATAAAAAGGAAACCGGGACAAGTGTCCCGAATCCACACAGAAAAAAGGTGGATCGAAATCCGAAAAGAATAAATAAAAAGAAGGGACAAGAAAGAGGATACAACCCGATCACAGCTCGTCAGGCGCGCCGGGAGGTGGAAAGTGGAGGTGCTCACCGAGCTGACGTTGCCACGCCAGCTATGCCTCATACCGCCTGTCGGCGCGGCACATATGCTACTGCATAATAGTCCATCTCGCCTCTTGAGTGGCATTGTCGGTGATGCGTCACTCCTGCAGTCGCTCATACGGCTCACCAATGTCCGTGGGGTACGGTCGGTGCTGAGGGTGAGGCACCTGGTATGGATCTGGAATGTGCGGCGGTGACTGGTGTGCATACCCTGCCTGATGATGTGGCAAGGGTATATAGTCATGGAATTCTGGATGCGGCTGCGGCTGCTGCTGCTCAGTATCATCATCTTCCTCCGACTCGGCTACATGATGGAGGGGAGGATCTGCTGCCACTTGGGGACTGAGGTCCAGCTCTAGGTCGTATTCGACAGCTAAGTCTCCTCCAACGGTCCTAACTTGGTGTCGGGGAATGTTCGGGCCATATTCATGGTTGATGGCGAAGGAGATGATGAGCTGACTTATGAAGTTGCCTCCCAGGAGTGCACGAGGTGGCGTCCGCCTCTTGGTCTTCTGGCGGAAGATGCGAGCAAGCACCCATCCGGGGTGAAGAGGGTAGCTCTCTCGGATGGCTCGGAGAAGCATAAGCTCCTCCTTGAGGATATGGTGGCGATCCTTATCTGGAACATATAAAAGCGATCTACGCCAAACCATATGAATAAATTTAAAGAGAGGGTGAGAGAGCGACTTAACTGAGTTGTGTTCCCCAAGGCGATCACCAGGCACTCCAGTCATGTGGCTCCAGAGTGCATGGTACTCCTCCTCGTCATCATCGTCGCCCCAGCCGAGGTGATGTCCATGATAGTTCTCGTAGGGGATACCTAGATGAGCAGCAAACTCATCATAGGTGAGCGTCCTGTATACTCCACCCAGATATAAGGTAACAACCTTCTGGCCTTGCCTCCTCTTGTGCTCATCCAGATCAAAGGTCGCCCAGAACTCCTGAAGAGCGATGTCTGGGAAGTCGGCAGCTATGGTGGTCAGCTCTAGGAGGCCGGCCGGTGCTAGGGCGTCATGCACGTTCCGGTGGTAGTCCTCGTCGTGCTCGCTGAGAGACTCCATGGAAAGAGGGCGTACCTTAGCTCCCCAAACATGCTCGATCTTCTGGAAGCACTCGAAGTAGAAGTCAGGTAGACGAGCGATAGTGCGATGGTACCCAGCCTGGCGAGGTAATGCTGGAGGAGGGCCCTGAACGGCGGGTGTGATGGGAGCGGGGGCTCTGGAGCTCGAGGCGGCATCAAGTCGCACCTTGGTCCTGCGCTCATAAGTGGTGTTCCTAAAACCAGAATGAAACTAGATCAGTCAAACTTAAAACCCTACCCCACACTTAGTAGAAAAACTCAATTTCACAAAGAAATGAGGAAAACCGAGTGGGGGTAAACAAAGCAGAGTAACCGGTAATCATAGACAATAAACTACATGCTTAGGAACAGCCAGAATTGGATAAGCACAATCAGAGTTCAAAGAGTCAAACCGACATTTAGAAAGTCAACACTATAGGATAACGAACCCTAATCATGGGAAGACTATCACAAAGCGGAGAACGACGGTAAAATATGATCTCAGATGGCAAACACAATAATCTGAATGAGAATGAACACATACGGCGGCCAAATGATCAAAAACAGTTCATGGTCAAACCGACATTTCTCACAAGTCAACATCACAAAGAATCAATCGTATGCATAACAACACATGATCAAATGATATGAAAATTAAGCACGAAACTCCCTAAGCATGCTAGAACAGTTCAACAAGGTCAGCTAACCGAGTTCACACGAAATCAGTCGGCACGCAAATCGAGGCAAACCGAAAAGTCAACCGAAAGTCAACCCCAACTAAATTCAGCAATCAATATGTCAAAAGATTCGTAATGAAAAGTTCTACAACTTACCTTGAAGCCATGGATGCTAAAAACGAACGGTTTGGGAGAAATCAGTGAAAAACTCTGAAAACAAGGGTTTGGGTGAACTAGAGCTGTAGAGCTCCGATTCGAACGTTCTAGGGTTCAACGGGATCGGAAAAGGAAGGGGAAGGGAGCGGCGGCGGTCGGCGACGGCGGCGGCGGTGAAAAACGGTGGCGCGGTCGGCGGTTTTTGAAAACAGGAGGGGAGGTTTTGTTTTGTTTTGAAATTTTCGGAAATGGAAAGTGGTGAGAGAGAGGAAGTGTCGACCAGATTTTTAAAGGGATAAGGTCCGAAACTTGCCTTGTATTTTCGGCGAAATAAGTGAAAGTTTTCGCTGAAAATATTAGTTAAAATCACTGCCGGTTTTCAAATGAATTTTCACCGAAAACATTAATACATTTTCGCCGAAAATATGAAACAGGGATGTTTGGAAAACTCGGTGAAATTTCAAAGGGCGATTTCACCAAAAATAGGGGTGCAGTTTCGTCGAAAATTTTGAACTACACGATTGAAAATATTTTCGCAAATCCGGCAAACTTCAAAAAATCACAATTAATTCCCCAAAAATCTGAACAACCTCAATCAACTTGCAAACAACACTACGACACACAGACTACACACGAAAAATAAGAACACAAACAAACTGAAACTTTTGGCTCCCCCGAACCGACTCTAAAACACTAAGGTTGACACAAAACAAAAACGGACTCCAGCCGTGGGTTGCCTCCCACGAAGCGCTCTTTTATTAACGTCTGATAGCTGCAGTTTTAGCGGTATCAAATACTACCAAGCTGTGAAGCTAGGGTAGATCATATTCCACAGGGTTTCTACTAATTGACTACTCAAAGAAGCTGATAATTTATTCAAGTTAAAACACGTTGTGCGTGGTGTGAGTTCCACGACTTCTAATCTAATGAACAAAGGAAAATAAAAGATAGAAAAGTAAAAGGTTGACTAACGAGAAGATAGACGAACTTAGATTTCGAATCCCCCTTAGATCACCAGAGCAACGGCAATCACAAGATCAGCGGTTTTCAATTCTGATTCAATCAATTACTAAGACACCACCATAACTCCTTACCCTTAGGTTTAAGACCGGCGAACGTTCGCTCTATCCGTTCTAACTACCAAGATTAACTAGCCGCCTGGGTACGGTCGCCTCTCGCAACGACTTAATTAACTGGTGCAATTACTAATTATTAGTGAGTTACTCTTGCAGTGGATTAACCCTAACCGGTTCCTACGAAAGGCACACTCCAATTATAAGGTTAATTGTTCAATTCGATGTTCTAAAGTAAGGCGAGCGTTCGCTTCTATCCTTAGCTTAACCAGAATCTAATCTAGGTGATCAATCCAGACAAGAAACATGAACAATGAAGAACGAATCAAACATGAAAAAGAACTGATTGAATTTCGAATCTAATCACCGCCGATCCGTGACCGCTTTAAAGCACTGGGTCACTTAGGGTTCATCTAATCTAAGCTCTACGAGTTCAGCTACTCATAACGATAACAGAAGAATCAAAGGCAACAATGAAGATCATCATACAGAGGAAGAACAAATAAGAACTGAAAAACCTAATTCTGACAACTCCCGCGAAGCTTCAATCTCCTGGATCTTCAACTTTAAGCTCTGAGTTCTCCGAGGTGGAAGGATGGCGTCACGATCTCTCCACGGATCTTCGAACTCTCTAAACTCTATCTATCGACCCTAGAGTCGGCTGACTCTCAAAAGTCTGATTTGTGAAAATATGGATAATGATTGCGTGGTCGCCTTTGGCTGCCGGCTGCTTCTCTTTAAATAGGTACGCTTAGGGTTTCCAATACAGCGCCGGATTTGCAAGGAATTTTCGCCGAAAATATCAAATAATTTTCGGCGACATCTTTAGTTAAAATCCCATGTGTGATTTCTTCTAGGATTTTCAGCAAAAACATTATAGTATTTTCGCCGAAAACTTCAGTGCAATTCAGCTCATTCCGTCTGTGGGTTTTCTGAAGGTATTTTCGCCGAAAACTGTGTAGTATTTTCGGTAAAAATATTGTGCTGGGCAGTTGGATCTTCGGTTTTAAATCCGGTTTGATTTCTGGTTCGATTCTGGTTCACTCCTTGAGGTCTTGAATACGTCCATGGCTACGTAAATGATGGCAAAAATCTGTGCTTTCACAAAAACACTAGAAAACCTGGTGAGCGTGTCGTTGTGATGCGTTCAACCAAATAACTACTAATGCTAAGAAAAAGCGTATAGCAGATCGTATTCGACTCGAGGTTTCTTCTAATCGACTACTTTGAAGAAGCTGGCAAATTACTCAGGTTAAAACACGTTGTGCGTGGTATGAGTTCCACGACTTATAATCTATTAAGCAAAGGAAAATAAAAGGGAGAAAGATTAAAAGATTGACTAACGGGAAGATAGACGAACTTAGATTTCGAATCCCCCTTAGATCACCAGAGCAACGGCAATCACAAGATCAGCGGTTTTCAATTCTAATTCAATCGGTTTCTATACACCACCATAACTCCTTACCCTTAGGTTTAAGACCGGCGAACGTTCGCTCTATCCGTTCTAACTACCAAGATTAACTAGCCGCCCGGGTACGGTCGCCTCTCGCAACGACTTAATTAACTGGTGTAATTACTAATGATTTATGAGTTACTCTTGCAGTGAATTAACCCTAACCGGTTCCTACGAAAGGCACGCTCCAATTATAAGGTTAATTGTTCAATTCGATGTTCTAAAGTAAGGTGAGCGTTCGCTTCTATCCTTAGCTTAACAAGAATCTAATCTAGGTGATCAATCCAGACAAGAAACATGAACAATGAAGAACGAATCAAACATGCAAAGAGAAACTGATTGAACTTCGAATCTAATTACCGCCGATCCATGACCGCTTTAAAGCCCTGGGTCACTTAGGGTTCATCTAATCTAAGCTCTACAAGTTCAGTTACTCATATCAGATACAAGAGAATCGAAAGCAATCAAGGAATACATCTCAGGTAGGAAGAACAGAGAAGAACTGCAAAACCTAATTTGACGAATCTGTGAAGCTTCAATCTCCTGGATCTTCGACTTTAAGCTCCGAGTTCTCCAAGGTGGAAGGATGGCGTCACGATCTCTCCACGGATCTTCGAACTCTCTAAACTCTATCTATCGACCCTAGAGTCGGCTGACTCTCAAAAGTCTGATTTGAGAAAATAAGAATAATGAATTGTTGTGTCCTGTAAATTATGATTCTCCCTGAATGGCTGCCGACTCCTGCTTTAAATAGGGTTGATTAGGGTTTTCTTATTCTGCCGCGGAAAAGGAAAATATTTTTCGCCGAAACCATAGGGGTAGTTTCGGCGAAACTGGCTTTGAGTTCAGGGCTCCGCCGGTTGATTTCTCTGTACTCTATTTTCGGTCCGAAGAGTTAATCAATTTCACCGAAAATACCTTCTGTTGGCGCCAGTGATTTTCCCTTGCAGTTTCGCCGAAAACCCTGGGCTCTTTTCGCCGAATATGTTCTTCTCTTTCCATCAGTTGGTTTACACTGTTGGTTTTGCCGAAGATGTGGGCTTGGTTTCGCCGAATGTGTGGGTGTGAATGGGCAGATTTTCGGTTTGACTTTGATTGGCTCCTTTGATCGATTCGATTCCGGTTCAGTTCCTCGAGGTTCCTATGCCTTAGACACGTCCATGGCTACTTTATTTGACGGCAAAAACCTGTGCTTACGCAAAAACACTAGAAAACCATCAAATAGACCCGAAAAGGGCCAAGGTAACACAAATGGCACGAGATAGGGCAATTGATTGAATATTCGTTATTCTACCCTAAAAACCATGTCTTAAGCAAAGAAATGTCGCTTAAATGAGGCTGATAATCACGTCAAATCGAGTGTCATCAAATACCCCACACTTAAGCTTTTGCTTGTCCTCAAGCAAACTGAACTAGAACACACTCAAAATCACAAGTGACACGAGATTAAACCGAGATTCAATTCTAACAATTTGGTTTAGACTGTTCCACGTAGAAAGAGTGACCTACACATGCAAGAACATCAACGAAACAAGTTTTCGATCTCACTAATTTCTGCACACTTCAAGTAGTGGTTTTAACAAAGCTCGTTTCTTGGTAAAACAATTAATCATAACTAACCGACTACGATAACACCAATTCTAATCAAAAAGACTTTAAGCTCTAGCCATGATGTGGATGCGGAGGTAGGAAAAGTGACGTGGCTATCGACTCGACTTCATCCGTTTCTAGATCTGTGCGTTACATGTTCTAGCAAGGACCGATTTAAACAACAATTTATTTCAAGTTTCAACTTCTTCGTTCAATTTATTTACTGCATACTAGTGCTCGATACCAAACACTTCACTTAGGTGTTGGACCTGCCTAGCTCACAGTATTTGTGCTTATGCTAGTGCTCAACCCGAACACTTCACTTAGGTGTCGGGCTTGCCTAGCTTTATCTTTAGCACTTAAAAGAACTTAACATTGATTTGCACAACTTGATTACTTGATTTAACCATTTAGCCACTTAATCCTAGCTAGTTATAACTTTTTACACAAGATTTCGAATTGGATTTCCGTCTAATCTCAAGCCACAATCACAGGTGAACAAATATGAAGTGAAAAACATGGAAGAAGCTAGAATTTATCATCTTAGAACAGTGTTATCGAGCTTTGTTATTAACAAACCAATCAATTCAATTAATTGAAGTTTCAGCTACTGAAGTGATTTATGATCTGTTCTGACCTAGACTCATTTAATATCAGTTCCAACACGTTGGTTACAGGTTCTAAGTGGAACAGTCTAGACGTCATTGTTCAAAATTGAAGTCAATTTAACATCAAAAGTCAAGAATTGAGCAATTCTATGTAAGAGAAATTTTCAAATTTGAACCACAGAATCATAGATAGCACAGAATCATAGATAGCAAGCAAGATCATGCATAATCCTAGAATCCTACCCCACACTTAAACGATTCTGTGTCCTCACAGAATTAATCTAGAGTAGAGAGATACGAAGAACCTGGATGGTGATGGTCGGTGTAGGGGATGAACACGGAGAGTCCGGAGCAGAGCGAAGTAGCTACTCGAGTTCCTACCAAAACAAAACAACAAAAAGATCAAAAGGATACCGGGACAAGTGTCCCGGATCCACACAGAATAAAAGTCGAACAAAGAAGGTTAAGGGGAATTTTGAAAATATTTTGACTCTTATTTTTTTGTTTTTTCAAATTCACGGCACGACACTCCTAGAGCAATCTAGATCATCCAAGCTCAATTAGTTCAGAAAAAATCACACCGAAACAGCAGACACGCAAAATGAGGTAGACCGGTATTAAACTCGTCAAAATTCAACAATCAATATGTCAAAAGATTCGAAATTGAAAACCCAACAACTAACCTTTTAGACACGACTCAAGAAAATGGACGGAAAGCTCAAAGAGGAATCTGATTTTCAAAACAGAACAAATTTTCGGCAAAAATTTCATAATATTTTCGCCGAAAATATCTTCGAAAACTGGCAAAAATAATGAGAAGTTCACTGTTTGCAGTTTTCGGATAGAAATCTATTATTTTTTCACCGAAAATACTTTTTTTTTTCAAAACCCAACCGAAACAAATCAAAACGAAAGCAAATTAAACTGACACTTTGGCTCCCCCGAACCTGACTCGAACGACGAAAAAAAACTGACTCAAAAATTCAAAAATGGACTCCAGCCGTGGGTTGCCTCCCACGAAGCGCTCTCTTTTAACGTCCTTGAGCCGGACGGTACCTGTTAGGGACCCCAACTCAGAAGTTCCTTGAAGTCAATCGTCTTCTTCAAGGTGTGCGGTTGAGTGCCATGTAGCACTCCAGAAGGGTGATGCAGCTGGTAGTGCTCCAATAGATCGCGATCTTGGTTGGATGACCAGTTCTTCTTGAATTCTCCTACTCGAGGAGGAAAGAGGTAGTACGGCGCGGCATGTTCAATGAGCTCCATCTTCTCTACAGGTTGACTCGGTGGAAGTGTAGGTGAGGGTATCTCCTCAATCTCTATGTGCTCCTCTTCAGCTTCAACTTCAAGATGGATTGGCTCTATGTCTTCATCAACCACCACCGCCAAGGATTCTTCATCAGATGCTTCTAGCTCGCAATAGTCATCGGTGAGATTGTCATGTTCATCTTCATACAGCTCTTGAGCATCTTCTTCCATTAGTGGATTTGGTTGCTCGAGCTCGACATCCACTACGTTACGAGCTTGCAGCTTCGAAATGAGATCATCCAAGGCGGATTCTACTCTTGCCGTCTGTTGTCGATTTTGATAAACATGTGAGTCTATCTCTTTGTGAGCTTGTAGCTTTGTAGAGATATTCTCCAAGAAGGATTCTATTCTCGTCGTCTGTTGTCGATGCTGATGAGCTAGTATATACATCTCTTGGTTATCCTCAATATACGGTGCTTCATCGACATACCACTCTTGGTACTGGTCATCCCACCTGTAATACTGCATAATCAAAACTCAAAAGCACTACCTAGGTAAATCATGGAAATATGGAGGAAAATTAAATGGTAAGGCGAAAAGGTAGAAGAATAATTTGCCAACTCTTCTTTCAAACAATTAGAAGAGTCCCCGGCAACGGCGCCAATTTGATAGCTGCAGTTTTAGCGGTATCAAATACTACCAAGCTGTGAAGCTAGGGTAGATCATATTCCACAGGGTTTCTACTAATTGACTACTCAAAGAAGCTGATGATTTATTCAAGTTAAAACACGTTGTGCGTGGTGTGAGCTCCACGACTTCTAATCTAATGAACAAAGGAAAATAAAAGACAGAAAAGTAAAATGTTGACTAACGAGAAGATAGACGAACTTAGATTTCGAATCCCCCTTAGATCACTAGAGCAACGACAATCACAAGATCAGCAGTTTTCAATTCTAATTCAATCAATTACTAAGACACCACCATAACTCCTTACCCTTAGGTTTAAGACTGGCGAACGTTCGCTCTATCCGTTCTAACTACCAAGATTAACTAGCCGCCCGGGTACGGTCGCCTCTCACAACGACTTAATTAACTGGTGCAATTACTAATGATTAGTGAGTTACCCTTGCAGTGGATTAACCCTAACCGGTTCCTACGAAAGGCACACTCCAATTATAAGGTTAATTGTTCAATTCGATGTTCTAAAGTAAGGCGAGCGTTCGCTTCTATCCTTAGCTTAACCAGAATCTAATCTAGGTGATCAATCCAGACAAGAAACATGAACAATGAAGAACGAATCAAACATGAAAAAGAACTGATTGAATTTCGAATCTAATCACCGCCGATCCGTGACCGCTTTAAAGCACTGGGTCACTTAGGGTTCATCTAATCTAAGCTCTACGAGTTCAGCTACTCATAACGATAACAGAAGAATCAAAGGCAACAATGAAGATCATCATACAGAGGAAGAACAGATAAGAACTGAAAAACCTAATTCTGACGACTCCCGCGAAGCTTCAATCTCCTGGATCTTCAACTTTAAGCTCTGAGTTCTCCGAGGTGGAAGGATGGCGTCACGATCTCTCCACGGATCTTCGAACTCTCTAAACTCTATCTATCGACCCTAGAGTCGGCTGACTCTCAAAAGTCTGATTTGTGAAAATATGGATAGTGATTGCGTGGTCGCCTTTGGCTGCCGACTGCTTCTCTTTAAATAGGTACGCTTAGGGTTTCCAATACAGCACCGGATTTGCAAGGAATTTTTGCCGAAAATACCAAATAATTTTTGGCGAAATCTTTAGTTAAAATCCCCTGTGTGATTTCTTCTAGGATTTTCGGCGAAAACATTATAGTATTTTGCTGAAAACTTCAGTGCAATTCAGCTCATTCCGTCTGTGGGTTTTCTGAAGGTATTTTCGCCGAAAACTGTGTAGTATTTTCGGCGAAAATATTGTGCTGGGCAGTTGGATCTTCGGTTCTGAATCCGATTTGATTTCTGGTTCGATTCTAGTTCACTCCTTGAGGTCTTGAATACGTCCATGGCTACGTAAATGATGGCAAAAATCTGTGCTTTCACAAAAACACTAAAAAACCATAAAATAGACCCAAAAAGGGCCAAAGTAACCAAATCGGTAAGAAATAGGGTAGTTGAGTGAATATTCGCTATTTTACCCCTAAAACCACGTTTCAAGCAAGGAAATGTCGCTTAAATGAGGCTGATAATCACGTCAAATCGAGTGTCATCAACATCCTTGAGCTGGACGATACCTGGACGGTATTAGGAGACATCCCAACTCAGATTCTCCTTAATGCTAGCATCGGAGTTCATAAAGTAGAGCTTCGGGGTTTCTCCGGTGAGCATGAATTTCTTCCCGTTCGCGTGTAAGAGCTTGGTTCGTCCGTCGGGAAGGTTGCCAGTGATCTTGAATGGTCCGAACAGTTCCGTCAAAGGATCGTCTTCCATAAGGAAGACAGTGGAAGGAACGAGAACGATCGGCTCCTTCTTTACTTTAATCTCCGGCTTGATATCACTAGGATCGATGATCGTCAGTATTTCCTTAGGAGATGCTTTTGGCTTCTCACTCCATACTTGTTCCGGCGCCAGTTTCTCAGAACGAATTGGTGGTGTAGCTGGCTCGGTGGAAGGTGGCGGAGCTTTTGGTCTCCAAACCATTTGATTTTGCTTCTTCTTATGATTCTTCCTCCTTGACTTGCCAGACTCCTTACTTGGTGGTTTAGAAGAGGCTTGCAGTTCCTTCTTCTTTGACGGCTTTTGAGGAACAGGTTTTTGTTTCTGCTTGATAACCTGTCCAGCACCTGCAGTAGCAACAGATCTAGGCACACTAGAAGGGACATCAGTAACGGAGTTGATCGGAGTCAACTCCACAGTTTCAACAGCTAAACAATTGAATTCTTCATTCTTAGGGTTATATTTCATTCCGTCTTTCAGGCGGAACGTTATCGTGTCTTTACCAACCCTCAAAGTCAAAGAACCATTTGGAACGTTAATATTCATTCCAGTAGTAGCCATGAAAGGTCGTCCTATGAGAATGGTAGAATCATCCTCACTAGTGTCAATGATAACAAAGTCAGCTAAGAACGTGAAAGGACCACATTTAGTAACAACGTCTTTAATCTCTCCCTTAGGGGTTTTAAGTGATCTATCAGCAAAGATAAGTTGCATACTAGGCGGTTCAAGTTCTCCTAGGTTCAATTTTTCAAATAAGCTTGCAGGCATAACATTAACAAATGCACCAAGATCAACCAAACAACGCTCTATCTCAACATCATTAATGACAAGAGGTAGAGTGAAAGAACCAGGGTCAGAACACTTAGCTGGATATGGAGAGGAAGGTTTCTTGATACGAATGTCAGGATATCCTTCTTTATTCCCCTTCATGCCAGTCTCGATCCTTGCATTTGGCAGCAATGCTCTTGGAAAAGGAGGCTTCACGACGTACGGTGCGAGAGGAGGATCATCCTCCTTAGGCGCCGGTTTCTGTTCTTCCTCTTCCTTTTGAGATTCAGCGATCCTGCACAAAACAGAACAAGCATCAGCAGATAGACTAGTAAATTTTCGGGCGGTTACCATCTTGGCTTGCTCCTTTCTCGGATTCGGCTCTATCTGGCTCGGAAGTTGGCCAAATGGTCGACCGGATGCCAGCATGCTCGAGATGTTGTTCACAACTTGCTCAATTCTTTGGCCGGCGGCTATCTGTTCTTGATTGAGAAGAGCTTGAGCTTTAAACTGACTGTCATGATCATCGAGTCTGGTGATGATCTGGCTAAGCTTCCTGTCCAGGTCACTAACGTTGTTTTCTCTCTGATGTTGCTGCCCTGGATAAGTGTTATTCAAGTATTGGTTCTGGCGGTTGCCAGGTGCAGTTCCATAGTTGCCCGGATTTCGATGCGGCGGCTGGTAGACACCTGCCGGCGGATGGTTAGGTTTCTGATCCTGAGCTGGACCAACTGGGCGGTTATTCTAGTTCTGGTTATGGTTGGCGCCATTATTGTATGGAGGTCTATCTTGATAGTTCTCTTGCTGCCTGTAAATGCGGTAGCCAACATAACCATTCTGATTATTAACAAAGCCTTGTTGAATGAAATTTACCTCTTCGGCAGACTAGACTTCTGCCTTACCAAAATTCTGACAACGGCCTCCGTTATGTGCGCAAGCTCCACACCATTCGCAATCGGCAACGTAGACAGAAGCTGCCGGTGGTTTGATTGGTGTGGTAGACTTCTTAAAATGCTTCTCTACTTCTGCCTTGATAGCCGCTTCGAGATCTAGCTTGCTCCTTGATCCTTCAGATTGTCGTTCCCAGTTCCTTGACTTGGAAGCACAGTTTGTGAAGTGAAGAAGAGCAGCTTCAGGTGTAAGTGTAGTGCAATCTCCTTCAGCTAGAGAATTGACCCACTTGGCAGATTCTTCTCGAAGTCCTCGAGCAAAGATTTCAGCTAACTGCCTCTGCTCGAATCCATGATGCAGACAGTTGTAGAGAAGTTCTTGGAATCGATTCCAAGTATCATATAAGCTTTCTCCTTCTTTCTGGGAGAATCTGGCAATGTTGTCCTTGATGGCAGTTGTTCTGGCTGGCGGGAAGTATTCTTCAATGAAGTCCTGAGCCAGAGTATCCCAATTAGTGTAGTAGCCAGGTGGATTGCCAGTAAGCCACCTCTTAGCAGGGCCTTTCAGAGAGAACGGGAAAGCTCTCAGACAAAGAGTATTTTTGTCGAGGTTTCTGTTCTTGAAAGTGCTGCAGAGATCAAGGAAGTCTGCAAGATGAGTGCACGGATTGTCTAGGGGCCTGCCTTCAAATTGTAGATCCCTAGAGATCATGGTCAAGAATGGAATCTTGATCTCATAGTCAGGATCTCCTTCAATGCGCGGAACGGCAATGGCAGATCGAACGCTAGTCGCGCTCGGCTTGTTATAGTCTGCTAGACTCTTCTGTGCAGGTGGTGGTGGTGGTAGTTCTCCATTTGGTGGTGGTGGTGGTGGTAACTGATCGTCCATGGTAGGAGATGGAGGAGGTGAAAGTGATGCGGTGTATGAAGCGGATGAAGATGACGGTGAAGAAGGAGATGAGGAACTCTCCTTCAGTTCCTCGATCTTGATCGGAGTGACGGGTGGATTGGATCTGCCTCTCTTCAAAATATGTGATCGTAGAGGTGGAGCAGAACTGCCTTGTCTCTCTATACTCTTAGCCTGTTCGGTTTGAGAGCGAGTCCAAGGACGGTGAGGCATACACCTGTAAACCTACAGATAACAAAGACAAACAAAACCAGTGTAAAATTGAAGTGGATGGAAAGGTGAAAGATGGAAAATAGGAGAATAAACTGCCAGTTCTTCTTTCAAACAATCAAAGAAGTCCCCGGCAATGGCGCCAATTTGGTGAACGCCTAAAATCGTTGTTCGGGTTCAACCAAATAACTAACAAAGCTAACAAGCTAGGGTAGATCGTATTCCACGGGCCTTTCTATGATTGACTACTCCAAAAAAACTAACAAAATACTCAAATGTAAGCACTTCGTGCGTGGTGTGAGTTCCACGACTTCTAATTCTAAGAAATGCAGAGAAATTTAAAAATTAAACTAAAGCAGATTGGAAATTAGGGTTGAAAACAAAGATGACAGATGAACTTAGACTTTGAACCCCCTTCGTTCCCTAGAGCAATGGCAATCAACAGATCAGCGAATTTCGATTCTCATTCAATCAATTACTAAGACACCACCGTAACTCCTTACCCTTAGGTTTAAGACCGGCGAACGTTCGCTCTATTCGTTCTAACTATTAAGATTAATTAGCCGCCCGGGTACGGTCGCCTCTCGCAACGACTTAACTTAACTAGTGCAACTACTAACGATTTATGAGTTACTCTTGCAGTGGATTAACACTAACCGGTTCCTACGAAAGGCACGCTCCAATTATAAGGTTAATTATTCAATTCGATGTTCTAAAGTAAGGCGAGCGTTCGCTTCTATCCTTAGCTTAACAGAATCTAATCTAGGTGATCAATCCAGACAAGAAACATGAACAATGAAGAACAAATCAAACTTGAAAGAGAAACTGATTGAACTTCAAATCTAATCATCGCCGATCCGTGACCGCTTTAAAGCCATGGGTCACTTAGGGTTCATCTAGTCTAAGTTCTAACGAGTTTAGCTACTCATGTTTATCACAAAAGAATCAAAAACAAAGAAAGAGTTCATCATCCAGAGGAAGAACATAATAGAATCTGAAAAACCTAATTAAGACGACTCTGACAGACTTCGATCTTCCGTAAACCGCAATCCTAGCTCCGAGTCTCCGAGGTGGAAGGGATGGCATCATGATCTCTTTCCGGTTCTTCGAACTCTAACTCTTCGCTCCAGAACTTCAGAGAATTCTTGTTATTGTGATTATGAAAGTATGTTATTCCGTCTCCCTGATTTGGGCCGCTGGTTAAGTAATTTATACTTAACCCTAATTCAGCCGGATTTCTTCTATTATTTTTGCCAAAAATAAAGGATTATTTTCGCCGAAAAGGATGTGTAAATGGACGGTCCTTTGGCTGGTATCTCCTGTGATTTTCGCTTCGGTCGAAAACTTAACAGTTTCGCCAAAAACTCCTTCAGCCGGTCATCAGTTGATTTGTGCTGATATTTTCGCCGAAAATACTAGGGTATTTTCGGCGAAAATTCCTTTGTAAACCGGGTAGGAATTTTTTGAACTTGATTGCCTCCTTTGATCGATTCCGGTGCAATTCCTCGAGGTTCCAACGCCTTAGACATGACCTTGGCTACTTTATTTGACGGTAAAAAAACCTGTGCTAACACAAAAACACTAGAAAACCATCAAATAGACCCGAAATGGGCCAAAGTAACACAGATGGCACGAGATAGGGAAATTGGTAGAATATTCGCTATTCTACCCAAAAAACCATGTCTTAAGCAAAGAAATGTCGCTTAAATGAGGCTGATAATCACGTCAAATCGAGTGTCATCACCATCCCTTCTTGGCCAGGTACTCTTGGGCTCTCTTGCTCCTATACTCCAGGAATGCCTCCAGAGGGTCTCTGTAGTGTGCTTCATCTTCAGGGTCCTTGGAGAGGAGGTCAGGATCCGGCCGGGGCTTACCTTCAGCTCTAGGGTTTCTACACTCGGCCAGCAGCATGGCTTGGAGTGGCATTTCTTCCTCCTGAGCTTTCCTACCTGTAGGGGGAGGCCTGAGCCTGTACCTTATCTCATACCTGGGCTTGTGGTCTTGTAGGTGGCCTTCCCTTGGCTCTATACGCTTCTTCTAGGGCCCTAAGGTTCTTCCTTGGACGGGTGACCCTGGTGGAGTGTATGAGTACTTACAGATACTTGGGCAGTCGGACTGGGTCATATCATCCCCCTCTTCTTGCCTTGGATTTGTCCCCAAATCCATCTCAGGTTCTCTTCTAGCACTCATCACCCTCTTCCAAACTTCAGCAATCTTGTCGGCCACGGTCGGGGAAGATTCAACTTCATCTTTAGACCTAGGAGTGTCCTTCAGCGATTTCTCCATCGGTCTCCATAGCTCCCTCTCCTGAAAAACTATCAACAATAATGTTAAGGCTCGGGGAGGTGGCGGGTGAGAATTCCTCACTCATTTCGACATCCGGGTCAGCATCCGGATCTTCCTCACTCGGGGCAGCTCTCAAAACTCGTCGGGAGATGATCTCCCATTGAATCTTGGGTGCATAGGGAACCGTCGGTGAAGCGCCGGGTCGGGGCACGGGGGTGCCGGAGGTGATCTATGGCACGTCGGGCAGGATAGCGGCGTCGGGCAGTGGGGAGGCGTCGGGCAGTGACGCGTCGGGTAGGGGCAAAGTGGCGGCGGCCAGGGAAAAGCCAGTGGCGTCGTCGGGCAGTGACGCGTCGGGCAGGGGCAAGGTGGCGGCGTCGGGCAGTGCCGCGTTGGGCAGTGGCAAGGCGGCGGCGGCGGGCAGTGATCCGTCGGGTAGTGGGAAGGCGGTAGCGGGCAGTAGGAAGCCGGCGGCGGCGGCGGCCAGGGGAGAGCCGGTGGCGGCAGGTAGGTCGGTGGCGTCGGGCATCGTCGCGTCGGGGCAGCCGGGGTCGGGTAGGACCGGAGCTGAGCATCGGGCAGGGATACGCCGGACTCGTGGTCGGGGGCCTCATCGGGTGGTGATGCGTCGAGGGGCCTTAGGCAGTGACAGGTCGGGGCCGGGTGCTAGGGCGTCGGGGCCTGGTAGGACAGCACTGGGGCCGGGCGCTTGGGTGCCTGGGTTGGGCAGACAGTGCCAGCCGGGGCTGGGGCCGAGCGCCTGGGCGCTAGGGCCTGGGGCAGCGCTGAGGCTGGGGGCGAGCGCTGGGGCGCTAGGGCCTGGGGCAGCGCCGAGGCCGGGGCCGAGCGCTGGGGCGCTAGGGCCTGGGGCAATGCTGAGGCTGGGGTCGAGCACTGGGGCGCTAGGGTCTGGGGCAGCGTCGAGGCTGGGGCCGAGCGCTGGGGCGCTAGGGCCTAGGGCAGCGCCGAGGCTGGGGCCGAGCGCCGATGCTGGGGCGCTAGGGCCTGGGCAGCGCCGAGGCTGGGTGCAAGTGCTGGTGCCGGGGCCGGGGCCAGGGCTGGTGCCGGGGCTGAGGGCGGGGCTGGTGCCGGGGCTGAGGCCGGGACGCCGGGTGCTAGGGTTTTAGAGGTGAACTCTGCAAACTTCTCAAGCCTTCTTAGCTTAACTTGCTCCCTTCATCTGATTCTTCTTCTTCTTTCTTCTCGTTCTCCTCATTGTCTGTCTCGATTTCTCTTTCTCTTATCACCATTGTTTATTGATTAGGGCAGTCCCTTGAGATATGTCCCCTTCCTTGACATTTGACACATACAATTCCACTGGGACGTGGGTTAGAACTTTGAAACTTATAAGTAGATGGTGCAAGTGTTACCGGAGATGCCGAATCCCTAGGGTTAGGGTTTGGTCATGAGCTGAGGGCTGGGGTCTGTTCAGGCTCCCAGGGAGCTTGGCTTATACTCGGATCTCCTCTCCATGGGGCATGGGCGGGTCTTCTGGTGTAGCCATCTCGGACTCGTCCTCTTCCAAGCTGGGTTAGGGTTTCTTGGATGTGGACCAGGGTAGATTCAAGATTCTGAAGGGTGTTCTCCATTTTGGCTAATCTCTCGTCTGCCATGGTTAGTACTAGCAAACAGAAGCAATTTTCTATCCCCTCTTCTTAGAAATAAACTTACAATGAAAGGAAATAACGTGGCAAGGTGGCCTTGCTTTCTTTTCTTTTTCTTACAACTCGAAACTTAAAACAAGAATTGAAATAGAAGGGATTTTTCGAATCAATTTTCTAAAGAAAGCAGTAAAGGATATGAATCCAGGTGAACCTGGAGACTAGGATAGATTGTGGTCCGTGAACTGAACCGTGCTCTGATACCAACTGATGTGAATCGCTGCAACCGTGGGCAGACGACCCTTGAACACCGCAAGTTGAGACCGTGCAACGAGGTAGAACCGTCGGGAACCGGGGGCGGATAAGTACTTTGACCCGTCAGCTATATAACAGCTGGGAACCAGAAGTGTCCAGTTGAAGACGCCACGCCAAGAGATGGATGCTCTTAATGATAAGTCGATCCTTCAGTATCGCGTCATGCAGATACAATAAGGGTTTCAGGACATAGTTCTTTCAAAGGGGGTTTATTTCATAAAAGTCTTGAGAACAAAGGGAGGCCGGTGGCCTCTATATATAGGGAGGGAACAAGCTCTCATCCCTAAAGTCTAATTCCTAAATAAGAATAGAATAAAGAGTCTTATTCCTAATTAGAATCCTAATACCCCTAAACAAGTCCTACTAAAAAGGAAAACAATTAAATAATCTTTAAATCCAAGAATCCAACTCAAAATAAGAATAAAACTCTTAAAACCCTAAACTGGCGGTTTTTAGGGTTTCCTAGTCCGAGTGGGACTAGGACTCGGCGGGCAGCCGATCATTGGGCTGGGCCTTTGCTCGGCTCCGGGCTTCTTCTTCTTCGATGGTGGGCCATCGTCGGGCCTTGGGGCCTGATGCTCCGGGCTGGTCTAAGGGCTAGGGCCTTGCCAAAAGGCTTGGTCCACATGGCGTCCATTCCCATACAATATTCCCGGTCAGCTCGACTCTCGGTCTAGGGCTCGGAGTTGGGCTGGTTTGGGAACTTCTTCATTTCTGCTCGGGGCTTCCTCTCCTAGCTTCGGGCATCGCCTCAGATAGCTCCATACGTGACTCTCATGGGCTAGGGTCGGGCCAGGGGTGGTGCCTTGGAACCAGGTGCTCCAATTCTCCTCAGGGCTTGGCGCCGGGTCGGTCTTGGGTAGCCATCCCTTCTTGGCTAGGTACTCTTGGGCTCTTTTGCTCCTATACTCCAGGAATGCCTCCAGAAGGTCTCTGTAGTGTGCTTCATCTTCAGGGTCCTTGGAGAGGAGGTCAGGATCCGGTCGGGGCTTACCTTCAGCTCTAGGGTTTCTACACTCGGCCAGCAGCATGGCTTGAAGTGGCATTTCTTCCTCCTGAGCTTTCCTACCTATAGGGGGAGGCCTGAGCCTGTACCTTATCTCATACCTGGGCTTGTGGTCTTGTAGGTGGCCTTCCCTTGGCTCTATACGCTTCTTGTAGGGCCCTAAGGTTCTTCCTTGGACGGGTGACCCTGGTGGAGTGTATGAGTACTTACGGATACTTGGGCAGTCGGGCTGGGTCATATCACTTCCTCTCCTAGCTTCGGGCATCTCCTTAGGTAGCTCCATATGTGGCTCTCATGGGCTAGGGTCGGGCCAGGAGTGGTGCCTTGGAACCAGAGGCTCCTATTCTTCTCAAGACTCGGCTCCGGGTCAGTCTTCGGTGGCCATCCCTTCTTGGCCAGGTACTCTTGAGCTCTCATGTTCCTGTACTCTAGGAATGCTTCCAGAGGGTCTCTGGAGTGTGCCTCGTCTTCAGGGCCCATGGAGATTAGGCCAGGATCTGGATGAGGCTCATCCTCAACCTTAGGGTCTCTACACTCGGCCAGCAGCATGGCCTGGAGTGGCATTTCTTCCTTCTAAGTTTTCTTACCTGCAGGGGGGAGGCCTTAGTCTATATTTCATCTCATACCTTGGTTTGAGAGCTTGTAGGTGGCCTGCTCTTGGTCCTACGCGTTTCTTGTAGGGCCCTAGGGTTCTGCCTCTGACAGGTGACCCTGGCGGGGTGTAGGAGTACATGCGGGTACTAGGGTAGCCGGGTTGGGTCATATCAGACAGTGATTCATACTTTGGTCGGAGTAATGACGGCACGAGAAGCATGGATGTCGCTAGCTACTACTTTTGGATCAGGCAGTCCCTCACAAATTAGGTCACTCAGAAACCAAATGCTTGATTTAAAATTAGCTAATGATAATATGGTTGACTATCTCCAGAAAGCGAAGATGATTCATGATCGTCTTCAGGTGCTCAGACATCGAGTACAAGAAGCTGACCTCGTAGACAACATCACGGGAGGCCTACTAACAACTTAACGTCCCTTGGTCCGATCTCTGCACAATAGAACAATGCCTGTGACCTACCTCGAGCTGCATGGGTTGCTGATTTCGGAGGAGCTAGAATTAGCTATGGAAGATGCTGCTGCAGTGGTAACGCCACATGTTGTGCATATTGAATAATGAATGAATAATGGGGGTTTTCACTAAAATAATTATAAAAAAATTAACTATTAACCTAAATAAATACGGTTCAAAACTATTGATTTTTATAAATAAAATTGCTCCAGGCCTAGGCGATATCGCCCAAGGCCCATGCGATATCGCCCCATCACCAGTTATTTTCACCCGTGACTCTAAAATGGGTCCGTGATTAGATTCGTTTGAGTCACGGGTCTGAAAATAGCCAAGGATTAGGCGATATCGCCTAGGGCATGGGCGATATCGCCTCATGCATGGGCGATATCGCCTACATCTTGGAGCACTAACCAGCCTATAAATCCTTGTTAGTTTCGGGGGAGAGTCACCAAATCGAAAGAATTAACATTCTAAAATGGCCGACTACACTTTGTCACGAGAATTCCGAATCCAAGTTTTCTGGGGGGGCCGTATCGTCCAGGATTGGACCGGCTTATCCTACGAAGGGGGAAATAATGTCTATCTGAAGATGACCAAGCGAGCGACCTATGATAGTGTGGTTACCGTGTTTCGGCAGAAAATGGGTCTTGGAGCAGATCAGATAATCCAGTCATTTGTCTGGAGAATGCCGATATACAGTTCTGAGGGAAATCTGTCGCATTTTGTTTCTAGCCCGATATCGGACGACAACGGCGTACAAGTCATATACGACTTAGTTCGCGTCAACCCATTTTTCGAAGTTGCCGAGTTGTACGCCTTGATGGAAGAGGAGCCGTCTCAGTTCTCCGATTTCTCGGGGGTCATTCCAAATCAGATGGCAGAGCAGAGCCAAACGTATGATGGGGAATACATGGTGACCAGTCATATCGGTCCGGAGGAGGAGGAGGTTGACCAAGAGGGGTTGGCGCGAGATGAATATGTCAGCACCGATGATTCTGGAGATGTAAGGAGCCATTGCTCTGCGGACGAAGGGAATCCAAACGTCGACGATGACATTGGCCAAACCAATGAGGAAGACGACGATGAAGAAGGGGGAGCCACAGCAAATAGCGTGGAAGTTTATGTGCCACTGGAACATGCCACGAGCGAGGGTGCCGACTGTGACGACATCATGACAATCTCCAACACCTACTCCATGGACAGGCGCTTCCAGATCCCAGCGAAGGCGTACTGGTCGGTGGAGATGGAATTCTTCTTGGGTCAGACATTCTCTACAAAAGGTCAACTGGTGTCCCTAACGAAGAGCCAAGCAGTCATCCGCAACTATAAGTACAGGGTAATCACTTCCAACCCGAAGGAATGGGCCATCAAGTGCATCGACCCGACGTGTCCTTGGAGGATGCGTTCTACACTTAGCAACAGATATGGCTTCTGGATAATACGACAACTCAATAACAGCCACAGTTGTGACCGGTGAACGATACTAGGGCCCCACCCACAGCTCGATGTCACGCTGATCTCAGATGCAATCATGCACATTGTCCGCAGAGAGCCGGGGTTGAAGATTGAGACAGTTATTGATTGCATTCTGGAGAAGTACCACCACAATATTTCATACCGGAAGGCGTGGTTTGGCAAGCAACGTGCTGTCGAGAAGTTGTACGGTGACTGGGTGGCATCATACAACAACATTGAGACAATCCTGAATGCTATTCGTCTCACAAACCCCGGGACACGGTACGAGATCAGAAACCACCCGGCGGGTAACTGTAGGATGTTCAAGAGTGTGTTTTGGGCGTTTGGCCCATGCATAGAAGCCTTCAAGCACTACTCTGGGGTCATGATCATTGACGGCACATTCCTCACGGGCAAGTACAAGCAAGTGTTGTTGATGGCTAGTACATTCGATGGGCAACATCGGATTGTTCAATTGGCGTACGCCATAGTTGACAAAGAGGATTCCGATAATTGGAAGTGGTTCATGGAGAATCTACAGAGACATGTGACCAATCGGGCCAACATCACAATCATCAGTGATCGACACAAGGGGATAGCAGCGGCAATGCGCAACATTGATCCAGGGTGGGTATGGAGGTGGTGTCTACGCCATTACGTAAGCAACTTCAACAAGAAACACCGCAACCAAACTTTAAAATCTCACCTTTGGAACTTAGGTATTTGTCAACTTCTTTACGGTGTATATGTGAACTTAACTAATACAATATTGTCAAACAAACTGGATATTCATAGAAGTCTTCATCGCTACCCGCAGGAATAGAAGGGTGGAGGTGCATATCCCACATCATGGTGCGCGAGACCGCCGTAATCGACATCATCCAACCCTGTACTGTGACCTCTCTGTGGGATGGGATAGCCATCATAGGGAGGGTATGTCGGTAGGCGTGATGCTGCACGTGGGCGGTGTGGTCCTCGATCGGGAAGGCGCTCATATGCTCCACTCATAGCCAATCCAGATCGGAGCACATGACTCATGTGAGAATCACTCGTACCACTCAAAATGGTAGCCTGCTCCAACGAGGCTATCTGAAAGGCAAAACAAAAAGAAAAGTCAGTGTACCATAAGGGAATACTAAATTGGCTACAGTTACTCAAGTAGGTGGCCACTAACCATCCCCTGAAACTGTGCACCATCGCGTGATATGGCCAGGCGTGTCCGTCTCGTGTACCACTCGTCGTACTCATCATGGAAGTGGTGGCTCAATGGATCTGCTCTCACCTCGCCCTCGGCAATGTGATGATCCCGCTGCTCCCATAGACGTAAGTACTCTCGGTACCTAGCACCCCAATCATGGACTGGCGCTCTGAAGTCTAGTCCAAGCAACTCCTCGACGCGATGAGCAGGCTCGGCGTCCTGTGGGATACGCTGACCATGTCCGAACTGACGCATGCAACGATCAGGATGGTGCCATGCGACACAGTCTATGCACAGCATGGGGCAAACAGCACGCTAGAACACATCGTCCTCCAACTGATAGTCCTCCTCTCGGAAGGCGTACGACATCCACTGGAGAATTAATAAATATGTTGTAAGGAAGAATTAAGAAAATCATAGAGAGTATGTACATGAGGTTAAGATTCCTAACCACGAACTCCGTGTTCCGGTCAAGTGCGTAGCGTATTTCCTCCAGCTTCATAGCCACCCGATGCTGGTGGCGCCGGATGACAGACATCCAGCGCACACCACGAGGAACGGTGTCACCATCTGGTGGGTCACCACCTGCTACGTAGCGATCGGCTATGATCGGGAATCTCTCCAAGGCCCAGAGCTGGACCAGCAAGGTGAAGCCTCCCAAGTCACCTGTACCCCTCTGACTCCCAGCCGTGAAGAAGGCCACCCTCCCCATGGCCTTATACAGCCATGCTAGTACCGCACTACCCCAACTGAACGTGGATGCAACCGCAGAGTCCCCAATAAGCCGGAGTAAATGAATCGGTATCAAGTCTCCAGTCCGGTCAGCTAGTAGAATGTCGCCAAGAAGAACCCAAGTGTAGGCTCGTGCATAGCGGAGAACAACATCTGCTGGAGCACTTGCCGGTAGACGATCAAACATGCCCTTCACCCACAAGATCTTCACTGAATGTCCCGTACAACTCCCAGCTGGGGGTCGAGCACCCAACAACTCCTCACATATAACACTCGGATCACGTCTGTCCACCGCTACGGTAACCGGAACTCCATCGATAGGAAGACCCGTAAGTACCTCAACATCCTCCAAAGTGATCGTCGCCTCGCCCGGTATCAGGTGGAATGTGTTAGTCTCTGGCCGCCACCTCTCAATCAATGCTGTGACGAGCTCCTTACAGGGTGTGAAACCGAGTAAACGAACAAAAGGGAGGAGTCGACACTCTCTCAAGAATGCCTCGTACTCTGAACTCCACTCTAAGCAAGAACTACGCTGTCGCAACTTCAGCGCCTTGCACGCATGAGGGTCACGCCACACTAAAGTAGCCCTATGATTGTTCTCCCCCCACAATAGAGAACAATCACCAGGTTGAGGCCTAACGCCCTCAGGAGTCTGATCAACCAACGGTTCATCCCATCCATAGTTCGACATCTATTGTATAGTAAATTGTTAGGAAAACTATTTTATACTAATTCTCTTTCTCAAAAGTATACTAGTTCTCTAACCTCAAAATTATACTAATTGTCTAACCTCAATATTATACTAATTCGCTAACCACAAAATCATACTAATTCTCTTACCTAATTCTCTAACCTATCCATAAAGAATGACATGGTTGACAATGACATAAGAACAATAAATAATGTGTGTACTACGTACCTTGTGTAACGGTGCGAAAAAAGGTCCTCTCCGTTTTATAGAAATCCTACAACGTCAATATGATAGTGTTAATAAATCACTTTGAAAAAAATTATCTACCATAATAACCCTAAACTAATTCTCTAACCTAAAACCCTAAACTAATTCTCTAACCCAAAACCCTAAACTAATTCTCTAACCTAAAACCCTAAACTAATTCTCTAACCTAAAACCTACTAAATAATGTAATTTAAAAAAATTAGGGAGAAAGGGGACTTACCTTTGCCTTAGGGGTTAAAGAGTGGTGTGGGGGAATGGTGGGGTTGAAAATGGGGTATTTATAGGGGTTGGGGCGAGTTTGCCCAGTGTCTGGTCCTTGGGCGAGATCGCCTGTAGTCCGGGCGATATTGCCTGTGGCTGGGGCGAGATCGCCAGGTGTCCAGCCAGACAGCATTTACTCGGTGGTTGGGCAGTTTAGAATCGGTTTGATCGGAAATATCTGATGATGGGGCGATATCGCCTGGGCCTTGGGCGATATCGCTTAGGCCTGGGGCGATTTTATTTATAAAAATCAATAGTTTTGAACCGTATTTATTTAGGTTAATAGTTAATTTTTTTTAAATTATTTTAGTGAAAACCCCATGAATAATGCCTCTTTTGGGGTTTAAATACCCAAAATCCGTCCAAATCCGAAAAATTGGGAAAAAGTAATTTCAGCTTCTTATTTTGGCAACTCCGAATTGGTCCCTGTTTGAAGCGCTGAACTCGTGAGAGATCCGTCTATAATGTGATAACTTGGAGACTCAACAAAAAAACTCACAAAAAAGGTAAAAACAGACAAAATATGGACAATGTACGTGCTTGGAGTCAAAAATTGCATAGTTAACACATTTACACCAAATATTCATCATAATTGCATCCATGGGTGTAAAACGTAGTTTAATATGGGAAGATAAACACTATAAATTTAGTTTCATAAGGGTTTCTCGGCACGCTAAGGCTATAATAAACATCAACTTTGGAAGTTACTTAAAAACAAAGATCTTCACGACTACTCCGGAACTCTGAAGACAGGTCTCCAGAAATCTCCAAACGCTAGAGGGGCTGAGTATACCTTTCCCAGCGAAAGACAAACTCGCCTCTAAAGAGCGGACTAAACACTATAGAAATGTTCAAACTTTCCCTATGAAAGGAGCACTAAGGGGATGTTTGGTATTTGTGATTTGGAGGGGTGATTTTAAAGAATACATGTATTGTGGTGAATGCCTTGTTTTTTTGTTAATTTTCTATCTAAAATCCATGTATTGTAATTCCTAAAAGAAGCTCAAATACATGGATTTAGAATCTCACTAATGACACTCGATTTGACGTGATTATCAGCCTCATTTAAGTGACATTTCCTTGCTTAAGACATGGTTTTTAGGGTAGAATAACGAATATTCACTCAACTACTCTATCTCGTGCCATTTGTGTTACTTTGGCCCGTTTTGGGTCTATTTGATGGTTTTCTATTTTTTCATGTTAGCACAGGTTTTTGCCGTCAAATAAAGTAGCCAAGGATGTGTCTAAGGCGTTGGAACCTCAAGGAATCACACCGGAATCGATCCAAGGAGTCAATCCAGTTGAACCAAATCCTGCTCCCATTTACAAAGAAGTTTTTGGCGAAATTCCCATGAAGTTTTCGGCAAAAACTCATGAAGAAATTGGCAGAGCTTACAAGAAGAACTTGGTGTTTTCGCCGAGAACCGGCGGTCCGAAAATCACAGGAGAATTCAGCCGAGCAGTCATCCCATTTACAAAGGAATTTTCGGCGAAAACTCCCTATGTTTTCGGTGAAAACTCCCTATGTTTTCGGCGAAAATTCCAGGCAAAATCTGGCGGTATTAGGGTTAAGTATAAATACTTAACCGGCGGCCCTAAAAAAAGATATAGCTCATAATATATCAACTAATACCAAATACTTCGAGGATTCTCAAGAGTTCTGGAGTAGAGTTTAGAGTTCGAAGAGCCAAGAAAAGAACGTGACGCCATCCCTTTCATCTCGAAGACTCGGAGCTAGGATTACATATTACCGGAGATCGAAGTTCTGCCGGAGTCGTCTTAATTAGGTTTTTCATATCCTTTTCTGTTCTTCCTCTGTTCAAGATGAACTCTATCTTTGTCTTTGATTCTTTTGTGAAAAAACATGAGTAGCTAAACTCGTAGAGCTTAGGCTATATGAACCCTAAGTGACCCAGGGCTTTAAAGCGGTCACGGATCGGCGGTGATTATATTCAAATTTCAATCAGTTTCTCTTTCATGTTTGATTTGTTCTTCTTGTTCACGTTTCTTGGCTAGATTGATCACCTAGATTAGATTCTTGTTAAGCTAAGGATAGAAGCGAACGCTCGCCTTACTTTAAAACATCAAATCGAACAATTAACCTAATCATTGGAGTGTGCCTTTCGTAGGAACCAGTTAGGGTTAATTCACTGCAAGAGTAACTCATAAATCGTTAGTAACTACACCAGTTAGTTAAGTCATTGCGAGAGGCGACCGTACCCGGGCGGCTAATTAATCTTGGTAGCTAGATCGGATAGAGTGAATGTTCGCCAGTCTTAAACCTAAGGGTAAGGAGTTTTGGTGGTGTCTTAGAATTCATTGAACGAGAATCGAAATCCGCTGATTTGTTGATTGCCAATGCTCTGGTGAATGAAGGGGGATTCAAAGTCTAAGCTTGTCTGTCATCTTTGTTTAATCAACCAGTCTTTCAATCTGTTTTCAGTTTTAAAATTTAATTTTCGTGCATTTCTTAGAATTAGAAGTCGTGGAACTCACACCACGCACAAAGTGTTAAATCTGAGTAATTTGCCTTTATATTTGAGTAATCAATCATTAGAAGACCCGTGGAATACGATCTACCCTAGCTTCCAGCTTGGTAGTTATTTGATAACCCGCTCTCTGACGGTTCATCAAATTGGCGCCGTTGCCGGGTGTAACACCCGTTCCGAATCAACCCGAGTAAACCCGTGGTTGAGCCGGTCCTAGGTACTACCGAGTAAAAACAAGGGTAAAACAGGAAATTGGCGGTGATCAAAAGACGGTAAAAACATGGAAGGCCTCCAAAGAAACGCGAAACTGAAATCCGAGTACAATCCAAACCATCATAAATCCTCCAATCCAACATAAATCAGAAAGTACATGAAAACCCCCAAAATCCCATAGTCAACTGAAATGAATAGAAAAGTCAACTCCGCGTAATCCCAGTCTTCACCTCATGGCTTCCGTCCAGACTTCGCGAAATCAACCTCGAACTCAAACTCCTCAGCCACCTCTACTAGCCACGAGATCCTGAAAGGGGAGAAGGGATCAATTTCCTATTGAAATTGAGTGAACCCACTGGGCCTATCTACACGTTGTCCTACTCTATGGAGCGGTCCCAACTCCGCACAAGACATCCAGCAATGGAACCAAACCCAACCCCCTTTCCATATTTTAATTCCCTAATACAGTCTAGGTGATCATGTTGGTCGGTTCTTGTTCTCAAGCACAATTCATAACAATAGAATCACACAGAATTAATACATCAATCCACGGCACACACAGCATCATCACATCACATCCATCAACCAAGTCACTACCACAACCACAAGCACACAAACATTCACATTCATATTATCTAGGTGAGTTATTAGGCGCCAAGGAGTTATCCACACCACCACCGCCGGCCATCACATCAACCAGACGCATCCACTAGGGATCCTTCCACGAAGAGAATACATTCCGACGCACCCATATAGGATCCTTCCACGAAGGAGAAATCAACCAACCTTGGCAACCCAGCCAAGGGATTCACCCCAGTGAATCGGACTCAATCACGACCAGTATTTCGGGGGGGGGGGGGGTAGTGTGGGCTCCTTCTAGTTCTATATTCATATTTGTATCACAACTCATACAATTCAGATTACTAATCAATCCATCCACACCCTCTCATCATCACATAATTCCAACATAATGCAAATCATTCAACGCCTCCCACGGCACAAACAGTTCAAGGGTAAACGGCTAGCTCACCGGCCACCCCCACCTGCAAGTACAGGGGAAGCCATGTCATGAGTCGTAGGGTTACCCTCCTGTACATCCTTCATTGGACAGCCCCATATTGGCGGAACCGTCCACCTATCCATCGTGTAAGGGCGATCCCACATTGGCAGGACCACCCTCCTGCAATCCACAACTATCAACTCGGGCAGAACACAGTTACAACATCATATCCCAACCCTCCTACACTCGTTACTACCTCCAATCCATTAAGCATCAAGGTTCATATCTCCCCCATTCATGGCACATAACAAACAGCCCGCTATCATCACGCAATCCATCATATCGACAAGCATACAACAACGACCAACTTTCACAAATGTACAACAATTAATCACATAACAAAATCCCCTTTTACTCTCTTCCAATTCATGCAATAACCTAATCCCATCTAAGTCAAAATTGAAACTCCTCACATCATCCAAACTACCTACACAACGCTAAGCCCTCACCTGGAGAAGATGACGAGACTCTAAAATGACTCCCGAAACCCGAACGGCCAAGTTCTACAACTCCAAAGTCGTAGCTCCTCTCCTCCTCACTGACAGCAGCCTACTCCGACCCAGCCAGAACTACGACCAGCGATCTCTTCCTCTCACCGACACGAACGCGTAGCAAGAAACGGATCGTCAATCGGAGCTCTACAACTCCCGGAATCAAGGATTGACCCAAGTGGGTTTTTGGTTTCCTTCAAGTACGGGTTTGGAGAAAGTTGGAGAAAAATGGAAAGGTGAAGAGGTTTGGGGAAAGATGGAAAAAGTGGAAGAGTGAAGAACTCCTCAAATCTGAGTATTTAACACTCAAACATGACACATGCACTCAAAGCATGACACATGCACTCAAAACATGACACATGGCTCACGTGTCATCAATAGCCACCCCAAAGTGTTTTAACTCGACCCAACTCAAATTCGGACGTCCCGAACTTCGATGGGACCTCAAGAACCCTGTTTCCAATGCCTCAATCACTAGAACTCGAGTTCCAAACCGTTTGGTTGGGTGGGGATGTTACAAGTCTCCACAACTTCAAGGATTTCGTCCCCGAAATCATCCCCAACTCCTCCTAGCGACACGATTTGGAAAGTACAGCAAGAATTGCACCAATCCAAGCATCCCATTAACCCCCAAAATCCCTAACGATGATCTAACAACCCTCCTTCAAACCACCCAACATTCCTACACCAACTCCCCACACTAGGCCAACACCAAACACTCCCTAGACCCCCTCGAGACCCTCACCACAACGAGCAACCACAAGAACACACATCAAGGGACATAAAAACCTAAAGCATAAGCTTCCACTAATTCCGGATACCGCCGCCTCATATCCTCCTCGGTCTCCCAAGTAGCCGACTCACTCTCGTGGTTCTTCCATACCACCTTGAGCTGCGGAATCTGCTTATTCCTCAAAACCCGAACTTGCCTATCCACTATGGCAACCGGCTTCTCTTCATAAGTCAAATCTCGCTCGATCTCCACTTCCTCCGGCTGAATCACATGTGTAGGGTCTCCATGATACTGCTTAAGCATACTCACATGAAACACGTTGTGCATCCTTTCTAACTCCTTCGGCAGTGCCAGCACATACGCCACCGGACCCGACTTAGCTAGAATCTCATAAGGACCAATGTATCGAGGTGCCAACTTTCCTTTCCTACCAAAACGCATCAGCCCCTTCCATGGCGACACCTTCAAAAATACCTTCTCCCCAACATCAAAACTCAGCTCTCTTGTTCGACCATCTGCATACGCCTTTTGCCTATCCTGGGCCGCTCTCAACCTATCCTTAATTACCTTAATACGATCAGCCGTCTCTTGTACAACTTGAGGACCCGACAACACTCTCGCACCTTCTTCATCCCAACACAAAGGCGTCCTACACTTCCTCCCATACAAAGCCTCAAAAGGAGCGGACTTCAAACTACTATGATATGAGTTATTGTAGGCGAACTCAACCAAAGGTAACAATTCCGTCCATGGAGTTTGGAATTCCATCGCACAACTCCTCAATAATTCCTCCAAAGTCAGAATCGTCCTCTCCGATTGCCCATCCGTCTGGGGATGATATGCCGTTGAGAATTTCAGCTTAGTTCCCAACGCCGTATGCAGCCCCTCCCAAAAGTGAGATGTGAAACTCGGATCACGATCAGAGACGATGGACTGAGGAACCCCATGCAACCTTACTACCTCCTTTATATACAGCTTGGCCAACTCCTCCACATTTGGCTTAAACTGAATGGGTATGAAATGAGCAACTTTTGTCAAACGATCGACTATTACCCACACGGCATCCTTCCCCTCTTTGGTTGGCGGAAAACCCGACACGAAGTCCATGGTGATGTCCACGAACTTCCACTCCGGAATTGGTAGAGACTGGAGTAACCCACCCGGAGCTCTATGCTCTGCCTTCGTCTTCTGACAAACCAGACAAGTCGCCAAAACGTGCCACGTCCTTCTTCATCCCCGGCCACCAAAAACTCAACTTCAGGTCATTGTACATCTTAGTCATTCCGGGGTGCATAGCATACATCGAAGAGTGGGCCTCCTCTAATATCCCCCTCCTCAACTCCTCCATCTCCGGCACACACACTCGACCCTTGCACCTCAGCAACCCGCCAACTACCTCAAACCCATTATCCAAGCCCTTTTCAACTTCCCCTCGAATAGCCACTAAAGTAACATCCTTGAGTTGCTCCTCACCAATCCTATCATTCAGCATGGGTCGGATACTAAGCTTAGCAAGCAAACTTCCCACATCATTCATCTGCATTTTCACTCTCAACGCCCTAAGATCAACTAACTCTTTCCGACTCAATGCATCTGCAACCACATTAGCCTTACCGGGATGGTAGTCAATGGTGCAGTCATAGTCCTTCAAGAGCTCCATCCAACGTCGTTGCCTACCATTCAGCTCCTTCTGATCCATAAGATGCTTAAGGCTCTTATGGTCGGTCATGATCTTAAACGTCTCACCATACAGATAGTGCCTCCACAACTTCAAGGCGAACACCACTGCGGCTAACTCCAAGTCGTGGGTCGGGTAGTTCACCTCATGCACTCTAAGCTGACGTGAGGCATAAGCAACAACCTTCCCATTCTGCATCAGCACACACCCCAACCCTTGCAGTGAAGCATCACTAAATACCACATATTCGCCACCTTCCACGGCAGGGTCAACACCGGAGCTGAAGTCAACCATTTCTTCAACTCCTCGAAGCTTTTCTGGCACGCCTCACTCCACTCATACTTTGACTCCTTCCTCAACAACTTATGTAAAGGGGAGGCTATAGTGGAGAATCCCTCGACAAACCTTCGATAATAACCAGCCAAACCCAAGAAGCTCCTTAGTTACGACACATCCTTAGGTGGGGACCAGTTAACCACCGCTTCAATCTTCTTCGGGTCAACCTCCACACCTCTCTTAGAGACCACATGTCCAAGAAACAACACCTCTTCCAACCAAAAGGCACACTTCGAGAACTTGGCAAAAAGTTGCTGCTCCCTCAACTTGTGGAAAACAATCCTCAAATGCTCCGCATGCTCCTTCTCATTCTTGGAATAGATGAGAATATCATCGATGAACACTATCACGAACTTATCCAAATATTCGTGGAAGACCTTGTTCATGAGAGCCATGAACGCGGCGGGAGCATTGGTGAGACCAAACGGCATCACCAGAAACTCATAGTGTCCATAGCGGGTCCTAAAGGCTGTCATTGGCACCGATCTTTCCTCCACCTTCAACTGGTGATAACCCGACCTCAAGTCTATCTTCGAGAACACTTCAGCCCCTTGCAATTGATCGAAGAGATCGTCTATCCTTGGAAGTGGGTAACGATTCTTGATCGTCGCCTTGTTCAACCGCCTATAGTCAATGCACATCCGCATCGACCCATCCTTCTTCTTCACAAACAACACCGGTGCCCCCCACGGTGATACACTTGGGCGGATGAACCCCTTATCCAAGAGTTCCTACAATTGCTCCTTCAACTCCTTTAACTCCGCCGGTGCCATGCGATAGGGTGGAATAGAGATTGGAGCAGTCCCAGGGACCAACTCTATATTGAACTCCACCTCACGCTCGATCGGTGCCCCAGGTAATTCCTCAAACACATCAGTAAACTCCCGAGCTACCGGCACCTTTCCCAACTCCTCCTTCTGCTCAACCGATACCTGAACCAACAGAGCCTCACACCCCTCTCGGACCAAAGAGAAAGCTTGCATTGCTGAAATTAATCCCATAGGTGCTGTCTCCCTCTTTCTAACACCCTTGAACACCACCTGGCCAACACCTTCCACCTGAAGCAACACTTCCTTCTTCCGACAATCAAGCAACGCCCCATGTCTAGCCAACCAATCCATTCCTAGGATAACGTCGAATTCGTTGAAAGGGAGCACCACCAACTCCGCCAAAAACTCTACACCTCCCACTAACACCTTACAACCCCTACACACACGATCTACCCGGACCGACGTCCCCAAAGGAGTTCTGACACCCCAACTACCGCCTAGACTACCAGCTACGACACCCAAGCTACTCAAACATTTCTCAGACACAAAGGAATGGGTAGAACCCGAATCAAACAAAGCGTAAGCGGAAAGATCTGAGATAGAGATCATACCGGTTACCACGTCATTAGCATTCTCTGCCGCACCCCTGGTGAGAGCGTACAGCCGCCCTTGGTCTCCCCCAGTTCCCACAGGCATGGCATTAGCACCCGTTCCTCGGCCAGCACTCGCAGCCCCTCGTCCCATACTGCCGCCACCTCCGCCTCCATAGCTCCTAGACGGAGCTCTAGGCCCCTGCACCGATCCCACAGACTGAGTTGGTGCAGTACCCCTCCTCGGGCAGACGTTACTCTTATGGCCCGGCTGTCCACAAGTGTAGCAGGTCACCGGAGCTGACCTTAGCATAAGACACTCCCCGACATGTGGCTTCTTACAGATACCACACATCGGCAACCCTCCCGATGCTCCGCTCCTACTCACCAGTCCCGACCTACGGCAGGTAGCACTCACGTGACCCGGGAGCCCACAGGTATAGCAAACTTTCACACCCCTCGGTGGGGCAGACTGCGCACCTCGGAATCCAGAATAAGATGTCTGGGCCCTCTTAGCCGGATGACTATTAGTGACTGAAGGAGAAGGATGAGCCGACGCCTTTCTCTTCTTCTCTTCCTTCTTCTTGTTCTCCAACCTCTCCCTCTGGAGTGCCGCCGCCTTAACGGCCACCAAACTCCCCATATCAGCGGTGGTGACTCCCTCCTGAATCTCCGCCCTCAACCCATTCATGAACTTACTGATGAGCTTCTTTTCTCGGTTAGTCCACTCGTCATACCACTTAGAGAGAGAGGTAAACTCTATGTAGTATGCGAGAACAGACTTCTCACCTTGCTCCAAGCTCATGAATTCCTTGGCCTTCTCCTCGCGCCAAAGGTCAGGACAGAACTGATCGCGAAAGACCTCAACAAACTCATCCAGCTCCATCTCTGGCGGAACTACCCGACTCTGCGGCATCGACTTCCACCAATTCAGAGCATGACCTTTAAACAGAAAGGTCATTGCCTGCACCTTTAGCCCCTCCCCAAGTCCCATCTGTAGGAACTTGTACTCACATTCCTGAAGCCACTGCTCGGCCACCTCAGGATCGGCCACTTCCCTATTAAACTCTCCAAAGTTCCACCCCTTCAACAGACTCGGTTGGAATCTGAGGGCTCCTTCTCTAAACCCTGAGTTCCCGGTGGACCTACTTCCCCTTGCTTGACTGGATTCACTACAGGAGGACATTAAACATTTCAGTTGACTGCTCATAATCAAATTTTTCCAAACAGTTTTCTTTCGAAACCATTCCCCAACCCGATTAAAACGATTGCAAATACCCCTGGAAAGTTGGTCCCGTGCCGATGCTCATCTCTTCTCCTTATGAGGTTAATTACTCCTCTAGAAGAAGAGACAATTCACCCACACAGCAGCAACTAACCAGGCTCTGATACCATTTGTAACACCCATTCCGAATCAACCCAAGTAAACCCGTGGTTGAGCCGGTCCTAGGTACTACCGAGTAAAAACAAGGGTAAAACAGGGAAATTGGCGGTGATCAAAAGACGGTAAAAACATGGAAGGCCTCCAAAGAAACGCGAAACTGAAATCCGAGTACAATCTAAACCATCATAAATCCTCCAATCCAACATAAATCAGAAAGTACATGAAAACCCCCAAAATCCCATAGTCAACTGAAATGAACAGAAAAGTCAACTCCGCGTAATCCCAGTCTTCACCTCATGGCTTCCGTCCAGACTTCGCGAAATCAACCTCGAACTCAAACTCCTCAGCCACCTCTACTAGCCACGAGATCCTGAAAGGGGAGAAGGGATCAATTTCCTATTGAAATTGAGTGAACCCACTGGGCCTATCTACACGTTGTCCTACTCTATGGAGCGGTCCCAACTCCGCACAAGACATCCAGCAATGGAACCAAACCCAACCCCCCTTTCCATATTTTAATTCCCTAATACAGTCTAGGTGATCACGTTGGTCAGTTCTTGTTCTCAAGCACAATTCATAACAATAGAATCACACAGAATTAATACATCAATCCACGGCACACACAGCATCATCACATCACATCCATCAACCAAGTCACTACCACAACCACAAGCACACAAACATTCACATTCGTATTATCTAGGTGAGTTATTAGGCGCCAAGGAGTTATCCACACCACCTACCGCTGGCCATCACATCAACCAGACGCATCCACTAGGGATCCTTCCACGAAGGAGAATACATTCCGACGCACCCATATAGGATCCTTCCACGAAGGAGAAATCAACCAACCTTGGCAACCCAGCCAAGGGATTCACCCCAGTGAATCGGACTCAATCACGACCAGTATTTCGGGTGGGGTAGTGTGGGCTCCTTCCAGTTCTATATTCATATTCGTATCACAACTCATACAATTCAGATTACTAATCAATCCATCCACACCCTCTCATCATCACATAATTCCAACATAATCCAAATCATTCAACGCCTCCCACGGCACAAACAGTTCAAGGGTAAACGGCTAGCTCACCGGCCACCCCCACCTGCAAGTACAGGGGAAGCCATGTCATGAGTCGTAGGGTTACCCTACTGTACATCCTTCATTGGACAGCCCCATATTGGCGGAACCGTCCACCTATCCATCGTGTAAGGGCGATCCCACATTGGCAAGACCACCCTCCTGCAATCCACAACTATCAACTCGGGCAGAACACAGTTACAACATCATATCCCAACCCTCCTACACTCGTTACTACCTCCAATCCATTAAGCATCAAGGTTAATATCTCCCCCATTCATGGCACATAACAAACAGCCCGCTATCATCACGCAATCCATCATATCGACAAGCATACAACAACGACCAACTTTCACAAATGTACAACAATTAATCACATAACAAAATCCCCTTTTACTCTCTTCCAATTCATGCAATAACCTAATCCCATCTAAGTCAAAATTGAAACTCCTCACATCATCCAAACTACCTACACAATGCTAAGCCCTCACCTGGAGAAGATGACGAGACTCTAAAATGACTCCTGAAACCCGAACGGCCAAGTTCTACAACTCCAAAGTCGTAGCTCCTCTCCTCCTCACTGACAGCAGCCTACTCCGACCCAGCAGAACTACGACCAGTGATCTCTTCCTCTCGCCGACACGAACGCGTAGCAAGAAACGGATCGTCAATCGGAGCTCTACAACTCCCGGAATCAAGGATTGACCCAAGTGGGTTTTTTTGGTTTCCTTCAAGTACGGGTTTGGAGAAAGTTGGAGAAAAATGGAAAGGTGAAGAGGTTTGGGGAAAGATGGAAAAAGTGGAAGAGTGAAGAACTCCTCAAATCTGAGTTTTTAACACTCAAGCATGACACATGCACTCAAAGCATGACACATGCACTCAAAACATGACACATGGCTCACGTGTCATCAATAGCACCCCCAAAGTGTTTTAACTCGACCCAACTCAAATTCGGACGTCCCGAACTTCGATGGGACCTCAAGAACCCTGTTTCCAATGCCTCAATCACCCAAACTCGAGTTCCAAACCGTTTGGTTGGGCGGGGATGTTACACCGGGGACTTCTTTTGATTGTTCGAAAGAAGAACTGGCATCTTATTCTTCTACTTTCCATCTTTCACCTTTTCATCACACTTCGATTTTACGCCGGTTATGGTTGCTTTTGTTGCTTGTAGGTTGTTCTACAGGTTTATGAACCGCTCGGTCACTCATTCTCAGTTTATGCCGGGTAATTCTGCTCCGCCAAAGCAACCACGAGCTCAGAAGCAAGTCAGAATCATTCCGCCTACACCTCCTACCCCTATTAAGGTCGAGGAATTGAAGGAGAACTCCTCATCTTCATCCGCTTCATCCACTACTTCAGATTCACCACCACCTTCTCCTTCCGTAGTGGCTGCTCAACGCACCGTGGTGGATTACTATAAACCAAGTGCGGTTAGTTTTCGATCTAGCGTCGCTGTGCCGCACAACGATGACGATCCTGACTATGAGATCATAGTTCCCTTCCTGGAAATGATCTCTAGGGCTGTTCAATTCGAAGGGAAGCCACAAGATAAACCATGCACACATTTGGCGAACTTCCTAGCCATGTGCGAGACGTTTAAGAGTGGGAACCTCGGTAACAACACTCTTTGCTTACGAGTCTTCCCATTCTCTCTTAAAGGCGCCGCCAAGATATGGCTCAGTAGGAAACCACCTGGCCACTACACCGACTGGGATAATCTAGCTCAAGACTTCATAGAGGAATACTTTCCTCCTTCAAGAACAACATTTTACAAGGACAACATTGCCAGATTCTCTCTGAAGGAAGGAGTAAGCTTATACGATGCTTGGAAAGAATTCCAAGAGCTTCTCTTTGACTGCCCTCATCATGGATTCAAACAGGGGCAGCTAGCCGAGATCTTCACCCAAGGGATGAATGAAGAAACTACTGAATGGGTCAACACCTTAGCTAATGACGACTGCACAACACTCGAACCAGAAGCTGCTCTTCTTCACTTTGCAAACTACGCATCTAAGTCCAGGAATTGGGAAAGATAGTTTGGAGCAGCCAAGAGCCGACCAAGTCGTGAAGATCAGATCAAGATCCAAGTACAGAAACATATGAAGGAGATTTTTGGTACATCTAATAACTGGTCTAAAGAGGAAGTGAATTTCATAGATCAAGGCTTCACCAAGGATCAAAGAGGCTACCCCAACTACCGTCAGTTCAGAACACCTACTCAACAGGGAAACTTCTATGAGCGTCCTCCTTACAACTTTGGATTCAACCAGAGTCAGAATCAATACTTGGACAATGGTTATCAAGATTCCCCCAGATTCACCGGAGTATAGCAGCCTCAAAATTTTACGTCTGAGAACACTTGGGAGAGGAAAATAGCCAAGAAGATTGACCTGATTATGGAAAGGCTCAACGATCACGAAGAGAGGTTTAAAGCCCAAGATGCTCTTAACCAAGGACAGATCGCGCAAGGTCAGCGAGCAGAGAGCATGGTAAACAAAGTTGCTAGCATGCTGGCTAACAGTCCTCTCTTCAGTCAGGCACCGTCTCAAAGCAACCCCGCCATGAAGAATGAGCATGCTAAAGTCATCACAACCAAGAGCAGTGAGCAGAACAGCCTGGAGAAGAAGAAGGAAGCACTTCCCACTCCCTCTACAGGAGAATGCTCAGCTATCGTTTCTCGATCACCACCCATACCTATCCCAGCTAAGTGCTCCGACCCTGGCCCTTTTGCATTACCTTTAATCATTAATGGCATTGAAGTCGAGCGTAGTTTGGTTGATCTAGGTGCATCTATAAATGTTATGCCTATGTGTTTATATAAGAAACTGAACCTAGGTGAACTACAACCCGCTAGCATGCATTTAGTGTTCGCTGACAAAACTCTAAAAGAACCTAGAGGAATAATCAAGGATGTAATCACTTGTTGTGGCCCTTTCACGTTCTTCGCTGATTATGTAGTAATGGATACTCAAGGGACATATTCTACCCTTCTCTTATGCTGGCCGTTTATGGCGACAGTCGGCATTAACATTAATGTTCCAAATGGCTCATTAACATTAAGGGTTGGAAAGGATACTGCAACATTCCGTCTCAAGGATGGTATGAAATACATTCCTAAGAGAGAATCACATTGTTTATCCGTAGAAACTGTGGAGTTGGCCTCGGTCAACTTCATTACTGATGTCTCTTCTAGTGTCTCTAGATCAATTGTTGTTGCAGGTGTTGAATAGATTACCAAGCAGAAACCCAAATCTGCTACTCAGAAGCCGCCAAAGAAGAAGGAACTGAAAGCCTCTTCTTCACCGCCGAGCAAGGAACCTGGTAGGTCGCGGAGAAGGAATCAGAAGAAATGAAGACTCAAATGGTCTGGAGACCAGTTGTCCCGCCACCTTCTACCGAGCCAGCTGCACCACCAATTCGTTCCGAACTACTGGCGCTGGAGCAAGTATTGAAGGAGAAGTCAAAAGCACCTCCTAAGGAAATACCGACGATCACCGATCTCGGTGATACAAAGCCGGAGGTTAAAGAGAAGACGAAGCCGATCATTCTCATCCCTTCCACCGTCTTCCTTGTAGAGGATGATCCCTCAAAAGAACTTTTTGGTCCGTTCAAGATCCCTGATCACCTTCCTGATGGACGTACCAAGCTCATACACGCCAACGGGAGGAAATTTATGCTTGACGGAGATGCCCCGAAGCTCTACTTCATGAACTCTGATGCTAGCGTTAAGGAGATCCTGAGTTAGGATGTCTCCTAATACCGTCCAGGTATTGTCCAGCTCAAGGACTTTAATAATAGAGCGCTTCGTGGGAGGCAACCGACGGCTGGAGTCAGTTTTTCATTTGTGTCAAACTTAGTGTTTTAGAGTCGATTCGGGGGAGCCAAAAGTGTCAGTTTGCATGATTTCTTATTTTTCGTGTGTAGTCTGTGTGTCATCGTTTCAATCTCAAGTTGTTTGAGGTTGTTCCGATTTTTTTGGATTTAATTGTTATTTCTTGAAGTTTGCCGGGATTGCGAAAATATTTTAAATCGTACAGGTCAAACTTTTCGGTGAAAACTGACCCATTTTTTGGCGAAAACTTCTTTGACAATCCCACTGTGTTTTCTAGTCTATTTTAACTAAACTTTTCGGCGAAAACTCTATGAGTTTTCGGCGAAAATTCTATGAGTTTTCGGCAAAAACTCCTTTGAAAACTGGCAGACGTTTTTCACTTGTGTTTTCGGCGAAAAATTGCACACATTTTCGCCAAAAACTTGAGACAAAATCAAACAATTTTTCCCCTATTTCCCTGTCTCTTTTCTCTCTCTCCCCCTCACCTCTTCATTTTCGAAACAAAAAAAACTTCCCCCTATTTTAAAACCCAGAAGCCGCCGCTGCCGCCGCACCTCTCCCCTCCCTCTTCTGATCATTTTGAGCCGTAGATCAGTCGAATCGGAGCTCTAGAGCTCCCGTTCAGCCAAACCCTAATTTTCTTGATTTTTCACCGATTTGTCTTTCTCCATTCATTTTCAGCACTCATGGCTTCAAGGTAAGTTGTAGAACTTTTCATTCCGAATCTTTTGACATGTTGAATGCTGAATTTCATCGGGGTTTACTTTCGGTTGAGTTTTCAGTTTACCTTGATTTGCGTGCCGTCTGATTTTGTGTGAACTAGGTTAGTTGAATGCTTTGGACTGATCTTGCAAGCTTAGGGAGTATTGTGCTGAATTGTAATACCATTTGATCGTTTGTTGATATGCTTAAGGATCGATTCTTTACGGTGTTGACCTTTTGAGAAATGTTGGTTTGACCATGAATTGTCTATGCTTGTTTGGCTGCCATGTGTGTTCATTCACGTTCATATTACTGTGTTTGCCACCTGAGTTATTAATTATGCCGTCATTTCCGCTTTGAGCTAGTAACTGCCATGATTAGGGTTCAATGTGCTATGATGTTGACTTTTTGAATGTCGGTTTGACTTCCGATCTCTAATTATGTTTTGACCATTCCGGCTACACATATGCATGCCTATGATTTATTGTGATTACCGGTTACTTACTTTGCTTACCCCTACTCGGTTTTCCTCATTTCTTTGTGAAATTGAGTTTTTCTACTAAGTGTGGGGTGGGTTATTAGTTAACTAATTTGGTTCCGTTTCTGGCTATAGGAATGTCATTCATGAGCGCAGGACTAAGGCACGACTTGACACCGGCTCCAGCTCCCGTCACACCGGCTGCCCACGGCCCTCCACCAGCTTTCCCTGGCCGTGTCGGGTACCACGCCACTGTTGCCCACCTACCCCAGTACTACTTCGAGCGCTACCAGAGGCTCGAGCATGTTCTTGGAGCTGATGTTCGCCCATTATCTATGGAGTCAATCTTCGAGCACGATGAAGACTGGCACCGGAATGTGCTCGACGCATTGATACCTGCAGGACTGCTGGAGCTGACCACCATAGCTGCTTGACTTCCCAGACGTCGCTCTTCAGGAGTTTTGGGCGACATTCGATCTGGACGAGCACAAGAAGAGGCTGCGCAAGAAGGTCGTTGATGACACTCGATTTGACGTGATTATTAGCCTCATTTAAGCGACATTTCCTTGCTTAAGACATGGTTTTTAGGGTAGAATAACGAATATTCAATCAATTGCCCTAGCTCGTGCCATTTGTGTTGCCTTGGCCCGTTTCGGGTCTATTTGATGGTTTTCTAGTGTTTTTATGTTAGCACAGGTTTTTGCCGTCAAATAAAGTAGCCAAGGACGTGTCTAAGCCGTTGGAACCTCGAGGAATCGCACCGGAATCGATCAAAGGAGCCAATCAATTTAAGAAAATTCCTGCCCGGTTTACAAAGGAATTTTTGCCAAAAATAACCTAGTATTTTCGGCAAAAATATCAGCACAAATCAACTGATGACCGGCTGAAGGAGTTTTTGGCGAAACTGTTAAATTTTCGCTCGAAGCGAAAATCACAGGAGATACCAGCCAAAGGACCGTCCATTTACACCATCCTTTTCGGCGAAAATAATCCTTTATTTTTGGCGAAAATAATAGAACAAATCCGGCGACTTAGGGTTTAAGTATAAATACTTAAACCGGCGGCCCAAAAGAGGGGATCAATCATTATTCATCTTTTCACAAATCAAACTTTTGAGAGTCAGCCGACTCTAGGGTCGACAGATAGAGTTTAGAGAGTTCAAAATCCGTGGAGAAATAGTGACGCCATCCCTTCACCTCGGAGACTCGGAGCTTGGATTGAAGATTACCGGAGAGCGAAGCTTTGCCAGAGTCATCAGAATTAGGTTTTTCAGTTCTTATCTGTTCTTCCTCTATACGATGAACTCTGTTTCTGTCTTTGATTCTTTTGTTATGAACATGAATAGCTGAACTTGTAGAGCTTAGATTAGATGAACCCTAAGTGACCCAGGGCTTTAAAGCGGTCATGGATTGGCGGTAATTAGATTCGAAGTTCAATCAGTTTCTCTTTGCATGGTTGTTTTGTTCTTCACTGTTTATGTTTCTCTTCTGGTTGGTCGCCTAGATTAGGTTTTTGCAAGCTAGGGTTAGTCGCCAGACATCTTCCTGCTTTGACGCATAAACTTGTCTTCCTTGATCACTTAGTTTAGATTCTTGTTAAGTTGAGGATAGAAGCGAACGCTCGCCTCTCTTTAAAACATCAATTCAACCAGTTAACCTTATAATTGGAGTGTGCCTTTCGTAGGAACCGATTAGGGTTAATCCATTGCAAGAGTAACTCATAAATCATTAGTTATTGCACCAGTTAAGTTAAGTCGTTGCGAGAGGCGACCGTACCCGGGCGGCTAATTAATCTTGGTAGCTAGAACGGATAGAGCGAACGTTCGCCGGTCTTAAACCTAAGGGTAAGGAGTTATGGTGGTGTTTAGAAATTGATTGAACGAGAATTGAAATCCGCTGATCTGTTGATTGTTGTTGCCCTGGTGATCTAAGGGGGATTCGAAATCTAAGCTTGTACGTCGTCTGTCTAAACCAACAATTCATTCTGTCTTGAAATTTCATTCTAATTTTCCTGCATCTTAGTTTAGAAGTCGTGGAACTCACACCACGCACAACGTGTTCAAACTTGGATAAATTGCCAGCTTCTTTGAGTAGTCAATTAGAAGAAACCCTGTGGAATACTATCTAGTCTACTTCGATAGGTTAGTTATTTGATACCGCTAAAACTGCAGCATCAAATTGGCGCCGTTGCCGGGGACTCTTCTAATTGTTTGAAAGAAGAGTTGGCAAATTATTCTTCTACCTTTCCGCCTTACCATTTAATTTTCCTCCATATTTCCATGATTTACCTGGGTAGTGCTTTTGAGTTTTGATTATGCAGGATTACAGGTGGGATGACCAGTACCAAGAGTGGCGCGTCAATGGAGCACCAAATATTGAGGATTACCAAGAGATGCTACATCAACAACAACAACAAACGGCGAGATTTGACTCCCTCTTTGATAAAATCTCTTCAATGCTACAAGGTTACCAAGAGACAACACCAACAAGAGCATCAAAGTGGCGCTAGAGATAACCAAGAGATGCTTCATGAACATCAACAATGCTCGTCAATAACCCAATCTGCCTTGGATAATATCTCTTCAATGCTACAAGCTCATCTCGCTGACGGACATCAAGCTCGAGCAACTAAAGCAGTTAATGACAGAAGACGCTCAAGAGCTGTTCGAAGAAGAAGATGATGATCCTATCCATGACTATTATGAGCTAGAAGAATCCTTGGCAGTGGTAGTTGATGAAGACATAAAGCTAGTCCATCCTGAAGTTGAAGCCGAAGAGGAGCACATAGAGATTGAGGAGATACCCTCACCTACACTTCCGCCGAGTCAACCTGTAGAGAAGATGGAGCTCATTGACCATGGCGCACCGTACTACCTCTTTCCTCCTCCGGTAGGAGAATTCGAGAAGAACTGGTCATCCAACCAGAACCGCGATCTATTGGAGCACTACCGGCTATATCACCCTTCTGGAGTGCTACATGGCACTCAACCGCACACCTTGAAGAAGACGATTAACTTCAAGGAGCTTCTGAGTTAGGGTCCCTAACAGGTATCGTCCGGCTCAAGGACGTTAAAAGAGAGCGCTTCGTGGGAGGCAACCCAGGCTGGAGTCCATTTTGAATTTTTGAGTCAGTCTTTTCCGTCTTTGTTCGACTTTTATTATGTGTGGATCCGGGGCACTTGTCCTGGTATCCTTTTGATCTTTTTGTTGTTTTTGTTTTGTAGGAACTTAAGTAGCTACTCCGCTCTGCTCCGGACTCTCCGTGCTCATCCGCTACACCGACCATCTCATTCTAGGTTCTTCGTATATCTCTACTCTAGTTTAGTCCTGTGAGGACACATAACGATTTAAGTGTGGGGTAGGATGCTAGAGAACCTTGCATGAACTTGATTGCCCTTAATTGTGTGTTGTGTGTTTCTCGGTGCCTGTCCAATCACTCTAGCCTAGAATTGCTCAATTCTTGACTTTTGATGTTAAATTGACTTCAATTTTGAATAATGACGTCTAGACTGTTCCACTTAGAACTTGTAACCAACGTGTCGAAACTGATATTAAATGAGTCTAGGTCAGAATAGATCATAAATCACTTCTGTAGTTGAAACTTGAATTAATTGGTTTGTTATTAACAAAGCTCGATAACACTGTTCTAAGATGATAAATGCTAGCTTCTTCCATGTTTTTCACTCCATATTTGATCACCTGTGATTGTGGCTTGAGATTAGACGAAAATCCAATTCGAAATCTTGTGTAAAAAGTTATAACTAGCTAGGATCAAGTGGCTAAATTGTTGAATCAAGTAATTGAGTTGTTCAAGTTAATGTTAAGTTCTTTAAAGTGCTGAAAATAAAGCAAGGCAAGCCCGACACCTAAGTGAAGTGTTCGGGTTGAGCACTAGCATAGGCACAAATACTGTGAGCTAGGCAGGTCCAACACCTAAGTAAAGTGTTTGGTATCGAGCACTAGTATGCAGTAAATCAATTGAAGGAAGAAGTTGAACTTGAAATAAATCATTGTTTAAATCGGTCTTAGCTAGAACATGTAACGTACAGATCTATAAACGGATGAAGTCGGGTCGATAGCCACGTCACTTTTCCTACCTCCGCATCCACTTCATGGCTAGAGCTTAAAGTCTTTTTGATTAGAACTGGTGTTATCGTAGTCGGTTAATTATGATTAATTGTTTTCCCAAGAAACTAGCTTTGTTAAAACCACTACTTGAAGTGTGCAGAAATTAGTGAGATCGAAAACTTGTTTGGTTGATGTTCTTGCATGTGTAGGTCACTTTTTCTACGTGGAACAGTCTAAACCAAATCGTTAGAATTGAATCTCAGTTTAATCTCGTGTCATTTGTGAATTTGAGTGTGTTCTAGTTCAGTGCTTGAGGACAATAAAAAGCTTAAGTGTGGGGTATTTTGATGACACTCGATTTGCCGTGATTATCAGCCTCATTTAAGCGACATTTCCTTAATTAAGACATGGTTTTTAGGGTAGAATAACGAATATTCAATCAATTGCCCTATCTCGTGCCATTTGTGTTACCTTGGCCCGTTTCGGGTCTATTTGATGGTTTTCTAGTGTTTTTATGTTAGCACAGGTTTTTGCCGTCAAATAAAGTAGCCAAGGACGTGTCTAAGCCGTTGGAACCTCGAGGAATCGCACCGGAATCGATCAAAGGAGCCAATCAAGTTAAGAAAATTCCTGCCCGGTTTACAAAGGAATTTTTGCCAAAAATAACCTAGTATTTTTGGCGAAAATATCAGCACAAATCTACTGATGACCGGCTGAAGGAGTTTTCGGCGAAACTGTTAAGTTTTCGACCGAAGCAAAAATCACAGGAGATTCCAGCCAAAGGACCGTCCATTTACACCATCCTTTTCGGCGAAAATAATCCTTTATTTTCGGCGAAAATAATAGAACAAATCCGGCGACTTAGGGTTTAAGTATAAATACTTAAACCGACGGCCCAAAAGAGGGGATCAATCATTATTCATCTTTTCACAAATCAGACTTTTGAGAGTCAGCCGATTCTAGGGTCGATAAATAGAGTTTAGAGAGTTCGAAGATCCGTGGAGAGATCGTGACGCCATTCCTTCACCTCGGAGACTCGGAGCTTGGATTGAAGATTACCGGAGAGCAAAGCTTTGCCAGAGTCATCAGAATTACGTTTTTCAGTTCTTATCTGTTCTTCCTCTGTACGATGAACTCTGTTTCTGTCTTTGATTCTTTTGTTATGAACATGAATAGCTGAACTTGTAGAGCTTAGATTAGATGAACCCTAAGTGACCCAGGGCTTTAAAGCGGTCATGGATTGGCGGTAATTAGATTCGAAGTTCAATCAGTTTCTCTTTGCATGGTTGTTTTGTTCTTCACTGTTTATGTTTCTCTTCTGGTTGGTCGCCTAGATTAGGTTTTTGCAAGCTAGGGTTAGTCGTCAGACATCTTCCTGCTTTGACGCATAAACTTGTCTTCCTTGATCACTTAGTTTAGATTCTTGTTAAGCTGAGGATAGAAGCGAACGCTCGCCTCTCTTTAAAACATCAATTCAACCAGTTAACCTTATAATTGGAGTGTTTCGTAGGAACCGATTAGGGTTAATCCATTGCAAGAGTAACTCATAAATCATTAGTTATTGCACCAGTTAAGTTAAGTCGTTGCGAGAGGCGACCGTACCCGGGCGGCTAATTAATCTTGGTAGCTAGAATGGATAGAGCGAACGTTCGCCGGTCTTAAACCTAAGGGTAAGGAGTTATGGTGGTGTTTAGAAATTGATTGAACGAGAATTGAAATCCTCTGATCTGTTGATTGTTGTTGCCCTGGTGATCTAAAGGGGATTCGAAATCTAAGCTTGTCTGTCGTCTGTCTAAACCAACAATTCATTCTGTCTTGAAATTTCATTCTAATTTTCCTGCATCTTAGTTTAGAAGTCGTGGAACTCACACCACGCACAACGTGTTCAAACTTGGATAAATTGCCAGCTTCTTTGAGTAGTCAATTAGAAGAAACCCTGTGGAATACTATCTAGTCTACTTCGATAGGTTAGTTATTTGATACCGCTAAAACTGCAGCATCAAATTGGCGCCGTTGCCGGGGACTCTTCTAATTGTTTGAAAGAAGAGTTGGCAAATTATTCTTCTACCTTTCCGCCTTACCATTTAATTTTCCTCCATATTTCCATGATTTACCTGGGTAGTGCTTTTGAGTTTTGATTATGCAGGATTACAGGTGGAATGACCAGTACCAAGAGTGGCGCGTCAATGGAGCACCAAATATTGAGGATTACCAAGAGATGCTACATGAACAACAACAACAAACGGCGAGATTTGACTCCCTCTTTGATAAAATCTCTTCAATGCTACAAGGTTACCAAGAGACACACCAACAAGAGCATCAAAGTGGCGCTAGAGATAACCAAGAGATGCTTCATGAACATCAACAATGCTCGTCAATAACCCAATCTGCCTTGGATAATATCTCTTCAATGCTACAAGCTCATCTCGCGACGGACATCAAGCTCAAGCAACTAAAGCAGTTAATGACAGAAGACGCTCAAGAGCTGTTCGAAGAAGAAGATGATGATCCTATCCATGACTATTATGAGCTAGAAGAATCCTTGGCAGTGGTAGGTTATGAAGACATAAAGCCAGTCCATCCTGAAGTTGAAGCCGAAGAGGAGCACATAGAGATTGAGGAGATACCCTCACCTACACTTCCGCCGAGTCAACCTGTAGAGAAGATGGAGCTCATTGACCATGCCGCGCCGTACTACCTCTTTCCTCCTCCGGTAGGAGAATTCGAGAAGAACTGGTCATCCAACCAGAACCGCGATCTATTGGAGCACTACCGGCTATATCACCCTTCGGAGTGCTACATGGCACTCAACCGCACACCTTGAAGAAGACGATTAACTTCAAGGAGCTCTGAGTTGGGGTCCCTAACAGGTATCGTCCGGCTCAAGGACGTTAAAAGAGAGCGCTTCGTGGGAGGCAACCCACGGCTGGAGTCCGTTTTGAATTTTTGAGTCAGTCTTTTCCGTCTTTGTTCGACTTTTATTATGTGTGGATCCGGGGCACTTGTCCTGGTATCCTTTTGATCTTTTTGTTGTTTTTGTTTTGTAGGAACTTAAGTAGCTACTCCGCTCTGCTCCGGACTCTTCGTGCTCATCCGCTACACCGACCATCTCATTCTAGGTTCTTCGTATATCTCTACTCTAGTTTAGTCCTGTGAGGACACATAACGATTTAAGTGTGGGGTAGGATGCTAGAGAACCTTGCATGAACTTGATTGCCCTTAATTGTGTGTTGTGTGTTTCTCGGTTGCCTGTCCAATCACTCTAGCCTAGAATTGCTCAATTCTTGACTTTTGATGTTAAATTGACTTCAATTTTGAATAATGACGTCTAGACTGTTCCACTTAGAACTTGTAACCAACGTGTCGAAACTGATATTAAATGAGTCTAGGTCAGAATAGATCATAAATCACTTCTGTAGTTGAAACTTGAATTAATTGAATTAATTGGTTTGTTATTAACAAAGCTCGATAACACTGTTCTAAGATGATAAATGCTAGCTTCTTCCATGTTTTTCACTCCATATTTGATCACCTGTGATTGTGGCTTGAGATTAGACGAAAATCCAATTCGAAATCTTGTGTAAAAAGTTATAACTAGCTAGGATCAAGTGGCTAAATTGTTGAATCAAGTAATTGAGTTGTTCAAGTTAATGTTAAGTTCTTTAAAGTGCTGAAAATAAAGCAAGGCAAGCCTGACACCTAAGTGAAGTGTTCGGGTTGAGCACTAGCCTAGGCACAAATACTGTGAGCTAGGCAGGTCCAACACCTAAGTAAAGTGTTTGGTATCGAGCACTAGTATGCAGTAAATCAATTGAAGGAAGAAGTTGAACTTGAAATAAATCATTGTTTAAATCGGTCTTAGCTAGAACATGTAACGTACAGATCTAGAAACGGATGAAGTCGGGTCGATAGCCACGTCACTTTTCCTACCTCCGCATCCACTTCATGGCTAGAGCTTAAAGTCTTTTTGATTAGAACTGGTGTTATCGTAGTCGGTTAATTATGATTAATTGTTTTCCCAAGAAACTAGCTTTGTTAAAACCACTACTTGAAGTGTGCAGAAATTAGTGAGATCGAAAACTTGTTTGGTTGATGTTCTTGCATGTGTAGGTCACTTTTTCTACGTGGAACAGTCTAAACCAAATCGTTAGAATTGAATCTCAGTTTAATCTCGTGTCATTTGTGAATTTGAGTGTGTTCTAGTTCAGTTTGCTTGAGGACAAGAAAAAGCTTAAGTGTGGGGTATTTTGATGACACTCGATTTGCCGTGATTATCAGCCTCATTTAAACGACATTTCCTTAATTAAGACATGGTTTTTAGGGTAGAATAACGAATATTCAATCAATTGCCCTATCTCGTGCCATTTGTGTTACCTTGGCCCGTTTCGGGTCTATTTGATGGTTTTCTAGTGTTTTTATGTTAGCACAGGTTTTTGCCGTCAAATAAAGTAGCCAAGGACGTGTCTAAGCCGTTGGAACCTCGAGGAATCGCACCGGAATCGATCAAAGGAGCCAATCAAGTTAAGAAAATTCCTGCCCGGTTTACAAAGGAATTTTTGCCAAAAATAACCTAGTATTTTTGGCGAAAATATCAGTACAAATCTACTGATGACCGGCTGAAGGAGTTTTCGGCGAAACTGTTAAGTTTTCGACCGAAGCAAAAATCACAGGAGATACCAGCCAAAGGACCGTCCATTTACACCATCCTTTTCGGCGAAAATAATCCTTTATTTTCGGCGAAAATAATAGAACAAATCCGGCGACTTAGGGTTTAAGTATAAATACTTAAACCGACGGCCCAAAAGAGGGGATCAATCATTATTCATCTTTTCACAAATCAGACTTTTGAGAGTCAGCCGATTCTAGGGTCGATAAATAGAGTTTAGAGAGTTCGAAGATCCGTGGAGAGATCGTGACGCCATTCCTTCACCTCGGAGACTCGGAGCTTGGATTGAAGATTACCGGAGAGCGAAGCTTTGCCAGAGTCATCAGAATTACGTTTTTCAGTTCTTATCTGTTCTTCCTCTGTACGATGAACTATGTTTCTGTCTTTGATTCTTTTGTTATGAACATGAATAGCTGAACTTGTAGAGCTTAGATTAGATGAACCCTAAGTGACCCAGGGCTTTAAAGCGGTCATGGATTGGCGGTAATTAGATTCGAAGTTCAATCAGTTTCTCTTTGCATGGTTGTTTTGTTCTTCACTGTTTATGTTTCTCTTCTGGTTGGTCGCCTAGATTAGGTTTTTGCAAGCTAGGGTTAGTCGTCAGACATCTTCCTGCTTTGACGCATAAACTTGTCTTCCTTGATCACTTAGTTTAGATTCTTGTTAAGCTGAGGATAGAAGCGAACGCTCGCCTCTCTTTAAAACATCAATTCAACCAGTTAACCTTATAATTGGAGTGTTTCGTAGGAACCGATTAGGGTTAATCCATTGCAAGAGTAACTCATAAATCATTAGTTATTGCACCAGTTAAGTTAAGTCGTTGCGAGAGGCGACCGTACCCGGGCGGCTAATTAATCTTGGTAGCTAGAACGGATAGAGCGAACGTTCGCCGGTCTTAAACCTAAGGGTAAGGAGTTATGGTGGTGTTTAGAAATTGATTGAACGAGAATTGAAATCCTCTGATCTGTTGATTGTTGTTGCCCTGGTGATCTAAAGGGGATTCGAAATCTAAGCTTGTCTGTCGTCTGTCTAAACCAACAATTCATTCTGTCTTGAAATTTCATTCTAATTTTCCTGCATCTTAGTTTAGAAGTCGTGGAACTCACACCACGCACAACGTGTTCAAACTTGGATAAATTGCCAGCTTCTTTGAGTAGTAATTAGAAGAAACCCTGTGGAATACTATCTAGTCTACTTCGATAGGTTAGTTATTTGATACCGCTAAAACTGCAGCATCAAATTGGCGCCGTTGCCGGGGACTCTTCTAATTGTTTGAAAGAAGAGTTGGCAAATTATTCTTCTACCTTTCCGCCTTACCATTTAATTTTCCTCCATATTTCCATGATTTACCTGGGTAGTGCTTTTGAGTTTTGATTATGCAGGATTACAGGTGGAATGACCAGTACCAAGAGTGGCGCGTCAATGGAGCACCAAATATTGAGGATTACCAAGAGATGCTACATGAACAACAACAACAAACGGCGAGATTTGACTCCCTCTTTGATAAAATCTCTTCAATGCTACAAGGTTACCAAGAGACACACCAACAAGAGCATCAAAGTGGCGCTAGAGATAACCAAGAGATGCTTCATGAACATCAACAATGCTCGTCAATAACCCAATCTGCCTTGGATAATATCTCTTCAATGCTACAAGCTCATCTCGCGACGACATCAAGCTCAAGCAACTAAAGCAGTTAATGACAGAAGACGCTCAAGAGCTGTTCGAAGAAGAAGATGATGATCCTATCCATGACTATTATGAGCTAGAAGAATCCTTGGCAGTGGTAGGTTATGAAGACATAAAGCCAGTCCATCCTGAAGTTGAAGCCGAAGAGGAGCACATAGAGATTGAGGAGATACCCTCACCTACACTTCCGCCGAGTCAACCTGTAGAGAAGATGGAGCTCATTGACCATGCCGCGCCGTACTACCTCTTTCCTCCTCCGGTAGGAGAATTCGAGAAGAACTGGTCATCCAACCAGAACCGCGATCTATTGGAGCACTACCGGCTATATCACCCTTCGGAGTGCTACATGGCACTCAACCGCACACCTTGAAGAAGACGATTAACTTCAAGGAGCTTCTGAGTTGGGGTCCCTAACAGGTATCGTCCGGCTCAAGGACGTTAAAAGAGAGCGCTTCGTGGGAGGCAACCCACGGCTGGAGTCCGTTTTGAATTTTTGAGTCAGTCTTTTCCGTCTTTGTTCGACTTTTATTATGTGTGGATCCGGGGCACTTGTCCTGGTATCCTTTTGATCTTTTTGTTGTTTTTGTTTTGTAGGAACTTAAGTAGCTACTCCGCTCTGCTCCGGACTCTTCGTGCTCATCCGCTACACCGACCATCTCATTCTAGGTTCTTCGTATATCTCTACTCTAGTTTAGTCCTGTGAGGACACATAACGATTTAAGTGTGGGGTAGGATGCTAGAGAACCTTGCATGAACTTGATTGCCCTTAATTGTGTGTTGTGTGTTTCTCGGTGCCTGTCCAATCACTCTAGCCTAGAATTGCTCAATTCTTGACTTTTGATGTTAAATTGACTTCAATTTTGAATAATGACGTCTAGACTGTTCCACTTAGAACTTGTAACCAACGTGTCGAAACTGATATTAAATGAGTCTAGGTCAGAATAGATCATAAATCACTTCTGTAGTTGAAACTTGAATTAATTGAATTAATTGGTTTGTTATTAACAAAGCTCGATAACACTGTTCTAAGATGATAAATGCTAGCTTCTTCCATGTTTTCACTCCATATTTGATCACCTGTGATTGTGGCTTGAGATTAGACGAAAATCCAATTCGAAATCTTGTGTAAAAAGTTATAACTAGCTAGGATCAAGTGGCTAAATTGTTGAATCAAGTAATTGAGTTGTTCAAGTTATGTTAAGTTCTTTAAAGTGTGAAAATAAAGCAAGGCAAGCCTGACACCTAAGTGAAGTGTTCGGGTTGAGCACTAGCCTAGGCACAAATATTGTGAGCTAGGCAGGTCCAACACCTAAGTAAAGTGTTTGGTATCGAGCACTAGTATGCAGTAAATCAATTGAAGGAAGAAGTTGAACTTGAAATAAATCATTGTTTAAATCGGTCTTAGCTAGAACATGTAACGTACAGATCTAGAAACGGATGAAGTCGGGTCGATAGCCACGTCACTTTTCCTACCTCCGCATCCACTTCATGGCTAGAGCTTAAAGTCTTTTTGATTAGAACTGGTGTTATCGTAGTCGGTTAATTATGATTAATTGTTTTCCCAAGAAACTAGCTTTGTTAAAACCACTACTTGAAGTGTGCAGAAATTAGTGAGATCGAAAACTTGTTTGGTTGATGTTCTTGCATGTGTAGGTCACTTTTTCTACGTGGAACAGTCTAAACCAAATCGTTAGAATTGAATCTCAGTTTAATCTCGTGTCATTTGTGAATTTGAGTGTGTTCTAGTTCAGTTTGCTTGAGGACAAGAAAAAGCTTAAGTGTGGGGTATTTTGATGACACTCGATTTGCCGTGATTATCAGCCTCATTTAAACGACATTTCCTTAATTAAGACATGGTTTTTAGGGTAGAATAACGAATATTCAATCAATTGCCCTATCTCGTGCCATTTGTGTTACCTTGGCCCGTTTCGGGTCTATTTGATGGTTTTCTAGTGTTTTTATGTTAGCACAGGTTTTTGCCGTCAAATAAAGTAGCCAAGGACGTGTCTAAGCCGTTGGAACCTCGAGGAATCGCACCGGAATCGATCAAAGGAGCCAATCAAGTTAAGAAAATTCCTACCCGGTTTACAAAGGAATTTTCGCCAAAAATAACCTAGTATTTTCGGCGAAAATATCAGCACAAATCTACTGATGACCGGCTGAAGGAGTTTTCGGTGAAACTGTTAAGTTTTCGACGAAGCGAAAATCACAGGAGATACCAGCCAAAGGACCGTCCATTTACACCATCCTTTTCGGCGAAAATAATCCTTTATTTTCGGCGAAAATAATAGAACAAATCCGGCGACTTAGGGTTTAAGTATAAATACTTAAACCGACGGCCCAACAGAGGGGATCAATCATTATTCATCTTTTCACAAATCAGACTTTTGAGAGTCAGCCGATTCTAGGGTCGATAAATAGAGTTTAGAGAGTTCGAAGATCCGTGGAGAGATCGTGACGCCATTCCTTCACCTCGGAGACTCGGAGCTTGGATTGAAGATTACCGGAGAGCGAAGCTTTGCTAGAGTCATCAGAATTACGTTTTTCAGTTCTTATCTGTTCTTCCTCTGTACGATGAACTATGTTTCTGTCTTTGATTCTTTTGTTATGAACATGAATAGCTGAACTTGTAGAGCTTAGATTAGATGAACCCTAAGTGACCCAGGGCTTTAAAGCGGTCATGGATTGGCGGTAATTAGATTCGAAGTTCAATCAGTTTCTCTTTGCATGGTTGTTTTGTTCTTCACTGTTTATGTTTCTCTTCTGGTTGGTCGCCTAGATTAGGTTTTTGCAAGCTAGGGTTAGTCGCCAGACATCTTCCTGCTTTGACGCATAAACTTGTCTTCCTTGATCACTTAGTTTAGATTCTTGTTAAGCTGAGGATAGAAGCGAACGCTCGCCTCTCTTTAAAACATCAATTCAACCAGTTAACCTTATAATTGGAGTGTTTCTTAGGAACCGATTAGGGTTAATCCATTGCAAGAGTAACTCATAAATCATTAGTTATTGCACCAGTTAAGTTAAGTCGTTGCGAGAGGCGACCGTACCCGGGCGGCTAATTAATCTTGGTAGCTAGAACGGATAGAGCGAACGTTCGCCGGTCTTAAACCTAAGGGTAAGGAGTTATGGTGGTGTTTAGAAATTGATTGAACGAGAATTGAAATCCTCTGATCTGTTGATTGTTGTTGCCCTGGTGATCTAAAGGGGATTCGAAATCTAAGCTTGTCTGTCGTCTGTCTAAACCAACAATTCATTCTGTCTTGAAATTTCATTCTAATTTTCCTGCATCTTAGTTTAGAAGTCGTGGAACTCACACCACGCACAACGTGTTCAAACTTGGATAAATTGCCAGCTTCTTTGAGTAGTCAATTAGAAGAAACCCTGTGGAATACTATCTAGTCTACTTCGATAGGTTAGTTATTTGATACCGCTAAAACTGCAGCATCAAATTGGCGCCGTTGCCGGGGACTCTTCTAATTGTTTGAAAGAAGAGTTGGCAAATTATTCTTCTACCTTTCCGCCTTACCATTTAATTTTCCTCCATATTTCCATGATTTACCTGGGTAGTGCTTTTGAGTTTTGATTATGCAGGATTACAGGTGGGATGACCAGTACCAAGAGTGGCGCGTCAATGGAGCACCAAATATTGAGGATTACCAAGAGATGCTACATGAACAACAACAACAAACGCGAGATTTGACTCCCTCTTTGATAAAATCTCTTCAATGCTACAAGGTTACCAAGAGACACACCAACAAGAGCATCAAAGTGGCGCTAGAGATAACCAAGAGATGCTTCATGAACATCAACAATGCTCGTCAATAACCCAATCTGCCTTGGATAATATCTCTTCAATGCTACAAGCTCATCTCGCGACGGACATCAAGCTCAAGCAACTAAAGCAGTTAATGACAGAAGACGCTCAAGAGCTGTTCGAAGAAGAAGATGATGATCCTATCCATGACTATTATGAGCTAGAAGAATCCTTGGCAGTGGTAGGTTATGAAGACATAAAGCCAGTCCATCCTGAAGTTGAAGCCGAAGAGGAGCACATAGAGATTGAGGAGATACCCTCACCTACACTTCCGCCGAGTCAACCTGTAGAGAAGATGGAGCTCATTGACCATGCCGCGCCGTACTACCTCTTTCCTCCTCCGGTAGGAGAATTCGAGAAGAACAGGTCATCCAACCAGAACCGCGATCTATTGGAGCACTACCGGCTATATCACCCTTCTGGAGTGCTACATGGCACTCAACCGCACACCTTGAAGAAGACGATTAACTTCAAGGAGCTTCTGAGTTGGGGTCCCTAACAGGTATCGTCCGGCTCAAGGACGTTAAAAGAGAGCGCTTCGTGGGAGGCAACCCACGGCTGGAGTCCGTTTTGAATTTTTGAGTCAGTCTTTTCCGTCTTTGTTCGACTTTTATTATGTGTGGATCCGGGGCACTTGTCCTGGTATCCTTTTGATCTTTTTGTTGTTTTTGTTTTGTAGGAACTTAAGTAGCTACTCCGCTCTGCTCCGGACTCTTCGTGCTCATCCGCTACACCGACCATCTCATTCTAGGTTCTTCGTATATCTCTACTCTAGTTTAGTCCTGTGAGGACACATAACGATTTAAGTGTGGGGTAGGATGCTAGAGAACCTTGCATGAACTTGATTGCCCTTAATTGTGTGTTGTGTGTTTCTCGGTGCCTGTCCAATCACTCTAGCCTAGAATTGCTCAATTCTTGACTTTTGATGTTAAATTGACTTCAATTTTGAATAATGACGTCTAGACTGTTCCACTTAGAACTTGTAACCAACGTGTCGAAACTGATATTAAATGAGTCTAGGTCAGAATAGATCATAAATCACTTCTGTAGTTGAAACTTGAATTAATTGAATTAATTGGTTTGTTATTAACAAAGCTCGATAACACTGTTCTAAGATCATAAATGCTAGCTTCTTCCATGTTTTTCACTCCATATTTGATCACCTGTGATTGTGGCTTGAGATTAGACGAAAATCCAATTCGAAATCTTGTGTAAAAAGTTATAACTAGCTAGGATCAAGTGGCTAAATTGTTGAATCAAGTAATTGAGTTGTTCAAGTTAATGTTAAGTTCTTTAAAGTGCTGAAAATAAAGCAAGGCAAGCCTGACACCTAAGTGAAGTGTTCGGGTTGAGCACTAGCATAGGCACAAATACTGTGAGCTAGGCAGGTCCAACACCTAAGTAAAGTGTTTGGTATCGAGCACTAGTATGCAGTAAATCAATTGAAGGAAGAAGTTGAACTTGAAATAAATCATTGTTTAAATCGGTCTTAGCTAGAACATGTAACGTACAGATCTAGAAACGGATGAAGTCGGGTCGATAGCCACGTCACTTTTCCTACCTCCGCATCCACTTCATGGCTAGAGCTTAAAGTCTTTTTGATTAGAACTGGTGTTATCGTAGTCGGTTAATTATGATTAATTGTTTTCCCAAGAAACTAGCTTTGTTAAAACCACTACTTGAAGTGTGCAGAAATTAGTGAGATCGAAAACTTGTTTGGTTGATGTTCTTGCATGTGTAGGTCACTTTTTCTACGTGGAACAGTCTAAACCAAATCGTTAGAATTGAATCTCAGTTTAATCTCGTGTCATTTGTGAATTTGAGTGTGTTCTAGTTCAGTTTGCTTGAGGACAAGAAAAAGCTTAAGTGTGGGGTATTTTGATGACACTCGATTTGCCGTGATTATCAGCCTCATTTAAACGACATTTCCTTAATTAAGACATGGTTTTTAGGGTAGAATAACGAATATTCAATCAATTGCCCTATCTCGTGCCATTTGTGTTACCTTGGCCCGTTTCAGGTCTATTTGATGGTTTTCTAGTGTTTTTATGTTAGCACAGGTTTTTGCCGTCAAATAAAGTAGCCAAGGACGTGTCTAAGCCGTTGGAACCTCGAGGAATCGCACCGGAATCGATCAAAGGAGCCAATCAAGTTAAGAAAATTCCTACCCGGTTTACAAAGGAATTTTCGCCAAAAATAACCTAGTATTTTCGGCGAAAATATCAGTACAAATCTACTGATGACCGGCTGAAGGAGTTTTCGGTGAAACTGTTAAGTTTTCGACCGAAGCGAAAATCACAGGAGATACCAGCCAAAGGACCGTCCATTTACACCATCCTTTTCGGCGAAAATAATCCTTTATTTTCGGCGAAAATAATAGAACAAATCCGGCGACTTAGGGTTTAAGTATAAATACTTAAACCGACGGCCCAAAAGAGGGGATCAATCATTATTCATCTTTTCACAAATCAGACTTTTGAGAGTCAGCCGATTCTAGGGTCGATAAATAGAGTTTAGAGAGTTCGAAGATCCGTGGAGAGATCGTGACGCCATTCCTTCACCTCGGAGACTCGGAGCTTGGATTGAAGATTACCGGAGAGCGAAGCTTTGCCAGAGTCATCAGAATTACGTTTTTCAGTTCTTATCTGTTCTTCCTCTGTACGATGAACTCTGTTTCTGTCTTTGATTCTTTTGTTATGAACATGAATAGCTGAACTTGTAGAGCTTAGATTAGATGAACCCTAAGTGACCCAGGGCTTTAAAGCGGTCATGGATTGGCGGTAATTAGATTCGAAGTTCAATTAGTTTCTCTTTGCATGGTTGTTTTGTTCTTCACTGTTTATGTTTCTCTTCTGGTTGGTCACCTAGATTAGGTTTTTGTAAGCTAGGGTTAGTCGCCAGACATCTTCCTGCTTTGGCGCATAAACTTGTCTTCCTTGATCACTTAGTTTAGATTCTTGTTAAGCTGAGGATAGAAGCGAACGCTCGCCTCTCTTTAAAACATCAATTCAACCAGTTAACCTTATAATTGGAGTATGCCTTTCGTAGGAACCGATTAGGGTTAATCCACTGCAAGAGTAACTCATAAATCATTAGTAATTGCACCAGTTAAGTTAAGTCATTGCGAGAGGCGACCGTACCCGGGCGGCTAATTAATCTTGGTAGCTAGAACGGATAGAGCGAACGTTCATCGGTCTTAAACCTAAGTGTAAGGAGTTATGGTGGTGTTTAGAAATTGATTGAACGAGAATTGAAATCCGCTGATCTGTTGATTGCTGTTGCCCTGGTGATCTAAGGGGGATTCGAAATCTAAGCTTGTCTGTCGTCTGTCTAAACCAACAATTCATTCTGTCTTGTAATTTCATTGTAGTTTTCCTGCATCTTAGTTTAGAAGTCATGGAACTCACACCACGCACAACGTGTTCAAACTTGGATAAATTGCCAGCTTCTTTGAGTAGTCAATTAGAAGAAACCCTGTGGAATATGATCTAGTCTACTTCGGTAGGTTAGTTATTTGATACCGCTAAAACTGCAGCATCATTCGTCTCTTTCTATCTTGGCGGGGTGTACAAGGACTTCACCTACGATGAGTTTGCAGCTCATCTCGGGATCCCCCGCGAGCACTACGAGGGACATCACCTCGGCTGGGAGAACAACTCCGGCAGCGGAGATGAGTATGACGCGCTCTGGAGCCACATGACCGGAGTGCCTGATGCTCGGACCACGAAGCACAACTCAGTTAAGTCCCTCTCCCACCCTCTTTATCGATTCATTCATATGGTTTGGTGTAAATCACTACTGTTTGCTCCAGAGAAGGACCGCCACCATATCAGCAGAGAGGAGCTTCTCCTCCATCGCGCCATATAGGAGAGTTACCCTCTTCATCCCAGATGGGTTCTTGCACGCTTATTCCGCCAGAAGACTCAGAAGACGAAGCCACCTCGCTCACTCCTGGGAGGCAACTTTGTCGGTCGACTCATCATCTCCCTCGGTCTCAGCCAAGAATATGGCCCGGACGTCCCACGACGTAGAGTGTACACCGTCGGTGGAGATTTAGCGGTCGAGTACGCCCTTGAGCTGGACCTCAGTCCATAGGTGGCGGTTCCTCATCATCTCCATCATGAGGTCGAGTCGGAGGAAGAAGATGATTCTGGGGAGCCGCAGCCCCAGTCAGAGCCGGTGTTTCATGATCGTACACCCTCACCACATCATCAGGCAGGGTATGAGTACCAGTCGCTGCCGCCCATTCCAGAGCCATACCAGGCACCTTACCCTTAGCACCGACCACATCCCGCGGACATTGGAGAGCGGTACGGGCGACTCCAGGATTGGCGGATCCAAGATACCGCCACTTAGGATGCCCAATGGATTATTATGCAGCAGCACATGCTCCGCACTAACGAGAGGTATGAGGCATAGCTGGCATGGCAGCGACAGATAGGCGACGCCCTCCACATTCCCCCTTACGATGCACCTGACCAGCAGTGATCGGGTTGTATTCCTTTTCTGGTCTTTTCTTTTTATTTCTTCTTTTCGGATTTTGATCCAACTTTTTTCTGTGTGGATCCGGAACACTTGTCCCGGTTTCCTTTTTATCTTTCATTTGTTTTTGTTTTGAAGGCAGTTGGGAGATTCCCTTTGCTCTGCTTTGGTAGATTGCCTCTGCTCCGAGGATCCGTGCTCATCCCCTACACCAACCATCTCGGTCCAGGTTCTTCTACTTCACTCTGAACTCTAGTTTTAGTCCTGTGAGGACACAGTACGATTTAAGTGGGGGGTAGGATGCTAGAGAACCTTGCATGAACTTGATTGCCCTTTATTGTGTTTTTGTGTGCCTCGTGATTCCTGTCCAGTCTCTCTAGCATTAGAATGGCTCAGTTCTTGATTTTTGATGTTAAGTTGCTGTTCAATCTTTCATAATGATGCTTAGACTGCTTAACCTAGAACTTGAGAACCAATGTGTTTACTTTGATGCTAAATTGCCTGGTCAGATTATATTTTTAAAATCACACTTGTAGTTTGTAGCCTTGATTGCATGAAAATGACCGAATCCGACTAGTAAACCAACTGTGAGCTTTTGATCCATTGCACGTAACTTGCAATTTCAATTCTTTTTGAGTGATTTTCTGTTTGCTTGAATGAGTTAGAATTTGCATGAGACCTACTCGAGGCCACATGATGACACAAGTTCTAGAATGATAGGGGCACGTAGATTCAGCTACTAAGCCAGATAGCCTACCTAACGATAAATCTATTAGGTTTAGACCCTTGAGCTTGGCCTGTTCTTTCGGTTCGATAATACATTACAACCATTTCCCATTCTTTCATTCCCCATTAATCCCATGTGGTTGTAGTTCTAGATTGACCTACCGGAAGTCGGTTTGTGGTAACTTGCCTATAGCCATTAAACATGTGGTCTTAGCTATTATGTCCAAACGTGTAAACCCCTCTAGCAACTAAAAGAAAGAATTGGCACAAAGAAAAAAATAAAAGAAAAGAAGAAAAAAATAAGAAAATTTTGAAAAAGAAGAAAAATCAGAGAAGTTTTAAAGTTCTTAGTTCAATAAACGTTCTTCTCCCTACAAATGGAAGAATGAAGTTAAAAGAAAAGTCAAAAGAAAAGAAAAAATGTATAAAGAAAATAAAGTGCTAGGTTGCTTGAGGGTATCATAGGACGAGCGTTCACTATTCCACCTGTGTCTGGTTATACGGTAGGAAGCCATAGGCTAGATTCGAGCGAAGTTAGTCGAAAGCTACACCGCACCAAAGCCATCATCATATATTCCCATCATCCATCTCATCATAAACCTTTGTAGTGTAGAATTCGTTACAGTCCTAGCAGGAAAGTCCTTCTTGACTAGTTACTCGTGTTGTCACAGTGGTGGAGATGTGGTCAAATTGCAAACCTATGACAGAATTCAGTAACAGAAAATGATTGAGAGCAGAAACACGTCCTTAAACACAGAGAGTGAGAGTTCCCCGTTTACTAAATATTTCCTGTGTGAGGAGTCTAGTCGGTCAGGTCAAATTCGTGCATAATTGGTTGCTACTACTCGTCGTGTGCAGTTTTCAGTGAGACCGGGTTGTTTGGCTGATCAATAGGCATGTTAGGTTTCTTGTTCTAGGAATTATCTGTCTAATAATTCATTGTGTTTGATTGAACTCCAATTTAATAAATCTTATCATTTGTGAACATGAGCGTTTCTATTCAGTTTGCTTGAGGACAAGCAAAAGCTTAAGTGTGGGGTATTTTGATGACACTCGATTTGACGTGATTATCAGCCTCATTTAAGCGACATTTCCTTGCTTAAGACATGGTTTTTAGGGTAGAATAACGAATATTCACTCAACTACTCTATCTCGTGCCATTTGTGTTACTTTGGCCCGTTTTGGGTCTATTTGATGGTTTTCTAGTGTTTTCATGTTAACACAGGTTTTTGCCGTCAAATAAAGTAGCCAAGGACGTGTCTAAGGTGTTGGAACCTCAAGGAATCACACCGGAATCGATCCAAGGAGTCAATCAAGTCGAACCAAATCCTGCTCCCATTTACAAAGAAGTTTTCGGCAAAATTCCCTTGGAGTTTTCGGTGAAAACTCATGAACAAATCGGCAGAGCATACAAGAAGAACTTTTCGGCGAAAACACAAAGTTTTCGCCGAGAACCGACGGTCCGAAAATCACAGGAGAATTCAGCCGAGCAGTCATCCCATTTACAAAGGAATTTTTGGCGAAAACTCCCTAGGTTTTCGGTGAAAATTCCAGGCAAAATCCAGCGTTATTAGGGTTAAGCATAAATACTTAACCGGCGGCCCTAAAAAAAGATATAGCTCATAATATCAACTAATACCAAATACTTCAAGGATTCTCAAGAGTTCTGGAGTAGAGTTTAGAGTTCGAAGAGCCAGGAAGAGATCGTGATGCCATCCCTTTCATCTCGAAGAGTCGGAGCTAGGATTGCAGATTACCGGAGATCGAAGTTCTGCCGGAGTCGTCTTAATTAGGTTTTTCAGATCCTTTTCTGTTCTTCCTCTGTTCAAGATGAACTCTATCTTTGTCTTTGATTCTTTTGTGAAAAACATGAGTAGCCAAACTCGAAGAGCTTGGGTTAGATGAACCCTAAGTGACCCAGGGCTTTAAAGCGGTCACGGATCAGCGGTGATTGGATTCAAAGTTTAATCAGTTTCTCTTTCATGTTTGATTTGTTCTTCATTGTTCATGTTTCTTGTCTGGATTGATCACCTAGATTAGATTCTTGTTAAGCTAAGGATAGAAGCGAAAGCTCGCCTTACTTTAAAACATCAAATCGAACAATTAACCTAATCATTGGAGTGTGCCTTTCGTAGGAACCAGTTAGGGTTAATCCACTGCAAGAGTAACTCATAAATCGTTAGTAATTGAACCAGTTAGTTAAGTCATTGCGAGAGGCGACCGTACCCGGGCGGCTAATTAATCTTGGTAGCTAGATCGAATAGAGCGAACGTTCGCCAGTCTTAAACCTAAGGGTAAGGAGTTATGGTGCACTACAAGAAAATTGGGTTTTTGTCACGGTTTGTTAGTCACGGTTTAATAAACCATGACAGATTAGTCACGGTTTGTATAAATCATGACTAATTAGTCACGGTTCATTGGTAAACCGTGACAAACTAGTCACAGTTTGTATAAACCGTGACTAATTAGTCACGGTTCACCAATGAACCGTGACAAACTAGTCACGGTTTGTATAAACCGTGACAAATCTTTCACGGTTTATACGAAAACCGTGACTAAATTAGTCACGGTTTATGAAAACCGTGACTAAGTTATAGTTAATTCCTGACCGCTGACGCCACGTTGGCAATCTGTGGCTTTATCCTTCCTTCCTTTTTCCCATTCTCCTCTTTCTTCCTCCCATCTCTTCTTTTCAGATCCCATTTCCTATTTCTTTCTCCCATCCTCCCAACCTCAACTCGATGGAAGAGGAGAAGAGGACGTGGCGGATGCCTGATTTGGAGGCTAATTAGTTTATCCAGCCGAGGAAGAAATCGACGATGATGGTGGAGGGAGGGTTTGGGGATAGGTTGTATTTGAACCATTGGACGAGAAGAGGGTAGTGGTTGGTGCGAAAGTACTTCATGTTGATGATGGGTTCGATGCGGTGGCGGCGGAGTTGGGGTGGGAGCGGTGAAAGTTGTGGAGGAGGTTGAGGTTGGATGGGGTGATGAGGAGGTTCGGCGATGTCGAACAAGATCGGAGACGAAGTCAAGCAAAGGATTCTGTCGTGGGTGTCGGTCAGAGGTCTCATCGACGGTGGCAAGGTCGTCGGAGAAGATAGTGGAACCGAACGTCGGCGGCCGGCAGCCGACGGCCGTTGTGGGGGACGACGATACAAGAATCCAAAACCCACATTCAGATTTAGAATTATAGGATTATTACACTTTGGTCATTAAACTATTATACTTGGACAACTAAAATTGGGACATTTTGTTAACCTTAAAAGTTTATGGATTAGTTTGCATAATAGAAGGAGTTGAGGGTTTGGTTTTATAATTCGAGAAAATTACAAATTCAGTCACTGGAAACTTTGAGCTTACACTTTGATCACTAAAAATTGTCACGGTTTTCCACTAAACCGTGACAAAGATTAGTCACGGTTTTCCACTAAACCATGACAAAGATTAGTCACGGTTCGTCCAAAAACCGTGACTAATCTCTTTGTCACGGTTTCTTATAAAAAATCGTGACTATTTTGGCTCAATATAGTCACGGTTTTGCAAACCGTGACTAATTTTTTTAGTCACAATTAAAAACTAATAGGCCAAAAAATATGTGACTAATCTTCTGTTTTCTTGTAGTGGTGGTGTCTTAGAACTGATTGAACGAGAATCGAAATCCACTGATATGTTGATAGCCAATGCTCTGGTGAACGAAGGGGGATTCAAAGTCTAAGCTTGTCTATCATCTTTGTTTAATCAACCAGTCTTTCAATCTGTTTTCAGTTTTAAAATTTAATTTCCGTGCATTTCTTAGAATTAGAAGTCGTGGAACTCACACCACGCACAAAGTGTTAAATCTGAGTAATTTGCCTTTATATTTGAGTAATCAATCATTAGAAGACCCGCGGAATATGATCTACCCTAGCTTCCAGCTTGGTAGTTATTTGATAACTCGCTCTACGACGGTTCATCACCAACTACATGAGCTCCCCATCCATTCCGAACCAAACCTGTAATATCGACTTCGGAGTCACCCATCATCTCACAAACAACCTCCAAAAACTGGCGCTTCACTCAGAGTATCAAGGCACTAAGCACGTTGAATTAAGCAATGGTAATACCCTCCCTATATCTCATTTTGTGTCAGCAACTATGGATATGAATGGTTCTAATGTAACGCTACATGACATGCTATATGTTCCTAGATCATGCCAAAATTTAGTATCTATTAGTGCATTGACACGAGGTAACAATATTGATGTGCTGTTCTTCAATGATTGGGTTCACATACAGGACTTAGCCAACCATCGAATATTGTACAAAGGCCGGAGTAAGGAGAACCTTTACCCAATACCCATGGCGTTATTACAAGAGATGAGGTGGACGCCTAGGGTTCATAGTGTCACTCTACCGACTTGGCACAGGAGATTGGGGAATGCAAATCTAGATAGCATTAAAACTTTATTACGTCGTTATGGTCTTTCTTTTTCAAATAAGCGTCTGCCAAGTATTTGTCATGACTATTTTGTGGGCAAGATGCATAAACTTCATTTCAGTACTTCTCATTATCATGCTACAGACCCATTGGATTTAGTTTGCATCAATGTTTGGGGCCCATCGCCTATTGATTCGGTCGAGAATCACCGATATTATATATTATTTTTTTTATCATTATAGCAAGTATAGTTGGATATATTTTGTTCGCTTCAAATCAGATTTACTGACTGTCTTCAAAGAATTTTGACGCATGGTTGAAAGTTATTTTGCTAGGCCCATTCCATCATTCTGAGCTGACTGGGGGAGAGAATATCAGAAGCTCTCCCAATATCTAAATGAAGAGGGGATCATCTTCCAAAGCTCGTGTACTCACACACAAGAGCAAAACGGGTGTGCGGAAAGAAAACATCGGCATGTCACCGAGCTGGGCCGAAGCCTAATGCATAGGCGGGTCTCCCTCCTATATATTGGAGCTATGCTTTCCGCACGGCGGTCTACCTAATAAACAGGTTCCCATCGAGCTCTCTACACGGACATGACACGCCCTATCACTATCTTTTTAATGTAGACCCTGATTATTCCCTGCTGCGAGTTTTTGGCTATCTCTGCTTTCCATGGCTTAAGCCATATGCGGCTAACAAATTGGATGTGAAATCTGCCCCAAGTGTATTCTTAGGCTACAGCGTGCAACATAAAGGATACTACTATTTGAATTTATTTCTATGAAAATTCAAGTATCTCGTCACGTAATTTTTGATGAATCTACCTTCCCTTTCCAGGTGTCTACGATATAGAGTGAAGCGCCTTGACAAGCTTCTATCCAACCCCCACCCCCGCTACCAATACCATTAATATTGTCGCCTCCTCAAAACACACTACCACCGACCCAACCTACACCTGCTACTGCCCCAGCAACCCGGAACACTCCACCTCCTACTACCCTACAGCCGCCGATCACAAACCCACAACCACTTCCGCCACAACCTCGTATGGTGACAAGATCCCAAACCGGCAGCTTGAAGCCGCGGACCTTCTTCACGGCAGTCCACACAGATGAGGTAGAACCGACGTGTTTCACAAAAGCGGACACACAAAACACTACCAGACAGCAATGGACAATGAATTTAATGCTCTTCTACACAATAACATATGGACACTTGAACATTATACGTGAGACAAGAAGCCGATCGGGAATAAATGGGTATACCGGATAAAGCGCAATGCCAACGGCACAATAGCACGATACAAGGCAAGGCTGGTGGCAAAGGGATTTCATCAAATGGAAGGAGTTGATTTCATGGAAACCTTTAGCCCGTTAATAAAACCTGCTTCGATTCGATTAATTTTATCCATTATGATTTCTAGCAATTGTATTGTGAACAAATTGATGTATCAAACGCTTTCTTGCATGGGACCTTGGATGAAATGGTGTACATGGTCCAACCACCCGGTTATGTGGACCCAACGCGCCCCAACCATGTCTGCCGCTTCAACAAGTCCTTGTACGGCCTCAAACAAGTGCCTCGAGCATGGTTCGCCTGTCTACGAGATGCTTTATATGACCTTGGGCTCGGTGCTTCAAAAACGGATCACTCTCTTTTTTATACTACTACGAACTCACCATTGTTTGTATTAGTGTATGTCGAAGACATTATAATCACAGGAGCGTCAAAGGAAAGGGTAAAGGAGATCATTGCCAAATTAGCGGATCGATTCCTGCTAAAGAACTTGGGTCCGTTGCACTATTTCTTCGGTATTCAGGTGACAAGGACCTCGGCTGGCATGCATCTCTCACAGTAGAAATATGTGGAGGAATTAATCGGCAAGGCCAACCTCAGCCAATCAAAGCTAGTGGCGACACCCTTGTATAAACCAACAGATGAAAATTCAGATGCTTTTGATAATACCCAATTATATTGCCAGCTATTAGGAGGGCTACATATGACGAGACCCGACATTTCTTACGCGATGAACAGGTTGGCACAAGCAATGCATAATCCAAGCATAACCCACTGGATATAATTAAAGAGAGTCCTACGATATCTAAAGAGGACAACGAACCAAGGTATAATGATTAAACCTTGTCCATCTGACCACTTGTCAATTTACACAGATGCGGATTGGGCAGGAGATAATCAAGACAGACGCTCAACAAGTGCCTAAGTAGCATATTTGGGATCGAACATAATATCATGGACAAGTCGCAAACAGCGAACAGTGTCATGATCGTTGACTGAGGTAGAATACCGGGCACTAGCTACGGCAGCCTCGAAAATACTTTGGCTCACGTCACTTCTGCATGAAATAGGTTTGCCGCCGTCAACGGCCCCTACAATATGGTGTGATAATATTGGTGCAACGTATCTGACGAAAAATCTGGTATTCCACTCACGATCCAAACATTTGGAAATAGATTTTCACTTCGTACGGGAGCACTGCTCGTTTATGGAGTTTTGCAGATCCCGCAGGAGGTGATTGATTTGGGCATTCAAATGATGGAGTCAGTTATTATTGCTCAGTTCATTGGTATTGTACTGCCGCTGAAGGTAATCTCATCTTTTCTGAATAGGCTTTAGGGTTTTAGAGAAGTCGTTTATGTCTCTGTTCTATCACCAAAATTCCTTTTGATTGAATTCCCCTCAATTGATACTCATGATTGGGTTTTGGAGCAATCATGGCATATCCATCACCATCTGATGTTGCTGCGGCATTAGTGTCATGATATAGAGCCATTAGATCTCTCTCCTAGGGAAAGGCTGATATGCTTAACGTTATGTAAAGTTCCTCCGACTCTGCTCACGTCTGAAGGAATTAGTTAGATAGCCAGCCAGTGTGGGAAGCTTGTGCATAAGGTTGTTCGTGAGGGTTTGAATGTTAGGGTCTGTGTTCTGAGAGGTGAATTGAATAATAATATGACAAAATTGAGAATTCATCTTGGAAAAGGAGTGGTGGTTACTATAGAAGTCATCTTCTCGCAAGCTAGGAAGTATAAGACTGACTAGAGAGTTAAGTCCCCTCCTCTTCCTTTTACAAATGATGAGGTGGTAAAGGATACCAGTGTTGAGCCTTCTATTGAAGGGAAGAAAGCTGCATCTGATGCCCCTCATGATTTAGAGGCTGGAGGGGGTAGGTTCTATATCTAAGACTTCGAATGAAGTGGAGGGTACTCATAGCTAACTGTGCAATGCTAAAGTTCCTTACGGAGCGGAGGTAGTTGTACAGAGCCATATTTCTGGAATAGAAGTACACATATCAGTTTTTCAAGCTCTAGTGGTTGAAAGTAAAGACTTTGAGGAAAATGATATAGAGGATGACTTGGAGGTGCAGCCTCAGAGAAAGTTTGAAAAGCCTACTATTGGAGATTTCATGCCTCTGATCAAACATCCTACTCCAAAGAAGAGAGGTAATGATAGAGATAGTAGTGGTGTGAAAACAAGGCAGCAAAAAAAGTGATGATTAGCTACTAGATATGGAATATAAGAGGGTTTAATAAAAAAAAGTAAAAAATATACTCTTAATGCTTACATTGCAAAAGGAGAAATTTGATGTAGTAGCTCTTCTTGAGCCTAGAGTTAGGAAGAATATGACTCTTGATTTGTTTTCGAATAGATTTCCTAGTTGGTGTGCAGACTTCTGTTATAAGAATGATCTAGGGAAAATATGGCTTCTATAGAGAAAGGATGTCCCTATTACAGTTCTTCACAAAACCTCTCAGCTGATTCATGTTTCTGTAAATATGCCAACACCTTACTTAGTTACTTTTGTATATGCTGCAAATGATACTCAACAGAGAGATACTAGACACTGATCTGATAGGTTTGAAACCTCATAATTCCCTTTGGTTTTTGGCAGGGGACTTCAATGCCATCCTTGAAATTTCTGAGGCTTCTAACACTCCTTCTCTCCTTGGTATGGATGGTTTTCATAAGTTTCTTCAAACATGTTAGCTTACTGAACATCCATCACAAGGTTCTATATATACTTGGACTAATAATATGGAGGATTCCCCTGTTGCGCGTAAGCTTGATAGGGTTTTGATCCATAAGCACTGGCTTTCTAATAGCAAGGTGATAGTATATCCTATAGAGAATTCTGATCACTGTGCTCTGCTGGTTAGAACAAATTTTACTACCATTTCTTATCCCAAGCCTTTCAAATTTTACTCTTGTTGGATGGAGCACCCTTCCTTCCATGGTATCTTAGTAGAAGCTTGGAGGAAACATGCAAGAGGGATGCCTTTCTTTATTCTCTACAAGATGCTTCACAAACTGAAGGCTGGTCTTAAGAAACTCAATTGTGATCACTTCTCTAATATCTAGCTTAGGGTTAGTGAAAAAAAGGAGGAGTTGAGACAGGTGAAACGTCTCATGTTTGATAATCCCACTCAAGCAACAATGAAAGCTATGAAGAGTTGTGAGAGTGAGCTGGATACTCTTCTTACTGATAACGTTGTAAATGGTGGTCAAATTACTACCCTACCGAAAGTAGGATAGATTGAATTTCTCTGGGTTCTTCAAATTGTTTACTTAAAGAAGTGGCAAATTTCTCATGTTTAAACAGATTGTGCGTGGTGTGAGTTCCACGACTTCTAAAATATTAAGCTAGGAAATTGAAATGGAATTAAAAGACAAATTGATTGATTGAGGTTGACTAACAAATTGACAGACGAAGCTTAGACTCTAATCCCCCGAAGATTACCAAGGTATTGGCGATCACAAAAATGACAACTTTCGATTCTAATTCATTCCATTCTCAGACACCACCATAACTCCTTACCCTAAGGTCTAAGTTCCGCGAACCTTCGCTCTATTGCATCTAACTACCATGATTAATTAACCGTCCTTGCGTTCACTTCTGTAATGAAAAAATAACTGGTGGAATTGATTAAGTTTAATGATACTCTAGAAGCGGATTAACCTTAAATGGTTCCTACGAAAGGGACACTCCATTGAATAGGTTAATTGATTGATTTCATGTTCTAAAACAAGGAGGACGTTCGCCAACTATCCTTATTTTAACAAGAATCTAATCTAGGTGATTCATCTAGAAAAGAAAGACAATACAAAGAATGAAACAACCATGCAAGAGAAACTGTATGAATTAAAATCTAATTACCGCCGATTCGTGATCGCTTTAAAGCCCCGAGTCACTTAGGGTTTATCTAATCTAAGCTTAAACAAGTTTAGCTACTCATGTCGAAAGCAAAAGAATCAAAGACAACAAGGGAGTTCATCGTAACAAGGAAGAACAGAGAAGAACTGTAAAACCTAATTATGGTGACTCCGGCGAAGCTTCGATCTCGAGAAATCTTCACTCCTAACTCCGAGCATTCTAAGGTGGAAAGATGGTGTCAAGATCTCTCCAGGAACTCCAAGATGCTCTCTAAACTCTATCTATCTCTCTGAGTTATGTATCGAATTATGTATGATATGTATAAGTTCTCGGCGAGAACATAGAAGTTCTCGTCGAGAACTTCTTTGCAAACTCCAAGATTATTTCGACCAGATTTGGACAGTGATTTGTGAAAGGATTCTCACCGATAATATTGACAATCTTGGCGAGAACTTAGGTGCTGGGCAGAAGCCTTTATTTCTTCACTCAGTTTGATTTATGATTTGACTCCTGATCACTTCTTGATGCTCCATCGCATACTGAACACGTCCGACAGCTACATATTTGACGGCAAAAACCTGTGTACTCAAAGATACACTAGAAAACATATCAAATAGACCCAAAATGGGCCAAAGTAACCAATTCGGTATGAAATAGCATTAGTGAATGAAAACTCACTAAATTACCCCAAAAGTCGTGTTACAAGCAATGAAATGTCGTTTAAGCGGGGCTGATAATCACGATAAATCTAGTGTCATAAAACTACCCCACACTTAAGCTTTTGCTTGTCCTTCAGCAAACTTAATTAGAACACACTCAAGTTCACAAATGACAAGATCGATTAAATTGAGATTCAAGTCTTAACAATTAATTTTAAACTGATACGCTTAGAACAATTAACCTAACATGCATACATATCAGCGAAACAAACCGGTCTTACTAATTCTCTGCACACAAACAAGGAGTAATCACCAATCATGCACAAATCTGACCTAACCGACCAAACTTCCTCACACATAAAATATTTAGTAAATGGGGAACTCTCACACTCTGCGTTTAGGGAAGTGTTTATGCTCTCAGTCACTTTCTCGACCAAATTATGTCATAAGTTGCATTTCAACCACATCTCCACCATTTTGACAACACGAGAAACTAGTCAAAAGGACTTTGCAAGGGACTATAACGATCCTACACTACAAGGGTTTATGATGAAGGGATGTATAATAATGATGGCTTTGGTGTGGGGTAGCAATCGACTAACTTCCCTTGAATCAGGACCATTGGATTCCTACCGTCTAACCAGGCACGGGGTGGAATAATGTACGCTCATCATATGATACACTCAAGCAACTTAGCAAATTTTTATTTTTTCTGATTTTTTCTTTCTTTCTACATTTATTTGCTTTCGTTCTTCTATATGTACGGAGAAGAACGATTTGAACTTTCTACAACTATTTGACATGAACTTTTTGAACTTTTTCTTTGTATTTTTTTGTTTTTCTATTTTTTCTTGTAGTGCTAAATTTTTTTAGTTGCGAAAGGGGTTTACAAGTCTGGACATACTAGCTAAGACCACCGGTTTACTGGCTATAAGAAAGTAACCACAGACTAACTTTCGGTTAGCTAATTTCAAACTACTACCACATGGGATCAACGGGGTGAACAAGAACATGGGAAATGATTGTGATGTAATATCGAACCGAAAGAACAGGCCAAGCACAAGGGTTTACACCTAGAGGATTAATGTCGGGATAGCTTCTGGTTGAAGTAGTGATTCTAGGTGCCTCTATCCTCCTAGTACTCGTGTTATCGTGTGGTCTCGAATAGGTCTCATGCAAATTCTAACTCATTCAAAGTACGAGAAAGCCACTCAAAAAGAATTAAAGTTGCTAGTAATGTGCAACAGATCAAAACCTCACAATTGGTTGCTGGTCGGATTCAATCATTTTCATGCAATTCAAGGTGACACTACAGGCGTGATTATAATTTCTTTTCTGACTAGGTTATTTAGCATCAATGCAGGCAAGTAGGTTGTAGGTTCTAAGTTAAGCAATCTAAGCATCATTGTGAAAAATTGTATCAACTAAATTTCAAAAGTCAAGAACCAAGTAATTCTATGCTAGAGGAATTGAAATGCACCACGGAACCACAGAGAAACAAAACAAGATCATGCATATTTTTCTAGCATCCTACCCAACACTTAGATCGTTATGTGCCCTCACAAGACTAGAAGAGAATAGAGTTATACAAAAAACCTAGAAAGTGGTGGTCGATGTCGTGGATGGATGGAATGCCTAGAACGGAGTAAAGCAGCTACAAAAGTCCAACAAAACAAAAACAACAAAAGGATTAAAAGAAAACAGGGACAGGTGTCCCGGGTCCATACATAATAAAATTGGATTGAAATCCGAAAAGAAGGGGAAAGAGGGACGATTTAAAATTTTTTGTTACTAAGATATAAAGTTCTTGCCGAAAACACACTTGAAAAACAAATGAGAAACACGACGCAAAATTGACTCTGGGAAACCAAAGTTCTCGGCGAGAATATTGAAGTTCTCGCCGAGAACTTGTTTGATAAATGACTGAAGAAAATGACCCAAATTTTTTAATCGTAAAGCCAAAGTTCTCGGCAAGAACTATGAAGTTCTCACCGAAAACTTATTTGAAAACCAATTGGAGAAAATGACGCGAAAAAATTCAATTGAAAACCAACGATATAATGTTTTCAGCGAGACATTGCCACCTGACACGAAAATCATTTTTTTTAAACACTTACGACCTCGACTTCAAAAAATTCAAAACAAAATTGACAAGAATCGGAAAAATTTCAAATAAATTGGAATTGATCCGATAACACATGACACACACACACGAAAAAATAAAAACCACGAATTGACACTTTTGGCTCCCCCCCCCCCCAAAACTGACTTAAAACACAACGATTAACTCAATAATTTAAAAACTTACTATAGCTGTAGGTTGCCTATTATAAAGCGCTCTCGTTTAAAGTCCTTGAGCCAAACGATACCTGAATGACGATCAAGAGGCGTCCCAACTCAAGATTTCCTTCACGCTCACATCAGAGTCCATGAAATACAGCTTCGGTGTACCTCCGGTCAAGAGGAATCGCCTCCCATTGATGTGAGTCAACTGAGTTCGTCCATCTGGGAGGTGTCCAGTAACTTCGAATGGCTCGAATAAATCCTTCAAGTGTACGTCTTTGTCCGGTGGCTTACCGGAGGATGGCAGAGCGATTGGCTTCCAAGCCACCTTATGTTTTACTTTTCTCTCCTTCCTTACTTCACCAGGATCTTTAGCTTGTGGCGATTCAATGGTGGGTGCCTTCGGTTCCTCCTTTTTCCTTGGCTTCTATGCCGGAGGCTCATTCTTCGGATGGATAGTCTGTTCAGCACCTGTCATAACTATCTTGGAAAAAGCACTAGAAATATCATTACTAGTAGAGTTGACCGAGGCCAACTCCACAGTATCAATTGATAAACAGTGTGCGTCTTCCTTAGGAATGTATTTCATACCGTCCTTGAGGCTGAATGTTACACTATCTTTCCGACCCTTAATGTCAACGAGCCATTCAGGACATTGATTGCCATGCTGGTTGTTGACATAAATGGTCGGCCTAGGAGGAGGGTAACACCTACCTCTCGAGTATCCATAACAACAAAATCCGCTAGGATAGTGAAAGGACCACAACGGACAGTCACGTCTTTTATTAATCCCCTAGGTGCTTTGACACATCTATTAGTAAACACCAACTGCATACTAATTGGCTTCAATTCGCCTAGATTCAGTTTCTTGTACAAGCAAATAGGCATGACATTGATTGATGCACCTAAATCAGCTAAGCTATGGTCAATTTTAATACCATTAATGGTGCAAGGTAAAGTAAAAGAACCGGGATCGTTACACTTAGCTGTGGAGGTATGGATGGCATATGGCAGAGGTCGGCAGATCATTCCTCAATAATGGGACGAAAGATGCCTCTCCCTTCTTCTTGTTCTTTGTGAGATCCTTCATGACTTTCCCAACTTGTGGTATCATCTCCATGGCATCCGTGACTGGTATTTTGATATTCGTGTTCTTCAAGACCGAATACCACTTCTTGAATTGAGAGTTGTATGTCTTCTTCTGCAAGGCTTGAGGGAATGGGATTTTCGGCTGATAAAGAGGGAGAGGTGGCTCAGCAACTTCGGAGGAGGCAGGACAATCACCTCTTCGTCATCTTTATCTTCCTCTTCTTCCATGATATTCTCAATCTCTGGCATGTCAATGGCTATGGCATCTGGAATCATAATCGGATCAGGAGTTATAGGACCAGCTAGTTGTTTGCCGCTTCTTGTCGAGATGGCCTTGACATGCTCATTCCTTGGGTTTGGCTCTTTCTGGCTCAGTAACTAATCCGTGGGGCGACCACTAGAGACGAGACTAATAAGGGTGATCAACTGACTTTCCATTTTCTGTGCGTGATTTATCTGCTCTTGATTTAGAATAGCTTGAGCTTTGAATTGAGCATCATGGTCGTCGAGTCTGGATATGATCTGGTTAAGCTTCTTATCCATTTCACTGCCCTTCGTATCCTATGGCGCAGATCTCTGAGGCTGTTGTCCGCCAGTGAAGCTAGGCGAACATTGATTGGTTTTATTAGGGAACTGATTCTGGCGATTGCCAGGTGCTGTACCATAACTACATTGGCTCTGATGTGGTGGCTGATAGACCCCTCCAGGTTGGTTGGATGGCTTTTGCTCTTGAAATGACCTAGATGGTCGGTTATTCTAATTCTGGTTAGCCTCAGAGTTATAAGGAGGACGCTCTTGGAAGCTTCCTTGTTGCTGAGGTTGCCGGTATTAATGGTAGCCGATATAGCCTTGTTGATTATTTGTGAAACCCCCCATTAATAAAGGCTACTTCTTCTACGGACTAGACACATGCTTTACCGAAGTTCTGACAACTTCCTCCATTGTGAGCACAAAACCCACACCATTCACAATCATCAACATAGACAGAAGCTGATGGAGGGTTGGTGGGTGCACCAGCCTTCTTCATATGTTTTTGTACTTCGGCTTTAATCTGCTCTTCTAGACCAATTCAGCTCTTAGGTGCTTCAGATTGCCTCTCCCAATTTCTGGACTTAGAGGCGCAACTAGCAATGTGAAGTAGAGCAGCTTCTAGTGTCAGGGCGGTGCAATCTCCTTTAGCCAAGGAGTCAACCCACTTTGCCGACTCGTCATTCATTCCCCGAGCAATGGGAAAGCTCGCAAGCATAGGGTGTTCTTGTCGAGATTCCCTCTTGAAGGTTTCGCACATGGAAAGGAAGTCCGCCAGATGAGTGCATGGGTTGTCAGGCGGCTTCCCTTCAAATTGAACATCCCTAGAGATCATTCCAAGGAAGGGGATTTTGATTTCATAGTCAGGATCAGCATCATTGTGAGGGACGGTGATGTTTGACCGAATGCTAGTCGCGCTCGGCTTGTTATAATCCGCCATAGTACGCGGAGCAGGAGGCGGTGGTGGTGGTTGTCGATCACCCATTCTTGGAGAGGGTGGCAGCGAGTTTGATGAAGTGGATGATGCAGAATAAGAAGAGTCCTCCTTCAACTCTTTAATCTTGATGGGGGTGGAAGATGAAGATGGGACGATTGTTACTTGCTTTGGCACTCGCAGATGCTTAGTCAGTGCAGAATTGCTCGGCTTGTCTGAGCTCTTAGTCTTGTTAGTCTTGAAATAAGAACGAGTGAACGGGCGGTTCATGTACCTGCATACAACCTGCAACTCAACAAAAACAAAAACAACCAGTGTAAAATCAAAGTGTGATGGAAAGTGAAAAGATGGAAAGTAGGAGAATAAATGCCAACTCTTCTTTCAAACAATAGAGAAGAGTCCTTGGCAACGACACCAATTTGATAACATTGTAAACGATGGTCAAATTACTACCCTACTAAAAGTAGGATAGATCGAATTTCTCTGAGTTCTTCAAATTGTTTACTCAAAGAAGCTGGCAAATTACTCAGGTTTAACAGATTGTGCGTGGTATGACTTCCACAACTTCTAATCTATTAAGTGAGGAAATTGAAATGGAATTAAAAGACAGATTGATTGATTGAGGTTGACTAAAAAATTGACCTACAAAGCTTAGACTCAAATCCCTCTAAGATTACCAGGGCATTGGTGATCACAAAACCGGCGACTTTCAATTCTAACTCATTCAGTTCTCAGACACCACCATAACTCCTTACCCTTAGGTCTAAGTTCTGCAAACGTTCACTCTAGCGGATCTAACTACCATGATTAATTAACCGTGCATACGTTCACTTCTGCAATAGAAAACTAACGGGTGCAATTAATTGAGTTTAATGAGTTACTCTAGAAGAGGATTAACCCTAAAAGGTTCCTACGAAAGTCACACTCCATTGAATATGTTAATTGATTGATTTGATGTTCTAAAACAAGGCGGTCGTTCGCCAACTATCCTTTTTTAAACAAGAATCTAATCTAGGTGATCAAGATAGAAAAGAAACACAACACAAAGAACAAAACAACCATGCAAGAGAAACTGTCTGGATTAAAATCTAATTATCACTGATCCGTGATTGCTTTAAAGCCCCGGGTCACTTAGGGTTCATCTAATCGAAGCTTAAACAAGTTTAGCTACTCATGTCGAAAGCAAAAGAATCAAAGACAACAAGGGAGTTCATCGTAACAAGATGAAATCTTCACTCCTAACTCCGAGCACTCTGGTGGAAAGACGGTGTCAAGATCTCTCTGGGAACTCCAAGATGCTCTCTAAACTCTATCTATCTCTCTGATGTGTGTATCAAATGATGTATGATATATCTAATTGAATCATCCCCCTTCAAGATTGGAGTTGCGCTGCTTAAATAGAGGCTTTCCAACCCGCAACCGGAAAAGAACCATCTTCTCGGCGAGAACAAGTAAAGTTCTCACCGAAATTGCGTTTGTAAACTCATTCGGAACAACGATGAGATTTTGATTTATTCCTTCATAAGCTCTCGGCGAGAACATAGAAGTTCTCGCCGAGAACTTCTTTGCAAACTCCATGATGAATTCGACGACATTTGGATAGTGATTTGTGAAAGGATTCTCACCAAGAATATTGACAATCTCGGCCAGAACTTAGGTGTTGGGCAGAAGCCTTTAGTTCTTCACTCGGTTAGATTTAATATTTGACTCCAGATCACTTCTTGATGCTTCATAGCGTACCGAACACGTCCAACAACTACATATTTGACGACAAAAACCTGTGTACTCAAAGAGACATTATAAAACACATCAAATAGACATGAAACAGGCCAAAGTAACCAATTCGGTATGAAATAGCATTAATGAATGAAAACTCACTAAACTACCCCAAAAGTCGTGTCACAAGCAATGAAATGTCGCTTAAACGGGGATGATAATCCTGATAAATCTAGTGTCATCACTTACTATGGAAGAAGGGATCGTAAGGAAAAAGGCAAGAGCTATGTGGATCAAACAAGGTGATGGTAACAATAAGTATTTTGCCAACTATGTTGCTGCCAGGAATACAAAGAACACTATCATGCAGTTCCATGATTATTATGGGGTTATGCATGATAGCATGGAGGATGATGTGACTATATTTAATGCATTTTGAGCCCTCAATTAGCCTAGGGATTCTCCATGTTTGATCTCATTTTGCCATGATTGATATGCTTTTATGGAAGTTTTATGCAAAGTGCTCTTTTGTTGTCCAAGTGCCCCTTTGAGGGCAATTTCTGTACCTATTGGAGTTTTATTTGTGCATTTTCAGGCATTGGTGTCATAGTACTGGTGACAAGGAGCACGTAGGATCAAACGGGAGGCCAATCGGAGCTAGGACGGAGGAGACATGGCCGTTGCAAAATCGAGAAAAGTGCACGACTTCGTACTTAAGTTTTCGGCGAGAACCTTATAGTTCTCGCCGAAAACCCTCGGCATGTGCAAACAGTGGACTTCCAGGAGACTGACATTCAATTTGTGAAGAATTTTTTGGCGAAAACTTCCAGAGTTTTTGCCGAAAACCTATGAAGGAAGCCACAGCTACTCGGTGTTTTTCAAAGAGATTTTTGGCGAAAACTTATACAGTTTTTGCCGAAAATTCAGGGCAATTTTAGCGTACTATATAAAGATGAAGCGGGTGAAAATTGGGGAGAGATTGATTATTATTTTTACAACACACGGCCTCACACTCTCACTCAATTACCATCACCGATCACCCTCCTCTCTCTCTCATCTCATCATCCTTCCCCTTTGTTGATCAAATTGAAGATCAAGGATCTAGGTAAAGTCTTCCACACCTTGGATTGAAGCTTGAAGAGCCAAGTTGCAAGATCCTCCATGGAAACAAGGATGGTCTCCTGTACTCAATTTCAGGTTTCTTCCATGGTTATGCTAGGCTAAGCTTAGGGTTAGTTTAGTGGGGGATGGATCAAGCTAGGATAGGTGAATGATTGTATGGATTGAGTTTCTCATAGCCATTTGTGTTAGATGATGATCCTAGACCTTGTGCTTGTTGTCCAAGAGAGCTTGACTTGTTCTTTTGGTATTGTTCATGTCTTTCAATACATGAGAATGATTGATTGATGTTGATCTAAGGTGTTTGGATTGTAATTGAATGATTTGAGAGATTGGATTATGCAATTGCAACCATTTTGAGCTTGTTTTTTCTTGTTGTCATTTTATCAAACACTTGGTGTGCATTTAGTTTTCTTTCATTTGAAGGTTGAAAGACCCTTGACTAGTGTGTTATGATTGGCATGAGAGTGTCTTGCATCATTTACCTTGTGTTAGATGAATGTTAGCATAGAAATCAAGTGTTGAGCATTTCATCGAGCTAGTTAAAGCACTCCATTACCTTTGTTCACATAGCGAAAGCATGGTGCATTTGGTCTAGGAGTAGAGAGTCAATTGTGCGAGAGTTCGTTGATTCTACTTGAGTGAATTGCATGGTCATTAGTTTACACATTGTTGCTTGAGATTTAATCCAGCTTTCATGAACCTTGAGCTTGAAGAAACCCCTTGCTAAACTAAACTCCTATCTCTCTTGTTTGATCCTCAATTTTACTTGTTAATTTTACCTTGTTTGTTTATGCTTTTGATTTGTTCTCTTTCAAAATCAAAACTCAATTTAAATGTTTAGACCGTTCATGAACTTTGTGAGTATTAGCTTATGAGAGGACCTCGTGGAATACGACCTTGTATGTTGTGAGTTAAATCTTGCGCATCAGAGGACATGGCAAAAATTTTTGTGGATTTTTACACCAGCCTGCTTGGCACCACAACTCAGACAAGGGCAGTTTCTCTATAGGGCTTAGTTACAAAAAAGCTCAATGCTAGTCAGATTAGTATGCTGGAGCAGAATTTTACAGTGGATGAAATGAAAAATGCACTTTTGAATATGGTTGTTGATAAGGCCCCTGGCCCAGATGGGTATACGGTTGATTTTTATAAGAGATGTTGGGGTGATATTAAGGAAGAGGTTTTGGCAGCTATGGGAGACTTCTTTGCTATGGGTAAGCTTCATCAGTCTGTGAACTCTACCATAATCACTCTTATTCCCAAAAAGGTAAATTCCACAAGCATGAGAGACTATAGACCTACATCATGCTGCAACACAATTTACAAAGCTCTGTCTAAGGTCCTTGCTAATAGAGACTTTGAGAATCATTTTTTTAAAGACATAGAGGATGCAAGAAGATCGTTGATTGATTTCACCAAACCTTTGGTGGCAGAAGCCGAGAGAAGCATTGTCCTGCCTCAAAATACAGCTGCAGACTTCGAGATAAACCCGCATTGATTAATATGGTCTCCAATAGGCCATATCACGGGAGTCCTGAAGAGTGGCAGTTTGGATGAATTCTAACCGCCTCATGTTGTTCCCTTTCTCACTTATGGGGACAACAAAGTGGTGGCTCAATAGCCAACCTAGATCAAAGATGAAGAATGATAAGAGATTGGAGCATATGGAGAGGAAGTACGATCTATGATTTGCAGCTCAGGATATGCAACTCAAGGGTCAACAAGCTAAAGCTTAGAGAAAGGAGAACCAAATTGTTGAGTTGCTACAGATTGCAAGAGAGAATATGCGACAATCGGGATCTTTACTTAGCACCACCGAGCCTAGAGCATTTGAAGGTGGTATTAGTACAATAATATCCCTCAAGCTGAAGTAGTGGTCTCTTCTTATGCATCACCAATCCCGTTCCCCAACCACTTGAAGAATGAGCCTAAGGACGATTCCTTCCAAAATTTCTCAAAGTCCTTGAGAAACAAAAGGAAACTACTCAATTCTTACATTTTCTTACTACTATTCCACCGTACGCTAAGTTTTTGTAGGATGCATCGGTTAAGAAGGAAGAAGGGAGCTTGGAGAGTGTTGAAGTGGTTGAGGACGGTCTTCCTCCTTCAGTAATTAAGGAGACGTATGAAATGGTGGCGATGCTAGAAAAGGTGCGCATCAACAAGGAGTTCTTGGACAAGATTGTCAAGAAACCATCAAGCAGCGACCACTCGAAGAAGTCGTGACTCAAGAAGGAGTAAATTGGAAGGGTTGAAGACGTGACCTTTAGTATTAATTGCGCATAACTCCTCCAAAGACGGGTTGCCAATAAGCAAGAAGATCTGTGGAGTTTTTCTTTTCTTTCCGTTAATGGTTCCCATTACATAGATAGGGCTCTTGTGTACCTAGGAGTTATGACTCAGAATTCCCCATAACTGAAACATATTTGCGTGGTATTTGAGTGTTGATGTTGCCTTTTGATTGGTTTTTTTATCTTTGATGATAATTAGTCTTAAATAGCCTCTTGGAATCCTTGTAGTACATTTTCACGTTTCTTAGGTGATTTTGATGAGTTTTCAGGTCTTTCCATGATAGATCACGGAAATATGAACCCTCTGGTTTGAACGGTGATCAAATCAGAGTCCAGATGCTGAAGATATCAAAGTTTGAAGAAAATTGGCGTTTCAGACTTATATGCATCGGTTATGCGTCGACAACTGGTTGGTTATAAAACCCAGTTTTGAGAATTTTCTAGAGGGACATTTTTGTTCCTAGTTCGACTTTGACGAACACCTTTGACCTCTAGCACTTGGAAAACCTTCTCGAAACCCAGAAATGATCATCCTGTCAACATCTCTCATCCCTAGCATCACAGAAACATCAAGCAAAGAGCAGAAATGCTCCAAGCTCGAAGAAATTGATGGATCATTCTACCTCTTTCTTTCTAGGTTGTATTCCTTGATTCTTACTATGACTTGTTGTAACTAAACCCCCTAGGGTTTGAGTGAGTGGAACCTTAGGGGGGATTAATGATTGTTTTACACATTTAAACCATTGGATAGTTCGGTTGATGTGACTATATTTGGTGTATTTTACGCCTTTGATTACCCTAACAATCTCCCATGTTTGATCTCATTTTGCTATGATTTATATGCTTTTATTGAAGTTTTATGCAAAGTGCTATTTTGTTGTCCGGTTGCCACTTTGAGGCCAATTCTATGTCTATTAGAGTTGTTTTCTTTGCATTTTCAGGTTTTGGCATTGAAGTGCTGGTGACAAGGAGCACGTAGGATCAAACGGGAGGTCAATCGGAGCTAGGACGGAGGAGTTATGGCCAATGCAAGATTGGAGAAAATGCACCATTTCTAAAGGAATTTTCGGCGAGAACTCTAAGTTCTCGACCGAAAATGTTAAACAGAAGGCGGAGGCTTGATTTTCAAAGAGATTTTTGGTGAAAACATTCAGAGTTTTCACCGAAAATATTAGAAGGAATTGAAGAGAGCTGCCAGTGTTTTCAAAGAGATTTTCGGCGAAAATCCTACACAATTTTCGCCGAAAATTCTAGCAATTTCCAGCACAGTATTTAAAGGGTGTAGCCGGCGAAAATTAGAAAAAACAATTCATTATTCACAATTCACAACTTCTTCAAAACCCTTTTCTCTCAACTTCTCAAATACTTTTCTCCTCATCTCCAATCCACAACCCTAGAGCAAGGTGCAAATCAAAGTAGAAGAGCTTGGATTGAAGTCCACAACCTTGGGAGAGGAGCTTGCAAGAATAGGATTGCCATGGAGCTCTTGGTGACCATCTCTCTTTCTTTCTCTTTTGTTCCCTTGGCCATGTGTGGCTGATTTCCTAGGTTTCCTTGGATTGATAGATAGTTATGCTAGGATAGAGGTTGATTGTACAAATTTGCCATGATTGATCTTGGATTGTAAGAAGATGGTCTCTAGACTTGTTGTTAATTCCAAATTGTGTTATGGCTTGATTTAGTCTATCATTTGTGATGTAATGCATGAGAGTGCTTAGATTACATGGTTTGTAGGTCTAGGGATTGAAGGGAGTGTGTTCTAAGAGATTAGATCATCTCAATTCAACCATAGTTGCATGATTTCTCACTTGTGCATTTTATCGAACACTTGGTGTGCATTAGGTTTTTCATTCAATTGAACTTTGATTAGTCTTTTGATGATTCTCTTAGTGTTAGGACATTGACATGAGAGTGTGGTGTCTAGCCTAGTGGTCATAGAGTCATAGGAGAGGGTTTTGTAGCTTGGCATTTCATCAAACACCTTTAATGCATCCTTAGTCACTTAGCTTGAGAGCGAGAGCCTAGGTTGAGTGGTTCTAGGATAGGGATTTAGTGCGCCGAGAGTGCATTGAGTCTATAGAAGGGATTTACGTGGTCATTCGATTGCATCCTCGATCATGTTTGGCTTGTTTGTGCATTTACTCCTCTTGAGCATGATGTAGCTATCTTTCGAAGTGAACCTCCTTTACCTTTGATTTGCACCATTTTGTTTTGCTTTCTTGTTTAGTTTCCTTTATGTTTTTATTTCGTTCTTATTTCAAACTAAAACCAATTTTAAAAGAATAGACCGTCCATGAACCGTGTGAGTATTAGCTTTTGAGAGAGCCCTCGTGGAATACGACCTTGAATGTTGTGAGTTAAATCTCGCACATCATCGGTTTAATTTCAAGTTCAGATGCGATCCAAACCCATGTTCTTCTTCTCATTTACTCTTCTTGTATTCTTGACATAGATGCATGATTAGATTGCTATTTGATTTGGAATGACTTGACCCATGAGCTTTCTTTTCATTGATTATCGTGCGTTTGATCTTAGTTGAAATAAAGCTCTAAAAAGGAGATGTTAGGTATGTCTTTTTACGTTGAAAACCCCATAAGTATTTCATAGAACACTTGGTGTATGTAACACCCATCCCGAATCAACCCGGTGAAACCCGTGGTTGAACCAGTTATGAGTATTGCTAATAAAAATCAACATAAATAACAAAGTAAAAACCAAGATCCAAAGGAGAAGAAAACGAATGAGGCCTCCATGAAATGTATAAACTGTGTAAATCCAAACTCAACATAAATCCATAAATCCAACTAAACCTCAAAAGTACATAAAAACCCCCCAAAATGTCCAAGGTCAACTGAAAAAGAAATAACTAGTCAACTGCGAGTAAATGCTAGTCTTCACCGCATAGCTGCAAGCTGGGACTTCTCAAAATCAACCCACACCGCTGAACTCCAACAATTACACTCACTAGCCACGAGATGCTGAAAGGGGAAAAGGGATCTATTTCCTATTGAAATTAAGTGAACCCACCGAACTTAACTATGCGTTGTCCTAATCCAAATGAGCGGTTTCAAACTCCACACAAGACGTCGACAGTGGAACTAGACCCAACCTTATCAATATTTTAACATCCTAAGCAGTCTAGGTGATCACATAGGTTCAGTTCATCTTTCTCATTCACAATCAATAACATCATCATAAGCATCATCGCATTGGCATTCAGCCACAGAGCATAGTCCATAGAACAATTCATAGTCACATCAATTCACAAAACAACACACATCCACACATTCAACCACAATCATTAAACTAGATGAGTTATTAGGAGCCAAGGAGTTATCCACACCACCACCGGCCGGCCGATGCACCTCCCTACCGCATGGAAGGTCCTCGCGCTCCCCTACCGCATGGGGAATGCGTTATCATCATCATCAACACAATCTCTCACTGAGAAGTTCATCAACACCCTTGACACCCATGTCAAGGGGATCCACCCTAGTGGATCAGACTCAATCAACCAGTACCTCGGGTGGGGGAGTGTGGGCTCCTTCCGGTTCTGCTTTCATATGCAATTCACAATACATACAATTTCATCACAACACATTCCATCCACGACATCACATCATTACATGATTTCACACTCCGGATAAATCTCACAATCCATCACTCATAATTCCACATCCCAGTCACATTTCACAATCCACCAACACAATCACTCAATAGGGTAATCGGCTAGCTCACCAGGCACCCCCACCTGCAAGTACATGGGTAGCCATGTCATGAGTCTAGGGATCACCCACCTGTTCCTCCTTCTCAGAACGACCCCACATTGGCAGGGCCATTCTCCTGCATCCACAAACTGACAGTTGAAGATATCATATAACTCACATCCATTCCCCAATTCAATCTCATCTCTCAATACTACGCCGGTTCATAAATCATTTCATTTCAGCCCAACCCCCAATCACAGCAACAAGTAATCAATCGAGCAGAACACAATCACAACACGATTTACCCCTTTTACTCTCCTCATTTTCATCTAACTCTTAACTTTCACCTAAAACAAAATACAACCCTCACGCTGTTCAATACTATCTAGCAATGCTAATCCCTCAACTAGAATAGAAGACAAGGCTCTAAATGTCTTCTAGTTCCCAGAATATTGATTTCCCCAACTCCAAACTCATAGCATATCCCTTCTTACTCTGTGACCTACACCGAGAAACCAGAAATTGAGATTATAGATCTCTTCTCCTCGTTACTAGGAACACGCAGCAAGATACGGATCGTCAGTCCGACCTCTACAACTCCCAGAATCGCCTTCTAAAGCTTGGCCAAAGATGGTTCGTCAAGGGAATTTTCTGGAAAGAGAAAGGAGTTAGAAGTTATGAAATCCCGTCAAAACCCATCTTTTATACCCAGGTCGAAACACACGGTGTGTTTCATAACACACGGCATGTGTTATCAAACTACACGACGTGTTCCTAAGACACACGGCCGTGTGTTATCTTCTGGCACTTTCGATGAATTATGCTGGAATTATTTCACAATCGTGTATCTCAAATACAAGGCGTGTACCTCGAAGACACACAGCGTGTGTTCTTCACTGCACTTGTAACCTCAACCCGACTTAAGCACGAACGTCCCAAACCCCAATGGGACCTCAGAGGCACTGATTTCAGCACCCTAAATCACCCAAACTTAAGCTCTAAATCATCCGGTTGGGCGGGGATGTTACAACGCAGCAATAAGTAACAACTGAAGCATCACATCACCACCCGAAATCCCTAACAACAACTCAACAACCCTACCTTCTAAGGCCACCAACCTATCGCATTCTAAACCTCAACCTCACACGACACAACACAACCACCACTCACACCTTAAAGCACATTTAGAACGAAGCACGAAATGAGCAAACACAAGAAGGAGACTAAAGAGAGGTAGTACCTGAAGCATAAGCTTCCACCAATTCCGGATACCGTCGCCTCATACTCTCCTCGGTCTCCCAAGTGGCCGACTCGCTCTCGTGGTTCCTCCATACCACCTTGAGCTGTGGAATTTTCTTGTTTCTCAGAACCCGAACTTGCCTATCCACGATTGCCACCAGCTTCTCCTCATAGGTCATGTCTTGCTCGATCTCTACCTCCTCTGGCTAGATCACATGGGAGGGATCCACATAATACCGCTTAAGCATGCTAATGTGGAATACGTTATGTATCCTCTCTAGCTCGCTAGGCAATGCCAGAACGTAGGCAACTAGACCGGATTTAGGCAAAACCTCATAGGGACCGATATACCGAGGCGCCAACTTCCCCTTCCGACTAAAGCGCATCATCCCCTTCCACGGTGACACCTTTAATAACACCTTTTCCCCAACCTCAAAGCTCAGCTCCCTAGCACGACCATCGACATAGGACTTCTGCCTGTCCTGAGCCACCCTCAACTTATCCTTGATTACTTTCACACGATCCGGCCGTCTCTTGAACAATTTGAGGACCCGTCAACACTCTAGCACCTTCCTAATCCCAACACAATGACGTCCTACACTTCCTCCCGTACAAAGCTTCAAATGGCGCAGACTTAAAGCTGCTATGGTATGAGTTGTTGTATTCAAACATGACCAATGGCAACAAAACAATCGAAGGAGTCTGAAACTCAATAACTCAACTCCTCAATAACTCCTCCAATGTAAGGATCGTTCTCTCTGCTTGACCATCAGTTTGAGGATGGTTAGCCGTCAAGAATTTCAGCTTCGTTCCCAATGCTGCATGGAAGCCTTCCCATAAATGAGATGTGAAGCTCGGATCCCGGTCGGATACAATGGATTGAGGGACTCCATGCAACCTCACCACCTCCTCTATATAGAGCTTGGCTAACACCTCCACAGTTGGCTTAAACCGAATGGGTATAAAGTGAGCGACCTTCGTCAAGCGATCAACTATAACCCAAACCGCATCCTTCCCTTCCCTAGTTGGTGGAAAACACGACACAAAGTCCATGGTAATATCTATGAATTTCCACTCCGGAATGGGTAGAGATTGCAGTAATCCACCTGGAGCTCTGTGCTTTGCCTTCGTATTTTGACAGACTAGGGAAGTTTCCACATAGCGAGCTACATCCTTCTTCATTCCCGGCCACCAAAAACTCAGCTTCAAATCATGATACATCTTAGTCATCCAGTGATGCATAGCATACATCAAAGAGTGAGCTTCCTCGAGAATCTCCTTCATCAACTCTTCCACTTCTGACACACACAAACGACCTTTGCACTTCAAAAATCACTCAGCAACCTTGAAAATATTATCCAAACCCCTCTCAACTTCTTCTCGGATGGCCACTGGAGTAGCACCCTCTCCGATGCTATCATTCAACAAGGGTCGGATGCTAAGCTTAGCGAGCAAGCTTCCAACATTGTCCATCTGCATCTCCTCCCTCAAGGCTCTAAGGTCAACTAACTACTTCTGACTTAGAGCATCAGCTACGACATTGGCTTTACTAGGATGGTAGTCAGTGGTGCAATCGTAGTCCTTCAAGAGCTCCACCCAACCCTCTCCCTACTGTTCAGCTCCTTCTGGTCCATGAGATGCTTAAGACTCTTGTGATAAGTCATGATCTTGAACATCTAGCAGTACAAGTAGTGCCTCCACAACTTCAAAGCGAACACTACTACTTCTAACTCTAAATCATGAGTCGGGTAACTCACCTAATGTACTCTAAGTTAGTGCGACGCATAAGCGACCACCTTCCCATCCTGCATAAGCACACACCCCAATCCTTGCAAGGAAGCATCACTGAAGACCACATATTCACCACCTTCTACCGGCAAGGTCAACACCGGAGCTTACATTGTAACATCCCGCCCAACCGAACATATTAGAACTCAAGTTTGGGTGAGTAGAGTGCTGGAAACAGTACATCAGAGGGTCTCTTGAGGTCTGTGACGTTCGTGTTCATGTCGGGTTGAAGTTGCTTGAGGGTGTGCTGTGCAGTGAAGGAAACACGTTGTGTGTTGTAACACACGCCGTGTGTCTTCATGGTACACGCCGTGTATCTCAGATACACGGCCGTGCTCTTTTAAGTCTGAATCTCGTCGAATATGGGCAGGAAATAACACACGGTCGTGTGTTGCGGATGACACTCGATTTGACGTGATTATCAGCCTCATTTAAGCGACATTTCCTTGCTTAAGACATGGTTTTTAGGGTAGAATAGCGAATATTCAATCAATTGCCCTATCTCGTGCCATCTGTGTTACTTTGGCCCGTTTCGGGTCTACTTGATGGTTTTCTAGTGTTTTTATGTTAGCACAGGTTTTTGCCGTCAAATAAAGTAGCGAGGGACGTGTCTAAGGCGTTGGAACCTCGAGGAATTGCACCGGAATCGATCCAAGGAGCCAATCGAGTCGAACCAAAGTCTGCCCCGGTTTACACTAAAGTTTTCACCAAAAATTCCTTATGATTTTTGGCGAAAACCCTAGCACAAATCATCTGATGCTCATCAAAGGAAGTTTTTGGCGAAAACCCTAAGTTTTCACCGAGAACAGTTGATCCGAAAATCACAGAAGAAAAGTAGCCGGCGAACCATCCATTTACAAAGGGATTTTCACCAAAAATCCGTCAATATTTTTGGTGAAAATATTAGGCAAAAATCGACAGTATTAGGGTTAAGTATAAATACTTAACCGGCGGCCCAAATCAGAAAGACCTCATAATTTCAATCCTAATTTCGAGACCTGGAAGTTCAAGAGGGAGTTTAAAGAGTTCAAAGAATCGTGGAGAGATCGTGACGCCATCCCTTCACCTCGGAGACTCGGAGCTTGGATTGAAGATTACCGGAGATTGAAGCTTCACAGATTCGTCAAATTAGGTTTTACAGTTCTTCTATGTTCTTCCTACCTGAGATGTATTCCTTGGTTGTTTTCGATTCTCTTGTTTCTAATATGAGTAGCTAAACTCGCAGAGCTTAGATTAGATGAACCCTAAGTGACCCAGGGCTTTAAAGCAGTCACGGATCAGTGGTAATTAGATTCAAAGTTCAATCAGTTTCTCTTTGCATGGTTGTTTTGTTCTTCATTGTTTATGTTTCTTTTCTGGTTGATTACCTAGATTAGGTTTTTGCAAGCTAGGGTTAGTCGCCAGACGTAGTCACTAGACGTAGTCGTTAGACAGTTCCATGCTTTGACGCTTAAACTTGTTTTCCTTAATCACCTAGTTTAGATTCTTGTTAAGCTGAGGATAGAAGCGAACGCTCGCCTCTCTTTAAAACATCAATTCAACCAGTTAACCTTATAATTGGAGTGTGCCTTTCGTAGGAACCGATTAGGGTTAATTCACTACAAGAGTAACTCATAAATCGTTAGTAATTCCACCAGTTAGTTAAGTCGTTGCGAGAGGCGACTGTACCCGGGCGGCTAATTAATCTTGGTAGTTAGAACGGATAGAGCGAATGTTCGCCGGTCTTAAACCTAAGGGTAAGGAGTTATGGTGGTGTCTTAGAAATTGATTGAACGAGAATTGAAATCCGCTGATCTGTTGATTGTTGTTGCCTTGGTGAACGAAGGGGGATTCGAAATCTAAGCTTGTCTGTCGTCTGTTTAAACCAACCAATCAATCTGTCTTTTAATTTCTTTTTAATTTTCCCACATCTTAGTCCAGAAGTCGTGGAACTCACACCACGCATAAAGTGTTTAAACCTGAATAAATTGCCAGCTTCTTTGAGTAGTCGATTAGAAGAAACCCTGTGGAATACGATCTGCTTAGCTTTCCAGCTTGGTAGTATTTGATCACTGTTCTGCAGCTCATCAGTTGTAGAAACACGTCGTGTGTTATAGAAACACGCCGTGTGTTGTTGTCTACATATATAAACCGGGTTTTGACGGGTTTTCCCAATTTTCCCTTCTTTCTCTTTCCCCGAAATTGATTTTGACGAACCAAACTTCGCTCCAACTTCGAAGTTTGATTCCGGAAGCTACGGTTGTCCGATCGATGATCCGTTTTCGCCTGTGTGTTCATGGAAACGAGAGGAATATATCACAACCAGGGTTTGTGGGTATTTCGGAGTAGGCAGCAGTCGGTCAATAGGGGAAGAGCTACGAGTTTGGTGTTGTAGAGCTTGGTGGTTCGGGTTCCGGGAGTCATTTTAGAGCCTCGTCTTCTTGTTAGTTGAGGGTTTAGCCTATGATAGGTAGCATGGTCAGTGTGAGGAGTTGCAATTTTAATTTAGATGAAAGTAGGACTTGCATGAAATTGGAAGAGAGTAAAAGGGGAATTTGTTCTGTAATAGATTGCTGCGAATTGATGATGATTGATGATTGATTGTGTTACTGTTATTTGGTTAATTGATTGACAATGGTTGGCTGATTTCTATATGATGTGAATTGGGGGAATGATGAATATTGATGGATAACGATAAGGACTTAGTAATGAGTGTAGGTGGGGTCGGGGTATAATACTGTTGCTGCATCTCCGTTGGTATTGTTAATCTGTAGTTGCAGGAGGGTGGTCCTGCCAATGTGGGGTTGCCCTTAAATGACAAACAGGTGGACGGTCCCGCCAATGTGGGGCCGTCCAATGAAGGATGTACAGGAGGGTAACCCTACAACTCATGACATGGCTTCCCCTGTACTTGCAGGTGGGGGTGGCCGATGAGCTTGTCGTTTACCCTTAAACTGTTTGTACCGTGGGAGGCGTTGAATGATTTGTGATGTGTAGTTATGTGTGTTGTAGGATTATGATGATGCTATGTGTGACTGTTGATGTGTGTGAATGAGTGCAAGCGGTATAATGTGGGATATGGTTAAGCATGCGATTGATGTTGTTGTTGGTGGAGGGAATTGATGTGAATCTTGATGGTTGGATTGAATGATGTGAATGAGTTGGGTGATGAGTATGACGGTTGGTTGTAAGTGTTGAGTGATTGGTTGTGTTGATTGAATGATAGAACTGGTAGGAGTCCACACTGCCCACCTTGAGATGTGTTGAGTTGTGTCCGGTTCACGTTGAGTAATCACTCTGGTTAGCTAACAGGGATTATGATGAGTCGGTCTACGTCGAGTGGATCACCCAGGGCTAGTACCTGGGATTATGGTTGTGGTGTCGGTCTACGTTGAGTAGATCACCCTGGGTTGTATTACCAGGGATTGTTTGCCGGCAGTGGTGGTGTGGAGCAACTCCTAGGTGCCTAATAACTCACCTAGAATTACATGTGATGTGTGTTGGTGGGTGTGTTGTATAAGTTAGTGATGTTGCTGGTAAATGTGAATCTGTGAAGTGTGGAGTTTGTGGTTGAGGTTTGAAATGGAAGTGCTTACTTGTGATGGAATATAATGTGGTTTGAGATTGATCTGTGTGTATGTTCTAACCGTGATGATGATGTTGTTTCAGGATTGATGACTTGAGTACATTGCTGAATTTTTATTAAGTGTGTATATCGGTTGAGGTAACTGCTTGTGTGATCACCTAGTAGCATGGTACGATTAAAATGAGAATGGATGTGTCAAATTCCGTTGTGTTGTTTGTGTGTGGAGTTGGGATCGCTCCTAGGCTAGGTTCGGCGCATAGATAGACCCAGTGGGTTCACTCAGTTTCATTAGGAAGCTGATCCCTCCCAGTTTCTCTTTCAAGTGCTCGTGGCTAGTGCTAGGTTGGAGAGGCAGTTGATAGTTGAGTTCGAGAAGGTTATCTGTTGGAACCATGACGTGAAGATCGGTGACTTGCTTGGACTTAACTTAATTATGTATTTATTATATTTCAGTTGACCATGTTATTGGGTTGGGAACTTTTGTAAACCTTGAGGATTGAGTTTGGATTTTATGTTGGATTTCACGTTGGATTTTACATTGGAGGCCTCCGCTTTATTGTGGTTTTTAATGAAAATTTGTACGCTGTTCTTTGTCTTTTCGCGCTTTTGGTTAAACCTGTGTTTGAGTAGTGCTCAATCTCGGTTCAACCTAGGGTAACCCGGGCTGATTCGGGACGGGTGTTACATACGTCAACCTCTTCTTTAATTCCTCGAAACTCTTTTGACACGCCTCACTCCACTCATATTTTGTCTCCTTCCTCAACAACTTGTGAAGGGGAGACGCTATGGTGGAAAACCCTTCCACGAACCTTCGGTAATAACCAGCTAACCCAAGGAAACTCTGCAACTGTGACACATCCTTAGGTGGGGACCAATTAACCACCACTTCGATCTTCTTCGAAAAAAATTCAACTCCCCTCTTAGAAACCACATGACCAAGAAACAAAACCTCCTCCAACCAAAAGGCACACTTCGAGAACTTTGCAAAAAGTTGTTGCTCCCTCAACTTTTGAAAGATGATCCTTATGAGCTCATCATGCTCCTTCTCATTCTTAGAGTAAATGAGAATGTCGTCAATGAACACTATCACAAACTTGTCCAAGTATTCATGAAATATTTTGTTCATGAGAGCCAAGAACGCAGCAGGAGCATTGGTAAGACCGAAAGGCATCACGAGGAACTCATAATGTCCATATCTGGTCCTCAAAGTTGTCATAGGCACCGATCCTTCCTCCATATTCAAATGATGGTAACCCGACCTCAAGTCTATCTTCAAGAACACCTCAGCCCCTTGCAATTATCAACAAGATCATCTATCCTCGGAAGTGGATTGTGATTCTTAATTATTGCCTTGTTCAACCGCCTATAGTCAATTCACATCCTCATCAACCCATCCTTCTTTTTCAGAAATAATACCGGTGCTCCCCAAGGGGATACACTTGAGCGGATGAATCCCTTATACAAGTGATCTGCAGTTGCTCGTTAAACTCCTCCAACTAAGTTGGTGCCATTCGATAGGGCGGAATGGAGATTGGAGCAGTTCCAGGAACCAACTCTATATTGAACTCCACCTCACGCTCAATCGGTGCACCAGGTAACTCCTCAAACACATCAACAAACTCCCGGGCTACTAGCACCTTCTCCAACTCTTTATTCTTCTCAACCGACAATTACACCAACAGAGCCTCACAACCTCCCTGAATCAAAGAGAAAGCTTGCATCACCGAAACTAACCCCATACGTGTCGAATCCCTCTTTCGCACACCTTTTGTAACGCCCTAAACTTTTAAAACAATGAAAGACTAAATTGCCCGGGACAGACATATAAAACTTGAACATTAAATAAAAATCCCAAAATAAAGTCACCATTAAATTTGAACATAAATCTAACGTAAAAATCATCGTAACTAAGGAAATAGCCCTAACAAGTGGGCAAAAGTCCAAACATAAATCCGATAAAACATAATCTGAAAACAATCTCCAAAATAGTCCAACGGTCCAACGAAACATAAAAAGTACTTGACTTCACTCCAAGCCTTCACTCACTCTGAGGTCTCAGACATAGCACACAGAAATGCTACGCCAAGTCTTCGGAAGGCTCCTGGTCAGCTTTCGGACGACCTGGTGGGTGGTTTGGGGTCAGTCTTTCGTGCTCAAAATCTTTAAGCTAAAATGGGTCGAATCTCAACTCGATTCAATACTTAGGTTCATTATTGAATAGTAGTAGTGGTGACTTTAACTAACATAACTTAGATAATCGTATCATATCTCATGAATATCTACTATGATATAAATGTGGAAATCATAAACTGAAAACTGAGAAATATAACATCATGCTTCATATCAACACTTGACTTAGCTTAAATCTGATCAACTTTTACTTAGGGGCCCCAACTCAATTAACTAGCCTTATCGCCCCCTGAAAACAGATAAAGGGACTCTCTGGTCCAACTGAAAAGGGACTCTCTAGTCCAATTGAAAACTGTGGGAAAATCTGGCCCAATATCATGCTGAGGGTCGTCAGCGACCAATACTGAAAACTGGGGTGGGGCGGAGGTCTAGCTAGTGAGTACCGTTTATTAATCCACCTATTATTTATCTAGGTGAGGTATGATTATTTAACATGCATATACCATATGTAGATGTAGGTGCACATAATTCATAAAAGTAACCTAATATAAAATAGCATAAAGTAAAACTAGCAAAGAAAAGATATTACCCCCTTAAACCAACCCACCTTCATGTGGCGGAAGTCAAAGTGTGGGGGTCGAGGATTATGCCACTGGTCGATCGTCTTTAAAGAGTCCTAAAGATGAGGAATCGAGTTACATAGAGTTTAGGGTAACGATGAACTAAATAGGCTCCAACGACGGACTTGGCAAATTTGAGGAAGAATAACTTCTCAATTATTTGAGAAGTGACGGGACAAGGTTTCTAGAAATTAGAATCAAGATTTCATTGTTTTGAAGAAATTCATTATTACTCAACCTAGTTCTCTAAATTTCGAGATAGAGAGAGATTATTTATACTTAAATTTTACTTGAAATTTCCATGGAGAGTATTATCCAAAATTATTTACGAACCTAATACATAATCAAATTTGTTTACTTTCATTGATCTAATCTACCAAATTTAACTTTCATGATGCTACTTTATATTCTATGTTCTTTGGGTAAATAACTTATTCTATATATATAAAATGTTTTTTCTCTTTAACTAATTAAGTGTTCTAAGTCCTAATCATAGTTGCCATAAGAACTAATTTGTTTATTTTTCCTAAGAATAAAATATTAGTTAGGTTCTAAATCTTATTGAGCTTAAATAATGTCCTAATAACCTAATAATAATTCTAACAAGTGTTCAATCCTATTTTAAGATAGATTTTAGGGTTTTCCATCCGTTCTTGCTATTCCATCCAACTCCGTTAACTGATGGGGCTGAATTTGATTGACTCAAAAGTTTCCAGACTAATCTATTTGACTGGAGAAACTGGATTGGACACGGACTGTAAGTCCAGTGACCCTCCTGGTAATTTATAAAGTTCCCTTTGTTTAACATTTAACAGTTTCAGACTACAAAAGAAATTGGAAATTCGCTGGGGATCTAAACGTAATATACTAAATTTCCAGTGACCAATTTGCAGCCACTGGAATGCCAGTGGTTGAACAGAAATTTGCCACTTAACAATATCTCCAGAAACTGGCAAGCCCAGCCAATTTTTGGTGAGCTCCTAGTGAACTAAAAGGGGCTCTGACTTGCTTAATTGAATGGGAAAACTAGGCTTACCTAGGCTGACTATTTCCAAGGTTCGAGACGATGGATTCAAGGCTTTAACGGAAGATTTCAAATGCTTGCCGAAACTGTCTCGTCGAAAGCTAGAAAACCAAAGAGGTCTGAGTGTTTAGTAGGGAATTTGGGACCAGACAATTCAAGGATTCGAGAAGAGGTTCAAAATCCTTACCTAAGATGAGGTGTATGGTGGAGTTCGTGAGGGAAATGGACACCACCATCAAATTGAACAAGAGCAGAGTTCCGACTCTGCATACAAGACAAAGTGTCCGAGTTATACCTTCGAGATTCTAAGAGGAATAGAGAGCTGGGGCTGTACGGGACTTACCACCTCTGAGGATTCCGATGAGGGAAACTCCTTCAATCTTCATCTCTGTCGCCGGTCGGAACTACTAGCTAAGGACATATTCGGCAGCTTAAGTTTTTTGAAACAGAGGTCTTGCTGATTTGGTTTGGTGAGAGAAAAGGAGATGAGGCTGGCTTTGGTGAGGAACAAATAAAGAAAGGAGCATTCATTGAAATGTTGATTCCTGAAATCGTTGAGTATCAGACTTGGATCCCTGATACAGAGGAAGGAAGTTGAAGAAGATGATGTCGTCTGCTCTTCTGACGTCGTCGTTTTTGCTGGAGTTGGCTGATAATCAAGGAAGAAGGGGAAAATATAATATCCTTAACTAACTGGAGTTCATGACTTTAACTTGTATTTAAGAATTCATAAGACTTACCTTACTTCATCTCTGAATAGCTCAGGATATTTTCCCTCAAACACTCTTCGGTCTCCCAGGTTGCCGCTTCGGTTCCCTGGTTTATCTAGACGACTTTAACCATGGGGATTTTCTTCCTCCGGAGCTCCTTCTCTTGGCGGTCAACTATCTGGACCAGGACTTCCTCATATGACAAGTCATCAGCTAGTTGGACATCCTCAAGCGTTATCATGTGTTCGGGGTTGGACCTATAAGCCCTCAGCATGGTCACATGAAAGACATCGTGGATTCTGGATAGACTGGGTGGCAAAGCTAATCGATACGCCAAAGGACCAATACGGTCAAGAATCTCGTACGGCCCAATATAACGAGGACTTAGCTTACCCTTCTTACTAAACCGCATCACTCTTTTCCAAGGAAAAACTCTTAAGAATACCTTATCACCAACTTCATAGGTACACGGGTTTCCGGGTCTGTCAACACTACTCTTCTGTCTATCTTGTGCTGCCTTCAAATTCTTTCAAATTTCCTCAACCTTTTTCAATTGACTTCTGAATCATTTATGGTCCTTTAAGTTTCCTTACGCCTTCTGCATCCCAATATAACGGTGTTCTACATTTCCGCCCATATAAAACCTCATATGTTGCCGCCTTGATCGAGTTGTGGTACTAGTTATTATAAGCGAACTCCATTAATGGAAAATGTTCATCCCACGACCCTTCCATGGTCAATACACAAGCTCTAAGTAAATCTTCCAACGTTTGAATAGTCTTTTCTGATTGGCCATCGGCTTGAGGGTGATATGCCGTAGAGAAGTGTACTTTGGTACCCAATGCTTAATGTAGGCTCACCCAGAACCGGGAAGTAAAACTAGGGTCACGATTAGACACAATGCTAATTGGTCTCCATGTAGTCGAACAATTTCTCTAACATATAACCTTCCCAACTCGTCAGGACCAGGCTTGAACTTGATAGGGATAAAGTGAGCTGATTTAGAGAATCGATCCACAATCACCCATACACCATCATTTCCACGCGGAGTCCTTGGTAACCCATACACACACTCCATGGTGATCTTGTCCCATGTCCATTCTGGTATCTCTAATGGTAGGTGCTCAATAACGGGTGCCTGGTGCCCGGCTTTAATCATTTGACACTCCAAGCAGTGATAAACATGTTCAGCGACTTCCTTTTTCAAGTTTGGCCACCAGAAGTGTTCCTTGAGAGTACGATACATCTTGGTCGCTCCTGGATGCATTGCATAAGGTGCCGAATGTGCCTCAACTAGAATGTCTTGTCTTAACTTATCAACATTCGGTACACATACCCTGCCTTGGTAAGTTAACATATCATCAATAACCTTGAATTTTATGTCTTTCCCCTCCTGAATTTGTTTGAAATACTTCTCTAGCTCTGGATCATCCTTCTGTTTCTCCTTGATCCGTTCATGAAGCATAGGCCGAATCTTCAAGGTTGCTAGCAACTTAGTGACATCCTCTACATTTAATTCCACATTCATGGCTCGAAGTTCCAGCAATTCTTGTAACGGGCTATTCTTCTTTCTGCTCAACGCATCTGCGACTACATTCGCCTTCCCTGGGTGATACTTGATTGTACAAATCATAGTCATTTAACAGTTCCACCCACTTCCTTTGTCTCATGTTTAATTCCTTTTGGTCAGTGAAATGTTGTAGACTTTTGTGGTCCGTGAAGATGGTGAAAGTCTCGCCACATATGTAATGCCTCCAAAGCTTTAGAGCAAAAACGACAGCAGCCAATTCCAAGTCATGGGTAGGATAGTTAACTTTGTGAGGTTGTAACTGTCTAGAAGCGTAGGCGATTACCTTCTTGTCTTGCATCAGTACGCAACCCAATCCTTGGTGTGACGCGTCACTATAAATAGAATACTCTCATCCACTTGTTGGAAGGGTTAGAACTGGTGGGGTTTCAAATCCTCAAATGCCTCTTGACATTTCTCATCCCATTTAAACGGCTTCCCCTTTTTCAGCAATTGAATCATTGGTTTTGCAATTTGAGAAAAGCCTTCCAGGAATCTTTGATAATATCCAGCTAATCTAAGAAAACTCCTCACTTCTGGTACGTTCTTTGGTGGCACCCAGTTGACTATCGCCTCGATCTTCTTTGGGTCAACTTCCACTCCTTTTCCAGATATGACATGCCCCAAAAAGAGTACTTCCTTCATCCAAAAATCACACTTAGAAACTTAGCGTATAATTCTTCCTCCCTCAACTTTTGTAGTGTGATCCTCAAGTGTTCCTCATGTCCCTCGCGGCTTTTTGAGTATATCAGGATATCGTCAATGAAAACTATGAAAAAATTGTCTAAGTAATCATGAATTACCCGGTTCATGAGTGCCATGAATGTTGTCGGTGCATTAGTCAATCCGAATGGCATTACCAGGAATTCATAATGGCCATACCGTGTTCGAAAAGCAGTCTTTGGAACAGCAGTCTCCGCTACTCTTAGCTGATGATAACCAGACCTTAAATCAATGTTGGAGAAGATAGAGGCACCTTGAAGTTGGTCAAATAGATCATCGATTCTTAGTAGTGGATAGCGATTCTTCACGATTGCCTTGTTCAATTTCCGATAGTCGATGCATAGGCGGAGACTCCCATCCTTCTTCTTCACAAATAGAACTGGAGCTCCCCATGGGGATACGCTAGGGCAAATAAACCCCTTATCGAGCAGCTCTTCAAGTTGCTCCTTTAACTCTTTCAATTCCACCGGGGCCATGCAGTAGGACGGAATTGATATTGGTGCTATTCTAGGGATGACTTCAATGTCGAACTCTATCTCCCTTTGCGGAGGAAGTCCTAGAAGTTCTTTAGGGAAAACTTCAGGAAACTCCCTCGCTATGAACGTACTAAAGTTTTACTTCTAGAGCTATGGTGACATGTGCTAGATAGGCTTCACAACCTCCTTGAATTAAAGAGAACGCCTTTAAAGCTGAGATAAGGCTTCTAGGAATTGGTTTTCTGATCCCCTTGAACAAGGCTACTCCACGACCTTCGATGTCGAAGCTCACTTCCTTCTTGTAGCAATCCATCTTTACTCGATTCTTGGATAACCAATCCATACCCAAGATGATATCAAACTCATCAAAGGGTAGGAGGATGAGGTCAGCTTAAAATTCGTAACCAGCTACTATGATAATGCATTCGCGGATGAGTGAATCCATAATTAAAGTATCCCCGACTAGTGTTCGCACACCTAAATTTTGACCCAACCGAGTGGGTACTACCCCCAGAGCCCTAGCAAACTTCATAGATATAAAGGAATGTGTAGAGCTAGAATCCATAAGGACAAAAGCAGGTTGACTATGTATTAAAATCATTCCTGTCACAACCTCTGGTGCTGCATTAGCCTCCTCCTTCGCATAGCAAAGAGCCTAGGCTAACCCCTAGCTTGAGATCCCTGACCTTGCTCCCTAGTGTTGCAGTTATTGAAGTATCGCCCACTGTTGTTGCTACAGTTTGATTTAGTACCAAACCAGTTTCTAGCTTGACTCCTGCCTCCTCGAACAGACTCCTCCGAGTGCGCTCTTCCTTGACTACCCTTGTTAGGACAATCACGTTGAATATGTCCAGGCTGGTTGCATTGGAAGCACACTGCCAGATACAGTTTGCATTCTCCAGGATGTTGCTTCCCACACCGGTAATATGCTGGAAAATTCCCCTGAGTAGGTGCACTCCTTGTCGACCCTGCTTGGCTATAGGTAGGGCCTTGACTAGTGGATCTGGTCATCCTTCTCTTTGCTTGTGAAAAGTGTGAATGATCATCAGATTGACTTGGCCCCCTTCTCTTACTACCTTCTCTGCTCGCCATCCTTTCTTTATAAATGGTTCGATCAGTCCCCTCCACTCGGAGTGCAGCTTGGTAGATGTCCTCTCTATTTCCCCACACCTGAGCATTCAACATATGGAGGATCTGAGGGCGTAGGTTCTGGAGTTAGTGGTTCCTCTAAATAATAGGATCCAGGAACTGAGGTCCTCCATATTGCAACAGCCGATCAAAGTGAGCCGTGTACTCAACAACAGTCTCTCAGCCATCACTTCCCCATTTCTGCTTGATCATGAGGAACTCCCTCTGCTTAGCATCGCGATATGAGTCTGGTATGAAGTGTCTCTTCAAGTCCTCTACGAATTCATTCCAAGTGATTGTCGGGGGTTCATACTGGCTCGCAGGTTAAGTCAGCCACCAATCATAAGCGGCTTCATGCTGCAAGGATACGGTGAGTAGAACCCTGTCCTCATCAGTCACCCTCATTTCTTGAAGGGAGCGGGTGACCTTAGCCAACTAGCGCTCCACCGTTGTAGGATCCGTGGAGCGATCACCATTGAAATCTTCTACCTTCCTCTTCCTGAAGGCCTCATAGTTGGGTAGCAGCCTCGGTGGTGATGAAGGAGGAGGTGCATAGCTAGCTCTGCGAAAGGGTCCAATTTCATTGTTAGAATTTGAAGGAGTGACTTTAAAGTAGTTGGAGTGGACTGGAGACTTGTAAAAACCATAAAACCAAAATCGATTTTAAAATACTTTTAAATCCATTTTCGTAAAAAATCATACCGAACCGACCTCCAGTATTCCTTGGAAGACAAAGAAATAGAGGAGAACAGGCTCTGATACCAAAATGTAACACCCTAAACTTTTAAAACAATGAAAAGACTAAATTGCCTTGGGGAAGACGTTTAACACATGAAAATTAAATAAAAATCCCAAAATAAAGTCACTGTTAAATCCGAACATAAATCCAACGTAAAAATCATCGGAATTGAGGAAATAGCCCTAACAAGTGGGCAAAAGTCCAAACATAAATCCGATAAAACATAATCTAAAAACAGTCTCCAAAATAGTCCAACGATCCAACGAAACATAAAAAGTACTCAACTTCACTTCAAGCCTTCACTCACTCTGAGGTCTCAGACATATCTCGCAAAAATGGTACGCCAAGTCTTCGGAAGGCTCATGGTCAGCTTTCGGATGACTTGGTGGGTGGTTTGGGGTCAGTCTTTCGTGCTCAAAATCTTTAAGCTAAAATGGGTCAAATCTCAACTCGATCCAATACTTAGGTTCATTATTGAATAGTAGTAGTGGTGACTTTAACTAACACAACTTAGATAATCGTAGCATATCTTATGAACGTCTACTATGATATAAACGTGGAAATCATAAACTGAAAACTGAGAAATATAACATCATGCTTCATATCAACACTTGACTTAACTTAAATCTGATCAACTTTTACTTAGGGGCCCCACACTACTAACTAGCCTTACCGCCCCCTGAAAATTGATAAAGGGACTCTCTAGTCCATCTGAAAAGGAACTCTCTGGTCCAACTGAAAACTGTAGGCAAATCTGGCCCAATATCATGCTGAGGGTCGCCGGCAACCAATACTGAAAACTAGGGTGGGGCGGAGGTCTAGTGATGACACTCGAATTGACGTGATTATCAGCCTCATTTAAGCGACATTTCATTGCTTAAGACACGGCTTTTAGGGTAGAATAGTGAATATTCACTCAACCGATCCATCTCATGCCTTTTGTGTTACCTTGGCCCATTTCGGGTCTATTTGATGGTTTTCTAGTGTTTTCGTGTTAGCACAGGTGTTCGCCATCAAATATGGTAGCCAAGGACGTGTCTAAGGCACTGGAACCCCAAAGAAGCACACCCGAATCAACCAGAAAAGTCATTCAACTCAAAAGGAATTCCTGCTCTATTTTACACGCAGATTTTCGGCGAAAATACCCTTGAGTTTTCGCCAAAAATACAAGAAGGAATCAACTGCCCCTCCCAAGAAGAAGTTTTTGGCGAAAACCTTGGGAAGTTTTCACCGAGAACCCTAAGCAATTTCAGCCAGAAGAAACAGACGGATCAAGCCAACTTTTCAACAGGTATTTTCACCGAAAATCTCCTTGTATTTTTGGCAAAAATTCAAGTAAAAATTAGCAGTCGCTCGGTTAGGTTTAAATACAAAATCAGCGGCTAAACAAGGGGACAGACAATTTACACTTGGACGAAAAATTCTAAGACTGAGGCTAGAGAGAGAATGAGTGGATAGAGTTCGAGGAGCCAGGAACGGATCGTGACGCTATCCATCCATCTCGGAGAGCCAGTGCTAGGAGTTGATGATCCAGCAGATTGAAGCTGCAAGGAGTCGTTGAAATTAGGTTTTACAGTTCTTCTCTATCTTCCCTACCTGAGATGTATTCTTTGTTTGTCTTCCATTCTTCTATATTGAATATGAGTAGCTAAACTCGTATAGCTTAGATTAGATGAACCCTAAGTGACCCAGGGCTTAAAGCGGTAACGGATCGGCGGTGATTAGATTTGAAATTCATTCAGTTTCTCCTTCATGTTTGATTTGTTTTTTGTTCTTTACGTTTCTTGTCTGGTTTGGCCACCTAAATTAGATTCTTGTTAAGCTAAGGATAGAAGCGAACGCTCGCCTTACTTTAAAACACCAAATCGAACAATTAACCTAATCATTGGAGTGTGCCTTTCGTAGGAACCAATTAGGGTTGATCCATTGCAAGAGTAACTCATTAATCGTTAGAATTTGCACCAGTTAGTTAAGTCGTTGCGAGAGGCGACCGTACCCGGGAGGCTAATTAATCGTGGTAGCTAGATCGGATAGAGCGAACGTTCGCCAGTCTTAAACCTAAGGGTCAGGAGTTATGATGGTGTCTGTGAACTGAATGAACTAGAATCGAAAATCGCTGATCTGTTGATTGCTGTTGCTCTGGTGATCTAAGGGGGATTCGAAATCTAAGCTTGTCTGTCATCTGTCTTAGTCTATCAATCAACCTTTCTTCGCCTTAATTTATTTTCAATTTATCTTTGCATTTTAGTATAGAAGTCGTGGAACTCACACCACGCGCTAAGTGTTTAACCTTGAATTTAATTGCCAACATATTTGAGTAAGGAAGTAGAGGAGACCCGTGGAATACGATCTACCCTAGCTTCACAGCTTGGTAGTTATTTGATCGACCGCTATTCTGCAGCTCATCAAATTGACGCCGTTGCCGGGGACCTCTTCTATTTTGTTGAAAGAAGAGTTGGCTTTTTTATTCCTCTACCTTTCCATCTTTCATTTCCCATCACACTTCGATTTTACACCGGTTGTGTTTGTTTTTGTCTCTTGCAGATCATAGCAGGTACAGAATCGGATCACTTCCGTTCCATCCTCCCCTTCCGCAATGGCTGCTCCTAAGAGTGTTGCGGACTACAGTAAGTCGCGCGCATCTAACGTTCGGTCCCCCATCACCGTGCTTTCCAATGACAATGATCCTGACTATGAGATTAAGATTCCTCTCCTAGAACTGATCTCTAGGGACGTACAATTCGAAGGAAAGCCAGATGATAATCCCTGCACACATATAGCTGACTTCCTGGCTGTCTGTGAAACTTTCAAGTCTGGGAACCTCAACAAGAACGCTTTATGTCTCTGAGCTTTTCCATTTTCTCTCAGAGGTGCAGCTAAGCAGTGGCTTGGAAGCAAACCACCAGGTCATTACACTAATTGGGAGGCATTAGCTCAAGATTTTGTTGAGGAGTATTTTCCTCCAGCAAGGACAATTTCTTATAAAGACCGCATCTCCAGGTTTACTCAGAGAGAAGATGCAAGCCTTCTCTTCAACTGCCCCCACCATGGGTATGAACAAAGACAACTGGCTGAATTCTTTGCTCGTGGTATGCGCGAAGAATCTTCAAAGTTGGTCAACTCCCTAGCTGGCGGAGACTGCACCGCCCTTACTCCTCAAGATGCTCTTCTGCATTTTGCTAGCTGTGCTTTGAAATCAAGAAACTGGGAGAGGCAAAGAGAAGGAACCAAGAGTCAGTTGAGCGTTGCAGAGCAGATCAAAGCAGAAGTTCAGAAACATCTACAAGCAGCTGGTATCCCCCTCGATCCCCCGTCAGCTACCATCTTTTCGGCTGACTGTGGATGGTGTGGATCCTGTGCTCATAACGGTGGAAGCTGCCTCAACTTTGATAAAACAGAAGTCTGGTCTGCAGAAGAGGTAAACTTCATTGATCAAGGTTTCGCCAACAATCAGAAAGGCTACACCGGTTTCAGGAACCTCGTACTGCAGAACCAGTACAACCTGTTTGCAGATCCATATCAAAGACCTCCGGGATTCATTGGAGGACAGCAACAGTTCCAAGCCGTATTACCATAGAGACATAGATTATGAGAAGAAGTTCGATCAGATCATGAGCAGACTCGACGACCACGACATTCAGTTAAAAGCTCAAGCCGCACTCAACCAAGGACAGAGAGCTCAAAGCCAAGTGATAGAAGATGCAATAAGCAATATGACTAAACTTTTTACTAGCAATCCTCTCCTCAATCCAGCAGCATTTCAAGCAGACTCTGGTGCAAAGAGCGAACACGCTCAAGCTATCACCACCAGGAGCAGCAAGCAAACAACCGACCCAAAGGCTCCAGAATCTGACGTGGTACCAGATACCAGTGCTGCCATGGATATGCCAGAAATTGAAGATATCAGAAAAGAGGAAGAAGAAGCATCTGCTCCTCCCCCTCCTCCTCCCAAGACAACTCCTGAACCCGTATTAGCGCCATATATACCTTGGATTCCCTTCCCAAAGGCTGCAATGAGCAAGGCTAAGGATCACGATACTCAGTACAAGAAGTGGTACAATGTTCTTAAGACTGCAGAGATCAAAATACCAGTAACTGAAGCTGTGGAGATCATACCACCGCTTGGGAAGTTCTTTAAGGATCTCATGAAGAAAGTGAAGAACGGGGAGGTGTACTCTGTCACGCTCACTAACGAATGTGCTTCTCTTTTGGTGCGCCATCTCCCATAAGACAGCCGCCACCACCCCCTGATCCCGGTCCTTTTACATTACCGTGCATCATTAATGGTATTAAAATTGATCGTAGTCTGGCTGATTCTAGTGCTTCTATTAATGTTATGCCTGTTTATCTATATGAAAAGTTGAACCTAGGGAAATTAAAACCGATTACTTTGCATCTCGTGTTAGCTGATAGGTCTATCAAACTACCTAGGGGTATAATGGAAGATGTAGCTGTCTGCTGTCGGAGCCCGGTGGGTGACAAAGGAGAACTTTGTCCCCTATACAAAGTTCATTCCCAGCCGTCAGATCTCTCTAATTTAATTTAACAGTGGATAGTACTAGGGTAATTTTTTATTTAGGGTTTCTGATTTCATCCCACTAAGCTAGGTAACTTTCTAACCAACTCCCCCACTTCCTCTGAAACACGAAATCGATAATCCTCCAAGATGGCGCCGGCGTGCTCCCTCCCTCACCATCTAGGAGTCGGTGGTAATCTGTTGGCGGCGCCCTCTCTCCATCACCATCAAGATTCGGCGCCCTCCCTCCCTCACTCACCATCAAGCAGTCGGTGGTATCTGCCGGCGGCACCCTCCCTCCCTCACCATCAAGCTTCGGCGTGCTCCCTCCTCACCATCTGTTGGCGGTGCCGGTGGTAATAGGCGTTTCTCCCATCCGCCGGTAGCCGATTAGACCTCCCTCGCCGCCGGTAAGCTATTCTCCTCTTTTTTTTCTCTCCCTTGCATGTCCCTCTTTGACACCTCTCTCTCTATTTTCTCCGATTAAATCACAGCCGTAGCCAAACTCTGATTCAATCACCGACGAGGAAACTCGAGTTAATATAGAAAATTTGGATTACAGAGCTCTTCTCTTGTTATCGATTTTGCAATTTAGGTCAGGCACTGTTTATTTTCAATGATTGTGGTGTATTATTGGTTTTTAGTTAGCATAGATCATGGATTGTGTTGCTCGTTTATCTTGAATCAATACATATATCTATACAATACTTGTATCTGTGGAATACTTGTCTAGCAGTACTAGTATACTTTTGAAGAACAAATGCACTGTTTGATTCCTAGTACTAGTATGGTTGATGGTGCAATCATTGTGAATCGTGGTAGAATAGGGTTAGGTTCTAGTGTTTTCCGATCTTTTCTGCTTCTGGTTTCGGATTCTTGAATGTTCGTTGAATTAGAGGGTTTGATTGGTACTTGGTTCCGTGAATACTGTAATTGATTTAGTATTTGTGAGATTGTGTAATACCATGGAGTTGAATTAGTTTTCCAAATGGGGCAAATTTGATATGATTGAGATGAATTTCATTAAACCTTGAATCCTTAGCTTGAACTGCTTTTGAATGTAGAAATCGTACTACAATGCTGTTTGCAGTGCTTGTTGTGACTACCTAGATTGTATTATGATTTGTTGTGGTTGTTTGTGTGACGAATTTAGTGTTTGTGTAGATGTGTTATTGGTAGAAGCATTACTTGTTCTGAGTTACTTCTTTTTCTATTTTTATTTGTTCTTGTCGACAATACTGGTAGGTGACCAATACTAGTATATTCGTAGTACTAGTCTTCGTTGTGACCAACTGAATCCTCACCGTTTTTTATTACTTCCATGTCACTCTCCGATGTTGAGTTCTCGGATTTGATCACTGCCGCAGCCAAGCTCCTCTGATGACGAAGAAACTCGAGAATTTTGTACAACTCTGCTCCTGCTATTGATTTTCAATTGAGGTCAGTTGTCTAAGCATTGAGAAGTGCCAGACTACGATTCATGATCATAATTGAATTTGAGAAAATTGTGTGTTTTGGTAGGATCGGTACTAGTATGTGTATGATACTTGTATATTCGTAATACTACTATGCGATTCACACACATGCATGTTATGATTTTTCTCGACTATGTATCAACTCCCGAATTTTTATTTTCAGCTGGATCTTTTGAAGTGCTCTAATTCCTAGATATGTGATTGATCACTCGGTGAATTATTTAGATAAAAAAGAAATGCGGAAGAAGGTTTGTTCACTTGGGAACTCGAACCGGGTATATCAGTTACAAAACTCGAGAGTTAAATTAAACAATGGGGGTTTAAAAAAAGAGAACTCTAATTTTAATGGTGTCTGCCGATTAAAAAAATGAAAGTGCTGGCTTATTGATTTCCATAGTGCAATTATAAGAGGAGGGAGAAGAAAGGAGCAGTAAAATAGTTAAAAATATACTTTGTTGCTTATTTTAAAAATTATTATAATAATTCAACAATAACTACCTAAAATTCATTTAAAGACGGTGGTTATAATGTGAGAGCCGTGGGTAATTAATTAACATTATTAAATTAGATTAGATAATTAATTAAGAAGATAATAAAATTAACTTAAATAACTAATTAGGTAGTTAGGATGAGATGAATGGTTCGGATTAAACTTTGTGTAGGTGACAAAGTAAGGACTTTGTCACCGAAAAAAACCCCGTCTGCTGTGGCCCCTTTACCATAATTGCAGATTTTGTTGTTCTAGATACCCGTGAGTTAGACGGAACACTTATCCTAGGTCGACCCTTCTTAACAACTGCTGGTGCAAATATTAACTGCAAACAAGGCCTGTTAACCTTAAGTGTAGGACAGGAGAGTGTTGCATTCCACATTAAAGATAGCATGAGATATTCTGTTGCTCAAGATGATAAATGTTATACTGTTGATCCCCTAGAGTTGGCCTCGGCCAACTTCATTACTAATGCTTTATCTAGTGATCCACTAGAGTTGTGTTTGATTTCAGGAATTGATAGTGCACTAGAAGACCCAGAGCAGCGCCTATGGCAAGATGAGTTAGACGAGCAGAAGGCGACATTCACACCCATTCATGCGCCTATACATATTGAGCCAGCATCGATCGGATCACTACTTCATATGAGAATCCGCCAGAACTCGACTTGAAGGAGCTACCTGACCATCTAGAGTATCCATTCCTGGGAAAGGAATGCCAGCTGCCAGTCATCATCAATTCGAACCTATCTCCCGAGCAGAAAGAGCAACTGATTAGGCTACTAAAGAAGCATGTCTGGGCTATTGCCTGGCAGTTGGCCGACATCAGAGGCATCTCTGAAACCTTCTGGAAGCATCAGATAGTTGTGGATGAAGAGTTCAAACTGGTCAGACAACCACAACGCCGATTAAACCCTCTGATGCAGGAAGTTGTGAAGAAAGAAGTCCTTAAGCTTTTGGATGCCGGTATCATCTATCCTATTGCCGACAGTCCTTGGGTCAGTCCGACTCAAGTCATCCCGAAGAAAGGAGGAATCACCGTCATCCCTAATCCAAAGGGTGAGCTCATCCCAACTCGCACAGTTACCGGATGGAGAGTCTGTATCGATTATCGACGACTCAATGATGCCACCAAGAAGATCACTTTCCACTGCCGTTCATTGATCAGATGCTTGAACGATTGGCTGGTCATGATTACTACTGCTTCTTAGACGGGATGTCCGGTTACTTCCAGATCCCCATCGAGCTTGATGACCAAGAGAAGACGACCTTCACCTGCCCGTTTGGTACGTTTGCTTATGGTCGTATTCCTTTTGGTTTATGTAATGCTCCTGCCACTTTTCAGAGATGCATGCTGGCTATATTTGGAGATCTGGTAGAGAATGTGGTGGAGGTATTCATGGATGACTTCTCCGTCTATGTTGATTCATTTTCAAAGTGCCTGGCCAATCTGGACAAGGTGCTAGCTCGTTGTGAGGAGACCAACCTGGCTCTTAGCTGGGAGAAATGTCACTTAAGACCATAGGAACTCTAAGAGCATATGATCTCTATGGTTACCGAAGACATTGTTCTGGGCCATAGGATCTCTAAGACCGGTATAGAAGTCCATCGTGCCAAGCTTGAGACCATTGCCAGCCTACCGCCACCGACCTCGGTCAAGACAGTTTGAAGCTTCCTCGGTCATGCTGGATTCTACCGGAGGTTCATCAGAGATTTCTCCAAGATCACTCTTCCAATGACAAAGCTTCTTGAGAAAGATGTTCCTTTCATTTTTGATAATGCTTGTCTTGCAGCTTTTGAGACTTTGAAGACTCAACTCACCACCGCACCAATCCTTACATCACCAGATTGGAATCTTCCATTCGAGATTATGTGCGATGCTAGTGACTTCACCGTTGGCGCGGTTGTTGGTCAGAGGAAGGAGAAGAGATTTCATCCTATCTATTTTGCTAGCAAGACGCTCAATGATGCTCAGAGAAACTACACTACTACAGAGAAAGAGCTTCTGGCCATCGTCTTCTCCTTTGACAAGTTCAGACATTATCTGGTTCTTTCACATACCATCGTCTATACAGATCATGCTGCTCTGCGCCACCTATTAGCCAAGTAGGACTCGAAGCCACGTCTCATTCGATGGATCCTTCTTCTCCAAGAGTTTGATATAAAGATCAAAGACAAGAAGGGAGCAGAGAACTTAGCAGCCGATCATCTTTCCCGACTCGAGGAATCACAGACAGATAAGTCTCTTACAACCCCGATCAATGATTCTTTCCCTAATGAGCTGTTGCATGTTGAAACTTATGAACAAGTCAACAGCGTAGTGGTGAACGTGTCGTTGTGATGCGTTTAACCAAATAACTACAAAGCTACAAAAAGCTAGGGTAGATCGTATTCCACGAGTCTTCTATGATCGACTACTCAAATAAGCTGGCAAATTACTCGGATGCAAACACTTCGTGCGTGGTGTGAGTTCCACGACTTCTAATTCTAAGAAATGCAGAGAAATTAAAAATTGAAACTAAGAACAGATTGGAAATTAGGGTTGAAAACAGAGATGACAGACAAACTTAGACTTTGAATCCCCCTTCGTTCCCCAAAGCATTGGCAATCAACAGATCAGCGGATTTCGATTCTCATTCAATCAATTCTAAGACACCACATAACTCCTTACCCTTGGGTTTAAGACCGGCGAACGTTCGCTCTATCCGTTCTAGCTACCAAGATTAATTAGTCGCCCGGGTACGGTCGCCTCTCGCAACGACTTAACTTAACTGGTGGAATTACTAACGATTATGAGCTACTCTTGCAGTGGATTAACCCTAACTGGTTCGTACGAAAGGCACGCTCCAATTATAAGGTTAATTGTTCAATTTGATATTTTAAAGTAAGGCGAGCGTTCGCTTCTATCCTTAGCTTAACAAGAATCTAATCTAGGTGATCAATCCAGACAAGAAACATGAACAATGAAGAACAAATCAAACAAGAAAGAGAAACTGATTGAACTTTGAATCTAATCACCGCCGATCCGTGACCGCTTTAAAGCCCTGAGTCACTTAGGGTTCATCTAGTCTAAGCTCTAAGAGTTTAGCTACTCATGTTTATCACAAAAGGATCAAAGACAAAGAAAGAGTTCATCATCCAGAGGAAGAACAGAAAGAATCTGAAAAACCTAATTAAGACGACTCTGGCAGACTTCGATCTTCGGTAAACTGCAATCCTAGCTCCGAGTCTTCGAGATGGAAGGGATGGCGTCACGATCTCTTTCCGGCTCTTCAGACTCTAAATCTCTGCTCCAGAACTTGAGAGAATTCTGAAGTTTGGTGGTATTAGTTCGTGTATTATGCGATATATGAGATTGGGCTGCCGGTTAAGTATTTATACTTAACCCTAATACCGCCGAATTTTAACTGATATTTTCGCCGAAAATACTGAAGGATTTTCGGCGAAAATTCCTTTGAAAAAGGGGATGACCGCCGGCTGTTTCTTCTGTGTTTTTTGGACCAAATGATTTTGGCGAAAACTTGGTGTTTTCGCCAAAAATACCTTCTTGAATGCACTGCAGATTTGTTCAGTGATTTCCGCCAAAAAACCGAGTTATTTTCGCCAAAAATTCCTTTGTAAATGGGAGCAGGATTTGGTTAAGTTTGATTGGCTCCTTGGACTGATTCTGGTGCGATTCCTCGAGGTTCCAATGCCTTAGACACGTCCTTGGCTTCCTTATTTGATGGCAAAAACCTGTGCTAACATAAAAACACTAGAAACCATCAAATAGACCCGAAACGGGCCAATGTAACACAAATGTCACGAGATAGGCCAATTGATTGAATATTTGTTAGTCTACCCTAAAAAACCATGTCTTAAGCAAGGAAATGTCGCTTAAATGAGGCTGATAATCACGTCAAATCGAGTGTCATCAAAATACCCCACACTTAAGCTTTTGCTTGTCCTCAAGCAAACTGAATAGAAACGCTCATGTTCACAAATGATAAGATCGATTAAATTGGAGTTCAATCAAACACAATGAATTATTAGACAGATAGATCCTAGAACAAGAAACCTGACATGCATACAGATCAGCCAAACAACCTGGTCTCACTAATAAACTGCACACAACAAGTAATCGTAACCAATTATGCACGAATTTGACCTAACCGACCAGACTCCTCACACAGGAAATATTTAGTATAATGGGGAACTCTCACTCTTTGTGTTTAAGGACGTGTTTCTGCTCTCAATCATTTTCTGTTACTGAATTCTGTCATTAAGTTTGCATTTCGACCACATGTCCACCACTGTGACAGCACGAGTATCTAGTCAAGAAGGACTTCCCTGCTAGGACCATAATGAATTCTACACTACAAGGGTTTATGATGCGATGGATGATGGGAACGTATGATGATGGCTTTGTGCGGTGTAGCTTTCGACAAACTTCCCTCGAATCTAATCTATGGCTTCCTACCGTCTAACCAGACACGGGTGGAATAATGAACGCTCGTCCTATGATACCCTCAAGCAACCTAGCACTTTTATTTTTCTTTACACAACAATTTTTTTCTGACTTTTCTTTTGACTTCGTTCTTCCATTTGTAGGGAGAAGAACGTTTTATTCAACTAAAAACCTTTTGGCTTTTCTGATTTTTCTTCTTTTTCTTTTTTCTTTTTTCGAAATTTGCTTCTTTTCTTCTTTTTCTATTTTTTTTCTTTTGTGCCGATTCTTTTCTTTTAGTTGTTAGAGGGGTTTACACGTCTGGACATAATAGCTAAGACCACCTGTTTAATGGCTATAGGCAGGTTACCACAAACCGACTTCCGGTAGGTCAATCTAGAACTACAACCACAGAGGATCAACGGGGAATGAAAGAATGGGAATTGGCTGTAATGTATTATCGAACCGAAAGAATAGGCCAAGCTCAAGGGTCTACACCTAATGGATTTTATCGTTAGGTAGGCTATCTGGCTTAGTAGCTGAATCTAGGTGCCCCTATCATTCTAGAACTCGTGTCATCGTGTGGTCTCAAGTAGGTCTCATGCAAATTCTAACTCATTCAAGTAAACAGAAAATCACTCAAAAAGAATTAAAATTGCAAGTTACGTGCAATGGATCAAAAGCTCACAGTTGGTTTGCTAGTCGGATTCGGTCATTTTCATGCAATCAAGGCTACAAACTACAAGTGTGATTTTAAAATTCTATTCTGACCAGGCAATTTAGCATCAAAGTATACAAGTTGGTTCTCAAGTTCTAGGTTAAGCAGTCTAAGCATCATTATGAAAGTTTGAACAACAACTTAACATCAAAAATCAAGAACTAAGCCATTCTAATGCTAGAGAGACTGGAATGGAATCACGAGGCACACAAAAACACAATCAAGGGCAATCAAGTTCATGCAAGGTTCTTTAGCATCCTACCCCACACTTAAATCGGACTGTGTCTACACAGGACTAAAATTAGAGTTCAGAGTGAAGTAGAAGAACCTGGACCGAGATGGTTGGCGTAGGGGATGAGCACGGGTCCTCGGAGCGGAGGCAATCTACCAAAGCAAAGCAAAGGGAATCTCCCTACTGCCTACAAAACAAAAACAAATGAAACATAAAAAGGAAACCGGGACAAGTGTCCCGGATCCACACAGAAAAAAGTTGGATCGAAATTCGAAAAAAATAAATGAAAAGAAAGGACAAGGAAAAGGACACCACCTGATCATGGCTGGCCAGGGGCGTCGGGGTGGAAAGTGAAGGAAATCGCCGAGCTGACGTTGCCACGCCATCTGTGCCTCATACCGCTCATCAGCGCGGTGCATATGTTGCTGCATAATAGTCCATCTCACCTCTTGAGTGGCGTTGTCGGTGATGCACCACTCCTGCAGTCGCTCATACAGCTCACCAATGTCCGCGGGGGCCTGTCGGTGCTGAGGGTGAGGCGCCTGGTATGGATCTGGGATGTGCGGCGGCGACTGGTGTGCATACCCTGCCTGATGATGTGGCGAGGGTATATGGTCATGAAACTCTGGCTGCGGCTGGGGCTGCTGCTGCTCAGAATCATCTTCTTCCTCTGATTCGTCCTCGTCTTCGAGAGGAGGATCCGCTGCTACCAAGGGGCTGATGTCCAGATCAAGGTTGTACTTGACCGCCAAATCACCTCCAACGGTGCGTACTCTGAGGCGTGGGATGTTCGGGCCATATTCTTGGCTGAGGCCGAAGGAGATGATGAGTCGGCCCACAAAGTTGCCTCCCAGGAGTGAGCAGGGGCGACCTGATCTCTGAGTCTTCTTGCGGAGTAGGCGAGCAAGCACCCATCCAGGATGAAGAGGATATCTCTCCCGGATGGCACGAAGAAGAAGAAGCTCGTCCTTGCTGATATGGTGGCGGTCCTTCTCTAGAGCATATAATAGCGATCTACGCCAAACCATATGAATGTATTTAAAGAAAGGGTGAGAAAGCGACTTAACTGAGTTATGGTCCCTGAGGCGATCGTCGGGCACTCCAGTCATGTGGCTCCAGAGTGCATGGTACTCCTCTCCGTCGTCATCGTCGTCCTCCCAGCCGAAGTGATGACGATGGTAGTGCTCATGGGCAATACCGAGGCGAGCGGCAAACTCATCATATGTGAGTTCCCTGTGCACCCCGCCTAGATAGAAGGTGACAACCTTCTTGTGCTGCCTCCTCTTGTGCTCGTCCAGCTCGAATGTTGCCCAAAACTCCTAGAGAGCGATGTCTGGGAAGTCGGCGGCGGACATTAGCTCTAGGGGGCGGCATGGGTCAGTGCATCGAGCACGTTCCGGTACCAGTCATCATCATGCTCTGAGAGCGACGCCATGGAAAGGGGGCGAACATTAGCTCCAGGGGTGTTGTCAAACCGCTGGTAGCGCGCAAAGTAGTGCTGGGGTAGGCGAGCAACGGTGCGGTGGTACCCCACACGGTTAGGGAAAGTTGGTGGAGGGCCCTGGATGGCGGGTGTGACGGGAGCGGTAACTCGGGAGCTCGAGGCGCCGTCAAGTCGCGCCTTGGTCCTGCGCTCATAAGTGGTGTTCCTAAAAACCAGAACGAAACCAAATTTGTCAAACTAAAACCCTACCCCACACTTAGTAGAAAAACTCAATTTCACAAAGAAATGAGGAAAACCGAGTGGGGGTAAGCAAAGCAGATTAACCGATAATCACACACAATAAAATACATGCTTAGGAACATCCAGAATGGAATTATCACAATCAGAGTTCAAAAGTCAAACCGACATTCAAAAAGTCAACAAAATAGAACATTGAACCCTAATCATGGCAAGACTATCACAAAGCGGAGAATGACGGTATAATATGATCTCAGATGGCAAACACAATGATATGACGTGACTGAGCACATATGGCAGCCAAATGATCAAAAACAGTTCATGGTCAAACCGACACTTCTCACAAGTCAACATCACAAAGAATCAATCTTATGCATAGCAACACACGATCAAACGATATGAAAATTAAGCACGATACTCCATAAGCATGCTAGAACAGTTCAACAAATTCAGCTAACCTAGTTCACACGAAATAAGTCGGCACGCAGATCGAGGCAAACCGAAAAGTCAACTGAAAGTCAACCCCGACGAAATTCAGCAATCAACATGTCAAAAGATTCATAATGAAAAGTTCTACAACTTACCTTGAAGCCATGGATGCTAAAAACGAACAGATTGGGAGAAATCAGTGAAAAATCGAAAGTTTTAGGGTTTGGGTGAACTAGAGCTGTAGAGCTCCGATTCGGCTGTTCTAGGGCTCGGATTGATCGGAAATGAAAGGGGAAAGGAGCAGCGGCGACGAAAAATAGGTGGCGGTGGGCGGTTTTCGAAAAAAATAGGCGGAAGGTTTGGAAAATTTTCGAAAATAGAAAGTGAGGGAAGAGAGAGAAGAAGTCCGGTTTTCAAACATATTTTCAGCAAAAATAGGTGCAAGTTTTTGCCGAAAATGTTAGGGAAAAAGTACTTCCGGTTTTCAATGGTATTTTCACCAAAAAGTATAAAGAATTTTCGCCAAAAATTTGTGTTAAAAACGTCTGGAAAACTCAGTGGAATTTCAAAGGCATTTTCGCCGAAAAATAGGGTGCATTTTCACCGAAAATTTTGACCTGTATGATTGAAAATATTTTCACAAGCCCCGCAATCTTCAGAAAATCACAGTTAAATCCACAAAAATCGAAACAACCTCAAACGACTTGCAATTGACACTACGACACATAGACTACACCCGAAAAATAAGAAAACAAACAAACTGACACTTTTGGCTCCCCCGAACCGACTCTAAAACACTAAGGTTGACACAAATGGAAAACTGACTCCAGCCGTGGGTTGCCTCCCACGAAGCGCTCTTTTATTAACGTCCTTGAGCTGGATGATACCTGGACGGTATTAGGAGACATCCCAACTTAGATTCTCCTTAATGCTAGCATCGGAGTTCATAAAGTAGAGCTTTGGGGCTTCTCCGGTGAGCATGAATTTCTTCTCATTCGTGCGTAAGAGTTTGGTATGTCCGCCGGGAAGGTGGTCAGTGATCTTGAATGGTCCAAACAGTTCTGTCAAGGGATCATCTTCCACAAGGAAGACAGTGGATGGAATGAGAACGATCGGCTCCTACTTTTCTTTAAAGTCCGGCTTGATATCACCAGGATCGGTGATCGTCAGTATTTTATTAGGAGATGCTTTTGGGTTCTCCCTCCATACTTGTTCCGGCGCCCGTAGCTTGGAACGAATGGGCGGTGCAGCTGGCTCGGTAGAAGGTGGTGGCACAACTGGTCTCCAGACCATTTGAGTCTTCGTCTTCTTATTCTTTCCACGAGGTCTGCTAGGTTTTGTGCTCGGTGGCTTAGAAGAGGCTTTCAGTTCCTTCTTCTTTGGCGGTTGAAGAACAGATTTTGGTTTCTGCTTGATAACTTGTCCAGCACCTGCAATAGCAATTAATCTAGGCACACTAGAAGAGACATCAGTAACGGAGTTGACTGGAGTCAACTCCACAGTTTCAACAGCTAAACAATGAAATTCTTCACTCTTAGGGTTATATTTCATTCCGTCTTTAAGGTGGAATGTTATCGTTTCTTTACCAACTCTCAAAGTTAAAGAACCATTTGGAACGTTAATTTGCATTCCAGTAGTAGCCATGAAAGGTCGTCCTATGAGAATGGTAGAATCATACTTACTAGTGTCAATGATCACATAGTCAGCTAATAACATGAAAGGACCACATTTAGTAACGACGTCTTTTATCTCTCCCCTAGGGGTTTTAAGTGATCTATCAGCAAAGACCAGTTGCATACTAGGCGGTTCAAGTTCTCCTAGGTTTAATTTTTCATATAAACTCATAGGCATAACATTAACAGACGTGCCAAGATCAACCAAACAACGTTCTATCTCAACATCATTAATGACAAGAGGTAGAGTGAAAGAACCAGGATCAGAACACTTAGCTGGATATGGAGAGGAAGGTTTCTTGATACGAGCATCGGGATATCCTTCTTTGTTCCCCTTGATGCCAGTCTCGATCGTTGCATTCGGTAGCAATGCTCTTGGAAAAGGAGGCTTCACGACGTACGGTGCAAGAGGAGGATCATCCTCCTTAGGTGCCTCTTTTAGTGCTTCCTTCTTCTTTGGAGATTCAGCGATCCTGCATAAAACAGAACAAGCATCAGCAGATAAGCTTGTAAATTTTCGAGCGGTTACCATCTTGGCTTGCTCCTTTCTCGGATTCGGCTCTGTTTGGCTCAGAAGTTGGCCAAATGGTCGACCAGATGCTAGCATGCTTAAGATGTTGTTCACAGCTTGCTCAATTCTTTGACCGGCGGCTATCTGTTCTTGATTGAGAAGAGCTTGAGCTTTAAACTGACTATCACGATCATCGAGTCTGGTGATGATCTGACTAAGCTTCTCATCCAGGTCACTGACGTTGTTTTCCTTCTGGTACTGCTGCCCTGGATAGGTATTGTTCAAATGTTGATTCAGGCGATTGCCAGGAGCAGTTCCATAGTTACCCGGATTGCGATGCGGCGGCTGATAGACACCTGCCGGCGGTTGGTTAGGCTTCTGATCATGAGCTGGACCAGGTGGGCGGTTATTCTGGTTCTGATTATGGTTGGCGCGAGCGTTGTAAGGAGGTCAGTCTTGATAGTTCCCTTGCTGCCTGAAGTTGTGGTAGCTAGCATAACCATTCTGATTGTTAACGAAGCCTTACTGGACGAAATTTACCTCTTCGGCGGACCAGACTTTTGTCTTACCAAAATTCTGGCAACGACCTCCATTATATGCACAAGCTCCACACCATTCGGAATCAGCAACATAGACAGAAGCTGCTGGTGGCTTGATCGGTGTGGTAGACTTCTTCAGATGCTTCTCTACTTCTTCCTTGATAGCTGCTTCAAGATCTAGCTTGCTCCTTGATCCTTCAGATTGTCGTTCCCAGTTCCTTGACTTGGAAGCACAGTTTGCGAAGTGAAGAAGAGCAGCTTCAGGTGTGAGTGTAGTGCAATCCCCTTTAGCTAGGGAATTGACCCACTTGGCAGATTCATCTTGAAGGCCTCGAGCGAAGATTTCTGCTAACTGCCTCTGCTGGAATCCATGATGAGGACAATTGTAGAGAAGTTCTTGGAATCGATTCCAAGTATCGTATAAGCTTTCTCCTTCTTTTTGGGAGAATCTGGCAATGCTGTCCTTGATGGCTGTTGTTCTGGTGGGAGGGAAGTATTCTTCAATGAAGTCCTGAGCCAGAGTATCCCAATCAGTGTAATATCTAGGTGTTTTGCCAGTAAGCCACCTTTTAGCAGCGACTTTCAGAGAGAACGGGAAAGCTCTCAAACAAAGAGTGTTCTTGTCGAGGTTTCCGTTCTTGAAAGTGCTGCAGAGATCAAGGAAGTCTGCAAGAAGAGTGCACGGATTGTCTAGGGGCCTGCCTTCAAACTGTAGATCCCTAGAGATCATAGTCAAGAATGGAATCTTGATCTCATAGTCAGGATCTCCTTCAATGCGCGGTACGACAATGGTAGATCGAACGCTAGTCACGCTCGGCTTGTTGTAATCAGCTAGACTTTTTTGTGCTGGTGGTGGTGGTGTTTTTCTGCCTGGTGGTGGTGGTGGTAACTGATCAGTCGTGGTAGGAGATGGAGGAGGTGAAAGTGACTCGGTGTATGAAACGGATGAAGGTGACGGTATAGGTGAAGATGGAGATGAGGAACTCTCCTTCAATTCCTCGATCTTAATCGGAGTGATGGATGGAGGTGGATTGGTTCTGCTTCTCCTTGGAATCTGTGATTGTCGAGGTGGAGCAGAACTGCCTGGTCTCTCCATACTCTTAGCCTTGTCGGTTTGAGAGTGAGTCCAAGGGCGGCGATGCATACACCTGTGAGCAACCTACTAATAATAAAAACAACAAAAACCAGTGTAAAATCGAAGTGGATGGAAAGGTGAAAGATGGAAAGTAGAAGAATAAAATGCCAGTTCTTCTTTCAAACAATCAAAAGAAGTCCCCGGCAACGGCGCCAATTTGGTGAACGTGTCGTTGTGATGCGTTCAACCAAATAACTACAAAGCTACAAAAAGCTAGGGTAGATCGTATTCCACGGGTCTTCTATGATCGACTACTCAAATAAGCTGGCAAATTACTTGGATGCAAACAGTTCGTGCATGGTGTGAGTTCCACGACTTCTAATTCTAAGAAATGCAGAGAAATTAAAAATTGAAACTAAGAACTGATTGGAAATTAGGGTTGAAAACAGAGATGACAGACGAACTTAGACTTTGAATCCCCCTTCGTTCCCCAGAGCATGGGCAATCAACAGATCAGCGGATATCGATTCTCATTCAATCAATTCTAAGACACCACCATAACTCCTTACCCATGGGTTTAAGACCGGCGAACGTTCGCTCTATCCGTTCTCGCTACTAAGATTAATTAGTCGCCCGGGTACGATCGCCTCTCGCAACGACTTAACTTAACTGGTGGAATTACTAACGATTATGAGTTACTCTTGCAGTGGATTAACCCTAACTGGTTCCTACGAAAGGCACGCTCCAATTATAAGGTTAATTGTTCAATTTGATGTTTTAAAGTAAGGCGAGCGTTCGCTTCTATCCTTAGCTTAACAAGAATCTAATCTAGGTGATCAATCCAGACAAGAAACATGAACAATGAAGAACAAATCAAACATGAAAGAGAAACTGATTGAACTTTGAATCTAATCACCGCCGATCCGTGACCGCTTTAAAGCCCTGAGTCACTTAGGGTTCATCTAGTCTAAGCTCTAAGAATTTAGCTACTCATGTTTATCACAAAAGAATCAAAGACAAAGAAAGAGTTCATCATCCAGAGGAAGAACGGAAAAGAATCTGAAAAACCTAATTAAGACGACTCTGGCAGACATCGATCTTTGGTAAACTGCAATCCTAGCTCCGAGTCTTCGAGATGGAAGGGATGGCGTCACGATCTCTTTCCGGCTCTTCAGACTCTAACTCTATGCTCCAGAACTTGAGAGAATTCTGAAGTTCGGTGGTAGTTCGTGTATTATGCGATATATGAGATTAGGCCGCCGGTTAAGTATTTATACTTAACCCTAATACCGCCAGATTTTAACTGATATTTTCGCCGAAAATACTAAAGGATTTTCGGCGAAAATTCCTTTGAAAAAGGGGATGACCGTCGGCTATTTCTTCTGTGTTTTTCGGACCAAATGATTTCGGCAAAAACTTGGTGTTTTCGCCAAAAATACCTTCTTGAATGCACTGCCGATTTGTTCAGTGATTTTCGCCGAAAATCCCAGTTATTTTCGCCAAAAATTCCTTTGTAAATGGGAGCAGGATTTGGTTCGGTTTGATTGGCTCCTTGGACTGATTCCGGTGCGATTCCTCGAGGTTCCAACGCCTTAGACACGTCCTTGGCTACCTTATTTGATGGCAAAAACCTGTGCTAAAATAAAAACACTAGAAAACCATCAAATAGACCCGAAACGGGCCAAGGTAACACAAATGGCACGAGATAGGGCAGTTGATTGAATATTTGTTATTCTACCCTAAAAAACCATGTCTTAAGCAAGGAAATGTTGCTTAAATGAGGCTGATAATCACGTCAAATCGAGTGTCATCACGTAGCCATTGAACTCTGGGCAATCCCTCATGCTCAAGAGCTAAGTAACGCGACCGATTCAGAAGAGCCCTGGTATGCTACTCTGGCTAATTATCTCTCACACGGCATTGTACCTCCTGAACTAGATTATAATGCACGTAAGAAGCTTTCCAAGGAGGCCAAGTCATACTTCTGGGATGAACCCTTCTTATATCGCATCAGCATTGACAGAATGATCCGGAGATGTGTTTCTTACATCGAAGCAGCTGACATCATGCGTAAATGCCATGAAGGACAGTTCGGAGGACACTTCGGCGGGAACCGCACTGCAAGAAAGGTACTCGAAACAGGTTTTTACTGGCCTTCAATCTTTAGTGATTGTGATGCTTCTGCTCGTCGTTGTGATGCGTGCCAGCTATCAGGTAACATCTCTAACCGTAATGAGATGCCCCAAATTGTTTCTTTAACTGTTGAGATCTTTGATGTTTGGGGAATTGATTTCAAGGTTCCGTTCACACCCTCCTACGGAAACAAGTACATTTTTGTAGCCGTTGATTATGTCTCTAAGTGGGCTGATGCTGAAGCTTTACCCACTAACGATTCAAGAGTGGTAGGTCGGTTCCTTACCTGTCTTTTCACGCGTTTTGGTTCACCACGCTTTATCATAAGCGATAGGGGTACCCATTTCCATGGACACTTCGACCAGGTGTGCAAACGCTTTGGCGTCACCCACCGTATGTCCACAGCTTACCATCCTCAAGCTAATGGTCAAGCGGAAGTGACGAACCGTGAGCTCAAGCGGATTCTTGATAGGACAGTTGGCCGGTCCCGCAAGGACTGGTCATCTAAGCTCAATGATGCCTTATGGGCTTATCGAACTGCCTACAAGACTCCCATCGGTACCTCACCGTATCAGCTGGTCTATGGCAAGGCATGCCATTTGCCAGTTAAGCTTGAGCACAAGGCATTCTGGGCTAATAAAGAGTTGAATATGAGCTATGCAGTAGCAGGTAATAACCGCCACGACCAGATCGCTGAGCTTGAGGAGCACCGTCTCCACGCATATGAGAGCACAAAGCTGTACAAGGAGCGCACGAAGAGAATTCATGACTCTCAATTAAAGACGATCAAGCAGTTCTACCCCGGAGATGAAGTCCTCTTATATAACTCTCGATTGAAGCTCTTCCCGGGTAAACTGAAGTCCCGTTGGTCCGGCCCTTATACCGTGGTGCGGCAGACATCTTTAGGCAGTGTCCTAATCAAATTGCATGATTAAGAGCCGTTTATGGTCACCGGCCACAGGCTCAAGAGGTATCTGCAGGGATTGGCTGTTTCTTTCATCGACGTGCACTACTTTACGACAGAGCCATGACAGGAATCCAGGTATCATCTGGCTCACGGACGTTAAACAAGAGCGCTTCGTGGGAGGCAACCCACGGCTGGAGTCAGTTGTTTTCGTTTCGAGTCGTTTTGTTTTAAAACCCCCTTTCTGGGAAAAAAAAAACTGCTGAGCCATTTTCAAATGAATTTTTGGCGAAAACCTCCCATGTTTTCGCCGAAAACTCCAGTTTACAACAAACCCGATTCTCTTGTTTCTCACCACCGGAACATTCTCTCCGAAATCACAGCCTTTTTGCCGCAAAGTTTGTTTTGATTTTCATTGAAATTTTCGCCGAAAATATAGCTCTTTTCACCGGTATTTCAACACCCCCCACCCCCCCCCAAACCTATTTTCGCCGCTCTCTCTCTCTGTTCCGAACCCGAAGCCGCCGTCGCCCAGTCATTCGCCGACCGCAGAAGCCGCCGCCGCCCAGTCTCCGCTGACCGCCGCCACCCTTACCTTGTTTATTCTGACCTCGAACCCTAGAATTGGAGGTCCACAGCTCCGGTTCATCCCGAACAAGTTTTCCAAGCTTTTCGTCAATTTCTCGGATTTCCAATCGTTTTCTCAAGTCATGCCTTCACGGTTAGTTGTTCAGCCCTTGGTTCTGAATCTTTTGGCTTTTTGACTTTCGGTTTTCGACATGGTTGACTTTGGTTGACTTCTTGGATTTTTCCTCTATTTGCATGATTGCTATTTCGGTGTCAATTGGCTATGTTCTGGCAATTCCCTTTTGATCTTTTAGGGCTCTTGAATTGTTTTCACACTTAGAATCGTGTTAATGGATTCTTTGGTGCTCTGTGATTGTCGATGCGCGTTATTCCTCATGTTTGATTAATTGAATGTCGTTCCTTTCTTGTTATGCTTCGCTCGGTGCTCCTTCGGTTCCATTCACCTTCCCCCACTTGTCAACCTAAAGTGTGCGGTAGGATTCTTGTCTTCTGATACTGGTTCCCCCTAAGTTATGTTTTACAGGGCTCCAAAGCGTTTCAAGACCACCAGTGCAGATAGGGCGCTGCGACCCTCGGCTCGACAGAACCGGGCTCAATCCTCCCGTCCACCCGTACCGGCTGCACCGTCACCGGCGGTTGTGGCCATCGTCCCACAAGCTGTATCGGCCCTCGTGATCACTATTGCTAGTATTCCAGCTACAGCTAATGGGGCCTTACATCCTTTCATCGCCGCCCTTGAGCCACACCAGCTAGCGGTGTACCAGAAGATAAAGGACATTTCTCCGGCCAAACTGGCAGTGCTCTCTCTCGACAGTCTCAAGAACCACAATCCGGCTTGGCATTCCACCATCGACCTCGCCCTCACCAAGTCCGGCCTGCGATCCCTGACCACTCTCGGCTCACCCTACCCTCTAGTCGCCCTTCAAGAGTTCTGGTGTTCCTCTGAGCGCCTCACAACAAAGACCAGCGTCAGCACAGAATTTGTTTCCTTACGCCTCGGCGGTGTTCGATATGTGAAGACCATCAATGAGTTTGCCTTCTTGTTCGACCCCCTTGCCCGTATCCAGGATGCAGCCGTTGGATTTTTGGATGTCTATTCCATCACGTGGGTGCCTTACCCCGAAGTGTGGAAATCAGTTTCAAGCCAATCAAGGATCGAACCTATCATCAACCCCACGCAAGACGAGCCGTCACCATGTTTCTTTGGAGGAGCTAGTGTTGTTCCGTGCTATAGAGGAGGAAGCGAACCTCCATCCCGGATGGTGGCTTGCAAGGTTCTTCCACAAACGTACTACCACCAAGAAACTTCCTTCTGAGCTCCCTGGCGGTACATTCATATCTTGTCTGATCGACAACCTCCAGCTCGGCGACAAATGGGTCCCTGATATACCTCATGTCCAGATTGAGCATCTCGGTGCTGAGTTCACCGTCGCCCGAGGCATCGATTTCGGGTGCGGTCTCGACGAATACATTATTCCTACCTCGCCACGACGGGAGCCCCCACGGACAGCTGGAACCCCGGTGTCTCGCGTGCCTCTACCACAGCAGCAGCCAGCCGCTGAGATTACTGAGCGGCTGGCACGTATTGAGCAATGGCAGCTAGACTACTCAGCTGGTTCGCTTCAATGGCAGAAGGACTGAGTAACACATGAGGAGACCCAGAACGAGCGATGGACCATTCTACAGCAGTTCATGACCGACCAGGCAGCCAGACAGAGGGATGAGCTCGCATGGCGCAGCAGATGGAGCAGCGGCTTGGCATTTCACCTTTCCCGGCCCCGCCTCCACCCCCACCTGCGGAACAGTGATCAGGTTGTTTCTATCCTTTCCATTTCTTTTCTTTCTTCTTTTCGGGTTTCGATCCAATTTTATTCTGTGTGGATCTGGGGCACTTGTCCCGGTATCCTTTTGATTTTTTTGATGTTTGTGTTTTGTAGGTTATTGAGTAGCTACTTCACTCCGCTCTGGCCTCTCCGCGTTCATCCACTACACCGCCCATCACCCTCCAGGTTCTTCGTATCTCTCTACTTTAGTGTGGTCCTATGAGGACACAGAACCATCTAAGTGTGGGGTAGGATGTTAGAGAACAATGCATGATCTTGATTGCCTATATCTTTGTGTGCCTCGTGATTCCTTTCCAGTATCTCTAGCATTAGAATGGCTCAGTTCTTGATTTTTGATGCTAAGTTGTTGTTCAATCCTTCATAATGATGCTTAGACTACTTAACCTAGAACTTGAGAACCAACGTGTTTACTTTGATGCTAAATTGCCTGGTCAGAACAGAATTTTTAAAAATCACACTTGTAGTTTGTAGCCTTGATTGCATGAAAATGACCGAATCCGACTAGCAAACCAACTGTGAGCTTTTGATCCATTGCACGTAACTTGAAATTTCAATTCTTTTTGAGTGGTTTTTTGTTTGCTTGAATGAATTAGAATTTGCATGAAACCTACTCGAGACCACACGATGACACGAGTTCTAGAATGATAGGGGCACCTAGATTCAGCTACTAAGCTAGTTAGCCTACCAAATGATAAATCCATTAGGTCTAACCCCTTGAGCTTGGCCTGTTCTTTCGGTTCGATAATACATGACAGCCATTTCCCATTCTTTCATTCCCCGTTGATCCCCTGTGGCTGTAGTTCTAGATTGACCTACTAGAAGTCGGTTTGTGGTAACCTGCCTAAAGCCATTAAACAGGTGGTCTTAGCTGTTATGTCCAGACGTGTAAACCCCTCTAGCAACTAAAAGAAAGAATCGGCACAAAAGAAGAAAAAGAGAAGTAAATTTAAAAAAAAAATCAGAAAAGCCAAAAAGTTTCAAGTTTTCATTTCAATAAACATTCTTCTCCCTACATATGGAAGAACGAAGTCAAAAGAAACATTAGTAAGAAAACAAATGTGTAAAGAAAATAAGTGCTAAGTTGCTTGAGGGTATCTGATGAGCTGCAGGATAGCGGTCAATCAAATTACTACCAAGCTGTGAAGCTAGGGTAGATCGTATTCCAGGGGTTTCCTCTACTTCCTTACTCAAAGGTGTTGACAGTTTTAATCCAAGGTTAAACACGTGGTGCGTGGTGTAGGTTCCACGACTTCTATTCTAAAAGTTGCAAAGATAAATTGAAATGAAATTAAAACAAAGAAAAAGTAAAGATTGATTGATTGACGAGAAAGATGACAGACATGCTTAGACTTCGAATTCCCCTTAGATTACCAGAGCAGCAGCAGTCAACAGACCAGCGATTTTCAATTCTAGTTCATTCAGTTCACAGACACCATCATAACTCCTGACCCTTAGGTTTAAGACTGGCGAACATTCGCTCTATCCAATCTAGCTACCACGATTAATTAGCCGCCCGGGTACGGTCACCTCTCGCAACGACTTAACTTAACTGGTGCAAATTCTAATGATTAATGAGTTACTCTAGCAATGGATCAACCCTAATCGGTTCCTACGAATGGCACACTCCAGTTATAAGATTGACTGTTCGATTTGGTGTTTTAAAGTAAGGCGAGCGTTCGCTTCTATCCTTAGCTTAACAAGAATCTAATCTAGGTGGCCAAACCAGACAAGAAACACAGAAAACGAAGAACAAATCAAACATGAAAGATGAAACTGAATGAATTTCGAATCTAATCACCGCCGATCTGTGACCGCTTTAAGCCATGGGTCACTTAGGGTTCATCTAATCTAAGCTACACAAGTTTAGCTACTCATATTCAATACAGAAGAATCGAAGACTAATGAAGAATACATCTCAGGTAGGAAGACAGAGAAGAACTGTAAAACCTAATTTCGATGTTTCCTGGCAGCCTCAATCTGCTGGATCTTCAACTCCTAGCACTGGTTCTCCGAGATGGATGGATGGCGTCACGATCCCTTCCTGGCTCTTTGAACTCTATCTTCTCGCCCTGTCTCTCCTCTCTGTTGTGTCCGTCGTAAGTTGTAAGTGATAAAAGTCTGTGTGTTTTATTAGCCGCCGATTTCTGTACTTATACTGACCCGACAATTTCTTAATTTCCCTTCGAATTTTCGCCGAAAATCTAAGAATATTTTTGGCGAAAACATCTGTTTAAATGGAGCTTCATCCGTCTGTTTCTTCCAGTTGGTTTTGCTTGGAGTTTTCGCCGAATACAGTAATGTATTTTCGCCGAAAACTTACTCTCAATCGGGTCAGTGAATTCTTCTTCCATTTTTGGCAAAACCCAAGGGTATTTTCGCCGAAAATATATGTATAAACCGGGCAGGAATTTGTTTGAACTTGAATGGCTCCTTTTATCGGTTCCGGTGTAATCCTCGAGGTTCCAATGCCTTAGACACGTCCTTGGTTACTTATTCAACGGCAAAAACCTGTGCTAAAAAAAACACTAGAAAACCATCAAATAGACCCGAAACGGGCCAAGGTAACACAAATGGCACGAGAATGGGCAATCGATTGAATATTCGTTATTCTACCCTAAAAACCTTGTCTTAAGCAAAGAAATGTCGCTTAAATGAGGCTTATAATCACGTCAAATCGAGTGTCATCAAATACCCCACACTTAAGCTTTTGCTTGTCCTCAAGCAAACTGAATAGAAACGCCCATGTTCACAATTGATAAGATCAGTTAAATTGGAGCTCAATCAAACACAATGAATTATTAGACAGCTCGATCCTAGAACAAGAAACCTAACATGCATATAGATCAGCTAAACTACCTGGTCTCACTAATAAACTGCACACGACAAGTAATTAGCAACCAATTATGCACGAATTTGACCTGACCGACCAGACTCCTCACATAGGAAATATATATAGTACAATGGGAACTATCACTCTCTGTGTTTAAGGACGTGTTTCTGCTCTTGATCATTTTCTGTTACCGAATTCTGTCATAGGTTTGCATTTCGACCACATCTCCACCACTGTGACAACACGAGTATCTAGTCAAGAAGGACTTCCCTGCTAGGACCGTAATAAATTCTACACTACTCGGGTTTATAATGAGATGGATGATGGGAATGTATGATGATGGCTTTGTGCGGTGTAGCTTTTGACTAACTTCCCTCGAATCTAATCTATGGCTTCCTACCGTCTAACCAAACACGGGTGGAATAATGAACGCTCGTCCTATGATACCCTCAAGCAACCTAGCACTTATTCTTTTTCTTTACACGATTTTTTTCTTTTCTTTCTTTTGCACTTTTCTTTTGACTTCGTTCTTCCATTTGTAGGGAGAAGAACGTTTTATTTGAACTAAACTTTGAACTTTTTCTGACTTTCTTTTCTTCATTTTTTTTTCGAAATTTTTCTCTTTTTCTTTCTTTTACTTAGTTTTTTTTTTCATTTGTGACGATTTTTCTTTTAGTTGCTAGAGTGGTTTACACGTCTGGACATATTAGCTAAGACCACCTATTTAATGGCTATAGGCAGGTTACCACAAACCGACTTCCGGTAGGTCAATCTAGAACTACAACCACAGGGGATCAACGGGGAATGAAAGAAATGGGAAATGGCTGTAATGTATTGTCGAACCGGAAGAACAGGCCAAGCTCAAGGGTCTAAACCTAATGGATTTTATCGTTTGGTAGGCTATCTGGCTTAGTAGCTGAATCCAGGTGCCCCTATCCTTCTAGAACTCGTGTCATCGTGTGGTCTCGAGTAGGTCTCATGCAAATTCTAACTCATTCAAGTAAATAGAAAACCACTCAGAAAGAATTAAAATTGCGAGTTACGTGCAATGGATCAAAAGCTCACAGTTGGTTTGCTAGTCGGATTCGGTCATTTTCATGCAATCAAGGCTACAAACTACAAGTGTGATTTTAAAAATTCTGTTCTGACCAGGCAATTTAGCATCAAAGTATACAAGTTGGTTCTCAAGTTCTAGGTTAAGCAGTCTAAGCATCATTATGAAAGTTTGAACAACAACTTAACATCAAAAATCAAGAACTGAGCCATTCTAATGCTAGAGAGACTGGAATGGAATGACGAGGCACACACAAAGATATAGGCAATCAAGATCATGCACGGTTCTCTAACACCCTACCCCACACTTAGACTGTTCTGTGTCCTCACAGGACCAAACTGAAGGAGAGAGATACGAAGAACCTGGAGGGTGAAGGGCGGTGTAGTGGATGAACGCGGAGACGTCAGAGCGGGGCAGAGTAGCTACTCAAAACCCTATAAAACACAAACAACAAAAAGATCAAAAGGAAACCGGGACAAGTGCCCCGGATCCACACAAAATAAAATTGGATTGAGACCCGAAAAGAAGAAAGAAAAGAAAGGAAAAGGATAGAAACAACCTGATCACTGTTCCGCGGGAGGAGGTGGAGTTGCAGTAGGAATGGAGGAAATGGCTTGCTCCGTCTGTTGTCGCCAAGCGAGCTCTTCCTTGTGTCTAGCAGACTGGTCGGCCAGGAACTGCTGAAGAATGGTCCATTGCTTGTTCTGGTTCTCCTCATGTGCTACCCGGTCCTTCTGCCATTGAAGCGAACCAGCCGAGTAGTCTATCTGCCACTTCTCAATACGCGCCAGCCTCTCATTCATCTCCGCGGTGATTTGCGCTCACGACGGCGGGCGGTCAGCTGACTGTGGAATGCGGTGAGGAAGTGGTTCGCAATGCTCGAAATCCAATGACAGGTCGATGCCCCGTGCTATGGCCAGGTCAGCACCTATATGCTCAATCGAGATACGAGGGATATCGGGGCCCGATTTGTCACCGAGCTGGAGGTTGTCGATCAGAAGTGAAATGAAAGCCCCCCTGGAAACTCAGAAGGAAGCTTCTTGGTGGTAGTGCGCTTGTGAAAGAATCGAGCAAGCCACCAACCGGGATGCATGTTGGCATCTTCCTCTAAAGCACGGAATAATATGAGCTCCTCCAAAGAAACGTGGTGACGGCTCGTCTTGCTACAATAACACAAAGATTGCACCCAAACATAATGCAAGAATTTAAGAATAGGTTGAATGATGTCACCGACCGTGGGGTGTACGATGGGTGAGGGCTCAACTCCGCAGGTAGCCCATCTCCACACGTCTTGGTAAGGGACACTCGTGATGGAGTATGTGTCCGCGAAGCCAAATGATGTTGTATCAACGTCGACGTGCGGGTCAAGCAAGAGGCCGAACTCGTGGATGGACTTCTCATGGAGAACACCACCGAGGCGAAAGGAGACAAATTTCTGGCCACGAATGGGCTTCGGGGTGAGGTGCCAGAATGAACTCCAGAACTCTTGGAGAGCGACAAGCGGGTAAGGGGAGCCATGAGCAGTCAGCACACGTAAACCGGCTTTATTAAGGACGGTGTTGACGGTCGAGTGCCAAGCCGGATTGTGCGCCTTGAGACTGTCTAGAGAGAGAACTGCCACTTTAGCTGGAGGAATGGCTTTGATCCTCTGAAAAACCTCAAACTGGTGTGGTTCCAGGGCTGCGATGAAGGGGTGCACGGACCCATTGGCAGGTGTAGGAATAGAGGAAATAGGAGTCGCAGGGGTCGGTGCATCCTCGGGGATGATGGCCACAGCCGTCGATGTCTGTGCGGTTGGGGCGGGTGGTCGGCGGTATGGTGTTCGACTCTGGCGAGCAGAGGATCGCTGCGCTCTATCTGCACTGGTAGTCTTAAAACGCTTGGGCGCCCTGTAAAACACAACTCAAAGATGACCAGCATTAGATGACAAGACTCTTACCCCACACTTATGTTGACAAATTGGGGTAAACAAATTAACCGAGAGATCATCGAATCAAGATATGGCGGTAAAGAATTGGCAATTCATTTAGCAAGCATGAATAATGCAATGAGTCATGAACACGATCTCACAGACAACAAGTCACGCTTCTGAAAAGGCCACAAAAACAATACCAGAACCTAGCCAATTGATACCGACAAAGCAATCAAGAAGAATGAGGGAGAACCAAAAAGTCAACCATAGTCAACAATGCCGAAAACCGAAAGTCAAAAAGCCAAAAGATGCACAATCAAAGGCTGAACAACTAACCGGGAAGACATGATTCGAGAAAATGATTGGAACTCCTAGGAATCAATGAAAAACTTGAAAACTAGGTCGGCCGGAACCAGAGCTGAAAAGCTCCGATTCTAGGGATGGGAACTAGGGCAGGACAAGGAGAGTAGCGGCGGCTACTGTTCAGTGGGGCGGCGGCGGCGGTTGGTCGGTTGGATTAAAGGAGGCGGCGGTGGCGAGGCAATCGGCGGCGGCGGGTTTTTTAAAGTAAGGAAGGAGAGGGAGCCATTCAAAGTTTTCGGATGCTGGACCGAAAATATGAGGGTTGGGGCCGCTTATATAGTCAAAGGAAAGCACAGGATTTTCGGTGAAAAAGAAGGGAAATTTTCGGCGAAAAAATTTAGACAGGTGAAACAGGTGAATTTGAACCAGAATTTTCGGCGAAAAGAAAGGAAGATTTTCGGCGAAAATTTTAGTGAAAATGGTGGAAAATTTTTCGGCGAAGAGGTGGTGGATTTCGGCGAAAAGCGGCGGTGAAGGGAAACAGGAGAAAACAGGTTGACTTGCACTTGAGTTTTCGACGAAAATGAAGAGATATTTTCACCGAAAATTTAATTGAAAACGGTCGGCAGCAGTTTGTTTTTTTTTAAAGGGGGGTTTAAAACAAAGACGATGCAAAGCGAAAAGTTACTGACTCCAGTCGTGGGTTGCCTCCCATGAAGCGCTCTTGTTTAACGTCCGTGAGCCAGACGATACCTGGATTCGTGTCAGGATTCCAAAACAAGTTAGTGCACGTCTATGGAAGAGACAGCTAACCCTTGCAGATACTTCTTAAGCCTATGCCCGTTGACCACAAATGGCTCTTGATCGTGCAATTTAATGTAGATGCTGCCTAAGAGTGTGTATCGGACCACGGTATAAGGGGCAGACCATCGGGATTTCAACTTACCCGGGAAGAGTTTCAAGCGAGAGTTATATAAGAGCACTTCTTCTCCGGGATAGAACTGCTTGATCGTCTTCAATTGAGAGTCATGAATTTTCTTGGTGCGTTCTTTATACAACTTCGTGCTCTCATATGCGTGAAGTCGGTGCTCCTCAAGCTCCGCGATCTGGTTATGGCGGTTGTTACCTGCTACTGCATAGCTCATGTTGAACTCTTTATTAGCCCAGAATGCCTTGTGCTCAAGCTTAACTGGTAAATGACATGCCTTGCCATAGACCAGCTGATACGGTGAGGTACCGATGGGAGTCTTGTAGGCAGTTCGATACGCCCATAAGGCGTCATTGAGCTTAGATGACCAATCCTTGCGAGACCGGCCAACTGTCCTGTCAAGAATCCGCTTGAGCTCACGGTTCGTCACTTCCACTTGACCATTCGCTTGAGGATGGTAAGCAGTGGACATACGGTGGGTGACGCCGAAATGTTTGCACACCCGGTCGAATTGCCCGTGGAAGTGGGTGCCCCTATCGCTTATGACGAAGCGAGGTGAACCAAAACGCGTGAAAAGACGGGTAAGGAACCGACCCACCACTCTAGAATCATTAGTGGGTAAAGCTTCAGCCTCAGCCCACTTAGAAACGTAATCAACGGCTACAAGAATGTACTTGTTTCCATTGGAGGGCGTGAATGGACCAATAAAATCGATTCCCCAAACATCAAAAATTTCAACAGTTAAAGAAATAATTTGGGGCATCTCATTACGGTTTGAGATGTTACCTGATCGCTGGCACGCATCACAACGTCGAGCAAAAACATCGCAATCACTAAAGATCGAGGGCCAGTACAAACCTGTTTCGAGTACCTTTCTCGCAGTGCGGTTGCCTCCGAAGTGTCCGCCAAACTGTCCTTCATGGCATTTACGAATGATGTCAGCTGCTTCAGTGTAAGAGACACATCTCCGGATCATTCCATCAAGACTGATGCGGTATAAGAACGGCTCATCCCAGAAATATGACTTGGCTTCTTTAAAGAGCTTCTTGCGTGCATTGTAATCCAGCTCCGGAGGTACAATGCCGTGAGAAAGGTAATTAGCCAGGGTCGCATACCATGGTTCTTCCGAGTCGGTAGCGTTACTCAGATCTTAAGCGTGAGGGATTGCCCAGGGCTCAATAGCTATGTTGTTAACCTGTTCAAATGTATCAACACGCAACAGCTCGTCAGGGAAGGAATCATTGATAGGGGTGGTAGACTTACCTGCTTGTGATTCCTCGAGGCGAGAAAGATGATCCGCTGCTAAATTCTCTGCTCCTTTCTTGTCTTTTATTTCTATGTCGAATTCTTGAAGAAGGAGGATCCATCGGATGAGACGTGGCTTTGAATCCTGTTTGGCTAAAAGATGGCGCAAAGTGGCATGATCTGTGTAGATAATGGTATGTGAAAGAACCAGATACTGTCTAAACTTATCAAAGGAGAAAACGATAGCCAGAAGCTCTTTCTCCGTAGTAGTGTAGTTCCTCTGAGCATCATTGAGTGTCTTGCTCGCAAAGTAGATAGGATGAAATCTCTTCTCCTTTCTCTGACCAAGAACCGCGCCAACGGCGAAATCACTAGCATCGCACATGATCTCGAATGGAAGATTCCAATCTGGTGCTGTAAGAATCGGTGCGGTGGTAAGTTGAGTCTTCAGAGTCTCAAAAGCTTCAAGACAGGCTTTGTCAAAGACGAAAGGAACATCTTTCTCAAGGAGCTTCGTCATTGGAAGGGTGATCTTGGAGAAATCTCTGATGAATCTCCGGTAGAATCCAGCATGACCGAGAAAACTTCGAACTGTCTTGACTGAGGTCGGCGGTGGTAGGCTGGCAATGGTCTCAAGCTTGGCACGGTCGACTTCTATATCGGTCTTAGATATCCTGTGGCCTAAAACAATGCCTTCTGTAACCATGAAATGACATTTCTCCCAGCTAAGAGCTAGGTTGGTCTCCTCACAACGAGCCAGCACCTTGTCCAGATTAGCCAGACACTTGGAAAATGAATCTCCATAGACGGAGAAGTAGTCCATGAACACCTCCACCACATTCTCTACCAGATCTCCAAATATTGCAAGCATGCATCTCTGAAAGGTAGCAGGTGCGTTACATAAACCAAAAGGAATACGACAATAAGCAAATGTACCGAACGGGCATGTGAAGGTCGTCTTCTCTTGATCAGCAAGCTCGATGGGGATCTGAAAGTAACCGGACATCCCGTCCAAGAAGCAGTAGTATTCATGACCAGCCAATCGTTCAAGCATCTGATCAATGAACGGCAATGGAAAGTGATCCTTCTTGGTAGCATCATTTAATCGTCGATAATCGATACAGACTCTCCATCCGGTAACTATTCGGGTAGGAATGAGCTCACCCTTTGGATTAGGGATAACTGTTCGGAACGACTTGAGTCGGACTGACCCAAGGACTGTCGGCAATAGGATAGATGATATCGACATCTAGAAGCTTGAGTACTTCTTTCTTTACAACTTCCTGCATCAGAGGGTTAAGTCGGCGCTGCGGTTGTCTGACTGGTTTGAATTCCTCATCAACGACTATCCGATGTTTGCAAAAGGTGTCAGAGATGCCTCTGATGTCTGATAACTGCCAGGCAATAGCTCGGACGTGCTTCTTGAGTAGCCCGATCAGTTGCCCTTTCTGCTTGGGCGATAGATTCGCATTGATGATGACAGGTAACTGGCAGTCCTTTCCCAGAAATGCGTATTCTAAGTGGTCAGGCCGCTCCTTCAGAGTGAGTTCTGGCAGATTCTCATATGAAGTAGTAATCCGACTCGACGCTGGCTCAATATGGTTAGGCGCCGTGATGGCTGTGAATGTCGCCTTTTGTTCATCTAGCTCATCTTGCCATAAACACTGCTCTCGGTCTTCTAACGCATTATCAATCCCTGAAGTCAAACACAACTCTAGCGGATCACTAGTTAAAGCGTTAGTAAAGGAGTTGGCCGAGGCCAACTCTAAGGGATCAACATCATAACATTTATCATCTTGAGCAACAGAATATCTCATGCTATCTTTAATGCAGAATGCAACACTCTCTTGACCTACACTTAAAGTTAACAGGCCTTGTTTGCAGTTTATATTCACACATGCAGTTGCTAAGAAAGGTCGACCTAGGATGAGTGTTCCGTCTAACTCACGAGTATCTAGAACAACAAAATCTGCAATTATAGTAAACGGACCACAGCAAACAGTTACATCTTCTATTATACCTCTGGGTCGTTTGACAGACCTATCGGCTAAAATGAGATGCAGAGTAATCGGTTTTAATTGCCCTAGATTCAGCTTTTCATATAGATAAACATGCATAACATTAATAGAGGCACCAGAATCAACCAGACTGTGATCAATTTGAATGCCATTAATAACGCACGGTAATGTAAAAGAACCCGGATCAGAACACTTAGCTGGGGGTGGTGACGGCTGTCGCATGGGAGATGGCGCACCGAGAATAGAAGTGCATTCATTAGTGAGCGTAACAGAGTACACTTCTCCGCTCTTCACTTTCTTCACTAGGTCTTTAAAGAACTTCCCAAGTGGTGGTATAATCTCTACAGCTTCTGTCACTGGTATCTTGATTTCTGCAGTCTTAAGAACATTGTACCATTTCTTATACTGAGTGTCGTGATCCTTGGCTTTGCTCCTTGCAGCTTTTGGAAAAGGGATCCTAGGTACATACGACGCCAAGACGGTTTGAGGAGCTGTCTTGGGCGGCGGAGGAGGAGCAGCAGGTGCTTCTTCTTCCTCTTCTGTGATATCTTCTATTTCTGGCATATCTATGGCAGCACTAGTATCTGGTATCATGTCAGGTTCCGGAGCTTTTGGATCAGTTGTTTGCTTGCCGCTCCTTATGGTAATAGCTTGAGCGTGTTTGCTCCTTGTATCGGAATCTGCTTGAAATGCTTCTGGATTAAGGAGGGGGTTGCTAGTAAAAAGTTTAGCCATGGTGCTTATAGCGTCCTCTATTCTTTGACTTTGAGCTCTTTGTCCTTGATTAAGTGCCGCTTGAGCTTTTAACTGAATGTCATGGTCGTTAAGTCGGCTCATGATCTGATCAAACTTCCTCTCATAGTCTATGTCCCTATTGTAGTACGGCTTTGCCTGAAACTGGTGTTGTCCTCCAACGAATCCCGGAGGTCTATAATAAGGATCTACTAACTGGTTGCTCTGCTTCCGTGGCACGTAATTTCTGTAACCGGCGTAGCCTTTCTGATTATTAGCGAAGCCCTGATCAATGAAGTTTATCTCTTCTGTAGACCAGACTTCTGCTGTATCGAAATTGAGGCAGCTTCCACCGTTGTGAGCACAGGATCCACACCATCCACAGTCAACCGAAAAGGCGGTAGTTGACGTAGATTCGAGAGGAATACCAGCTGCTTGTAGATGCTTCTGAACTTCTACCTTGATCTGCTCTGCAACACTTATCTGACTCTGGCTCTGACTCTTGGTTCCTTCTATTTGCCTCTCCCAGTTTCTAGATTTTGAAGCACAGTCAGCAAAATGCAGAAGAGCATCCTGAGGAGTGAGAGCGGTGCAATCTCTGCCAGCTAGGGTGTTGACCCAGTTTGCAGATTCTTTGCGCATGCCACGAGCAAAGAATTCAGCCAGCTGTCTTTGTTCATACCCATGGTGAGGGCAGTCGAAGAGAAGAGACTGGAATTCATTCCAAGTGTCATACAGGCTTGCATCCTCTCTCTGAGTGAATCTGGAAATATGGTCTTTATAAGCAGTTGTTCTTGCAGGAGGAAAGTATTCCTCAACAAAATCTTGAGCTAATGCCTCCCAGTCAGTGTAGTGACCTGGCGGTTTGCTGCTAAGCCATTGTTTAGCTGCACCTCTGAGAGAAAATGGGAAGGCTCGGAGATATAGCACATTCTTGTTGAGATTCCCAGACTTAGAGGTGTCGCAGACAGCCAACAAGTTGGTTATGTGTGTGCAGGGATTATCATCTGGTCTTCCCTCGAATTGTACGTCCCTAGAGATTAGTTCCAGGAGAGGAATCTGAATCTCATAGTCAGGATCATTGTCATTAGAGAGCACGGTGATGGGTGATCGGAGATTAGATGCACGCGGCTTACTATAGTCCGCAACACTTTTAAGAGTGGCCATTGCGGTAAAAGAAGATGGAACGGAAGTGATCTGCTTCTGTACCTGCTATGATTTGCAAGAGACAAAAACAAGACACAACCGGTGTAAAATTGAAGTGTAATGGAAAATGAAAGATGGAAAGGGTAGAAGAATTAAAATGCCAACTCTTTTTTCAACGAAATAGAAGAGTCCCCGGCAACGGCGCCAATTTGATGAGCTGCAGGATAGCGGTCAATCAAATTAGTACCAAGCTGTGAAGGTAGGGTAGATCGTATTCCAGGGGTTTCCTCTACTTCCTTACTCAAAGGTGTTGACAGTTTTAATCCAAGGTTAAACACGTGGTGCGTGGTGTAGGTTCCACGACTTCTATTCTAAAAGTTGCAAAGATAAATTGAAATGAAATTAAAACAAAGAAAAAGTAAAGATTGATTGATTGACGAGAAAGATGACAGACATGCTTAGACTTCGAATTCCCCTTAGATTACCAGAGCAGCAGCAGTCAACAGACCAGCGATTTTTGATTCTAGTTCATTCAGTTCACAGACACCATCATAACTCCTGACCCTTAGGTTTAAGACTGGCGAACGTTCGCTCTATTCGATCTAGCTACCACGATTAATTAGCCGCCCGGGTACGGTCGCCTCTCGCAACGACTTAACTTAACTGGTGCAAATTCTAGTGATTAATGAGTTACTCTAGCAATGGATCAACCCTAATCGGTTCCTACGAAAGGCACACTCCAATTATAAGGTTGACTGTTCGATTTGGTGTTTTAAAGTAAGGCGAGCGTTCGCTTCTATCCTTAGCTTAACAAGAATCTAATCTAGGTGGCCAAACCAGACAAGAAACACAGAAAACGAAGAACAAATCAAACATGAAAGATGAAACTGAATGAATTTTGAATCTAATCACCGCCGATCCGTGACCGCTTTAAGCCCTAGGTCACTTAGGGTTCATCTAATCTAAGCTACACAAGTTTAGCTACTCATATTCAATACAGAAGAATCGAAGACTAACGAAGAATACATCTCAAGTAGGAAGACAGAGAAGAACTGTAAAACCTAATTTTGATGTTTCCTGGCAGCCTCAATCTGCTGGATCTTCAACTCCTAGCACTGGTTCTCCGAGATGGATGGATGGCGTCACGATCCGTTCCTTTCTCTTTGAACTCTATCTTCTCGCCCTGTCTCTCCTCTCTGTTGTGTCCGTCGTAAGTTGTAAGTGATAAAAGTCTGTGTGTTTTATTAGCCGCCGATTTCTGTACTTATACTGACCCGCCAATTTCTTAATTTCCCTTGGAATTTTCGCCAAAAATCTAAGGATATTTTTGGCGAAAACATCTGTTTAAATGGAGCTTCATCCGTCTGTTTCATCCGTCTGTTTCTCCTCTCTGTTGTTTCTTCCGAAAACTTACTCTCAATCGGGTCAGTGAATTCTTCTTCCATTTTCGGCGAAAATCCAAGGGTATTTTCGCCAAAAATATATGTATAAACCGGGCAGGAATTTGTTTGAACTTGAATGGCTCCTTTGATCAGTTCCGGTGTAATCCTCGAGGTTCCAATGCCTTAGACACGTCCTTGGTTACTTATTCGACGACAAAAACCTGTGCTAACATAAAAACACTAGAAAACCATCAAATAGACCCGAAACGGGCCAAGGTAACACAAATGGCACGAGATAGGGCAATCGATTGAATATTCGTTATTCTACCCTAAAAACCATGTCTTAAGCAAAGAAATGTCGCTTAAATGAGGCTGATAATCACGTCAAATCGAGTGTCATCAGACGTGTTCCTGAAGCTTCCAGCTATCCAGGGCAGCTGGAATTTCCCAAAAGGCTCAAGCCATTTGGCGGATCGGGTCTAAGTGAACCTCTGTGGCGCCTGGCACCGTGCCCGGTGCCCAAGGCTGGCTCATGTCTCGGCCTTCTTCATTTCTGGCCAGGCCTTTTGCATTCTGCTTCGGCCAAGCCTTCAGAAATGTCCTCAGGGGGTTCCCAAGGGCTGGGGCTGGTCCAGGGCTCGTGGAAAGTGGCCTAGAGCCTAGGGCTTATATTTGGCCCGATCCGGGGCTCGCTCCAGGGCCTGTCTCTACGTGCCAGCCTCTGCTGGCCAGGTACTCTAGGGTGTTTCGTTTCCTATACTCTAGAAATGCTTCCAGGGGTGGTCAGTTCGCCCGGAGCTCATGAGGATCGGTACGTCGTTTGTTGGGTCGTGTTCATGAAGCTTCCAGCTATCCAGGGCAACTGGAATTTCCCAAAAGGCCCGAGCCATTTGGCGGATCGGTCCTAAGGGATCCTCTGTGGCACCTGGTGCTGTGACCATTGCCGGGGGCTGGCTCATATCTCGGCCTTCTTCATTTCTGGCCAGGCCTTTTGCATTCTACTTCGGCCAAGCCATCAGAAATGTCCTCAGGGGGTTTCCAAGGGCTGGGGCTGGTCCGGGGCTCGTGGAAAGTGGCCTAGGGCCTATGGCTTGCATTTGGCCCAATTTGAGGCCTGTCTCTAGGTGACAGCCTCTGCTGGCCAGGTACTCTTGGGTCCTTCGTTTCTTGTACTCCATAAATGTTTCCAGGGGTCCCAGGGGTGGTCAGTTCCCTTTGGGCTCATGAGGATCGGTCTAAGGCTTATTAGGGCCCATAGGCTCGGCCCTCGGTCCGGCTCGGGGCTCAGATCGGGTGCCTTGGCCAGCAATATGGCCTTGGGTGGCCTTACTTCATCCTGGCTTGCTTGGCTAGTGGTGGGGGTCTGAGCCTGTACTTGGTCACATACCTTGGCCTGATGCAATGTTGGAGAGCTTTCCTTGGCCTTCACACGCTTCTTGTAAGGCCCTCGGGTTCTTCCTTTGGTTGGGACCCTGGTGGGGTGTATGAGTACCTTTGGCATTGGGGCAGCTATGGAGGATCACATCATCCCCCTCTTCTTGCCTTGGATTCGTTTTCGAATCCATTGTGATCTCTCGTTGTGCACCCAATAATCCTCTCCAAACTTTAGTGACTTGGGTGGCCATGTTTGGGGATGATTCAGCCTCATCTCCTGGTCTTAGGGTGTCACTAGAATCGGTGAAATACCAAGGTTATGGTCCTTTGGAGTTAGGGCTCTCGGTGTCCATGTTCTCTTCCTCGGAGGGGCTGTCCACGAGGATATCTAGGCTTGAAGAGGTCACGGGTGAGTGTGTTTCCTCCACTCCCAAGCCAATTTCTTCATTTTACTTGGTCAGGACACCTTCTTCTTCATTTAACTCCATGATTTGATCATTCTCAATCGGGGCCGCCTGTAAAACTCGATGGGAAATGACTTCCCATTGAAATCCGGTGTTTCATTGTGTACCGGGTCGGGGCCGTGGCGTATCGGGCCTGTCCTGGGGACCGGAGCGGTTCTAGGTCGCACCGGGGCCGGTCTGGATTGTACCGGGGCCGAGGCTGGACAAGGGGCCTATATCGGGGCCGATCCAGGCTGTACTGGGGCTGGGTAAAGCGCCAGGGCTGGGCTGAGCGCCAGGTCTGGGCTGAGCGCCATGGCTGGGTTGAGCGACAGGGCTGGGCTGAGCGCCGAGGCTGGGCTGAGCGCTGGGGCAGGGCTAAGCACCGAGGGTGTGCTGGGCGCCAGCTCCGGGGCTGGGCATCTTTCTTGGCTCCGAGGCTAGGGCCTTTAAGAACATCCCAGAGAACTTCTCTAGCCTTTCTGACTTCACTTCTTCTCCCTCATCCGAATCAACTTCTTCTTCTTCCTCCATCCTCTCATCCTTTTCATCATCCGTCTCGATCTCTCCTTCTCTCAACACCATGGTCCTTTGGTTGGGTCCTTCATTTCCTGTACTCCAGAAATGCTTCCAGGGGTGGTCAGTTCCGGGGCTCATGAGGATCGGTCCAGGGATTATTAGGGCCCTTGGGCTCGGCCCCAGGTCTGGCTCAGGGCTCGGATCGGGTGCCTTGGACAACTGATGAGTTGCAGAATAGTGATCAAATACTACCAAGATGGAAAGCTAAGCAGATCATATTCCATAGGGTTTCTTCTAATTGACTACTCAAAGAAGCTGGCAATTTATTCAGGTTTAAACACTTTGTGCGTGGTGTGAGTTCCACGACTTCTAGACTAAGATGCGGGAAAATTAAAAAGAAATTAAAAGACAGATTGATTGGTTGGTTTAAACAGACGAAAGACAAGCTTAGATTTCGAATCCCCCTTCGTTCACCAAGGCAACAGCAATCAACAGATCAGCGGATTTCAATTCTCGTCCAATCAATTCCTAAGACACCACCATAACTCCTTACCCTTAGGTTTAAGACCGGCGAACGTTCGCTCTATCCGTTCTAAGTACCAAGATTAATTAGCCGCCCGGGTACGGTCGCCTCTCGCAACAACTTAACTAACTGGTGGAATTACTAACGATTTATGAGTTACTCTTGCAGTGAATTAACCCTAATCGGTTCCTACAAAAGGCACACTCCAATTATAAGGCTCACTGGTTGAATTGATGTTTTAAAGAGAGGCGAGCGTTCGCTTCTATCCTCAGCTTAACAAGAATCTAAACTAGGTGATCAAGGAAGACAAGTTTAAGCGCCAAAGCAAGGAACAGTCTAACAACTATGTCTAGTGACTACGTCTGGCGACTAACCCTAGCTTGCAAAAACCTAATCTAGGCGATCAACCAGAAAAGAAACACAAGAACAACGAAACTAATCTAGGCGTCAACTAGACAAGAAACGCAGTACAACAATCAAGAACAAAACAACCATGCAAAGAGAAACTGATTGAACTTTGAATCTAATCACCGTCGATCCGTGACCGCTTTAAAGCCCTGGGTCACTTAGGGTTCATCTAATCTAAGCTCTACGAGTTTAGCTACTCATATTAGGAACAAGAGAATCAAAAACAACAGGGAATACATCTCAGGTAGGAAGAACAGAGAAGAACTGTAAAACCTAATTCGACGAATCTGTGAAGCTTCAATCTCCGGTAATCTTCAATCCAAGCTCCGAGTCTCCGAGGTGAAGGGATGGCGTCACGATCTCTCCACGATTCTTTCAACTCTCTAAACTCTCTCTCGAACTTCTAGGTCTGGAAATTATGATTGAAATTATCAGGTATCTCTGATTTGGGCCGCCGGTTAAGTATTTACACTTAACCCTAAACCGCCGGATTTTAACTAGGATTTTCGGCGAAAATAGTGAGGAATTTTCGCCGAAAATTCCTTTGCAAAAGTGGATGACCGCCGCCTGTTTCTTCTGTGATTTTTGGTCCAAAAGTGTTCAGCGAAAACTTAGTGTTTTCACCAAAAATATCCTTCAGTTGACATCAGTGATTTGTTCATGCATTTTCGCCGAAAATACTAAGGGATTTTCGGCGAAAACTCCTTTGTAAACCGGGGCAGGAATTTGTTTTACTTGGTTGGCTCCTTGGATCGATTCCGGTGCGATTCCTCGAGGTTCCAACGCCTTAGACACGTCCTTGGCTGCTTTATTTGACGGCAAAAACCTGTGCTAACATAAAAACACTAAAAAACCATCAAATAGACCCTAAATGGGCCAAAGTAACACAGATGGCACGAGATAGGGCAATTGATTGAATATTCGCTATTCTACCCAAAAAAACATGTCTTAAGCAAGGAAATGTCGCTTAAATGAGGCTGATAATCATGTCAAAACGAGTGTCATCAAAATACCCCACACTTAAGCTTTTGCTTGTCCTCAAGCAAACTGAATAGAAACGCTCATGTTCACAAATGATAAGATCGATTAAATTGGAGCTCAATCATACACAATGAATTATTAGACAGATAGATCCTAGAACAAGAAACCTAACATGCATACTAATCAGCCAAACAACCTGGTCTCACTAATAGACTGCACACAACAAGTAATCGTAACCAATTATGCACGAATTTGACCTGACCGACCAGACTCCTCACACAGGAAATATTTAGTACAATGGGAACTCTCACTCTCTGTGTTTAAGGGCGTGTTTCTGCACTCAATAATTTTCTGTCTCTGAATTCTGTCATAAGTTTGCATTTCGACCACATCTCCACCACTGTGACAACACGAGTAACTAGTCAAGAAGGACTTCCCTACTAGGACCGTAATGAATTCTACACTACAAGGGTTTATGATGCGATGGATGATGGGAATGTATGATGATGGCTTTGGTGCGGTGTAGCTTTCGACTAACTTCCTTCGAATCTAGTCTATGGTTTCCTACCGTCTAACCAGACACGGGTGGAATAGTGAACACTCGTCCTATGATAGCCTCAAGCAACCTAGCACTTTTATTATTTTTCTTTACACAATTTTTCTCTGACTTTTCTTTTGACTTCGTTCTACCATTTGTAGGGAGAAGAACGTTTTATTGAACTAAAAACTTTTTGGCTTTTCTGATTTTACTTCTTTTTCTTACTTTTTTCGAAATTTGCTTCTTTTTTTCTTTATTTATTTTTTTTCTTTTGTGCCGAATCTTTTCTTTTAGTTGCTAGAGGGGTTTACACGTTCGGACATAATAGGTAAGACCACCTGTTTAATGGCTATAGGCAGGTTACCACAAACCGACTTCCGGTAGGTCAATCTAGAACTACAACCACAAGGGATCAACGGGGAATGAAAGAATGGGAAATGGCTGTAATGTATTATCGAACCGAAAGAACAGGCCAAGCTCAAGGGTCTACACCTAATGGATTATCGTTTGGTAGGCTATCTGCTTAGTAGCTGAATCTAGATGCCCCTATCATTCTAGAACTCGTGTCATCGTGTGGTCTCGAGTAGGTCTCATGCAAATTCTAACTCACTCAAGTAAACATAAAACCACTAAAAAAGAATTGAACTTGCAAGTTACGTGCAATGGATCAAAAGCTCATAGTTGGTTTGCTAGTCGGATTCGGTCATTTTCATGCAATCAAGGCTACACACTACAAGTGTGATTTTAAAATTCTCTTCTGACCAGGCAATTTAGCATCAAAGTATACAAGTTGGTTCTCAAGTTATAGGTTAAGCAGTCTAAGCATCATTATGAAAGTTTGAACAACAACTTAACATCAAAAATCAAGAACTGAGCCATTCTAATGCTAGAGAGACTGGAATGGAATCACGAGGTACACAAAAACACAATCAAGGGCAATCAAGTTCATGCAAGGTTCTCTAGCATCCTACCCCACACTTAAATCGGACTGTGTCCTCACAGGACTAATTCTAGAGTTCAGAGTGAAGTAGAAGAACCTGGACCGAGATGGTTGGCGTAGGGGATGAGCACGGGTCCTTGGAGCGGAGGCAATCTACCAAAGCGAAGCAAAGGGAATCTCTCTACTGCCTACACAACAAAAACAAATGAAACATAAAAAGGAAACCGGGACAAGTGTCCCGGATCCACACAGAAAAAAAAATTTGGATCGAAATCCTAAAAGAATAAATAAAAAGAAGGGACAAGAAAGAGGATACAACCCGATCACTACTCGTCAGACACGTCGGGAGGTGGAAAGTGGAGGAAATCGCCGAGCTGACGTTGCCACGCCAGCTGTGCCTCATACCACTCGTCGGAGCGGCGCATATGTTGCTGCATAATAGTCCATCTCGCCTCTTGAGTGGCGTTGTCGGTGATGCGCCACTCCTGCAGTCGCTCGTACAGCTCTCCAACATCCGCGTGGTGCGGTCGGTGCTGTGGGTGAGGCGCCTAATATGGCTCTGGAATGGGAGGCTGCGACTGGTGGGCATACCCTGCCTGATGGTGTGGCGAGGGTGTATGATCATAAAATTCTGGCTCGTAGTGAGGCTAAGACTCCTCAGAAGCATCTTCTTCCTCTGACTCATCCTCGTTCTGGAGGGGAGGATCTGCTGCTACCTGGGGACTGAGGTCCAGCTCTAAGTCGTATTCGACCGCCAAGTCTCCTCCCACGGTCCGTACTCTGCGTCATGGGATGTTCGGGCCATATTCATTGTTGAGGCCAAAGGAAATGATGAGTCGGCCGATGAAATTTCCTCCCAGGAGTGAGCGAGGTGGCGTCCGCCTCTTGGTCTTCTGACGGAAGATGCGAGCAAGCACCCATCCAGGGTGAAGAGGGTAGCTCTCCCGGATGGCGCGAAGAAGCAGAAGTTACTCCTTGTTGATATGGTGGCGGTCCTTCTCTGGAGCATATAATAGCGATCTACGCCAAACCATATGAATGTATTTATAGAGAGGGTGAGAGAGAGACTTAACTGAATTATGGTCCGTGAGACGATCGCCGGGCACTCTAGTCATGTGGCTCCAGAGTGCATGGTATGCCTCTCCGTCGTCCTCGTCGTTCGCCCAGCCGAGGTGATGACCGTGGTAATGCTCGTAGGGAATGCCTAGATGAGCTGCAAACTCATCGTAGGTGAGTGGCCTGTACACCCCGCCCAGGTAGAAGGAAACGACCTTCTTGCTCTGCCTCCTCTTGTGCTCGTCCAGATCAAAAGTCGCCCAGAACTCCTGTAGAGTGACGTCTGGGAAGTCGGAAGCTATGGTGGTCAGCTCTAGGAGTCCGGCCGGTGCCAGGGCGTCATGCACGTTCCAGTAGTAGTCCTCATCATGATCGAAGAGGGACTCCATGGAAAGTGGTTGAACATTAGCTCCAGGAATATGCTCGACCTTCTGGTACTGCTCAAAGTAGTAGTCGGATAGACGAGCAACAGAGCGATGGTACCCAGCACGGCCAGGGAATGCTGGTGGAGGGCCCTGGACGGCGGGTGTGACGGGAGCGGTTGCTCTAGAGCTCGAGGCGGTGTCAAGTCTCTGCTTAGTCCTGCGCTCATAAGTGGTGTTCCTAAAACCAGAACGAAACCAGATTAGTCAAACTAAAACCCTACCCCACACTTAGTAGAAAAACTCAATTTCACAAAGAAATGAGGAAAACCGAGTGGGGGTAAGCAAGGCAGATTAACCGGTAAGCACACACAATAAAATACATGCTTAGGAACATCCAGAATGGAATTATCACAATCAGAGTTCAGAAGTCAAACCGACATTCAAAAAGTCAACAAAATAGAACATTGAACCCTAATCATGGCAAGACTATCGCAAAGCGGATAATAACGGTATAATATGATCTCAGATGGCAAACACAATGATATGACGTGACTGAGCACATATGGCAGCCAAATGATCAAAAACAGTTCATGGTCAAACCGACATTTCTCACAAGTCAACCTCACAAGGAATAGAACTTAGGCTTAGCAACACATGATCAAACGATATGAAAATTAAGCACAACACTCCCTAAGCATGGTAGAACAGTTCAACAAGTTCAGCTAACCTAGTTCACACGAAATCAGTCGGCACGCAAATCGAGGTTAACTGAAAAGTCAACCAAAAGTCAACCCCGACGAAATTCAGCAATCAACAGGTCAAAAGATTCGTAATGAAAAGTTCTACAACTTACCTTGAAGCCATGGATGCTAAAAATGAACGGATTGGGAGAAATCGGTGAAAAATCGAAAATTTTAGGGTTTGGGTGAACTAGAGCTGTAGGGCTCTGAGTCAGCTGTTCTAGGGCTCAAGATGATCGGAAATGGAAAGGGAAGGGAGCAGTGGCGGCGGCGGGCTTGGGCGGCAGTGGATGGAATAAGGCGGCGGCGGTCGGCGGTTTAGTTGAAACAGGGGGGTTGTGCTCGGTTTCGAAAATGAAGAAGTGAGGAGAGAGAGAGGGTGAATCCGGATTTTAAAACGTATAATTGGTTGATTTTCAAAGAAATTTTCGGCGAAAATAAGTGCAAGTTTTCGCCGAAAATGCTAGTTAAAAAGTACTGCCGGTTTTCAAAAGAATTTTCGCCGAAAATGTTGAATAGTTTTCGCCGAAAATGTTAAGTAAAAACGTCTGGAAAACTCAGTGGGATTTCAAAGGGAATTTTCACCGAAAACATGGGTTATTTTCGCCGAAAATTTTGACCTGTACGATTGAAAATATTTTCGCAATCCCGGCAAACTTCAGAAAATTACAGTTAAATCCATAAAAATCGGAACAACCTCAAACGACTTGCGATTGACACTACGACACACAGACTATACACGAAAAATTAGAAAACAAACAAACTGACACATTTAGCTCCCCCGAACCGACTCTAAAACACTAGGGTTGACACAAATTAAAAACTGACTCCAGCCGTGGGTTGCCTCCCACGAAGCGCTCTTTTATTAACGTCCTTGAGCTGGACGATACCTGGATGGCGATCAAGAGACATCCCAACTCAGGGTTTCTCTTAGGCCCGAGTTGGAGCTAATGAGATATCCTCCGGTAAGTGTGAACTTATTCCCGTTTGCATGAATTAACTTGGCTCGTTCTTCGGGAAGATGACAAGAATTTTTACAAGGCCTGAACAGTTCTTTCAAAGAAGCGTCCTTCTCTTTATTCTACTTCTTTATCTCGCCAGGATCCTTAACTTTTGGCGATTCAGTAAGGGATGTCTTTGGCTCTTCCTTCTTTCTCGGCTTCTGTGCCGGTGGCTCATTCTTCAGAGTAGGGACCTGTCCTACACCTGGCAAGGAGATTTCTGCAGAAACTCTAGATTTTTCATTAGTAACGGAGTTGACCGAAGCCAACTCCACAGCTTCAACAGATAAACAATGCATCTCTTCTTTGACTGGGACTTGCATACTATCCTTGAGGCGGAATGTCATGGTGTCCTTGCCGACCCTTAATGTCAACGAGCCATTCGGGACATTAATGGTAATACCGGCTCTTGCCATAAACGGTCGGCCAAGGAGAAGAGTGACATCTTCCCCTCGGGTATCCATAACAACAAAATCAGCCAGAATAGTAAAAGGACCACAATTGACAACCACGTCTTCTATCAATCCCTAGGTAATTTCACAGATCCATCGGCAAACACTAAACGCATGCTAATTGGTTTCAATTCTCCTAGATTCAATTTCTCATACAAGCAGGTAGGCATGACATTAATGGAAGAACCTAGATCAATTAAACTACGATCAATTTTCACATTTTTAATAGTGCAAGGCAAAGTAAAAGCACCAGGATCGCGACACTTATCTGGGGGAGGTATGGCGGTCGTCCACGGAACATTCTTCCTCGAGGGAGACGGAAGACAACTCTCCCTTCTTCTTGTCCTTCGCAAGATCTTTCGCGACTTGTCCAGCCTCCGGTATCATCTGGATAGCATCAGTAACTGGTATCTTAACATCTGTGTTCTTCAAGTATCCATGCCACTTTCTGTATCGGGTGTCATGATCTTTCTCCTTTGATTGTGCAGCCTTAGGAAACGGAATCCGAGGCTGATATGGAGGGAGAGGTGGCGCAGGAGATGTCTTTGTTAGGGGAGGCGGGGCAGTCACCTCCTCCTCTTCTTCTTTATCCTCCTCCTCGATCTCTGGCTTGTCAATAGCTATAGCATTAGGATTTATGGCCGGATCAGGAGCTGTAGGATCAGCTAATTGCTTGCCGCTTCTTGTGGAGATAGCCTTGACATGCTCCTTCCTAATGGTAGAGTCGTCTTGAACCGATGATTGATTAAGGAGGGGGCTATTAGTTAGCAGGCTAAACATGTTACTCAACATGCTCTCCACTCGTTGACCTCGAGCTTCATGATCTTGATTTAAGAGGGCTTGAAGCTTGAATCTCTCCTCGTGGTCATCGAGTCTTGTCAAGATCAGGTCGAGCTTCTTGTCTATCTCGATTTCCCAAGTATTCTCGAACGTATAACTCTGAGGTTGCTGTCCTCCGGTGAATCCAGGGGGATCTTGATCAATAAAATTCACTTCCCCTATAGGCCAGTTATTTGCTGTACCGAAAATCTTCTTCATTTCTTTCTGCACTTCGCTCTTGATCTGATCGTCACGGCTTGGTTGCCTCTTAGCTGCTCCAAACTGTCTATCCCAGCAGTTTGCAAAGTGAAGAAGAGCAGCTTCCGGTGTGACTGCGGTGTAGTCTCCATCAGCAAAGGAGTTAACCCATTCAGATGATTCTTCGTTCATACCCCAAGCAAAGATCTCGGCTAGTTGCATCTGAGTGAAACCATGATGAGGGCAATCGTAGTGGAGTCCCTGGAATTTGTTCCAAGCATCATGTAAACTTACTCCTTCTCTCTGTCTGAACCTTGAGATGTTTTTCTTGTAAGCAGTTGTTCTGGAAGGAGGGAAGTATTCCTCTATGAATTCCTGAGCAAGATCCTCCCAGTTGGTGTAGTGTCCGGATGGCTTGCTAGTGAGCCATCTCTTTACGGCGCCTCAGAGTGAGAATGTGAAGGCTCGAAGGCATAGAGCGTTCTTGTTGAGGTTCTTGGACTTGAAAGTTTCACAGACAGCCAGAAAGTCAGATAGATGTGTGCAAGGATTATCATCTGGCTTTCCCTCAAATTGCACGTCCCTAGAGATTAGTCCCAGAAAGGGGATCTTGATCTCATAGTCAGGATCGTTGTCATTAGAAGGCACGGTGATGGGAGACTGAATGTTAGATGCGCTCGGCTTACTGTAGTCCGCAAGACTCTTTTGAGCAGACATTGCGGTAGGGAAGATGGAACGGAAGTGATTTGATTCTGTACCTGCTATGATCTGCAAGGGACAAAAACAAGCACAACCGGTGTAAAATCGAAGTGTGACGGAATATGAAAGATGGAAAGTAGAAGAATAAAATGCCAACTCTTCTTTCAAACAATATAGAAGAGTCCCCGGCAACGGCGCCAATTTGATGAGCTGCAGAACAGTGATCAAATACTACCAAGCTGGAAAGCTAAGCAGATCGTATTCCACAGGGTTTCTTCTAATCGACTACTCAAAGAAGCTGGCAATTTATTCAGGTTTAAACACTTTGTGCGTGGTGTGAGTTCCACGACTTCTAGACTAAGATGCGGGAAAATTAAAAAGAAATTAAAAGACAGATTGATTGGTTGTTTAAACAGACGACAGACAAGCTTAGATTTCGAATCCCCCTTCGTTCACCAAGGCAACAGCAATCAACAGATCAGCGGATTTCAATTCTCGTTCAATCAATTCCTAAGACACCACCATAACTCTTTACCCTTAGGTTTAAGACCGGCGAACGTTCGCTCTATCTGTTCTAGCTACCAAGATTAATTAGCCGCCCGGGTACGGTCGCCTCTCGCAACGACTTAACTAACTGGTGGAATTACTAACGATTTATGAGTTACTCTTACAGTGAATTAACCCTAATCGGTTCCTACGAAAGGCACACTCCAATTATAAGGTTAACTGGTTGAATTGATGTTTTAAAGAGAGGCGAGCGTTCGCTTCTATGCTCAGCTTAACAAGAATCTAAACTAGGTGATCAAGGAAGACAAGTTTAAGCGCCAAAGCAGGGAACTGTCTAGCGAGTACGTCTAGTGACTACGTCTGGCGACTAACCCTAGCTTGCAAAAACCTAATCTAGGCGATTAACCAGAAAAGAAACACAAGAACAACGAAACTAATCTAGGCGTCAACTAGACAAGAAACGCAGTACAACAATCAAGAACAAAACAACCATGCAAAGAGAAACTGATTGAACTTTGAATCTAATCACCGCCGATCCGTGACCGCTTTAAAGCCCTGGGTCACTTAGGGTTCATCTAATCTAAGCTCTACGAGTTTAGCTACTCATATTAGGAACAAGAGAATTGAAAACAAACAAGGAATACATCTAAGGTAGGAAGAACAGTAAAACCTAATTCGACGAATCTGTGAAGCTTCAATCTCCGATAATCTTCAATCCAAGCTCCGAGTCTCCGAGGTGAAGGGATGGCGTCACGATCTCTCCACGATTCTTTCAACTCTCTAAACTCTCTCTCGAACTTCTAGGTCTGGAAATTATGATTGAAATTATCAGGTATCTCTGATTTGGGCCGTCGGTTAAGTATTTATACTTAACCCTAAACCGTCGGATTTTAACTAGGATTTTCGGCGAAAATAGTAAGGAATTTTCGCCAAAAATTCCTTTGCAAAAGTGGATGACCGCCGGCTGTTTCTTCTGTGATTTTCGGTCCAAAAGTTTTCGGCGAAAAATTAGTGTTTTCGCCAAAAATATCCTTCAGTTGACATCAGTGATTTGTTCATGCATTTTCGCCGAAAATACTAAGGGATTTTCAGCGAAAACTCCTTTGTAAACTGGGGCAGGAATTTGTTTGACTTGGTTGGCTCCTTGGATCGATTCCGGTGTGATTCCTCAAGGTTCCAACGCCTTAGACACGTCCTTGGCTAGTTTATTTGACGGCAAAAACCTGTGCTAACATAAAAACACTAGAAAACCATCAAATAGACCCGAAACGGGCCAAAGTAACACAGATGGCACGAGATAGGGCAATTGATTGAATATTCGCTATTCTACCCTAAAAACCATGTCTTAAGCAAGGACATGTCGCTTAAATGAGGCTGATAATCACGTCAAATCGAGTGCATCAACAACAACATGGACTGGGGTGGCCTTACTCTCATCCTGGCTTGATTGGCTGCTGGTGGGGGTCTGAGCCTGTACTTGGTCACATACCTTGGCCTGAAGCAATGTTGGAGAGCTTTCCTTGGCCTTACACGCTTCTTGTAAACCTTAGCGTTCTTCCTTTGACTGGGACCTTGGTGGGGTGTATGAGTACCTGTTGGCATTGGGGCAACTATGGAGGATCACATCAGCCTAGGCATGGGGCTTTGCTTGATTGTCGGAAGAAGGAAGTTTTGCTTCAGATGGAAGGTATTGGTCAGATGGTGTTCAAAGGTGTTACACCCCGAAACCTAGTGGTCAAAATTTCGTGTAAAAATTCCTAAACAAAATGAATAAGATATTCAAACTTATTAATAAAGCATTATATCCAGTAATATTATCCTAACATTTAGTGATAGCATGATTATCCTACATTAGTGATTATTATTTGCCATTAGATTTATTTCGTAAAAAGGTTAGAAAGTTGAATCAGCTAGCCTTATAGTATTAGTAGGAGCCTGTTAAAGAAATTATCGATTATTGGTTTGTGGCCCAGTGGTTACTAGGCCAAGCTTTCAAGCCAAACGACATGGGTTCCACACCCAGCTCAGGCAATTCGGACTCAGTCCGTTTTCTATTTCCCGCCTCCATCAAAATGCTAAGTTTTATTTGTCAGCTAACTCCAGCAGAAATGACGAGGTCGGAAGAGCAGTCGGCATCTTTTATTTGTTCCTCACCAAAGCCAGTCTCATCCCCTTTTCTCTCACCAAACCAAATACGCAAGACCTATGTTTCCAAAAACTTAAGCCACCGACTGTGTCCCTAGCTAGTAGTTCCAACCAACAACAGAGACGATGATTGAAGGAGTTTCCCTTGTCGGAATCGTTAGAGGTGGTAAGTCTCGTACAGCCCCAGCGCTCTATTCCTCTTAGAATCTCGAAGGTATAACTCCGACACATTGTCCTGTACGCAGAGTCGGAACTCTGCTCTCGTTCAATTCGATGGCGGTGTCCATTTTCCTCACAGGCTCTATCGTACACCTCATCTTAGGTAAGGATTTTGAACCTCTTCTCAAATCCTTGAATTGTCCGGTCCCAAATCCCCAACTGAACACTCAGACCTCTTTTGTTTTCCAGCTTCCGATGACACGGTTTCGGCAAGCCTTTGAAATCCTCCGTTAAAGACTCAAATCCATCGTCTCGAACCTTGGAAACAGTCGGCCTAGGTAAGCCTAGTTTTTCCCATTCAATTAAGCAAGTCAGAGCCCCTTTTAGTTCACTAGGAGCTCACCGAAAACTGGCTGGGCTCGCCGGTTTCTGTAGATGTTGTATGACGGTGAAATTTCTGTTCAGCCACTGGAATTCTAGTGACTGCAAATTGGTCAGTGGAAATTCATTATATTATGTTCAGATCCCCAGCAAATTTCCAATTTATTTTGTAGTTCGAAACTGTTAAATGTTAAACAAAGGGAACTTTATAAATTATTAGGAGGGTCACTGAACTTACAGTCCGTGTCCAATCCAGTTTCTCCAGTCAAACAGATTAGTCTGGAAACTTTTAAGTCAATCAAATTCAGCCCCATCAGTTAACGGAGTTGGATGGAATCGCAAGAACGGATGGAAAACCCTAAAATCTATCTTAAAATAGGATTGAACACTTATTAGAATTATTATTAGGTTATTAGGACATTATTTAAGCTCAATAAGATTTAGAACCTAACTAATATTTTATTCTTAGGAAAAATAAACAAATTAGTTCTTATAGCAACTATGAATAAGACTTAGAACACTTAATTAGTTAAACGGAAAAAAAACATTTTTTATATAAATAGAATAAATTATTTACCCAAAGAACATAAAATATAAAGTAGCATCATTGTGCAGCCATAAGCTTCATGCTTATGTTGCTTTTTGAGCAATAAAATTCAGCTAATTATCGAAAAAATAAATAAAGTAGCATCATAAAAAAGTTAAATTTGGTAGATTGGATCAATGAAAGTAAACAAATTAGAATTATGTATTAGGTTCGTAAATAATTTTGCATAATACTCTCCATGGAAATTTCAAGTAAAATTTTAGTATAAATCATCTCTCTCTATCTCGAAATTTAGAGAACTAGGTTGACTAAGGCTAACCAGCCCTATGGGCAAAATAGCAATGGCTAAACCCCAATTTGCACATTTAACCATCTCGAAAAAGCAATTGCTCCAACCCTAAATATAGCCATCAATATAATTTTATGTGTTGATTTTGATAAATCTAACTTATGAATATCAAATTTAATTTTTTTAGTTTAATTTTTTTTAGTTTAATTTTTTTTTAGTTTAATTTTTTCACGTTTGTTCATGATTATTAGATACGAACAAACCGATAAAATTTGAGTTATTTCCATAAAATTTTTGTAGCTCATTTTTGTGTGTTTTATTTCAATTATTTCAATTATGTCATTGATTATTGATAGATCACATCTTTTTTAAATTTTCTCACCACCTCTATTTGTCTACGAAGAAAGAAAATGAATAAAATGAGCTATAAAGATAACTTCACATTTTAAAGAGAAACACGTTACCCAAACTTTGTAAGGGGACTTACGACATCATCGTCGGATTGGCCACTTGATCATTGCTCGCTGGCCTTTCTCAATGCCCCTTTCCATGAGCTGCAAGCTTTTCCTAGCCTAGAATGAGGACCTATTGAGCCTTGAGTGCGTTTGGTAAGATGACCGAATTCCATGTACATCATCTCAATCCTACCCCAAAAAGTATGACCGGTTCTCAACCCCTATGCCTTCATCGCAAGAAAATGTGGTAGGGTCCACTTTTTCATATGCATATTTATGATCGTTTATAGTCGTTTATTTCGATCCTTGTACATTTATGACCATTACGATTTTTAAAATATTTATATCTATCAAGTAATCGTCAAACCACAGGCCGAAACTCACTTTAAATCCTATAGAAGAACCATTAAAAATTGACAAATAATTATGATTATGTGACTTTTCCATTTGTTTTATTCATTTAGTGGTAGGGTCCACTTTAGCATATGCATGTGGCCAATGTGCATATTCTTTGCTATTTAGCCATTTAGCCATCCAATTTTTAGCAAGTTGCTATTTTGCCTATTGGGTTGGAGGATGATTTTAGGCATTAAATTGCCATTTTGCATATTTGGCAATAGGGCTGAAGACAACCTAATAATGAATTTCTTCAAAACCATGAAATCTTGATTCTAATTTCTAGAAACTTTGTCCCGTCATTTCTCAAATAATTGAGAAGTTATTCTTCCTCAAATTTGCCAAGTCCGTCGTTGGAGCCTGTTTAGTCCATCGTTACCCTAAACTCTATCTAATCTGATTCCTCGTTTGTAGGACTCTTTAAAGACGATCGACCAGTGGCATAATCCTCGACCCCCACACTTTGACTTCCGCCACTTGTTTCAAGATGGGTTGGTTTAAGGAGGTAATATATTTTCGTTGCTAGTTTTTCTTTATGCTATTTTATGTTATGTTACTTTTATGAATTATGTGCACCTACATCTACATGTGTTATATGCATGTTAAAGAGTCACACCTCACCTAGATAAATAATAGGTGGATTAATAAACGATACTCACTAGCTAGATGATGAGCTGCAGAATAGCGGTCGATCAAATAACTACCAAGCTGTGAAGCTAGGGTAGATCGTATTCCACGGGTCTCCTCTACTTCCTTACTCAAATATGTTGGCAATTAAATTCAAGGTTAAACGCTTAGTGCGTGGTGTGAGTTCCACGACTTCTATACTAAAATGCAAAGATAAATTAAAAAGAAATTAAGGCGAAGAAAGATTGATTGATAGACTAAGACAGACGACAGACAAGCTTAGATTTCGAATCCCCCTTAGATCACTAGAGCAACAGCAATCAACAGATCAGCGATGTTCGATTCTAGTTCATTCAGTTCACAAACACCATCATAACTCCTGACCCTTAGGTTTAAGACTGGCGAACGTTCGCTCTATCCGATCTAGCTACCACGATTAATTAGCCACCCGGGTACGGTCGCCTCTCGCAACGACTTAACTAACTGGTGCAAATTCTAACGATTAATGAGTTACTCTTGCAATGGATGAACCCTAATTGGTTCCTATGAAAGGCACACTCCAATGATTAGGTTAATTATTCGATTTGGTGTTTTAAAGTAAGGCGAGCGTTCGCTTCTATCCTTAGCTTAACAAGAATCTAATCTAGGTGGCCAAACCAGACAAGAAACGCAAAGAACAAAAAACAAATCAAACATGAAGTAGAAACTGAATGAATTTCGAATCTAATCACCGCCGATCCGTGACCGCTTTAAGCCCTGGGTCACTTAGGGTTCATCTAATCTAAGCTATACGAGTTTAGCTACTCATATTCAATACAGAAGAATCGAAGAGAAAAAAAAGAATACATCTCAGGTAGGGAAGACAGGGAAGAACTGTAAAACCTAATTTCGACGACTCCTTGCAGCTTAAATCTGCTGGATCTTCAACTCCTAGCACTTGCTCTCCGAGATGGATGGATGGCATCACGATCCGTTCCTGGCTCCTCGAAGTCTATCCACTCGTTCTCTCTCTAGCCTCAGTCTTGGGATTTTTCGTCCAAGTGTAAATTGTCTGTCCCCTTGTTTAGCCGCTGATTTTGTATTTAAACCTAACCGAGCGACTGCTGATTTTTACTTGAATTTTCACCAAAAATACAAGGAGATTTTCGGCAAAAATACCTGTTGAAAAGTTGGCTTGATCCGTCTGTTTCTTCCGGCATAAATGGCTTAGGGTTCTCGGCGAAAACTCCCCAAGGTTTTCACCGAAAACTTCTTCTTGGGAGGGGCAGTTGATTCCTTCTTGTATTTTCGGCGAAAAATCAAGGGTATTTTTGCCGAAAATCTGCGTGTAAAATAGAGCAGGAATTCCCTTTGAGTTGAATGACTTTTCTGGTTGATTCGGGTGTGCTTCTTTGTGGTTCCAGTACCTTAGACACGTCCTTGGCTACCGTATTTGATGGCGACCACCTCTGCTAACACGAAAACACTAGAAAACCATCAAACAGACCCGGAATGGGCCAAGGTAACACAAAAGGCATGACATGGATCGGTTGAATTCTACACTACAAGGGTTTATAATGAGATGGATGATGGGAAAATATGATGATGGCTTGGGTGCGGTGTAGCTTTCGACTAACTTCCCTCGAATCTAGCCTATGGCTTCCTACCGTCTAACCAGACATGGGTGGAATAGTGAATGCTCATCCTATGATACTGATGACACTCGATTTGACGTGATTATCAGCCTCATTTAAGCGACATTTCTTTGCTTAAGACATGGTTTTTAGGGTAGAATAACGAATATTCAATCGATTGCCCTATCTCGTGCCATTTGTGTTACCTTGGCCCGTTTCGGGTCTATTTGATGGTTTTCTAGTGTTTTTATGTTAGCACAGGTTTTGCCGTCGAATAAGTAACCAAGGACGTGTCTAAGGCATTGGAACCTCGAGGATTACACCAGAACCGATCAAAGGAGCCATTCAAGTCCAAACAAATTCCTGCCCGGTTTATACATATATTTTCAGCGAAAATACCCTTGGGTTTTCGCCGAAAATGGAAGAAGAATTCACTGACCCGATTGAGAGTAAGTTTTCGGCGACAATACATTACTGTACTCGGCGAAAACTCCAAGGAAAACCAACCGGAAGAAACAGACGGATGAAGCTCCATTTAAACAGATTGTTTCGCCGAAAATATCCTTAGATTTTCGGCGAAAATTCCAAGGGAAATTAAGAAATTGTCGGGTCAGTATAAGTACAGAAATCGGCGGCTAATAAAACACACAGACTTTTATCACTTACAACTTACGACAGACACAACAGAGAGGAGAGACAGGGCGAGAAGATAGAGTTCAAAGAGCCAGGAATGGATCGTGACGCCATCCATTCATCTCGGAGAACCAGTGCTAGGAGTTGAAGATCCAGCAGATTGAGGCTGCCAGTAAACATCAAAATTAGGTTTTACAGTTCTTCTCTGTCTTCCTACTTGAGATGTATTCTTCGTTAGTCTTCGATTCTTCTATATTGAATATGAGTAGCTAAACTTGTGTAGCTTAGATTAGATGAACCCTAAGTGACCCAGGGCTTAAAGCGGTCACGGATCGGCGGTGATTAGATTCGAAATTCATTCAGTTTCATCTTTCATGTTTGATTTGTTCTTCGTTTTCTGTGTTTCTTGTCTGGTTTGGCCACCTAGATTAGATTCTTGTTAAGCTAAGGATAGAAGCGAACGCTCGCCTTACTTTAAAACACCAAATCGAACAGTCAACCTTATAATTGGAGTGTGCCTTTCGTAGGAACCGATTAGGGTTGATCCATTGCTAGAGTAACTCATTAATCACTAGAATTTGCACCAGTTAAGTTAAGTCGTTGCGAGAGGCGACCGTACCCGGGCGGCTAATTAATCGTGGTAGCTAGATTGGATAGAGCGAACGCTCGCCAGTCTTAAACCTAAGGGTCAGGAGTTATAATGGTGTCTGTGAATTGAATGAACTAGAATCGAAAATCGCTGGTCTGTTGATTGCTGCTGCTCTGGTAATCTAAGGGGAATTCGAAGTCTAAGCATGTCTGTCATCTTTCTCGTCAATCAATCAATCTTTACTTTTTCTTTGTTTTAATTTCATTTCAATTTATCTTTGCAACTTTTAGAATAGAAGTCGTGGAACCTACACCACGCACCACGTGTTTAACCTTGGATTAAAACTGTCAACACCTTTGAGTAAGGAAGTAGAGGAAACCCCTGGAATACGATCTACCCTACCTTCACAGCTTGGTAGTAATTTGATTGACCGCTATCCTGCAGCTCATCAAATTGGCGCCGTTGCCGGGGACTATAGTAAGCCGCGTGCATCTAATCTCCGATCACCCATCACCGTGCTCTCTAATGACAATGTTCCTGACTATGAGATTCAGATTCCTCTCCTGGAACTAATCTCTAGGGACGTACAATTCGAGGGAAGACCAGATGATAATCCCTGCACACACATAACCAACTTGTTGGCTGTCTGCGACACCTCCAAGTCTGGGAATCTCAACAAGAATGTGCTATATCTCTGAGCTTTCCCATTTTCTCTCAGAGGTGCAGCTAAACAATGGCTTAGCAGCAAACCGCCAGGTCACTACACTGACTGGGAGGCATTAGCTCAAGATTTTGTTGAGGAATACTTTCCTCCTGCAAGAACAACTGCTTATAAAGACCGTATTTCTAGATTCACCTCAGAGAGAGGATGCTAGCCTGTATGACACTTGGAATGAATTCCAGTCTCTTCTCTTCGACTGCCCTCACCATGGGTATGAACAAAGACAGTGGCTGAATTCTTTGCTCGTGGCATGCACAAAGAATCTGCAAACTGGGTCAACACCCTAGCTGGCGGAGATTGCACCGCTCTCACTCCTCAGGATGCTCTTCTGCATTTTGCTGACTGTGCTTCAAAATCTAGAAACTGGGAGAGGCAAATAGAAGGAACCAAGAGTCAGAGCCAGAGTCAGATAAGTGTTGCAGAGCAGATCAAGGTAGAAGTTCAGAAGCATCTACAAGCAGCTGGTATTCCTCTCGAATCTCCGTCAACTACCGTCTTTTCGGTTGACTGTGGATGGTGTGGATCCTATGCTCACAACGGTGGAAGCTGCCTCAATTTCGGTACAGCAGAAGTCTGGTCTACAGAAGAGATAAACTTCATTGATCAGGGCTTCGCTAATAATCAGAAAGTCTACGCCAGTTACAGAAATTACGTGCCACGGAAGCAGATCAACCGGTTAGTAGATCCTTATTATAGACCTCCGGGATTCGTTGGAGGACAACACCAGTTTCAGGCAAAGCCGTACTACAATAGGGACATAGACTATGAGAGGAAGTTTGATCAGATCATGAGCCGACTTGACGACCATGACATTCAGTTAAAAGCTCAAGCGGCACTTAATCAAGGACAAAGAGCTCAAAGTCAAAGAATAGAGGACGCTATAAGCACCATGGCTAAACTTTTTACTAGCAACCCCCTCTTTAATCCAGAAGCATTTCAAGCAGATTCCGATACAAGGAGCGAACACGCTGAAGCTATTACCACAAGGAGCGGCAAGCAAACAACTGATCCAAAAGCTCCGGAACCTGACATGATACCAGATACTTCCATAGATATGCCAGAAATAGAAGATATCACAGAAGAGGAAGAAGAAGCACCTGCTGCTCCTCCTCCGCAGCACAAGACAGCTCCTGTACCCGTCTTGGCACCGTATGTACCTAGGATCCCTTTTCTAAAAGCTGCAAGGAGCAAAGCCAAGGATCACGACACTCAGTCTAAGAAATGGTACAATGTTCTTAAGACTGCAGAAATCAAGATACTAGTGACAGAAGCTGTAGAGATTATACCACCACTTGGGAAGTTCTTTAAAGACCTAGTGAAGAAAGTGAAGAGCGGAGAGGTGTACTCTGTTACGCTCACTAATGAATGCGCTTCTATTCTCGGTGCGCCATCTCCCATGCGACAGCCGTCACCACCCCCAGCTAAGTGTTCTGATCTGGGTTCTTTTACATTATCGTGCGTTATTAATGGCATTCAAATTGATCGCAGTCTGGTTGATTCTGGTGCCTCTATTAATGTTATGCCTGTTTATCTATATGAAAAGATGAATCTAGGGCAATTAAAACCGATTACTCTGCATCTCGTTTTAGCCGATAGGTCTGTCAAACGACCCAGAGGTATAATAGAAGACGTAACTGTTTGTTGTGGTCCGTTTACTATAATTGCAGATTTTGTTGTTCTAGATACTCGTGAGTTAGACGGAACACTCATCCTAGGTCGACCTTTCTTAGCAACTGCAGGTGTGAATATAAACTGCAAACAAGGCCTGTTAACTTAAGTGTAGGTCAAGAGAGTGTTGCATTCTGCATTAAAGATAGCATGAGATATTCTGTTGCTCAAGATGATAAATGTTATGCTGTTGATCCCTTAGAGTTGGCCTCGGCCAACTCCTTTACTAACGCTTTATCTAGTGATCCGCTAAAGTTGTGTTTGATTTCAGGGATTGATAATGCGTTAGAAGACCCAGAGCAGTGCTTATGGCAAGATGAGCTAGATGAACAAAAGGCGACATTCACACCCATCACAGCGCCTACCCATATTGAGCCAGCATCGAGTCGGATTACTACTTCATATGAGAATCCGCCAGAACTCACTCTGAAGGAGCTGCCTGACCACTTAGAATACGCATTTCTGGGAAAGGACTACCAGTTACCTGTCATCATCAATGCGAATCTATCGCCCGAGCAGAAAGGGCAACTGATCGGGCTACTCAAGAAGCACGTCCGAGCTATTGCCTAGCAGTTAGCAGACATCAGAGGCATCTCTGAAACCTTTTGCAAACATCGAATAGTCATTGATGAGGAATTCAAACCAGTCAGACAACTGCAACGCCAACTTAACCCTCTGATGCAGGAAGTTGTAAAGAAAGAAATACTCAAGCTTCTAGATGCCGGTATCATCTATCCTATTGCCGACAGTCCTTGGGTCAGTCCAACTCAAGTCGTTCCGAAGAAAGGAGGAATTACATTCATCCCTAATCCAAAGGGTGAGCTCATTCCTACCCGAACAGTTACCGGATGGAGAGTCTGTATCGATTATCGACGATTAAATGATGCTACCAAGAAGGATTTCTTTCCATTGCCGTTCATTGATCAGATGCTTGAACGATTGGCTGGTCATGAATACTACTGCTTCTTGGACGGGATGTCCTGTTACTTTCAGATCCCCATCGAGCTTGCTGATCAAGAGAAGACGACCTTCACATGCCCGTTCAGTACATTTGCTTATCGTCGTATTCCTTTTGGTTTATGTAACGCACCTGCTACCTTTCAGAGATGCATGCTTGCAATATTTGGAGATCTGGTAGAGAATGTGGTGGAGGTGTTCATGGACGACTTCTCCGTCTATGGAGATTCATTTTCCAAGTGTCTGGCTAATCTGGACAAGGTGCTGGCTCGTTGTGAGAAGACCAACCTAGCTCTTAGCTGGGAGAAATGTCATTTCATGGTTACAAAGGCATTGTTTTAGGCCACAGGATATCTAAGACCGGTATAGAAGTCGACTGTGCCAAGCTTGAGACCATTGCCAGCCTACCACCGCCGACCTCAGTCAAGACAGTTCGAAGTTTTCTCGGTCATGCTGGATTCTACCGGAGATTCATCAGAGATTTCTCCAAGATCACCCTTCCAATGACGAAGCTCCTTGAGAAAGATCTTCCTTTCGTCTTTGACAAAGCCTGTCTTGAAGCTTTTGAGACTCTGAAGACTCAACTTACCACCGCACCGATTCTTATAGCACCAGATTGGAATCTTCCATTCGAGATCATGTGCGATGCTAGTGATTTCACCGTTGGCGCGGTTCTTGGTTAGAGAAAGGAGAAGAGATTTCATCCTATCTACTTTGCGAGCAAGACACTCAATGATGCTCAGAGGAACTACACTACTACGGAGAAAGAGCTTCTGGCTATCGTTTTCTCCTTTGATAAGTTTAGACAGTATCTGGTTCTTTCACATACCATTGTCTACACAGATCATGCCGCTCTGCGCCATCTTTTAGCCAAGCAGGATTCAAAGCCACGTCTCATCCGATGGATCCTCCTTCAAGAATTTGACATAGAAATAAAAGACAAGAAAGGAGCAGAGAACTTAGCAGCGGATCATCTTTCTCGCCTCGAGGAATCACAAGCAGGTAAGTCTACCACCCCTATCAATGATTCCTTCCCTGACGAGCTGTTGCGTGTTGAGACATTTGAACAGGTTAACAACATAGCTATTGAGCCCTGGGCAATCCCTCACGCTCAAGATCTGAGTAACGCTACCGACTCGGAAGAACCATGGTATGCGACCCTGGCTAATTACCTTTCTCATGGCATTGTACCTCCGGAGGTGGATTACAATGCACGCAAGAAGCTCTTTAAAGAAGCCAAGTCATATTTCTGGGATGAGCTATTTTTATACCGCATCAGTCTTGACGGAATGATCCGGAGATGTGTCTCTTACACTGAAGCAGCTGACATCATTCGTAAATGCCATGAAGGACAGTTTGGCAGACACTTCGGAGGCAACCACACTGCGAGAAAGGTACTCGAAACAGGTTTCTACTGGCCCTCAATCTTTAGTGATGGCGATGTTTTTGCTCGACGTTGTGATGCGTGCCAACGATCAGGTAACATCTCAAACCGTAATGAGATGCCCCAAATTGTTTCTTTAACTGTTGAAATTTTTGATGTTTGGGGAATCGATTTCATGGGTCCGTTCACGCCCTCCAACGGAAACAAGTACATTCTTGTAGTCGTTGATTACGTTTCTAAGTGGGCTGAGGCTGAAGCTTTACCCACTAATGATTCTAGAGTGGTGGGTCGGTTCCTTACTCGTCTTTTCACGCATTTCGGTTCACCTCGCTTCATCATAAGCGATAGGGGCACCCACTTCCACGGGCAATTCGACCGGGTGTGCAAACGTTTCGGCGTCACCCACCGTATGTCCACTGCTTACCATCCTCAAGCGAATGGTCAAGCGGAAGTGACGAACCGTGAGCTCAAGTGAATTCTTGACAGGACAGTTGGCCGGTCTCGCAAGGATTGGTCATCTAAGCTCAATGACGCCTTATGGGCGTATCGAACTGCCTACAAGACTCCCATCGGTACCTCAGCGTATCAGCTGGTCTATGGCAAGGCATGTCATTTACCAGTTGATCTTGAGCACAAGGCGTTCTGGGCTAATAAAGAGTTGAACATGAGCTATGCAGTAGCAGGTAACAACCGCCATAACCAGATCGCGGAGCTTGAGGAGCACCGACTTCACGCATATGAGAGCACGAAGTTGTATAAAGAACGCACCAAGAAAATTCATGACTCTCAATTGAAGACGATCAAGCAGTTCTATCCCGGAGAAGAAGTGCTCTTATATAACTCTCGCTTGAAACTCTTCCCGGGTAAGTTGAAATCCCGATGGTCTGGCCCTTATACCGTGGTCCGATACACACTCTTAGGCAGCGTCTACATTAAATTGCACGATCAAGAGCCGTTTGTGGTCAACGGGCATATGCTTAAGAAGTATCTGCAAGGGTTAGCTGTCTCTTCCATAGACGTGCACTACCTTGTTTTGGAATCCTGACACGAATCCAGGTATCGTCTGGCTCACGGACGTTAAACAAGAGCGCTTCGTGGGAGGCAATCCACGACTGGAGTCAGTAACTTTTCACTTTGCGTCGTCTTTGTTTTAAACCCCCCTTTAAAAAAAAACTACTGCCGACCGTTTTCAATGAAGTTTTCGTCGAAAATATCTCTTCATTTTCGTCGAAAACTAAAGTGCAAGTCAACCTGTTTTCTTCTGTTTCCCTTCACCGCCGCTTTTCGCCGAAATCCACCACCTCTTCGCCGAAAAATTTTCCACCATTTTCACTAAAATTTTCGCCGAAAATCTTCCTTTCTTTTCGCCGAAAATTCTGGTTCAAATTCACCTGTTTCACCTGTCTAAATTTTTTCGGCGAAAATTTCCCTTCTTTTTTACCGAAAATCCTGTGCTTTCCTTTGACTATATAAGCGGCCCCAACCCTCATATTTTCGGTCCAGCATCCGAAAACTTTGAATGGCTCCCTCTCCTTCCTTACTTTAAAAAACCCGCCGCCGCCGATTGCCTCGCCACCGCCGCCTCCTTGAATCCAACCGGTCGCCGCCGCCGCCCCACTGAACAGTAGCCGCCGCTACTCTCCTTGTCCTGCCCTAGTTCCCATCCCTAGAATCAGAGCTTTTCAGCTCTAGTTCCGGCCGACCTAGTTTTCAAGTTTTTCATCGATTCCTAGGAGTTCTAATCGTTTTCTCGAATCATGTCTTCCCGGTTAGTTGTTCAGCCTTTGATTGTGCATCTTTTGGCTTTTTGACTTTCGATTTTCGGCATGGTTGACTATGGTTGACTTTTTGGTTCTCCCTCATTCTTCTTGATTATTTTGTCGGTATCAATTGACTAGGTTCTGGTATTGTTTTTGTGGCCTTTTCAGAAGCGTGACTTGTTGTCTGTGAGATCGTGTTCATGACTCATTCCATTATTCATGCTTGCTAAATGAATTGCCAGTTCTTTACCGCCATATCTTGATTCGATGATCTCTCGGTTAATTTGTTTACCCCAACTTGTCAACTTAAGTGTGGGGTAAGAGTCTTGTCATCTAATGCTGGTCATCTCTGAGTTGTGTTTTACAGGCGCCCAAGCGTTTTAAGACTACCAGTGCAGATAGAGCGCAGCGATCCTCTGCTCGCCAGAGCCGAACACCATACCGCCGACCACCTGCCCCAACCGCACAGACATCGATGGCTGTCGCCATCATCCCCGAGGATGCACCGACCCCTGCGACTCCTATTTCCTCTATTCCTACACTTGCCAATGGGTCCGTGTACCCCTTCATCGCAGCCCTGGAACCGCACCAGTTTGAGGTTTTTCAGAGGATCAAAGCCATTCCTCCAGCTAAAGTGGCAGTTCTCTCTCTAGACAGTCTCAAGGCGCACAATCCGGCTTGGCACTCGATCGTCGACACCGTCCTTAATAAAGCCGGTTTACGTGTGCTGACTGCTCATGGCTCCCCTTACCCGCTTGTCGCTCTCCAAGAGTTTTGGAGTTCATTCCGGCGCCTCACCTCGAAGCCCATTCGTGGCCAAAAATTTGTCTCCTTTCGCCTCGATGGTGTTCTCCATGAGAAGTCCATCCACGAGTTTGGCCTCTTGCTGGACCCACACGTCGACGTCGATACAACATCATTTGGCTTCGCGGACACATACTCCATCACGAGTGTCCCTTACCAAGACGTGTGGAGATGGGCTACCTGCGGAGTTGAGCCCTCACCCATCGTACACCCCATGGTCGGTGACATCGTTCACCCTATTCTTAAATTCTTGCATTATGTTTGGGTGCAATCTTTGTGTTATTGTAGCAAGAAGAGCCGTCACCACGTTTCTTTGGAGGAGCTCATATTATTTCGCGCTTTAGAGGAAGATGCCAACATGCATCCCGGTTGGTGGCTTGCTCGATTCTTTCACAAGCGCACTACCACCATGAAGCTTCCTTCTGAGCTTCCAGGGGGGCCTTTCATTTCACTTCTGATCGACAACCTCCAGCTCGGTGACAAATGGGGCCCCGATATCCCTCGTATCCCGATTGAGCATATAGGTGCTGACCTGGCCATAGCACGGGGCATCGACCTGTCATTGGATTTCGAGCATTGCGAACCACTTCCTCACCGCATTCCATAGTCAGCTGACCGCCCGCCGTCACGAGCGCAAATCACCGCGGAGATGAATGAGAGGCTGGCGTGTATTGAGAAGTGGCAGATAGACTACTCGGTTGGTTCGCTTCAATGGCAGAAGGACCGGGTAGCACATGAAGAGAACCAGAACAAGCATGGACCATTCTTCAGCAGTTCTTGGCCGACCAGTCTGCCAGACACAAGGAAGAGCTCGCTTGGCGACAACAGATGGAGCAGCGGTTCGCCATTTCCTCCATTCCTACTACACCTCCACCTCCTCTCGCGGAACAGTGATCAGGTTGTTTCTATCCTTTTCCTTTCTTTTCTTTCTTCTTTTCGGGTCTCGATCCAATTTTATTCTGTGTGGAACTGGGGCACTTGTCCCGGTTTCCTTTTGATCTTTTTGTTGTTTGTGTTTTATAGGGTTGTGAGTAGCTACTCTGCCCCGCTCTGACGTCTTCGCATTCATCCACTACACCGCCCTTCACCCTCCAGGTTCTTCGTATCTCTCTCCTTCAGTTTGGTCCTGTGAGGACACAGAACAGTCTAAGTGTGGGGTAGGGTGTTAGAGAACCGTGCATGATCTTGATTGCCTATATCTTTGTGTGTGCCTCGTGATTCCATTCCAGTCTCTCTAGAATGGCTCAGTTCTTGATTTTTAATGTTAAGTTGTTGTTCAAACTTTCATAATGATGCTTAGACTGCTTAACCTAGAACTTGAGAGCCAACTTGTATACTTTGATGCTAAATTGCCTGGTCAGAACAGAATTTTTAAAATCACACTTATAGTTTGTAGCCTTGATTGCATGAAAATGACCGAATCCGACTAGCAAACCAACTGTGAGCTTTTGATCCATTGCACGTAACTCGCAATTTTAATTCTTTCAAAGTGGTTTTCTGTTTACTTGAATGAGTTAGAATTTGCATGAGACCTACTCGAGACCACACGATGACACGAGTTCTAGAAGGATAGGGGCACCTAGATTCAGCTACTAAGCTAGATAGCCTACCAAACGATGAAATCCATTAGGTTTAGACCCTTGAGCTTGGCCTGTTCTTTCGGTTCGACAGTACATTATAGCCATTTCCCATTTCTTTCATTCCCCGTTGATCCCCTGTGGTTGTAGTTCTAGATTGACCTACCGGAAGTCGGTTTGTGGTAACCTGCCTATAGCCATTAAACAGGTGGTCTTAGCTAATATGTCCAGACGTGTAAACCCCTCTAGCAACTAAAAGAAAAATCGGCACAAAAGAAAAAAAGTAAGTAAAAGAAAGAAAAAGAGAAAAATTTCGAAAAAAAAATGAAGAAAAGAAAGTCAGAAAAAGTTCAAAGTTTAGTTCAAATAAAACGTTCTTCTCCCTACAAATGGAAGAACGAAGTCAAAAGAAAAGTGCAAAAGAAAAGAAAAGAAAAAAATCGTGTAAAGAAAAAGAATAAGTGCTAGGTTGCTTGAGGGTATCATAGGACGAGCGTTCATTATTCCACCCGTGTTTGGTTAGACGGTAGGAAGCCATAGATTAGATTCGAGGGAAGTTAGTCGAAAGCTACATCGCACAAAACCATCATCATACATTCCCATCATCCATCTCATTATAAACCCGAGTAGTGTAGAATTTATTACGGTCCTAGCAGGGAAGTCCTTCTTGACTAGATACTCGTGTTGTCACAGTGGTGGAGATGTGGTCGAAATGCAAACCTATGACAGAATTCGGTAACAGAAAATGATCGAGAGCAGAAACACGTCCTTAAACACAGAGAGTGATAGTTCCCATTGTACTATATATATTTCATGTGTGAGGAGTCTGGTCGGTGAGGTCAAATTCGTGCATAATTGGTTGCTAATTACTTGTCGTGTGCAGTTTATTAGTGAGACCAGGTAGTTTGGCTGATCTATATGCATGTTAGGTTTCTTGTTCTAGGATCGAGCTGTCTAATAATTCATTGTGTTTGATTGAGCTCCAATTTAACTGATCTTATCAATTGTGAACATGGGCGTTTCTATTCAGTTTGCTTGAGGACAAGCAAAAGCTTAAGTGTGGGGTATTGATGACACTCAATTTGACGTGATTATCAGCCTCATTTAAGCGACATTTCTTTGCTTAAGACATGGTTTTTAGGGTAGAATAACGAATATTCAATCGATTGCCCTATCTCGTGCCATTTGTGTTACCTTGGCCCGTTTCGGGTCTATTTGATGGTTTTTAGTGTTTTTATGTTAGCACAGGTTTTTGCCGTCGAATAAGTAACCAAGGACGTGTCTAAGGCATTGGAACCTCGAGGATTACACCGGAACCGATCAAAGGAACCATTCAAGTTCAAACAAATTCTTGCCCAGTTTATACATATATTTTCGGCGAAAATACCCTTGGATTTTTGCCGAAAATGGAAGAAGAATTCACTGACCCGATTGAGAGTAAGTTTTCGGCAAAATACATTACTGTATTCGGTGAAAACTCCAAGCAAAACCAACCGGAAGAAACAGACGGATGAAGCTCCATTTAAACAGATGTTTTCGCCGAAAATATCCTTAGATTTTCGGCGAAAATTCCAAGGGAAATTAAGAAATTGTCGGGTCAGTATAAGTACAGAAATCGGCAGCTAATAAAACACACAGACTTTTATCACTTACAACTTACGACGGACACAACAGAGAGGAGAGACAGGGCGAGAAGATAGAGTTCAAAGAGCCAGGAACGGATCGTGACGCCATCCATCCATCTTGGAGAACCAGTGCTAGGAGTTGAAGATCCAGCAGATTGAGGCTGCCAGGAAACATCGAAATTAGGTTTTACAGTTCTTCTCTGTCTTCCTACCTGAGATGTATTCTTCGTTAGTCTTCGATTCTTCTATATTGAATATGAGTAGCTAAACTTGTGTAGCTTAGATTAGATGAACCCTAAGTGACCCAGGGCTTTAAGCGGTCACGGATCGGCGATGATTAGATTCGAAATTCATTCAGTTTCATCTTTCATGTTTGATTTGTTCTTCGTTTTCTGTGTTTCTTGTCTGGTCTGGCCACCTAGATTAGATTCTTGTTAAGCTAAGGATAGAAGCGAACGCTCGCCTTACTTTAAAACACCAAATCGAACAGTCAACCTTATAATTGGAGTGTGCCTTTCGTAGGAACCGATTAGGGTTGATCCATTGCTAGAGTAACTCATTAATCACTAGAATTTGCACTAGTTAAGTTAAGTCGTTGCGAGAGGCGACCGTACCCGGGCGGCTAATTAATCGTGGTAGCTAGATCGGATAGAGCGAACGTTCGCCAGTCTTAAACCTAAGGGTCAGGAGTTATGATGGTGTCTGTGAACTGAATGAACTAGAATTGAAAATTGCTGGTCTGTTGACTGCTGCTGCTCTGGTAATCTAAGGGGAATTCGAAGTCTAAGCATGTCTGTCATCTTTCTCGTCAATCAATCAATCTTTACTTTTTCTTTGTTTTAATTTCATTTCAATTTATCTTTGCAACTTTTAGAATAGAAGTCGTGGAACCTACACCACGCACCACGTGTTTAACCTTGGATTAAAACTGACAACACCTTTGAGTAAGGAAGTAGAGGAAACCCCTGGAATACGATCTACCCTAGCTTCACAACTTGGTAGTAATTTGATTGACCGCTATCCTGCAGCTCATCAACGTCCCAACAAACGGCGTTGCATTTGGAGGAGGAATGAAGGAGAAGCCACGTATGGAAGTGCTCATACATGATCTGGGACCATGTATGCAATCCCACCGAGATAAGGACTCCCATTCGAGCCAGGAGTACAGGTTGCCACGTCCAGGAGACCCCGGGCCTAAGTCCTTCTAGGACTAGGACACGAGAATAAGGCCTAATCCGAGTCAGAATCCCTGCCCGCCGGCCCAAGACTTGCCCGGCCGCCATGGATGGTGCATGAATTTAGGGTTTTTGCCCGAATTGCCATATTTTTCCTATTTAGTCTTTTCATTGCATACCAAGACACTATTATCTTTCCTTTCTAGTTTTTCCCTTTTTAGGTTGGATTGTTAAGGAATTTTAAATGTCCTAATTAGTATTAGATTATTCAATTCACAGTTTAGGAAGTAGCTAGTAGGGAGGAGAGCTTGTTCCCTCCCTATATAATAAGGCCGTCGACCATCCTTGTACTCACAACTTTTATGAATCAATAAACCCCCTTTTAGAAGTTTGTTTTATATTCCTCAAGTACTTGCTTGATGCATTGCTAAAGGTTTGGCTTATCATCAAGAACATACATCTCTTGGCACGGCGCCCTCGACTTGATACTTCTGCTTCCTAGCTCCTTTATAGATAAGTCTTCTTCCATCCGTTTCCATAGGTTCTTCACAAGTTCTAGGAGATCAGCTTGTGGTGTTTAAGGGTCGTCTGCCCATGGTTGTGGTGGTTCACATCATAGGCAACCAATCCATGCCAAGGATGACATCAAACTCATTGAAGAGAAGCACTACTAGATTATCTAACAACTCTACAGCTCCCACTAACACTTTACAGCCTCTCCACACACTATCTACCCGTACAGAAGTCCCCAAAGGAGTTCTTATACCCCAACTAGTCCCCAAACTACTACCTACAACACCTAAACCACTCAAACATTTCTCAAAAACAAAGGAATGGGTCGAGACCAAATCAAACAAAGCGTAAATGGAAAGATCAAGAATGAATATCATACCGGTCACCACGTCATTCGCATTCTCTGCCGCACCCTTGGTAAGAGCATAAAGCCTTCCTTGATCTTCCCCAGCTCCCATGGGTGTAGCATTAGCTCCCGTTCCTCGACCAACACTCGAGGCTCCCCTACCAAAACTGCCTCCTGCTCTCCACCCTAATTCCCAGATGAAGCTCTAGGTCCCTGCACAGGTCCCAAAGACTGAGTCGGAGTAGCTATCTTGGTTGGATAATTCAGACTCCTGTGTCCACGCTGACCACAAGTGAAGTAGCTCACATGCGCCATTAGATGAGAAGCCCCAAAATGTGGCTTCCCACATGTGCCACACATGGGTAGCCTAGATGGCACTCCTTGCGAACTGATGTGAACTGCCGCAACTATGGGCAGATGACCCTAACCACCGCAAGTTAGCCTCCTAGCAAAGAGCTGAATCTATGGAACTGGGATGGATATCGGAATCTTTGGAATCGGGATGGATATCAAAATTTCACCCACTAGCTAAGTATCAAGTCGAAGGGCCATTCCAAGAGATGAATGCTCTTGACGATAAGCCAAACCTTAAGCAATGCTCGTCACATAACCTTGAAGGGAAAAGAACACAAGTTCTAAAATTTATATTTAATGAAATTTGTTTTATAATGAGGCGTATATGCCTCTATTTATAGTGGAGGAGTAGGGAACAAGCTCTCCTAGTCCTCCTTTGAAACTAACTCCTAAAATAATAAATAAATAAAAAGAGTCCTAATAAAGCTACTAAAAAGGACTTAAACTAGTCCTAAACTAACCGAAGAAAGAAGAAAAAATCAGACTCACAATCCTACAAGGAAATGACTCCTTCCTAAACAAGAGCTCTAAAAAGAAAACTGGAAAGCTAAACGGGTTCTGGGAGATTCACCCAAATAAATATCAACTAAATTCGTAAAATTAAGTAGGATTTATAGTTCGGATGTACTTGGCATCTTCTCTTCATGTCCCGTATCGTGGATGGTCAGCCATCCTTCCTTCGATCAAGCTCAAGTGGTGGCCTGTTCTGGCTCCTAGCATTGGCTTCCTCGGATCAGCATCTGTGTTGTGCTCTTTGATGCTTCAGCCATGCTTTATTCTGGCTCGATCCAACTTCATCTCCTTTCTTCCAACTCCAATTCCAACGAGGCTTATTGGAGGTTCTTATGTGAACTGTTGCACCCATGGGCAGACGACCCTATAACACCACAAGCTTATCTCCTAGCAATGAGTAGAAACCTGTGGAACCCGGGTGGATTAGGACTTTGACCCTTTAGCTATAAAGGAGCTAGGAACCCCAAGTATCAAGTCGATGGCGCCATATCAAGAGATGGATTCTCTGATGATAAGCCAAACCTTAAGCGATGAGCAAAGGCTTGAAGGGAATAGTGCAAAGTTCTGAAAAAGGGGGTTTATTCATTCAAGTTGTGATTACAAGAGTGGTCAGCAGCCTCTATTTATAAGGAAGAATTTGTGAACAGGCTGTAAGAATCCTCCTTAGACTCTATCTCTTAAACTATTAAAATAAACAAGAGTCCTAATTAGATCACTAAAAAGACTGACTTATTCCTAAAATTCGACACTATAAAGGAAAAACAACTTAAATACATATAAAAGAGTCTTGAGTAGCAAGTAAACCCTTAAACGAACTAATCCAGCAGAATCCAGAAAAACCTTAATCCGGCCTGGATTAGGTGAGCAACTTCCTAAATAGGTGGCATCTTCACGAAAAGTTCTCCAACTCCTTCAGGGACCGGTGGCTGAGCTTCCTGGGCCTCTAGGGCTTTCAAGGCTACTGGAAAATTGGAAAATGCCCAAGCCAATTATTGGCTTGGCCCAATTCAGTCCCGTGTAGCGCTCCAAACTAGGCCCAGCGCCTGGACTTGGTCCTACTTCGGGCCTCCTGGAGTTCTATCCAGGCCTTATAACTTCTGCCTTGGGCCATCGTTAGAACATGCCTTGTGGATGTCTTGAGACCGTTGTTTGAGTCTGAGGCCCATCATTATCCGTCAGGGGCTTTGATCTGGCACTTCGCTCGGCCTAGTCGGCACCCGATCTTAGCATCATTGTCAGGGGTGGCGCCATTTCTTGGTCTCGATCCAGTCCGGGGAGGTTTATTTGACTTCTAGGAGGGTGTAGCCTCCCTTAGCAAGCCTGTCTGCATCTTTCTCATATCCTCCTTTTCTTCATGCCTTCATGTATACGTTGAGTCATTCTTTGAAGGCATTGGTCTGGCTTCTAGTCAAGGGTATAGGGGCTCATCAGGTTCATATTGGGGCCATAAGGATTCTAGTGCCTTTGGAAAATCCCAAAAGGCACGAGCTAATTTTTGGTTGGGCCTAGGTCGCTTTGGCGTAGTGCCCGGATGCGGCCCTGGTGCCTGTGGCAGGCTCAGCTTAGGGTCTTCTTCAAATTTGTCCAGGCCTTTTGACTTCTGTCTTGGCCAGGTTTTCAAGGATTCCTCCATAGTGTCTTTAAGTGCTAGTTGGGCTCTGGGCTCGTATGAGTTGGTATGGGGCCTAGTCTTGGTGCTAGGCTCGGCCCGAGGCCCGTTTCTGGTCTTGGTGTCATCATCAGCTCTTGGCGGGTCATTAATCTAGCCCTGGCTGTAGTAGGGGATGTCATCAGTGCCTGGCTGAGGATCAGCATCCTCCCAGGGGTGTCTTCTAGCTCCAGGGCTTGGGCTCTCCTAGGCTCTGGGTGTGGTGCTGGTGTAGGTCTGGGGTCGGTGTACTCTCGGCCTGACATCAGTGTTGGGGCCGGCTCGGCATCTGCCTTAGGTCTTGATGATGGGGCTCCTAGTATGGGGCATTTCCCTTCCAGCAAGGGAAATCCTCTCTAGTTCTCGTCACATGTTCCGCCATCCCAGGTTCAGGCTTGGTGCTCGTGGTGTCGTGTCCATGCCGGTCTTGGTGGCTGGGATCACATCACCCCCTCTTCTTGACAAAGATTCATCCTCGAATCAACATTTGGTGCATAGGACTTGACCTGGTGGTTCTTTAGTGCTCCTTGGGGTATCAGGTCGTACCGGGGCTGGTATGGGGACTCTTGGCTTGGGCCTGAGCGCTTTGAGCTGTACCGGGGATGGTACGGGGGCTTCTGGCTTGGGCTCCTGTGGGTACCGGGGCAGGTACCTGAGCTTGTGTTGGGGCACAGGCTGGGGCAGGGGCTTGTGTCCGGGCTCATGCTGGGGCTCAGACCTTGGCTCGTGCTAGGACACGGTGTCGGTGCTAGGCGCTAAGGCTGCTCCGGGGGCTGGGGCCTGGTGTTAGTCTAGTGCTAGGGCCACTACGGGGCTGGGCGCTGGGGCCTAGTGGTGCGCTAGTGATGGGGCCGCTCCGGGGCTGGGCGCTAGGGCCTAGTGTTGTACCGGTGTTGAGGTGCTTAGAGACGGGTCTCTGGGAACTGGACCAAAGCTGGGGCCCGTGCTGGCGCTACCACTGGGCGCTGGGCCGGTGCTGACGCTGGGTGTTATACTGTTGCTGACGTTGGGCGCTTGACTGGTGCTGACGCAGGGTGCTGGGCCGGTGCTGGCGCTGGTGTTGGGCGCTGGGCCCGTGCTGGTGCAGGCGCTAGGCGCTATGCTGGTGCTGGGTGCTGGGCTGGCACTGGGTGCTGAGCCTGGATTGGGGCCAGTACTGGGCTTGATGCTGGGCGCGGGCCTAGGCACGGCGCTAGGCACGATGCTGGGTACGGTGCTGGCTCCATAATCTTCGGCTCGTATCTCCAACCTTTCTACCAAAGCTTATATGTTGGGGCAGGCTCTAACAATGAGATCACGTCCTGGGCACTCGTAACAAATAATTCCACTCGAATGATTAGTCCTAATATTCGAATTCATGTGAGCTGGTTCGGCTCGGCCTTTATTGACCCAATGTTGGGCCTAGGGCTTGGCGCTGCGCTCGGGGCTGGGCCAGTGCTAGGAAGGTGCTGTGTTGGTGTCTCTTTCCAACGTAGCTTGTATGTTGGCTAGGACCTAAATTAGGCTAGTGTTAGGCCTAGTGCTGGCTCTGTTGGCTCCATAACCTTCTGCTCTCCATAACCTCTCTTCATCTTTTCCACCAAAGCTTGTATTTGGGCTAGGGTTTTATTCATGGTGGTGTAGCAAGCCTTCATTATAGCTATCCTCTCGTCTGCCATGGTTATAAACAAAAGCAACGAAAGCTATTCTGTTTTCTATCCCCTCTTCTTAGACACACTCTTACACGAAAAGAAGGAACTTAGCAAGGGTGGCCTTGCTTGATTTTCTGTTTTCTTAGCTTCTTTTGATATTTTTCTTGATGGATTTTGATGGTGATGTGAACCACGACCGGTCATGCTCCGTGACCCTAACCAACGCAAGCTGATCTCCTAGCAATAAGTCAAATCTATGAAACCGGGATAGAGAGTACTTGGACCCACTAGCACGCAAAGTCTAGGAACCCTAACTATCCGGTCGAAGGCGCCATTTCAAGGGGTGAATACCCTAGACGATAAGCCGATCTAGACGACAATCAATTCCATGAAGTCGAAAAGAGAATTGCAAATCCATGCAAGAGGAAAACCGAAGTTTACGTGTTTATTAATTTCAAGGTGTGTCTTACAATGAGGCGTGTAAGCCTCTATTTATAGGTGAGGATGGAGAACAGGCTCTCGAATTCCTCCTATGACTCTAACTCCTAAAAGAGTAATATACTAATAAAGAAAACAAAGAGTCCTAAACAAACTACTAAAAGGACTTAAAATACTCCTAAAATAATCAAATAAGGAAGCAAAATTCGGACTCATTTTCCTACAAGGGAAAGACTCCTTCCTAAACAAGAACTCTATACTAGGCAGAAAAACAGCTCAACGGGTTCTGGAATAATTAGCCAAAAAAATACCAAACAAGTTCGGAAAATTAATCCCTTTGACAGATCATGATGTGAACCGCTGCACTGCAACCGTGGGCAGACGACCCTAACCACCGCAAGTCTTGAATCCTAGCTTGAGCTCACCGTCGGCACCTGGGCGGAATAGTACTTGGACCCGCCTGTTGTAATTAACCGAGAACCCTAAGTGTCCGGTAGAATGGCTCCACGACAGAAGGGGATTACTTCTGTTGATAACACCGTCTAAACGACGATCAATTCCATGAAAGTCAAGAAGAGATTAGCAATTCCATGCTAAGAGATAAAACTGAAGTTTAAAGTTTATTTGATTCAAAGTTGTTTGACAATGAGGCGTATAGGCCTCTATTTATAGGTGAGGAAGGGAGAACAGGCTCTCCTTTTCCTCCTACGAAATTAACTAATAAACTAATAAAGAATTACAAAAAGAGTCCTAAAAAGGGGCAAAAGATCCGGACCCAACCTTTAAAGGTTGGACCGGTTTCCAACCAAAAACTGAGGGGTGGAATTGGAATTTTGAAAAAGTCAAATTAACCTAGGTGCCGTTCCCCTCTCCTTCTCTCGATGAGCTGATACCTCCCGACGACGAATTCCAAGACACCTCCGCTTGTGTGGGAGAACGGATCTGGGGTTCGATTTGACCGATAGGGCCACGGTGGATCCGGGGGGCCGGCGGAGCCCTTCTTTAATGTTGCGGCGGTGGAGCCGATGAGGGAATCGAGGCGGCCGAAGAATTGGCACTTGAACGGCGGGGGCTTGGCCTTCTCCACCTTGTACTTCTTCTTCAGTGTGTCGATTCGATTTTTGCACTAGATGTCCGTCCTCGGTGGCTTATCGGCGGCAAAAATAGACTATCGACGACGGCGGCAAACACGGAGTCGAAAGGTTGAAGACGACAAAATTACAATTTAATAATTCTAAAAAATTACAATTTAGTCACTCAATTTTTTTTAGTTATTTGGTTCTTTTAGTATTAAAATTTGCAATTTTAGTCACTATTTTTTATGTTGTTGACATTAATAACTAGTTAACAACTTATTAACTAGTTAACTCGATTGGTTAACTAGTTATCATCTTAAAAAAATGTTAACTAGTTATCTTAGTCATGATATTAACTAGTTAACTCGATAAGTTATCTAGTTAACTAATTATGTTAATCTGATAACTAGTTAACTAGTTAACAACTTGTTAAGTTAACTAGTTAACAACTTGATAACTAGTTAACTCGGTTGGTTAACTAGTCAACAAAAATATTGTTATCAAGTAAAAAATTTGTTAACTAGTTAACACCTTGATAAGTTAACTAGTTAACTCGGTTAGTTAGCCTGTTAGTAAAAAAAATATGTTAACAAGTTATCAAACAAAAAACGATGTTAACTAGTTATCAGTTAAAAAACACTGTTAACTAGTTAACAACAAAAAAAATGTTAACTAGTAATTTTTTTAAGTAAAAAAAAAAATTTCAAAAAAAAATTCAAAAAAAAAAAACTCGCCGGAAAAGTCGCCGGCGACGGTGGTCAGCCGCCGGAGAGCCGCCAGCTGTCCTTGGAAATATATTAATTATTTAATTTAAATATAATAATTAAATTATTTGTGTAATGTCCTAAATACCCCTAACAATCTAGACCATTGGATTGGTCAATGGGTCAATGGGTGATCTAATGGCTGAGAATGGGTTGGACCGGATTCCAACCCAAGAAATGGTTGGAGCTGGATCCGGATCCCTAAAAAGGAGGTAAAATTCGAGCTCTAATACTACAAGGAAAAGACTCCTTCCTAAACAAAAACTCTAATAAAGAAAGCTGGAAAATTCCTAAAAAACAGCTAAACGGGTTCTGGGAAAAATAGCTAAATAAATACCAAATTAAATAAGAAAAATAATCCCTTTGGTAGATTACTAGTAGACGTCATGGGCTTCAACTTTCATGTTGGGCTTCGGCCCAAATTCTATCTTCAAGTAGCTGAAATTCGTCAATCTTCATCAGACTAGGAATCTGTCCAAAACCGGGAAATCCTAGCTTGATTAGGATTCCTTGTTCGGATCTACTTGGCTTCTTCTCTCCATTTCTCGTATCATGAATGGTAGTCCATTCCTCCTTGGATCAGGCTCAGGTGGTGGCCTGATAACAGCTCATAGCATAGGCCTCCTCGGGTCAGCATCCGAGGGGTGCTCTTTGGTGCTCCATCCATGCTCTACTAGGACTTGGCCTAGCTCTATCTCCTTCGATACTTCTCCAAACTGAGCTCCATTTGTTGGAGAGTAATACTGGGGCCATAAGGATTCCAGTGCATTTGGAAACTACCAAAGGGGCACGGGTCAATTGTTGGCTGGGGCAGAAGTGCTCCTCTGACGGGCGTTGGCATGGGCCCTGTGCCGATGGCAGGCTTAGCTTGGGGCCTACGTCAAATCTGTCCAGGCCTTTTGAGTTCTGCTTTGAGCCTTCTTCCCAGGGTACCTTAGGGATATCTTTAGGGGCTAGTGTCGGTCCAGAGCTCATGGCATTTGGCTTGGGGCCTAGGCTGGGAGCTAGGCTCGGCCTTGGGTCCGAGTCGGGGCTCGGCGTCAACATCAGCTCCTGGAGAGTCATTAGCCTGACTCTGGCTGGGGTAGGAGCTGGCCTTGGTGCCTGGCTGAGGATCAGCATCCTCCTAGGTGCATCTTCTAGCTTTGGGGCTTGGTCTTTTCTAGGCTCCGGGGGTGGTGCCGGTGTAGGTCTAGGGCCAGTGTAGTCTCGGCCTAGCATTAGTGCTGGGGCCGGGTCAGCATCAGTTGGGTCGAGTCTGGGGGCCCGAATCACTTCATTCCCCTCTTCTTGAAAAGGATTTGTCCTCAAATCCGTACCCGGTACACCTTTAGAAAATTTAAAAATAATGATTATGGCGTGGAGGACTTGACCTGATAGTTCGTTGGTGCTCCGTGGGGTATCGGTCCATACCAGGGCTGGTATGGGGGCTCCGGGGCTGGGTACTGAGTGTTGGGCCTGAGCGGGGGTCGATGCTGGTGCTGAGCACGGAGCTGTCTCTAGGTGCGGGGCCGGCATTGGGGCTGGTGCTTGGTGCGGAGCCGGTACTGGCGCTTGGCGCTGGGCCGGTGTGGGTACTAGTGCTAGGCTCTGGACCAGTGCTGGCAGTGGTGCTAGTGCTGGCGCTGGGCCGGTGCTGGCGCAGGTGCTAGGGCTGGGGGCTGGGCCGAAGCTGGCGCCGGCGCTGGTGCTAGTGCCGGGCGCTGGGGTAGTAGAATGACCTCGGGCAGTCGACCGGCTGGGAATTCCTATTCCTACACCCCGTCGTGGTCACCCACGAGGGGAAAGGCCTTAGGGCCTTATAAGAAGTGCTTGGAACCTCGCCAGCCTCCAAGCCTAGCCCCACGGAGGTTCATCAAGCCCCAACAAGTGGTAAGGTTCAAGTACAGTCCTCCCCGAAGGGCCCAACAAGCACGGATGAGCGTCCGGACCCATCCGGCCCTAACTTGGGCCCCGAAGCTCGAAACAGCCAAGGAGCCGAGCTTGCCCGGCACTTCGGGCACTAAGTTTAAGGACCTAGGAGCTGCTATAGAACCCTGGGATCCTCTAGATGCCTTCCTGGAGGAATGCCGACTGAAGAGGACCGAGCACCAGTCTAAAGGAGCTTGAGTCGGCCCCGCCCCGAGCGCTACTCCAGCCCTAGCACCAAGGCTAGGCTTCCAAGAGCTCAAGGAACGGATGACCACTGTAACATCCCCGCTCAACCAAACGGTTTGGAACTCAAGATCGGTAGGCTAGGGTACTGGAATCAGTGCTCTTAAGCTCCCCTTGAGTTTCGGGTCATTCGGGTTTAAGTTGGGTCGAAGTTGCAAAGAGGGGAATGGTGAGGCACCAAAAAGTGCTGATTTTGGGCCCTAAAGTGCGCAGGCGCACTTTTCAATTAATTCAGCAAACTTTCGGTAGAATATTCAAAATGTGCGCCTTTTGGGGGTTGATAAAAGCGAGTTTTACCAAGGTCGTATTCCACGGGGTTCTCTCAATGGCCTCTACTCACATTCCTCGTAGACGGTCTATTCATTTGAAAGGAGTTTTGATTTGAAATAGATATTAAAAACTTAAAGGAAACTAAAAGGAAGAAAGAAAAATAAAGTGGTGCAAACAAAGACAAAGGGGCTCTCTTGGTGGGTAGTTTCATCATGCTCAAGATGACTAATTGAACAAACAAGTCAATCAAGATCGAGTTTGCATTCGGATGACCATGCATTTCACTTTTATAGACTCGATGCACTCTCGTAGCACCTAATCCCTATCCCAATACCACTCAACTTAGGCTCTCGCTCTCAAGCTAAGTGAAAAAAGGATGCATTCTAAGTGTTTGATGAAATGCCAAGACACAAGACCCTCTCTTAAGACTCTATGACCACAAGGCTAGGCACAACACTCTCATATCAATGCCCTAACACTAAGAGATTCACCAAAAAGCCTTTTCAAACTCAATTCAATGGAAATCCACATGCACACCAAGTGTTCGATAAAATGCCCAAGAGAGAAATCAAGTGAAAATGGTTGAAATAAGATGATCTAATCTCTTAGAACACACTCACTTCAATCCCTAGGCCTACAATCTATGCAATCCAAGCACTCTCATGCATCAAATCACAATGAATGGACCAAATCAAGCAAACATGGCATAAAATGGCATTAAGAACAAGTCTAGGAATCATCCTCATACAACCAAGATCAATCATGGCAAGTTCTATACAATCATCTCTCTATCATAGCACAACTAATCTACCCATCCAAGATGAACCCTAGAAAATCAGCCACAAATGGCCAAGGGAGTAAAGAGAAAAGAAGGAAGAATGGTCACCAAGAACACCATGGATGAATCCTTGAGATGATCTTTACTTCTCAACTTGTAAGCACTTCTCCCAAGGTTTGTTGGCTTCAATCCTAGCTCCAATGGCTTCAAATTGCTCCAAAAACGTGTTCTAGGGTTTGAGGGTTCGTGGATATGTGTTTTGGGGTTCAAGAGATATCATCTCCTCTTCAAAATGGCCAAAACAAGAGTATTTATAGTGCAGGGGACAGTGCACGGCGTGCACCCCTGCACGGCGTGCACATCTGCACGGCGTGCACCCTGCACTCTGCAGAAAACCCGATCTTGCAAGGCTCAAATCTCCCTCGTCCGGCCTCCAAATGACCTCCCGTTTGCTCCTATGCGCTCCTTGTCATCCGTACTTTGAAGCCATAATCTGAAAATGCACAGAGGCAACTCCAATAGACCACGAATTTGGCTCCAAAGTGGCAACCGGACAACAAAATGACACTTTGCACAAAATCTCAAATAAAAGCATAAAAGTCATGTCATTCTCACGAATAAACACGGGCATATCATAGGTCATTCATAAGCTTAAAATGCACTAATTAAAGTCACATCAAATTCCCCTACGACTAAGCTTTGCTTGTCCTCAAGCAAATGAATTAGAAAACATCCAAGTTCACAAATGACAAGTTCGGTCCATTGAGATTCAAGCAACCACAATTTAGCTTAAACTGTTCCACGAACAAACTAAACCTACACATGCAAGAACATCAACCAAACAAGTCTAAACCTCACTAATTTCTGCACACTTCAAGTAGTGGTTGATTGGGACACAGCAAAATCGACCACGACAACACCAACTCTAATCAAAAGGACTTGAAATCGGAACATGAATCGTGAGTCGTGAATGTGGCTATCGACTCGACTTCATCCGCTTCTAGATCCGCACTTTACAACTCTGGCTAGGATCAAGGGCTACATTTGAGAACTCTTTTTCTTTCTTTTTTTTTTTTTTTCTTACTGCATACTAGTGCTCGATTCAACACTTCACTTAGGTGTTGAACCTGCCTAGCTCACAGCCTTTGCCCTTTTGCTTAGTGCTCAACCCGACACTTTACTTAGGTGCCGAGCTTGCCTAGCTTTTTTTTTCTTTTTTTTTCACAATTTAGCCACTTGATCCTTAGCCCCTTAACAACTTCCGTACAAGATTTCGAATTGGATTCCGTCTAGTCTCAAGCCACAATCACGAAAGATCAAAAAGAGAATGAAAAACATGGAAGAGGGGAAGAAATTCTGATTGCCTTCATCATCCTAGACCGGTGTTATCGAGTGGTATAAAAACACGTATCCAACCAATCAACCAACATACAAGAGTGATAAAATCTCAGTTCTGGCCCAGACTCATTTGATATTAGTGCTAACATGCTGGTTATAGGTTCTAAGTGGAACAATCTAAACATCATTGTGAAGGCTTGAAGTCAATTACACACCGAAAGTCAAGAACCGAACGATTCTACAATAGAGGAATTCGATATTCAATTAAGATCATGCAACACATCAAAACATAGCTTTAGACTTCTACCGACAAATAATCACACCAAACCTCAAACTCCCCTACGACTAACATGAGAATGATCAAGAGAGAGAGAGGATAAGGTGGAACGAATATACCGCGCGGTGAAGAAGAGAAGCCGGAGATGGAATCCCGGGTCAAGTAACCTGTTCAGGACGAGGACCTGAATCAGGGGTACCTGTAGAAAACAAGGGAGGGTACACCACTCAAACACAACCCATAGTCGACAAGATGAGAGTACGGATGAGATGTGTGATCCAACAACACGACAAGTTCAATGCCAGAAATGAAAAGAGAAAATCAGAAGTCAAACACAACAAAACAGGCAGTCATAAACAGAAATAAAAGAAAGGAAAAAATCTAAAGTCCTGAGAAGTGTGAGTGATCCTGTGGCTCTCAGTGGGGTGGTGGTCGGGGGTGCCCAGGCCACTGTGACCATGGATGGTAGCCGTCAAACGGGGGAGGCGGTGGAAAGACTGCCCAAGTGCTGGAGGGGCCGGACTCAGAGTGGAAGCTCTCCTGGTAGTAGTAGGACTGATGCTGCTGCCAGTACTGAGAATGCTGAATCTGAGTAAGCTGGATACCCTGAAACTGTTGAACCTCATGCACCTGAGCAAGCTGCTGTCCATAGAACTGCTGGCTCTCAAAGTCCCTAGCGTTGTACGCCTCGAGGTTCTGAACTCTCCTGTTAAGATCTTGTATCGCCGCACTGTCTCTCCTCTGTCCCTCACGCATATCCTCCACTACGGTCGTGAGGCGACCCATCCCCGAGATAAGCTCATGAAGTGTAGTAGGGTCGATCTCTTCATCCTCCTCATCACTGTCATCATCTGAGATCCGACAAGTCGGAACCAGAAGGTCGGAACCAGAAGAGCTGTAGGTAGGACAATCCACAAGAGAACTGGTCGAGGCTCGACAAATGCTGGAGCAGGACCAAAAGCATCAAGGCACTCATACCCTCGCACCAACCTGGTCACAAATCCCCCTCCCAGCAGAACACCAATCGTGTCATTAGCTTGTATCTGAAGGAGGGCTCCTAGCACTAAATCACCTAGATGCAGCTTGATGCCCCTCTCCAAGCAATAAAAGAGAAACAAATCTCTGACTGAGACTACACCTGGAGAGGAGGATGGCTTCCTGTGGGTGATGGAGTGTCGGAAGAAGTGTCAAACCACACTACCAACTGCCAACTAACTCAAGCAACCCGATCAGAAATTCAAGCCAAAGAAACCTGAGATTGGGGCAGGTTGGCGGTTGAGGAAAGACGGCGGCGGCGGGATGGGGATCGGCGGATGTTGGCCGGCGGTCGGGTGGGGCTGGGCAGAGGGAATGGCGGCGGGCAGGAGTTGCGGCGGCGGCTGGGAAGGAGTGGCGGTGGGTGGTTGATTGGCGGCGGCGGGCGGTTGATTGGAGTCGGCGGGCGGGACGAGTGCAGCGGCGGCTGGGCGGGAGAGTGGCGTCGGGCGGGTGAGGCTGGGTATTGGAGGGGTCGGGGCAGGGCTGGTTGAGTGGAGTCGGCGGCGGCGGCTGTGGGAAGCTTCGGCGGCGGGCAGGGCTGAGCGGTGTGGTTTCGTCGGTCTGGTGAATGGAGTCGGCGGGAGAATTGAGAGAGGGAGAGGGGTCGGGGGTGAGGAGGGAAGGGATAAGGGGGGGTCGGGTTTAGTTGGGTTGGGTTGGTTGGGTGGGTCACCGGTCGGGTTTAGTTGGGTTGGGTTGGGTTGGTTGGGTGGGTCACCGGTCGGGTGGGTGGGTTGGTTAGGGTGGGGCAGGGATGAGTGAGTGGGTCGGGTCGGACCAGCTGGGTCAAGTGAGTTGGGTGGCCCAAAACCAAACCGAACAATGACTCAAATCGGAAAATCAAGTATCAACCGAGCCAACCACAAACCAAACCGAAATAAAGTAAATGTGAAAATCAGGGTGCACGGCGTGCAAGGGTGCACGGCGTGCAAGGGTGCACGGCGTGCAAGGGTGCACGGCGTGCAGGTGCACGGCGTGCAAGGGTGCACGGCGTGCACCCTAGAGCTGAAAAAAATTTTTGATGCTCCTGGACAGCCCGTGCACCAAACCGTGCACGGTGCACGGCGTGCATCATGCACGGCGTGCAGTGGTGCACGGCGTGCACCTCCTCAGCCTAAAATCAAATTTTCACTTCGACGAAAAACGACCAAAACACCGCCAAATCAACCCAAAACGGACCCCGAACTTCAGAATTTCAACGCCTACGAGACCACAAAGGACACCACAACAACTCAAGGACCTTGAATACCACAAAAACACACAATCATGCAATCAAATCAAGAAGAAAAGACATGAAAAACACTCGGGTTGCCTCCCGAGAAGCGCTTGTTTAACGTCGTAAGCTCGACGAAGCAAGGAACACTCAAGGCACGACCAAAGACAAGACCTCAACAGCACCTATAGTATCATTAACAACATAATGCTTAAGTCTATGGCCATTCACCTTAAAAGGTTCGGTTTGGGATGGAGAGATTACCTCGATGGTGCCATAAGGAAAAACATGAGTTACCGTAAAGGGGCCGGACCAACGAGACCTCAATTTCCCGGGAAAGAGCTTGAGCCGAGAGTTGTATAGGAGAACTTGATCACCAACTTTGAAATCCTTGCTCGGCTTCAAACGAGAATCATGAATGAGCTTCGTCCTCTCCTTGTAAAGCTTTGCATTCTCATATGCATGATGGCGATACTCCTCGAGCTCATGTACCTGAAACTTACGCTTTCTCCTGCGAGACTCATATCAAGGTTTAGAAATTTCAATGCCCAATAAGCTCGGTGCTCGAGCTCTACTGGCAAATGACATGCTTTGCCATAGACCATTCTATAGGGAGTAGTGCCTATAGGGGTCTTGTAGGCCGTGCGGTAGGCCCATAGAGCGTCATCAAGCTTCTTCGACCAATCTTTCCGTGCTTGGTCGACCGTCTTCTCTAAGATTCTCTTAAGTTCCCTATTGGTCACCTCGGCTTGGCCACTAGTTTGAGGGTGATACGAGGTGGACATCCGATGAGTGACGCCGAACCGGTGCCATACTCTATCGAATTGCCCTTGAAAATGAGTACCTCGATCACTAATGATAGCACGAGGGGTACCAAAACGAGTGAACAACTTAACAAGAAACTTCCCTACGACTCGGGCATCATTGGTAGGCAAAGCTTGTGCCTCCGCCCATTTAGACACGTAATCTACCGCAACTAATATGTACTTGTTACCATGCGAAGTAGGAAACGGTCCCATGAAATCAATACCCCATACATCAAATATTTCTACCACTAACGAGACATTTTGAGGCATTTCATTACGGGAAGAGATGTTACCTGAACGTTGACACGCATCGCAAGACTTGACAAAGTCTTGACAATCTCGGAAGATCGAAGGCCAAAAGAATCCGGACTCAAGTACCTTGCGAGCCGTGCGATTTGCTCCATGATGTCCACCCGTAGGACCGGAGTGGCAATGTCGCATGATGTCCTTAGATTCTCCATAAGTGACACATCTTCTAATCATACCATCCGAGCCAACTCGAAATACAAAAGGATCGTCCCAATAGTAATGTTTCAAATCCGCAAAGAACTTCCTTTTGTCTTGAGTGGAGAGGCCCTCCTTCAAGTCTCCACTAGCAAGATAGTTAGCCAAATCCGCGAACCAAGGTTCCTTGAACTCTAAAGTTGTTATAGCGAATAATAGCTCATCGGGGAAGTTGTCATTGATCTCTTCATTACCATTGTGTACCATTTCCGCCTCTTCCAAGCGAGACAAGTGGTCGGCGGCTACATTCTCAGACCCCTTCTTATCTCGAATCTCAATATCAAACTCTTGCAATAGAAGGACCCATCGGATCAACCTTGGTTTAGCATCGGTCTTAGATAGAAGGTACCTCAAAGCTTGGTGGTCCGTGAAGACAATAGTGTGAGAAAGTACCAAGTAGGACCTAAACTTATCAAAAGCAAACACTATGGCCAAGAGCTCCTTCTCCGTAGTTGTGTAGTTCCTTTGAGCATCATTGAGAGTCTTACTTGCATAGTATATTGGATGGAATCTCTTGTCGATTCGTTGGCCTAGAACCGCTCCAATGGCGTAATCGCTAGCATCACACATCAACTCAAATGACTTTGACCAATCCGGAGCAATGAGTATAGGGGCATTCGTGAGCTTACCCTTGAGGAGTTCAAAAGCTTGCAAGCACTCTTCATCAAAACGAAATTCCACATCCTTCTCAAGAAGCCGAGTCATAGGAGTAGTTATTTTCGAGAAGTCTTTGATGAAGCGCCTATAGAAACCGGCATGCCCCAAGAAGCTTCTCACGGCTTTCACGGATGAAGGTGGAGGAAGTTGAGAGATGGTCTCCAACTTTGCCTTGTCAACCTCAATGCCCTTTTTAGAGATCTTGTGACCAAGAACAATCCCCTCATTGACCATGAAATGACACTTCTCCCAACTTAATGCAAGATTGGTCTCTTCACACCGACGCAAGACCTTCTCAAGGTTCCTCAGCATAGGTCGAATGAATCCCCAAAAACCAAGAAGTCGTCCATGAACACTTCCATGATATCTTCCACGAAATCATCGAAAATGGCAAGCATACACCGTTGGAAGGTGGCGGGAGCGTTGCACAACCCAAAGGGGATCCGTCGATAAGCAAAAGTACCGAAGGGGCATGTGAATGTGGTCTTCTCGATGTCCTCCGAGGCGATCGGGATTTGGAAGTACCCGGACATACCATCTAAGAAACAATAGTACTCGTGACCGGAAAGACGCTCGAGCATTTGATCCATGAAAGGTAGAGGAAAGTGATCCTTCCTAGTGGCATCATTGAGTCGACGATAATCTATGCAAACACGCCACCCGGTGATCGTCCTTGTCAGGATAAGCTCATCCTTGTCATTAGCTACCACCGTGATCCCTCCTTTCTTGGGGACAACTTGCACGGGGCTAACCCAAGGGCTATCCGAGATAGGAAAGATAATACCCGCATCCATAAGCTTAATAACTTCTTTCTTCACAACCTCCTTCATGTTAGGATTTAGCCTTCTTTGTGGTTGCACAACCGGCTTGAAATCTTCCTCCATAAGGATCCGATGTGAGCAAAATGTGGGACTTATACCTCGAATATCCGAGATGCTCCACGCAATAGCTCTCATGTACTTCTTGAGGAGCTCCACTAGACGGTCCTTTTGCTCGGGTAGAAGCTCAGAATTAATGATGACCGGTAGCTTAGAATCTGGCATGAGAAAAGCATACTCCAAATGTGCGGGAAGAGGCTTGAGCTCAAGAGTAGGTGGTTCTTCATAGGAGGTCTTTACCCTTTCCACCTTCGGGAGAGCAACAAAAACCGTTTCACCCTCTAACTTGTCTCTCCCTTCATCAAGGCAAGCCACTTGAGCTTTTAACTCCGGGGTGCCTAAATGTTCCTGCACATCCGTTCTAAGGCAAACATCCAAAGAATCTCGACACACGAAGTTAGAAATACTACACACACTAGCCGAAGCAATAGTATCACACGAGTACTCTAAATCATCTTGTGCGTGAGCAAACTTCATGCCATCGGCTATGCAAAATGTGACACTCTCTTGTCCTACTCTCAATGTCAATTTTCCATCATGCACATCAATCAAAGCACGAGAAGTAGCTAGGAATGGTCTACCAAATATCAATGAGACATCAACATCATCGGTATCAATGACCGCAAAATCAACTAGGAACACAAAAGGGCCTACTTTGACTAGCACATCATCAACAATTCCCCTAGGACTCTTGGTCGACTTGTCCGCAAGTTGAATGTACATACGAGTAGGACGAAGATTAGACAACCCTAGCTTCTCAAATATGCAATAAGGCATGACATTGATACTAGCACCTAGATCCGCAAGACCATTAGCAAGAGAAATATTACCAATAGCACAAGGGATAGTAAAGGTACCCGGATCCTTGAGCTTTTTGGGTGGACTTTTGAAGAGAACGACGGAGCATTCCTCATTAAGGTGGACTAGAGATGTCTCCGGTAGCTTTCTCTTGTTGGTGTAGAGTTCCTTCATGAACTTAGCATATTGGGGCATCATAGTCATTGCTTCGGGAAACGGAAGAGAGAATTGCATTTGACTAATCCGCTCCACAAACTTCTTGAAAACCTTCTCAAGGCCATCCTTCTTCAATCGAGATGGGTATGGAGGCTTAGGCTTATATGGAGATACAACCGGTGCGGGAGGAGAGACCGGTGGTGTACTCGATGTAGCCTTACTAGGTTCCTTTGCAACCTTAGTGTTCACATTACCCGTAGGAGGTTCGACTTCAACCTCAACTTCATCCGAAGGAGGATCATTAATATCATCATCATCAACCATTAGATTAGGATCTTGTACCTTTGTAGAGTCAATTAGAGTAGAGGTTGTATCTTGCAAGGGTCTTCCACTTCTCAAGGTCACTACCTTGCAATGCTCCGGACCTTTGGGGTTGATCTTGGTATTGGAAGGTAAAGTGCCTGAGGGTCGCTCCGAGAGTGCCTTAGAAATATGTCCTAATTGGTTCTCCAAATTGGCAATTGAAGCTTGTTGATTCTTGATGAGTTGGATCATTGCCGCATTGGTGTCTTCTTGAGAGATCGAAGAACCACCCTCCTTATTTTGAGGAGGCTTGTTGAACCCGGGTGGTCCTTTACCTCTATGGTTGTACATTCCCGGTGGGGAAGGACCTTGGAAACCTTGACTTGGATGTCCACTTTGATTCCATTGATTTCCCCCTTGGTGCCCTTGACCTTGGGGTCCTCCTTGAGTCCCTTGGCTACCTTGGTTTAGGTTACTTCCTTGAGACCATTGGTTGCCTTGATAACCCCTATAACCTTGATAACCTCCTTGATTTCCTTGGTTGTAGCCCTTGCTATAACCACTACCTTGACTCCCTTGGCCTTGGTAACCTTGGTTAGACTTGTTGTACCAAGGTCGGTTATAGTTACCTTGATAGTTACCTTGGGGGCTGAAATTACCATGGAAACCTTGACCTTGTGCGAAGCTTACCTCCTCAAGGTCGCCTTGGCCAAGTTCAGGAGTGGTGGAAGGACAAGCACTAACATCGTGGCCTTGGCCCCCACAACCCTCACAACAAAATACCGAAGCAACCGGTGGATTACCCACATGAGATGATTGAACCTTGGAGGGATGCTTAGGCATGCTTAGGTTGCTTACTTGTGAAGCCATGGCGTCGATCTTAGACATAAGGAGAGCGATCATTGGATCATCTTCATCTCGATGTCCCGGTAACTTATGCTTCTTCCCATAGGTGGATGAATCCTTTGGTGCATCAACACTTACGGACCGAGAGTCATAGTGCGTGTCACTTCCATACTTAGACTTAGGAGGTTGTTGTCGAGACCAACTCCTTGTCTTGTTTGCCATCTCCGCGAAGAGTTCTAGAGCATCTTCGGGAGTGAGCATCCTTAAGTCACCTCCGGCGGCTTGGTTGATCATCCTTGTATTCTCAAAATCAAGGGACCTAGCAAAGATGTCCGCCAAGCTCCATTCGGCGAAGTTGTGATGAGGACAAGACCGAAGAATGGCTTGGAACCTATTCCAAGTCTCATGGAAGAGCTCTCCCTTGTGTTGTATGAAGTGGTTGATGCGGTCCCGGATTGCATCCGTCATATAGGGGGGAAAGAATTCTTCAAGGAAAGCTTCGGCTAGGCCCTCCCATGTAGTGAATGTTCTACTAGGTTGGTTCTCCAACCAAGACTTGGCTCGACCTTTGAGTGAGAAGGGGAAGAGTCGGAGTCGTATGCAATCCGGGTGAACTTGATCATTCTTAACCGTGTCACAAATCTCCAAGAAGTCCTTGAGATGCCTAGATGGACATTCACCATCAATGCCATTGAACACCACTCCATTTTGAACCATTTGGATCATATTAGGCTTGAGCTCAAAGTTCCTAGCATTGACGGGTCTTCGAACAATGCTAGAGGCTGCCCCTTCAAGAGTAGGACGAGCATAATCCGCCAAGGTACGTCTTGCACCCCTTTGTGAGTGATCATCATCATTAGTGTGGTGTGAATGTACCGATTGGTCATCGTCATCCCCGTGTTGAGACATAGTGTGGTGTGAGATGCGATCAACTTCTTCTTCTTCAACTATAGGAGGTGGGGAAGTGGTAGGTGACTTGAGCACTTGTTCTAGTCCTTGGATTCGTGCTTGAAGACGAGTTGAACGCCTCATGCACTAACCCAAAATCTCCTGCAAACAAGCACAACAAACACACCCGAGTAATACAACGATGCGGGATAATAAAGGAAACAAAGAGCAACAAGGAAGCAAAAAGTAAAGCGGAAGGAAGTGAATAGATCGGTCCACTACTAAGTGCTTTCAAAGGAATGAGAGAGTCCCCGGCAACGGCGCCAAAAACTTGATAAAAGCGGGTTTTACCAAGGTCATTCCACGGGGTTCTCTCAATGGCCTCTACTCACATTCCTCGTAGACGGTCTATTCATTTGAAAGGAGTTTTGATTTGAAATAGATATTAAAAACTTAAAGGAAACTAAAAGGAAGAAAGAAAAATAAAGTGGTGCAAATCAAAGACAAAGGGGCTCTCTTGGTGGGTAGTTTCATCATGCTCAAGATGACTAATTGAACAAACAAGTCAATCAAGATCGAGTTTGCATTCGGATGACCATGCATTTCACTTTTATAGACTCGATGCACTCTTGTAGCACCTAATCCCTATCCCAATACCACTCAACTTAGGCTCTCGCTCTCAAGCTAAGTGAAAAAAAGGATGCATTCTAAGTGTTTGATGAAATGCCAAGACACAAGACCCTCTCTTAAGACTCTATGACCACAAGGCTAGGCACAACACTCTCATATCAATGCCCTACACTAAGAGATTCACCAAAAAGCCTTTTCAAACTCAATTGAATGGAAATCCACATGCACACCAAGTGTTCGATAAAATGCCCAAGAGAGAAATCAAGTGAAAATGGTTGAAATAAGATGATCTAATCTCTTAGAACACACTCACTTCAATACCTAGGCCTACAATCTATGCAATCCAAGCACTCTCATGCATCAAATCACAATGAATGGACCAAATCAAGCAAACATGGCATAAAATGGCATTAAGAACAAGTCTAGGAATCATCCTCATACAACCAAGATCAATCATGGCAAGTTCTATACAATCATCTCTCTATCATAGCACAACTAATCTACCCATCCAAGATGAACCCTAGAAAATCAGCCACACATGGCCAAGGGAGTAAAGAGAAAAGAAGGAAGAATGGTCACCAAGAACACCATGGATGAATCCTTGAGATGATCTTCACTTCTCCACTTGTAAGCACTTCTCCCAAGGTTTGTTGGCTTCAATCCTAGCTCCAATGGCTTCAAATTGCTCCAAAAACGTGTTCTAGGGTTTGAGGGTTCGTGGATATGTGTTTTGGGGTTCAAGAGATATCATCTCCTCTTCAAAATGGCCAAAACAAGAGTATTTATAGTGCAGGGGACAGCGTGCACAGTGCACGGCGTGCACAGTGCACGGCGTGCACCCCTGTACGGCGTGCACAGTGCACGGCGTGCACCCCTGCACGGCGTGCACCCCTGCACTCTGCAGAAAACCCGATCTTGCAAGGCTCAAATCTCCCTCGTCCGGCCTCCAAATGACCTCCCGTTTGCTCCTATGCGCTCCTTGTCATCCGTACTTTGAAGCCATAACCTGAAAATGCACAGAGGCAACTCCAATAGACCACGAATTTGGCTCCAAAGTGGCAACCGGACAACAAAATGACACTTTGCACAAAATCTCAAATAAAAGCATAAAAGTCATGTCATTTCACGAATAAACACGGGCATATCATAGGTCATTCATAAGCTTAAAATGCACTAATTAAAGTCACATCAGGGGTCAATGTGTGCCGGCGCACATTTTGACATAGCAGGCACACTTTTCGTGCATAAAAGGACGGATTTGCACGGAAATTCACAACTTCTTTCCCCTTTCTCTCTCCCCGAAAAGCCATTGACGAACCTAGAGCGAGCAACCTTCGAAGGGTGATTCCGGGAGCTGTAGAGGTCGGAATTGAGTTCCGTTTGTTGCTATGGATTCGTAGCGACGAGGAGAAGAGATCGCTAATCTCTATTTTGGGTTTCTGGGTGTAGGTCGTGAGCAGTAAGGAAGGGTAGAGCTACGAGTTTGGTGGTTGGAATCGAGTTTCTGGGGAACTAGAAGACGATTAGAGCCTCGTCTTCTATTCCAGGTGAGGGCTTAGCGTTGTGAAAGTAGTTTGGACAGCGTGAGGAGTTTCAATTGGACTTAGAACAAAACCTAGGTTATGCATGAAAATGATGAGCGTAAAAGGGGGTAAACTGTTCTGCGAATGTACTTGATTGTTATTGATGACTGTCGTGTTGATTGTTGTTGTTGATTGCTATGATTTGGGGTTGGGTGTGAACTGAAGTGAATTAAGTAATGGATTGACATAGAAATGAGAATTAGGATGGTTGGGAAATGAGTGCGGGTGCTATGATATTATGAATTGTTGGTTGTGGATGCAGGAGAGTTGCCCTGCCAATGTGGGGTCGCTCTGAATAAGAGGAACAGGTGGGTGACCCCTAGACTCATGACATGGCCTCCCCTGTACTTGCAGGTGGGGGTGGTCGGTGAGCTAGCCGGTTACCCGTTGGTTGATTGTAAGTGTGTATTGTGGTCGTGGCTGGGCGTGGAACCAAGGGATGTACTGAGAACTGTGTACTGTGATATGAATGTGGATGATGTGAATTGTGCCTTGTGAGTATGAGCTGTGATGAGTTGGATTTGTGGTGTTGGTATTTGAATGTCAAAGTAGAACCTGAAGGAGCCCACACTACCCCACCCGAAATACTATTGTGATCGAGTCCGATTCACTGGGGTGAATCCCATGACGGGAGGTCATGGTTGTTGATATCTCCGAAATGGAAGGATCCCAATGGGATGCGTCGTGATAGCTCCGTGGAGGAAGGATCCCTAAGGGGATGCATCGTGTTATCGCCCTATGAGGGAAAGATCCTGCGGGATGTGTGTCGAGGATGTGGCCGGCGGTGGTGGTGTGGACAACTCCTTGGCGCCTAATAACTCACCTAGATAATATGAATGTGAATGTTTGTGTGCTTGTGGTTGTGGTAATGACTTGGTTGATGGATGTGATGTGATGATGCTGTGTGTGCCGTGGATTGATGTATTAATTCTGTGTGATTCTTTTGTTATGAATTGTGCTTGAGAACAAGAACTGACCAATGTGATCACCTAGACTGCTTTTAGGGAATTAAAATATGGAAAGGGGGGTTGGGTTTGGTTCCATTGTTGGATGTCTTGTGTGGAGTTGGGACCGCTCCATAGAGTAGGACAACGTGTAGGTAGGCCCAGTGGGTTCACTCAATTTCAATAGGAAATTGATCCCTTTTCCCCTTTCAGGATCGCGTGGCTAGTAGAGGTAGCTGAGGAGTTTGAGTTCGAGGTTGATTTCGTGAAGTTCTGGACGGAAGCCATGAGGTGAAGACTGGGATTACGCGGAGTTGACTTTTCTGTTCATTTCAGTTGACTATGGGATTTTGGGGGTTTTTATGTACTTTCTGGTTATGGTTGGATTGGGGGATTTATGATGGTTGGATTGTAACCGGATTCCAGTTTCACTTTTTATGAGGCCTCTTATGTTTTTATTGTCTTTTGATCACCGCCAATTTCACTGTTTTACCCTTGTTTTTACTCGGTAGTACCTAGGACCGGTTCAACCACAGGTTTACTCGGGTTGATTCGGGACGGGTGTTACAAATGGTATCAGAGCCTGGTTTGTCACTGCTGTACCGGTTGATTATCTTCTCTCTTTGGGGAGTAATTAACCTCGTTGGGAGGGAGGATGAGACATCGGTACGGGACCGACATTCCAAGGGTTTTTGTCAAACTGTTTTAAATGGGTGGGATGTTTTGAAATCAAGTGGTGAATTGAGTTGTTTGAAGTTTCTTGAGCGGTCAACTGAAATGTTTAATGTCCTCCTGTAGTGAATCCAGTCAAGCAAGGGGAAGTAGGTCCACTGGGAACTCGGGTTTTGGAGGAGGAGCTCCTAGGTTTCAGCCGAGTCTGTTGAAGGGATGGAATTTTGGGGAGTTCATTGGGGAAGTAGTTGATCCTGAGGTGGTAGAGCAGTGGCTCCAGGAATGTGAGTACAAGTTCCTGCAGATGGGACTTGATGAGGAGCTTAAGGTGCAAGCAATGACCTTCCTGTTTAAGGGTCATGCTTTGAATTGGTGGAAGTCGATGCCGCAGAGCCGGGTAGTTCCGCCAGAAATGGAGCTGGATGAGTTTGTCGAGGTATTTCGTGATCAATTCTGTCCTGACCTTTGGCGAGATGAGAAGGCCAAGGAATTCATGAGCTTGGAGCAAGGTGAGAAGTCTGTTCTCGCACACTACATTGAGTTCACCTCTCTCTCTAAGTGGTATGACGAGCGGACTAATCGGGAGAGGAAGCTCATCAGTAAGTTCAAGAGTGGGTTGAGAGTGGAGATCCAGGAGGGAGTCACCACTGCTGATATGGGAAGTCTAGTGACAGTAAAGGCGGCGGCACTGGAGAGGGAGAGGCTGGAGAACAAGAAGAAGGAGGAGAAGAAGAGGAAGGCGTCGGCTCAGCCTTCTCCTTCGGTTACTCATAGTCACCCGGCAAAGAGAGTTCAGTCTGTTTTCTCAGGCCAGCGGAGTGTGCAGTCTGCCCCGTCTCGTCGAGCTTTGGTGTGTTTCACTTGTGGCCGTCCGGGTCATAAGAGCGCAGAGTGCAGAGGAGGAGGACCGGTGCAGAGGGGAGGAGTACCATCGGGACTTCCTGTGTGTGGCACTTGCGGGAAGCCTCACTATGGGGCATGCCACATGCTGAGGACGGCATCTGTGACTTGTTACACTTGTGGGCAGCCGGTCATAGGAGTAACTTCTGCCCGAGGAGGAGTGCTGCACCAGCCCAGTCGGTGGGATTGGTGCAGGGGCCTAGGGCTCCATCTAGGAGCTATGGAGGCAGAGGTGGAGGCAGTATGGGGCGAGGGGTTGCGAGTGCTGGTCGAGGAACGGGAGCTAATGCCACACCTGTTGGAGCTGGAGGGGAGCAAGGGAGGCTTTACGCTCTCACTAAAGGTGCGGCAGAGAATGCGAACGACGTGGTGACTGGTATGATCTCAATCTTGGGCCTTTCAGTTTACGCTTTGTTTGATTCAGGCTCGACCCATTCCTTTGTATCTGAGAAATGTTTGAGTAGTTTGGGTGTTGTAGCTAGTAGTTTGGGTGTTAGTTGGGGCGTCAGAACTCCTTTGGGGACTTCTGTTCGGGTGGATAGAGTCTGTAGAGGGTGTAAAGTGTTAGTGGGAGGTGTGGAGTTCTTGGCTGATTTGGTGGTGCTTCCTTTCAATGAATTCGACGTTATTCTCGGCATGGCTTGGTTGGCTAGGCATGGGGCCTTGCTTGATTGTCAGAAGAAGGAAGTGTTGCTTTAGGTGGGAGGTGTCGGCCAGGTGGTGTTCAAGGGTGTTAGGAAGAGGGAGTCCGCACCTATGGGAGTAATTTCAGCAATGCAAGCTTTTTTCTGATTCAAGAAGGGTGTGAGGCTTTGTTGGTGCAAGTGTCAGTTGAACGAAATGAGGAGTTGGAGAAGGTACCTGTAGCTCGGGAGTTCGCGGATGTGTTTGAGGAACTACCTGGGGCACCGATCGAGCGTGAGGTGGAGTTCAATATAGAGTTGGTCCCTGGAACTGCTCCAATCTCTATTCCACCTTATCGCATGGCACCGGCGGAGTTAAAGGAGTTGAAGGAGCAATTGCAGGAGCTCTTGGATAAGGGGTTCATCCGCCCAAGCGTATCACCGTGGGGGGCACCGGTGTTGTTTGTGAAGAAGAAGGATGGGTCGATGCGGATGTGTATTGACTATAGGCGGTTGAACAAGTGACGATCAAGAATCGTTACCCACTTCCAAGGATAGACGATCTCTTCAATCAATTGCAAGGGGCTGAGGTGTTTCGAAGATAGACTTGAGGTCGGGTTATCACCAGTTGAAGGTGGAGGAAGGATCGGTGCCAATGACAGCCTTTAGGACCCGCTATGGACACTATCAGTTTCTGGTGATGCCGTTTGGTCTCACCAATGCTCCCGCCGCGTTCATGGCTCTCATGAACAAGGTCTTCCATGAATATTTGGATAAGTTCGTGATAGTGTTCATCGATGATATCCTCATTTATTCTAAGACTAGGAAGGAGCATGAGGAGCACTTGAGGATTGTGTTTCATAGGTTGAGGGAGCAGCAACTATTTGCCAAGTTTTCGAAGTGTGCCTTTTGGTTGGAGGAAGTGTTGTTCCTCGGGCATGTGGTATCTAAAAGAGGCGTGGAGGTTGACCCAAAGAAGATTGAAGCGGTGGTTAATTGGTCTCCACCTAAGGATGTGTCGCAACTGAGGAGCTTCTTGGGGTTAGCTGGTTACTACCGAAGGTTTGTAGAGGGGTTCTCTACCATAGCGTCTCCTTTACATAAGTTGTTGCGGAAGGAGTCGAAGTATGAGTGGAGCGAGGAATGCCAGAGGAGCTTTGAGGAGTTGAAGAAGAAATTGACTTCAGCTCCGGTGTTGACTTTGCCAGTAGAAGGTGGAGAGTATGTGGTGTTTAGCGATGCGTCTTTGCAAGGATTGGGCTGTGTGTTGATGCAGAATGGGAAGGTTGTCGCTTATGCCTCCCGACAGCTTAGGGTGCATGAGGTGAACTACCCAACCCATGATTTGGAGTTAGCTGCAGTGGTGTTCGCCTTGAAGTTGTGGAGGCATTATTTGTATGGTGAGACGTTTAAGATCATGACCGATCACAAGAGTCTTAAGCACCTTATGGATCAAAAGGAGCTGAATGGTAGGCAGCGGCTTTGGGTGGAGCTCTTGAAGGATTATGACTGTACCATTGACTACCATCCTGGTAAAGCTAATGTGGTTGCGGATGCTTTAAGTCGAAAGGAGTTGGTGGATCTTAGAGCTTTAAGGGTAGAGATGCAGTTAGATGATGTGGGAAGTTTGGTTGCCAAGCTCAACATTAGGCCTATGCTGAATGATAGGATTGGTGAGGAGCAGCTCAAGGATGCTACTCTGGTGGCTATTCGAAGGGAAGTTGGAAAAGGCATGGATAATGGATTTGAGGTAGTTGGTGGATTGTTGAAATGCAAGGGTCGAGTGTGCGTACCGGAAGTAGAGGAATTGAGGAAGGGGATTTTGGAGGAGGCTCATTCCTCGATGTATGCTATGCATCCCGGGATGACAAAGATGTACAATGACCTGAAGTTAAGTTTTTGGTGGCCAGGAATGAAGAAGGATGTGGCTCGTTATGTGGCAACTTGTTTGGTTTGTCAGAAGGCTAAGGCGGAACATAGAGCTCCGGGTGGGTTACTTCAGTCCCTACCTATTCCGGAGTGGAAGTTTGCGGACATCACCATGGATTTTGTATCGAGTTTTCCGCCGACTAGAGAGGGGAAGGATGCGTGTGGGTAATAGTCGATCGTTTGACGAAAGTTGCGCATTTCATACCCATTCGGTTTAAGCCTAGTGTGGAGGTGTTGGCAAAGTTATACATAGAAGAGGTGGTAAGGTTGCATGGGGTTCCTCAATCCATCGTCTCTGATCGGGATCCGAGTTTCACGTCTCATTTTTGGGAGGGGCTGCATACAGCATTGGGAACTAAGCTCAAGTTCTCGATGGCGTATCATCCTCAGACGGATGGGCAATCGGAGAGAACGATCCTTACTTTGGAGGAGTTGTTGAGAAGCTATGCTATGGAGTTTCAAACCCCTTGGACTGAATTGCTACCTTTGATTGAGTTCGCCTATAATAACTCGTATCATAGTAGTTTGAAGTCCGCTCCTTTTGAGGCTTTGTATGGGAGGAAGTGTAGGACGCCTTTGTGTTGGGATGAGGAAGGTGCGAGGGTGTTGTCGGGTCCTCAAGTTGTGCAAGAGACGGCTGATCGGGTTAATATTATCAAGGAGAGATTGAGAGCGGCCCAAGATAGGCAAAAAGCGTATGCCGACGGTCGTGCTAGAGAGCTGAGTTTCAATGTTGGGGAGAAGGTATTTTTGAAGGTGTCGCCGTGGAAAGGGCTGATGCGTTTCGGTAGAAAAGGGAAGTTGGCGCCTCGGTACATCGGTCCTTATGAGATCCTCGCTAAGTCGGGTCCGGTGGCTTATGTGTTGGCTTTGCCGAGGGAGTTGGAAAGGATACACAATGTGTTTCATGTGAGCGTGCTTAGGCAGTATCATGGGGACCCTTCTCATGTAATTCAGCCGGAGGAGGTGGAGATTGAGCAAGACTTGACTTATGAGGAGAAGCCAGTCGCGATCGTGGATAGGCAAGTCCGGGTCTTGAGGAATAAGCAGATTCCGCAGCTCAAGGTGGTATGGAGGAACCATGAGAGCGAGTCGGCCACTTGGGAGACTGAGGAGAGTATGAGGCGGCGGTACCCGGAGTTAGTGGAGGTGTATGAATCAGGTATTAATTCCCCTTGATGTATGCTTTTGTGTTTGCTTGTTGTGGTGTTGGTTCCAAGAAGGTCTAGGGTGTGCTCGGTGAGAGTAGAGTGTTGGGAGTGGGTGTAGGGCTGATGAGTGGTTAAAGGAAGGCTGGTGGTTCGTCGTTAGGAATTTTGGAAGTCAATAGGATACTTGAACTGCTGCGATTTTAGCTGTGTGTTCGGTATCATATTGGTAGGATGAGTTAGGGATGATTTCAGGGACGAAATCCTTGAAGTTGTGGAGACTTGTAACATCCCCGCTCAACCAACGGTTTGGAACTCAAGATCGATAGGCTAGGGTACTGGAATCAGTGCTCTTAAGCTCCCCTTGAGTTTCGGGTCATTCGGGTTTAAGTTGGGTCGAAGTTGCAAAGAGGGGAATGGTGAGGCACCAAAAAGTGCTGATTTTGGGCCCTAAAGTGCGCAGGCGCACTTTTAGAAGTGCCAGGCGCACTTTTCAATTAATTCAGCAAACTTTCGGCAGAATATTCAAAATGTGCGCCTTTTGGGGGTCAATGTGCACCGGCGCACATTTTGACATAGCAGGCGCACTTTTCGTGCATAAAAGGACGGATTTGCACGGAAATTCACAACTTCTTTCCCCTTTCTCTCTCCCGAAAAGCCATTGACGAACCTAGAGCGAGCAACCTTCGAAGGGTGATTCCGGGAGCTGTAGAGGTCGGAATTGAGTTCCGTTTGTTGCTATGGATTCGTAGCGACGAGGAGAAGAGATCGCTAATCTCTATTTTGGGTTTCTAGGTGTAGGTCGTGAGCAGTAAGGAAGGGTAGAGCTACGAGTTTGGTGGTTGGAATCGAGTTTCTGGGGAACTAGAAGACGATTAGAGCCTCGTCTTCTATTCCAGGTGAGGGCTTAGCGTTGTGTAAGTAGTTTGGACAGCGTGAGGAGTTTCAATTGGACTTAGAACAAAACCTAGGTTATGCATGAAAATGATGAGCGTAAAAGGGGGTAAACTGTTCTGTGAATGTACTTGATTGTTATTGATGACTGTCGTGTTGATTGTTGTTGTTGATTGCTATGATTTGGGGTTGGGTGTGAACTGAAGTGAATTAAGTAATGGATTGACATAGAAATGAGAATTAGGATGGTTGGGAAATGAGTGCGGGTGCTATGATATTATGAATTGTTGGTTGTGGATGCAGGAGAGTTGCCCTGCCAATGTGGGGTCGCTCTAAATAAGAGGAACAGGTGGGTGACCCTAGACTCATGACATGGCCTCCCCTGTACTTGCAGGTGGGGGTGGCCGATGAGCTAGCCGGTTACCCGTTGGTTGATTGTAAGTGTGTATTGTGGTCGTGGCTGGGCGTGGAACCAAGGGATGTACTGAGAACTGTTACTGTGATATGAATGTGGATGATGTGAATTGTGCCTTGTGAGTATGAGCTGTGATGAGTTGGATTTGTGGTGTTGGTATTTGAATGTCAAAGTAGAACCTGAAGGAGCCCACACTACCCCACCCGAAATACTATTGTGATCGAGTCCGATTCACTGGGGTGAATCCCATGACGGGAGGTCATGGTTGTTGATATCTCCGAAATGGAAGGATCCCAATGGGATGCGTCGTGATAGCTCCGTGGAGGAAGGATCCCTAAGGGGATGCGTCGTGTTATCTCCCTATGAGGGAAAGATCCTGCGGGATGTGTGTCGAGGATGTGGCCGGCGGTGGTGGTGTGGACAACTCCTTGGCGCCTAATAACTCACCTAGATAATATGAATGTGAATGTTTGTGTGCTTGTGGTTGTGGTAATGACTTGGTTGATGGATGTGATGTGATGATGCTGTGTGTGCCGTGGATTGATGTATTAATTCTGTGTGATTCTTTTGTTATGAATTGTGCTTGAGAACAAGAACTGACCAATGTGATCACCTAGACTGCTTTTAGGGAATTAAAATATGGAAAGGGGGGTTGGGTTTGGTTCCATTGTTGGATGTCTTGTGCGGAGTTGGGACCGCTCCATAGAGTAGGACAACGTGTAGGTAGGCCCAGTGGGTTCACTCAATTTCAATAGGAAATTGATCCCTTTTCCCCTTTCAGGATCGCGTGGCTAGTAGAGGTAGCTGAGGAGTTTGAGTTCGAGGTTGATTTCGTGAAGTTCTGGACGGAAGCCATGAGGTGAAGACTGGGATTACGCGGAGTTGACTTTTCTGTTCATTTCAGTTGACTATGGGATTTTGGGGGTTTTTATGTACTTTCTGGTTATGGTTGGATTGGGGGATTTATGATGGTTGGATTGTAACCGGATTCCAGTTTCACATTTTTATGAGGCCTCTTATGTTTTTATTGTCTTTTGATCACCGCCAATTTCACTGTTTTACCCTTGTTTTTACTCGGTAGTACCTGGGACCGGTTCAACCACGGGTTGATTCGGGACGGGTGTTAGGGGAACCTCTAAGGGCCTTCCCGGATGTCTGGGAGAAGCAGGGAAGGAAAGGTTTGAGCGTCCATGGAGAAGGCCCGAAGGCAGACTACACCCGGGCGCCAGCCCCGGCCTCAGAAGGCCCCGATCAGGCTTTAGCACCCAGCCAGCAAGGGACTCGAGCCCTAGGAGGATTAACACCGGCCCTCAACCCCCTACAAGGCCTGGAGCCAAGCCTAGGAGCTGCCACCCTAGGAGCCAAGGAGAAATGGGAGGAAATGAAGAAATGGGAAGAGGACCGAACGGGCCGGTCAAGCAGGAACCCCGGATGCCGAGTAGCATCAGCATCAGACCCGCCAGAGCCCAACATCAGGAGCCCCGAGCATTTTCAAGCCCGAGCAGCCGACGTCGCCGCCAATACCAAACCCGATAGCAAAGGCGGCGCCGACTTTCCTAATTCGGCCTGCGCATGAGCGACAAGCCCGACCGGATTCACCGAATCCACCGATTTGGGGTTTTTGACAGTTTTTTATTTAAGTCTTTTTAAGTGTTGGACTCGGATTTTTCCCTTTTAGTTTCGATTCTTTAGGAGCAAGTAAGTCTTATTATATTCTAAATAAGACTTTTGATAATATTTTATTATTTTTATAGTTTCTTTCCTAGTAGGAATCGTTAGCCTGTTCACGAGTTCCTCTACTATAAATAAGAGGCCTTGGCCTCATTGTAATCAACCAACTTTTTTGAAACAAATCAATCAAACAAAACTTTGTTCTTCAATTCTTTAGTTTTATGCTGCGTGCATAGCTTAAAATAGGTGTTATCAACAGAAGCATCCATATTCTGTCGTGGAGCCATTCCTGGACACTACGGGTTCCCAATTACATATAACCGACGGGTCTTAGTACTTTCCTGCCCTCGGTGCTGACTGTCGATCAAGTGAAGGTTCAAGACTTGTGGTGGTTAGGGTCGTCTACCCACGGTTGTGGCGGTTCACACCAGTTTTGGTATCAGAGCTTCGGTTCAACTCGAGGAACCACAATTTATCCCAGTCTTCAGGTTTGAAACCCTGGATTCATATCCTTTACTTTCAGTCTTAGAAAATCTTGAGAAAAACCCTACCTATCTTTGTTTTCGTGTTATTGGAAAATCAATCTAGAAAATCCCATTTATTTTTCATTCTTGTTCGAAGCATTGTAAAAAAAAAAAAGGCAATCTGCCCTAGGGTTCCCGTTCATTATAGGTTGATCTTCAGAAGAGGGGTAGATAGATATATTTGCTTCCCTGTATTATCAAATAACATGGCAGACGAGAGAATCAACCATATGGAGGCCAACGTTCTCAACATCACTCAAACTCTAGCCACGCTCCAAGAAGCTCTAGCTCGGATGGAAAGGAGAGCGGCTGAGCAAGAGTATGAGAGGGAGAGACCCCGCGGCGACCGGGATCGGGAGGACAGAAGACCACCCCAAGACGTCGATGATGATGTGAGCAGCCTTAAGCTCACTGTACCAAAACTCAACGGGAAGGCCAATGCCGACGACTACTTGGACTGGGAAAGAAGCATGGAAGACTTCTTGGACTGCCACAACTATTCCGAGAGGAAGAAAATCAAGGTGGCCACCATGGAGTTCACTGACTACGCCACTTTATGGTGGAGTCAATACCGGCGGCAAATCCTACGAGAGGAGGAAGAACCCGTCAGAACTTGGGTGGAGTTGAAAAGAAGAATGAGGAAAAGGTTTGTACCGGCAGCTTACACTAGAGACTTGCACATCAAGTTACAAACTCTGAGGCAAGGAAGCATGTCCGTGGAGGAGTACAACAAGGAAATCAAGATACTCGTGATGAGACTCGATCTTAAGGAGGATGAGCAGGCCAGGATAGAAAGGTTTACCAACGGCCTACAATGGGACATCATCCATCAAGTCAACATCCTTCACTATGTTGACTACGATGATTTAGTGGCCTTGGCAATCCGAGTGGAGAGGGAAATCAAGAATGGCTTCGGTAAGAGGCCCGCGCCACCCGCCACTAGCACCTGGAAGGGAACTGCCAGCACCAGCCAACCCCCATGGAGATCCAGCCCTAACCTGGCCCAAGGCGGAAGGCCAAACCCTAGCTCCGCCACCAACCGGGTAACACCGAGCACCGTCCCTACTGTACCGAGTACTAACCCTAGGCCTAGCAGCATTGTTTGTTTTAAATGGCAGGGCCGAGGACATGTGGCAAGGGAATGCCCCAACCAAAGGGTAATGGTGCTCAAGGAAGGAGAAGTCATCACCGACGACGAGGAAGAAGAAGCGAAGGAAGAGAAGGAAGAAGACTCCGAAAGTGGAGAAGAAGTAGAGGTTAAAGGCCTCAAGAAATTCACAGGGTTGTTCAAGAAAGGCCTGGCCTTCAGCCCTAAGTCTTCGCAGAACACCCTGGCCAAGCAATACATCCCTGGCGTCGGACCGGCTCAAGAACAGCACCCAGCCAGAATCGGGTCAACCCCGAGCCAGCACCCGGTTCCCTACGGATCGGTACCTGGGCATCCACTGGTCAGCCCTCTACTGGTGCAAGAGCAGCACCCGGACACCCCTAGGCCCCCGAGGGACATCCAGGCTGTCTGCGACATGCACACATAGGAAGTATCTCATCGACTCTTGAGACTGGCACCCATCCGGATCCGTCTACCCCCAAGAACGGCGGCTGAAGAAAAAAGCCCGAGCAAAGAAGAAGGGCTTCACTAGGACGACCTGTATTCCCCTATGTCTTCTACAAGCCTTAACATCAAAGTCAACAGTCCATTGACTGAATACAACATGAGCACCGATAGTGCCAGCTCAGAAGACCCGGAGGCATGGTCGGACTCGGACTCCAACGAGTACCCGAGCCCCCGAAGCATGTGGAGAGATGGCTCCAACACCACCACGCCAGCCGTCGACTTGAGGAAGCCCCTGCCCAGCACACAAACAAAGAAAGATGGGGATTCGAGGACAAATCCCTTACAAGAAGAGGGGAATGGAATGACCCCAGGCAGCCGACCGGCTGGGAATTCCTATTCCTACACCCCACCGGGGTCACCCACGAGGGGAAAGGCCTTAGGGCCTTATAAGAAGTGCTTGGAACCTCGCCAGCCTCCGAGCCTTGCCCCACAGAGGTTCATCAAGCCCCAGCAGGCGGCAAGGTTCAAGTACAGCCAAAGGGCCCAACAAGCACAGATGAGCGTCCGCACCCATCCGGCCCTAACTTGGGCCCCGACGCTCAAAGCAGCCAAGGAGCCGAGCTTGCCCGACACTTCGAGCACTAAGTCTAAGGACCCAGGAGGTGCTATACAACCCTGGGATCCTCTAGATGCCTTCCTGGAGGAATGCCGATTGAAGAGGACCGAGCACCAGTCTAAAGTAGCTTCAGCCAGCCCCACCCCGAGTGCTCCTCCATCACTAACACCAAGGCTAGGCTTCCAAGAGCTCAAGGAACGGATGACCACCTTAGGGAACCTCTAAGGGCCTTCCTAGGATGATCTGGGAGAAGCAGGGAAGGAAAGGTTGGTCGTCATGGAGAAGGCCCGAAGGCAGACTACACCCGGGCGCCAGCCCCGGCCTCAGAAGGCCCCGATCAGGCTTTAGCACCCAGCCAGCAAGGGACTCGAGCCCTAGGAGGATTAACACTGGCCCTCAACCCCCTACAAGGCTGGAGCCAAGCCTAGGAGCTGCCACCCTAGGAGCCAAGGAGAAATGGGAGGAAATGAAGAAATGGGAAGAGGACCGAACGGGCCGGTCAAGGAGGAACCCCGGATGCCGAGCAGCATCAGCATCAGACCTACCGGAGCCCAACATCAAGAGCCCGAGCATTTCCAAGCCCAAGCAGCCGACACCGCGCCAATTCCAAGCCCGATAGCAAAGGAGGCATCGACTTTCCTAATCCGGCCCACGCGTGAGCGACAAGCCCGACCGGATCCGCCGGTTTAGGGTTTTTAGACAGTTTTTTATTTATGTCTTTTTTAAGTGTTGGACTCGGATTTTTCCCTTTTAGTTTCGATTCTTTAGGAGAAAGTAAGTCTTATTGTATTCTAAATAAGACTTTAGATAATATTTTATTATTTTTAGAGTTTCTTTCCTATAGGAATCGTAAGCCTGTTCACGCGTTCCTCTACTATAAATAAGAGGCCTCGGCCTCATTGTAATCAACCAATCTTTTTGAAACAAATCAATCAAACAGAACTTTGTTCTTCAATTCTTTAGTTTTATGCTACGTGCATAGCTTAGAATAGGTGTTATCAACAGAAGAATCCATCTTCTGTCGTGGAGCCATTCCTGGACACTACGGGTTCTCGGTTACATATAACCGACGAGTCCAAGTACTTTCCTGCCCCCGGTGCCGACTGTCGATCAAGCGAAGGTTCAAGACTTGCGGTGGTTAGGGTCGTCTGCTCACGTTTGTGGCGGTTCACACCAGCTAGTGCTGGTGTTGGCGCTCGGCTAGTGCTGGGCACTCGGTGCTGGGCTGGTGCTGGCCTTGGTGCTGGCACTCGGTGCTGTACTGGTGTTTGGCAGGCGCTGAGCCTAGTGGTGGGCCTGGTGCTGGCTCGGGGCAGGCCTGATGCTGATCCAGGGCAAGCCTGATGCTGGTCCGGGGCAGGCCGGATGCAGGTCCTGGCAGTCCTGATTCTGATCCAGGGTAGGCCTGATGCTGGTCCGGGACAGGCCTGATGCTGGTCGGGGCAGGCCTGATGCTGGTCCGGGGCAGGCCTGATGCTGGTCCGGGGCAGGCCTGATGCTGGTCCGGGCCAGGCCTGATGCTGGTCCGGGCCAGGCCTGATGCTGGTCCGGGCAGACCTGATGCTGGTCCGGGGCAGGACTGATGCTGGTCCGGGGCAGGCCTGATGCTGGTCGGGGCAGGCTTGACGCTCCCCTAATTTTGGCGCCATAGCCCTCTTATTCTCTTCTGTTTATCCTCTCCACCATGGTCTTCATCTGGGCCAGGATTTGTGATATGTATGGCCAGGTAGCCTCTAGCAATGCTAGCTCATTTTCTGTCATTGTTAGCAAGATAAACAAAACCCAAGGCCTCCGACTCTTTGAACTAATAAAAATTGGAGTTTGGTTCACGAAAACCCTAGGCAACGAAAAATATATAGAATTTTCTATTTTTCTATTTTCTCTATCCCCTTTTCTTAAAAACCAACTTACAACAAAATATAGATTAGGGCAAGGGTGGCCTTGCTTTTTGTTTTTCTTTTTCTGCTCTTCTTTTGTGTATTTTCTTTGATAGCTTGATCGGCCACCAATATTTTCTTGCCTTACAATTGAAAGACTCGAATAGAAGAACTAAAATAGATGAATATTTTCTAAACAATTTTCTAAGAACAAAAAGTAAAGGATATGGATCCAAGAATGAACCTGGAAATTGGGATAGATGCGGTCCTAGTGTTGAACCAGCATTGATACCAAAACTGATGTGAACCGCTGCAACCGTGGGCAGACGAACCCTAACCACCGCAAGTCTTGAATCCTAGCTTGAGCTCACCGTCGGCACCGGGGCGGAATAGTACTTGGACCCGCCGGTTGCAATTAACTGAGAACCCTAAGTGTCCGGTAGAATGGCTCCACGACAGAAGGGGATTACTTCTGTTGCTAACACCGTCTAAACGACGATCAATTCCATGAAAGTCGAGAAGAGATTAGCAATTCCATGCTAAGAGATAAAACCGAAGTTTAAGTAATTTATTTGATTCAAGTTGTGTCTTACAATGAGGCTAGATGCCTCTATTTATAGGTGAGGAAGGGAGAACAGGCTCTCCTTTTCCTCCTACGAAACTAACTAATAAACTAATAAAGAATTACAAAAAGAGTCATAAAAAGGACTGAAATTCGGATCTCTATTCCTACAAGGAAAATAGTCCTTCCTAAACTAAAACACTAAAAAGGAAAAGCTGGAAATTTCTAAAAAACAGCTACACAGGTTCTGGGGAAAATAGCCAAATAAATACCAAATAAAATAGGAAACATATTCCCTTTGGTAGATCACTATTAGACGTCATGGTATTCAACTTTCATGTTGGGCTTCAGCTCAAATTCTATCTCTAGGTAACCCAAATTCATCATTCTTCGTCAGACTAGGAATCTGTCCAAAACCGGGAAATCCTAGCTTGATTAGGATTCCTTGTTCGGATGTACTTGGCTTCTTCTCTCCATTTCCCGCGTTCACCATGGTCAAGCATCCTTCCTTGGACCAGTCTGAGGAGGTGGCCTAATCCTAGCTCCTAGTATTGGCTCCCTCGGATCAGCATCCGAGCTCCACTCCTTAATGCTTAGGCCAAGCATAACTAGGACTTGTTCTAGCCCTATCTCCTTCAATTCTCCTCCAAATTCAGCTCCGTTTGTTGGAGGGTGCTCCTGAGGCTTCAAGCTATCCAGGGGCACTTTATATTTCCCAAAAGGCCCGAGCCAATTGGAGCTCGGCCATAAGTGCTCCTCTATGACGCCCGACATCAGATCCGGTGCTCGGGTTTGCCTCAAAACTTGGCCTTCTTCAAATCTGTCTGAGCCTTTTGACTTCTGTCTTGGCCAGGTTGTCAAGGATGCCTCTAGAGTGTCTTTAGTTCTATTTGAGCTTTGGAGCTTGTGGGAGTCGGTCTAGGGCCTAGACATAGTGCTAGGCTCGGTCGGGGGTCCAGGTCGGGGCTCCGTGTCAGCCTCAGCTCCTGTCGGGACATCAGTCTGATCTTGGCTTCAGTAGGAGCTGGCCTTGGTGCCTGATTGAGGATCAGCATCCTCCCAGGGGTGTCTTCTAGATCCGGGGTTTCGCCTCTCATAGGCTCTAGTGGTGGTGCTGGCATAGGCCTGGAGCCAGTGTAGTCTTGGCCCGGCATCAATGCTAGGGCCGGATCGGCATCAGTCGGGTCAGGTTTTTCTTGGTTATCTTCTCTTGGATCAGGCTTTCGACAAATCTCGGCATCAGTGGCAATGCCGTGTAGGGCTTCATCACTACACTGGGCATGGCTACGTCATTCTCGCTTTCTTCAAAAAGATTCGTCCTCGAATCTTCGTTGCCATATGCTTTGGATCCAATATCATCATCTGCCATGGTTAGTGAGCACAAGAAGAAAGCCTTCCACAAGACAATCCCTAGATCTACTAGGAAAAGAATATGTAGACTACAATCCTAAACCAACTAGGAAAGGGATAAAAGAATCAAGTTCTAATCCAACTAGGAAACAACTATGACAAATCCTAGATCTACTACGAAAAGGGATAGCAAACTAGACTCCTAAACCAACTAGGAAGAGGAATATAGAATCTAATCCTAATCCAACTAGGAAACAACTAAGAAACTAGCTACTTAAATTTCAAAAAAAAGAAGTAGGGTCGTGGCTCGGTGATCAGCACAAGCAACGAAAGCTATAAGATTTTCTACCCCTCTTCTTAGAATAAAGTTACAATGAAAAGAACTTGGCAAGGTGGCCTTGCTTTGGTTGGGTTTTTCTATTTTTATAACCTCTTTTTGAAATTTTCCTTAATTGATTTTGATGGCCACTAGCTTTTTATGCCTTACAATTGAAAGATGAATACAAGAACTTGAAAAAGATGAAGATTTTCGAAAGTTTTCTAGAACATAAAGTTAAGGGATATGGATCTAGATAAAACCGGAAAACTGGGATAGATTGTGGTCCTAGTGTTGAACTGAAGCTCTGATACCAACTAATGTGAACCATGGCTTGCTATGCTCTGTGACCCTAACCAATGCAAGCTGATTTCCTAGAAATAAGTCAAACCTATGAAACTGGGATGGAGAGTACTTGGACCCACTAGCACGTGAAGTCTAGGAACCCTAAGTGGTTGGTCGAAGGCACACTTCAAGGGGTGAATACACTAGACGATAAGCCAGTCTAGACGACAATCAATTCCATGAAAGTCGAAAAGAGAATTGCAAATCCATGCAAGAGCAAAACCGAAGTTTAAGTTTTTATTAATTTCAAGGTGTGTCTTACAATGAGGCTTGTAAGCCTCTATTTATAGGTAGGATGAAGAATAGGCTCTCCAATTCCTCCTATGACTCTAACTCCTAAAAGAGTAGAATACTAATAAAGAAAACAAAGAGTCCTAAACAAACTACTAAAAAAGACATCAAATAATCCTAAAATAATCAAATAAGGTAGCAAAATTTGGACTCCTTTTCCTACAAGGGAAAGACTCCTTCCTAAACAAGAACTCTAAACTAGGCAGAAAAACAGCTCAACGGGTTCTGGAATAATTAGCCAAAAAATTACCAAACAAGTTCAGAAAATTAATCCCTTTAATATATCACTAGTAAACTTCATGGGCTTCAACTTTCATGTTGGACATCAGCCCAAATTTCGTTTCCAAGTAGACCAAATTTGTCAATATTTTTCATACTACGAATCTGTCAAGAAATCCAGCATTAGCCTAGTATTGGTTCAGCATTTGCCCGTGACTGCTTGGCCATGGACTGACCTCTCGGCTCAGCTTCAGTGCTGGGTTTTTCTTCGTTACCTACTCTCGGATTAGGCTTTCGAGAATGCTCAACATCAGTGTTAATGCCGAGTAGGGCTTGGTCACGACACCGGGCATGACTACATCAGATGGCCAACTAGCTATTTCTGCCTTCCAACAAAACTTGAAAACAATAAATTGAAAATAGATGGGGATCTTTGAAACAGTTTTCTAAGAACAAGAAAAATAAAGATATGAATCCAAGAATGAACTTGGAGACTGGGATAGAGTTGGTCCTAGTGTTGAACCGTGCTCTGATACCAACTGGTGTGAACTGCCGCAACCGTGGGCAGACGACCCTAACCACCACAAGTTAGCCTACTAGCAACGATTTGAATCTATGGAACAGGGATGGATATCAGACTTTTACCAACTAGCTATAGTGAGCTAGGAACCAGAAGTATCAAGTCGAAGGCGCCACTCAAAGAGATGAATGCTCTTGATGATAAGCCAAACCTTAAGCAATGCTCCTCACATAAGCTTGAAGGGAAAAGAACTAACCTAATTAAGCTACTAAAAGGACTTAACCTAATCCTAAACTAACCAAAGAAAGAAGCAAAATTCGGACTCACAATACCACGAGGAAAGGACTCGTTCATAAACAAGAACCCTAAAAACAAAGTTGGAAAATTACTAAAAACACAACTAAATGGGTTTTGGGAGAGCGAAATAAATTTTTTAAAATTAACCCCTTTGGTAGATCACTATTAGACTCCATGGGCTACAACTTTCATGTTGGGCATCAGCCCAAATTCTATCTCTCAGTAACCCATATTCGTCAATCCTTGACAGGCAAGGAATCTGTCCAAAACCGGGAAATCCTAGCCTGAGTAGGATTTCTTGTTCGGATGTACTTGGCATCTTCTCTTCATGTCTTGTATCGTGGATGGTCACCCATCCCTCCTTGGATCAGGCTCAGGTGGTGGCCTGATCGTGGCTCCTAGCATTGGCTTCCTCGGATCAACATCCGTGTTGTGCTCTTTGATGTTCTAGCCATGCTTTACTCTGGCTCGATCCAGCTTCATCTCCTTTCTTCCAACTCCAATTCCAACGAGGCTTGTTGGAGGTTCATTGTGGTGCCATAAGGATTCTAGTGCCTTTGGAAAATCCCAAAAGGCACGAGCTAATTGTTGGCTGGGCCCAGATCGCTATGGCATAGTGCCCGGTGCCTGTGACAGGCTCAACTTTGGGCCTTCTTCAAATCTGTCCAGGCCTTTTGACTTCTGTCTTGGCCAGGTCTTCAAGGATGCCTCCGGAGTTTCTTTAAGTGCTAGTTGGGATATGGGGATGGTTGGAGTTGGTCTGGGCCTAATCTTGGTGCTAGGCTCGGCCTGGGCCCGGGTCTGGGCCTCGTGTCAGTATCAGCTCCTGACGGGTCATTAATCTGGCCCTGGCTAGAGTAGGGACTGGCATTAGTGCTTGGCTGAGGATCAATATCTCCCAGGGGCTTGGGCTCTCCTAGGCTCTAGGGGTGGTGCTAGTGTAGGCCTGAGGCCGGCTAAGCATCAGCCTTGGGGCTTGATGCTGGGGCTCCTTGATGTCAACCACTGCAACCGTGGCAGGCAACCCTAACCACCACAAGCTAATCTCCTAGCAACGAGCTAAACCTATGGCACCGGGATGGAAATCGGACTTTGACCCACTAGCTATAAAGGGCTAGGAACCAGAAGTATCAAGTCGAAGGCGCCACTTCAAGAGATGAATGCTCTTGACGATAAGAAGATCTAAACGACAGTCAATTCCATGAAAGTTGAAAAGAGAATTGCATAACACTGCAAGCGAAAAACCAAAGTTTAAGAGTTTATTTGATTCAAAGGTGTGTCTTACAATGAGGTGTATAGGCCTCTATTTATAGGTGGAGTAGGCAACAAGCTCTCCTATTCCTCCTAAATAGCTACTTCCTATTCTAATAAAGAAATAACAAAAAGTTTCTGATGCTGCAGTTTTAGCGGTATCAAATACTACCAAGCGGTGAAGCTAGGGTAGATCGTATTCCACAGGGTTTCTACTAATTGACTACTCAAAGAAGCTGACAATTTATTCAGGTTTAAGCACTTAGTGCGTGGTGTGAGTTCCACGACTTCTAATCTAATGAACAAAGGAAAATAAAAGACAGAAAAGTAAAAGGTTGACTAACGAGAAGATAGGCGAACTTAGATTTCGAATCCCCCTTAGATCACCAGAGCAACGGCAATCACAAGATCAGCGGTTTTCAATTCTAATTCAATCGGTTTCTATACACCACCATAACTCCTTACCCTTAGGTTTAAGACCGGCGAACGTTCTCTCTATCCGTTCTAACTACCAAGATTAACTAGCCGCCCGGGTACGGTCGCCTATCGCAATGACTTAATTAACTGGTGCGATTACTAGTGATTTATGAGTTACTCTTGCAGTGGATTAACCCTAACCGGTTCCTACGAAAGGCACACTCCAATTATAAGGTTAACTGGTTGAATTGATGTTTTAAAGAGAGGCGAGCGTTCACTTCTATCCTCAACTTAACAAGAATCTAAACTAGGTGATCAAGGAAGACAAGTTTATGCGCCAAAGCAGGGAGATGTCTGGCGACTAACCCTAACTTGCAAAAACCTAATCTAGGCGATCAACCAGAGAAGAAATATAAACAATCAAGAACAAAACAACCATGCAAAGAGAAACTGATTGAACTTCGAATCTAATTACCGCCGATTCGTGACCACTTTAAAGCCCTGGGTCACTTAGGGTTCATCTAATCTAAGCTCTACAAGTTCAGTAACTCATATCAGAAACAAGAGAATCACAGGCAATAATGAAGATCATCATATAGAGGAAGAACAGATAACAACTGAAAAACCTAATTCTGATGACTCCCGCGAAGCTTCAATCTCCTGGATCTTCAACTTTAAGCTACGAGCTCTCCGAGGTGGAAGGATGGCGTCACGATCTCTCTACGGATCTTCGAACTCTCTAAACTCTATCTATCGACCCTAGAGTCGGCTGACTCTCAAAAGTCTGATTTTGAAGAGATGAATAATGATTCTGAGGTCTCTTGATTTTTGCCGCCGGGTTATGTATTTATACTTAACCTAATTGACCCGGATTTCCTCTGATATTTTCGCCGAAAATAAGGGATTATTTTCGCCGAAAATAATGGTGCAAATGGCTGGACCCTCGGCTGACTTCTCCTGTAATTTTCGCTTCGGCCAAGAACTTTACATTTTCGCCGAAAACTCTTTCAGCCGGTCATCAGTTGATTTGTGCTGATATTTTCGCCGAAAATAATAGGATATTTTCGGCGAAAATCCCTTTGTAAACCGGGCAGGGATTTGTTTGAACTTGAATTGCTCCTTTGATCGATTCCGGTGCAATCCCTCGAGGTTCCAACGCCTTAGACACGTCCTTGGCTACTTATTCGATGGCAAAAACCTGTGCTAACATAAAAACACTAGAAAACCATCAAATAAACCCGAAACGGGCCAAGGTAACACAAATGGCACGAGATAGGGCAATCGATTGAATATTCGCTATTCTACCCTAAAAACCATGTCTTAAGCGATGAAATGTCGCTTAAATGAGGCTGATAATCACGTCAAATCGAGTGTCATCAAATACCCCACACTTAAGCTTTTGCTTGTCCTCAAGCAAACTGAATAGAAACGCTCATGTTCACAAATGATAAGATCAGTTAAATTTGGGCTCAATCAAACACAATGAATTATTAGACAGCTCAATCCTAGAACAAGAAACCTAACATGCATACAGATCAGCCAAACTACTTGGTCTCACTAATAAACTGCACACAACAATTAATCGCAACCAATTATGCACGAATTTGACCTGACCGACCAGAATCCTCACACAGGAAACATTTAGTAAAATGGGGAACTCTCACTCTCTGTGTTTAAGGAAGTGTTTATGTTCTCAATCATTTTCTGTCACTGAATTCTGTCATAAGTTTGTATTTCGACCACATCTCCACCACTGTGACAACATGAGTATCTAGTCAAGAAGCACTTCCGTGCTAGGACTGTAACGAATTCTACACTACATGGGTTTATAATGAGTTGGATGATGGGAATGTATGATGATGGCTTGGTGCGGTGTAGCTTTCGACTAACTTCCCTCAAATCTAATCTATGGCTTCCTACCGTCTAACCAAACACGGGTGGAATGATGAACGCTCGTCCTATGATACCCTCAAGCAACCTAGCACTTATTTTCTTTTCTTTTGCACAATTTTTTTCTTTCTTTTCAAACACACATTTTTTCTTTTAACTTCGTTCTTCCATTTGTAGGGAGAAGAATGTTTTATTGAACTAGAAACTTTGAAACTTTTCTGATTTTTCTTTTCTTCACTTTTTTTTTTCAAAATTTTCTTTCTTTTCTTACTTTACTTTTTTTTTCTTTTGTGCCGTTTTCTTTTAGTTGCTAGAGGGGTTTACACGTCTGGACATATTAGCTAAGACCACCTGTTTAATGGCTATAGGCAGGTTACCACAAACTGACTTCCGGTAGGTCAATCTAGAACTACAACCACAAGGGATCAACAGGGAATGAAAGAAATGGGAAATGACTGTAATGTATTATCGACCCGAAAGAACAGGCCAAGTTCAAGGGTCTAAACCTAATGGATTTTATCGTTAGGTAGGCTATCTGGCTTAGTAGCTGAATCTAGGTGCCCCTATCATTCTAGAACTCGTGTCATCGTGTGGTCTCGAGTAGGTCTCATGCAAATTCTAACTCATTCAAGTAAACAGAAAACCACTCAGAAATAATTTAAATTGCAAGTTACGTGCAATGGATCAAAAGCTCACAGTTGGTTTGCTAGTCAGATTCGGTCATTTTCATGCAATCAAGGCTACAAACTACAAGTGTGATTTTAAAATTCTGTTCTGACCAGGCAATTTAGCATCAAAGTATACAAGTTGGTTCTCAAGTTCTAGGTTAAGCAGTCTAAGCATCATTATGAAAGTTTGAACAACAACTTAACATCAAAAATCAAGAACTGAGCCATTCTAATGCTAGAGAGACTGGAATGGAATCATGAGGCACACAGAAAACACAATCTAGGGCATCAAGTTCATGCAAGGTTCTCTAGCATCCTACCCCACACTTAAATTGGACTGTGTCCTCACAAGACTAAACTAGATTAGAGATATACGAAGAACCTGGAAGGTGATGGTCGGTGTAGCGGATGATCACGGAGAGTCCGGAGTGGAGCGGAAGTAGCGACTCAAGTTCCTACAAAAACAAAAACAACAAAAAGATCAAAAGGATACCGGGACAAGTGCCCCGGATCCACACAGAATAAAAGTGGATCGGGATCCGAAAAGAAGAAAGAAAAGAAATGGAAAGGATAGAAACAACCTGATCACTGTTCTGAGGGTGGGGGGTTTGATTTTCGCGAAAACAAATACCTAAGGGGGCCTTAAATACCGGTGAAAAAGGCACATTTTTGGCAAAAAAGCTGAAGAATTTTCGACGAAAATCTCAATTGGAATGAAGAAATGTTTTCGGCGAAAAGGTGGGATTTTCGGTCGAGAAGTAGAAACAGGAGAATAGGTCGGTTTTAAACACATATTTTCGGCGAAACTATGGGTGAATTTTTGCCGAAAATAATCTTGAAAATGGTCGGCAGTTTTTTTTTAAGAGGGGTTTTAAAACAGAACGACTCAAAATGAAAACAACTGACTCCAGCCGTGCGTTGCCTCCCACGAAGCGCTCTTGTTTAACGTCCGTGAGCCAGACGATACCTGTTAGGGACCCCAACTTAGGAGTTCCTTGAAGTCAATCGTCTTCTTCAAGGACAGCGGTTGAGTGCCATGTAGCACTCCAGAAGGGTGATGTAACCGGTAGTGCTCCAATAGATTGCGGTTCTGGTTGGATGACCAGTTCTTCTTGAATTCTGCTACTGGAGTAGGAAAGAGGTAGTACGGCGCGGCATGATCAATGAGCTCCATCTTCTCTACCTGATGATCATCCAGATGTCTCTCGGGATCGAGTGTGTATACTTCTAAATCAATGACCTTGTTGCTTTCCACGTGTTCATCTCTGGCTTGATCTACAGGTTGACTCGGCGGAAGCTCAATTGAAGATATCTCCTCGATTTCTTCGTGCTCCTCTTCAGCTTCAACTTCAAGATGGATTGGCTCTATGTCTTCATCAACCGCCACCGCCAAGGATTCTTCATCAGATGCTTCTAGCTCGCAATAGTTATGGGTGAGATTGTCATGTTTATCTTCGTACGGTTCTTGAGCATCTTCTTCCATTAGTGGATTTGGTTGCTCGAGCTCGACATCCACCATGTTACGAGCTTGTAGCTTCGAAAGGAGATCATCCAAGGCAGATTCTACTCTTGCCGTCTGTGTCGATGCTGATGAGCCGGTATATACACATCTTGGTGATTTTGTTGGTGGTGTGTAGCTTCTGGCTCTTCTTCGAAATGTTCTTGAGCATCTTCTCCCTTCAATTGCACTAGTCACTTCAGCGCGGTGTTCAATGCATCAACAGCATCGTCCGTTGATTGGAGGTTGTCGATCGCGGCTTGGGTGCTTGCCATCCATTGTTGATGCTCATAAGTGTGTAAATCCATCTCTTGGGAGTCTTTAATATATAGTGCTTCATTGATGTACCACCCTTTGTACTGGTCATCCCACCTATAATCCTGCATAATTAAAACTCAAAAAGCACTACCCAGGTAAATCATGGAAATATGGAGGAAAATAAATGGTAAGGCGGAAAGGTAGAAGAATAATTTGCCAACTCTTCTTTCAAACAATTAGAAGAGTCCCCAGCAACGGCGCCAATTTGATGCTGCAGTTTTAGCGGTATCAAATACTACCAAGCTGTGAAGCTAGGGTAGATCGTATTCCACAGGGTTTCTACTAATTGACTACTCAAAGAAGCTGGCAATTTATTCAGGTTTAAGCACTTAGTGCGTGGTGTGAGTTCCATGACTTCTAATCTAATGAACAAAGGAAAATAAAAGACAGAAAAGTAAAAGGTTGACTAACGAGAAGATAGACGAACTTAGATTTCGAATCCCCTAAGATCACCAGAGCAACGGCAATCACAAGATCAGCGGTTTTCAATTCTAATTCAATCGGTTTCTTTACACCACCATAACTCCTTACCCTTAGGTTTAAGACCGGCGAACGTTCGCTCTATCCGTTCCAACTACCAAGATTAACTAGCCGCCCGGGTACGGTCGCCTCTCGCAATGACTTAATTAACTGGTGCGATTACTAGTGATTTATGAGTTACTCTTGCAGTGGATTAACCCTAACCGGTTCCTACGAAAGGCACACTCCAATTATAAGGTTAACTGGTTGAATTGATGTTTTAAAGAGAGGCGAGCGTTCACTTCTATCCTCAACTTAACAAGAATCTAAACTAGGTGATCAAGGAAGACAAGTTTATGCGCCAAAGCAGGGAGATGTCTGGCGACTAACCCTAACTTGCAAAAACCTAATCTAGGCGATCAACCAGAGAAGAAATATAAACAATCAAGAACAAAACAACCATGCAAAGAGAAACTGATTGAACTTCGAATCTAATTACCGCCGATCCGTGACCACTTTAAAGCCCTGGGTCACTTAGGGTTCATCTAATCTAAGCTCTACAAGTTCAGTTACTCATATCAGAAACAAGAGAATCAAAGGCAACAATGAAGATCATCATACAGAGGAAGAACAGAAAAAAACTGAAAAACCTAATTTTGACGACTCCCGCGAAGCTTCAATCTCCTGGATCTTCAACTTTAAGCTCCGAGCTCTCCGAGGTGGAAGGATGGCGTCACGATCTCTCCACGGATCTTCGACCTCTCTAAACTCTATCTATCGACCCTAGAGTCGGCTGACTCTCAAAAGTCTGATTTTGAAGAGATGAATAATGATTATGAGGTCTCTTGATTTTTGCCGCCGGGTTAAGTATTTATACTTAACCTAATTGACCCGGATTACCTCTGATATTTTCGCCGAAAATAAGGGATTATTTTCGCCGAAAATAATGGTGCAAATGGCTGGACCCTCGGCTGACTTCTCCTGTAATTTTTGCTTCGGCCGAGAACTTTACATTTTCACCGAAAACTCTTTCAGCCGGTCATCAGTTGATTTGTGCTGATATTTTTGCCAAAAATAATAGGATATTTTCGGCGAAAATCCCTTTGTAAACCGGGCAGGGATTTGTTTGAACTTGATTGGCTCCTTTGATCGATTCCGGTGCAATCCCTCGAGGTTCCAACGCCTTAGACACGTCCTTGGCTACTTATTCGACGGAAAAAACCTGTGCTAACATAAAAACACTAGAAAACCATCAAATAAACCCGAAACGGGCCAAGGTAACACAAATGGCACGAGATAGGGCAATCGATTGAATATTCGCTATTCTACCCTAAAAACCATGTCTTAAGCAAAGAAATGTTGCTTAAATGAGGCTGATAATCACGTCAAATCGAGTGTCATCAAATACCCCACACTTAAGCTTTTGCTTGTCCTCAAGCAAACTGAATAGAAACGCTCATGTTCACAAATGATAAGATCAGTTAAATTGGGGTTCAATCGAACACAATGAATTATTAGACAGCTCGATCCTAGAACAAGAAACCTAACATGCATACAGATCAGCCAAACTACTTGGTCTCACTAATAAACTGCACACAACAATTAATCACAACCAATTATGCACGAATTTGACCTGACCGACCAGAATCCTCACACAGGAAACATTTAGTTAAATGGGGAACTCTCACTCTCTGTCTTTAAGGACGTGTTTATGGTCTCAATCATTTTCTGTCACCGAATTTTGTCATAAGTTTGTATTTCGACCACATCTCCACCACTGTGACAACACGAGTATCTAGTCAAGAAGGACTTCCGTGCTAGGACTGTAACGAATTCTACACTACATGGGTTTATAATGAGATGGATGATGGGAATGTATGATGATGGCTTGGTGCGGTGTAGCTTTCGACTAACTTCCCTCGAATCTAATCTATGGCTTCCTACCGTCTAACCAAACACGGGTGGAATGATGAACGCTCGTCCTATGATACCCTCAAGCAACCTAGCACTTATTTTCTATTCTTTTGCACAATTTTTTTCTTTCTTTTCAAACACACATTTTTTCTTTTAACTTCGTTCTTCCATTTGTAGGGAGAAGAACGTTTTATTGAACTAGAAACTTTGAAACTTTTCTGATTTTTCTTTTCTTCACTTTTTTTCTCGAAATTTTCTTTCTTTTCTTATTTTACTTTTTTTTCTTTTGTGCCGATTTTCTTTTAGTTGCTAGAGGGGTTTACACGTCTGGACATATTAGCTAAGACCACCTGTTTAATGGCTATAGGCAGGTTACCACAAACTGACTTCCGGTAGGTCAATCTAGAACTACAACCACAAGGGATCAACGGGGCATGAAAGAAATGGGAAATGGCTGTAATGTATTATCGAACCGAAAGAACAGGCCTAGATCAAGGGTCTAAACCTAATGGATTTTATCGTTAGGTAGGCTATCTGGCTTAGTAGCTGAATCTAGGTGCCCCTATCATTCTAGAACTCGTGTCATCGTGTGGTCTCAAGTAGGTCTCATGCAAATTCTAACTCATTCAAGTAAACAGAAAACCACTCAGAAATAATTTAAATTGCAAGTTACGTGCAATGGATGAAAAGCTCACAGTTGGTTTGCTAGTCAGATTCGGTCATTTTCATGCAATCAAGGCTACAAACTACAAGTGTGATTTTAAAATTCTGTTCTGACCAGGCAATTTAGCATCAAAGTATACAAGTTGGTTCTCAAGTTCTAGGTTAAGCAGTCTAAGCATCATTATGAAAGTTTGAACAACAACTTAACATCAAAAATCAAGAACTGAGCCATTCTAATGCTAGAGAGACTGGAATGGAATCACGAGGAACACAGAAAACACAATCTAGGGCAATCAAGTTCATGCAAGGTTCTCTAGCATCCTACCCCACACTTAAATCGGACTGTGTCCTCACAGGACTAAACTAGATTAGAGATATACGAAGAACCTGGAAGGTGATGGTCGGTGTAGCGGATGAGCACGGAGAGTCCGGAGTGGAGCAGAGTAGCTACTCAAGTTCCTACAAAAACAAAAACAACAAAAAGATCAAAAGGATACCGGGACAAGTGCCCCGGATCCACACAGAATAAAAGTGGATCGGGATCCAAAAAGAAGAATGAAAAGAAATGGAAAGGATAGAAACAACCTGATCACTGTTCTGAGGGTGGGGGGTTTGATTTTCGTGAAAACAAATACCTAAGGGGGCCTTAAATACCGGTGAAAAAAGGCACATTTTCGGTGAAAAAGCTAAAGAATTTTCGACGAAAATCTCAGTTGGAATGAAGAAATGTTTTGGCGAAAAGGTGGGATTTTCGGTCGAGAAGTAGAAACAGGAGAACAGGTCGGTTTTAAACACATATTTTCGGCGAAACTATGGGTGAATTTTTGCCGAAAATAATCTTGAAAATGGTCGGCAGTTTTTTTTAAGAGGGGTTTTAAAACAGAACGACTCAAAATGAAAACAACTGACTCCAGCCGTGGGTTGCCTCCCACGAAGCGCTCTTGTTTAACGTCCGTGAGCTAGACGATACCTGTTAGGGACCCTAACTTAGGAGTTCCTTGAAGTCAATCGTCTTCTTCAAGGACAGCGGTTGAGTGCCATGTAGCACTCCAGAAGGGTGATGTAACCGGTAGTGCTCCAATAGATTGCGGTTCTGGTTGGATGACCAGTTCTTCTTGAATTCTGCTACTGGAGTAGGAAAGAGGTAGTACGGCACGGCATGATCAATGAGCTCCATCTTCTCTACCTGATGATCATCCAGATGTCTCTCGGGATCGAGTGTGTATACTTCTAAATCAATGACCTTGTTGCTTTCAACGTGTTCGTCTCTGGCTTGATCTACAGGTTGACTCGGCGGAAGCTCAACTGAAGATATCTCCTCAATTTCTTCGTGCTCCTCTTCAGCTTCAACTTCAAGATGGATTGGCTATATGTCTTCATCAACCGCCACTGCCAAGGATTCTTCATCAGATGCTTCTAGCTCGCAATAGTTATGGGTGAGATTGTCACGTTTATCTTCGTACGGCTCTTGAGCATCTTCTTCCATTAGTGCATTTGGTTGCTCGAGCTCGACATCCACCATGTTACGAGCTTGTAGCTTCGAAAGGAGATCATCCAAGGTGGATTCTACTCTTGCCATCTGTGTCGATGCTGATGAGCCGGTATATACACATCTTGGTGATTTTGTTGGTGGTGTGTAGCTTCTGGCTCTTCTTCGAAATGTTCTTGAGCATCTTCTCCCTTTAATTGCACTAGTCGCTTGAGCGCGGCGTTCAATGCATCAACAGCATCGTCCGTTGATTGGAGGTTGTTGATCGCGGCTTGGGTGCTTGCCATCCATTGTTGATGCTCATAAGTGTGTAAATCCATCTCTTGGGAGTCTTCAATATATAGTGCTTCATTGACGTACCACCCTTGGTACTGGTCATCCCACCTATAATCCTGCATAATTAAAACTCAAAAAGCACTACCCAGGTCAATCATGGAAATATGGAGGAAAATAAATGGTAAGGCGGAAAGGTAGAAGAATAATTTGCCAACTCTTCTTTCAAACAATTAGAAGAGTCCCCGGCAACGGTGCCAATTTGATGCTGCAGTTTTAGCGGTATCAAATACTACCAAGCTGTGAAGCTAGGGTAGATCATATTCCACAGGGTTTCTACTAATTGACTACTCAAAGAAGTTGACAATTTATTCAGGTTTAAGCACTTAGTGCGTGGTGTGAGTTCCATGACTTCTAATCTAATGAACAAAGGAAAATAAAAGACAGAAAAGTAAAAGGTTGACTAACGAGAAGATAGACGAACTTAGATTTCGAATCCCCTTAGATCACCAGAGCAACGGCAATCACAAGATCAGCGATTTTCACTTCTAATTCAATCGGTTTCTATACACCACCATAACTCCTTACCCTTAGGTTTAAGACCGGCGAACGTTCGCTCTATCCGTTCTAACTACCAAGATTAACTAGCCGCCCAGGTACGGTCGCCTCTCGCAAGGACTTAATTAACTGGTGCGATTACTAGTGATTTATGAGTTACTCTTGCAGTGGATTAACCCTAACCGGTTCCTATGAAAGGCACACTCCAATTATAAGGTTAACTGGTTGAATTGATGTTTTAAAGAGAGGCGAGCGTTCGCTTCTATCCTCAACTTAACAAGAATCTAAACTAGGTGATCAAGGAAGACAAGTTTATGCGCCAAAGCAGGGAGATGTCTGGCGACTAACCCTAACTTGCAAAAACCTAATCTAGGCGATCAACCAGCGAAGAAATATAAACAATCAAGAACAAAACAACCATGCAAAGAGAAACTGATTGAACTTCGAATCTAATTACCGCCGATCTGTGACCGCTTTAAAGCCCTGGGTCACTTAGGGTTCATCTAATCTAAGCTCTACAAGTTCAGTTACTCATATCAGAAACAAGAGAATCAAAGGCAACAATGAAGATCATCATACAGAGGAAGAACAGATAAGAACTGAAAAACCTAATTCTGACGACTCCCGTGAAGCTTCAATCTCCTGGATCTTCAACTTTAAGCTCCGAGCTCTCCGAGGTGGAAGGATGGCGTCATGATCTATCCACGGATCTTCGAACTCTCTAAACTCTATCTATCTACCCTAGAGTCGGCTGACTCTCAAAAGTCTGATTTTGAAGAGATGAATAATGATTCTGAGGTCTTTTGATTTTTGCCGCCGGGTTAAGTATTTATACTTAACCTAATTGACCCGGATTTCCTCTAATATTTTCGCCGAAAATAAGGGATTATTTTGGCCAAAAATAATGGTGCAAATGGCTGGACCCTCTTTCAGCCGGTCATCAGTTGATTTGTGCTGATATTTTCGCCGAAAATAATTGGATATTTTTGGCGAAAATCCCTTTGTAAACCGGGCAGAGATTTGTTTGAACTTGATTGGCTCCTTTGATCGATTTCGGTGCAATCCCTCAAGGTTCCAACGCCTTAGACACGTCCTTGGCTACTTATTCGATGGCAAAAACCTGTGCTAACATAAAAACACTAGAAAACCATCAAATAAACCCGAAACGGGCCAAGGTAACACAAATGGCACGAGATAGGGCAATCGATTCAATATTCGCTATTCTACCCTAAAAACCATGTCTTAAGCGAAGAAATGTCACTTAAATGAGGCTGATAATCACGTCAAATTGAGTGTCATCAGTTTCCCATTTAGAACACTAAAGAGGACCTAAACTAATCCTAATCTACCTAGAAAAGGAAGTAAAATTCGTACAAGGGAAAGTCTCCTTCCTATACAAGAAAACTAAAAAGGAAGCTGGAAATTTCCTAAAAAACAACTAAATGGGTTCTAGAAGATTCAGCCAAATAAATGCCAAATAAATTCAGAAAATAAAGCCCTTTGGCAGATCTCTATTAGACTCCATGGGCTACAACATTCATGTTAGACTTCAGCCCAAATTCAGTCTCCGAGTAGCCCATATTCGTCAATCTTTGTCAGGCTAGGAATCTGTCCAGAAATCTGGATTTGGCCCTTTTATTACTTTAGTTTTGCCCTGTAGCTGCTTGGCCATGGGTTGGTGATATGTCCTAGCCCGGCTGCCCTAGTACCCGCAGGTACTCCTACACCCCGTCAGGATCACCTGTCCGAGGCAGAACCCTAGGGCCCTACAAGAAACGTGTAGAACCAAGAGCAGGCCACCTACAAGCTCTCAAACCAAGGTATGGGATGAAATATAGACTAAGGCCTCCCCTTGCAGGTAGGAAAACTCAGAAGGAAGAAATGCCACTCCAGGCCATGCTGCTGGCCGAGTGTAGAAACCCTAGGGTAGAGGACGAGCCTCAACCAGATCCTGGCCTAATCTCCAAGGGCCCGAAGACAAGGCACACTCCAGAGACCCTCTGGAAGCATTCCTGGAGTACAGGAACAAAAGACCTCAAGAGTACCTGGCCAAGAAGGGATGGCCACCTAAAACTGACCCGGAGCTGAGTCCTGAGAAGAATAGGAGCCCCTGGTTCCAAGGCACCACTATTGGCCCGACCCTAGCCCATGAGAGCCACATATGGAGCTACCTAAGGAGATGCCCGAAGCTAGGAGAGGAAAGCCCGAGCAAAAATGGAGAAGACCCCACAAAGGCCCAGCCCCGAGCCCTAGACAGAGAGTCGGGCCGATCGGGAATACTTTATGAGGCTAGCCACCATGTGGCCCGAGCCTTTTGGCAAGTTCCTAGCCCATGGACAAGCCCGAAGCATCAGGCCCCAAGGCCTGACGAAGGACCACCATTTGAGAAGAAGCCCGGAGCCGAAGCAAAGGCCCAACCCGAGACCGGCGGACCCGACGAGTCTTAGTCCCACCCGAACTAGGAAACCCTAAGTGGCCGGATTAGGGTTTTTAAGTGTTTTAGTCCTATTTGAGTTGTATTTTCAGTTTTTAAGACTATTTAATTAATTTCCTTTTTAGTCGGATTATTTAGGGGTTTTAGGATTCTATTTAGGAATAGGACTTTTTATTTTATTCTTATTTAGGAAGTAGTCTTTAGGGAGGAGAGCTTGTTCCCTCACCTATATAAGGAGGCCGTCGGCCACCCTCTTGTAAAAAGAACCCTTTTGAAATAAACAACCCCTTTGATAGAACTTTGTACTTGAAACCCTTATTGTATCTGCATGTTGCGATACTGAAGGATCGACTTATCGTCTAGGGTATCCTCCCCTTGATGTGGCGCCTTCGAGTTGATACTTCTGATTCCTAGCTCGTTTATAGCTAGTGGGTCAAATTCCTCTTCCATCCCCGGTTCCGACGGTTTCTTCCTGTTGCACCATAATCAGCTTGTGGTGTTTAAGGGTCGTCTGCCCATGGTTGCAGCGGTTCACATATGTTGGCCTCTTGGCCTATCTCCATGTCTGGATTCTCCTTGTTTCTCTTCTCTTGGATCAGGCTCAGGTGGTGGCCTGATCATAGATCCTAGCATGGGCTTCCTCAGATCAGCATCCATGTTGTGCTCTTTGATGTTTTGGCCATGCATCACTAGGACTCGTTCTAGCTCTATCTCTTTCAATTCTCCTCCAAAATCAGCACCGTTTGTTGGAGGTTCATCCTGGGGCCATAAGGGTTCCAGTTCCTTTTTATAATCCCAAAAGACATGGGCCAATTATGGGCTGGGCTTCAAACACTCCTCTATGGTGCCCTGCGCTCGGTCCGGCGCCTGGGGCAGGCTCAGTGTTGGGCCTTCTTCATTCCTAGCCAGGCCTTCGCGCTTCTACTTCGGCCAGGCCTTAAGGAAGTCTCTCAGGGGTTTCAAATTGCTGGTGCTGGTCCGAGGCTCATGGTATTTGGCCTGGGGCCTAGTTCAGGTACTAGGCCTTGCTCGGGGCTCGTGGCGGAGCCTGGCTTGAGGCACCAACCTCTTTCAGTCAAGCCTTTCTCCCTCTTTCTCCTTCTTTGCTCCATAAATACTTCTAGAGGGTCCTAGGGCTCCTCTTTGCCTCCAATGCTCATGGGAATCAGGCCAAGGCCTAGTCGAGTCCCTCAGCTCGGGGCTGGACTTGGCCTGGGGCCTGTACTTGGGGCTTTGGCTCTTCAAGGCTCTGAGGTTGGTGTTGGCATAGGCCTGGGCTTAGTGTAGTCTCGGCCCGGCATCAGTGCTGGGGCCGGATCGGCATTAGTTGTGTCCAAGTCGGGCTTGGTGGCCAGGATCACATTATCCCCTATTCTTGAAAAGGATTCATCCTCGAATCCGTACCTGGTAATCCTTTAGAATTTTTAAAAATAAGGACTAGGATATGTAGGACTTGACCTGGTAGTTCATTGGCCCTCCTTGGGGTCTCGGGCCGTACAAGGCTGGTACGGGTGCTCCTGGCATGGGCCTGGTGGATTCGGGCCATACCGGGGCTGGTACGGGGGATCCGGGCTCGGGCGTCTGTGGGTACCTGATCTTGGGATGGGGCTCGGACCCGGGCTCGTGCTTGGGCTCGGTGTCGGTGCTAAGCACTGGGGCCAGGTGCTAGTCTGGTGTTGGGGCCACTCCGGGTGCTGGGGCTGGGTGCTGGCTGATGACACTAGAATTATCGTGATTATCGACCCCAATTAAGAGACATTTCATACCCCCTGAGTATTTGGTGCAAATGTGTTAATTATGTGATTTTCGACTCTTAATGCGTACATTGTCCATTTCTTGGCTATTTTTACCTTTTTGGTGAGTTTTTTATATTGATCCTCCAGGTTACCACATTGTAGAGGACTCTCTCACGAGTCCAACGCTTCAAACGGGGACCAAATCAGAGTTCAAACGGAGTGGGAATCATTGAAACAAGCTGGAATTTTGCCCAGGTCTAAAGTTTTCAGCGAGAACTTTGAAAGTTCTCGATGAAAACTTTGTATTTTTTGCCCAAAACTCAATTTCTTGCCGAGAACTATTGAAGGAATAAGCCTAGAGTTTTAACTGAGAGAACTTCCAAAGGTCTCTCCAAAAACTATTGAAGAATTGCAATGGAACTCTCGTCAAAGTAAACAAGAGGATTTGCACTAAAGTTCTCGGTGAGAACTTTCAATGTCCTCGCCGAGAAGTCCTTCCTTTTTCCGGTGCTGATTCGGACAAAACCTATATAAGAGAGATGATGAAACCATTCACGACAACACACTTTTTCTGGAATTAATTTTCCTGACTTATAGAGAGTTTAGAGAGCGTACTCGGAGTTCCCGGAGAGATCCTGACACCATCTTTCAATGTCGGAGCGCTCGGAGCTAGGAGTGAAGATCGCCAGAGATTGAAGCTTCGCCGGAGTCGTCAGAATTAGGTTTTTCAGTTCCTATCTGTTCTTCCTTTGTATGATGAACTCCTTGGTTGTCTTTGATTCTTTTGTTATCAACATGAGTAACTAAACTCGTATAGCTTAGATTAGATTAACCCTATGTGAGCTGGGGCTTTAAAGCGGTCACGGATCGGCGGTAATTAGATTCAAATTAAGACAGTTTCTCTTGCGTGATTGTTTTGTTCTTCGTTTCCCGCGTTTCTTGTCTACTTGACGCCTAGATTAGATTCGTGTTAAGCTAAGGTTAGTTGCTAGACGTTAGTCACCCGACGTCCGCCTTACTTTGGAACTTCAAATCAATCAATTAACCTATTCAATGGAGTGTGCCTTTCGCATGAACCATTTAACGTTGATCCGCTGCTAGCGTAACTCATTGTTCTTAATCAATTGCACCAATTAGTTCTACGTTCCAGAAGTGAACGCATGGATGGTTAATTAATTGTGGTAGTTAGATCCGATAGAGTGAACATTCACGGAACCGCTGGTCTTCTGATTGCCAATGCTCTGGTGATCTTAGGGGGATTCGACTCTAAGCTTGTCTGTCATCTCGTTAAGTCAAACCAATCAATCAATCTGTCTTTTATTTTCATTTCAATTTCCTTGCATTATAGTTTAGAAGTCGTGGAACTCACACCACGCACAAGTTGTTTAAACCTGAGTAATTTGTCAGTTCCTTTGAGTAAACAATTAGAAGAGACCCATGGAATACGATCTATCTTGCTTTTAGCTTCGTAGTATTTTATACCCTGCTTTATAGTTCATCAAATTGGCGCCATTGCCGGGGACTCTTCTATATTGTTTGAAAGAAGAGTTGGCATTTTATTCTTCTACCTTTCCATCTTTTCATTTTCATCCCACTTTGATTTTACACCGGTTGTGTTTGTTTTTGTCTCTTGTAGGTTGTTTACAGGTTTATGAACCGCCCGTTCACTCGTTCTCTTCTCAAGACTGACAAGACAAAGAGCTCAGACAAGTCAAGCAGTTCTGCACCTCCTAAGCAACCACGAGTTCCAAAGCAAGTTATTATCGTTCCGCCTTCATCCTGTACACTGATTAAGATCGAGGAGTTGAAGGAGAACTCCCCATCTTCTTCCACTTCATCCACGTCTTCAAATTCACCACCACCTTCTCCTACCGCAATGGTTGCTTAAAGAAGTCTTGCGGATAACAATAAGCTGAGTGCTACTAGTGTTCATTCTAGCATTGTTGTGCCTCACAACGATGCCGATCCTGACTATGAGATTAAGATCCCCTTCATGGGAATGATCTCTAGGTAGGGCTGGCAGTCGGTTGCCGGTTATTCGGTTTAAACCAAAAACCGAACCGAAAACCGAACCAAAACCGGAGTGACCGAACCAAAAATAAACCGAGGCGGCTCGGTCGTCGGTTGAAGAATTGAGCATTTTTCGGTTTCTACCGGTTTTCGGTCAAAACCGAAAATAAACCAAAAAACCGAGTTAAAACCGAATTTTCCCACTCTCTCTTACCTGACACACTGGCTGGGTATTTGGGAAATTATCGCAGTCGCAGACCTAATTCCACCTCCTCTATCTAACTCTCTCATCTCACTCTCTCTGTTACTTGAAGTCGCGGCAGGAAATTTAGACCTTCGATCGACGACGGACACCGATCAATGGTCGACGACGGACACCGATCAATGGTCGACAATGGACACCGATCAATGGTCGACGACGGACACCGATCAATGGTCGACGACGGCGTACTGCCGGTACAATACAGGTACAACCCTAATTCCCCTCTACTCCTTCTCAGCGTCACTCTCTATGTCTATAGTCGAGTGTTATATCATGCCTCTGATCAGCCATGGGAGTGGGAGATGCCTTCTTCCACCTTATCCACATTCTACAAGTAGTAGCAGCATGAATGATTAGGCTGGATTCGGGAAAAAAGCTTTAAAGGGTCCGAGAATGCCCGATGGTACCAGGGGATTCGCCATGGGAAGAAGCAAGCCTTTGGCTTCCCCTATTGCATCTGCAGCAATGGTGGAATGATCATTATGAATTTATCAATTTTTGAGTAGCTCTTTTGGGCTTGTTCTTCTTGATTAATAAGGTAACAGTCATATAGGGTTAGTTGTTTTCTTTCACACATTTTGACCCATATGGATTTGTTCAACTTTCCATCTCGCTCTTCCCTTTCCTCTCCCTCTCACGCTGACCTTCTTCATTAATTTGGTTTGTAGTCATATCATGCCTTTGAAACCATTCATTTGTACAGAGGAGTAGTGATGTAATTCATGGCATGACAAACCTGTTGGAGGTGTCTGTTGCTTATGTTCTGCTCTGTTATCCATTTTGTTTATACCTTCGACATATGGAAGCAACATATATATAGGAATCGTTTTGTCTGTATATTGATTACATAGAGACAGATGGAAGCAACATATAATGTGAATGAAGTTCAGACTTTCGGCAGTGAATCGATTCCTTTTGGTTAAATTTGCCTTGTTTACTTAAACCTTTGTTGACAGTAAAACGATTCATGGACTAAAGTTGTTTTATTGACAGTAAAACGATTCCCAAATTTTGGTTTTAAAGTCCAAATCTCGGTTTTTAATTCGGTTCATGTTCGGTTTTCTGTCAAAGGGCGCCTAATTTGGTTCTCGGTCGCGGTTCGGCTCAAAACCGAAATCAGCCGGTTCGGCTCGGCTAAAAAACCAAGCAAACTCGGTTCGGTCGTCGGTCCCATTTTTGGCAGAAAATCGGTTTCGGTCAACCGACAATTTGGTTCGGTTTTTGACTGAACCGGCCCGACTGCCAGCCCTATCTCTAGGGATGTTCAATTCAAAGGGAAGCCGCATGATAACCCATGCACACATTTGGCGGACGTCCTAGCCATGTGCGAGACTTTCAAGAGTGGGAATCTCGACAATAACACCTTATGCTTAAAGCCTTCCCATTCTCTCTTAGAGGCGCTGCCAAGAAATGGCTCAGTAGCAAGCCACCCGATCACTACACCAATTGGGATGACCTTGCTAATGACTTTGTTGAGGAGTATTTTCCTCCAGCCAGAACCACATCGTACAAGGATAGCACTGTTCAGTTCAGACAGAAGGACAGAGTCAGCTTATACGATACTTGGAATAAATTCCAAGAACTTCTCTACGACTGCCCTCATGACAGATTCGTGCAAAGACAGCTAGTTGAGATCTTTGCTCAAGGGATGAACGAAGAATTGGCTAAATGGGTCAACTCCTTGGCTGAGGGAGATTGTACCACACTCAACTCCGAATAACTAGTCAACTCCGAGTAAACGTCAGTCTTCACCTCATAGCTGCAAGCTGGGACTTCTCGAAATCAACTCACACCTCTGAACTCCAACAACTACACTCACTAGCCACGAGATCCTGAAAGGAAAAAAAGGATCAATTTCCTATTGAAACTAAGTGAACCCTCCGGGCTTAACTATGTGTTGTCCTAATCCAAAGGAGCGGTGCTAAACTCCACACAAGACATCAACAATGGAACCAAACCCGACCTTATCCAGATTTTAACATCCTAAGCAGTCTAGGTAATCACATAGGTTTAGTTCATCATTCTCATTCACATTCAATAACATCATCATAAGCATCATCGAATCAGCATTCAACCACATAGCATAGTCCATATAACAATTCATAGTCACATCAATTCATGGAACAACACACATCCACATATTCAACCACAATCATTAAACTAGATGAGTTATTAGGCGTCAAGGAGTTATCAACACCACCACCGGCCAGCCGACGCACTTCCCTACCGCATGGAAGGTCCTTACGCTCCCCTACCGCATGGGGAACGCGTTATCATTGATGACACTCGATTTGACGTGATTATCAGCCTCATTTAAGCGACATTTCTTTGCTTAAGACATGGTTTTTAGGTTAGAATAATGAATATTCAATCGATTGCCCTATCTCGTGCCATTTGTGTTACCTTGGCCCGTTCCGGGTCAATTTGATGGTTTTCTAGTGTTTTTACGTTAGCACAGGTTTTTGCCGTCAAATAAAGTAGCCAAGGACGTGTCTAAGGCATTGGAGCCACGAGGAATCAAACCGGAATCGATCAAAGGAGCCAATCAAAGTCAAACAAATCCCTGTCCGAGTACAAAGGAATTTTCGCCGAAAATACCCGTGTATTTTTGGCGAAAACATCATCACAAATCAACTGCTGGACACAGAAGGATGATTTCGGCGAAAAGATTCAACTGCTCGGACCGAAAATAATGAACAGCCGGCGGAGCCCTGAACTCAAAGCCAGTTTCGCCGAAACTATCCCTATGGTTTCGGCGAAAACATCAGCTCAGCCCGGCCCAACTAGGGTTAAGTATTTATACTTAATCCGGCGGCCCGAGGGGGAGAGAGAGATCATAATTAATCATAATACAACTTTTCGAGATCAGAATTCTCTGAAGTATGGAGCGAAGAGTTGGAGTTCGAAGAGCCGGATAGAGATCGTGACGCCATCCTTTCCACCTCGGAGAACCGGAGCTAGGAGTGCAACTTACCGAAGATCGGAGTCTGTCAGAGTCGTCTGAATTAGGTTTTTCAGATTCTTTTCTGTTCTTCCTCTGAATGTTAAACTCTTTCCTTGTCTTTGTGTCTTTTGTAATGATCATGAGTAGCTAAACCCTTTAGAGCTTAGACTAGATGAACCCTAAGTGACCCAGGGCTTTAAAGCGGTCACGGATCGGCGGTGATTAGATTCGAAATTCAATCAGTTCTTTTTCATGTTTGATTTGTTCTTCATTATTCATGTTTCTTGTCTGGATTGATCACCTAGATTAGATTCTTGTTAAGCTAAGGATAGAAGCGAACGCTCGACTTACTTTAGAACATCGAATTAAACAATTAACCTTATAATTGGAGTGTGCCTTTCGTAGGAACCGGTTAGGGTTAATTCACTGCAAGAGTAACTCATTAATCACTAGTAATTTCACCAATTAATTAAGTCGTTGCGAGAGGCGACCGTACCCGGGCGGCTAGTTAATCTTGGTAGTTAGAACGGATAGAGCGAACGTTCGCCGGTCTTAAACCTAAGGGTAAGGAGTTATGGTGGTGTCTTAGTAATTGATTGAATGAGAATCGAAATCCGCTGATTTGTTGATTGCCAATGCTCTGGAGAACGAAGGGGGATTCAAAGTCTAAGTTCGTTTGTCATTCTTGTTTCCAAACCCTAATTCTCAATCTGCTTTAGTTTAATCTTTTTAATTTTTCTGCATTTCTTAGAAGTAGAAGTCGTGGAACTCACACCACGCACTAAGTGTTTTTCTTTGAATAATTTGTTAGTTCTGAAGTAGCCAGTCTTTCGAAGGCTCGTGGAATACGATCTGCTATACGCTTTTTCTTAGCATTAGTAGTTTTTATTTGGCTGAACGTCCGAACAATGACCGGAGGTATCACCAATCATCATCATCAACACAATCTATCAACGAGAAGTTCATCAAGGGGATCCACCCCAGTGGATCAAACTCAATTAACCAGTATCTCGGGTAGGGTAGTGAGGGTTCCTTCCGGTTCTACTTTCATATGCAATTCACAACACATACAATTTCATCACAGCACATTCCATCCACGACATCACAGCATCACATGATTTCACACTTTGGATACATCTCACAATCCATCCTCATAATTCCACATCCCAATCACATTTCACAATCCATCAACACAATCACTCAATAAGGTAATCGACTAGCTCACCGGCCACCCCCACCTGCAAGTACAGGGGTAGCCATGTCATGAGTCTATGGATCACCCACCTATTCCTCTTTCTCAGAACGACCCCGCATTGGTAGGGCCATTCTCCTGCATCCACAAACTGACAGTTCAAGATATCATATAACTCACATCCATTCCCCAATTGAATCCCATCTCTCAAACTATGTCGGTTTATGATTCATTTCAATTCAACCCAACCCCCAATCACAGCAACAAGCAATCAATCAAGCAGAACACAATCACAACACGATTTACCCCTTTTACTCTCCTCATTTTCATGCAACTCCTAACTTTCATCTAAGTCAAAATTACAACCCTCACGCTCTCCAACACTATCTAACAAAACTAAGCATATCGATTTCCCCAACTCAAAACTCGTATCCTATCCCTTCTCACTGACTGTAACCTACACCGAGAGACCAGAAATTGAGATTAGCAATCTCGTCTCCTTGTTACTAGGAACTGGTAGCAAGAAACAAATCGTCAATCTGACCTCTACAACTCCTGGAACCGCCTTCTGAAGCTTGGCCAAAGATGGTTCGCCAAGAGAATTTTGTGGAAAGAGAAAGGACTTAGAAGTTATGACATCCCGTCAAAACCTTTCTTTTATACCTAGGTTGAAACACACGACATGTTTCATACAACCGTGTATCTCCTTGAGCACTGCAGCACCTACAAGCAGTAGAGAGTTTTGATTAATATAACCTCCTCGTGTTGTTCCATTTCTCACTTATGGGGACAACAAAGAGGTGGATCAATAGCCAACCCGGTGGAACTTTCACCAATTGGAGGCAGCTTACCAAAGCATTCTTGGAGGAATTATGTAACACCCAGGTTTATAATGAATGGATGAAGGGATGTACGACGATGAAGGCTTTGGTGCGACGTAGCAATTGACTAACTTCCCTCGAATCAGGACCTATGGCTTTGTACCGTCTAACCAGACACGGGTGGAATAGTGTACGCTCGTCCTACGATACCCTCCAGCAACCTAGCACTTTCATTCATTCTTTTTCTAATTTTCCTGCTTTTTGCTTTTTTCTTACACTTATTTGAAACTTTCGTTCTTTCATATGTAGGGAGAAGAACGCTTTGAACTATAAGAACTACTTTGACTTTGAACCTTTTCTTGACTTTTTTTCTTTCAATTTTATGCTTTTTCTATTTTTTTCTTTTAGTGATGACTTTTCAAGTTGCTAGAGGGGTTTACACATCTGGACATAACAGATAAGACCACCTGTTTACAGGCTATAGGCAAGTTACCACAGACCATCTTCCGGTAGGTTAATCTCAAGCTACTACCACAGGGGATCAACGAGGTGATGAAAAACATGAGAAATGGTTGTAATGTATTAGCAAACCAGAAGAAAGTCCAGGCACAAAGGTTTACACCTAGAGGATTAAACGTTTGGGAAGGCTTTTGGCTTAAGTAGAAAATTCTAGGTGCCTAAATCATCCTAGAACTTGTGTCATCGTGTGATCTCGAGTAGGTCTCATGCAAATTCTAACTCATTCAAGATACGAGAAAGCCACTCAAAAAGAATTGAAATTACAAGTTACTTGCAATGGATCAAAAGCTTACAAGTGGTTGCTAGTCAGACTCGATCATTTTTATGCATTTCAAGATGACACTACAAGCCTGATTTCAATTTCTGTTCCCACCAAGCTATTTAACATCAAAGCATGCAGGCAGGTTACAGGTTCTAAGTTAAGCAATCTAAACATCATTGTGAAACATTAAAGTCAACTTAACACCAAAAGTCAAGAACCGAGTAATTCTACGCTAGAGGGATTTGGATGCATCACGAAATCACAAGAATTCAAACAAGAACATGCCATCCACTATCATAGCACAAGATTCTACTACCGGCAAACAATCATACCAAACCTCAAATTCCCCCTACGACTAGAATGAGCATTATCCTCAATGATCAAGAGTGAGAGAGAGTAAGGTAGAACGAGAATACCGCGTGGTGAAAAGAAGTCGGAGAGGAGACATAGAGTTAAGCAACCTGTGCAGGACAAGGACCTGAATCAGGGTACCTGTGGGGAGACACGGAGACCAAACCACAACCAAGTACTTCCATAGGGTTATAAACCACATACAGTAAAGCCAATGTGAGCAATGATCAGTATATAGTCAAGAACAACCAACACATACACAAGCAAACAGAAATAAGAAAATACAAGAGTCATAAGGGAAAAAGTGTGGTCCTGGAAAGCTCACTGTGGTGGAGGAGGGTATGTCGATTAAGGTTGCCAAGTGTGAACCGTCCGCCTAGCTCCAATCAAGGACCCAATGTCCTCATCGGCTTCGGTCCTTAATTGTGAGCTCGTGGGTGCCGAAAGACTAGGTCGTGCCCCGAACTCGACACTATCTGCAACAAGAATATCAAAAGGTAGATCAAAAGCGTATTGGATCCCAAGAGATACACGGGCTAACATTTCAGAAAAAAGGTCTAAGTTCTCATCAAAAACCCTTCGAAAAAAGCTAAGACCAACACTATGAGGAAATATATCAAATTAACATAAGTTCTCGCAAAATTCTCGGCAAGAAAAACTTTGAAAATAGGTGAACGGCGTGCACCTCCTCAGCATGAAATTGAAATTTCACCTCTTTGAAAAATGACCAAAATACCGCCAAATCAACCAAAACGGACCCAGGACTTCAGAATTTGAACACCTACGAGACCACAAAGGACACCAGAAAAACTCAAGGACCTTGAACACCACAAAAACACACAATCATGCAATCAAATCAAGAAGCAACGAAATGAAAAACACTCGGGTTACTTCTCGAGAAGCGCTTGGTTAATGTCGTAAGCTCGACAATGCAAAGAGGCAAGCTAAGCGAAATCATCCCAACTCATTACCTCTTTGAAGTCGATCTCATTACCTTTGTGTGGCAAAAGGAACTTGAATTGGATCTTACCAACTTCAGGAGGTATGAGCTCGGGTCTCCCGATTGATGAAGTGTGAGCAATGGAGAAGGGGCCAAGCCACTTGGAGTGGATCCTTTCATTGGGTGGTTTCTTAGACTTGCTCATCTCACCAATCGATGTGGCTTCCTTGCCCTTCTCGGGTGACTTCTTCACGCCTTTCTTCTTAGCCTTAGGTGGTGTCTTTGGAAAGACGAGAGTTGGAGTCTCCTTTACTTCATCAGTTTTCTCCTGCACATCATTAAGTGCAAACAACTCCGCAAGACTATGACGGACAAGGTTAGTACTATTAGTAGCCGAAGCAAACTCATTTGGATTCTTAGGATCATGGTGACTAACATATGACAAAGTGAACTCCATGCCATCGGAACGGTTAAAGATCATGCATTAATTATTGACTCTAAGTGTAAGTCTACCACCATAGACATCAATCAAAGCACGAAAGGTCGCTAAGAAAGGTCGTCATAGAATCGAAGGCACATCGATATCTCTAATTGAATCAAGGATCACAAAATCCACAAGAAATTCAAAAGCACCGACCTTAACCAACACATCTTCAGCAATACCACGAGGAGATTTCATGGATTTATCCGCTAATTGAACATTCATTAGGGTTGGTTGTAGTTTCCTTAGGCCTAGCTTCTTAAACATGCAATATGGCATAACATTGATACTAGCACCCAAATCGGCTAAGCCTCTACCTATTGCATGTTCACCAATAGTGCAAGGAATAGTAAAGCTACCTAGGTCCTTAAGCTTTTTCGGTGGCCTCTTAGAGAGAATGGTGGAGCATTGTTCATTGAGCTTTGCCAAAGTTACATCCGCTAGGTTGCGTTTATTGGTGAAGACCTCTTTCATGAACTTCGCATATTGAGGCATCTTGGTGATTGCCTCCCCAAAAGGCATCATGAATTGCACTTTATCAAGAATCTCAACAAACCTTTTGAAATCCTTCTCCATGGAATCCGGCTTCAAACGAGAAGGGTAAGGTGGCTTAGGCTTGTACGGAGGCACAACCGGTGGGGGAGGAGAGACCAGAGCAGTACTCGTCGTAGTCTCTTGAGAACCAACCTTATTGGTAGTCTTAGGGGCTTCTTTAGACTTGGCTACTTTATCTATCACTTCAACATTATCCATGTCATCATCGGGTCAACATCTTCCACCAAAACAAAGTCATCACATTGAGTTGTGGCAACCATAGGTGTGGCATCTTGGATTGGCTTACCATTCCTCAATGTTACCATCATAAGCTCCTCAAGACCCTGGGTATTGACCTTGGTGTTGGCGGGTAGACTACCTTTAGGTCTCTCCGAGAGTGCCTTGGCAAGATGACCCATTTTAGTCTCTAAGTTGGAGATGGAAGCTTGTTGATTCTTGAAAAGTTGAAGAATAGCAGTATTTGTGTCTTCTTGAGAGGTTGAAGATCCACCCTCTTTGTTTTAAGGAGGCTCGTTAAAATTGGGTGGTCCATTACCCTTGTGGTTATACATCCCCAGTGGGTTAGAACCTTGACCACTACCTTGATTTCCATCTTGGTTACCTTGATTCCATTGGTTACCCCCTTGGTTGTAGTACCCCTTGTAGCCTTGGGATCCTCCTTGATTACCTTGGTTATATCCTTTATTATAACCACCACTTTGATTACCTTGGCCTCGGTATCCTTGGTTAGGCTTGGTATAACCCCCTCCTTGGTTCCAAGGACGGTTGTAGTTATCCCCTTGATAGTTCCCTTAAGGGTTGAAGTTACCATGAAACCCTTGACCTTGCAAATGTAATGTAAATGCAAGAAATTAAATGTACATGCAAGAAAGAAAAGTGCTTAAATAGAAAATTCTGAGTTTTTATCCATTTTCTAGCGAGTGTCAGGTGTGTCCTGGAGTAAATGTATAGAAGGTAGTATGGTCTTGTCATCTCACAAGTCGGTTGGCCATTAACTTGATTAGATTTTGGTGAACGTGTCGTTGTGATGCATTCAACCAAATAACTACAAAGCTACAAAAAGCTAGGGTAGATCGTATTCCACGGGTCTTCTATGATCGACTACTCAAATAAGCTGGCAAATTACTCGGATGCAAACACTTCGTGCGTGGTGTGAGTTCCACGACTTCTAATTCTAAGAAATGCAGAGAAATTAAAAATTGAAACTAAGAACAGATTGGAAATTAGGGTTGAAAACAGAGATGACAGACTAACTTAGACTTTGAATCCCCCTTCGTTCCCCAGAGCATTGGCAATCAACAGATCAGCGGATTTCGATTCTCATTCAATCAATTCTAAGACACCACCATAACTCCTTACCCTTGGGGTTTAAGACCGCGAACGTTCGCTCTATCCGTTCTAGCTACCAATATTAATTAGTCGCCCGGGTACGGTCACCTCTCGCAACGACTTAACTTAATTGGTGGAATTACTAACGATTTATGAGTTACTCTTGTAGTGGATTAACCCTAACCGGTTCCTACGAAAGGCACGCTCCAATTATAAGGTTAATTGTTCAATTTGATGTTTTAAAGTAAGGCGAGCGTTCGCTTCTATCCTTAGCTTAACAAGAATCTAATCTAGGTGATCAATCCAGACAAGAAACATGAACAATGAAGAACAAATCAAACATGAAAGAGAAACTGATTGAACTTTGAATCTAATCACCGCCGATCCGTGACCGCTTTAAAGCGCTAAGTCACTTAGGGTTCATCTAGTCTAAGCTCTAAGAGTTTAGCTACTCATGTTTATCACAAAAGAATCAAAGACAAAGAAAGAGTTCATCATGAAAAACCTAATTAAGACGACTCTGGCAGACTTCGATCTTCGGTAAACAGCAATCCCAGCTCCGAGTCTTCGAGATGGAAGGGATGGCGTCACGATCTTTTTCCGGCTCTTCAGACTCTAACTCTCTGCTCCAGAACTTGAGAGAATTCTGAAGTTCGGTGGTATTAGTTCGTGTATTATGCGATATATGAGATTGGGCTGCCGGTTAAGTATTTATACTTAACCCTAATACCGCCGGATTTTAACTGATATTTTCGCCGAAAATACTGAAGGATTTTCGGCGAAAATTCCTTTGAAAAAGGGGATGACCGCCGGCTGTTTCTTCTGTGTTTTTCGGACCAAATGATTTCGGCAAAAACTTGGTGTTTTCACCGAAAATACCTTCTTGAATGCACTGCCGATTTGTTCAGTGATTTTCGCCGAAAATTCCTTTGTAAATGGGAGCAGGATTTGGTTCAGTTTGATTGGCTCCTTGGACTGATTCCGGTGCGATTCCTCGAGGTTCCAATGCCTTAGACACGTCCTTGGCTACCTTATTTGATGGCAAAAACCTGTGCTAACATAAAAACACTAGAAAACCATCAAATAGACCCGAAACGGGCCAAGGTAACACAAATGGCACGAGATAGGGCTATTGATTGAATATTCGTTTCTCTACCCTAAAAAACCATGTCTTAAGCAAGGAAATGTCGCTTAAATGAGACACGTCAAATCGAGTGTCATCAAAATACCCCACACTTAAGCTTTTGCTTGTCCTCAAGCAAACTGAATAGAAACGCTCATGTTCACAAATGATAAGATCTATTAAATTGGAGTTCAATCAAACACAATGAATTATTAGACAGATAGATCCGAGAACAAGAAACCTGACATGCATACAGATCAGCCAAACAACCTGGTCTCACTAATAAACTGCACACAACAAGTAATCATAACCAATTATGCACGAATTTGACCTGACCGACTAGACTCCTCAGACATGAAATATTTAGTATAATGGGGAACTCTCACTCTCTGTGTTTAAGGACGTGTTTCTGCTCTCAATCATTTTCTGTTACTGAATTCAGTTATAAGTTTCCATTTCGACCACATCTCCACCACTGTGACAACACGAGTATCTACTCAAGAAAGACTTCCCTGCTAGGACCGTAATGAATTCTACACTACAAGGGTTTATGATGCGATGGATGATGGGAATGTATGATGGAATGTATGATGATGGCTTTGTGAAGTGTAGCTTTCGACTAACTTCCCTCGAATCTAATCTATGGCTTCCTATCGTCTAACCAGACACGGGTGGAATAATGAACGCTCGTCCTATGATACCCTCAAGCAACCTAGCACTTTTATTTTTCTTTACACAACAATTTTTTTTCTGACTTTTCTTTTGACTTTGTTCTTCCATTTGTAGGGAGAAGAACGTTTTATTGAACTAAAAACCTTTTGGCTTTTCTGATTTTTCTTCTTTTTCTATTTTTTTTCTTTTGTGCCGATTCTTTTCTTTTAGTTGCTAGAGGGGTTTACACGTCTGGACATAATAGCTAAGACCACCTGTTTAATGGCTATAGGCAGGTTACCACAAACTGACTTCCGGTAGGTCAATCTAGAACTACAACCACATGGGATCAATGGGAAATGAAAGAATGGGGATTGGCTGTAATGTATTATCGAACCGAAAGAACAGGCCAAGCTCAAGGGTCTACACCTAATGGATTTTATCGTTAGGTAGGCTATTTGGCTTAGTAGCTGAATCTAGGTGCCCCTATCATTCTAGAACTCGTGTCATCGTGTGGTCTCGAGTAGGTCTCATGCAAATTCTAACTCATTCAAGTAAATAGAAAACCACTCAAAAAGAATTAAAATTGCAAGTTACTTGCAATGGATCAAAAGCTCACAGTTGGTTTGCTAGTCGGATTTGGTCATTTTCATGCAATCAAGGCTACAAACTACAAGTGTGATTTTAAAATTCTGTTCTGACCAGGCAATTTAGCATCAAAGTATACAAGTTGGTTCTCAAGTTCTAGGTTAAGCAGTCTAAGCATCATTATGAAAGTTTGAACAACAACTTAACATAAAAAATCAAGAACTGCGCCATTCTAATGCTAGAGAGACTGGAATGGAATCAAGAGGCACACAAAAACACAATCAAGGGCAATCAAGTTCATGCAAGGTTCTCTAGCATCCTACCCCACACTTAAATCGGACTGTGTCCTCATATGACTAAAATTAGAGTTCAGAGTGAAGTAGAAGAACCTGGACCGAGATGGTTGGCGTAGGGGATGAGCACGGGTCCTCGGAGCGGAGGTAATCTACCATAGCGAAGCAAATGGAATCTCCCTGCTGCCTACAAAACAAAAACAAATGAAACATAAAAAGGAAACCGGACAAGTGTCCCGGATCCACACAGAAAAAAGTTGGATCGAAATCCAAAAAGAATAAATAAATGGAAAGGACAAGGAAAAGGACACCACCTGATCATGGCTGGCCAAGGGCGTCGGGGGTGGAAAGTGGAGGAAATCGCCGAGCTGACGTTGCCACGCCATCTGTGCCTCATATCGCTCGTCAGCGCGGTGCATATGTTGCTGCATAATAGTCCATCTCGCCTCTTGAGTGGCGTTGTCGGTGATGCGCCACTCCTGTAGTCGCTCATACAGCTCACCAATGTCCGCGGGGTGCGGTCGGTGCTGAGGGTGAGGCGCCTGGTATGGATCTGGGATGTACGGCGGTGACTGGTGTGCATACCCTGCCTGATGATGTGGCGAGGGTATATGGTCATGAAACTCTGGCTGTGGTTGGGCCTGCTGCTGCTCAGAATCATCTTCTTCCTCTGATTCATCCTCGTCTTCGAGAGGAGGATCTGCTGCTACCAGGGGGCTGATGTCCAGATCGAGGTTGTTGATGACACTCGATTTGACGTGATTATCAGCCTCATTTAAGCGACATTTCCTTGCCTAAGACATGGTTTTTAGGGTAGAATAGCGAATATTCAATCAATTGCCCTATCTCGTGCTAGTTGTGTTACCTTGGCCCTTTTCGGGTCTATTTGATGGTTTTCTAGTGTTTTTATATTAGCACAGGTTTTTGCCATCAAATAAAGTAGCCAAGGACGTGTCTAAGGCGTTGGAACCTCGAGGAATTGCACCGGAATCGATCCGAGGAGCCAATCAAGTCGAAACAATTCCTGCCCAGTTTACAAAGGAATTTTCGCCGAAAATACACTAGGATTTTCAGCGAAAATATGTTCACAAAATCACTGATGTCAACTAAAGAGTATTTTCGACGAAAACCCTAAGTTTTCGACCAAAAACTATTGGACCAAAAATTACAGGAGGAAGCAGCCGGCGGACCATTCCATTTACAAAGGAAATTTCGCCGAAAAGTCCTCAATATTTTCGGCAAAAATATCAGGCAAAATCCGACTGAATTAGGGTTAAGTATAAATACTTAACCGGCGGCCCAATACAAGATATACTTTTGATAATCACAATTCCAAGGATTCTCTCGAGTTCTGGAGTGAAGAGTTAGAGTTCGAAGAGCCGGAAAGAGATCGTGATGCCATCCCTTCCATCTCGAAGACTCGGAGCTAGGATTGCAGTTTACCGAAGGTCGAAGTCTGTCAGAGTCATCTTAATTAGGCTTTTCATATTCTTTTTGTTCATCCTCTGGATGATGAATGATGACACTCGATTTGACGTGATTATCAGCCTCATTTAAGTGACATTTCTTTGTTTAAGACATGGTTTTTAGGGTAGAATAACCAATATTCAATCGATTGCCCTATCTCGTGCCATTTGTTTTACCTTGGCCCGTTTCGGGTCTATTTGATGGTTTTCTAGTGTTTTATGTTAGCACAGGTTTTTGCCATCGAATAAGTAACCAAGGACGTGTCTAAGGCGTTGGAATCTCCAAGGATTGCACCGGGATCGATCAAAGGAGCCAACCAAGTTCAAACAAATCCCTGCCCGGTTTACAAAGGAATTTTCGCTGAAAATACCCTTGTATTTTCGGCGAAAATATCATCACAAATTGGCTGTTGGAAACTGAAGGAATTTTCGGCGAAAGAAGGAAGTTTTCGAACCGAGAAGAAAGTTCAGGAGAATCAGCCGGCGGGACTTCCATTTACAAGCAAATTTTTGGCGAAAATAGTTCATTATTTTCGGCGAAAATCCTAGAAGAAATCCGGCTGGGCTAGGTTAAGTATAAATACTTAACCAGCGGCCCATTAGAAGGAAGAACATAATTTTACATCAGAATACACTTTTCGAAATCAGAATTTGAAGAACTCTCTGAAGTTCTGGAGCGAAGAGTTAGATTTCGAAGAGCCGGAAAGAGATCGTGACGCCATCCCTTTCATCTCGGAGAACCGGAGCTAGGAGTGTAGTTTACCGAAGATCGAAGTCTGCCGGAGTCGTCTAAATTAGGTTTTTCATATTCTTTTCTGCTCTTCCTCTGGATGATGAACTCTTTCTTTGTCTTTGATTCTTATGTGATGAACGTGAGTAGCTAAACTCGTTAGAGCTTAGACTAGATGAACCCTAAGTGACCCAGGGCATTAAAGCGGTCACGGATCGGCGGTGATTAGATTCGAAATTCAATCAGTTTCTCATTCATGTTTGATTTGTTCTTCTTTGTTCATGTTTCTTGTCTGGATTGATCACCTAGATTACATTCTGGTTAAGCTAAGGATAGAAGCGAATGCTTGCCTTACTTTAGAACATCGAATTGAACAATTAACCTTATAATTGGAGTGTGCCTTTCGTAGGAACCGATTAGGGTTAATCCACTGCAAGAGTAACTCATTAATCATTAGTAATTACACCAGTTAATTAAGTCGTTGCGAGAGGCGACCGTACCCGAGCGGCTAGTTAATCTTTGGTAGTTAGAACGGATAGAGCGAACGTTCGCCGGTCTTAAACCTAAGGGTAAGGAGTTATGGTGGTGTCTTAGTAATTGATTGAATGAGAATCGAAATCCGCTGATCTGTTGATTGCCAATGCTCTGGGGAACGAAGGGGGATTCAAAGTCTGTCATCCTTGTTTTCAAACTCTAATTTCCAATCTGCTTTAGTTTAATTTTTAATTTCTCTGCATTTCTTAGAATTAGAAGTCGTGGAACTCACACCACGCATAACCTGTTTGCATTCGAGTATTTTGCCAGTTTTGAAGTAGTCAATCTTAGAAGACCCCTGGAATACGATCTACCCTAGCTTTTGTGAGCTTTGTTAGTTATTTGGTTGAACGCATCACAACGACACGTTCACCAAATTGGCGCCGTTGCCGGGGACTTCTTTTGATTGTTCGAAAGAAGAACTGGCAATATATTCTTCTACTTTCCATCTTTCACCTTACCATCCACTTCGATTTTACACTGGTTTTGTTTGTCTTTGTTATCTGTAGGTTTACAGGTGTATGCCTCACCGTCCTTGGACTCGCTCTCAAACCGAACAGGCTAAGAGTGCAGAGAGACCAGGCAGTTCTGCTCCACCTCTACGATCACAGATTCTGAAGAAAGGCAGATCCTATCCATTCATCACTCCGATCAAGATCGAGGAACTGAAGGAGAGTTCCTCATCTCCATCTTCACCTGTACCGTCATCTTCATCCGCTTCATACACCGCATCACTTTCACCTCCTACATCTCCTACCATGGATGATAGATTACCACCACCACCACCGAATGGCGATCAACCGCTGCCGCCACCACCTGCACAGAAGAGTCTAGCAGACTATAACAAGCCGAGCGCGACTAACGTTTGATCTGCCATTGCCGTTCCGCGCATTGAAGGAGATCCTGACTATGAGATCAAGATTCCATTCTTGACTATGATCTCTAGGGATTTACAGTTTGAAGGCAGGCCCCTAGACAATCCGTGGACTCATCTTGCAGACTTCCTTGATCTTTGCAGCACTTTCAAGAGCGGAAACCTCGACAAAAACAATCTTTGTCTGAGAGCTTTCCCGTTCTCTGTGAAAGGCCCTGCTAAGAGGTGGCTTACTGGCAAACCACCTGGCTATTACACTGATTGGGATACTTTGGCTCAGGACTTCATTGAAGAATACTTCCCGCCAGCCAGAACAACTGCCATCAAGGACAGCATCGCCAGATTCTCCCAGAAAGAACGAGAAAGCTTGTATGATACTTGGAATTGATTCCAAGAACTTCTCTACACCTGCCCTCATCATGGATTCGAGCAGAGACAGTTAGCTGAGATCTTTGCTCGAGGATTTCGAGAAGAATCTGCCAAGTGGGTCAATTCTCTAGCTGAAGGGGATTGCACTACACTCACACCTGAAGCTGCTCTTCTTCACTTCGCAAACTGTGCTTCCAAGTCAAGGAACTGGGAACGACAATCTGAAGGATCAAGGAGCAAGGTAGATCTCGAAGCTACACTCAAAGCAGAGGTAGAGAAGCATTTGAAGAAGTCTACCACACCAATCAAGCCACCGGCAGCCTCTGTCTACGTTGCCGTTTGCGAGTGGTGTGGAGCTTGCGCACATAACGGAGGCCATTGTCAGAATTTTGGTAAGGCAGAAGTCTGGTCTACCAAAGAGGTAAATTTCATTCAACAAGGCTTCGTCAATAATCAGAATGGTTATGCTTGCTACGGTAACTTCAGACAGCAAGGGAACTATCAAGACAGACCTCCCTACAATGCCGGCGCCAACCATAACTAGAACCAGAATAACCGTCCGGCTGGTCCAGCTCAGGATCAGAAGCCTAACCATCCGCCGGCAGGTGTCTACCAGCCGCCGCATCGTAATCCGGGTAATTATGGAACTGCTCCTGGCAATCACCAGAATCAATATCTTAATAATACCTATCCAGGGCAGCAGCATCAAAGGGAGAACAATGTCAGTGACTTGGATAAGAAGCTCAGCCAGATCATCACCAGACTCGATGATCATGACAGTCAGTTCAAGGCTCAAGCTCTTCTCAATCAAGAACAGATAGCATCTGGACAAAGAATTGAGCAAGCCGTGAACAACATCTCGAGCATGCTAGCATCTGGTCGACCATTTGGCCAACTTCCAAGCCAGACAGAGCCAAATCCGAGAAAGGAGCAAGCAAGAATGGTAACCACTCGAAAACTCCCAAACTTAATTGCTGATGCTTGTTCTGTCTTACGCAGGATCGCTGAAACTCCAGAGGAAGAAGAAGAACAGGAACCGACGCCTAAGGAGGATGATCCTCCTCCTGCACCGTACGTCGTGAAGCCTCCTTTTCCTAGAGCATTGCTGCCAAATGCAAGGATCGAGACTGGCATGAAGGGGAACAAATCTTGACATTCGTATTAAGAAACATGCCTCTCCATATCCAGCTAAGTTATCTGATCCTGGTTCTTTTACTTTACCTTTGGTCATTAATGATGTTGAGATTGAATGTTGTTTAGTTGATCTAGGAGCGTCTGTTAATGTCATGCCTATGAGCCTGTTTGAAAAATTGAACCTAGGAGAACTTGAACCGCCTAGTATGCAACTTGTCTTTGCTGATAGATCACTTAAAACCCCTAAGGGAGAGATTAAAGACGTTGTTACTAAATGTGGTCCGTTCACGTTCTTAGCTGACTATGTGATTATGGATACTAGTACGGATGATTCTACCATTCTCATAGGTCGACCTTTCATGGCTACTAATGGAATGAATATTAACGTTCCAAATGGTTCTTTAACTCTAAGGATCGGTAAAGAAACGAAAACGTTCCGTCTTAAAGATGGCATGAAATATGACTCTAAGAATGAAGAATCTCACTGCCTAGCTGTTGAAACTGTGGAGTTGACTCCGGTCAACTCTGTTACTAATGCTTCTTCCAGTGTCTCAAGATAAGTTGTTGCTGCAGATATTGAACAGGTTATTAAAAAAAAGCCAGAAACTTCGGTTCAGAAGCCGCTCAAGAAGAAGAAAAAGGAACTGCAAGCCTCTTCTAAGCCACCGAGCACTAAACCTAACAGGCCTCGAGGAAAGAACAAGAAGACGAAGACCCAAATGGTCTGGAGGCCAAAAATTCCGCCGTCTTCCATCGAGCCAGCTGCACCACCAATTCGTTCCAAGAAACCGGCGCCGGAACAAGTATGGAGGGAGAAGCCGAAAGCATCTCCTAAGGAAGTACTGACGATCACCGATCCTGGTGATACCAAGCCGGAGATAAAAGAAAAGAAGAAGCCGACAGTCCTCATTCCTTCCATCGTAACACTCCAGAAGGATGATCTCTCCAGAGAGCTGTTCGGACCGTTCAAGTTCATCGATCATCTTCCCGATGGACGTACTAAGCTCTTACATGCGAACGGGAAGAGATTCACGCTTATCGGAGAAGCCCCAAAGCTGTACTTTATGAACTCCGACGCGAGCGTGAAGGAGAATCTGAGTTGGGATGTCTCCTAATACCGTCCAGGTATCGTCCAGCTCAAGGACGTTAATAAAAGAGCGCTTCGTGGGAGGCAACCCACGGCTGGAGTCTGTTTTTAATTTTTGTCAAACTTAGTATTTTAGAGTCGGTTCAGGGGAGCCAAAAGTGTCGGTTTGTTTGATTTCTTATTTTTCGTGTCAAGTCTGTGTGCCGTAGTGTCACTCGCAAGTTAAGTGAGGTCGTTCCGATTTTTGTGGATTTAACTGTGATTTTCTGAAGTCTGCCGGGATTGCGAAAATATTTTCAATTCGTAGTGTTCAAAATTTTCGGCGAAAATTAAACCCTATTTTTGGCGAAATCGCTTTTGAATTTTCGAACCCGGTCTCCTGTTTCATATTTTCAGTTTGAAAAGTTAAGTGTTTTCGGCGAAAGTTTATTTGAAAACCGGCAGTGCATTTGAACGTCAAATTTCGGCGAAAACTCCTTGCTATTTTCGCCGAAAATACCTTTGAAAATCAGCCAATCTTCCACTTAAAACCCGGTCTTATCCTCTCTCTCCCCACTTTCCTTCTTTTATTTTCGAACACACACCCGAAAACTCCCCTTTATTTTTCAATAACCGCCGCCACCGCCGTTTGCCGCCGCCACCGCCGCCGCTCAACTCCCCTCTCCATTCCGATCATTTTGAGCCCTAGAACAGCCGAATCGGAGCTCTACAGCTCCAGTTCACCGAAACCCTCGTTTTCAGAGTTTTTCACCAATTCCTCCCAAACCGTTCATTTTTAGCATCCATGGCTTCAAGGTAAGTTGTAGAACTTTTCAATACGAATCTTTTGACATATGGATTGCTGAATTTCGTCAGGGTTGACTTTTGGTTGACTTTTCGGTTTGCCTCGATTTGCGTGCCGACTGATTTCGTGTGAACTAGGTTAGTTGAAGTTGTTGAACTGTTCTAGCATGCTCAGGGAGTATCGTGCTTAATTTTCATATCATTTGATCATGTGTTGCTATGCATAAGATTGATTCCTTGTTATGTTGACTTGTGAGAAATGTCGGTTTGACCATGAGCTGTTTTTGATCATTTGGCTGCCGTACGTGTTCATTCTTGTTCAGATTATTGTATTTTTGCCATCTGAGATCATATTATACCGTCATTCTCCGCTTTGTGATAGTCTTGCCATGATTAGGGTTCAATATGCTATGATGTTGACTTTCTGAATGTCGGTTTGACTTCTGAACTCTGATTGTGCTATTCCAATTCTGGCTGTTCCTAAGCATGTATTTTATTGTTTGTGATTACCGGTTAATCTACTTTGCTTACCCCCACTCGGTTTTCCTCATTTCTTTGTGAAATTGAGTTTTTATACTAAGTGTGGGGTAGGGTTTTAGTTTGACTAATCTGGTTTCGTTCTGGTTTTAGGAACACCACTTATGAGCGCAGGACCAAGACACGACTTGATGGTGCCTCGAGCTCCGGAGTCGCCACCCCCCGTTACCCCCGCTGTCCAGGGCCCTCCACCTGCTTTCCCTAACCGTGGGGGTACCACCGCACCGTTGCTTGCCTACCCCAGCCCTACTTTGAGCGCTACCAGCGGTTCGAGAACACCCCTGGAGCTAATGTTCACCCCCTGTCCATGGAGTCGCTCTCGGAGCACGATGATAACTGGAGCTGACTACGCTCACCGCCGACTTCCCAGACATCGCCCTCCAGGAATTCTGGGCGACATTTGAGCTGGACGAGCACAAGAGGAGGCAGCACAGGAAGGTTGTCACCTTCTATCTAGGCGGGGTGTACAGGGACCTCACATATGATGAGTTTGCTGCTCACCTAGGCATCCCCTACGAGCACTACCATGGACATCACCTCGGCTGGGGCGACGATGATGACGAGGAGGAGTACCATGCCCTCTGGAGCCACATGACTGGAGTGCCCGGCGATCGCCTCGGGGACCATAACTCAGTTAAGTCGCTCTCTCACCCTTTCTTTAAATACATTCATATGGTTTGGCGTAGATCGCTTTTATATGCTCCAGACAAGGACCGCCACCATATTAGCAAGGACGAGCTACTTCTTCTTCGCGCCATCCGGGAGAGATATCCTCTTCATCCCGGATGGGTGCTTGCTCGCCTACTCCGCAAGAAGACTCAGAGATCAGGTCGGCCCCGCGCACTCCTGGGAGGCAACTTTGTAGGCCGGCTCATCATCTCCTTCGGCCTCAACAATGAATATGGCCCGAACATCCCACGCCACAGAGTACGCACCGTTGGAGGTGATTTGGCGGTCGAGTACAACATTGATCTGGACGTCAGCCCTCTTGTAGCAGCGGACCCTCCTTTCGAAGACGAGGACGAGTCGGGAGAAGAAGATGATTCTGAGCAGCAGCAGCCCCAGCCGCAGCCAGAGTTTCATGACCATATACCCTCGCCACATCATCAGGCAGGATATGCACACCAGTCGCCGCCACACATTCCAGATCCATACCAAGCGCCTCACCCTCAGCACCGACCGCACCCCGCGGACATTGGTGAGTTGTATGAGCGACTGCAGGAGTGGCGCATCACCAACAACGCCACTCAAGAAGCAAGATGGACTATTATGCAGTAGCATATGCGCCGCTCTGACAGACGGTATGAGGCACAGCTGGCGTGGCAACGTCAGCTCAGCGATTTCCTCCACTTTCCACCTCCCGACGCGCCTGACGAGCAGTGATCGGGTTGTATCCTCTTTCTTGTCCCTTCTTTTTATTTATTCTTTTCGGATTTCGATCCAACTTTTTTCTGTGTGGATCAGGGACACTTGTCCCGGTTTTCTTTTTATGTTTCATTTGTTTTTATTTTGTAGGCAGTAGGGAGATTCCCTTTGCTTCACTTTGGTAGATTGCCTCCGCTCCGAGGACCCGTGCACATCCCCTACACCAACCGTTTCGGTCCAGGTTCTTCTACTTCACCCTGAACTCTAGAATTTAGTCCTATGAGGACACAGTCTGATTTAAGTGTGGGGTAGGATGCTAGAGAACCTTGCATGAACTTGATTGCCCTTGATTGTGTTTTTGTGTGCCTCGTGATTCCATTCCAGTCTCTCTAGCATTAGAATGGCTCAGTTCTTGATTTTTGATGTTAAGTTGTTGTTCAAACTTTCATAATGATGCTTAGACTGCTTAACCTAGAACTTGAGAACCAACTTGTATACTTTGATGCTAAATTGCCTGGTCAGAACAGAATTTTTAAAATCACACTTGTGGTTTGTAGCCTTGATTTCATGAAAATGACCAAATCCGACTAGCAAACCAAATGTGAGCTTTTGATCCATTGCACGTAACTTCCAATTTTAATTCTTTCTGAGTGGTTTTCTGTTTGATTGAATGAGTTAGAATTTGCATGAGACCTACTCGAGACCACACGATGACACGAGCTCTAGAATGATAGGGGCACCTAGATTCAGCTACTAAGCCAGATAGCCTTCCCAATGATAAAATCCATTAGGTGTAGACCCTTGAGCTTGGCCTGTTCTTTCGGTTCGATAATACATTACAGCCATTTCCCATTTCCCATTCTTTCATTTCCCCGTTGATCCCCTGTGGTTGAAGTTCTAGATTGAACTACCGGAAGTCGGTTTGTGGTAACCTGCCTATAGCCATTAAACAGGTGGTCTTAGCTATTATGTCCAGACGTGTAAACCCCTCTAGCAACTAAAAGAAAAATCGGCACAAAGAAAAAAAATCAAGTAAGAAAAGAGGAAGAGAAAATTCGAAAAAAAATTGAGAAGAAAAGAAGAAAAAGTTTCAAAGTATAGTTCAAATAAACGTTCTTCTCCCTACAAATGGAAGAACGAACTCAAAAGATAAGTTGAAAAAAGAGAAAAAAATGTGTATGTAAAAGAAAACAAGTGCTAGGTTGCTTGAGGGTATCATAGGACGAGCGTTCGTTATTCCACCCGTGTCTGGTTAGACGGTAGGAAGCCATAGATTAGATTCGAGGGAAGTTAGTCGAAAGCTACACCGCACAAAGCCATCATCATACATTCCCATCATCCATCTCATTATAAACCCTTGTAGTGTAGAATTCATTACGGTCCTAGCAGGGAAGTACTTCTTGACTAGATACTCGTGTTGTCACAGTGGTGGAGATGTGGTCGAAATGCAAACTTATGACAGAATTCGGTAACAGAGAGTGAGAGTTCCCCCATTGTAGTAAATATTTCCTTTGTGAGGAGTCTGGTCGGTCAGGTCAAATTCGTGCATAATTGGTTACGATTACTTGTCGTGTGCAGTCTATTAGTGAGACCAGGTTGTTTGGTTGATCTGTAATGCATGTCAGGTTTCTTGTTCTAGGATCTATCTGTCTAATAATTCATTGTGTTTGCTTGAGCTCCAATTTAATCGATCTTATCATTTATGAACATGAGCGTTTCTATTCAGTTTGCTTGAGGACAAGCAAAAGCTTAAGTGCGGGGTATTTTGATGACACTCGATTTGACGTGATTATCAGCCTCATTTAAGCAACATTTCCTTGCCTAAGACATGGTTTTTAGGGTAGAATAGCGAATATTCAATCAATTGCCCTATCTCGTGCCATTTGTGTTACCTTGGCCCTTTTCGGGTCTATTTGATGGTTTTCTAGTGTTTTTATATTAGCACAGGTTTTTGCCGTCAAATAAAGTAGCCAAGGACGTGTCTAAGGTGTTGGAACCTCGAGGAATTGCACCGGAATCGATCCGAGGAGCCAATGAAGTCGAATCAATTCCTGCCCGGTTTACAAAGGAATTTTCGCCGAAAATACACTAGGATTTTCGGCAAAAATATGTTCACAAAATCACTGATGTCAACTGAAGAGTATTTTCGGCGAAAACCATAAGTTTTCGACCGAAAACTATTGGACCGAAAATTACAGGAGGAAGCAGCCGGCGGACCATTCCATTTACAAATGAATTTTCGCCAAAAATTCCTCAATATTTTCGGCGAAAAATATCAGGCAAAATCCGGCTGAATTAAGGTTAAGTATAAATACTTAACCGGCGGCCCAATACAAGATATACTTTTGATAATCACAATTCCAAGGATTCTCTCGAGTTCTGGAGCGAAGAGTTAGAGTTCGAAGAGCCGGAAAGAGATCGTGACGCCATCCCTTCCATCTCGAAGACTCGGAGCTACGATTGCAGTTTATCGAAGGTCGAAGTCTGTCAGAGTCGTCTTAATTAGGTTTTTCAGATACTTTTCTGTTCGTCCTCTGGATGATGAACTCTTTCTTTGCTTTTGATTCTTTTGTAATAAACATGAGTAGCTAAACTCTTAGAGCTTAGACTAGATGAACCCTAAGTGACCCAGGGCTTTAAAGCGGTCACGGATCGGCGGTGATTAGATTCGAAGTTCAATCAGTTTCTCTTTCATGTTTGATTTGTTCTTCATTGTTCATGTTTCTTGTCTGGATTGATAACCTAGATTAGATTCTTGTTAAGCTAAGGATAGAAGCGAACGCTCGCCTTACTTTAGAACATCAAATTGAACAATTAACCTTATAATTGGAGCGTGCCTTTCGTAGGAACCGGTTAGGGTTAATCCACTGCAAGAGTAACTCATAAATCGTTAGTAATTTCACTAGTTAAGCTAAGTCATTGCGAGAGGCGACCGTACCCGGGCGACTAATTAATCTTGGTAGCTAGAACGGATAGAGCGAACGTTCGCCGGTCTTAAACCTAAGGGTAAGGAGTTATGGTGGTGTCTTAGAAGTGATTGAATGAGAATCGAAATCCGCTGATCTGTTGATTGCCAATGCTCTGGGGAACGAAGGGGGATTCAAAGTCTAAGTTCGTCTGTCATCTTTGTTTTCAACCCTAATTTCCAAACTGTTCTTGGTTTCAATTTTTAATTTCTCTGTATTTCTTAGAATTAGAAGTCGTGGAACTCACACCACGCACGAAGTGTTTGCATCCGATTAAATTGCCAGCTTATTTGAGTAGTCGATCATAGAAGACCCGTGGAATACGATCTACCCTAGCTTGTTAGCTTTGTTAGTTATTTGTGTGAACCCGCACAACGAAATTATCGCTTCACCAGTTGTACTCGACCGCTAAATCGCCTCCAACGGTGCGTACTCTGCGGCGTGGGATGTTCGGGCCATATTTTTGGCTGAGGCCGAAGGAGATGATGAGTCGGCCCACAAAGTTGCCTCCCAGGAGTGAGCGGGGGCAACCTCATCTCTGAGTCTTCTTGCGGAGTTGGCGAGCAAGCACACATCCAGGATGAAGAGGATATCTCTCCCGGATGGCGCGAAGAAGAAGAAGCTCGTCCTTGCTGATATGGTCGCGGTCCTTCTCTGGAGCATATAATAGCGATCTACGCCAAACCATATAAATGTATTTAAAGAAAGGGTGAGAAAGCGACTTAACTGATTTATGGTCCCTGAGGCGATTCCCGGGCACTCCAGTCATGTGGCTCCAGAGTGCATGGTACTCCTCTCCGTCGTCATCGTCGTCCTCCCAGCCGAAGTGATGATGATGGTAGTGCTCATGGGGAATACCGAGGTGAGCGGCAAACTCATCATATGTGAGTTCCCTGTGCACCCCGCCTAGATAGAACGTGACAACCTTCTTGTGCTGCCTCCTCTTGTGCTCGTCCAGCTCGAATGTCGCCCAAAACTCCTGGAGAGCGATGTCTGGGAAGTCGGCGGCGAGCGTGGTCAGCTCCAGCAGGGCGGCATGGGTCAGTGCATCGAGCACGTTCCGGTACCAGTCATCATCGTGCTCTGAGAGCGACGCCATGGAAAGGGGGCGAACATTAGCTCCAGGGGTGTTCTCAAACCGCTGGTAGCGCGCAAAGTAGTGCTGGGGTAGGCGAGCAACGGTGCGGTGGTACCCCACACGGTCAGGGAAAGCTGGTGGAGGGCCCTGGACGGCGAGCGTGACGGGAGCGGTAACTCGGGAGCTCGAGGCGCCGTCAAGTCGCGCCTTGGTCCTGCGCTCATAAGTGGAGTTCCTAAAACCAGAACGAAACCAAATTAGTCAAACTAAAACCCTACCCCACACTTAGTAGAAAAACTCAATTTCACAAAGAAATGAGGAAAACTGAGTGGGGGTAAGCAAAGCAGATTAACCGGTAATCACACACAATAAAATACATGCTTAGGAACATCCAGAATGGAATTATCACAATCAGAATTCAGAAGTCAAACCGACATTCAAAAAGTCAACAAAATAGAACATTGAACCCTAATCATGGCAAGACTATCACAAAGCGGAGAATGATGGTATAATATGATCTCAGATGGCAAACACAATGATATGACGTGACTGAGCACATATGGCAGCCAAATGATCAAAAACAGTTCATGGTCAAACCGACACTTCTCACAAGTCAACATCACAAAGAATCAATCTTATGCATAGCAACACACGATCAAACGATATGAAAATTAAGCACGATACTCCCTAAGCATGCTAGAACAGTTCAACAAATTCAGCTAACCTAGTTCACACGAAATCAGTCAGCACGCAGATCGAGGCAAACCGAAAAGTCAACTGAAAGTCAAACCTGACGAAATTTAGCAATCAACATGTCAAAAGATTCGTAATGAAAATTTCTACAACTTACCTTGAAGCCATGGATGCTAAAAACGAACGGATTGGGAGAAATGAGTGAAAAATCGAAAGTTTTAGGGTTTGGGTGAACTAGAGCTGTAGAGCTCCGATTCGGCTGTTCTAGGGCTCAGATTCTCCTTCATGCTAGCATCGGAGTTCATAAAGTAGAGCTTCGGGGCTTCTCTGGTGAGCATGAATTTCTTCTCGTGCCAATCACCAAATAACATTACTTTTTGTTTTCCCCAAAAATCGCATTCCATCGACATTCTTATCTCCTTGGGCAAATTTGGAGATATATGTGACTGAGGAAGGCACACCGACGGACGAAGGTATGAACATCGACGGAAGACGGAAGGAGTATTGACGGACGACGGTAAGGTCTCTTCCACTTTTCATCCACTCTTTTCAGCATATTACGACTGAATTTGATAGACCCCTCTTCTTTGTTGTTTTATTGATCCGGATAGAACCCTCTTTCTTTGTTCATTCAGAGCACAGGTGGAAGGAAGGAGCACCTACGGTTTCTACAAAGCCTGGTTTGTTGCTTCATATTGTGAAGGAGCAGGGGAATAGTTCTGTATTACTACATTGGTATGCTCCTGTTCCTTAACTATTCCTTCATTTTTCGATGCTTAGTTTTCTTATGTTGTGAATTGTTAGTATCTCATAGGTGTAAACCAAAAGCTGAATTTGATTGTTATTGAACCTTTTCTTTGTTCGTGTTGATCTTTTTTAGTCAAGTATGATAACTATCATCATGTGAAGGTTGCTATCTTGTTACATTCTGATCAGATTTGACCCTCCGGTTGAGCAATGTTATAACAACTTATTTCAAACCTTTCCATAACCATATGAGCTACTAATCTTTTGAGCTGATTGATTAACTTATTTGATCATTGTTTAGTAACATGGAGATAAAGTTGGCATGAACAAGAAATACCAAGAGTTAGAATACCCATTCCATTATTTTTGCTCGCTCAACAGCTGCAAAATAATACCCTCCTTGCTTTCCATTATTCAAAATTAATTAATATATTTCCATTGTTAGTGCATTGGCAAGTCTGCACACAGATGAGGCATACTGATTTAGAAAGTATAACTGAGAAGTCATACTTTTGTTTTTGCAGGCTGCTGTATATGTTTGCAGAGCCTTGTAATTAGGGTTGTATGGATTTTTGGGTCCCTGTTTTCTTACTAGTTGTAGGATTTAAGGTCCCTGGCTACTGGTTCCTTAAGAACCTTAAGTTCATATATAGTTTTTGAGCTAGTTGATTTTTTCTTGGGTATTTTGTTCATATATGTGTAGGGTATATCTGTTGGGAGTCAGCTCCATTCCCTTTGTTCTGACTTTGGTCTCTTTTTATATATATAATTCTACCATTTATAAAAAAAAACTGATTAGATGGTCCCCAAGGTACAGAAGCAAGTTGCTAATTGCTTTAGAAATGTATGAGACTGCTCAGTTCTGAGTCTATAATATTTTCATTACCTGAAAATTCAATGATATCAGCATAAGTGTGCAATACACTGAAGTACTTGCGACAAACTTAGGTAAGGATTTCTTCTTTAACTTATAAATTCTGCTACTTTTTATCGTCTGATAAGAGGAGTAATTTATTTCAGGTAGAACCTAGCATATTGGCTTCTGGCATGCAATCTGTTTTGGTAGAGAGGCTCCAAGAGTGTGGTTCTTTGCATCATGGTTTTAGAGATTCCTTGTCTGAATGGAGGACTCAAAAGAATTTATTGCTCTTTGATGGAAGTATACTACAGAAAATATTGTTTGTTGTATAGCCATTAATGAAACAGATACTCCGACTAACAGTTTGTGTGACTTTAATGCTCACCATTTGTCAGAATCCTAAAAAATAGTGGAGTTTAATTCGATTAATGCGACCTGATGTGTATGCTCAGAAACGGAAGAAAGAATGCAGTCTAGAGAAAGAAAGCGATCTGATGTGTATTTCAGTTGGGGATTAGTTGGGGCAGTATGTGTATTCGGAGTTAAGTTGGGGATAATGTTGGTATTTTAGTTATTAATGTATATAATTGTAGCATGTCAAAATGTACAGAAAATAAGGAATTCATTTGTAGTTGCATTAGTAATTCGTCCATAATTGAATAGAATTCCGAAGACATTGAATTTTTATTTGGGATTCCAATTCCTCCATAGTTTTCTAGATGATGATAGTTGAGCTTTAATAATATTGGGGTTGTATTTTACCATTGTGATGACAAGTGTGATCTAATCGGTCGAATCATCTATACGTGTAGGGTCTGGAGAACGCTGATTAATTCGTACACTAATCAACTCAAATAACTGCTATCGAATATATCTCAAATATACGAATAAAATACTTAAAAGGTTGTTATTATTAGTAAAAATAAAATCTTAGGTCATAATTTAATAAATTAAAATGAATTTTATGAAAACTTTGGTTGGTCACAATTAATTTACGTTTAATAGCGATAAAATATTTTTGTGTGGTCGGGAAAAAAATCCCGCCATATATTCGAGGCATAAACTTGTAATTACCGACCATAAATTTGTAAATCACCGACGAATATACAAATGGTCACAAATACAGAGCAGTTTGACGAAACATTTTTGACGCCTTGATTTTTGCGTCACAAAAAGTGGTTTAGTGACGACTTAAACCTTTCATCGTTAAGATCTGGTCAGTAATAACATACTTTTTTGTAGTGGATCATCTTCCACAAGGAAGACAGTGGATGGAATGAGAATGATCGTTCCTTCTTTTCTTTAACCTTCGGCTTGATATCACCAGGATCGGCGATCGTCAGTATTTCCTTAGGAGATGCTTTTGGCTTCTCCCTCCATACTTGTTCCGGCGCCGGTAGCTTGGAACGAATTGGTGGTGCAGCTGGCTCGGTAGAAGATGGCGGCACAACTGGTCTCCAGACCATTTGAGTCTTCGTCTTCTTGTTCTTTCCCCGGGGTCTGCTAGGTTTTGTGCTCGGTGGTTTAGAAGAGGCTTTCAGTTACTTCTTCTTTGGCGACTGAAGAACATATTTTGGTTTCTGCTTGATAACCTGTCCAGCACCTGCAACAGCAATTGATCTAGGCACACTAGAAAAGATATCAGTAACGGAGTTGACCGGAGTCAACTCCACAGTTTCAACAGCTAAACAATGAAATTCTTCACTCTTAAGGGTTATATTTCATTCCGTCTTTAAGGCGGAATGTTATCGTTTCTTTACCAACTCTCAAAGTTAAAGAACCATTTGGAACGTTAATTTGCATTCCAGTAGTAGCCATGAAAGGTCGTCCTATGAGAATGGTAGAATCATCCTTACTAGTGTAAATGATCACATAGTCAGCTAAGAACATGAAAGGACCACATTTAGTAACAACGTCTTTTATCTCTCCCCTAGGGGTTTTAAGTGATCTATCAGCAAAGACCAATTGCATACTAGGCGGTTCAAGTTCTCCTAGGTTCAATTTTTCATATAAACTCATAGGCATAACATTAACAGACGCGCCAAGATCAACCAAACAACGTTCTATCTCAACATCATTAATGACAAGAGGTAGAGTGAAAGAACCAGGATCAGAACACTTAGTTGGATATGGAGAGGAAGGTTTCTTGATACGAGCATCGGGATATCCTTCTTTATTCCTCTTCATGCCAGTCTCGATCCTTGCATTCGGCAGTTATGCTCTTGGAAAAGGGGGCTTCACGACGTATGGTGCAAGAGGAGGATCATCCTCCTTAGGCGCCACTTTCAGTGCTTCCTTCTTCTCTGGAGATTCAGCGATCCTGCGTAAAACAAAACAAGCATCAACAGATAAGCTTGTAAATTTTCGAGCGGTTACCATCTTGGCTTGCTCCTTTCTCCAATTCGGCTCTGTCTGGCTTGGAAGTTGGCCAAATGGTCGTCCAGATGCTAGCATGCTCGAGATGTTGTTCACAGCTTGCTCAATTCTTTGTCCGGCGGTTATCTGTTCTTGATTGAGAAGAGATTGAGCTTTAAACTGACTGTCATGATCATCGAGTCTGGTGATGATCTGACTAAGCTTCTTATCCAGGTCACTGACGTTGTTTTCCTTCTGGTACTGCTGCCCTGGATAGGTATTGTTCAAATATTGATTCTGGCGATTGCCAGGAGCAGTTCCATAGTTACACGGATTGTGATGCGGTGGCTGATAGACACCTGCCGGCGGTTGGTTGGGCTTCTGATCCTGAGCTGGACCAGCTGGGCGGTTATTCTGGTTCTGATTATGGTTGGCGCCAGCATTGTAGGGAGGTCTGTCTTGATAGTTCCCTTGCTGCCTGAAGTTGCGGTAGCGAGTATAACCATTCTAATTGTTAACGAAGCCTTGCTAGATGAAATTTACCTCTTCGGCAGACCAGACTTCTATCTTACCAAAATTCTGGCAACGGCCTCCATTATGTGCACAAGCTCCACACCATTCGCAATCAGCAACATAGACAGAAGCTGCTGGTGGCTTGATCAGTGTGGTAGACTTCTTCATATGCTTCTCTACTTCTGCCTTGATAGTTGCTTCGAGATCTAGCTTGCTCCTTGATCCTTCAGATTGTCGTTCCCAGTTCTTTGACTTGGAAGCACAGTTTGCGAAGTGAAGAAGAGCAGCTTCAGGTGTGAGTGTAGTGCAATCCCCTTCAGCTAGGGAATCGACCCGCTTGCCAGATTCGTCTCGAAGGCCTCGAGCGAAGATTTTCAGCTAACTGCCTCTGCTCGAATCCATGATGAGGACAGTTGTAGAGAAGTTCTTAGAATCGATTCCAAGTATTGTATAAGCTTTCTCCTTCTTTCTGGGAGAATCTGGCAATGCTGTCCTTGATGGCTGTTGTTCTGGCGGGAGGGAAGTATTCTTCAACAAAGTCCTGAGCCAGAGTATCCCAATCAGTGTAATATCCAGGTGGTTTGCCAGTAAGCCACCTCTTAGCAGCGCTTTTCAGAGAGAACGGGAAAGCTCTCAAACAAAGAGTGTTCTTGTCGAGGTTTCCGTTCTTGAAAGTGCTGCAGAGATCAAGGAAGTCTGCAAGATGAGTGCATGGATTGTCTAGGGGCCTGCCTTCAAACTGTAGATCCCTAGAGATCATAGTCAAGAATGGAATCTTGATCTCATAGTTAGGATCTCCTTCAATGTGCGGTACGGCAATGGCAGATCGAACGCTAGTCGCGCTCGGCTTGTTGTAATCAGCTAGACTTTTCTGTGCTGGTGGCGGTGGTGGATTTCCGCCTGGTGGTGGTGGTGGTAACTGATCAGTCATGGTAGGAGATGGAGGAGGTGAAAGTGACTCGGTGTATGAAACGGATGAAGGTGACGGTAGAGGTGAAGATGGAGATGAGGAACTCTTCTTCAGTTCCTTGATCTTAATCGGAGTGATGGATGGAGGTGGATTGGTTCTGCTTCTCCTTGGAATTTGCGATTGTCGAGGTGGAGCAGAACTGCCTGGTCTCTCTATACTCTTAGCCTTGTCGGTTTGAGAGCGAGTCCAAGGGCGGCGATGCATACACATGCGAGCAACCTACAAATAACAAAAACAACAAAAACCAGTGTAAAATCGAAGTGGATGGAAAGGTGAAAGATGGAAAGGTGAAAGATGGAAAGTAGAAGAATAAAATGCCAGTTCTTCTTTCAAACAATCAAAAGAAGTCCCCGACAACGGCGCCAATTTGGTGAACGTGTCGTTGTGATGCGTTCAACCAAATAACTACAAAGCTACAAAAAGCTAGGGTAGATCGTATTCCACGGGTCTTCTATGATCGACTACTCAAATAAGCTGGCAAATTACTCGGATGCAAACACTTCGTGCGTGATGTGAGTTCCACGACTTCTAATTCTAAGAAATGCAGAGAAATTAAAAATTGAAACTAAGAACAGATTGGAAATTAGGGTTGAAAACAGAGATGCCAGACGAACTTAGACTTTGAATCCCCCTTCGTTCCCAGAGCATTGGCAATCAACAGATCAGCAGATTTCGATTCTCATTCAATCAATTCTAAGTCTACACCATAACTCCTTACCCTTGGGTTTAAAACCGGCGAATGTTCGCTCTATCCGTTCTAGCTACCAAGATTAATTAGTCGCCCGGGTACGGTCGCCTCTCGCAACGACTTAACATAACTGGTGGAATTACTAACGATTTATGAGTTACTCTTGCAGTGGATTAACCCTAACCGGTTCCTACGAAAGGCACGCTCCAATTATAAGGTTAATTGTTCAATTTGATGTTTTAAAGTAAGGCGAGCGTTCGCTTCTATCCTTAGCTTAACAAGAATCCAATCTAGGTGATCAATCCAGACAAGAAACATGAACAATGAAGAACAAATCAAACATGAAAGAGAAACTGATTGAACTTTGAATCTAATCACCGCCGATCTGTGACCGCTTTAAAGCCCTGAGTCACTTAGGGTTCATCTAGTGTAAGCTCTAAGAGTTTAGCTACTCATGTTTATCACAAAAGAATCAAAGACAAAGAAAGAGTTCATCATCTATAGGAAGAATAGAAAAGAATCTGAAAAACCTAATTAAGACGACTCTGGCAGACTTCGATCTTCGGTAAACTGCAATCCCAGCTCCGAGTCTTCGAGATGGAAGGGATGGCGTCACGATCTCTTTCTGGCTCTTCAGACTCTAACTCTCTGCTCAAGAACTTGAGAGAATTCTGAAGTTCGGTGGTATTAGTTCGTGTATTATGCGATATATGAGATTGGGCCGCTGGTTAAGTATTTATACTTAACCCTAATACCGCCAGATTTTAACTAATATTTTCTTTGAAAAAGGGGATGACCGCCGGCTGTTTCTTCTGTGTTTTTCGGACCAAATGATTTTGGCAAAAACTTGGTGTTTTCACCGAAAATACCTTCTTGAATGCACTGCCGATTTGTTCAGTGATTTTCGCTGAAAATCCCAGTTATTTTCGCCAAAAATTCCTTTGTAAATGGGAGCAGGATTTGGTTCGGTTTGATTGGCTCCTTGGACTGATTCCGGTGCGATTCCTCGAGGTTCCAACGCCTTAGACACGTCCTTGGCTACCTTATTTGATGGCAAAAACCTGTGCTAACATAAAAACACTAGAAAACCATCAAATAGACCCAAAACGGGCCAAGGTAACACAAATGGCACGAGATAGGGCAATTGATTGAATTATCATTATTCTACCCTAAAAAACCATGTCTTAAGCAAGGAAATGTCGCTTAAATGAGGCTGATAATCACGTCAAATCGAGTGTCATCAGATTTAGTTCCTCTTTTACTTTTAGGATGTTGTCCGGTTTAAAGTACATGTTCGAGTTTAATACCCTAGTTCATTGAGGTTTAAGACATTGATTACATTGGTTGATGATTCGTGATGTTCTTGATGTGTACATATGCTTGCATAGGTGCATTTGTTGTTCTGAGTTTTGCTTGAGGACAAGCAATGTTCAAGTGTGTGGGTATTTGATGACTATAAATATGTCACATTTATTCCCCATAATTGATACACATTTGCGTGGCATTTGAGTGTTGATGTCGCCTTTTGATTCGTTTTTTATCAATTGATGATAATTAGTCTTAATTAGCATGATTGGACCCTTGCGGTCCATTTTCACGTTTCTAGAGGTGTTTTGATTCGTTTTTATAGTCATGCCATGATAGGGCATGGAAATATGAAGACACATGTTCGAACGGTGATCAATTCGGAGTCTGGATGCTCAAGACAATAAAGTTTGAATGAAAAGACACATATACTAGGTCCGCAGGTGGTGTGCACGCCAATTACATGCCCCAGCCTGGGCAGCAGCCTATTTAAATGTTTTTTTCGGGTGTTTCAAGGATATTACGACCTAGGCTCGCCTCCAGACCTGTTCTGACGAAGGAGAAACATCTCCATAGCCTCCCCATCATCCCTAGACACCCTCCACTCATTCCTCATCATCTACACCTTGGAAACACGAATCAAAGAAGAAGAGGCTCCTAATTCAAAATTCGTGGCTTTGATCTCCGATTTAGGTTTTGTTCTCCTTTCTTCTTTCATGCGTAACTGAACGTTTATGGGTTAGATTTGTGGAACCCTAAGGGGATTGACTATTTGATTTGTTGTGTTGTGTTGGATGATGATGAACTGTGTTTATTAATGCTTTTGCAATGGCTACTCTTGTTCTTCTTGTGTTTTTGCCATATCTTGAGTTCATGCTTGAATTTGGTATCGATGCTTGGCTTGAATTGTCTCGAAAGGGTGTTTATGTCATAGGGCATGAGAGTATATGTTTGACTGATCGTTACACTCGAGCAGGGGGCGAGAATCGAGTCTGTTTGAATTGATTTTCCTCTTAGACATTTTATCTAACACTTGGCGTGCGTCTTGTTTTTAGTCAATTAGTGATGAGAGTTTAATTGGTTAGTGCTTGGTCTTAGCCTAAGGCTTCATTAGAGTCTTAGGACCTGTATTTGATGTGTCTAGTTGGTTGCAAAGCATAATAATGAGTTTTGTTCATCCTAGATTCACCAACTTAGTCAATTGTCATGATCCTTAGCGGGGGACTTATCTACGCCCTTCCATCCTGATCCTCATTAGTCTTGATTGGTTTGTTTGCGCTACCTTAGTCGTATCCACCCTTTTCCATGATCTTTGATTCCATGCTTTAGTTTGATTTGTGCTAACTTGAGCCAGCCTTGTTTGTGATTGTGAAGTGTTGAATTGCGAACTGTCCTACCCCCTTGAGAAAACTCACTCTTCGTGAGTAAACCGAACGAAGGGACCCCGCGAGAATACGACCCTGGCCAAAAGCCAAGTATCTTTGTTGAAGGAGGTTTTCCCCCCCATCATCTCTTAAAGACCCAAATTGGCAGTTTGTCACATATCATCTTCTTCACTCCTCACCTCAATTTCGATGAACAAGAGCGATCTCCAACACCTATAAATCCACCCTAGTGTCCTAAAATCAGCCTCCAATCATCTTCCTTTATCCCCAACATCATAGAAACTCAAGATGAAGATTGCAGATCCCATCTTGTTTATGAATAAGTTGTTCACCCTAGGTTGGGTAGTACATGATTCATGAACCATAAGGGGAGATTCGATTGACCCTCCATCTTGTTAATTTTGCTTGCTTTGATTGAAATGTAGACCACTCTTTCCATGCCTTTGGGCCATTACTTGTTAGTTGACCGATGTTGACACAAATACTTTGTTTGACTTTGTGATTGTTGACTTATGTCCTTCGAGGAACCTACACCTCAACCCCCCCAGAGCACTTCCCTCTTAACAAATAAGACGACCAAGGGAACCCCGAAAAATAGGACCGTAGGCAAAATCTAGGTATCTTTGACAGAGGCCTCTTGGCCCCGACCACCAGCCAACTTAAGGACAAACCTCCTCTCAATCAAAATGTTTTCCCCTGATCAGTAATTTCCTGACCAAATCCAACACTCGTTACAGGTTCTTCAACGCCCGTTACATTACTTGAGGCCAAACCTCCTATCAATCAATGAGCTTGATGAACACGTTTTATCGTGTTGTCAGATAACTACCCTACTTAAAATGTAAGGTAGATCAAATCTCTCGAGGTTTCCTCTAATTGACTACTCAGAGGAATTGGCAATCTACTCAGGTTTAAATAAGTTGTGCGTGGTGTGAGTTCCACGACTTCTAAACTAATAAACAAATGAAATTCGGAAGGAAAATAAAGAAAGAAAGATTAAAGATTTGACTAACGAGAAGATAGACAAGAGTAGACTTCGAATCCCCCTAAGATCACCAGAGCATTCGCAATCACAAGACCAGCAGTTTTCAATCCTAATTCATTCAGTTCTCAAACACCACCATAAATCCTTACCTTAGGTCTAAGTTCGGCGAATGTTCGCTCTATCCGATCTAAGTACCAAGATTAATTAACCGTTCGTGCGTTCACTTCTGCAACGGAAAACAAACTTGTGAAATTGATTAAGACAATGAGTTACTATAGATGCGGATCAATCCTAAATGGTTCCTACGAAAGGCACACTCCACTGATTAGGTTAATTGATTGATTCGAGTTCCAAATTAAGGTGGACGTCTGGCGACTAACGTCTAACGACTAACCTTATCTTAACACGAATCTAATCTAGGCGTCAAGTAGACAAGAAACACAGGAAATGAAGAACAAAACAATCATGCAAGAGAAACTGTCTGAATCAAGATCTAATTACCGCCGACTCGTGACCGCTTTAAAGCCCCGGTCACTTAGGGTTCATCTAATCTAAGCTCTACGAGTTTAGCTACTCATATTCGACACAAGAGAATCAAATACAATCATAGAATTCATCATACAGAGGGATAAACTAAATTGACGATTTTGTGAAGCTTTAATCTCAAGCAATCTTCAACTCCTAGCTCCGAGCACTCCGAGGTGGAAAAACGGTGTCAGGATCTCTTTGGGAACTCCGACGATGCTCTTCACTCTATCTATCTCTCTAGTATGGACTGTAAAAGTCTGATTTAATTGTGAGTTTCGTCTGGCGACTCCACGATTATCCTTGAATGATGCGGCTATTGTTGTTTATATAGGTTAGTAGGGTTTCCAAACCTCTGCCGGAAAAGGATAGACTTCTCGGTGAGAACTTTGGAAGTTCTCGTTGAGAACTTTAGTGCAAATCCAATCTGTATTCTCGACGAGCATTCTCCATGTATTTGTTCAATAGTTCTCGGCAAGAACATTGAAGTTCTCACCGAGAACTTTTTCACCAATGTACTACATGATCTCGACAAGGACTTTGTATAATTCTCGCCGAGAACTGGTGCTCGGCAGTGGACTGTTGATTCTTTGATCAATTTTGTTCCTGGTTTTGATTCTGGTTCACTTTTAGAGGTCTTGAACACGTTCGAGGCTATGTCATTGATGGAAAAAACCTGTGTACTCATAGAGACACTAGAAAACACATCAAATAGACCCGAAAAGGGCCAAAGTAACCAAATCGGTAGGAAATAGAGCAATTGAGTGAAAACACCCTAAACTACCCTAAAAACCATGTTTCAACCAATGAAATGTCGCTTAAATGAGGCTGATAATCACTTCAAATCTAGTGTCATCGGAGCTAAAGGTAAGTCATAAACCCTCACCTTACATCGAAGTCAACCACTGGCACAAATCTAAATCCCGACCATCCATCCTGAGAACACTGAACCTCCGAGCTTCCTTGCTCAATCAGACGAAAGAGAATCAAACCCTAGAATCATATCAGTAATGGAAGACCGAAAAAGGAATCACTTACCAATCCAAGGAAGTTATACACTTAGAATCCATTACTTTAAACTCATGGAGCCATCGATTCGCTTCTCTCGCGCCTTCTATCTATTTTATGCTATCTAACTCTCCCTTAAGCTCACACCCCGACTAATAATCATCCATGAGCACGTGACAACTATGTAAACATGGTATCAAATACTATCCCACTAAAAGTAGGATAGATCATATTCCACGGGTTTCTTCTAATTTTTTACACAAAGGAATTGGCAAATTATTCGGGTTTAAACAAGTTGTGCGTGGTGTGAGTTCCACGACTTCTAATCTATTATGCGAATGAAATGAAATTGAATTAAAAGAACAATTGATTAAGGTTGGCAATCACAAAACCAGCGACTTTTTATCTTAATTCATTCAGTTCTCAGACACCACCATAACTCCTTGCCCTTAGGTCTAAGTCCATGAACGCTCGCTCTATCGGATCTAACTATCATGATTACCTAATCGTCCATGCGTTCACTTCTGCAATGGATAACTAACTGGTGCACCTGATTTATTTTAGTGAGTTACTCTATAAGCGGATTAACCCTAAATGGTTCCTACGAAAGGCACACTCCATTGAATAAGTTAATTGATTGATTTGAGGTTCTAAAATAAGGCGGACGTTTGCCAACTATCCTTATTTGAACAAGAATCTAATCTAGGTGATCAAGCTAGAAAAGAAACACGACACAAAGAACAAATCAATTATGCAAGAGAAACTGTCTGAATTAAAATCTAATTACCGCTTATCCGTGACCGCTTTAAAGCCTCGGTTCACTTAGGGTTTATCTAATCTAAGCTTAACAACTTTAGCTACTCATGTATAAATCAATAGAATCAAAAATAACATAGGAGTTCATCATAACAAGGAAAGACAGAGAAGAACTGTAAACCCTAATTATGACGACTCTGGCGAAGCTTCGAGCTCTCCGTGATGGAAAGACGGTGTCAGGATCTCTCCGGGAACTCCGAGGTATGCTCTGAACTCTCTCTATCAGCTTTCTAGTATGGAATTGTGTATTTAATGAATGATTTATATCTCATTCAGAGGTGAACCGCTGCTTATATAGTCGCTTTTCCAACGCACAGCCGGAAAAGGGAAGAGTTCTCGACGAGAATCCTGAAGTTCTCACCGAATTATTGTGTGTAAAATTCCTACAGTTGGTGACGAGATTTTGATTTATTCATTCATAAGTACTCAGCGAGAACTTGGAAGTTCTCGCGCGAGAACTTCGTCAGAACTAATTAGAAATCACGACGCTTATTTTCTTTACTTTCTTAACAAGTTCTCACGAGAACTTTAGTGATAAGCATTGTTTTGATGATTCCCGCTCCGTTTAAACTTCGATTTGGTCCCCGTTTGAAGCATTGAACTCGTGAGAGAGTCCTCTACAATATAGTAACCTGGAGGCTCAGCAACAAAACTCACAACCAAGGTAAAAATAGCCAAAATATGGACAATGTACGCACTTGGAGCCAAGAATCACATAATTAACACATTTACACCAAATACTCGTCAAAATTGCATCAAAGGGTATAAAATGTCACTTAATTGGGGTTGATAATCACAATAATTCTTGTGTCATCAATACGATAAGTCTACTTAACACAAACTACGGTCGTATCCCTCTATCCAACGATCGTAGCCTTCACTTTCCTACGGGCGTTTCTAAAACAGTAATACCCATTGGATCCTTGGGCGCAATGGCCGTTGCTGAATCCATAAAGATCGTAGCCTTAACCATGCCTTCGACATAACTCTTTGACCGATCTGATTAATTAATTGGTCAAACTTAGGTCGTTACGTTATTCCATCCCTCCCATTCAACTCCATCATCATTGGATTAATACGAGGCAATGAGAGATAGAAGAGGAATCGAGCTCTTGAAGATTCTGACCATGGCCATTAACACCTTAGTTAGGTCGTCTTTATTTCCATATTTGATTTCCATGCTTGGGTAGTTTTTTTTGTGTCAAATGGATTGGGGGAAATCCCCAATCAAGGATAGTTCCCTGAAATGAGAGGGTTGAACAAGAGTTGGTGTGTCAAATTGATTTTTTTCTTTATGGTTTGTGGTCCCCCTTTGATATTATGTTGTTTGATGCATTATCTTTGGGTTTGGCTTGTGGTTTATTGCATGTATGCATATTAATCATGTAAAGAACACACTTATGGAAATATGGAAACATGTTACAAGATATTGGGGACCATTTCCTTAACCATAATTCAAAGAGGCCTATTGATACAAAATATGAGTGCGGATATTATCAATGACCAAAATTGAAGAGCTCCTTGTGACATCCTAGGAAAATCCCACAACGACAAAGCACATGAGAAATTTGTGGGTTGTAATACCTCCAGTTTTGAAATATAAGAAAGTACTAAAATACCCTTTAGAACAGCGGAAAACAAAACATCAAGAGGGTGTTACGCATAAACTTTAACATAATTTACAAAAATGCCTCAGCCGGGGAACTTGAAAATAAAGTTAAATAGAAGTGGTAAAACGTTTAAATAGAACTTGTAATCATAAAAATATAACTCAATAACTAAGCCCTAAACACTTGGGCAAAACTGAAGTGAAAACAAGTCTCGAGAAAACATGAAAACATTTGTCTCAAGTTTTAGTCTTACATCGATGTAGACACCACTACACACTTGAATCAGCTCCCCTAAGGCTCAAGCTCGAAAATACCTTCTAATAACCTGGCGGGTAGCTCGGGGTCAGTCTTTCGTGCTCAAATCAACAAAGAACTATATATAAAAGGGATTTAATCCTAAGAACTTAGGATCATTCAATCATATTACTAAGAAACAATAATACTTCTAAACATGCATCACTGAGCTATTCATAACACAATACACAACCTTAGTTGTAACATAGTTCATGAAATAACTTATGATAGTACTCATCGCATTCACAATCTTAACTCCATTAATCATCTCATAAGACTTGCAGTTTTGTACTTATGCATCATGACTCTTAAGTGACTAGTGTTCCTTAACATGACTAAGTGGAAAACACAATTATTAAATCTTAGCTATCACATGAAGAGTATTAATAGAAAACTTGATAATGTCATGTACTGGTGGTACACAACAAGTATGAAATCAATCATATAACACAACAAGCACGTAAAATGACTTAGTAAGGCATTACTAAGCATAACTCCACATGAATACATACTATTATCATATCACTGATCATGATCTCAAACTGAAAGGCATATCCCACTTAACATAATCTCAAGACTTCATTAGTCATCATAGGACACATAACATGTCATCTCAAGACTTCATTCGTTACGTTACTGTTCATCTTATAGTTAGGGGCCCCAACTCAACTAACTAGCCTCACCGCCCCCTGAACTGACACACTACCTAGAGCACGTTTCTGACCGACAATGGTAACTGATAAGGACTCTCTTGTCCAACTGAACTTAGGGGCTAATCTGGCCCAATGGGTCTCTGATGGCCCCCAAGCTGGTCAAATTGTATTGTTGATGTGTGTAAATCGATGTGGTGGTGTTAATCAGAATTGAAATCATAAAACCGGAAGGAGTCCACACTACCCCATCCGAGATTTGAGTATGATTGAGTCTAGTCTACTCGGGTCGATCCCCTTGACACGGTTGTCAAGGGTGTTGTTGTACTTCTCATTGAGAGAATGATGATGATGATGACGTGATGACACTCGATTTTACGTGTTTATCAGCCTTATTTAAGCTACGTTTATCTGCTTGAGTTACGGTTTTCAGGGTAGTTTAGGGTGTTTCCACTCGGTTTCTTAAAATCTTACCATTTTGGTTACTTTGGCCCGTGATGACACTCAATTTGACGTGATTATCAGCCTCATTCAAGCGACATTTCTTGGCTTAAGACATGGTTTTTAGGGTAGAATAGCGAATATTCACTCAACTGCTCTATCTCGTGCCATTTGTGTTACTTTGGCCCGTTTCGAGTCTATTTGATGGTTTTCTAGTGTTTTCAAGATAGCACAGGTTTTTGCCATCAAATAATGTAACCAAGGACGTGTCTAAGGCATTGGAACCCCGAGGAACCGCATCAGAATCGATCTAAGGAGTCGATCAAGTCAACACACTTCCTACCCCGTTTTACACTAGAGTTTTTGGCGAAAAGACCTGAGGATTTCGGCGAAAAATCCAGAAGAAATCGGCAGAGCAATACAAGAAGATGTTTTCGGCGAGAAGTCAAGTTCTCGCCGAAAACTCTGGACTTAAAACTCACAGGAGAATCAGTCGATGGAGCCAGCGATTTACACTGAAGTTTTTGGCGAAAACTCCTTAAGTTTTCGCCAAAAAATCCTAAACAAATTCGGCGCTGATAAGGTTAAGTATAAATACTTAACCGGCGGCCCAAACATAAGGATATACTTTTCATAATAGAACTTTGACAAGTTCTAGACCTAAAGAGTTTGAGAGAGCAGAGTTTGAGAGTTCGAAGAGCCAAGAAGAGATCGTAACGCCATCCCTTCACCTTGGAGACTCGGAGCTAGGATTGAAGATTACCGGAGAGCGAAGCTTTGCTAGAGTCGTCTTAATTAGGTTTTACAGTTTCTATCTGTTCTTCCTTTTCACGATGAACTCTGTTTCTGTCTTTGATTCTGTCGTTATGAACACGAGTAGCTAAACTCGTAGAGCTTAGACTAGATGAACCATAAGTGACCCAAGGCTTTAAAGCGGTCACGAATTGGCGATGATTAGATTCAAAGTTCAATCAGTTTCTCTTTCATGTTTGATTTGTTCTTCATTGTTTTATGTTTCTTGTCTGGATTGATCACTTAGATTAGATTCTTGTTAAGCTGAGGATAGAAGCGAACGCTCGCCTTACTTTAAAACACCCAATCAACAATTAACATGTTCATTAGAGTGAGCCTTTCGTAGGAACCAGTTAGGGTTAATCCACTGCAAGAGTAACTCATAAATCGTTAGTAATTCCACTAGTTAGTTTAGTCATCGCAAGAAGCGACCGTACTCGGGCGGCTAATTAATCTTGGTAGCTAGATCAGATAGAGTGAACGTTCGCCAGTCTTAAACCTAAGGGTCAGGAGTTATGATGGTGTCTTAGAATTGATTGAACGAGAATTGAAATCCGCTGATCTGTTGATTGCCAATGCTCTGGTGAACTAAGAGGGATTTGAAGTCTAAGCTTGTCTATCGTCTTTGTTAAATCAACCAATCTTTCAATCTATCTTTCAATTTAGTTTTAATTTGCTTTCATTTTCTAGAATAGAAGTCGTGGAACTAACACCACGCACAACGTATTAAACCTGAGTAATCTGTCTTTACATTTGAGTAGACAATTAATGTGCAAGATTTAACTCACAACATTCAAGGTCGTATTCCACGAGGTCCTCTCATAACCTAATACTCACACGGTTCATGAACGGTCTAAACATTTAAATTGAGATTTGGTTTAAACAAGAACAAGTCAAAAACATAAATGGACAAGGCAAAACTAAACAAAGCAAGTTGAAGGTCAAACAAGAGAGAAGTAGGCTAGCTTAGCAAGGGGTTTCTTCAAGCTCAAGGATCATGAAAGCTGGATTGAATCTCAAGCAACAATGTATAAACGGATGACCATGCAATACACTCAAGTAGAATCAACGAACTCTCGCACAATTGACTCTCTACTCCTAGACCAAATGCACCATGCTTTCACTATGTTAACAAAGGAAATGGAGTGCTTTAACTAGCTCAATGAAATGCTCAACACTTGATCTCTATGCTAACATTCATCTAACACAAGGCAAATGATGCAAGACACTCTCATGTCAATCATAGAACACTAGTCTAGCAATCAAAGGGCCTTTCAACCTTCAAATGACTGAAAACTAAATGCACACCAAGTGTTCGACAAAATGACAACAAGGAAAACAAGCTCAAAATGGTTGCAATTTGCATAATACAATCTCTCAAATCATTCAATTACAATCCTACAACCTTAGATCAACATCAATCAATCATTCTCATGTATTGAAAGACATAAACAAAGTACCAAAAGAACAAGTTAAGTTCCCATGGACAACAAGCACAAGGTCTAGGATCATCATCTTACACAAATGGCTATGAGAAACTCAATCCATACAATCAATCACCTATCCTAGCCTGATCCATCCCCCACTAAACAAAACCTAGGCTTAACCTAGCATAACCATGGAAGAAATCTGAAATTGAGGAGAGGAGATCATCTTTGTTTCCATGGAGGATCTTGCAACTTGGCTCTTCAAGCTTCAATCCAAGGTATGGAGAACTTCACTTAGCTCCTTGCACTTCAAGTTGATCAACAAAGGAAGAAGGAGGATGATCGGTTGAGAGGAAGGAAGTGATCGCCGATTCAGAGTTGAGAGAGAGAGTGACGAGTGTGTGTGTAATAATAATGAATGATCCCGGAATTCTGCCAATTGCCGCTTTAAATAGTCTGCTGGAAACACCTAAATTTTTCGGCGAAAACTTCTTCAGTTTTCGCCAAAAATTCCTTTGAAAATCACCGACCAGCCTTGACTTTTCTTCGTAGGTTTTCGGCGAAAACTCGGGAAGTTTTTGGAAACTTCTTCACACTTCAGCTTCAAAACTCCGGAATTCTACTGTTTGCAACCGGAAGATAGTTTTCGGCGAGAACTTGGAGTTCTCGCCGAAAACTCCTTCAGAGATGCTGCATTTTTTCCAATCTTACCAAGGCCATAACTCCTCCGTCCTAGCTCCGATTGACTTCTCGTTTGATCCTACGCGCTCCTTGTCACCAGTACTACGACACCAAGGCCTGAAAAATGCACATATAAAAATCCAATAGGCACTGAAATTGCCCTCAAAGTGGCACTTGGACAACAAAAGAGCACTTTGCACACAATAACCAAATAAGCATATAAATCATGGCAAAATGAGATCAAACATGGGTGATCCCTAGGCTAATCGAGGGCTAAAACACACGAAATATAGTCACATCAAACTCCCCTACGACTAAGCTTTGCTTGTCCTCAAGCAAATGAATTAGAAAACATCCAAGTTCACAAATGACAAGATCGGCCCCATTGAGATTCAAGCAATAACAATTTGGCTTAAACTGTTCCACGAAAAAAATCAACCTACACATGCAAGAACATCAACCAAAAAAGTCTAGACCTCACTATTTTCTACACACTTCAAGTAGTGGTTAATTGGTTGGGATACAGAAAAACCGAACACGACAACACCAACCCTAATCAAAAGGACTTGAACTCGGGAATGGAATAGGTTAGGTGGGGGTAGGAAATATATGGAAAGTGGTGAATGATCGTGATGTGGCTATGGACCTGACTTCATCTGCCTCTAGATCTACACTTTAGAAGCTCTAGCTAGGAACACTTAAACAAGGGCCAATTTTAAGAATTCTTTTTTTTTCTTCTTCTTTTTTCTACTGCATACTAGTGCTCGATCCAACACTTCACTTAGGTGCCGAGCTTGCCTAGCTTTTCTTTCGGCACTTCAAGAACTTAAGCAACTTGGCCACTTTCTTTTGAGCATTTTCTTTTGAACATTTTCTTCATAAATTTGCCACTTGATCCTTAGCCCCTTACAACTTCCACACATGATTTCGAATAGGACTTCCGTCTAATCTCAAGCCACAATCACGAGGGATCAAAAAGGTGATGAAAAACATGGGGCATGGCTGAAAATGTGTATAATCCAGCAACAAGTCAAAGCTCAACGGGGTTATCCTATAGGAAACTGATTTAGGTAGGATTTTTGGCTGAATGTGGTGGAATTCTAATTGCCTTTATCATCTTAGAACAGTGTTATCGAGCGGTACAAAAACACGTATCAAACCAATCAACCAACATACAAGAGTGATAAAATCTCTGTTCTGGCCTAGACTCATTTGACATTAGTGTTGACATGCTGGTTAAAGGTTCTAAGTGGAACAGTCTAAACGTCATTGTGAAAGATTGAAGTCAATTAAACACCAAAAGTCAAGAACCGAATGATTCTATGATAGAGGAATTTGACATTCAATCAAGATCATGCAACTCATCAAAGCATAGCATAGACTTCTACCGATAAATAATCACACCAAACCTCAAACTCCCCCTACGACTAACATGAGCATTGTCCTCAATGATCAAGAGAGAGAGGGTAAGGTGGAACGAAATTACCGCGTTGGTAGAGAAGTGCATAGAAGAGTGATCCCAAATGCTTGCTAACCTTATTCAAAAGTTAAAAAGTTAAAAGAACACAAAAACTAAAACCAAAGCAAAGAAGAGCGACAAAGTAAAGATAACAAGGGTTGCCTCCCAAGAAGCGCTTGTTTACCGTCTGAAGCTCGACGAAACCTAGAACACTCAAGGCAAAACCAAGGACAAAACCTCGACCGCACCAATAGTATCATGAACAACATAATGCTTAAGTCGATGGCCATTCACATTAAAAGGTTCGGCTTGAGACGGAGAATTTACCTCGACGGTGCCATAAGGAAATACTTAAGTTACCATGAATGGTCCGGACCAACGAGATCTCAACTTCCCGGGAAAGAGTTTGAGCCCAGAGTTGTATAGGAGGACTTGATCACCAACTTTGAAATCCTTGCTCGACTTCAAACGGGAGTCATGAATGAGCTTCGTCCTCTCCTTGTAAAGCTTAGCACTCTCATATGCATGATGACGATACTCTTCGAGCTCATGTACCTGAAACTTACGCTCTTCTCCTGCGAGACTCATATCAAGGTTTAGAAATTTCAACGCCAAAAGAGATCGGTGCTCAAGCTCTACCGGCAAATGGCAAGCTTTACCATAGACCATCCTATAGGGAGCAGTGCCTATAGGGGTCTTGTAGGCCGTGCGGTAGGCCCATAGAGCATCATCAAGCTTCGTCGACCAATCTTTTCGTGATTGGTCGACCGTTTTCTCCAAGATTCTCTTAAGCTCCCTATTGGTTACCTCGGCTTGGCCACTAGTTTTAGGGTGATACGAGGTGGACATTCGATGAGTGACACCAACCGGCGGCATACTCTATCGAATTGTCCTTGAAAGTGAGTACCTCGATCACTAATGATAGCACGAGGAGCACCAAAAGGGTGAACAACTTAACAAGAAACTTCCCTACGACTCGGGCATCATTGGTAGGCAAAGCTTGTGCCTCCGCCCATTTAGACACATAATCTACCGCAATTAACACTACAACAAAAGAGTGTTTTACTCGCAGGCCTAGGGGATGCCTGCCACTAAGCGCCTGGCAGGCGGGCTGGGCTTAGTGGCAGGCATGCCGGAAGCCTGCGAGGAACGTCCAACCTGCCAGCACTTAGTGGCAGGCAAACTGCCAGTAGACAGGGCATGCGAGGAGCTTGTGGCAGGCGGGCCTGCGATTAAACTGGGCCTGCGAGGAGCTTGTGGCAGGCGCGCCTGCGAGTAGCCACTGACTGCGAGTAACTATTCGCAGTTGGGCTGCGAGTAGTCTGGGCCTGCGATTAGCTACTCGCAGGCGGCCTGCGAGCAAGTTTGATGCCTGCGAGTAGCCACTTACATGACTACCCCCCAGCTGAAGCCGCAGCCATTTTTTGCTCATTTGGCGATTTCCATTCTCTCTCTCCTCTCGGATTTTCTAGGATAGCTCCGCGGGATTGAAGGCTACTGAACGATTTCGAAGGTTAGAAAACCATTCTCCTCTTCTTTATCAACCATCTGAACAGATTTTAATTGATTTCATGGCTTCTGATCGAATTTCAGTTGGTTTCATGGCTTCTTATCGGATTTCAATTGGTTTTAAGGCTTCTGATTTTTAATTTCTTTAGAATGTATGTAGTGTTGGTAGTTCTTAGTCATATCAGATTACCTAAATCAACGATTTTATCCAGTAATTTAGTTGATAACACCGAATTTGTTTCAGGATATACTGTTCATCAAGTGGCTCAACCTAAGGTGCTGCTGCTGCCATCTATGCTGCTTATCCATTGACCTAAGGTTTCGTATACGCTAAGTTTCTGGTCATATCAGATTACCAAAATGAACGAGTTTATCCAGTGATTTTATTCATACGAGCTAATTTTTCAGGATACATTGTAAATTCGGTGGCTCAAACTAAGGTGTTGCTGCTGCCATCTCTGTTGTTCATCCGGTAGGTAAAGGCTTTGTCTTTCGTGTAACAAAATCCTTACGGTTTATGATTTTTTATGAATGAGTAAAATTATATTTATTGTTTTAACTCTTTTTTTTCTCAATCTCTTTGCAGCAAGGTTTCAGTTTTGGTCTTTGCCGGCTACTCTCATACTTGTTGTTGGAGTTATCATCAATTTCCAGGTGTGCTACATGTACCAAAATTAGGTCGTACTTGTTGTTGGAGTTAATCATGATAATGCAAAATATTTAATCTGCATGTAACCTGATGATAGGTAGGATTTGATTGATATAATCAATTTATTAATCTAATTAATCATGATTATACAAAATATTTGATTTGATTGATAATATTATAATTTTATGCATGTAAGTTGACTCATAATTTTAAAATTTAATTTAAAATTTATGTATGTAATTGATTATGCTTTAAGGAGTTTATTCTATTAATATGAGTGAGTATAGGCATGTAAATTTGTTAAAAAAGCATGTAAATACCTACTATGTATTAAATTGATTATACTTTACGCAGTGTAACTTATTAATATGAATACAAGCATGTAAATTTATTTAAAAATTATGTATGTAAATACCTACTATTTAACATATGTAAACTTAATAAAATAATCAGTTAATAAACGATATTAATTAATAAAAATATATTAACCAACTTATGTCATTAAGTTGGTAAATTTAATATTTCAGTAGCTAATATAATTAGGGAAACTTAGCTTTAAGCTAAGTTATATACAATATCATTATTTTGTACATTTTATCATGACTAGTAAACAAATCGATACTAATTAACACTCAATATATAGATGGACAAGTCTTGGATTCGAAAGCCGCGACATACTCGGGAGTGTTACGCTGGCGTTCAACAATTCCTCGACTTTGCAATCTCCAATGCAGTAGATGGAGTGAACATACTTTGTCCTTGTCCGAAATGCAACTTCAAGAAGTTGATGCCACGGAACGAAGTTAATCAGCATTTGCTAGCAAAGGCGTTTCCCTCGTCATACGATGTATGGAATTTGCATGGAGAGTTAATCACAGATTTTGGTGCCTTCACTGCCATGGTTGGACCGGAACTAGTCGCTCATGAAGAAACAATTCCTCCATTACTAGTTGAGGATATACCAATATCTGAGCCAGACTTGTTTCAGAACATGGTGAATGATGCATTTGAACAACGTCCATCGGATGATCAAGTGCCTCAAACGGGTGATGAACCAATGCCAGATATACCCAACATGCAACCAGATGATGAGTTTTTCCGAGCTTTGCGGGATGGTGAAGTACCATTGTATGATGGTTGTACCAGTTTCACAAAGTTGTCGTTCATGATCAACTTATACCACATTAAGTCTTTACACAAGATCAGTGATAAAGCAATGTCGAAGATACTGGAGTTGCTTCGCAAGGCTTTTCCTACGGCCAAAATCCCTTCATCCAATTATGAAGCGAAGAAGACAATTCGTGAGCCAGTCTCAGACTCAGCCCCAGTCTGCTAGTGGATCTGCTCCAGTTGTGCCTCCAGTTGTGCCTAATGTAGATGATATCTCCCACTGGTTTGAGGCCCCAGATGTTGGACCTGATTTTATCCAGCAGCTTGCTATGGTACGTGTACAAAAGTCAGTAATTACTTATGTAATGTTTTTATATCTCTCACACATATCTGTTTTTGTCTGTGTAGAATGGTGGTGGTGGTAATCGTGGTGGTAATGGTGATGGTGCGTACGTGCATCCTTGGGATATTGTGTAGTTTGTTATCTATTTGTACTATTATACTGTATTGTACTGTTTGTTAACTATTGTATTATTGTACGTGCATCATCGGTACTCTGTGTGTTTGAATTATGTATGAATTATGTATTATTACTATTGTACGATCATTATTTGATATTTCGTAATGTTTTTTGTTGAATGATAACAAACCGACGATCTGTTTTACATCTTGTTTTTAATTTTGTTATCATAGTCATTTTAATCGGTCCAGCCTAACAAACCAATCGGTCCAGCCTAACAAACCAATCGGTCCAGCCAGCAAACCAATTGGTCAAACCAACCAGCCCAGCCCGCCCAAATCGGCCTAGCAAGCCCAACCGGCCTGGCCCAGGTAGGTGGGTAGTGGCAGGCGCCTGCCACTAAGCTCAGTGGCAGGCCACAAAGTTAGTGGCAGGCGCCTGCCACTAAGCTTAGTGGCAGGCGCCTGCCACTAACCACCTGCCTGCGAGTAGCTTACTCGTAGGCGGGGCCTGCCACTTGTTGGGCTTCCTTGCAGCTGCTTTACTCGCAGGCCGCGTCGTGCTTAGTGGCAGGCCCCGCCTGCGAGTAAGCTCTGTGTTTAGTGGCAGGCTGCCTGCCACAAAGCACGACGCGGCCTGCCACTAAAACGTCCGTCTGTTGTAGTGTAATATGTACTGTTACCATGCGAAGGAGGGAACGGTCCATGAAATCAATACCCCATATATCAAATACTTCTACCACTACCGAGACATGTTGAGGCATTTCATTACGGGAAGAGATGTTACTTGAGTGTTAACACGCATCGCAGGACTTGAGAAAGTTTTGACAATCTCAAAAGATCGAGGGCCAAAAGAATCCGGACTCAAGTACCTTGCAAGCCGTGCAATTTGCTCCATGATGTCCACCCGTAGGACCGGAGTGGCAATGTTGTATGATGTCCTTCGCCTCTCCATGATTGACACATCTTCTAATCATACCATCCGAGCCAACTCGAAACACAAAAGGATCGTCCCAATAGTAATGCTTCAAATCCGCAAAGAACTTCCTTTTGTCTTGAGTGGAGAGGCCCTCCTTCAAGTATCCACTCGCAAGATAATTAGCTAAATCCACGAACCAAGGTTCCTCGAATTCCGAATTCGCTATAGCGATTAATAGTTCATCGGGGAAGTTGTCATTGATCTCTTCATTACCGTTGTGTACCAATTCCGCTTCTTCCAAGCGAGATAAGTGATCGGCGGCTACATTCTCGGATCCTTTCTTATCCCGAATCTTAATGTCAAACTCTTGCAACAAAAGAACCCATCGAATCAATCTTGGTTTAGCATCGGTCTTAGATAGAAGGTACCTCAAAGCTTGGTCGTCCGTGAAGACAATAGTGTGAGAAAGCATCAAGTAGGACCTAAACTTATCAAAAGCAAACACTATGGCCAAGAGCTCCTTCTCCATAGTTGTGTAGTTCCTTTGAGCATCATTGAGAGTCTTACTTGCATAGTATATTGGATGGAATCTCTTGTCGATTCGTTGGCCTAGAACCTCTCAAATAGCGTAATCACTAGCATCACACATCAATTCAAATGACTTTGACCAATCCGGAGCAATGAGGATAGGAGCATTCGTGAGCTTACCCTTGAGGAGTTCAAAGGCTCGCATGCATTCGTCATCAAATCAAAATTCCACATCCTTCTCGAGAAGCTGAGTCATAGGAGTAGTTATCCTGGAGAAGTCTTTGATGAAGCGTCTATAGAAACCGACATGCCCCAAGAAACTTCTCACGGCTTTCACAAAGGAGGGTGGAGGAAGTTGAGAGATGGTCTCTAACTTTGCCTTATCAACCTCAATGCCCTTGTTAGAGATCTTGTGACCAAGAACAATCCCGTCATTGACCATAAAATGGCACTTTTCCCAACTTAATGCGAGATTGGTCTCTTCACAATGATGCAACATCTTCTCAAGGTTCCTCAAACAAAGATCAAACATGATCATCAAAGATACTTCCATGATATCTTCCAAAGACCGAGAAATCATCCATGAACACTTCCATGATATCTTCCACAAAATCATCAAAGATGGTAAGCATACATCGTTGGAATGTAGCGGGAGCATTGCACAACCCAAAAGGAATTCGGCGATAAGCAAATGTACCAAAGGGGCATGTGAATGTGGTCTTCTCGATGTCCTCCGGAGCAATCGGTATTTGGAAGTACCTGGACATGCCATCCAAGAAACAATAATACTCGTGACCGGAAAGACGCTCGAGCATTTGATCCATGAATGGTAGAGGAAAATGATCCTTCCTAGTGGCATCATTGAGTGGACGATAGTCTATGCAAACACGCCACCCGTTGATCGTCCTTGTCGGGATTAGCTCATTCTTGTCATTAGCTACTACCATGATCCCTCCTTTCTTGCGGACAACTTGCACGGGGCTAACCCAAGGACTATCCGAAAAAGGAAAGATAATCCCCGCGTCCATAAGCTTCATAACCTCTTTCTTCACGACCTCCTTCATGCTCGGATTTAACCTTCTTTCTGGTTGCACAACCGGTTTGAAATCCTCCTCCATAAAGATCCGATGTGAGCAAAAGGTGGGACTTATCCCTCGAATATCTGAGATGCTCCACGCAATAGCTCTCATGTACTTCTTGAGGAGCTCCACTAGACGGTCTTTTTGCTCGGGTAGAATCTTAGAATTGATGATGACCGGTAGCTTAGAATTTGGCATGAGAAAAGCATACTCCAAATGTGCGGGAAGAGGCTTGAGCTCTAAAGTAGGTGGTTCTTTGGTGAACCTGTCGTTGGCGATTCACACAAATAACTACTAATGCTAAGAAAAAGCTATAGCAGATCGTATTCTGAGGGTCTCCTATGACTGACTACTTCAAAACTGACAAAGTACTCGAATGCAAACACGTTGTGCGTGGTGTGAGTTTCACGACTTCTAATTCTAAGAAATGCAGAAAAATTAAAATGAATTCAACTAAAGCAGATTGGGAATTAGGGTTTGAAAACAAGGAAGACAGACGAACTTAGACTTTGAATCCCCCTTCGTTCCCCAGAGCATTGGCAATCAACAGATCAGCGGATTTCGATTCTCATTCAATCAATTACTAAGACACCACCATAACTCCTTACCCTTAGGTTTAAGACCGGCGAACGTTCGCTCTATCCGTTCTAACTACCAAGATTAACTAGCCGCCCGGGTACGGTCGCCTCTCGCAACGACTTAATTAATTGGTGTAATTACTAATGATTAATGAGTTACTCTTGCAGTGAATTAACCCTAACCGGTTCCTACGAAAGGCACGCTCCAATTATAAGGTTAATTGTTCAATTTGATGTTCTAAAGTAAGGAGAGTGTTCGCTTCTATCCTTAGCTTAACCAGAATCTAATCTAGGTGATCAATCCAGACAAGAAACATGAACAATGAAGAACAAATCAAACATGAATGAGAAACTGATTGAACTTCGAATCTAATCACCGCCGATCCGTGACCGCTTTAAAGCCCTGGGTCACTTAGGGTTCATCTAGTCTAAGCTCTAACGAGTTTAGCTACTCATGACTATTACAAAAGAAACAAAGACAAAGAAAGAGTTCATCATTCAGAGGAAGAACAGAAAAGAATCTGAAAAACCTAATTTAGACGACTTTGACAGACTTCGATCTTCGGTAGATAACACTCCTAGCTCCGATTCTCCGAGATGGAAGGGATGGCGTCACGATCTCTATCCGGCTCTTCAAACTCGAACTCCTCGCTCCAGAACTTGAGAGGATTCTCTGAATTCTGATTTTGAAAAGTTGTATTATGATTAATTATGATTCTCCCTCTTTGGGCCGCCGGGTTAAGTATAAATACTTAACCCTAAATTAGCCGAAACAGCCTGATAATTTCGCCGAAAATAACAAGGTATTTTCGGCGAAAATCCTTGTGTAAATGGCCGGTCACTAAGCTGCTTCTTCTGTCCTTTTCGCCGAATAGGTTTCGGTCCAAAAACATATTGTTTTCGCCGAAACCATCCTTCAAGTGGCATCAGTCGATTTGCACTAATCGTCTTTGTAAACGGGCAGGAGATTGCTTGAACTTAATTGGCTCCTTTGATTGATTTTGGTTCAGTTCCTCGATGTTCCAATGCTTAGACACGTCCAAGGCTACTTTATTTGACGGCAAAAACCTGTGCTAACACAAAAACACTAGAAAACCATCAAATAGACCCGAAAAGGGCCAAGGTAACACAAATGGCACGAGATAGGGCAATCGATTGAATATTCGTTATTCTACCCTAAAAACCATGTCTTAAGCAAAGAAATGTCGCTTAAATGAGGCTGATAATCACGTCAAATCGAGTGTCATCAAATACCCCACACTTAAGCTTTTGCTTGTCCTCAAGCAAACTGAATAGAAACGCTCATGTTCACAAATGATAAGATCGATTAAATTGGAGCTCAATCAAACACAATGAATTATTAGACAGCTCGATCCTAGAACAAGAAACCTAACATGCCTACAGATCAGCCAAACTACCTGGTCTCACTAATAGACTGCACACGACAAGTAATTAGCAACCAATTATGCACGAATTTGACCTGACCGACCAGACTCCTCACACAGGATATATATAGTACAATGGGAACTCTCACTCTCTGTGTTTAAGGACGTGTTTCTGCTCTCGATCATTTTCTGTTACCGAATTCTGTCATAGGTTTGCATTTCGACCACATCTCCACCACTGTGACAACACGAGTATCTAGTCAAGAAGGACTTCCCTGCTAGGACCGTAATGAATTCTACACTACTCGGGTTTATAATGAGATGGATGATGGGAATGTATGATGATGGCTTGGTGCGGTGTAGCTTTCGACTAACTTCCCTCGAATCTAATCTATGGCTTCCTACCGTCTAACCAAACACGGGTGGAATAATGAACGCTCGTCCTATGATACCCTCAAGCAACCTAGCACTTATTCTTTTTGTTTACACGATTTTTTTTCTTTTCTTTCTTTTGAACTCTTCTTTTGACTTCGTTCTTCCATTTGTAGGGAGAAGAACGTTTTATTGAACTAGAAACTTTGAACTTTTTTCTGATTTTCTTCTTTTCTTCATTTTTTGAAATTTTTCTCTTTTTCTTTCTTTTTCTATTTTTTTTTCTTTTTGTGCCGATTTTTCTTTTAGTTGCTAGAGGGGTTTACTCGTCTGGACATAATAGCTAAGACCACCTGTTTAATGGCTATAGGCAGGTTACCACAAACCGACTTCCGGTAGGTCAATCTAGAACTACAACCACAGGGGATCAACGGGGAATGAAAGAAATGGGAAATGGCTGTAATGTATTATCGAACCGAAAGAACAGGCAAGCTTAAGGGTCTAAACCTAGTGGATTTATCGTTTGGTAGGCTATCTGGCTTAGTAGCTGAATCTAGGTGCCCCTATCCTTCTAGAACTCGTGTCATCGTGTGGTCTCGATTAGGTCTCATGCAAATTCTAACTCATTCAAGTAAATAGAAAACCACTCAGAAAGAATTAAAATTGCGAGTTACGTGCAATGGATCAAAAGCTCACAGTTGGTTTGCTAGTCGGATTCGGTCATTTTCATGCAATCAAGGCTACAAACTACAAGTGTGATTTTAAAAATTCTGTTCTGACCAGGCAATTTAGCATCAAAGTATACAAGTTGGTTCTCAAGTTCTAGGTTAAGCAGTCTAAGCATCATTATGAAGGTTTGAACAACAACTTAACATCAAAAATCAAGAACTGAGCCATTCTAATGCTAGAGAGACCGGAATGGAGGCACACATAAAACACAATCAAGGGCAATCAAGTTCATGCAAGGTTCTCTAGCATCCTACCCCACACTTAAATCAGACTGTGTCCTCACAGGACTAATTCTAGAGGTCAGAGTGAAGTAGAAGAACCTGGACCGAGATGATTGGCGTAGGGGATGAGCACGGGTCCTCGGAGCGGAGGGAATCTACCCAAGCGAAGCAAAGGGAATCTCCCTACTGCCTACAAAACAAAAACAAATAAAACATAAAAAGGAAACCGGGACAAGTGTCCCGGATCCACACAGAAAAAAGTTGGATAGAAATCCGAAAAGAATAAATAAAAGAAGACACCAGAAAAGGAATACAACCCGATCACTGCTGGTCCGGTGAACCGGGATGTGGAAAGTGGAGAAATTCACCGAGCTGGCGTTGCCACGCCAGCTGTGCCTCATATCGCCTGTCGGCGCGACGCATATGTTGCTGCATAATAGTCCACCGTGCCTCTTGAGTGGCGATGTCGGTGATGCGCCACTCCTGAAGTCGCTCTACAATTCCCCAACATCCGCGGGGTGGTGTCGGGGCTGCTGGGGAACATACCCTGCCTGATGGTGTGGCGAGGGTATATAGTCTTGGAATTCTGGCAGCGGCTGGGGCTGCTACTCCTCAGCATCATCTTTTTCCTCCGACTCGACCACAGGCTGGAGTGGAGGATCTGCTGCTACGTGGGGACTGAGGTCGAGTTCTAAGTCGTACTCAACCGCTAAGTCTCCTCCAACAGTCCTAACTGGGTGTCGTGGAATGTGCGGGCCATATTCATGGCTGATGCCGAAGGAGAGGATGAGCTGTCCTATGAAGTTGCCTCCCAGGAGTCTACGAGGTGGCGTCCTCCTCCTGGTCTTCTGGCGGAAGATGCGAGCCAGCACCCAGCCGGGGTGTAGAGGGTAGCTCTCTCGGATGGCTCGAAGAAGCATGAGCTCCTCCTTGAGGATATGGTTGCGATCCTTATCTGGTACATATAAAAGAGATCTACGCCAAACCATATGAATAAATTTATAGATCGGGTGAGAGAGAGACTTAACTGAGTTGCCCGCTCCGAGGCGATCGCCAGGCAAGCCTATCATGTGGCTCCAGAGCGCGTGGTACTCCTCGTCATTATCATCTTCGCCCCAGCCTAGATGATGATCATGATAGTGCTCGTAGGGGATGCCGAGATGAGCAGCAAACTCATCGTAGGTGAGCTGCCTGTACACCCCACCAAGATAGAAGGTGACAACCTTCTGGCGCTGCTTCCTCTTGTGCTCATCCAAATCAAATGTTGCCCAGAACTCTTGGAGGGCAATGTCTGGGAACTCGGCAGCGATGGTAGTCAGCTCTAGGAGACCAGCCGGTGCTAGGTCGTCATGCACGTTCCGGTGGTAATCCTCGTCGTGCTCCTGGAGTGACTCCATGGAAAGAGGGCGCACGTCAGCTCCACGGATGTGCTGAATCTTCTGGAAGCACTCAAAGTAATAATCTGGTAGGCGGGCGATGGTGCGATGGTATCCAGCCCGACGGGGTAGTGCAGGTGGAGGGCCCAGAATGGCGGGTGTGACAGGGGCGGCAGCACCAGAGCTCAAGGCACCATCAAGTCGCGCCTTAGTCCTGCGCTCATAAGTGGTGTTCCTAAAACCAGAATGAAAACAGATTAGTCAACAAAACCTTACCCCACACTTAGTATAAAAACTCAATTTCACAAAGAAATGAGGGAAACTAAGTGGGATAAGCAAAGCGGAGTAACCGGTAATCATAGACAGTAAAATACATACTTAGGAACAGCCAGAATTGGATAAGCACAATCAGAGTTCAAAAAGTCAAACCGACATTTAGAAAGTCAACATTTAGGCATATCGAACCCTAATCACGGTAAGACTATCATAACTTGGAGAATGACGGTAAAATATGATCTCAAATGGCAAGCACGATAATCTGAACGAGAATGAACACTTATGACAGCCAAACGATCAAATACAGTTCATGGTCAAACCGACATTTCTCACAAGTCAACATAACAAGGAATCAATCCTATGCATAGCAACACATGATCAAATGATATGGAAATTAAGCACGAAACTCCCTAAGCACGCTAGAACAGTTCTATAAGTTCAGCTAACCTAGTTCACACGAAAACAGTCGGCACGCAAATCGAGGCAAACCGAAAAGTCAACCCCAACGAAATTCAGCAATCCATATGTCAAAAGATTCGTATTGAAAAGTTCTACAACTTACCTTGAAGTCATCACTGCTAAAAATGAACGAGTTGAGAGGAATTGGTGAAAAACGTTGAAAATGAGGGTTTCGGTGAACTGGAGCTGCAAAGCTCCGATTTGGCTGTTCTAGGGCTCGATGGAATCAGAATTGGGAGGGGAAGGGAGCGGCGGCGGTCGGCGATGGCGGCGACGGCGGTTTTAAAGAAGTGGTGGTCGGCGGCGATTTGAAAAACAAAAAGGGGAGGGGGTTTTCGGTTTTGTGAACGAAAATGAAAGTGGATGAGAGAGGGGGTGGTTCCGGAATTTTAAAGGAATAGTGGGGTGATTTTCAAAATTATTTTCGGCGAAAATAGGAAGGTGGTTTCGCCGAAAATTTCAGTTCAATTACACTGCCGGATTTTCAAGTGTGTTTTCGCCGAAAACAAGAACATTTTTTTTCGCCGAAAACTATAGTTCAAAAGCACTGCTTGGTTTTCAAAATCGATTTCGCCAAAAACATAATACATTTCGGACCGAAAATAAGAAATAGGGAGAATCAGTGAAAACCAAAAGACGATTTCGCTGATAATGGGTTTGAAATTCGCCGAAAATTTTGAACTACTCGGGTTGAAAATATTTTCGCAAATCCGGCCAACTTCAAAAAATCACAGTTAAATCCAAAAAAATCGGAACGACCTAAATCAACTTGAAACTGACTCGATGACACACAGAATCTACAAGAAAAATAATAAATCAAACAAACTGACACTTTTGGCTCCCCGAACCGACTCTAAAATACCAAGTTCAACAAAAATTAAAACAGACTCCAGCCGTGGGTTGCCTCCCACGAAGTGCTCTTTTATTAACGTCCTTGAGCTGGACGATACCTGGACGGTATTAGGAGACATCCCAACTTAGATTCTCCTTCACGCTCGCGTCGGAGTTCATGAAGTACAGCTTCGGGACTTCTCCGGTAAGCGTGAATCTCTTCCCGTTTGCGTGCAAAAGCTTGGTACGTCCATCGTGAAGATGATCGACGAACTTGAACGGTCCGAACAGTTCTCTGGAGAGGTCATCCTTCTTGAGTGTGACGATGGAAGGAATGAGGACTGTCGGCTTCTTCTTCTTGTTATTCTCCGGCTTGGTATCACCAGGATCGGTGATCGTCAATACTTCCTTAGGAGTTGCTTTCGGCTTGTCCTTCCATACTTGTTCCGGTGCCGGTTTCTCGGAACTAATAGGTGGTGCAGCTGGCTCCGTGGAAGACGGTGGAATTTTCGGCCTCCAGACCATTTGGGTCTTTGTTTTCTTGTTCCTTCCTCGAGGTCTGCTCGGTTTAGCGCTCGGTGGCTTAGAAGAGGCTTGCAGTTCCTTCTTCTTCTTCTTAAGCGGCTTCTGAACCAAAATTTTTGGCTTCTCCTTAATAACCTGTTCAATGCCTGCAGCAACAACTGATCTAGAGACACTAGAAGAAGCATTAGTAACGGAGTTGACCGGAGTCAACTCCACAGTTTCAACAACTAGGCAGTGAGATTCTTCATTCTTAGAGTCATATTTCATGCCATCTTTAAGACGAAAAGTTTTCGTTTCTTTACCGACCCTTAGAGTTAAAGAACCATTTGGAACGTTAATATTCATTCCAGTAGTAGCCATGAAAGGTCGACCTATGAGTATGGTAGAATCATCCGTACTAGTATCCATAATCACATAGTTAGCTAAAAACATGAATGGACCACATTTAGTAATAACGTCTTTAATCTCTCCCTTAGGGGTTTTAAGTGATCTATCAGCAAAGACGAGTTGCATACTAGGCGGTTCAAGTTCTCCTAGGTTTAACTTTCCAAACAGGCTCATAGGCATGACATTAACAGACGCTCCTAGATCAACTAAACAACGTTCGATCTCAACATCATTGATTACCAAAGGCAAAGTAAAAGAACCAGGATCAGATAACTTAGCTGGATATGGAGAGGCAGGTTTCTTAATACGAATGTCAGGATATCCTTCCTTGTTCCCCTTCATGCCAGTCTCGATCCTTGCATTTGGCAGCAATGGTCTAGGAAAAGGAGGCTTCACGACGTATGGTGCAGGAGGAGGATCATCCTCCTTAGGCGCCGGTTCCTGCTCTTCTTCTTCCTCCGGAGTTTCAGCGATCCTACGTAAGACAGAACAAGCATCAGCAATTAGGTTTGGAAGTTTTCGAGCAGTTACCATTTTAGCCTGTTCTTTTCTCGGGTTTGGCTCTGTCTGGCTTGGAAGCTGGCCAAATGGTCGACCAGATGCTAGCATGCTCGAGATGTTCTTCACGGCTTGCTCAATTCTTTGCCCAGATGCTATCTGTTCTTGATTGAGAAGAGCTTGAGCCTTGAACTGACTGTCATGATCATCGAGTCTGGTGATGATCTGGCTGAGCTTCTTATCTAGGTCACTGACATTGTTCTCTCTTTGATGCTGCTGCCATGGATAGGTATTGTTGAAATATTGATTCTGGCGATTGCCAGGAGCAGTTCCATAATTACCCGGATTGCGATGCGGCGGCTGGTAGACACCTGCCGGTGGATGGTTAGGCTTCTGATCCTGAGCTGGACCAGCCGGGCGGTTATTCTGGTTCTGGTTATGATTGGCGCCAGCATTGTAGGGAGGTCTGTCTTGATAGTTCCCTTGCTGTCTGAAGTTACGATAACCAGCATAACCATTCTGATTATTAACGAAGCCTTGTTGGATGAAATTTACCTCTTTGGCAGACCAGACTTCTGCCTTACCAAAATTCTGACAACGGCCTCCGTTATGTGCGCAAGCTCCACACCACTCGCAATCAGCAACATAGACAGAAGCTGCTGGCGGCTTGATCGGTGTGGTAGACTTCTTCAGATGCTTCTCTACCTCTGCCTTGATAGCTGCTTCAAGATCTAGCTTGCTCCTCGATCCTTCAGATTGTCGCTCCCAGTTCCTTGACTTGGAAGCACAGTTTGCGAAGTGAAGAAGAGCAGCTTCAGCAGTGAGTATAGTGCAATCCCCTTCAGCTAGAGAATTGACCCACTTGGCAGATTCTTCTCGAAGTCCTCGAGAAAATATTTCAGCTAACTGCCTCTTGGAATCGAGAAAATAGGGCAGGTGTAGAGAAGTTCTTGGAATCGATTCCAAGTATCATACAAGCTTTCTCCTTCTTTCTGGGAGAATCTGGCAATGCTGTCCTTGATGGCAGTTGTTCTGGCCGAAGGGAAGTATTCTTCAACGAAGTCCTGAGCCAGAGTATCCCAATCAGTGTAATAACCAGGTGGTTTGCCAGTAAGCCACCTCTTAGAAGGGCCTTTCAGAGAGAACGGGAAAGCTCTCAGACAAAGAGTGTTTTTGTCGAGGTTCCCGCTCTTAAAAGTACTGCAGAGATCAAGGAAGTCTGCAAGATGAGTGCAAGGATTGTCTAGGGGCCTGCCCTCAAACTGTAAATCCCTAGAGATCATAGTCAAGAATGGAATCTTGATCTCATAGTCAGGATCTCCTTCTATGCGTGGAACGGCAATGGCAGATCGAACGCTAGTCGCGCTCAGCTTGTTATAGTCTGCTAGACTCTTCTGTGCAGGTGGTGGCGGCGGTGGTTGATCGCCATTTGGTGGTAATCTATCGGCCATGGTAGGAGATGGAGGAGGTGAAAGTGACTCGGTGTATGAAGCGGATGAAGATGACGGTACAGGTGAAGATGGAGACGAGGAACTCTCCTTCGGTTCCTCGATCTTGATCGGAGTGATGAATGGATTGGATCTGCCTTTCTTCAGAATCTGTGATCGTAGAGGTGTAGCAGAACTACCTGGTCTCTCTGCACTCTTAGCCTGTTTGGTTTGAGAGCGAGTCCAAGGACGGTGAGGCATAAATTGAAGTGTAAAATCGAAGTGGGTGGAAAAATGAAAGATGGAAAATAGAAGAATAAATTGCTAGTTTTTCTTTCGAACAATCAAAAGAAGTCCCCGGCAACGGCACCAATTTGGTGAACCTGTCGTTGGCGATTCACACAAATAACTACTAATGCTAAGAAAAAGCTATAGCAGATCGTATTCCGAGGGTCTCCTATGACTGACTACTTCAAAACTGACAAAGTACTCGAATGCAAACACGTTGTGCGTGGTGTGAGTTCCACGACTTCTAATTCTAAGAAATGCAGAAAAATTAAAACAAATTAAACTAAAGCAGATTGGGAGTTAGGGTTTGAAAACAAGGAAGACAGACGAACTTAGACTTTGAATCCCCCTTCGTTCCCCAGAGCATTGGCAATCAACAGATCAGCGGATTTCGATTCTCATTCAATCAATTACTAAGACACCACCATAACTCCTTACCCGTAGGTTTAAGACCAGCGAACGTTCGCTCTATCCGTTCTAACTACCAAGATTAACTAGCCACCCGGGTACGGTCGCCTCTCGCAACGACTTAATTAACTAGTGTAATTACTAATGATTAATGAGTTACTCTTGCAGTGAATTAACCCTAACCGGTTCCTACGAAAGGCACGCTCCAATTATAAGGTTAATTGTTCAATTTGATGTTCTAAAGTAAGGCGAGCGTTCGCTTCTATCCTTAGCTTAACCAGAATCTAATCTAGGTGATCAATCCAGACAAGAAACATGAACAATGAAGAACAAATCAAACATGAATGAGAAAGTGATTGAACTTCGAATCTAATCACCGCCGATCCGTGACCGCTTTCAAGCCCTGGGTCACTTAGGGTTCATCTAGTCTAAGCTCTAACGAGTTTAGCTACTCATGACTATTACAAAAGAAACAAAGACAAAGAAAGAGTTCATTATTCAGAGGAAGAACAGAAAAGAATCTGAAAAACCTAATTTAGACGACTCTGACAGACTTTGATCTTCGGTAGATAACACTCCTAGCTCCGATTCTCCGAGATGGAAGGGATGGCGTCACGATCTCTATCCGGCTCTTCGAACTCGAACTCCTCGCTCCAGAACTTGAGAGGATTCTCTGAATTCTGATCTCGAAAATTTGTATTATGATTAATTATGATTTTCCCTCTTTGGGCCGCCGGGTTAAGTATAAATACTTAACCCTAAATTAGCCGAAACAGCCTGATAATTTCGCCGAAAATAACAAGGTATTTTTGGCGAAAATCCTTGTGTAAATGGCCGGTCACTAAGCTGCTTCTTCTGTCCTTTTCGCCGAATAGGTTTCGGTCCGAAAACATATTGTTTTCGCCAAAACCATCGCCGAAATCTTCTTTGTAAACGGGCAGGAGATTGCTTGAACTTAATTGGCTCTTTTGATTGATTCCAGTTCAGTTCCTCGATGTTCCAATGCTTAGACACGTCCAAGGCTACTTTATTTGACGGCAAAAACCTGTGCTAACACAAAAACACTAGAAAACCATCAAATAGACCCGAAAAGGGCCAAGGTAACACAAATGGCACGAGATAGGGCAATCGATTGAATATTTGTTATTCTACCCTAAAAACCATGTCTTAAGCAAAGAAATGTCACTTAAATGAGGCTGATAATCACGTCAAATCGAGTGTCATCATTCTTCATAGGAGGTCTTCACCTTTCGACCTTCGGGAGAGCAACAAAAACCGTTTCACTCTCCAACTTGTCTCTCCCTTCATCAAGGTAAGCCACTTGAACTTTGAACTTCGGGGTATCTAAATGTTCCTGCACATCCATTCTAATTCAAACATCCAAAGAATCTCGACACACAAAGTTAGAAATACTACACACACTAGCCGAAGCAATAGTATCGCAAGAGTACTCTAAATCATCTTGTGCGTGAGCAAACTGACATGACCCAGCCCGGCTGCCCTAGTACCCGTAGGAACTCCTACACTCCACCAGGGTCACCTGTCCGAGGCAGAACCCTATGACCTTACAAGAAGCATGTAGAACCAAGAGCAGGCCACCTACAAGCCCTCAAGCCAAGGTATGAGATGAAATATAGACTAAGGCCTCCTCCTGCAGGTAGGAAGACTCAGAAGGAAGAAATGCCACTCCAGGCCATGCTGCTGGCCGAGTGTAGAAACCCTAGGGCTGAGGACAAGCCTCAGTCGGATCCTAGCCTAATCTCCAAGGGCCCTGGAGATGAGGCACACTCCAGAGACCCTCTGGAGGCATTCCTGGAGTACAGGAACAGGAGGGATCAAGAGTACCTGACCAAGAAGGGATGGCCACCCAAGACTGACCTGGAGCCAAGTCCTGAGAAGAATAAGAGCCCTGGTTCCAAGGCACCACGTCTAGCCTGACCCTAGTCCATGAGAGCCACATATGGAGCTACCTAAGGAGATGTCCGAAGCTAGGAGAGGAAGCTGATGACACTCAATTTGATGTGATTATCAGCTCCATTTAAGCAACATTTCATACCCTTTGATGCCATTTTGATGAGTATTTGGTGCATTTGTCATAACTTTGTGATTATCGGCTCCTAGTGCATACATTGTCTATTTCTCGGATATTTTCACCCTTTTTGTGAGGTTTTATGTTGAGCCCCAGGTTACCACATTATAGAGGACTCTTTCACGAGTCCAACGCTTCAAACGGAGACCAAATCGGAGTTCAAACGGAGCGGGAATGATCAAAACAAGTTGGAAGTCTGCCCAGCTCAAAACGCTGCGTTTTGGAGCTTACACACCGTGTAAGCTAAATACACTGTGAGCTTACACCCCAGACGGGAAATTTTCAGCTTTTCCAACAAGGAAAGGGTTTTCGGGGGTATTAATAGACTTTTCGAAGTCAGATTTGTTAACATACAACCTAGAGAGATCAGCCACAACTTGAGGAGAGTTGAGAGAGTATTCCGGAGCTATCGGAGAGATCGTGACGCCGTCAATCCATCCCGAAAGACGCTCGGAGCTAGGAATTGAAGATTCTCAGGATCGAAGCTTCACGGATCATCCGGAATTAGGTTTTTCAGATCCTTTTCTGTTCTTCTTCTGTATAAGATGAATCCTTTTGTCGTCTTTGATTCTTGTTTGTCAGATATGAGTAGCTAAACTTGTAGAGCTTAGATTAGATGAACCCTAAGTGACCCAGGGCTTTAAAGCGGTCACGGATCGGCGTAATTAGATTCAAAGTTCAATCAGTTTCTCTTTGCATGGTTGTTTTGTTCTTCATTGTTTATGTTTCTTCTCTGGTTGATCGCCTAGATTAGGTTTTTGCAAGCTAGGGTTAGTCGCCAGACATCTTCCTGCTTTGGCGCATAAACTTGTCTTACTTGATCACCTAGTTTAGATTCTTGTTAAGCTGAGGATAGAAGCGAACGCTCACCTCTCTTTAAAACATCAATTCAACCAGTTAACCTTATAATTGGAGTGTGCCTTTCGTAGGAACTGATTAGGGTTAATCCACTGCAAGAGTAACTCATAAATCGTTAGTAATTGCACCAGTTAGTTAAGTCGTTGCGAGAGGCGACCGTACCCGGGCGGCTAATTAATCTTGGTAGTTAGAACGGATAGAGCAAACGTTCGACGGTCTTAAACCTAAGGGTCAGGAGTTATGGTGGTGTATAGAAATTGATTGAACGAGAATTGAAATCTGCTGATCTATTGATTGCCAATGCTCTGGTGAACGAAGGGGGATTCGAAATCTAAGCTTGTCTGTCGTCTGTTTAAACCTACAAATCATTCTGTCTTTTAATTTCATTTTAAGTTTTCTGCATCTTAGTCTAGAAGTCGTGGAACTCACACCACGCACAACGTGTTATAACTTGGATAAATTGTCAGCTTCTTTGAGTAGTCAATTAGAAGAAACCCTGTGGAATACGATCTACCCTAGCTTTCCAACTTGGTAGTATTTGATCACTGTTCTACAGCTCATCAAATTGGCGCCGTTGCCGGGGACTCTTCTATATTGTTTGAAAGAAGAGTTGGCATTTTATTCCTCTACTTTCCATCTTTCATTTTTCATCACACTTCGATTTTACACCGGTTGTGTTTGTTTTTGTCTCTTGCAGGTTAAGGAAATTATAAAGCAAATCACTTCCGATCCACCTTCCCCTACCGCAATGGTTGCTCAAAAGAGTCTTGCGGATTACAATAAGCCAAGTGCTGCTAGTGTTCGTTCTTCCATCTTTGTACCGCGCGATGAAGACGGTCCTGACTATGAGATCAAGATCCCCTTCCTGGAAATGATCTCTAGAGATTTACAATTTGAAGGCAGGCCATTAGACAATCCGTGCACGCATCTGGCGGATTTCCTTGATCTCAGCAACACTTTCAAGAATGGGAATCTCGACAAGAACACTCCTTGCTTGAGAGCTTTCCCGTTCTCTCTAAAAGGTGCAGCTAAGAGGTGGCTCACTGGTAAACCACCTGGTTACTACACTGACTGGGAGACTCTTGCTCAGGAATTCATAGAGGAATATTTCCCTCCTTCTAGAACAACTGCTTATAAGAAAAACATCTCAAGGTTCAGACAGAGAGAAGGAGTAAGTTTACATGATGCTTGGAACGAATTCCAGGAACTCCTCCATAGCTGCCCTCATCATGGCTTCACTCAGAGGCAGCTAGCAGAGATATTTGCTTGGGGTATGAACGAAGAGTCATCTGAATGGGTTAACTCCTTAGCTGATGGAGATTACACCGCACTTGCACTGGAAGCTGCTCTCTTCACTTTGCAAAATGTGCATCTAAGTCAAGAAGTTGGGAGAGACAGTTTGGAGCAGCTAACAGCCGACCAAGCCGTGAAGATCAAATCAAGATTGAAGTGCAGAAAGAAATGAAGAAGATTTTCGGTAACTGGTCTTCAGAGGAAGTGAACTTTATTGATGAAGGCTTCACCAACAGTCAACAGGGCTACCCCGACTATCGTCAGTTCAGACAACCTCCTCAACAACAAGGAAGCTTCCAAGAGCGTCCTCCTTACAACTTTGGATTCAACCAGAGTCAGAATCAGTACTTGAGCGATAGTTATCAAGATCAACCTCAGAGATCTACATCAAGGAACACAAGGGATATTGAGGTAGCCAAGACGCTCGACCTGATCATGGAAAGGCTCGATAAATATGAAGAAAAGTCAAGCTTCAAGCCGCCATAAATCAAGAACATGAAGCTCGAGGTCAACGAATGGAGAGCATGATAAATAACATGGTCAGCTTGATAACTAGTAGCCCCCTCCTTAATCAATCCTTGGTTCAAGTCGACTCTACCATTAGGAGGGAGCTCTTCAAGGCCGTCTCCACAAGAAGCGACAAGCAATCAGCTGATATTGTAGCTCCTGAACCAGCCATAATACCCAAAGCTATAACCATTGACAAGCCAAAGATCGAGGAGGAGAATAGAGAAGAAGAAGAGGAGGTGACTGCCCCGCCTTCCCTGACAAAGACAGCACCTGCGCCACCTCTCCCTCCATATCAGCCTCAGATTCCGTTTCCTAAGGCCGCGCAATCAAAGGAGAAAGATCATGATACTCGGTACAGAAAGTGGCATGGATACTTGAAGAACACGAATATGAATACACCAGTTACTGATGCTATCCAAGTGATACCGGAGGCTGACAAAATCGCAAGGGATCCCGCGAAGAACAAGAAGAAGAAAGAGTTGTCTCCCGTCCCCTCGAGGAAGAATGCTCTGCTATCCAGGGCCATGCGACACCCATACCACCCCCCAGCTAAGTGTCGAGATCCTGGTGCTTTCACTTTGCCTTGCACTATTAATAATGTGAAAATTGATCGTAGTTTAATTGATCTAGGTTCTTCCATTAATGTCATGCCTACCTGCTTGTATGAGAAATTGAACCTAGGAGAATTGAAACCGATTAGCATGCATTTAGTGTTTGCCGACAGATCTGTGAAATTACCTAGGGGATTGATAGAAGATGTGGTTGTCAATTGTGGTCCCTTTACTATTCTGGCTGGTTTTATTATTATGGATACCCGAGGGGAAGATGCCACTCTTCTCCTAGGCCGATCATTTATGGCAACAGCCGGCATTAACATTAATGTCCCGAATGGCTCGTTGACATTAAGGGTCGGCAAGGATACCATGACATTCCGTCTCAAGGACGGTATGCAAGCCCCTGGCAAAGAAAAGGCGCATTGTTTATCTGTTGAAGCTATGGAGTTGGCTTCGGTCAACTCCGTTACTAATGAAAAATCTAGAGTTTCTTCAGAAATATGCTTGCTAGGTGTTGGACAGGTCCCTAATCTGAAGAATGAGCTGCCGGCACAAAGGCCGAGAAAGAAGGAGGATCCGACGGCGTCCCCTCATGAATCACCAAACGTTAAAGATCCTGGCGAGATAATGGAGGAGAATAAAGAGAAGACGAAGGCGGTTTGGAAGCCGATTGCTCAGCCCCCGTCTACCGAGCCACCAGAACGAACCAAGATAATTCACGCAAATGGGAAGAAGTTCACACTTGCCAGAGGATCCCCAAGGCCATATTTCATGAACTCCGACTCGGGCCTAAGAGAAATCCTGAGTTGGGATGTCTCCTAACACCGTCCAGGTATCGTCCGGCTCAAGGACGTTAAGCAAGAGCGCTTCGTGGGAGGCAACCCACGGCTGGAGTCATTTTAAATTTATCGAGTCAGTTTTTATTTATTTTGAGTCATTTTGAGAATTTTGTGTCAAGTCGGTTGAGTTCGGATGATAGAAAATAGTCGAAAAAATATATATTGTGTATTATTTGGGTTGAATATATTATTTGCAGGAAGAAGAGTGACCAATTTGCAAGAAATTGGCCAAAATCCGGAGATAGAGAAACCAAGGAGAGCTAAAAAACACAGTGGGTTTACACAACCATGTAAGCATCCGTGTAAGAGCTTACACGCCGTGTAAGCTATTGCACTAAGGAGCTTACACGCCGTGTAAGCTCGAAAAATCAGAGGTAAACCCCCTTCCTCTTCTCATTTTCGGATTTTTCACTCTCTCTCTCTTCGTTTCTCTCTCCCAAAATCCTCTCAACTCTTCCTCCTCCTCTCAACCACCACCAAACCGCCCCACCATTTTCACCTACCGCCGGCGGAGCTTGGACCGCCGGCGTCAGACCGCCGTCGCCCCATCGCCACTGCCCCTGCCGCCTCGTTTTCACCCAGCCGCACAGCCCGACGCACCAAAACCCGACCCCTCCCACGCCTTATCCCCTCCGACCGAGCAGCAGCAGCCGGCGCCGCACCCGCCGTCTTCCCCTTCCGTCGGACGACCACGCCCCCGCCAGCAGCCCCGCCAACTCCTCCCATCTGCTGCACCCGACGAGCCCAGCAGCCTCAGCTCAAACCAACCAGCCTTTTCCCCCTCGTTTTTCTTCGATTCCGTGTGTTTGAGTCGACTTTCAGGTATGTAAATCACCTTCCCTATCCTCCATGATGCTTTAATCAGTATATTTGCCATGGAAATCGAACTTCCAGGTGCTGAATCAAATTTGAGTTCTTGAGCTCAAGAACCCTAATTTTTCAATTTTGGGTTTTGTGAAATTGACTTGATATTCATGAAATTGGTGGTATAATATGCTTGTAGTTTGAATCGGGAGTCATTACGACTTCGTTTGCCTATCCAATTGTGAATGTCATTAGACTTTTCATACCGATTTTTATCGAAATTGGGGATTTTTGCTTATGGACGAAGTTGGATGAATTTTTGCTGTGTTATTGATCTTATGATGATTATAGACATGTATGCATGCTTGTTCTCGAATATCTCCACCCTAATTAGCTCGTATGACGGATTAAGGTACACTTTTTGCATACCGATTTCATGAGTTGTGATCTTAGCTTGTGTGACTTATATGGCTGATTTGGACTTGCTTATTCCTTGATTATGACTTGAGTTTGACTTGCAATTGGTTGTTTGCTCCATGATGATATATGCCAAGTTTCCTTGATGCCTAAATGTTGATTTTGCTTAGTGTGTTTAAGACCTAGATATGTGTTTATGAGATTGTGCCTTCACTTGTTGACATCCTACTTGCATTCTTTGATCTTGTTGTCTTTGATGTTTGTTATGGTTGTCGTTGAATTATACTCCCTTATTGCTCGGTTGATTCATAGGTTCAATGTCGTGATCTCGTGTGTCTCTTACCATTTGCTTACCTTATATGCTCCAATCCCACTTGTTATATGCTAAACTTGGCATTTTTGTTTGTTATTCATTTTCAGGATGGGAAAATCCAAAGGAAAAGGAGTTGCTTCTTCTTCCTCCACCCCACCTCCGGCAAAGAAACTAAGAGGAGCCGCAAGGTGCGACATCCTCCAGGTGGCTTTTCCGTCGGATAACATCTCCAGCAACATTTTTAGCTTCCCGAGGGAGGATGATCAGGCGACTTGGATGACCATTCAGCGGAAAGCAGTTGGTGCCATGAGCCGCCAATTTAGCCAGCTTCCAAGCGTTGCAGCAGGAGATGTACCAGTCACAGCTTCAGGTCTTTAGGCAGTTCCAGCCGCCAGATGATCGCCCGCACCCTCCACCCCAGTGATTTCAGGATTTTTCTCTATTTTTCTTATCATCCAGAACTCTATGCTTTTTGTTTTGTTCATGTCGATTTTTTTATTTTTTTTATTTTTTTTTATTTTCGGTCATTGACGAACCTTTGTGGTCGGTCGAGTCTTTTGTATTCTAACTGCTCTAATCATGTGATGGATCCTCTCTTATCAGGTTTTCAGATTATGAACTCAGAATTCTCTATAGTTCTATACACGTCTATACCCCCGGTGTCTTGCCAGCGCCATCTCTGGCGCCCTCATGCTCGTATTGCGGTACACCTATACACTTTTCTTCTTTTTGTTTGGTCCATTGAGGACAATGTCTGATTTAAGTGTGGGGTGGGGATTATATTTCTGAGGGATGCTATTCATCTGTGGTATTTGTGAGATTTCTCTAGCATAGAATTGCTCAATTCTTGACGCGTGATGTTAAGTTAGTTTTCAATTTTTCATAATGATGCTTAGACTGCTTAACCTAGAACCTGTAATCAACCTGCTTGCATCGATGCTAGATTTCTTGGTTAGAACAGAAAAGCTTATCACTCTTGTAGTTTTTTCACTTTGATTGCATGATAATGACTGAATCCGACTAGCAAACCAACTGTGAGCTTTTGATCCATTGCACATAACTTGCAATTTCAATTCTTTTTGAGTGGTTTTCTGTTTGCTTGAATGAGTTAGAATTTGCATGAGACCTACTCGAGACCATACGATGACACGAGTTCTAGAATGATAGGGGCACCTAGAATTAAGCTACTAAGCCAGATAGCCTACCTAACGTTAAATCCATTAGGTTTAAACCCTTGAGCTTGGCCTTTTCTTTCGGTTCGATATACATTACAGCCATTCCCCATTCTTTCATTCCCCGTTGATCCCCTGTGGTTGTACTTCTAGATTGACCTACCGGAAGTCAGTTTGTGGTAACCTGCCTATAGCCATTCAACAGGTGGTCTTAGCTATTATGTCCAAACGTGTAAACCCCTCTAGCAACTAAAAGAAAGAAATTTCGAAAAAGAAGAAGCAGAAAGAAAAAAAAAGAAAAGAAAGAAATTTCGAAAAAGAAGAAGCAGAAAGAAAAAAAAATCAGAAAAGTTTCAAAGTTTGTAGTATAGTTCAATAACGTTCTTCTCCCTACATATGGAAGAACGAAGTTAAAAGAAAATGTAAAGAAAAGAAAATAAATAATAAAGTGCTAGGTTGCTTGAGGGTATCATAGGACGAGCGTACACTATTCCACCTATGTTTGGTTAGACGGTAGGAAGCCATAAGCTAGATTCGAGGGAAGTTAGTCGAAAGCTAGGCCGCACCAAAGCCATCATCATACATTCCCATCATCCATCTCATTATAAACCCTTGTAGTGTAGAATTTGTTACAGTCCTAGCAGGGAAGTCCTTCTTGACTAGTACTCGTGTTGTCACAGTGGTGGAGATGTGGTCGAATTGCAAACCTATAACAGAATTCAGTGACAGAAAATGATTGAGAGCATAAACACGTCCCTAAACACAGAGTGCGAGAGTTCCCGTGTACCAAATATTACCTGTGTGAGAAGTCTGGTCGGTTAGGTCAGAGTCATGCATGATTTGTGTTTGCTACTTGTTGTGTGCAGATAATTAGTTAGACTAGGTTGTTTGGTTGACGTGTAAGCATGTTAGGTCACTTGTTCTAGAAGTAGCAGTTTAATAATTCATTGTGATTGCTTGAACCTTAACTTGATCAATCGTGTCATTTGTGAATTTGAGTGCGTTCTAAATCAGGTTGCTTGAGGACAAGCAAAAGCTTAAGTATGGGGTATTTTGATGACACTCGATTTGACGTGATTATCAGCCCCATTTAAGCAACATTTCATACCCTTTGATGCCATTTTGATGAGTATTTGGTGCATTTGTCATAACTTTGTGATTATCGGCTCCTAGTGCGTACATTGTCTATTTCTCGGCTATTTTCACCCTTTTTGTGAGCTTTTATGTTGAGCCCCAGGTTACCACATTATAGAAGACTCTCTCACGAGTCCAACGCTTCAAACGGAGACCAAATCGGAGTTCAAACGGAGCGAGAATGATCGAAACAAGTTGGAAGTCTGCCCAGCTCAAAACGCTGCGTTTTGGAGCTTACACACCGTGTAAGCTAAATACACTGTGAGCTTACACCCCAGACGGGAAATTTTCAGCTTTTCCAAGAAGGAAAGGGTTTTCGAGGGTATTAATAGACTTTTCGAAGCCAGATTTGTTAACATACAACCTAGAGAGATCAGCCACAACTTGAGGAGAGTTGAGAGAGTATTTCGGAGCTATCGGAGAGATCGTGACGCCGTCAATCCATCCCGGAAGACGCTCGGAGCTAGGAATTGAAGATTCTCAAGATCGAAGCTTCACGGATCATCCGGAATTAGGTTTTTCAGATCATTTTCTGTTCTTCCTCTTTATAAGATGAATCCTTCTATCGTCTTTGATTCTTGTTTGTCAGATATGAGTAGCTAAACTTGTAGAGCTTAGATTAGATGAACCCTAAGTGACCCAGGGCTTTAAAGCAGTCACGGATCAGCGGTAATTAGATTCAAAGTTCAATCAGTTTCTCTTTGCATGGTTGTTTTGTTCTTCATTGTTTATGTTTCTTCTCTGGTTGATCGCCTAGATTAGGTTTTTGTAAGCTAGGGTTAGTCGCCAGACATCTTCCTGCTTTGGCGCATAAACTTGTCTTACTTGATCACCTAGTTTAGATTCTTGTTAAGCTGAGGATAGAAGCGAACGCTCACCTCTCTTTAAAACATCAATTCAACCAGTTAACCTTATAATTGGAGTGTGCCTTTCGTAGGAACTGATTAGGGTTAATCGACTGCAAGAGTAACTCATAAATCGTTAGTAATTGCACCAGTTAGTTAAGACGTTGCAAGAGGCGACCGTACCCGGAAGGCTAATTAATCTTGGTAGTTAGAACGGATAGAGCGAACGTTCGCCGGTCTTAAACCTAAGGGTCAGGAGTTATGGTGGTGTATAGAAATTGATTGAACGAGAATTGAAATCTGCTGATCTATTGATTGCCAATGCTCTGGTGAACGAAGGGGGATTCGAAATCTAAGCTTGTCTGTCGTCTGTTTAAACCTACAATCATTCTGTCTTTTAATTTCATTTTAAGTTTTCTGCATCTTAGTCTAGAAGTCGTGGAACTCACACCACGCACAACGTGTTTTAACTTGGATAAATTATCAGCTTCTTTGAGTAGTCAATTAGAAGAAACCCTGTGGAATACGATCTACCCTAGCTTTCCAGCTTGATAGTATTTGATCACTGTTCTACAGCTCATCAGAAGCCCCAAGCAGAAATGAAGAAGTCCCCAAACCGGCCCTGCCCCGAGCCCTAGACCGAGAGCCGGGCCGATCGAGCCTAATTTATGAGGCTAGCCACCATGTGGCCCGAGCCTTTTGGCAAGCCCCTAGCCCCTGGACCAGCCCGGAGCATCAGGCCCCAAGGCCCGACGAAGGCTCGTCGTTTGAAGAAGAAGAAGCCCGGAGCCGAGCAAAGGCCCGGCCCGAGACACGCGGACCGCCGAGTCCTAGTCCCACCCAGACTAGGAAACCCTAAAACCGCAGGATTAGGGTTTTAAGAGTTTTAGTCCTATTTGAGTTGTATTTTTGGTTTTTAAAGACTATTTAATTGTTTTTCCTTTTTAGTAGGATTATTTAGGGGTTTTAGGATTCTTTTTAGGAATAGGACTCTTTATTTTATTCTTATTTAGGAAGTAGTGTTTAGGGAGGAGAGCTTGTTCCCTCACCTATATATAGAGGCCGCCGGTCACCCTTTGAAAAGACAACTTTTATGAAATAAACAACCCCCTTTGATAGAACTTTGTTTTTGAAACCCCTTGTTGTATTTGCATGTTGCAATACTGAAGGATCGACTTTTCATCCAGAGCATCCATCTCTTGTCGTGGCGTCTACGACTTGATACTTCTGGTTCCTAGCTATTATATAGCTAGCAGGTCAAAGTCCTTTCCATCCCGGTTCTCAACGGTTCTACCTCGTTGCACGATAATCAAGTTGCGGTGTTTAAGGGTCGTCTGCCCACGGTTGTAGCGGTTCACATCAGTTGGTATCAGAGCACGGTTCAGCTCACGGACCACAATCTATCCAGTCTCCAGGTTCACCTGGATTCATATCCTTTACTGCTTTTTAGAAAATAGTTTCAAAAATTCCCTTCTATTTCAGTTCTTGTTTTTAGTTTTGAGTTGTAAGGCAAGAGAAAATTGGTGGCCATCATACCATCAACAAAAATTGAGGTTAAGAAAAAGAAAAGAAAGCAAGGCCACCCTTGCCACGTTATTTTCTTTCATTGTAAGTTTATTTCTAAGAAGAGGGGATAGAAAATTGCTTCCGTTTGCTACCATGGCAGACGAGAGAATAGCCAACATAGAAGGCCACCTTCAGAATCTTGGAGCTACCCTAGCCGCCGTCCAAGAAACCCTAGCCAGGCTTCAAGCCGGGAGAGGACGAGATGAGCGCCGAGAGGACAGCCCTGAAGGCCTGAACCAACGAGCCCAAAGGCTAGCTCAGGAGATTGATGATGATTTGAGCAACCTCAAGCTCACCGTGCCTAAATTTGCCGGCAAGTACAATGCCGACGAGTACTTGGATTGGGAGAGAAGTATGGAGGACTTCCTCGAGTGCCATCACTATTCTGAGCAAAAGAAGGTAGTCCTCGCCACCCTTGAATTCACTGACTATGGTGCTCTATGGTGGAGCCAATTCAAGAGCAGGGTTCAAAGAGATGAGGAAGACCCCATCGAGTCGTGGCGAGATCTCAAGAGAGTCATGAGGAAGAAGTTCGTTCCTGGAACCTACATCCGAGACCTACACACCTCCCTCCGGAACTTAAAGCAAGGCACCATGTCTGTGGAGCAATACACCAAGGAGATAGAGATGTTGGTAGCCAGACTCGACCTCCGAGAAGAACCCGAAGCAAAGATAGCTCGGTTTGTGGGTGGGCTACACCCTGAGATCATGCATGAAGTCAACATACTTAACTATGTTGACTACGAGGATCTCAAGGCCCTAGCTAACCATGTGGAGAGAGAGATAATGAAGGGCTACACGAGAAGATCAGTCAATGCCCCATGGAAGCCCGAACAGCCCCAAGGCTCAAGCTCACGGCCAAACCCTAACCCTAGGGATTTGGCACCGCCGGTAACACCTAACCCACCTACTTTTAAGGTTCAAAATTCTAACCCACGTCCCAGTGGAATTGTATGCTTTAAATGTCAATGTAGAGGACATATCTCAAGGGACTGCCCTAACCAATGGATGATGGTGGTAAGAGAAGGAGGAATCGAGACAGATGATGAAGAAGAGGAGAAGAAGGAAGAAGAAGAAGAATCTGATGAAGGAGAATAAGTTAAGCCCGAAGGGCTTGAGAAGTTTGTAGGGTTAATCTCTAAAACCCTAGCACCCGGCACCCCGACGCCCAGCCTCGGTGCTGCCCGACCAGGCCTGACCAGCCCCGGCGCCCAGCCTCAGTGCTGCCCGACCAGGCCCCGGCTCCCCAGCGCTCGGCCCCAACCCCAGCTGGCTCTATGATGGACACGCTTTTGGCGTGCGTGTAGTCAAATAAACTACCAAGCTGGAAGCTAGGGTAGATCGTATTCCACAGGTCTTCTAATGAATGATTACTCAAATACAGAGGCAAATTACTCAGATTTAACACTTTGTGCGTGGTGTGAGTTCCATGACTTCTAATTCTAAGAAATGCACGGAAATTAAAAATTAAAACTGAAAACAGATTGAAAGATTGGTTGATTAAACAAAGATGACAGACAAGCTTAGACTTTGAATCCCCCTTCGTTCACCAGAGCATTGGCAATCCACAGATCAGCGGATTTCGATTCTCGTTCAATCAATTCTAAGACACCACCATAACTCCTTACCCTTAGGTTTACGACTGGCGAACGTTCGCTCTATCCGATCTAGCTACCAAGATTAATTAGCCGCCCGGGTACGGTCGCCTCTCGCAATGACTTAACTAACTGGTGCAATTACTAACGATTTATGAGTTACTCTTGCAGTGGATTAACCCTAACTGGTTCCTACGAAAGGCACACTCCAATGATTAGGTTAATTGTTTGATTTGATGTTTTAAAGTAAGGCGAGCGTTCGCTTCTATCCTTAGCTTAACAAGAATCTAATCTAGGTGATCAATCCAGACAAGAAACATGCACAATGAAGAACAAATCAAACATGAAAGAGAAACTGATTGAACTTTGAATCTAATCATCACCGATCTGTGACCGCTTTAAAGCCCTGGGTCACATCTACCATCCGTGGGGTGCGGTCGGTGCTGCTGGTGAGGCACCTGGTATGGCTCTGGAATGGGCGGCGGCGACTAGTGTGCATACCCTGCCTGATGGTGTGGCGAGGGTGTTGGATCACGAAATTCTAGCTCATACTGAGGCTGAGGCTCCTCAGAATCATCTTCTTCCTCCGACGCATCCTCGTCTTGGATAGGAGGGTCTGCTGCTACCTAGGGACTGAGGTCCAGCTCGAGGTCGTACTCGACCGCCAAATCACCTCCGACGGTGCGTACTCTGCGGCGTTGGATGTTCGGGCCATATTCTTGGCTGAGCCCGAAGGAGATGATGAGTCGGCCTACAAAGTTGCCTCCCAGGAGTGAGCGAGGTGGCCTCCACCTCTGAGTCTTCTGGCGGAGTAGTCGGGAAAGCACCCATCTGGGTTGAAGAGGATAACTCTCCCGGATGGCGCGATGAAGAAGAAGCTCCTCTCGGCTGATATGGTGGCGGTCCTTCTCTGGAGCATACAAAAGAGAACGACGCCAAACCATGTGAATGAATTTATAAAGAGGGTGAGAGAGAGACTTAACTGAATTCTGCTTCGTGAGACGATCACCAGGAACTCCAGTCATGTGGCTCTAGAGTGCATGGTACTCCTCTCTGTCGTCATCGTCGGTCTCCCAGCCTAGGTGATGAACCTCGTAGTGCTCGTGGGGAATCCTGAGACGAGCTGCAAACTCATCATATGTGAGTTTCATGTGCACCCCGCCTAGATAGAAGGTGACGACCTTCTTGTGCTGCCTCCTCTTGTGCTCGTCCAGATCGAACGTTGCCCAAAACTCCTGAAGGGCGACGTCTGGGAAGTCGGCGGCAAGCGTGGTCAGCTCTAGGAGTCCAGCATGCGTCAGTGCATCGAGCACGTTCCGGTGCCAGTCCTCATCGTGATCGAAGAGGGACTCCATGGAAAGGGGGCGAACACCAGCTCCAGGGATATTCTCGAGCCGTTGGTAGCACTCGAAGTAGTACGGGGGTAGGCGAGCAACGGTGCGGTGGTACCCAACACGGCCAGGGAAAGCTGGGGGAGGGCCCTGGACGGCAGGTGTGATGAGAGCGGGAACTCGGGAGCTGGAGGCGGTGTCAAGTCTCTGCTTGGTCCTGCGCTCATGAGTTACGTTCCTAAGCAAGAAAACAAACCAGATTAGTCAAACTAAAACCCTACCCCACACTTAGTAGAAAAACTCAATTTCACAAAGAAATGAGGAAAACCGAGTGGGGGTAAGCAAAGCAGATTAACCGGTAATCACAAACAACTAAAATACATGCTTAGGAACAGCCATAATGGAATTATCACAATCAGAGTTCAGAAGTCAAACCGACATTCAAAAAGTCAACATAATAGAACATTGAACCCTAATCATGGCAATATTAGCACAAAGCGGAAAATGACGGTATAATATGATCTCAGATGGCAAGCACAATAATACGAACGTAAATGAACACAAATGGCAGCCAAACGAGGATAAACAGTTCATGGTCAAACCGACATTTCTCATAAAATCAACACCACAAAGAATAGGTCTTAAGCATAGCAACACACGAACAATTGGTATTATAATTCAGCACAATACTCTCTAACCATGCTAGATCAGTCCAAAGAGTTCAGCTAACCTAGTTCACATGAAATCAGTCAGCACGCAAATCGAGGCAAACCGAAAAGTCAACCGAAAGTCAACCCCGACGAAATTTAGCATTCAACATGTCAAAAGATTCGGAATGAAAAGTTCTACAACTTACCTTGAAGCCATGGGTGCTGAAAATGAACGGAGAAAGAGAAATCGGTGAAAAACTTAAAAATCTAGGGTTTGGCTGAACGGGAGCTCTAGAGCTCCGATTCGACTGTTCTAGGGCTTGACTTGATCGGAAATGGAAGGGGAGACGTGCGGTGGCGGCGGTGGCGGCGGGTGGCGAAAATGTGGCGGCGGCGGCGGGTTTTCAAAAAATAGAGGGGAGGTTTTTTTGCTCTTTTGTTCGAAAATGAAAGAAGAAAGTGAGGGGGGAGAGAGAGACACGATCGGGAACTAAAAGGGATAATCCGAGATTTTTGCCTTGAGTTTTCGGCAAAAACTAGGGAAAATTTTTGCCGAAAACATCAGTTAAAAAGCACTACCAATTTTTCAAATACATTTTCGCCGAAAACTCAAGGATTTTTCGGCGAAAAGTTTAACTAAAATCGTCTGGAAACACAGTGGGATTTCAAAGGGAGTTTTTGCCGAAAACGGGGTACATTTTGACCTGTACGATTGAAAATATTTTCCCAATCCTGGCAAACTTCAGAAAATCACAGTTAAATCCACAAAAATTGGAACAACCTCACAACTTGCGATTGACACTATGACACACAGACTACACACGAAAAATAAGAAATCAAACAAACTGACACTTTTGGCTCCCCCGAACCGACTCTAAAACACTAAGGTTGACACAAATGAAAAACTGACTCCAGCCGTGGGTTGCCTCCCACGAAGCGCTCTTTTATTAACGTCCTTGAGCTGGACGATACCTGGACGGTATTAGGAGACATCCCAACTCAGGTTCTCCTTAATGCTAGCATCGGAGTTCATGAAGTAGAGCTTCGGGGTATCTCCGTTAAGCATAAATTTCTTCCCGTTAGCGTGTATGAGCTTGGTACGTCCGTCGAGAAGGTCCTCAGCGATCTTGAACGGACCAATGAGCTTTGTCAAGGGATCATCTTCTACGAGGAAGACGGTGGAAGGGATTAGAATGATTGACTTTGTCTTCTCTTTATCCTCCGGCTTTGTATCACCAGGATCGGTGATCGTAGGTATTTCCTTAGGAGATGCTTTTGGCTTCTCCTTCAATACTTGTTCCGGCGCCGGTATCTCAGAACGAATTGGTGGTGCAGCTGGCTCGGATGAAGGTGGCGGAACAACTGGTCTCCAAACCAATTGAGTCTTTGTCTTCTTGTTCTTCCCCCGGGGCTTGCTAGGTTTCTTGCTCGGTGGTGAGGAAGAGGCTTTCAGTTCCTTTAAGAATGTGATTCTCCCTTAAGAATGTATTTCATACCGTCCTTGAGACGGAATGTCGCAGTATCCTTCCCAACCCTTAATGTTAACGAGCCATTTGGGACATTAATGTTAATGCCGGCTGTCGCCATAAACGGTCGGCCTAGGAGAAGGGTAGAATATGTCTCTTGAGTATCCATTACTACATAATCAGCGAAAAACCGGAAAGGGCCACAACAAGTGATTACATCCTTGATTATTCCTCTAGGTTCTTTTAGAGTTTTGTCGGCGAACACTAAATGCATGCTAGCAAGTTGTAGTTCACCTAGGTTCAGTTTCTTATATAAACACATAGGCATGACATTTATAGACGCACCTAGATCAACCAAACTACGCTCGACTTCAATTCCATTAATGATTAAAGGTAACGTAAAAGGGCCAGGGTCGGAGCACAACGTAAAAGGGCCAGGGTCGGAGCACTTAGTATGGGCGGTGATCGAGAAATGATAGCTGAGCATTCTCCCGTAGAGGGAGTGGGAAGTGCTTCTTTCTTCTTCTCCAGGCTGTTCTGCTCAATGCTCCTGGTTGTGATGACTTTAGCATGCTCGTTCTTCATGGTGGAGTTGTTTTGAGACGACGCCTGATTGAAGAGAGGAAGGTTAGCCAACATGCTAGCAACTTTATTTACCATGCTCTCTATTCTCTGTCCTTGTGCGATATGTCCCTAGTTAAAAGCATCTTGGGCTTTAAGCCTTTCTTCGTGATCATCGAGCCTTGCTACAATCAGGTCAAACTTCTTGGCTATTTTCCTCTCCCAAATGTTCTCAAACGTAAAATTCTGAGGTTGCTGTGCACCGGTGAATCTGGGAGGATCTTGATAACTTTGTCCCAGCATTGATTCTGACTCTGGTTGAATCCGAAGTTGTGAGGAGGACGCTCAAGGAAGCTTCCCTGTTGTTGAGGAGGTGTTCTGAACTGACGGTAGTCGGGGTAGCCTCTTTGATCCTTGGTGAAGCCTTGATCAATGAAATTCACTTCCTCTTTAGACCTGTTATCAACTGTTCGGAAGATCTCCTTCATATGTCTCTGTACTTCAATCTTGATCTGATCTTCACGGCTTGGTCGGCTCTTGGATGCTCCAAACTGTCGCTCCAAATTCCTGGACTTAGATGCGCATTTCACAAAGTGAAGAAGAGCAGCTTCTGGTTTGAGTGCTGTGCAGTCGCCATTAGCTAAGGTGTTGACCCATTCAGCAGTTTCTTCATTCATTCCTCTAGCAAAGATGAGAAGATTTCAGCTAACTGCCTCTGCTCGAATCCATGATGAGGGCAGGTGTAGAGAAGTTATTGGAATCGATTCCAAGTATCATACAAGCTTTCTCCTTCTTTCTGGGAGAATCTGGCAATGCTGTCCTTGATGGCAGTTGTTCTGGCCGGAGGGAAGTATTCTTCAACAAAGTCCTGAGCCAGAGTATCCCAGTTAGTGTAGTAGCCAGGTAGTTTACCAGTAAGCCACCTCTTAGCAGCGCCTTTCAGAGAGAACGGAAACGCTCTCAGACAAAGAGTGTTTTTGTCGAGGTTCCCGCTCTTGAAAGTACTGCAGAGATCAAGGAAGTCTGCAAGATGGGTGCACGGGTTGTCTAGGGGCCTGCCTTCAAACTGTAAATCCCTAGAGATCATAGTCAAGAATGGAATCTTGATCTCATAGTCAGGATCTCCTTCAATGCGCAGAACGGCAATGGTAGATCGAACGCTAGTCGCGCTCGGCTTGTTATAGTCTGCTAGACTCTTCTGTGCGGGTGGTGGTGGCGGCGGTTGATCACCGTTTGGTGGTAATCTATCGCCCATGGTAGGAGATGGAGGAGGTGAGAGCGACTCGGTGTATGAAGCGGATGAAGATGACGGTACAGGTGAAGATGGAGATGAGGAACTCTCCTTCGGTTCCTCGATCTTGATCGGAGTGATGAATGGATTGGATCTGCCCTTCTTCAGAATCTGTGATCGTAAAGGTGTAGCAGAACTGTCTGGTCTCTCTACACTCTTAGCCTGTTCGGTTTGAGAGCGAGTCCAAGGACGGTGAGGCATGCACCTGTAAACCTACAGATAACAAAGACAAACAAAACTAGTGTAAAATCGAAGTGAGTGGAAAAATGAAAGATGGAAAATAGAAGAATAAATTGCCAGTTCTTCTTTCGAACAATCAAAAGAAGGCCCCGGCAACGGCGCCAATTTGGTGGACCTGTCGTTGAGGGTTCAACCAAATAAACTACTAATGCTAAGAAAAAGCTATAGCAGATCGTATTCCAACGGTCTCCTATGACTGACTACTTCAAACTGACAAAGTACTACAGAGATCAAGGAAGTCTGCAAGATGGGTGCACGGGTTGTCTAGGGGCCTGCCTTCAAACTGTAAATCCCTAGAGATCATAGTCAAGAATGGAATCTTGATCTCATAGTCAGGATCTCCTTCAATGAGCAGAACGGCAATGGTAGATCGAACGCTAGTCGCGCTCGGCTTGTTATAGTCTGCTAGACTCTTCTGTGCGGGTGGTGGTGGCGGCGGTTGATCGCCGTTTGGTGGTAATCTATCGCTCGTGGTAGGAGATGGAGGAGGTGAGAGCGACTCGGTGTATGAAGCGGATGAAGATGACGGTAAGGTGAAGATGGAGATGAGGAACTCTCCTTCGGTTCCTCGATCTTGATCGGAGTGATGAATGGATTGGATCTGCCCTTCTTCAGAATCTGTGATCGTAGAGGTGTAGCAGAACTGCCTGGTCTCTCTACACTCTTAGCCTGTTCGGTTTGAGAGCGAGTCCAAGGACGGTGAGGCATGCACCTGTAAACCTACAGATAACAAAGACAAACAAAACTAGTGTAAAATCGAAGTGAGTGGAAAAATGAAAGATGGAAAATAGAAGAATAAATTGCCAGTTCTTCTTTCGAACAATCAAAAGTAGGTCCCCGGCAACGGCGCCAATTTGGTGGACCTGTCGTTGAGGGTTCAACCAAATAAACTACTAATGCTAAGAAAAAGCTATAGCAGATCGTATTCCGAGGGTCTCCTATGACTGACTACTTCAAAACTGACAAAGTACTCAAATGCAAACACGTTGTGCGTGGTGTGAGTTCCACGACTTCTATTTCTAAGAAATGCAGGGAAATTAAAACAAATTAAACTAAAGCAGATTGGGAATTAGGGTTTGAAAACAAGGAAGGCAGACGAACTTAGACTTTGAATCCCCCTTCGTTCCCCAGAGCATTGGCAATCAGCAGATCAGCGGATTTCGATTCTCATTCAATCAGTTACTAAGACACCACCATAACTCCTTACCCTTAGGTTTAAGACCGGCGCACGTTCGCTCTATCCGTTCTAACTACCAAGATTAACTAGCCGCCCGGGTACGGTCGCCTCTCGCAACGACTTAATTAATTGGTGTAATTACTAATGATTAATGAGTTACTCTTGCAGTGAATTAACCCTAACCGGTTCCTACGAAAGGCACGCTCCAATTATAAGGTTAATTGTTCAATTTGATGTTCTAAGGTAAGGCGAGCGTTCGCTTCTATCCTTAGCTTAACCAGAATCTAATCTAGGTGATCAATCCAGACAGGAAACATGAACAATGAAGGACAAATCAAACATGAATGAGAAACTGATTGAACTTCGAATCTAATCACCGCCGATCCGTGACCGCTTTAAAGCCCTGGGTCACTTAGGGTTCATCTAGTCTAAGCTCTAACGAGTTTAGCTACTCATGATCATTACAAAAGAAACAAAGACAAAGAAAGAGTTCATCATTCAGAGGAAGAACAGAAAAGAATCTGAAAAACCTAATTTAGACGACTCTGATAGACTTCGATCTTCGGTAGATTACACTCCTAGCTCCGGTTCTCCGAGATGGTAGGGATGGCATCACGATCTCTATCCGGCTCTTCGAACTCCAACTCTTCGCTCCAGAACTTGAGAGGATTCTCTGAATTCTGATCTTGAAAAGTTGTATTATGATTAATTCTGATCCTCCCTCCTCTTTGGGCCGCCGGATTAAGTATAAATACTTAACCCTAAATTAGCCGAAACAGCCTGATAATTTCACCGAAAATAACAAGGTATTTTCGGCGAAAATCCTTGTGTAAATGGCCGGTCACTAAGCTGCTTCTGTCCTTTTCGCCGAATAGGTTTCGGTCCGAAAACATATTGTTTTCGCCGAATCGGTTTCGGTCCGAAAACATATTGTTTTCGCCGAAACCATCCTTCAAGTGGCATCAGTCGATTTGCACTAATATTTTCGCCAAAAATAATAGGTTATTTTCGGCAAAATCTTCTTTGTAAAGGGCAGGAGATTGCTTGAACTTAATTGGCTCCTTTGATCGATTCCGGTTCAGTTCCTTGATGTTCCAATGCTTAGACACGTCCAAGGCTACTTTATGTGACGGCAAAAACCTGTGCTAACACAAAAACACTAGAAAACCATCAAATAGACTCGAAAAGGGCCAAGCTAACACAAATGGCACGAGATAGGGCAATCAATTGAATATTCGTTATTCTACCGTAAAAACCATGTCTTAAGCAAAGAAATGTCGCTTAAATGAGGCTGATAATCACGTCAAATCGAGTGTCATCAAATACCCCACACTTAAGCTTTTGCTTGTCCTCAAGCAAACTGAATAGAAACGCTCATGTTCACAAATGATAAGATCGATTAAATTGGAGCTCAGTCAAACACAATGAATTATTAGACAGCTCGATCCTAGAACAAGAAACCTAACATGCATACAGATCAGCCAAACTACCTGGTCTCACTAATAAACTGCACATGAAAAGTAATTAGCAACCAATTATGCACGAATTTGACCTGACCGACCAGACTCCTCACACAGGATATATATAGTACAATGGGAACTCTCACTCTCTGTGTTTAAGGACGTGTTTCTGCTCTCGATCATTTTCTGTTACCGAATTCTGTCATAGGTTTGCATTTTGACCACATCTCCACCACTGTGACAACACGAGTATCTAGTCAAGAAGGACTTCCCTGCTAGGACCGTAATGAATTCTACACTACTCGGGTTTATAATGAGATGGATGATGGGAATGTATGATGATGGCTTGGTGCGGTGTAGCTTTCGACTAACTTCCCTCGAATCTAATCTATGGCTTCCTACCGTCTAACCAAACACGGGTGGAATAATGAACGATCGTCCTATGATACCCTCAATCAACCTAGCACTTATTCTTTTTCTTTACATGATTTTTTTTCTTTCTTTTGAACTTTTCTTTTGACTTCGTTCTTCCATTTGTAGGGAGAAGAACGTTTTATTGAACTAGAAACTTTGAACTTTTTTCTGATTTTCTTCTTTTCTTCATTTTTCGAAATTTTTCTCTTTTTCTTTCTTTTACTTACTTTTTTCTTTTGTGTCGATTTTTCTTTTAGTTGCTAGAGGGGTTTACACGTTTGGACATATTAGCTAAGACCACATGTTTAATGGCTATAGGCAGGTTACCACAAACCGACTTTGGTAGGTCAATCTAGAACTACAACCACATGGGATCAACGGGGAATGAAAGAAATGGGAAATGGCTGTAATGTATTATCGAACCGAAAGAACCGGCCAAGCTCAAGGGTCTAAACCTAGTGGATTTATCGTTTGGTAGGCTATCTGGCTTAGTAGCTGAATCTAGGTGCCCCTATCCTTCTAGAACTCGTGTCATCGTGTGGTCTCGAGTAGGTCTCATGCAAATTCTAACTCATTCAAGTAAACAGAAAACCACTCAGAAAGAATTAAAATTGCGAGTTACGTGCAATGGATCAAAAGCTCACAGTTGGTTTGCTAGTAGAATTCGGTCATTTTCATGCAATCAAGGCTACAAACTATAAGTGTGATTTTAAAAATTCTGTTCTGACCAGGTAATTTAGCATCAAAGTATACAAGTTGGTTCTCAAGTTCTAGGTTAAGCAGTCTAAGCATCATTATGAAGGTTTGAACAACAACTTAACATCAAAAATCAAGAACTGAGCCATTCTAATGCTAGAGAGACTGGAATGGAATCACGAGGCACACAAATAATGCAATTAAGGGCAATCAAGTTCATGCAAGGTTCTCTAGCATCCTACCCCACACTTAAATCAGACTGTGTCCTCACAGTGAAGGGACTAGAGTTCAGAGTAAAGTAGAAGAACCTGGATCGAGATGAACGGCGTAGTGGATGAGCACGGATCCTCGGAGTGGAGGGAATCTACCCAAGCGAAGCAAAGGGAATCTCCCTACTGCCTACAAAACAAAAACAAATGACACATAAAAAGGAAACCGGGACAAGTGCCCCAGATCCACACAGAAAAAAGTTGGATAGAAATCCGAAAAGAATAAATAAAAAGAAGACACCAGAAAAGGAATACAACCCGATCACTGCTGGTCCGGTGAACCGGGAGGTGGAAAGTGGAGAAATTCGCCGAGCTGGCGTTGCCACGCCATCTGTGCCTCATACCGCTGGTCGGCGCGGCGCATATGTTGCTGCATAATAGTCCACCACGCCTCTTGAGTGGCGTTGTCGGTGATGCGCCACTCCTGAAGTCGCTCGTACAACTCTCCAACATCCGCGGGGTGATGTCTGGGCGGCTGGGGAGGTGCCTGGTATGGATCGGGAATGTGCGGCGGTGACTGGTGAGCATACCCTGCCTGATGGTGTGGTGAGGGTATATAATCTTGGAATACTGGTGGCGGCTGCGGCTGCTGCTCCTCAGCATCATCTTCTTCCTCCGACTCGAGCACATGTTGGAGTGGAGGATCAGCTGCTACATGGGGACTGAGGTCGAGTTCTAAGTCGTACTCAACCGCCAAGTCTTCTCCAACGGTCCTAACTGGGTGTCGTGGAATGTGCGGGCCATATTCATGGCTGATGCCGAAGGAGAGGATGAGCTGTCCTATGAAATTGCCCCCCAAGAGTCTGCGAGGTGGCGTCTTCCTCCTGGTCTTCTGGCAGAAGATGCGAGCCAGTACCCAGCCGGGGTGTAGAGGGTAGCTCTCTCGGATGGCTCGGAGAAGCATGAGCTCCTCCTTGAGGATATGGTGGCGATCCTTGTTGGGTGCATATAAAAGGGATCTACGCCAAACCATATGAATAAATTTAAAGAGCGGGTGAGAGAGTGACTTAACTGAGTTGTTCGTCCCGAGGCGATCGCCAGGTATGCCTGTCATGTGGCTCTAAAGCGCGTGGTACTCCTCGTCGTCATCATCTTCTCCCCAACCGAGGTGATGATCGTGATAGTGCTTGTAGGGGATGCCGAGATGAGCGGCAAACTCATCGTAGGTGAGCTGCCTGTACACCCCACCAAGATAAAGGTCACAACCTTCTGGCGCTGCTTCCTCTTGTGCTCATCCAGATCAAAGGTTGCCCAGAACTCCTGGAGGGCAATGTCTGGGAACTCGGCGGCGATGGTGGTCAGCTCGAGGAGACCAGCCGGTGCTAAGGCGTCATGCACATTCCGGTGGTAGTCCTCATTATGATCGTGCAGGGAATCCATGGAAAGAGGGCGCACGTCAGCTCCCCTAACGTGCTCGAGCTTCTGGAAGCACTCGAAGTAGAAGTCAGGTAGACGGGCGATAGTGCGATGGTATCCAGCCCGGCGGGGTAGTGCAGGTGGTGGACCCAGAATGGCAGGTGTAACAGGGGCGGCAGCTCCTGAGCTCGAGGCGCCATCAAGTCGCGCCTTAGTCCTGCGCTCATAAGTGGTGTTCCTAAAACTAGAATGAAAACAGATTAGTCAACCAAAACCTTACCCCACACTTAGTAAAAAACTCAATTTCACAAAGAAATGAGGGAAACTAAGTGGGGTAAGGAAAGCGGAGTAACCGGTAACCATAGACAGTAAAATACATACTTAGAAACAGCCAGAATCGGATAAGCACAATCAGTGTTCAAAAAGTCAAACCGACATTTAGAAAGTCAACATTTAAGCATATTGAACCCTAATCATGGCAAGACTATCATAACTTGGAGAATGACGGTAAAATATGATTTCAAATGGCAGCACGATAATATGAACGAGAATGAGCACAGCAGGCAGCCAAATGATCACAACAATTCCAAGTCAACCCGACATTTCTCACAAAAGTCAACATCACAAAGAATCAATCCTATGCATAGCAACATATGATCAAATGATATGGAAATTAAGCACGGAACTCCCTAAGCATGCTAGAATAGTTCTACAAGTTCAGCTAACCTAGTTCACACGAAAACAGTCGGCACGCAAAACGAAGCAAACCAAAAAGTCAACCGAAAGTCAACCCCGACGAAATTCAGCAATCTATATGTCAAAAGATTCGTATTGAAAAGCTCTACAACTTACCTTGAAGTCATGACTGCTAAAAATGAACGAGTTGAGAGAAATCGGCGAAAACGTTGAAAACGAGGGTTTCGGTGAACTGGAGCTGCAAAGCTCCGATTTGGCTGTTCTAGGGCTCGATGGAATCGAAATTGGGAGGGGAAGGGAGTGGCGGCGGTCGGCGACGGCGGCAGTGGCGGGAAATGACGGCGACGGCGAGAATATTGGGGTGGCGGTCGACGATTTTTAAAAAGATAAGGGGGGGAGGGGGTTTTCTGGTTTGTTGAACGAAAATGAGTGAATGAGAGAGAGGAAGTTAATCCGGATTTTAAAGGAATAGTGGGGTGATTTTCAAAATTATTTTCGGCGAAAATAAGAGGGTGGTTTCGCCGAAAATTTCAGTTCAAATACACTGCCGGATTTTCAAGTGCGTTTTCGCCAAAAACAAGAACACTTTTTCGCCGAAAACTATAGTTCAAAAGCGCTGCTTGGTTTTCAAAATCGATTTCGCCGAAAACATAATACATTTCGGACCGAAATAAGGAACAGGGAGAATCAGTGAAAACCAAAAGACGATTTCGCCGAAAATGGGGTTTTAGTTTCGCCGAAAATTTTGAACTGTTCGGGTTGAAAATATTTTCGCAAATCCAGCCAAGTTCAGAAAATCACAGTTAAATCCACAAAAATCAGAAAGACCTCAATCAACTTGTGAATGACTCTATGACACACAGACTCTACACGAAAAATAATAAATCAAACAACTGAACTTGCTCCTCAACGATAAACAGTTCGACAAATTAACGATCAGCGGGGTTGCTCCACAGCCTCTTATTAACGCCTGACTGGACGATATGAGCAATTATAAATCGTGATTCACGTAATCGAAACTAGTGAAATCGAATGTAAAATCGAATCGAATAGATTTAGTCCACTAAAAATTATAAATACTATAAAATAATATTAAACTAGATTTACATTAAACAATAATTGAGTTATACAAGAATTACAATGAGTAATAGCTGATGCAGGATGCTAGTGAAATGAACTACTTTGGGAAGTGAACCAAGACCGAAGAAGGACGTGGATGGATGCGGTACAGGTAATTATTGAAGGTAGAACCTAGATGAAAGAATGTATATTGGTATGAAGTTTTGACTTCTGATGTAGCTCGGCCTCTGTTATTCTGGGAAAGAGGAACTATGAATGAGTCAATTCAGAAAGAGGAGGTAGAATGAGCAATTCTGGAATGAGTGAATGAGTCTATGATTATAGCCAGCTTGCAGGAGGAGGAATCACAGAGGACAAAGAAGGTGACTACTGACTTGAGTATGAGAAGAATGATGTTGCTGACTCGTGTCGAGTGAGGAGATGCAATGTGGGGAGCCGCGAGAGGACGAGGGGGGGAATCCTTCAGATTCTCCTTCACGCTCGCGTCGGAGTTCATGAAGTACAGCTTCGGGACTTCTCCGGTAAGCGTGAATCTCTTCCCGTTTGCATGTAAAAGCTTGGTACGTCCATCGGGAAGATGATCGACGAATTTGAACGATCCGAACAGTTCTCTGGAGAGGTCATCCTTCTTGAGTGTGACGATGGAAGGAATGAGGACTATCGGCTTCTCCTTTTCTTTAATCTTCGGCTTGTTATCACCAGGATCGGTGATCGTTAGTACTTCCTTAGGAGACGCTTTCGGCTTCTCCCTCCATACTTGTTCCGGCGCCGGTTGCTCGGAACGAAATGGTGGTGCAGCTGCCTCGATGGAAGATGGCGGAATTTTTGGTCTCCAAACCATTTGGGTCTTCGTCTTCTTGTTCTTCCCTCGAGGTCTGCTTGGTTTAGCGCTCGGTGGCTTAGAAGAGGCTTGCAGTTCCTTCTTCTTCTTCTTAAGCGGCTTCTGAACCAGCAGTTTCTAGCTTCTTCTTAATAACTTGGTCAATACCTGCAGCAACAACTGATCTAGAGACACTAGAAGAAGCATTAGTAACGGAGTTGACCGGAGTCAACCCCACAGTTTCAACAGCTAGGCAGTGAGATTCTTCAGTCCTAGAGTCATATTTCATGCCATCTTTAAGACGGAAAGTTTTCATTTCTTTACCAACTCTTAGAGTTAAAGGACCATTTGGAACGTTAATATTCATTCCAGTAGTAGCCATAAAAGGTCGACCTATGAGTATGGTAGAATCATCCGTACTAGTATCCATAATCACATAGTCAGCTAAAAACGTGAACGGACCACATTTAGTAATAACGTCTTTAATCTCTCCCTTAGGGATTTTAAGTGATCTATCAGCAAAGACGAGTTGCATACTAGGCGGTTCAAGTTCTCCTAGGTTTAACTTTTCAAACAGGCTCATAGGCATGACATTAACAGACGCTCCTAGATCAACTAAATAGCGTTCGATCTCAACATCATTGATTACCAAAGGCAAAGTAAAAGAACCAGGATCAGATAACTTAGCTGGATATGGAGAGGCAGGTTTCTTAATACGAATGTCAGGATATCCTTCCTTGTTCCCCTTCATGCCAGTCTCGATCCTTGCATTTGGCAGCAATGCTCTAGGAAAAGGAGGGTTCACGACGTACGGTGCAAGAGGAGGATCACCCTCCTTAGGCGCCGGTTCATGTTCTTCTTCTTCCTCCGGAGTCTCAGCGATCCTGCATAAGACAGAACAAGCATCAGCAATTAGGTTTGGAAGTTTTCGAGCAGTTACCATTTTAGCCTGTTCTTTTCGCGGATTCGGCTCTGTCTGGCTTGGAAGCTGGCCAAATGGTCGACCAGATGCTAGCATGCTCGAGATGTTGTTCACGGCTTGCTCAATTCTTTGCCCAGATGCTATCTGTTCTTGATTGAGGAGAGCTTGAGCCTTGAACTGACTGTCATGATCATCGAGTCTGGTGATGATCTGGCTGAGCTTCTTATCCAGGTCACTGACATTGTTCTCTCTTTGATGCTGCTGCCCTGGATAGGTATTGTTGAAATATTGATTCTGGCGATTGCCAGGAGCAGTTCCATAATTACCCGGGTTGCGATGCGGCGGCTGGTAGACACCTGCCGGCGGATGGTTAGGCTTCTGATCCTGAGCTGGACCAGCCGGGCGGTTATTCTGGTTCTGGTTATGATTGGCGCCAACATTGTAGGGAGGTCTGTCTTGATAGTTCCCTTGCTGTCTGAAGTTACGATAACCAGCATAACCATTCTGATTATTAACGAAGCCTTGTTGGATGAAATTTACCTCTTCGGCAGACCAGACTTCTGCATTACCAAAATTCTGACAACGGCCTCCGTTATATGCGCAAGCTCCACACCACTCGCAATCAGCAACATAGACAGAAGCTACTGGCGGCTTGATCGGTGTGGTAGACTTCTTCAAATGCTTCTCTACCTCTGCTTTGATTGTAGCTTTGAGATCTAGCTTGCTCCTTGATCCTTCAGATTGTCGCTCCCAGTTCCTTGACTTGGAAGCACAGTTTGCGAAGTGAAAAAGAGCAGCTTCAGGAGTGAGTGTAGTGCAATCCCCTTCAGCTAGAGGATTGACCCACTTTGCAGATTCTTCTCGAAGTCCACGAGAGAAGATTTCAACTAACTGCCTCTACTCGAATCCATGATGAGGGCAGGTGTAGAGAAGTTCTTGGAATCGATTCCAAGTATCATACAAGCTTTCTCCTTCTTTCTGGGAGAATCTGGCAATGCTGTCCTTGATGGCAGTTGTTCTGGCCGGAGGGAAGTATTCTTCAACAAAGTCCTGAGCCAGAGTATCCCAGTTAGTGTAGTAGCCAGGTGGTTTACCAGTAAGCCACCTCTTAGCAGCGCCTTTCAGAGAGAACGGAAAGGCTCTCAGACAAAGAGTGTTTTTGTCGAGGTTCCCGCACTTGAAAGTACTGCAGAGATCAAGGAAGTCTGCAAGATGGGTGCACGGGTTGTCTAGGGGCCTGCCTTCAAACTGTAAATCCCTAGAGATCATAGTCAAGAATGGAATCTTGATCTCATAGTCAGGATCTCCTTCAATGCGCAGAACGGCAATGGTAGATCGAACGCTAGTCGCGCTCGGCTTGTTATAGTCTGCTAGACTCTTCTGTGCGGGTGGTGGTGGCGGCGGTTGATCGCCGTTTGGTGGTAATCTATCACCCATGGTAGGAGATGGAGGAGGTGAGAGCGACTCGGTGTATGAAGCGGATGAAGATGATGATAAAACGTGTTTACCAAGGTCGTATTCCTCGGGGTTCTCTCAATGGCCTCTACTCACATCCCTCGTAGACGGTCTATTCATTTGAAAGGAGTTTTGATTTGAAAAAGATATTAAAAACTTAAAGGAGACTAAAAGGAAGAAAGACAAATAAAGCGGTGCAAATCAAAGACAAAGAGGTTCTCTTGGTGGGTAGTTTCATCATGCTCAAGATGACTAACTGAACAAACAAGTCAATCAAGATCGAGTTTGCACTCGGATGACCATGCATTTTCACTTTTTTAGACTCGATGCACTCTCGTAGCACCTAATCCCTATCCCAATACCACTCAATTTAGGCTCTCGCTCTCAAACTAAGTGAAAATAGGATGCATTCTAAGTGTTTGATGAAATGCCAAGACACAAGACCCTCTCTTAAGACTCTATGACCACAAGGCTAGGCACAACACTCTCATATCAATGCCCTAACACTAAGAGATTCACCCAAAAAGCCCTTTCAAACTCAATTGAATGAAATTCCACATGCACACCAAGTGTTCGATAAAATGCCCAAGAGAGAAATCAAGTGAAAATGGTTGAAATAAGATGATCTAATCTCTTAGAACACACTCACTTCAATCCCTAGACCTACAATCTATGCAATCGAAGCACTCTCATGCATCAAATTACAATGAGTGGACCAAATCAAGCAAACATGGCATAAAATGGCATTAAGAACAAGTCTAGGAATCATCCTCATACAACCAAGATCAATCATGGCAAGTTCTATACAATCATCTCTCTATCATAGCACAACTAATCTACCCATCCAAGATGAACCCTAGAAAATCAGCCACACATGGCCAAGGGAGTAAAGAGAGAAGAAGGAAGAATGGTCACCAAGAACACCATGGATGAATCCTTGAGATGATCTTCACTTCTCCACTTGTAAGCACTTCTCCCAAGGTTTGTTGGCTTCAATCCTAGCTCCAATAGCTTCAAATTGCTCCAAAAACGTGCTCTAGGGTTTGAGGGTTCGTGGAAATGTATTTGGGGTTCAAGAGATAGCATAGAATTGCCCAAAATGGCCAAAATCAAGAGTATTTATAGTGCAGGGGACAGTGCACGGCGTGCACCCCTGCACGGCGTGCATAGTGCACGGCGTGCACCACTGCACGGCGTGCACCCCCTGCACTCTGCAGAAGACCCGATCTTGCAAGGCTCACATCTTCCCTCGTCCGGCCTCCAAATGACCTCCCGTTTGCTCCTATGCGCTCCTTGTTATCCGTACTTTGAAGCCAGAACCTGAAAATGCACAGAGCAGCTCCAATAGCCCACGAATTTTGGCTCCGAAGTGGCAACCGGACAACAAAATGACACTTAGCACAAAAATTCAATAAACGCATATAAATCATGTCATTTCGCGAATAAATACGGGCATATCATAGGTCATTCATAAGCTTAAAATGCACTGATTAAAGTCACATCAAATTCCCCTACGACTAAGCTTTGCTTGTCCTCAAGCAAATGAATTAGAAAACATCCAAGTTCACAAATGACAAGTTCGGTCCATTGAGATTCAAGCAATCACGATTTAGCTTAAACTGTTCCACGAACAAACTAAACCTACACATGCAAGAACATCAACCAAACAAGTCTAAACCTCACTAATTTCTGCACACTTCAAGTAGTGGTTGATTGGGACACAGCAAAACCGACCACGACAACACCGACTCTAATCAACAGGACTTGAAATCGGAACATGGATCGTGAGTCGTGAATGTGGCTATCAACTTGACTTCATCCGCTTCTAGATCCGCACTTTACAACTCTGGCTAGGATCAAGGGCTACATTTGAGAACTCTTTTTTCTTTCTTTTCTTTTCTTTCTTTTTTTTCCTTACTGCATACTAGTGCTCGATTCAACACTTCACTTAGGTGTTGAACCTGCCTAGCTCACAGCCTTTGCCCTTTTGCTTAGTGCTCAACCCGACACTTCACTTAGGTGCCGAGCTTGCCTAGCTTTCTTTTGAGCATTTTTTTTTTCTTTCACAACTTAGCCACTTGATCCTTAGCCCCTTAACAACTTCCGTACAAGATTTCGAATTGGATTCCGTCTAGTCTCAAGCCACAATCACGAAAGATCAAAAAGAGAATGAAAAACATGGAAGAGGGGAAGAAATTCTGATTGCCTTCATCATCCTAGACCGGTGTTATCGAGTGGTATAAAAACACGTATCCAACCAATCAACCAACATACAAGAGTGATAAGATCTCAGTTCTGGCCCAGACTCATTTGATATTAGTGCTAACATGCTGGTTATAGGTTCTAAGTGGAACAATCTAAACATCATTGTGAAGGCTTGAAGTCAATTAAACACTGACTCATTTGATATTAGTGCTAACATGCTGGTTATAGGTTCTAAGTGGAACAATCTAAACATCATTGTGAAGGCTTGAAGTCAATTAAACAATAAACGTCAAGAACCGAACGATTCTACAATAGAGGAATTCGACATTCAATTAAGGTCATGCAACACATCAGATCATAGCTTTAGACTTCTACCGACAAATAATCACACCAAAACTCAAACTCCCCTACGACTAACATGAGCATTGTCCTCAATGATCAAGAGAGAGAGAGGATAAGGTGGAACGAATATACCGCGCGGTGAAGAAGAGAAGCCGGAGATGGGATCCCGGGTCAAGTAACCTGCTCAGGACGAGGACCTGAATCAGGGGTACCTGTATAAAACAAGGGAGGGCACACCGCTCAAACACAACCCATAGTTGACAAGATGAGAGTACGGATGAGATGTGTGATCCAACAACACGACAAGTTCAATGCCAGAAATGAAAAGAGAAAATAAGAAGTCAAAACACAACAAAACATGCAGTCATAAACAGAAATAAAAGAAAGGAAAAATCCAAAATCCTGAGAAGTGGTGAGTGATCCTGCAGCTCTCAGTGAGGTGGTGGTCGTGGGTGCCTAGGCCACTGGGACCAAGGATGGTAGCCGTCGAACGGGGGAGGCGGTGGAAAGACTATCCAAGTGCTGGAGGGGCCGGACTCAGAGTGGAAGCTCTCCTGGTAGTAGTAGGACTGATGCTGCTGCCAGTACTGAGAATGCTGAATCTGAGTAAGCTGGATACCCTGAAACTGCTGAACCTCATGCACCTGAGCAAGCTGCTGTCCATAGAACTGCTGACTCTCAAAGTCCCTAGCGTTGTACGCCTCGAGGTCCTGAACTCTCCTGTTAAGATCCTGTATCGCTGCACTGTCTCTCCTCTGTCCCGCACGCATATCCTCCACTACGGTGGTGAGGCGACCCATCCCCGAGATAAGCTCATGAAGTGTAGTAGGGTCGATCTCTTCATCCTCCTCATCACTGTCATCATCTGAGATCCGACAAGTCGGAACCAGAAGGTCTGTGATCTGAGCTGTAGGAAGGACAATCCGCAAGAGAACTGGTCGAGGCTCGACAAATGCTGGAGCAGGACCAAAAGCATCAAGGCACTCATACCCATGCACCAACCTGGTCACAAAACCTCCTCCCAGCAGAACACCAGCAGTGTCATTAGCTTGCATCTGAAGGAGGGCTCCTAGCACTAAATCACCTAGATGCAGCTTGATGCCCCTCTCCAAACAATAAAAGAGAAACAAATCTCTGACTGAGACTACACCTGGAGAGGAGGATGACTTCCTGTGGGTGATGGAGTGCCGGAAGAAGTGATGAAGGAGCTTCAGCTTAGGCCGATTCACTTCGGTGACCTTGGATGAGCGAGCTGAATAACCTCTAGCCCTCGGTGCAATTTCCTTGAAGAATGCACTCTTGGCGTCCCCCCAAGAGAAGATATGAGAGCCAACCCAGAGAGCTCGCCACTTTGAACCTCCGCCCACTCATAGAACCCAAGGCGGTATCCAAACTCGTCAATGGAGCACACACGCGCCATCCCGCCGAGCCTAAAGCGTACACAAACCTCACTAGTGGTCTCGTGACACTCCACGGTGAGAGTGCTCAAGAACTCCTTCGTAGGCCACTCATACGCCCTTTCGTCAACCTCCAAGAGCGGCCAAATACCGGCTCCATCAGCAAAAGTCTTCAAAGCATCCAACCAACCATCACGACTCTGCAACCCCTCAAAATCAAATCTACCCTGCCTCGCCACGGGCCATCTCGCCATAACCTGATAGCGACTGTAAGCCCGATCTCTGGGGTCGAAGTCGAAGATCCTCTGAACCACTGACTCAGGAGGGTCGACGCCACGAGGAGCTGGAGGCGGCGAAGGCGACCGTGGTGGAGGAGCAGAAGACTCCCCAGTCTGTCCTTTCCGCTTCTTGGAAGCTGGTGTCTTGGATCGCTTAGGGGCGGAGGATGAAGAAGCTGATTTACCCTTAGGAGGCATCCTGCAAAAGAAGTGCAAACAAAGATTCAACAAGAAGGGCACACTCCTGACACAAATTCTATCGAGGCGTCGAATCATAACACATGATCAAAACATTGAGCACAATATCGAGCACGATTCAAGATCATCACGTTCAAGTGCAACAACCTATGCTAGCAAAAATCAAATCAGTGAAATCCACAGCCAAAAAGGCATGCATCATGGATCAGAAACACGAATCAAGAACATATAAGCCTAAGTCCACACAATGCAAGGAGGAATGTACAAAAATAAATTAACGAGTGGTGATTAACCACACCCCTCCTCACACAAAGAATGGAATTCAGTCCCTGAATTCAGAACTTGCAAATCAAACCATAGACCATACCGAAACAGAGCAAGACAAAAGGCATAGACAAAAGCCAACATGATCAACCCCACAGAACCCCATAGCTCAAACACGCCAACACTCAAACACCTGCACATTAACACACACTCCCACTAAACAAAACAACAACACCAACAGCTCATCAAGTCACATGCCAAGCCTACCAACATATCACCAACTGCCACCATTTAGTCCATCAAGCAACACTCACACCACTAATGTCCAAGCAACAAAATGGTAGCACCCTCATTAGCAAGCAAACCAACCAATAATGCACAAGCAAATCAACAAAACCCCCTACCAAATCTGCTCATTCAGCAAACACACCTCACCCAATTACACAAGGAACCAAGCAAGCATTCAAGCCAAGCCCCAATTAACCACAATAGGCAAACAACACATGAACGCGATTGAAGAAGTCACCAATCGGCCAAATAAACAAATAACCATGCCAGCCACACTGAATAATGAAAAACCTGGTTCGAAATCAACTGAAGAGGCTGGGCAGTGGCGGCGGATAGGAGGGACGGCAGCGGCGGCTGTGGTCGGGCGGGCGGTCGGCGAATGGAAGAGAAAGGCGGCTGGGCAGTCGGCCGCGGCTGTGGGAAGCTCGGCGGCGGGCAGGGCTGGGCAGGAGTGGCGGCGGCTGTGAAGAAGAGAGGCTGGGCGAGTGGAAGCTGGCGGCGGGCAAGAGAAGGCGGCTAGATTGGGAGGGGTCGGCCGATTGAAGTTGGGGGGGCTGGGCAGATGGTTGGTGAGCGGGAGTCGGGGCTGAGCTGGCGGCGGCGTCGGGCGGGTGAGATTGGAGTCGGCGGGCAGGTTGGAAAGTCGGCGGCGGCGGCTGGGTAGATGGATGGGAGCTTGGTGGCGGCGGGCAGGTTGGAAAGTCGGCGGCGGCGGCTGGGCAGACGGATGGGAGCTTGGTGGCGGCGGCGGCGTCGGGCGGGTGAGCGGTCGGAGCTGGGGGGGTGTGGTGGCGTCGGGGGTCGATTGGGTGGGTGAGGTCGGCGGCGGTGAAGGAGAGAGTGAGAGGGTCGGGGGTGAGGGGGTCGAGGAAAGGGATAAGGTGGGGTTGGGTGAACCAAAACCAAACCGAGCCAATGACTCAAACCAGAAAATCAAGTATCAACCGAGCCAACCACTAACCAAACCGAAAAAAAGTAAGGGTGAAAATCAGGGTGCACGGCGTGCAAGGGTGCACGGCGTGCAGGGGCCGGCGTGCATGGTGCACGGCGTGCATGGGTGCACGGCGTGCACCCCGGAGCTGAAAATTTTTGTTGAAGCTCCTGGACAGCCCGTGCACAAACCGTGCACGGTGCACGGCGTGCATCATGCACGGCGTGCAGTGGTGCACGGCGTGCACCCCCTCAGCTCAAAATCAAATTTTCACTTCGACGAAAAACGACCAAAACACCGCCAAATCAACCCAAAACGGACCCCGAACTTCAGAATTTCAACGCCTACGAGACCACAAAGGACACCACAACAACTCAAGGACCTTGAATACCACAAAAACACACAATCATGCAATCAAATCAAGAAGAAAAGACATGAAAAACACTCGGGTTGCCTCCCGAGAAGCGCTTGTTTAACGTCTTAAGCTCGACGAAGCAAGGAACACTCAAGGCACGACCAAAGACAAGACCTCAACAGCACCGATAGTATCACTAACAACATAATGCTTAAGTCTATGGCCATTCACCTTAAAAGGTTCGGTTTGGGATGGAGAGATTACCTCGATGGTGCCATAAGGAAAAACATGAGTTACCGTAAAGGGGTCGGACCAACGAGACCTCAATTTCCCGGAAAGAGCTTGAGCCGAGAGTTGTATAGGAGGACTTGATCACCAACTTTGAAATCCTTGCCCGGCTTCAAACGGGAATCATGAATGAGCTTCGTTCTCTCCTTGTAAAGCTTTGCATTCTCATATGCATGATGGCGATACTCCTCGAGCTCATGTACCTGAAACTTACGCTCTTCTCCTGCGAGACTCATATCAAGGTTTAGAAATTTCAATGCCCAATAAGCTCGGTGCTCGAGCTCTACCGGCAAATGGCATGCTTTGCCATAGACCATCCTATAGGGAGTAGTGCCTATAGGGGTCTTGTAGGCCGTGCGGTAGGCCCATAGAGCGTCATCAAGTTTCTTCGACCAATCTTTCCGTGATTGGTCGACCGTCTTCTCTAAGATTCTCTTAAGTTCCCTATTGGTCACCTCGGCTTGGCCACTAGTTTGAGGGTGATACGAGGTGGACATTCGATGAGTGACGCCGAACCGGTGGCATACTCTATCAAATTGCCCTTGAAAATGAGTACCTCGATCACTAATGATAGCACGAGGGGTACCAAAACGGGTGAACAACTTAACAAGAAACTTCCCCACGACTCGGGCATCATTGGTAGGCAAAGCTTGTGCCTCCGCCCATTTAGACACGTAATCTACCGCAACTAATATGTACTTGTTACCATGCGAAGTAGGAAACGGTCCCATGAAATCAATACCCCATATATCAAATATTTCTACCACTAACGAGACATTTTGAGGCATTTCGTTACGGGAAGAGATGTTACCTGAACGTTGACACGCATCGCAAGACTTGACAAAGTCTTGACAATCTCGGAAGATCGAAGGCCAAAAGAATCCGGACTCAAGTACCTTGCGAGCCGTGCGATTTGCTCCATGATGTCCACCCGTAGGACCGGAGTGGCAATGTTGCATGATGTCCTTAGACTCTCCATAAGTGACACATCTTCTAATCATACCATCCGAGCCAACTCGAAATACAAAAGGATCGTCCCAATAGTAATGCTTCAAATCCGCAAAGAACTTCCTTTTGTCTTGAGTGGAGAGGCCCTCCTTCAAGTCTCCACTAGCAAGATAGTTAGCGAAATCCGCGAACCAAGGTTCCTTGAACTCTAAAGTTGTTATAGCGAATAACAGCTCATCGGGGAAATTGTCATTGATCTCTTCATTACCATTGTGTACCATTTCCGCCTCTTCCAAGCGAGACAAGTGGTCGGCGGCTACATTCTCGGACCCCTTCTTATCTCGAATCTCAATATCAAATTCTTGCAATAGAAGGACCCATCGGATCAACCTTGGTTTAGCATCGGTCTTAGATAGAAGATACCTCAAAGCTTGGTGGTCCGTGAAGACAATAGTGTGAGAGAGTACCAAGTAGGACCTAAACTTATCAAAAGCAAACACTATGGCCAAGAGCTCCTTCTCCGTAGTTGTGTAGTTCCTTTGAGCATCATTGAGAGTCTTACTTGCATAGTATATTGGATGGAATCTCTTGTCGATTCGTTGGCCTAGAACCGCTCCAATGGCGTAATCGCTAGCATCACACATCAACTCAAATGACTTTGACCAATCCGGAGCAATGAGTATAGGGGCATTCGTGAGCTTACCCTTGAGGAGTTCAAAAGCTTGCAAGCACCCTTCATCAAAACGAAATTCCACATCCTTCTCAAGAAGCCGAGTCATAGGAGTAGTTATTTTCGAGAAGTCTTTAATGAAGCGCCTATAGAAACCGGCATGCCCCAAGAAGCTTCTCACGGCTTTCACGGATGAAGGTGGAGGAAGTTGAGAGATGGTCTCCAACTTTGCCTTATCAACCTCAATGCCCTTTTTAGAGATCTTGTGACCAAGAACAATCCCCTCATTGACCATGAAATGACACTTCTCCCAACTTAATGCAAGATTGGTCTCTTCACACCGACGCAAGACCTTCTCAAGGTTCCTCAAGCATAGGTCGAATGAATCCCCAAAAACCGAGAAGTCGTCCATGAACACTTCCATGATATCTTCCACGAAATCATCGAAAATGGCAAGCATACACCGTTGGAAGGTGGCGGGAGCGTTGCACAACCCAAAGGGGATCCGTCGATAAGCAAAAGTACCGAAGGGGCATGTGAATGTGGTCTTCTCGATGTCCTCCGAGGCGATCGGGATTTGGAAGTACCCGGACATACCATCCAAAAAACAATAGTACTCGTGACCGGAGAGACGCTCGAGCATTTGATCCATGAAAGGTAGAGGGAAGTGATCCTTCCTAGTGGCATCATTGAGTCGACGATAATCTATGCAAACACGCCACCCGGTGATCGTCCTTGTCGGGATAAGCTCATCCTTGTCATTAGCTACCACCGTGATCCCTCCTTTCTTGGGGACAACTTGCACGGGGCTAACCCAAGGGCTGTCCGAGATAGGAAAGATAATCCCCGCATCCATAAGCTTAATAACTTCTTTCTTCACAACCTCCTTCATGTTAGGATTTAGCCTTCTTTGTGGTTGCACAACCGGCTTGAAATCTTCCTCCATAAGGATCCGATGTGAGCAAAATGTGGGACTTATACCTCGAATATCCGAGATGCTCCACGCAATAGCTCTCATGTACTTCTTGAGGAGCTCCACTAGACGGTCCTTTTGCTCGGGTAGAAGCTCAGAATTGATGATGACCGGTAGCTTAGAATCTGGCATGAGAAAAGCATACTCCAAATGTGCGGGGAAGAGGCTTGAGCTCAAGAGTAGGTGGTTCTTCATAGGAGGTCTTTACCCTTTCCACCTTCGGGAGAGCAGCAAAAAACCGTTTCACCCTCTAACTTGTCTCTCCCTTCATCAAGGTAAGCCACTTGAGCTTTTAACTCCGGGGTGCCTAAATGTTCCTGCACATCCGTTCTAAGGCAAACATCCAAAGAATCTCGACACACGAAGTTAGAAATACTACACACACTAGCCGAAGCAATAGTATCACACGAGTACTCTAAATCATCTTGTGCGTGAGCAAACTTCATGCCATCGGCTATGCAAAATGTGACACTCTCTTGTCCTACTCTCAATGTCAATTTTCCGTCATGCACATCAATCAAAGCACGAGAAGTAGCTAGGAATGGTCTACCAAATATCAAAGAGACATCAACATCATCGGTATCAATGACCGCAAAATCAACTAGGAACACAAAAGGGCCTACTTTGACTAGCACATCATCAACAATTCCCCTAGGACTCTTGGTCGACTTGTCCGCAAGTTGAATGTACATACGAGTAGGACGAAGATTAGACAACCCTAGCTTCTCAAATATGCAATAAGGCATGACGTTGATACTAGCACCTAGATCCGCAAGACCATTAGCAAGAGAAATATTACCAATAGCACAAGGGATAGTAAAGGTACCCGGATCCTTAAGCTTTTTGGGTGGACTTTTGAAGAGAACGGCGGAGCATTCCTCATTGAGGTGGACTAGAGATGTCTCCGGTAGCTTTCTCTTGTTGGTGTAGAGTTCCTTCATGAACTTAGCATATTGGGGCATCATAGTCATTGCTTCGGGAAACGGAAGAGAGAATTGCATTTGACTAATCCGCTCCACAAACTTCTTGAAAACCTTCTCAAGGCCATCCTTCTTCAATCGAGATGGGTATGGAGGCTTAGGCTTATATGGAGATACACCCGGTGCGGGAGGAGAGACCGGTGGTGTACTCGATGTAGCCTTACTAGGTTCCTCGGCAACCTTAGTGTTCACATTACCCGTGGGAGGTTCGACTTCAACCTCAACTTCATCCGAAGGAGGATCATTAATATCATCATCATCAACCATTAGATTAGGATCTTGTACCTTTGTAGAGTCAATTGGAGTAGAGGTTGTATCTTGCAAGGGTCTTCCACTTCTCAAGGTCACTACCTTGCAATGCTCCGGGCCTTTGGGGTTGATCTCGGTATTGGAAGGTAAAGTGCCCGAGGGTCGCTCCGAGAGTGCCTTAGAAATATGTCCTAATTGGTTCTCCAAATTGGCAATTGAAGCTTGTTGATTCTTGATGAGTTGGATCATTGCCGCATTGGTGTCTTCTTGAGAGATTGAAGAACCACCCTCCTTATTTTGAGGAGGCTTGTTGAACCCGGGTGGTCCTTCACCTCTATGGTTGTACATTCCCGGTGGGGAAGGACCTTGGAAACCTTGACTTGGATGTCCACTTTGATTCCATTGATTTCCCCCTTGGTGCCCTTGACCTTGGGGTCCTCCTTGAGTCCCTTGGCTACCTTGGTTTAGGTTACTTCCTTGAGACCATTGGTTGCCTTGATAACCCCTATAACCTTGATAACCTCCTTGATTTCCTTGGTTGTAGCCCTTGCTATAACCACTACCTTGATTCCCTTGGCCTTGGTAACCTTGGTTAGACTTGTTGTACCAAGGTCGGTTATAGTTACCTTGATAGTTACCTTGGGGGCTGAAATTACCATGGAAACCTTGACCTTGTGCGAAGCTTACCTCCTCAAGGTCGCCTTGGTCAAGTTCAGGAGTGGTGGAAGGACAAGCACTAACATCGTGGCCTTGACCTCCACAACCTTCACAACAAAATACTGAAGCAACCGGTGGATTACCCACTTTAGATGGCTTAGAGGGAGGCATACTAAGATTACTTACTTGTGAAGCCATGGCATCAATCTTGGACATAAGGAGAGCAATCATGGGATCATCTTCATCTCGGTGCCCCGGTAACTTATGCTTCTTCCCATAGGTGGATGAATCCTTTGGTGCATCAACACTTACGGACCGAGAGTCATAGTGCGTGTCACTTCCATACTTAGACTTAGGAGGTTGTTGTCGAGACCAACTCCTTGTCTTGTTGGCCATCTCCGCGAAGAGTTCTAGAGCATCTTCGGGAGTGAGCATCCTTAAGTCACCTCCGGCGGCTTGGTTGATCATCCTTGTATTCTCAAAATCAAGGGACCTAGCAAAGATGTCCGCCAAGCTCCATTCGGCGAAGTTGTGATGAGGGCAAGACCGAAGAATGGCTTGGAACCTATTCCAAGTCTCATGGAAGAGCTCTCCCTTGTGTTGTATGAAGTGGTTGATACGGTCTCGGATTGCATCCGTCATATAGGGAGGAAAGAATTCTTCAAGGAAAGCTTCGGCTAGGCCCTCCCATGTAGTGAATGTTCTACTAGGTTGGTTCTCCAACCAAGACTTGGCTCGACCTTTGAGTGAGAAGGGGAAGAGTCGGAGTCGTATGCAATCTGGGTGAACTTGGTCATTCTTAACCGTGTCGCATATCTCCAAGAAGTCCTTGAGATGCCTAGATGGACATTCACCATCAATGCCATTGAACACCACTCCATTTTGAACCATTTGGATCATATTAGGCTTGAGCTCAAAGTTCCTAGCATTGACGGGTCTTCGAACAATGCTAGAGGCTGCCCCTTCAAGAGTAGGGTGAGCATAATCCGCCAAGGTACGTCTTGCACCCCGTTGTGAGTGATCATCATCATTAGTGTGGTGTGAATGTACCGATTGGTCATCGTCATCCCCGTGTTGAGACATAGTGTGGTGTGAGATGCGATCAACTTCTTCTTCTTCAACTATAGGAGGTGAGGAAGTGGTAGGTGACTTGAGCACTTGTTCTAGTCCTTGGATTCGTGCTTGAAGACGAGCTGAACGCCTCATGCACTAACCCAAAATCTCCTTCAAACAAGCACAACAAACACACCCGAGTAATACAACGATGCGGGATAACAAAACCAAACAACAAGTAAAAGGAAGCAAAAACTAAATTGGAAGGAAGTGAATAGATCGGTCCACTACTAAGTGCTTTCAAAGGATTGAGAAAGTCCCCGGCAACGGCGCCAAAAACTTGATAAAACGTGTTTACCAAGGTCGTATTCCTCGGGGTTCTCTCAATGGCCTCTACTCACATTCCTCGTAGACGGTCTATTCATTTGAAAGGAGTTTTGATTTGAAAAAGATATTAAAAACTTAAAGGAGACTAAAAGGAAGAAAGACAAATAAAGCGGTGCAAATCAAAGACAAAGAGGTTCTCTTGGTGGGTAGTTTCATCATGCTCAAGATGACTAATTGAACAAACAAGTCAATCAAGATCGAGTTTGCACTCGGATGACCATGCATTTCACTTTTTTAGACTCGATGCACTCTCGTAGCACCTAATCCCTATCCCAATACCACTCAATTTAGGCTCTCGCTCTCAAACTAAGTGAAAATAGGATGCATTCTAAGTGTTTGATGAAATGCCAAGACACAAGACCCTCTCTTAAGACTCTATGACCACAAGGCTAGGCACAACACTCTCATATCAATGCCCTAACACTAAGAGATTCACCCAAAAAGCCCTTTCAAACTCAATTGAATGAAATTCCACATGCACACCAAGTGTTCGATAAAATGCCCAAGAGAGAAATCAAGTGAAAATGGTTGAAATAAGATGATCTAATCTCTTAGAACACACTCACTTCAATCCCTAGACCTACAATCTATGCAATCCAAGCACTCTCATGCATCAAATTACAATGAATGGACCAAATCAAGCAAACATGGCATAAAATGGCATTAAGAACAAGTCTAGGAATCATCCTCATACAACCAAGATCAATCATGGCAAGTTCTATACAATCATCTCTCTATCATAGCACAACTAATCTACCCATCCAAGATGAACCCTAGAAAATCAGCCACACATGGCCAAGGGAGTAAAGAGAGAAGAAGGAAGAATGGTCACCAAGAACACCATGGATGAATCCTTGAGATGATCTTCACTTCTCCACTTGTAAGCACTTCTCCCAAGGTTTGTTGGCTTCAATCCTAGCTCCAATAGCTTCAAATTGCTCCAAAAACGTGCTCTAGGGTTTGAGGGTTCGTGGAAATGTATTTGGGGTTCAAGAGATAGCATAGAATTGCCCAAAATGGCCAAAATCAAGAGTATTTATAGTGCAGGGGACAGTGCACGGCGTGCACCCCTGCACGGCGTGCATAGTGCACGGCGTGCACCACTGCACGGCGTGCACATCTGCACGGCGTGCACCCCCTGCACTCTGCAAAGACCCGATCTTGCAAGGCTCACATCTCCCTCGTCCGGCCTCCAAATGACCTCCCGTTTGCTCCTATGCGCTCCTTGTTATCCGTACTTTGAAGCCAGAACCTGAAAATGCACAGAGCAGCTCCAATAGCCCACGAATTTTGGCTCCGAAGTGGCAACCGGACAACAAAATGACACTTAGCACAAAAATTCAATAAACGCATATAAATCATGTCATTTCGCGAATAAATACGGGCATATCATAGGTCATTCATAAGCTTAAAATGCACTGATTAAAGTCACATCAAATTCCCCTACGACTAAGCTTTGCTTGTCCTCAAGCAAATGAATTAGAAAACATCCAAGTTCACAAATGACAAGTTCGGTCCATTGAGATTCAAGCAATCACGATTTAGCTTAAACTGTTCCACGAACAAACTAAACCTACACATGCAAGAACATCAACCAAACAAGTCTAAACCTCACTAATTTCTGCACACTTCAAGTAGTGGTTGATTGGGACACAGCAAAACCGACCACGACAACACCGACTCTAATCAACAGGACTTGAAATCGGAACATGGATCGTGAGTCGTGAATGTGGCTATCAACTTGACTTCATCCGCTTCTAGATCCGCACTTTACAACTCTGGCTAGGATCAAGGGCTACATTTGAGAACTCTTTTTCTTTCTTTTCTTTTTTTTCTTTTTTTTCCTTACTGCATACTAGTGCTCGATTCAACACTTCACTTAGGTGTTGAACCTGCCTAGCTCGCAGCCTTTGCCCTTTTGCTTAGTGCTCAACCCGACACTTCACTTAGGTGCCGAGCTTGCCTAGCTTTTCTTTTGAGCATTTTTTTTTTTCACAACTTAGCCACTTGATCCTTAGCCCCTTAACAACTTCCGTACAAGATTTCGAATTGGATTCCGTCTAGTCTCAAGCCACAATCACGAAAGATCAAAAAGAGAATGAAAAACATGGAAGAGGGGAAGAAATTCTGATTGCCTTCATCATCCTAGCCCGGGTGTTATCGAGTGGTATAAAAACACGTATCCAACCAATCAACCAACATACAAGAGTGATAAGATCTCAGTTCTGGCCCAGAATCATTTGATATTAGTGCTAACATGCTGGTTATAGGTTCTAAGTGGAACAATCTAAACATCATTGTGAAGGCTTGAAGTCAATTAAACACTGACTCATTTGATATTAGTGCTAACATGCTGGTTATAGGTTCTAAGTGGAACAATCTAAACATCATTGTGAAGGCTTGAAGTCAATTAAACACTAAACGTCAAGAACCGAACGATTCTACAATAGAGGAATTCGACATTCAATTAAGGTCATGCAACACATCAGATCATAGCTTTAGACTTCTACCGACAAATAATCACACCAAAACTCAAACTCGCCAAAAACTTGATAAAACGTGTTTACCAAGGTCGTATTCCTCGGGGTTCTCTCAATGGCCTCTACTGACTAAAAGGAAGAAAGACAAATAAAGCGGTGCAAATCAAAGACAAAGAGGTTCTCTTGGTGGGTAGTTTCATCATGCTCAAGATGACTAACTGAACAAACAAGTCAATCAAGATCGAGTTTGCACTCGGATGACCATGCATTTTCACTTTTTTAGACTCGATGCACTCTCGTAGCACCTAATCCCTATCCCAATACCACTCAATTTAGGCTCTCGCTCTCAAACTAAGTGAAAATAGGATGCATTCTAAGTGTTTGATGAAATGCCAAGACACAAGACCCTCTCTTAAGACTCTATGACCACAAGGCTACGCACAACACTCTCATATCAATGCCCTAACACTAAGAGATTCACCCAAAAAGCCCTTTCAAACTCAATTGAATGAAATTCCACATGCACACCAAGTGTTCGATAAAATGCCCAAGAGAGAAATCAAGTGAAAATGGTTGAAATAAGATGATCTAATCTCTTAGAACACACTCACTTCAATCCCTAGCCTACAATCTATGCAATCCAAGCACTCTCATGCATCAAATTACAATGAGTGGACCAAATCAAGCAAACATGGCATAAAATGGCATTAAGAACGAGTCTAGGAATCATCCTCATACAACCAAGATCAATCATGGCAAGTTCTATACAATCATCTCTCTATCATAGCACAACTAATCTACCCATCCAAGATGAACCCTAGAAAATCAGCCACACATGGCCAAGGGAGTAAAGAGAGAAGAAGGAAGAATGGTCACCAAGAACACCATGGATGAATCCTTGAGATGATCTTCACTTCTCCACTTGTAAGCACTTCTCCCAAGGTTTGTTGGCTTCAATCCTAGCTCCAATAGCTTCAAATTGCTCCAAAAAACGTGCTCTAGGGTTTGAGGGTTCGTGGAAATGTATTTGGGGTTCAAGAGATAGCATAGAATTGCCCAAAATGGCCAAAATCAAGAGTATTTATAGTGCAGGGGACAGTGCACGGCGTGCACCCCTGCACGGCGTGCATAGTGCACGGCGTGCACCACTGCACGGCGTGCACATCTGCCCGGCGTGCACCCCCTGCACTCTGCAGAAGACCCGATCTTGCAAGGCTCACATCTCCCTCGTCCGACCTCCAAATGACCTCCCGTTTGCTCCTATGCGCTCCTTGTTATCCGTACTTTGAAGCCAGAACCTGAAAATGCACAGAGCAGCTCCAATAGCCCACGAATTTTGGCTCCGAAGTGGCAACCGGACAACAAAATGACACTTAGCACAAAAATTCAATAAACGCATATAAATCATGTCATTTCGCGAATAAATACGGGCATATCATAGGTCATTCATAAGCTTAAAATGCACTGATTAAAGTCACATCAGATGACGGTACAGGTGAAGATGGAGATGAGGAACTCTCCTTCGGTTCCTCGATCTTGATCGGAGTGATGAATGGATTGGATCTGCCCTTCTTCAGAATCTGTGATCGTAGAGGTGTAGCAGAACTGTCTGGTCTCTCTACACTCTTAGCCTGTTCGGTTTGAGAGTGAGTCCAAGGACGGTGAGGCATGGACCTGTAAACCTACAGATAACAAAGACAAACAAAACCAGTGTAAAATCAAAGTGAGTGGAAAAATGAAAGATGGAAAATAGAAGAATAAATTGTCAGTTCTTCTTTCGAACAATCAAAAGAAGGTCCCCGGCAACGGCGCCAATTTGGTGGACCTGTCGTTGAGGGTTCAACCAAATAAACTACTAATGCTAAGAAAAAACTATAGCAGATCGTATTCCGAGGGTCTCCTATGACTGACTACTTCAAAACTGACAAAGTACTCGAATGCAAACACGTTGTGCATGGTGTGAGTTCCACGACTTCTATTTCTAAGAAATGCAGGGAAATTAAAACAAATTAAACTAAAGCAGATTGGGAATTAGGGTTTGAAAACATGGAAGACAGACGAACTTATACTTTGAATCCCCTTTCGTTCCCCAGAGCATTGGCAATCAACAGATCAGCAGATTTCGATTCTCATTCAATCAATTACTAAGACACCACCATAACTCCTTACCCTTAGGTTTAAGACCGGCGAACGTTCGCTCTATCCGTTCTAACTACCAAGATTAACTAGCCGCCCGGGTACGGTCGCCTCTCGCAACGACTTAATTATTTGGTGTAATTACTAATGATTAATGAGTTACTCTTGCAGTGAATTAACCCTAACCGGTTCCTACGAAAGGCACGCTCCAATTATAAGGTTAATTGTTCAATTTGATGTTCTAAGGTAAGGCGAGCGTTCACTTCTATCCTTAGCTTAACCAGAATCTAATCTAGGTGATCAATCCAGACAAGAAACATGAACAATGAAGGACAAATCAAACATGAATGAGAAACAGATTGAACTTCGAATCTAATCACCGCTGATCCGTGACCGCTTTAAAGCCCTGGGTCACTTAGGGTTCATCTAGTCTAAGCTCTAACGAGTTTAGCTACTCATGATCATTACAAAAGAGACAAAGACAAAGAAAGAGTTCATCATTCAGTGGAAGAACAGAAAAGAATCTGAAAAACCTAATTTAGACGACTCTGACAGACTTCGATCTTCGGTAGATTACACTCCTAGCTCCGGTTCTCCGAGATGGAAGGGATGGCGTCACGTTCTCTATCCGGCTCTTCGAACTCCAACTCTTCGCTCCAGAACTTGAGAGGATTCTCTGAATTCTGATCTCGAAAAGTTGTATTACGATTAATTCTGATCCTCCCTCCTCTTTGGGCCGCTGAATTAAGTATAAATACTTAACCCTAAATTAGCCGAAACAGCCTGATAATTTCACCGAAAATAACAAGGTATTTTCGGCAAAAATCCTTGTGTAAATGGCCGGTCACTAAGCTGCTTCTGTCCTTTTCGCCGAATAGGTTTCGGTCCAAAAACATATTGTTTTCGCCGAAACCATCCTTCAAGTGGCATCAGTCGATTTGCACTAATATTTTCGCCGAAAATAATAGGTTATTTTCGGCGAAATCTTCTTTGTAAACGGGCAGGAGATTGCTTGAACTTAATTGGCTCCTTTGATCAATTTCGGTTTAGTTCCTCGATGTTCCAATGCTTAGACACGTCCAAAGCTACTTTATTTGACGGCAAAAACCTGTGCTAACACAAAAACACTAGAAAACTATCAAATAGACCCGAAAAGGGCCAAGGTAACACAAATGGCACGAGATAGGGCAATCGATTGAATATTCGTTATTATACCCTAAAAACCATGTCTTAAGCAAAGAAATGTCGCTTAAATGAGGCTGATAATCACGTCAAATCGAGTGTCATCAATGCCTAGAGACCATTTCCAGGAAGGGAACTGTGATCTCATAGTCAGGATCGTCATCGTTGTGTGGCACAACGATGCTAGATCGAAAGCTGACTACACTTGGTTTATAGTAATCCGCCACGGTGCGTTGAGCAGCCATTACGGAAGGAGAAGGTGGTGGTGAATCTGAAGTAGTGGATGAAGCGGATGAAGATGAGGAGTTCTCCTTCAACTCCTCGATCTTAATAGGGATAGGAGGTGTAGGTGGAATTATTCTGACTTGCTTCTGAGCTCGCGGTTGCTTCAACGGAGCAGAATACCCGGCTTAAACTGAGAATGAGTGACCGAGCGGTTCATAAACCTGTAGAACAACCTACAAGCAACAAAAGCAAACATAACCGCCGTAAAATCGAAGTGGATGGAAAGATGAAGGATGGAAGGTAGAAGAATAAAACGCCAGTTCTTCTTTTGAACAATCAAAAGAAGTCCCCGACAACGGCGCCAATTTGATGAACGCTGCAGTAGAGTAGGTTTAGCAAATAACTACCAAGCTGCAAAGCTAGGTAGATCATATTCCACGGGTCTTCTAATGATTGATTACTCAAATAAGCTGGCAAATTACTCAGGCTAAACACTTCGTGCGTGGTGTGAGTTCCACGACTTCTAATTCTAAGAAATGCACGAAAACTAAAAATAGATTGGGAATTAGGGTTGAAAACAGATATGACAGATGAACTTAGACTTCGAATCCCCCTTCGTTCACCAGAGCATTGGCAATCAACAGATCAACGGATTTCAATTCTCATTCAATCAATTTTAAGACACCACCATAACTCCTTACCCTTAGGTTTAAGGCCGGCGAACGTTCGCTCTATCCGTTCTAGCTACCAAGATTAATTAGCCGCCCGGGTACGGTCGCCTCTCGCAATGACTTAACTTAACTGGTGGAATTACTAACGATTTAGGAGTTACTCTTGCAGTGGATTAACCCTAATTGGTTCCTACGAAAGGCACACTCCAATGATTAGGTTAATTGTTCGATTTGATGTTTTAAAGTAAGGCGAGCGTTCAGTTCTATCCTTAGCTTAACAAGAATCTAATCTAGGTGATCAATCCAGACAAGAAACATGAACAATGAAGAACAAAACAAACATGAAAGAGAAACTGATTGAACTTTGAATCTAATCACCGCCGATCCGTGACCGCTTTAAAGCCCAGGGTCACTTAGGGTTCATCTAGTCTAAGCTCTAAGAGTTTAGCTACTCATGTTTTCCACAACAGAATCAAAGGCAAAGAAAGAGGTCATCTTGACAGTGGAATAACAGAAAAGGATCTAAAAAACCTAATTAAGACGACTCCGGCAGAACTTCGATCTTCCGATAAACTGCAATCTTAGCTCCAAGTCTTCGAGATGGAAGGGATGGCGTCACGATCTCTTCTTGGCTCTTCGAACTCTAAACTCTCCTTCAGAACTCTTCAGAGATTCTCAGAATTATGTGAATTATGAGGTATTATCAGATATATTTTCTTTTGGGCCGCCTGTTAAGTATTTATACTTAACCCTAATACCATCAAATTTTAACTAAGATTTTCGCCAAAAATGTGAAGGGATTTTTGCCGAAAATCCTAGTGTAAAAGGGATAACCATCGGCTGGATTCTTCTGTGGTTTTTGGACCGATGGTTCTCGGCGAAAACTTGATGTTTTCACCAAAAACTTCCCTTGGCTGACATCAGTCGATTTGTGCATCTATTTTTGCCAAAAATGTGAAGGTATTTTCGGCGAAATTATCAGTGTAAAACGGGGCAGGAATTGGTTCGACTTGATTGGCTGCTTGGATCAATTCTAGTGTGATTCCTCGAGGTTCCAATGCCTTAGACACGTCCTTGGTTACTTTATTTGACGACAAAAACCTGTACTAGCATAGAAACACTAGAAAACCATCAAATAGACCCGAAACGGGCCAAAGTAAAACAAATTGCACGAGATAGAGCAATTGATTGAATATTCATTATTCTACCCTAAAACCATGTCTTAAGCAATGAAATGTCGCTTAAATGAGGCTGATAATCACGTCAATTCGAATGTCATCAATGCGCCACTCCTGGAGTCACTCGTACATCTCTCTGACGTCAGCTGGATGCGGTCGGTGCTGAGGATGAGGTGTCTAGTATGGATCTGGAATGGGCACCTGGGGCTGGTATGCATACCCTGCCTGATGGTGTGGCGAGGGTATATGATCATGAAACTCAGGCCCTGGCTGAGGCTGTGGCTCCCAAGAATCATCTTCTTCCTCCGACTCGGCCTCGTGATGGAGAGGAGGATCTGCCGCCACCTGTGGACTGAGGTCCAGCTCAAGGGCGTACTCGACCGCTAAATCTCCACCGATGGTGTACACTCTGCATCGTGGGACGTACGGGCCATATTCATGGCTGAGACCGAGGGAGATGATGAGTTGGCCGACAAAGTTACCTCCCAGGAGTGAGCGAGGTGGCTTCGTCTTCTGAGTCTTCTGGTGGAATAAGCGTGCAAGCACCCATCCGGGATGAAGAGGATAACTCTCCCAGATGGCGCGAAGAAGAATGAGCTCCTCTCTGCTGATATGGTGGCGATCCTTCTCTGGAGCAAACAGTAGTGATCTATGCCAAACCATATGAATGAATCGATAGAGAGGGTGAGAGAGGGACTTAACTGAGTTGTGCTTCGTGGTCCGAGCATCAGGCACTCCGGTAATGTGGCTCCAGAGCGCGTCGTACTCGTCTCCGCTGCCGGAGTTGTTCTCCCAGCCGAGGTGATGTCCCTCGTAGTGCTCATGAGGGATCCCGAGATGAGCTGCAAACTCATCGTAAGCGAAGTCCTTGTACACCCCGCCAAGATAAAAAGAGACGACCTTCTTCTGCTACCTCTTCTTGTGCTCGTCCAGATCGAATGTCACCCAAAACTCCTGGAGAGCGACGTCTGGGAAGTTAGCAGCTATGGTGGTCAGCTCCAGCAGTCCTGCAGGTATCAATGCGTCGAGCACATTCCGGTGCCAGTCCTCATCGTGCTCGAAGAGTGACTCCATAGATAATGGGCGAACATCAGCTCCAGGAACATGCTCGAGCCGCTGGTAGCGCTCGAAGTAGTACTGGGGTAGGCGGGCGACAGTAGGGTGGTACCCGACATGACCAGGGAATGCTGGTGGAGGGCCGTGGGTAGCCGGTGTGACGGGAGCTGGAGCTCGGGAAGTGGAGGCGGTGTCAAGTCGCGCCTTAGTCCTGCGCTCATGAGTGACATTCCTATAGCCAAAAACGAAACCAGATTAAGTAACTAATAACCCACCCCACACTTAGTAGAAAAACTCAATTTCACAAAGAAATGAGGAAAACCGAGTGGGGGTAAGCAAAGTAAGTAACCGGTAATCACAATAAATCAAAGAGCGTGCATATGTCTAGTCGGAATGTTCATAACATAATTAGGGATCAGAAGTCAAACCGACATTCGAGAAGTTACATCATAGCACATTGAACCCTAATTATGGCAATTACTAGCTCAAAGCGGGAAATGACGACATAATTATAAACTCAGATGCCAAGAACAGTAATATGAACGTGAATGAACACACATGGCAGCCAAACAAGCATAGACAATTCAAGGTCAAACCAACATTTCATAAAAGTCAACACCGCATAGAATGAATCCTTAAACACATCAACACATGATCAAATGGTATTATAATTCAGCACAATTCTCCCTAAGCATGCTAGATCAGTCCAAAGCATTCAACTATCCTAGTTCACACAAAATCAGTCGGCACGCAAATCGAGGTAAACCAAACAGTCAACCAAAAGTCAACCTCAACAAAATTCAGCATTCAACATATCAAAAGATTCGGAATAAAAAGTTCTACAACTTACCTTTAAGCCATGAGTGCTGAAAAAGAATGGAGAAAGAGAAATTGGTGAAAAATTGAGAAAATTAGGGTTTGGCTGAACGGGAGCTCTAGAGCTTCGATTCGACTGATCTACGGCTCAAAATGATTGGAAAAGGGAGGGGAGAGGTGCGGCGGTGGCGGCGACAGCAGCGGCGACTGGAAAAGGATGGCGGCGATGAAAATGTGGTGGCGGCGGCGAAGGCGTTCGGTTTTTTAAAACAGAGGGGAGGGTTTTGAAATTTTCAAAATTGCAAAGTAAGGAGGAGAGAGGGAGAGACCGAGAAAAAAAGGGAAAAATTTATTGATTTTGTCTCAAGTTTTCGGCGAAAATGTGTGCAATTTTTTGCCGAAAACACAAGTGAAAAACGTCTGCCGGTTTTCAAAGGAGTTTTCGCCGAAAAGTTTAGTTAAAATCAACCAGAAAACACAGTGGGATTTACAAAGAAGTTTTCGCCAAAAAATGGGTCAGTTTTCACCAAAAAGTTTGACCTGTACGATTGAAAATATTTTCGCAATCCCAGCAAACTTCAGAAAATCGTAATTACATCCAAAAAATTCGGAACAACCTCAAACAGCTTGCGATTGAAATGATGACACACAGACTATGCACGAAAAATAAGAAATCATGCAAACTGACACTTTTGGCTCCCCCGAACCGACTCTAATACACTAAGTTTGACACAAATGAAAAACTTACTCCAGCCGTGGGTTGCCTCCCACGAAGCGTTCTTTTATTAAAGTCCTTGAGCTTGACGATATATGGACGGTATTAGGAGACATCCCAACTCAGGATCTCCTTAACGCTAGCATCAGAGTTCATGAAGTAGAGCTTCGGGGCATCTCCGTCAAGCATAAATTTCTTCCCGTTAGCGTGTATGAGCTTGGTACGTCCATCAGGAAGGTGATCAGTGATCTTGAACGGACCAAAAAGTTTTGTCAAGGGATCATCCCTTACAAGGAAGACGGTGGATGGAATGAGAACGATCGGCTTCGTCTTCTCTTTAACCTTCGACTTTGTATCACCAGGATCGGTGATCGTCAGTATTTCCTTAGGAGATGCTTTTGACTTCTCCTTCAATACTTGCTCCGGCGCCGGTACCTCGGAACGAATTGGTGGTGCAGCTGGCTCGGTAGAAGGTGGTGGAACAACTAGTCTCCAGACCATTTGAGTCTTCATCTTCTTCTGATTCCTTCTCCGCGACCTGCCAGGTTCCTTGCTCGGCGGTGAAGAAGAGGCTTTCAGTTCCTTCTTCTTTGGCGGCTTCTGAGCAGCAGATTCGGGTTTCTGCTTGGTAATCTGTTCAACACCTGCGACAATAAGTGATCTAGGAACACTAGAAGAGGTGTCAGTAACGGAGTTGACCAGAGTCAACTCCACGGTTTCAACAGCTAGACAATGAGATTCTTCATTCAAATGAGTATATTTCATTCTGTCTTTAAGGCGGAACGTTATCGTGTCCTTACCTACCCTCATAGTTAAAGAACAATTTGGAACGTTAGTTTGCATTCTAGTTGTAGCCATGAAGGGTCGTCCTATGAGAATGGTAGAATCATCCTTACTAGTATCTATGATCACATAGTCAGCTAAAAACGGGAAGTGACCACATTTAGTAACAACGTCTTTTATCTCTCCTCTTGGAGTTTTCAGTGATCTATCAGCAAAGACAAGTTGTATGCTAGTTGGTTCAAGTTCTCCTAGGTTCAATTTTTCAAATAAACTCATAGGCATAACATTGACAGACGCGCCTAGGTCAACTAAACTACGTTCTATCTCAACATCATTGATAACTAGAGGAAGCGTGAAAGAACCAGGATCAGAACACTTAGCTGGATATGGCGATGAAGGCTTCTTGCTACGAGTGGCAGGATATCCTTCTTTACCTCCCCACATCCAGTCTCGATCCGTGCATTTGGCAGCAATGCTCTTGGAAAAGGAGGCTTCACGTAGTACGGAGCAAGAGGAGGATTGTACTCCTTAGGCGCCTCCTTCGGTGCTTCCTTCTTCTCTGGAGCTTCATTGGTCCTGCATAAAATAGAAGAAGCATTAGTAGATGAGTTTGTTGGTTCTTGAACGGATACTATCTTAGCTTGCTCCTTTCTCGGATTTGGCTCGGAAGCTGGCCAAATGGTCGACCAGATGCTAGCATGTTAGAAATCTGGTTCACAGCCTGCTCAATTCTTTGACCGGATGTGATCTGTTCTTGGTTGAGAAGAGTTTAGGCCTTTAACTGACTGTCATGATCATCGAGTCGGGTGATGATTTGACTGAGCTTCTTGTCCAGTTCACTGACGTTGTTTTCCCTCTGATGTTGCTGCCCTGTATAAGTATTGTTCAGGTATTGATTCTGGCGATTGCCAGGAGCAGTTCCATAGTTACTCGGATTGCGGTGCGGTGGCTGGTAGACACCTGCCGGCGGATGATTCAGCTTCTGATCCTGAGCTAGACCAGTTGGTTGGCTGTTCTGGTTCTGGTTGGCACCGGCATTATAGGGAGGTTCGTCTTGATAATTCCCTTGTTGCCTGAAATTGCGGTAGCCAACATAACCGTTCTGATTGTTGCTGAAGCCCTGTTGAACGAAATTGACTTTTGTTTTACCAAAATTCTGGCATCAGCCTCCATTATGCGGACAAGCTCCACACCACTCACAATCGGCAACGTAGACAGCGGCTGTCGGTGGCTTAATGGGTGTAGTAGACTTCTTCAGATGCTTCTCTACTTCTGCCTCGATAGTTGCTTTGAGATCAAGCTTGCTTCTAGATCCTTCAGATTTTCGTTCCCAGTTCCTCGACTTGGAAGCACAGTTCGTGAAATGAAGAAGAGCGGCTTCAGGTGTAAGTGTAGTGCAATCCCCTTCAGCTAGGGAATTGACCCATTTGGCAGATTCTTCTCGAAGACCTCGAGCAAAGATTTTAGCTAACTGCCTCTGCTCGAATCCGTGGTAAGGATAGTTGTATAGAAGTTCTTGGAATTCATTCCAAGTATCATATAAGCTCGCTCCTTCCTTGTGAGAGAATCGGGCGATGCTGTCCTTTAAGCCAGTTGTCCTGGAAGGAGGGGAGTACTCTTCGATGAAGTCCTGAGCAAGAGTCTCCCAGTTGGTGTAGTAGCCAGGTGGTTTGCCAGTAAGCCACCTCTTAGCAGCGCCCTTCAGAGAGAACGGGAAAGCTCTCAAGCATAGAGTGTTCTTGTCGAGATTCCCATTTTTGAAAGTGCTGTAGATCAAGGAAATCCGCCAGATGCGTGCACGGATTGTCTAGTGGCCTGCCTTCAAACTGTAGATCCCTAGAGATCATAGTCAAGAATGGAATCTTGATCTCATAGTCAGGATCTCCTTCAATGCGCGCACGGCGATAGAAGATCGAACGCTAGTCGCTCTCGACTTGTTGTAGTCAGCTAGACTTTTCGGTGCAACTAGTGGTGGTGGTGGTGGTTGATGACCACCTGGTGGTGGTAACTGATCAGTCATCTTGGGAGATGGAGGAGGTGAAAGTGACTCGGTGTATGAAGCGGATGAAGATGACGGAGAAGACGGAGATGAGGAACTCTCCTTCAGTTCCTCGATCTTGATCGGAGTAACGGATGGAGGTGGATTGGTTCTGCGTCTCTTCGGAATCTGTGATTGTCTCGGTGGAGCAGAACTGCCTGGTCTCTCTACACTCTTAGCCTTATCATCTTTGGCAGTTTGAGAGCGCGTGAGTGGGCGGCGGTGCATACAATTGTGAACAACCTACAAATAACAAAAACAAACACAACCAGTGTAAAATCGAAGTGGATGGAAAGGTGAAAGATGGAAAGTAGAAGAGTAAGATGCCAGTTCTTCTTTCGAACAATCAAAAGAAGTCCCCTGCAATGGCGCCAATTTGATGGACACACTTTTGGCGTGCGTGTAGTCAAATAAACTACCAAGCTGGAAGCTAGGGTAGATCGTATTCCATGGGTCTTCTAATGATTGATTACTCAAATACAGAGGAAAATTGCTCAGATTTAACACTTTGTGCGTAGTGTGAGTTCCACGACTTCTAATTCTAAGAAATGCACGAAAATTAAAAATTAAAACTGAAAACAGATTGAAAGATTGGTTGATTAAACAAAGATGATAGACAAGCTTAGACTTTGAATCCCCCTTCGTTCACCAGAGCATTGGCAATCCACAGATCAGCGGATTTCAATTCTCGTTCAATCAATTCTAAGACACCACCATAACTCCTTACCCTTAGGTTTAAGACTGGCGAATGTTCGCTCTATCCGATCTAGCTAACAAGATTAATTAGCCACCCGGGTATGGTCGCCTCTCGCAATGACTTAACTAACTGATGCAATTACTAACGATTTATTAGTTACTCTTGCAGTGGATTAACCCTAACTGGTTCCTACGAAAGGCACACTCCAATGATTAGGTTAATTGTTCGATTTGATGTTTTAAAGTAAGGCGAGCGTTCGCTTCTATCCTTAGCTTAACAAGAATCTAATCTAGGTGATCAATCCATACAAGAAACATGAACAATGAAGAACAAATCAAATATGAAAGAGAAACTGATTGAACTTTGAATCTAATCACCGCCGATCAGTGACCGCTTTAAAGCCCTGGGTCACTTAGGGTTCATCTAGCCTAAGCTCTACGAGTTTAGCTACTCATGTTTTTTCACAAAAGAGTCAAAGACAAAGATAGAGTTCATCTTGAACAGAGGGAGAACAGAAAAGGATCTGAAAAACCTAATTAAGATGACTCCGGCAGAACTTCGATCTCCGGTAATCTGCAATCCTAGCTCCGAGTTGTCGAGATGAAAAGGATGGCGTCACGATCTCTTCCTGGCTCTTCGAACTTTAAACTCTACTCCAGAACTCATGAGAATCCTCGAAGTATTTGGTATTAGTTGGTAATATGAGCTCTCTTTGATTTTGGGCCGCCGGTTAAGTATTTATACTTAACCCTAATACCGCCGGATTTTGCCTGGAATTTTCGCCAAAAACCTAAGGGATTTTTCGCCGAAAATTCCTTTGTAAATGGGTTGACTGCTCGGCTGTATTCTCCTGTGATTTTCGGACCGCCTGTTCTTGGCGAAAACTTGGTGTTTTCGCTGAAAAGTTTTTCTTGTAAGCTCTGCAGATTTCTTCATGAGTTTTCGCCGAAAACTCCAAGGGATTTTCACCGAAAACTACAGTGTAAATGGGAGCAGGGTTTGGTTCGGTTTGATTGACTCCTTGGATTGATTCCGGTGCGATTCCTCGAGGTTCCAACGCCTTAGACACGTCCTTGGCTACTTTATTTGACGGCAAAAACCTGTGCTAACATGAAAACACTAGAAGACCATCAAATATACCCGAAACGGGCCAAAGTAACACAAATGGCACGAGATAGAGTAGTTGAGTGAATATTCGTTATTCTACCCTAAAAACCATGTCTTAAGCAAGGAAATGTCGCTTAAATGAGGCTAATAATCACGTCAAATCGAGTGTCATCACACTACCTGACCAGCCCCGGCGCCCCAGCGCTCGGCCCCGACTGGCGCTGCCCGACCAGCCTCGGTGCCCCAGCACCCAGCCCCGGTGCTGCCCGACCAGGCCCTGGCACCCCAGCACCCGGCCCCGGCCTTCCAGCCCCCGGCCCCGACCTATCGCTGCCCGATGCCCCCCGACGCATCACCACCCGACGTGGCCCCCGACGGATCACTACCCGACGAGTTCGGCGCGTCCCTGCCCGTCCCTCCGTCCCGGTCCTACCCGACCCCGACTGCCCTGACGCGATGATGGTCGCCGCCAGCTCCCCACTGCCCGCCACCGCCGGCTCCCCACTGCCCGCCGTCGCCACCTTCCCACTGCCCACCGCCGACTTCCCACTGCCCGACGCCGCCACCCGGCCTACCCCCGGCACCTCTGGCACCCCAGTGCCCGACCCGATGCTTCACTGACGGTTCCCTGTGCACCCAACCTTCAATGGGAAATCACCTCCCGATGAATTTTGAGGGCTGCCCCGAGCGAAGAAGATCCGGATGCTGACCCGGATGTGGAAATGAGTGAGGAACTCTCACCGAATACCTCCCCAAGCCTTAAAATTATTGTTGATAGTTTTTCAGGAGAGGGAGCTATGGAGACTGATGGAGAAAGCACTGAAGGACCCTGAGCCTTGGTCCATTACTGACTCAAGTGACACTCCTAGGTCTAAAGATGATGCTGAATCTTCCCGACCGTGGCCAATAAAATTGCTGAAGTTTGGAAGAGGGTGATGAGTGCTAGAAGAGAACCCGAGATGGATTTGGGGACAAATCCAAGGCAAGAAGAGGGGGATGACATGACCCAGCCCAACTGCCCTAGTACCCGTAAGTACTCTTACACTCCACCAGGGTCACCTGTCCAAGGCAGAACCCTAGGGCCTTACAAGAAGCTTCTAGAACCAATAGCAGGCCACCTACAAGCCCTCAAGCCAAGGTATGAGATGAAATATAGACCAAGGACTCCTCCTGCAGGTAGGAACACTCAGAAGGAAGAAATGCCACTTTAGGCCAAGCTGCTGGCCGAGTGTAGAAACCCTAGGGCTGAGGACAAGCCCCAGTCAGATCCTGGCCTAATCTCCAAGGGCCCTGAAGTGGAGGCATTCCTGGAGTACAGGAATAAGAGGGCTCAAGAGTACCTAACCAAGAAGGGATGGCCACCCAAGACTGACCTGGAGCCAAGTCCTGAGAAGAATAAGAGCCCCTGGTTCCAAGGCACCACGTCTGGCCCGACCCTAGTCCATGAGAGCCACATATGGAGCTACCTAAAGAGATACCCGAAGCTAGGAGAGGAAGCCCGAGCAGAAATGAAGAAGTCCCCAAACCGGCCCCGCCTCGAGCCCTAGACCGAGAGTCGGGCCGATTGGGCCTAATTTATGAGGCTAGCCACCATGTGGCCCGAGCCTTTTGGCAAGCCCCTAGCCCCTGGACCAGCCCGGAGCATCAGGCCCCAAGGCCCGACAAAGGCCCACCATTTCAAGAAGAAGAAGCCCGGAGCCGAGCAAAGGCCCGACCTAAGACCGACAGACCGCCGAGTCCTAGTCCCACCCGGACTAGGAAACCCTAAAACCGCCGGATTAGGGTTTTAAGAGTTTTAGTCCTATTTGAGTTGTATTTTCTGTTTTTAAAGACTATTTAATTGTTTTTCCTTTTTAGTTGGATTATTTAGGGGTTTTAGGATTCTTTTTAGGAATAAGACTCTTTATTTTATTCTTATTTAGGAAGTAGTGTTTAGGGAGGAGAGCTTGTTCCCTCGCCTATATATAGAGGCCGCTGGCCACCCTTTGAAAACACAACTTTTATGAAATTAACAACCCCCTTTGATAGAACTTTGTTCTTGAAACCCCTTGTTGTATCTGCATGTTGCGATACTGAAGGATCGACTTATCATCAAGAGCATCCATCTCTTGGCGTGGCGTCTACGACTTGATACTTCTAGTTCCTAGCTGTTATATAGCTAGCGGGTCAAAGTCCTCTCCATCCCCGGTTCCCGACGGTTCTACCTTGTTGCACGATAATCAACTTGCGGTGTTTAATGGTCGTCTACCCACGGTTGCAGCGGTTCACATCACAAACTTCATGCCATCGACTATGCAAAATGTAACACTCTCTTGTCCTACTCTCAATGTCAATTTTCCATTATGCACATCGATTAAAGCACGAGAAGTAGCTAAAAATGGTCTACCAAATATCAATGAAACATCCACATCATCGGTATCTATGACCGCAAAGTCAACTAGGAAAACAAAAGGGCCTACTTTAACTAGCACATCATCAACAATCCCCCTAGGACTCTTGGTCGACTTGTCCGCAAGTTGAATGTACATACGAGTAGGACAAAGGTTAGACAACCCTAGCTTCTCAAATATGCAATAAGGCATGACATTGATACTAGCACCTAGATCCGCAAGACCATTAGCAAGAGAAATATTACCTATAGCACAAGGAATAGTAAAGGTACCTGGATCCTTGAGTTTTTCTGGTGGACTTTTGAAGAGAACGGCGGAGCATTCCTCATTCAGGTGGACTAGAGATGTCTCCGATAACTTCCTCTTGTTGGTGTAGAGCTCCTTCATGAACTTAGCATATTGAGGCATCATAGTCATTGCTTCGGGAAACGGAAGAGAGAATTGCATTTGACTAGGCCGCTCCACAAACTTCTTGAAAACCTTCTCAAGGCCATCCTTCTTCAGTCGAGATGGGTATGAAAGCTTAGGCTTGTATGGGGGTACAATCGGTGCGGGAGGAGAGACCGGTGGTGTACTCGATGTAGCCTTACTAGGTTCCTTGGCAACCTTAGTGCTCACATTATCCGTAGGAGGTTCGACGTCAACCTCAACTTCTTCAACCTCAACTCCATCCGAAGGATCTTTAATATCATCATCATCAACCATTAGATTAGGAGCTTGTACATTTTGGGAGTCAATTGGGGAAGAGGTTGCATCTTGCAAGGGTCTTCCACTTCTCAAGGTCACTACCTTGCAATGCTCCGGACCTTTGGGGTTGACCTCGGTATTGGAAGGCAAAGTGCCCGAGGGTCGTTCCGCGAGTGCCTTAGAAATATGACCCATTTGATTTTCCAAATTTGCAATTGATGCTTGTTGATTCTTAATAAGTTGAATCATTGTCGCATTGGTGTCTTCTTGAGAGATTGAAGAACCACCCTCTTTATTTTGAGGAGGTTTGTTGAATCCGGGGGGTCCATCGCCTTTATGGTTGTACATTCTCGATGGGGTAGGACCTCGCTCACTACCTTGGTTACCTTGATTTTGATTGCCACCTTGATTCCATTGATTTCCTCCTTGGTTCCCTTGAGCTTGGTTTCCCCTTGATTCCATTGGTTACCTCCTTGAGTCCATTGGTTGCCTTGATTGTACCCTCTATAGCCTTGGAATCCTCCTTGGTTACCTTGGTTGTAACCCTTGTTATAACCACCACATTGGTTCCCTTGGCCTTGGTACCCTTTGTTAGGCTTGTTGTAACTACCTCCTTGGTTCCAAGGGCGGTTATAGTTACCTCCTTGATAATTCCCTTGAGGGTTGAAGTTTCCATAGAATCCTTGGCCTTGTACAAAGCTCACTTCCTCATTGTGGTCGCCTTGGTTAAGCTCGGAAGTGGCGGAAGGGCAAGCATTGACATCATGGCCTTGGCCTCCGCAACATTCACAACAATACACTGAAGCAACCGGTGGACTTCCCCAATGAGATGATGAAACCTTAGAGGGATGGTTAGGCATACTAAGACTGCTTACTTGAGAGGCCATGACATCAATCTTGGACATGAGGAGAGCAATCATGGGGTCATCTTCATCACGATGTCCCGGTAATTTAGGCTTCTTCCCATAGCTAGACGAGTCCTTTGGTGCATCAACACTTACGGATCGAGAATCATAGTGTGTGTCACTTCCATACTTAGACTTAGGAGGTTGTTGTCGAGACCAATTCCTTGTCTTGTTGGCCATCTCCGCGAAGAGTTCTAGAGCATCTTCGGGAGTGAGCATCCTTAAATCACCTCCGGCGGCTTGGTTGATCATCCTTGTATTCTCAAAATTAAGGGACCTAGCAAATATATCCGCCAAGCTCCATTCGGCAAAGTTGTGATGAGGACAAGACCGAAGAAGGGCTTGGAACCTATTCCAAGTCGCATGGAAGAGCTCTCCCTTGTGTTGTGTGAAGTTGTTGATATGATCTCGGATTGCATCCGTCATATAAGGAGGAAAGAACTCTTCGAGGAACGCTTCGGCTAGTCCCTCCCATGTAGTGAATGTTCTACTAGGTTGGTTCTCCAACCAAGACTTAGCTCTACCTTTGAGGGAGAAAGGAAAGAGTCGGAGTCGCACACAATCCGGATGAACCTGATCGTTCTTCACCGTATCACATATCTCTAGAAAGTCCTTCAAGTGTCTAGACGGGCACTCTCCATCTATACCGTTGAACACCACTCTGTTCTGTACCATCTGAATCATATTTGGCTTTAGCTTGAAATTTCTTGCATTCACTGGTCTTCGCACGATGCTCGAGGCTACCCTTCAAGGGTTGGGTGAGCATAATCAGCTAGTGTGCGCCTCGCACCTCTTTGCGATTGATCGTCTTCATTGGTGTGATGTGAATGTTCCGAATGGTTATCTTCGTCCTCGTGATGAGACATAGTGTGGTATGAGATGCTATCAACTTCTTCTTCTTCAACTGTAGGAGGTAGGGGAGTAGTTGGTAGCTCGATCACTTGTTCTAGTCCTTGGATTCGTGCTTGAAGACGAGCTGAACGCCTCATGCACTAACACAAATCTCCTGCAAACAAGCACAACAAAACACCCGAGTAATACAACGATGCGGGATAACAAAGTACACAAGGAGAAACAAGGAAGCAAAAAGGAAAATGGAAGGAAGTGTAAAGATCGATTCACTAATAATAGCTTTCTTAGGAATGAGAGAGTTCCCCGATAACGGTGCCAAAAACTTGATGTGCAAGATTTAACTCACAACATTCAAGGTCGTAATCCATGAGGTTCTCTCATAAGCTAATACTCACAAGGTTCATGAATGGTCTAAACATTTAAATTGAGATTTGGTTTAAACAAGAACAAGTCAAAAACATAAATGGACAAGGCAAAACTAAACAAAGCAAGTTAAAGGTCAAACAAGAGAGAAGTAGGCTAGCTTAGCAAGGGGTTTCTTCAAGCTCAAGGATCATGAAACTGGATTGAATCTCAAGCAACGATGTATAAACGGATGACCATACAATACACTTAAGTAGAATCAATGAACTCTCACACAATTGACTCTCTACTCCTAGACCAAATGCACCATGCTTTCGCTATGTGAACAAAGGAAATGGACTGCTTTAACTAGCTCAATGAAATGCTCAACACTTGATCTCTATGCTAACATTCATCTAACACAAGGCAAATGATGCAAGACACTCTCATGTCAATCATAGAACACTAGTCTAGCAATCAAAGGGCCTTTCAACCTTCAAATGACTGAAAACTAAATGCACACCAAGTGTTCGACAAAATGACAACAAGGAAAACAAGCTCAAAATGGTTGCAATTGCATAATCCAATCTCTCAAATCATTCAATTACAATCCTACAACCTTAGATTAACATCAATCAATCATTCTCATGTATTGAAAGACATAAACAAAGTACCAAAAAAACAAGTTAAGTTCCCATGGACAACAAACACAAGGTCTAGGATCATCATCTTACACAAATGGCTATGAGAAACTCAATCCATACAATCAATCACCTATCCTAGCTTGATCCATCCCCCACTAAACTAAACCTAGGCTTAGCCTAGCATAACCATGGAAGAAACCTGAAATTGAGGAGAGGAGATCATCCTTGTTTCCATGGAGGATCTTGCAACTTGGCTCTTCAAGCTTCAATCCAAGGTATGGAGGACTTCACTTAGCTCCTTGCACTTCAAGTTGATCAACAAAGGAAGAAGGAGGATGATCGGTTGAGAGGAAGGAAGTGATCGCCGATTCAGAGTTGAGAGAGAGAGTGATGAGTGTGTGTGTAATAATAATGAATGATCCCAAAATTCTGCCAATTGCCGCTTTAAATAGTTTGCTGGAAACACCTGAATTTTTTGGTGAAAACTTCTTCAGTTTTCGCCGAAAATTCCTTTGAAAATCACCGACCAGCCTTGACTTTTCTTCATAGGTTTTCGGCGAAAAATCAGGAATTTTTGACCAAAAACTTCTTCACACTTCAGCTTCAAAACTCCAGAATTCTACTATTTGCAACCGAAAGATAGTTTTCGGCGAGAACTTAGAGTTCTCACCGAAAACTCCTTCAGAGATGCTGCATTTTTTCCAATCTTGCCAAGGCCATAACTCCTTCGTACTAGCTCCGATTGACCTCCCGTTTGATCCTACGCGCTCCTTGTGACCAGTACTACGACACCAAGGAGTATGACAGAGGCGGAGGCGCCTAAGGAGTATGACCCTCCTCTTGCTCCGTACTATGAGAAGCCTCCCTTCCCGAATGCATTGCTACCGAACGCAAGGATCAAGACTGGCATGTAGGGGAACTAAGAAGGATACTGGTGAACCTGTCATTGAGGGTTCAACCAAATAAAAACTACTAATGCTAAGAAAAAGCGTATAGCATATCGTATTTCGAGGGTCTCTATGATTGGTTACTTCAGAACTAGTAAAATACTCAAATGCAAACACGTTGTGCGTGGTGTGAGTTCCACGACTTCTAATTCTAAGGAAAACAGGGAAATTAAAACAAATTAAACTAAAACAGATTGGAAATTAGGGTTTGAAAACAAAGATGACAGACGAACTTAGACTTTGAATCCCCCTTCGTTCCCCAGAGCATTGGCAATTAACAGATCAGCGGATTCCGATTCTCATTCAATCAATTACTAAGACACCACCATAACTCCTTACCCTTAGGTTTAAGACCGGCGAACGTTCGCTCTATCCGTTCTAACTACCAAGATTAACTAGTCGCCTGGGTACGGTCGCCTCTCGCAACGACTTAATTAATTGGTGCAATTACTAATGATTAATGAGTTACTCTTGTAGTGAATTAATCCTAACCGGTTCCTACGAAAGGCACACTCCAATTATAAGGTTAATCGTTCAATTCAATGTTCTAAAGTAAGGCGAGCGTTCGCTTCTATCCTTAGCTTTAACAAGAATCTAATCTAGGTGATCAATCCATACAAGAAACATGAACAATGAAGAACAAATCAAACATGAATGAGAAACTGATTGAATTTCGAATCTAATCACCGCCGATCCGTGACCGCTTTAAAGCCCTGGATCACTTAGGGTGCATCTAGTCTGAGCTCTAAAGGGTTTACTACTCATGATTATTACAAAAGAAACAAAGACAAGGAAATAGTTCATCATTCAAAGGAAGAACAGAAAAGAATCTGAAAAACCTAATTTAGACGACTCTGGCAGACTTCGATCTTCGGTAAGTTACACTCCTAGCTCCGGTTCTCCGAGATGGAAGGGATGGCGTCACGATCTCTATCCAGCTCTTCGAACTCCAGCTCTTCACTCCAGAACTTCAGAGAATTCTGATCTCGAAAAGTTGTGTTTTGTAAATTATGATTGTATCGAATGCCTCCTTCTTGGGCCGCCGGATTAAGTATTTATACTTAACCCTAACTGATCCGGATTAGCCTGATATTTTCGCCGAAATTCTTATGGAATTTTCGGCGAAAATTCCTTTGTGAATGGGAGTGCTTTCTCTGCCTTGAATTTTCGCCGAAGAGTACAATGTTTTTGCCGAAGATTTCCTTCACTTGGCACCAGTCTGAATGCGCTAATATTTTCGCCGAATATATAAGCCTATTTTCGCCGAATGTGCAAGTGTGAATGGGCAGATTTTCGGTTTGACTTGATCGACTCCTTGGATCAATTCCGGTTTGATTCCTCGAGGTTCTAATGCCTTAGACACGTCCTTGGCTACTTTATTTGACGGCAAAAACCTGTGCTAACACAAAAACACTAGAAAACCATCAAATAGACCCGAAACGGGCCAAGGTAACACAAATGGCACGAGATAGGGCAATCGATTGAATATTCGTTATTCTACCCTAAAAACCATGTCTTAAGCAAAGAAATGTCACTTAAATGAGGCTGATAATCACGTCAAATCGAGTGTCATCAAATACCCCACACTTAAGCTTTTGCTTGTCCTCAAGCAAACTGAATAGAAATGCTCATGTTCATAAATGATAAGATTGATTAAATTGGAGCTCAATCAAACACAATGAATTATTAGTCAGATCGATCCTAGAACAAGAAACCTAACATGCATACAGATCAGCCAAACTACCTGGTCTCACTAATAAACTGCACACGACAAGTAATTAGCAACCAATTATGCACGAATTTGACCTGACTGACCAGACTCCTCACACAGGATGTATATAGTGCAATGGGAACTCTCACTCTCTGTGTTTAGGGACGTGTTTTTGCTCTCGATCATTTTCTGTTACCGAATTCTGTCATAGGTTTGCATTTCGACCACATCTACACCACTGTGACAACACGAGTATCTAGTCAAGAAGGACTTCCCTGCTAGGACCGTAATGAATACTACACTACTCGGGTTTATAATGAGATGGATGATGGGAATGAATGATGATGGCTTTGTGCGGTGTAGCTTTCGACTAACTTCCCTCGAATCTAATCTATGGCTTCCTACCGTCTAACCAAACACGGGTGGAATGATGAACGCTCGTCCTATGATACCCTCAAGCAACCTAGCACTTATTCTTTTTCTTTACACGAATTTTTTTTTTCTTTTCAACTTTTCTTTTGACTTCGTTCTTCCATTTGTAGGGAGAAGAACGTTTTATTGAACTACACTTTGAAACTTTTCTTATTTTTCTGATTTTTCTGCTTCTTTTTTTTCTGAAGCTTACTTCTTTTCTTACTTTACTTTTTTTCTTCTTTTGTGCCGATTTTTCTTTTAGTTGCTAGAGGGGTTTACACGTCTAGACATATTAGCTAAGACCACCTGTTTAATGGCTATAGGCAGGTTACCACAAACCGACTTCCGGTAGGTCAATCTAGAACTACAACCACAGGGGATCAACGGGGAATGAAATATATGGGAAATGGTTGTAATGTATTATCGAACCAAAAGAACAGGCCAAGCTCAAGGGTCTAACCCTAGTGGATTTATCGTTTGGTAGGCTATCTGGCTTAGTAGCTGAATCTAGGTGCCCCTATCCTTCTAGAACTCATGTCATCGTGCGGTCTCGAGTAGGTCTCATGCAAATTCTAACTCATTCAAGTAAACAGAAAACCACTCAGAAAGAATTAAAATTGCAAGTTACGTGCAATGGATCAAAAGCTCACAGTTGGTTTGCTAGTCGGATTCGGTCATTTTCATGCAATTAAGGTTACAAACTACAAGTGTGATTTTAAAAATTCTGTTCTGACCAGGCAATTTAGCATCAAAGCATACAAGTTGGTTCTCAAGTTCTAGGTTAAGCAGTCTAAGCATCATTATGAAAGTTTGAACAACAACTTAACATCAAAAATCAAGAACTGAGCCATTCTATTGCTAGAGAGACTGGAATGGAATCACGAGGCACACATAAAACACAATCAAGGGCAATCAAGTTCATGCAAGGTTCTCTAGCATCCTACCCCACACATTAAATCGGACTGTGTCCTCACAGGACTAATTCTAGAGTTCAGAGTGGAATGGAAGAACCTGGAAGAGGACGGTTGATTTCAGAGGGTGAGCACGGATTCAGAGAGCGGAGGGAAGTGTAACAAAACCTGAAACAAAGGGAGTCTACCGATTGCCTACAAAACAAAAACAAATGAAACATAAAAAAGGAAACCGGGACAAGTGTCCCGGATCCACACAGAAAAAAGTTGGACCGAAATCTGAAAAGAATAAATAAAAAGAAGACACCAGAAAAGGAATACAACCCGATCACTGCTGGTCCGGTGAACCGGGAGGTGGAAAGTGGAGAAATTCGCCGAGCTGGCGTTGCCACGCCATTTGTGCCTCATATCGCCAGTCGGTGCGGCGCATATGTTGCTGCATAATAGTCCACCGCGCCTCTTGAGTGGCATTGTCGGTGATGCGCCACTCCTACAGTCGCTCGTATAACTCACCCACGTCCGCTGGGTGCGGTCGGTGCTGAGGGTGAGACGCCGAGTATGGATCTGGAATGTGCGGCGGCGACTGGTGAGCATACCCTGCCTGATGGTGTGGCGAGGGTATATAATCATGAAACTCAGGCGGCGGCTGCGGCTGCTGCTCCTCAGCATCATCTTCTTCCTCTGACTCGACCACAGGCTGGAGTGGAGGATCAGCTGCTACATGGGGACTGAGGTCGAGTTCTAAGTCGTACTCAACCGCCAAGTCTCCTCCAACGGTCCAAACTGGATGTCGTGGAATGTGCGGGCCATACTCATGGCTGATGCCGAAGGAGAGGATGAGCTGTCCTATGAAGTTGCCTCCCAAGAGTTTGCGGGGTGGCGTCTTCCTCTTGGTCTTCTGGCGGAAGATGCGAGCCAGTACCCAACCGGGGTGGAGAGGGTAGCTCTCTCGGATGGCTCGGAGAAGTATGAGTGCCTCCTTGAGGATATGGTGGCGATCCTTGTCTCGAACATATAAAAGTGACCTCCGCCAAACCATATGAATAAATTTATAGAGCGGGTGAGAGAGAGACTTAACTAAGTTGCTCTCCCCGAGGCGATCGCCAGGTACGCCTGTCATGTGGCTCCAAAGCGTGTTGTACTCCTCGCCGTCATCATCTTCTCCCCAACCGAGGTGATGATCGTGATAGTGCTCATAGGGGATGCCGAGATGAGCGGCAAACTCATCGTAGGTGAGCTGCCTGTACACCCCACCAAGATAGAAGGTGATCACCTTCTAGCGTTGCTTCCTCTTGTGCTCGTCCAGATCAAAGGTTGCCCAGAACTCCTGGAGGGCAATTGATGTGAACCGCTGCAACCATGGCAGACGACCCTAACCACCGCAAGTTGGACACCGTGCAATGAGGTAGAAACCTTTGGGAACCGGGGCGGAATAGTACTTTGACCCGTCGGCTATATAACAGCCGGGAACCAGAAGTGTCCAGTCGAAGACGCCACGCCAAGAGATGGATGCTCTTGATGATAAGTCAACCTTAAGCAATGCTCCTCACATTAACTCGAAGGGAAAAGAACATAAGTTCTGAATTATATTTAATCAAAGGGGGTTCTGAGTACAAGAGGTGGCCGGCGGCCTCCTTATATAGGTGAGGGAACAAGCTCTCCTCCCTAAACCCTACTTCCTAAATAATAATAAAATAATGAAATAAAAAGAGTCCTAATTAGAAAAACTAAAGAGGACTTTAACTAATCCTAATCTAGACTAAAAAAGAGGGAAAATTCGGACTCCAACCCTATAAGGGAAGAGAATCCTACCTAAACAAGAACTCCTAAAAAGGAGGCTGGAAAATCCTAAAAACAGCTAAACGGGTTCTGGAAATATTAGCCAAATAAATACTAAACAAATTCGTAAAATTCTGATCTTTTGCAGATCACTAGTAGACTCAATGGGCTACAACTTTCATGTTGGACATAAGCACAAATTATGTCTTCAAGTAGCCCATATTCGTCACTCTTTGTCGGGCTACGAATCTGTCCAGAAATCCAGCTTTGCTTAGTATTGGTCCAGCTTTGGCCCGTGGCTGCTCGGTCATGGGCTGACCTCTTGGCTCTTCTCCAAGATTGGATTCTCCTTGATCCTCTCCTATTAGATCAGGCTCAGGTGGTGGCCTGATCACAACTCCTTGTTTGGCCTTCCTCAGATCAGCATCCGAGGCTTCCTCTTTGGTGCTCCCACCAAGCTTCACTAGGGCTTGGCCTAGCTCTATCTCCTTCAGTACTGCACCAAATTGAGCACCGTTTGTTGGAGCTGATTCATGGGCCTTTAAAGTAGCCAAGGCCTTTAGAAGAACCCTAATTCGGCCTTGGTTGGGCTGCTCGGGCCAGTTGGGCCATGGTGGCGGTCGCGGGCCGGTGCTCCGGGCTGGTCTGGGGGCCGGGCTTCTTCAGGGCTCTCGGAGGTCAGGCTAGGGGCAGGCTGAAGCTTCTCTTCAGTGCTAGGGCTTGTGTCCTTGGCCAGCATCATGGCCTGGAGTAGCATCCCATTTGTTGGAGTCTTTCTACCTTGGCCAGGTGAGCCGGGTGGGGTGTAGAAGTACTGGATGGTACTAGGGCAGCTTGGCTGGGTCATATCAGCAATGTCTGGGAACTCGGCAGCAATGGTGGTCAGCTCGAGGAGACCAGCCGGTGCTAAGGCGTCATGCACGTTCCGGTGGTAGTCCTCATCATGATCGTGCAGGGACTCCATGGAGAGGGGACGCACATCAGCTCCCCGGACGTGCTGAATCTTCTGGAAGCACTCAAAGTAGTAGTCAGGTAGACGGGCGATGGTGGGATGGTATCCAGCCCGGCGAGGGAGTGCAGGCGGTGGACCCAGAACAGCTGGTGTGACGGGAGCGGCAACTCCTGAGCTCGAGGCGCCATCAAGTCGCGCCTTAGTCCTGCACTCAAAGGTGTTCCTAAACCAGAATGAAACTAGATTAGTCAACTAAAACCTTACCCCACACTTAGTAGAAAAACTCGATTTCACAAAGAAATGAGGGAAACTAAGTGGGGTAAGCAAGCGGAGTAACCGGTAACCATAGACAGTAAAATACATATTTAGGAACAGCCAGAATCGGATAAGCACAATCAGAGTTCAAAAAGTCAAACTGACATTTAGAAAGTCAACATTTAAGCATATTGGACCCTAATCATGGCAAGACTATCAAAACTTGGAGAATGACGGTAAAATATGATCTCATATGGCAAGCACGAAAATATGAACGAGAATGAACACATCAGACAGCCAAACGATCACAACAATTCAAGGTCAAACCGACATTTCTCACAAAAGTCAACATAACAAGGAATTAATCGTATGCATAGCAACACATGACCAACTGATATGGAAATTAAGAACGGGACTCCCTAAGCATCCTAGAACAGTTCTATAAGTTCAGATAATCCTAGTTCACACGAAACAGTCGGCATTAAAAACGAGGCAAACCAAAAAGTCAACCGAAAGTCAACCCCGACGATATTCAGCAATCCATATGTCAAAAGATTCGTATTGAAAAGCTCTACAACTTACCTTGAAGTCATGATTGCTAAAAAATGAACGAGTTGAGAGGAATCGGTGAAAAACATTGAAAACTAGGTTTTCGGAGATCTGGAGCTGCAAAGCTCAGATTCGGCTGTTCTAGGGCTCGTTGGGATCGGAAAATGGAGGGGAAGGGAGCGGCGGCGGTCGGCGACGGCGGCGGCGGCGAGTTATGGCGGCGACGGCGGATTGAAAGAGGGGGGTGGTCGGCGATTGTTTTAAAAAGATAGGGGAGGGAGTTTTCGGTGGTATGAACGAAAATGAGTGAAGGAGAGAGAGGGAGTGGACCGGATTTTTTAAAGGAAGTTTTGGGTGATTTTCAAAATTATTTTTGGCGAAAATAAAAGGGTGTTTTCGTCGAAAATGATAGTACGGTTTCGCCGAAAATTTTAGTTCAAATGGCTTCGCCGAAAACAAAAACTTTTCGAACCAAAAACAATGAACAGGGAGACTGAGTTCGAAAATTGAAAATTGATTTCGCCGAAAACAAGGGTGGTTTCGCCGAAAATTTTGAACTGTTCGGGTTTAAAATATTTTCGTAAATCGGCTAACTTCAGAAAATCACAGTTAAATCCACAAAAATCGGAATTACCTCAATCAACTTGCAACTGACTCTATGACATGCAGACTCTGCACGAAAAATAATAAATCAAACAAAGTGACACTTTTGGCTCTCCCGAACCGACTCTAAAATACCAAGTTCAACAAAATTAAAAACAGACTCCAGCCGTGGGTTGCCTCCCACGAAGCGCTCTTTTATTAACGTCCATGAGCTGGACGATACCTGGACGGTATTAGGAGACATCCCAACTTAAATTCTCCTTCACACTCGCGTCGGAGTTCATGAAGTACAGCTTCGGGACTTCTCCGGTAAACGTGAATTTCTTCCCGTTCGCATGCAAAAGCTTGGTACGTCCGTCGGGAAGATGATCAACGAACTTGAACGGTCCGAACAGCTCTCTGGAGAGATCATCCTTCTTGAGTGTGACGATGGAAGGAATGAGGACTGTCGGTTTCTCCTTTTCTTTAATCTTTGGCTTGGTATCACCAGGATCGGTGATCGTTAGTACTTCCTTAGGAGAGGCTTTAGGCTTCTCTCTCCATACTTGTTCCGGTGCCGGTTTCTCGGAACGAATTGGTGGTGCAGCTAGCTCGGTGGAAGACGGTGGAGCTTTTGGTCTCCAGACCATTTGGGTCTTCGTCTTCTTGTTCTTTCCTCGAGGTCTGCTCGGTGGTTTAGAAGAGGCTTGCAGTTCCTTCTTCTTTTTCTTAGGCGGCTTCTGAACGACAGGTTTCTACTTCTTCTCAATGACCTGTTTAATATATGCAGTAACAATTGATCTAGAGACACTAGAAGAAGCATTAGTAACGGAGTTGACCGGAGTCAACCCCACAGTTTCAACAGCTAAGCAGTGAGATTCTTCATTCCTACAGTCATATTTCATGCCATCTTCAAGACGGAAAGTTTTCATTTCATTACCAACTCTTAAAGTCAAAGAACCATTAGGAACGTTGATATTCATTCCCGTAGTAGCCATGAAAGGTCGACCTATGAGGATAGTAGCATCATCTGTACTAGTATCCATAATCACATAATCAGCTAAGAACGTGAACGGACCACATTTAGTAACAACGTCTTTAATCTCTCCCTTAGGGGTTTTAAGCGATCTATCAGCAAAGACGAGTTGCATACTAGGCGGTTCAAGTTCTCCTAGGTTTAACTTTTCATATAGACTCACAGGCATAACATTAACAGATGCTCCTAGATCAACTAAGCAATGTTCAATCTCAACATCATTAATGACCAAAGGCAAAGTGAATGAACCAGGATCAGATAACTTAGCTGGATATGGAGAAACAGGTTTCTTAGCACGAATGTCAGGATATCCTTCCTTGTTCCCCTTCATGCCAGTCTCGATCCTTGCATTTGGCAGCAATGCTCTAGGAAAAGGGGGTTTCACAACGTACGGTGCAAGAGGAGGATCCTCCTTAGGCGCCGGTTTCTGTTCCTCTTCTTCCTCTTCTTCCGGAGTTTCAGCGATCCTGCGTAAAATAGAATAAGCATCAGCAATTAAGTTCGGGAGTTTTCGAGCAGTTACCATTTTAGCCTGTTCTTTTCTCAGGTTTGGCTCTGTCTGGCTTGGAAGCTGGCCAAATGGTCGACCAGATGCTAGCATGCTCAAGATGTTGTTCACGGCTTGCTCAATTCTTTGTCCAGACGCTATTTGTTCTTGATTGAGAAGAGCTTGAGCCTTGAACTGACTGTCATGATCATCGAGTCTTGTGATGATCTGGCTGAGCTTCTTATCCAGATCACTGACATAATTATCTCTTTGATGCTGCTGACCTAGATAGGTATTGTTAAGATATTGATTCTGGCGATTGCCAGGAGCAGTTCCATAATTACCCGGATTGCGATGCGGCGGCTGGTAGACACCTGCCGGCGGATGGTTAGGCTTCTGATCCCGAGCTGGACCAGCCGGGCGGTTATTCTGGTTCTGGTTCTGATTGGCGCCATTATTGTAGGGGGTCTGTCTTGATAGTTCCCTTGCTGTCTGAAGTTACGATAACCAACATAACCATTGATAATTCCCTTGTAGGGGGGTCTGTCTTGGTTCCAAGGGCGGTTATAGTTACCTCCTTGATAATTCCCTTGAGGGTTGAAGTTTCCATAGAATCCTTGGCCTTGTACAAAGCTCACTTCCTCATTGTAGTCGCCTTGGTTAAGCTCGGAAGTGGCGGAAGGGCAAACATTGACATCATGGCCTTGGCCTCCGCAACATTCACAATAATACACTGAAGCAACCGGTGGACTTCCCCAATGAGATGATGAAACCTTAGACGGATGGTTAGGCATACTAAGATTGCTTACTTGAGAGGCCATGGAATCAATCTTGGACATGAGGAGAGCAATCATGGGGTCATCTTCATCACGATGTCCCGGTAATTTAGGCTTCTTCCCATAGCTACACGAGTCCTTTGGTGCATCAACACTTACGGATCGAGAATCATAGTGTGTGTCACTTCCATACTTAGACTTAGGAGGTTGTTGTCGAGACCAACTCCTTGTCTTGTTGGCCATCTCCGCGAAGAGTTCTAGAACATCTTCGGGAGTGAGCATCCTTAAATCACCTCCGGCGGCTTGGTTGATCATCCTTGTATTCTCAAAATTAAGGGACCTAGCAAATATATCCGCCAAGCTCCATTCGGCAAAGTTGTGATGAGGAAAAAACCGAAGAAGGGCTTGGAACCTATTCCAAGTCGCATGGAAGAGCTCTCCCTTGTGTTGTGTGAAGTTGTTGATATGATCTCGGATTGCATCCGTCATATAAGGAGGAAAGAACTCTTCGAGGAACGCTTCGGCTAGTCCCTCCCATGTAGTGAATGTTCTACTAGGTTGGTTCTCCAACCAAGACTTAGCTCTACCTTTGAGGGAGAAAGGAAAGAGTCGGAGTCGCACACAATCCGGATGAACCTGATCGTTCTTCACCGTATCACATATCTCTAGAAAGTCCTTCAAGTGTCTAGACGGGCACTCTCAATCTATACCGTTGAACACCACTCCGTTCTGTACCATCTGAATCATATTTAGCTTTAGCTTGAAATTTCTTGCATTCACTGGTCTTCGCACGATGCTCGAGGCTACCCTTCAAGGGTTGGGTGAGCATAATCAGCTAGTGTGCGCCTCGCACCTCTTTGCGATTGATCGTCTTCATTGGTGTGATGTGAATGTTCCGAATAGTTATCTTCGTCCTCGTGATGAGACATAGTGTGGTATGAGATGCGATCAACTTCTTCTTCTTCAACTGTAGGAGGTAGGGGAGTAGTTGGTAGCTCGATCACTTGTTCTAGTCCTTGGATTCGTGCTTGAAGACGAGCTGAACGCCTCATGCACTAACACAAATCTCCTGCAAACAAGCACAACAAACACACCTGAGTAATACAACGATGCGGGATAACAAAGTACACAAGGAGAAACAAGGAAGCAAAAAGGAAAATGGAAGGAAGTGTAAAGATCGATTCACTAATAATAGCTTTCTTAGGAATGAGAGAGTTCCCCAGCAACGGTGCCAAAAACTTGATGTGCAAGATTTAACTCACAACATTCAAGGTCGTAATCCATGAGGTCCTCTCATAAGCTAATACTCACAAGGTTCATGAATGGTCTAAACATTTAAATTGAGATTTGGTTTAAACAAGAAAAAGTCAAAAACATAAATGGACAAGGCAAAACTAAACAAAGCAAGTTAAAGGTCAAACAAGAGAGAAGTAGGCTAGCTTAGCAAGGGTTTCTTCAAGCTCAAGGATCATGAAACTGGATTGAATCTCAAGCAACGATGTATAAACGGATGACCATACAATACACTCAAGTAGAATCAACAAACTCTCACACAATTGACTCTCTACTCCTAGACCAAATGCACCATGCTTTCGCTATGTGAACAAAGGAAATGGACTGCTTTAACTAGCTCAATGAAATGCTCAACACTTGATCTCTATGCTAACATTCATCTAACACAAGGCAAATGATGCAAGACACTCTCATGTCAATCATAGAACACTAGTCTAGCAATCAAAGGGCCTTTCAACCTTCAAATGACTGAAAACTAAATGCACACCAAGTGTTCGACAAAATGACAACAAGGAAAACAAGCTCAAAATGGTTGCAATTGCATAATCCAATCTCTCAAATCATTCAATTACAATCCTACAACCTTAGATTAACATCAATCAATCATTCTCATGTATTGAAAGACATAAACAAAGTACCAAAAGAACAAGTTAAGTTCCCATGGACAACAAACACAAGGTCTATGATCATCATCTTACACAAATGGCTATGAGAAACTCAATCCATACAATCAATCACCTATCCTAGCTTGATCCATCCCCCACTAAACTAAACCTAGGCTTAGCCTAGCATAACCATGGAAGAAACCTGAAATTGAGGAGAGGAGATCATCCTTGTTTCCATGGAGGATCTTGCAACTTGGCTCTTCAAGCTTCAATCCAAGGTATCGAGGACTTCACTTAGCTCCTTGCACTTCAAGTTGATCAACAAAGGAAGAAGGAGGATGATCGGTTGAGAGGAAGGAAGTGATCGCCGATTCAGAGTTGAGAGAGAGAGTGATGAGTGTGTGTGTAATAATAATGAATGATCCCAAAATTCTGCCAACTGCCGCTTTAAATAGTTTGCTGGAAACACCTGAATTTTTTGGCGAAAACTTCTTCAGTTTTCGCCGAAAATTCCTTTAAAAATGACTGACCAGCCTTGACTTTTCTTCATAGGTTTTTGGCGAAAAATCGAGAATTTTTCACCAAAAACTTCTTCACACTTCAGCTTCAAAACTCCAGAATTCTACTATTTGCAACCGGAAGATAGTTTTCGGTGAGAACTTAGAGTTCTCGCCGAAAACTCCTTCAGAGATGCTGCATTTTTTCCAATCTTGCCAAGGCCATAACTCCTCCGTCCTAGCTCTGATTGACCTCCCGTTTGATCCTACGCGCTCCTTGTCACCAGTACTATGACACCAAGGAGTATGACGGAGGTGGAGGCGCCTAAGGAGTATGACCCTCCTCTTGCTCCGTACTATGAGAAGCCTCCCTTCCCGAATGCATTGCTACCGAACGCAAGGATCGAGACTGGCATGTGGGGGAACAAAGAAGGATACTGGTGAACCTGTCATTGAGGGTTCAACCAAATAAAAACTACTAATGCTAAGAAAAAGCATATAGCAGATCGTATTCCGAGGGTCTCTATGATTGGTTACTTCAGAACTAGCAAAATACTCAAATGCAAACACGTTGTGCGTGGTGTGAGTTCCACGACTTCTAATTCTAAGGAAAACAGGGAAATTAAAACAAATTAAACTAAAACAGATTGGAAATTAGGGTTTGAAAACAAAGATGACAGACAAACTTAGACTTTGAATCCCCCTTCGTTCCCCAGAGCATTGGCAATCAACAGATCAGCGGATTCCGATTCTCATTCAATCAATTACTAAGACACCACCATAACTCCTTACCCTTAGGTTTAAGATCGGCGAACGTTCGCTCTATCCGTTCTAACTACCAAGATTAACTAGCTGCCCGGGTACGGTCGCCTCTCGCAATGACTTAATTAATTGGTGCAATTACTAATGATTAATGAGTTACTCTTGCAGTGAATTAACCCTAACCGGTTCCTACGAAAGGCACACTCCAATTATAAGGTTAATTGTTCAATTCGATGTTCTAAAGTAAGGCGAGCGTTCGCTTCTATCCTTAGCTTTAACAAGAATCTAATCTAGGTGATCAATCCAGACGAGAAACATGAACAATGAAGAACAAATCAAACATGAATGAGAAACTGATTGAATTTCGAATCTAATCACCGCCGATCCGTGACCGCTTTAAAGCCCCGGGTCACTTAGGGTTCATCTAGTCTGAGCTCTAAAGGGTTTAGCTACTCATGATTATTACAAAAGAAACAAAGACAAGGAAAGAGTTCATCATTCAAAGGAAGAACAGAAAAGAATCTGAAAAACCTAATTTAGACGACTCTGGCAGACTTCGATCTTCGGTAAGTTACACTCCTAGCTCCGGTTCTCCGAGATGGAAGGGATGGCGTCACGATCTCTATCCGGCTCTTCGAACTCCAGCTCTTCGCTCCAGAACTTCAGAGAATTTTGATCTCGAAAAGTTGTGTTTTGTAAATTATGATTGTATCGAATGCCTCCTTCTTGGGCCGCCGGGTTAAGTATTTATACTTAACCCGGCGGCCCAAGAAGGAGGCATTCGATACACTGATCCGGATTAGCCTGATATTTTCGCCAAAATTCTTAAGGAATTTTCGGCGAAAATTCCTTTGTGAATGGGAGTGCTTTCTCTGCCTTGTATTTTCGGTCCGAAGAGTACAATGTTTTCGTCGAAGATTTCCTTCAATTGGCACCAGTCTGAATGCACTAATATTTTCGCCAAATATATAAGCCTATTTTCGCCGAATGTGCAAGTGTGAATGGGCAGATTTTGGGTTTGACTTGATCGACTCCTTGGATCAATTCCGGTTTGATTCCTCGAGGTTCCAACGCCTTAGACACGTCCTTGGCTACTTTATTTGACGGCAAAAACCTGTGCTAACACAAAAACACTAGAAAACCATCAAATAGACCCGAAACGGGCCAATGTAACACAAATGGCACGAGATAGGGCAATCGATTGAATATTCGTTATTCTACCCTAAAAACCATGCCTTAAGCAAAGAAATGTCGCTTAAATGAGGCTGATAATCACGTCAAATCGAGTGTCATCAGATACCCTACCATCCGTATGAAGAAGCTTTCCTTGCCATATCCAGCTAAGTGTTCTAATCCTGGTTCTTTCACGCTACCTCTAGTCATTAATGATATTGAGATAGAACGTAGTTTGGTTGATCTAGGTGCGTTTGTCAATGTCATGCCTATGAGTTTGTTTGAGTAATTGAATCTGGGAGAACTTGAACCGACTAGCATGCACCTTGTCTTTGATGATAGATCATTGAAAACACCTAGAGGAGAGATTAAGGATGTTGTTACTAAATGTGGTCCTTTCACTTTCTTAGCTGATTTTGTGGTTATAGATACTAGCAAGGAGTATTCTACTATTCTTATAGGTCAACCCTTCATGGCAACAACCGGAATGCAAATTAATGTTCCGAGTGGTTCTTTGACCTTGAGGGTTGGTAAGGAAACGATAACATTCCGCCTTAAGGATGGTATGAAATACACTCATATGGAAGAAGAACCTCACTGTCTTGCTGTTGAAATTGTGGAGTTGACTCCGGTCAACTCCGTTACTGATGTCTCTTCCAGTGTTTCTAGATCAACTGCTGTTGTAGGTGTTGAACAGATAATCAAGCAGAAACCAGGATCTTCGGAACAAAAGCCGTTGAAGAAGAAGGAACTGAAAGCCTTTTCTTCTCAATCACCGCCAAGCAAGGAAACTGGCAGGCTACGGAGGAAAAATCAGAAGAAGACTCAAATGGTATGGAGGCCAATTGCTCTGCCATCCTCTTCTGAGCCGGCTGCACCACCAATCCCTGTCAAGCCACCGGCGCAGGAGCAAGTGAAGAAGGAGAACCCAAAAGCATCTCCCAAGGAAGCGCCAAAGATCACAGATCCCAGTGAAATGAAGCCGGAGGTCAAAGAGAAGATAAAGCCGACTGTCCTCATTCCTTCCATTGTAACACTCACGAAGGATGATCTCTCAAGAGAACTATTCGGACCATTCAAGATCATTGATCATCTTCCCGATGGACGCACTAAGCTCACTCATGCTAACGGGAAGAAATTCACTCTCGACGGAGATACCCCGAAGCTCTACTTCATGAATTCCGACGCTAGCGTTAAGGACGTTAATCAAGAGCGCTCTGTGGGAGGCAACCCACAGCTGGAGTCAGTTTTTAATTTGTGTTGAACTCGTTTTTTTAGAGTCAGTTCGGGGGAGCCAAAAGTGTCAGTTTGCGTAAATTCTTATTTTTCGTATGTTGTGTGTGTGTCATCGTTTCAATCGCAAGTTGTTTGAGGTTCTTCCGATTTTTGTCAAATTAATTCTAATTTTCTGAAGTTTGCCGGAATTACGAAAACGTTTTGAAAAGCTGCAGTGCAAAGTTTTCGCCGAAAATTGCACCCTTTTCGGCGAAAACTCCTCTTTAAAACCCACTGTGTTTTCTGTCCGATTTTTGATAAACTTTTCGGTGAAAAGTTTCACACTTTTCGGCGAAAACTGACTTTAAAATCCGGTAGACTTTTTGAACTGAATTTTATGGTGAAGACTTGCACTTCTTTTCGCCGAAAAATTTGAGAAAATCCAATAAATCTTATCCCCTTTTCCCGGTCCCTCCTCTCTCTCTTCACTCACATTTTCGTTTTCGAAAAAACAAAACCAGAACCCCCCTTCGAAAAAAATCGCCGCCACCACTATCTTTATAGCCGCCACCCGATCCCACCGCCGCACCCTTCCTCTCTCCCTCCCGATCATTCCAAGCCGTAGAACGTCCGAATCGGAGCTCTAGAGCTCCAATTCCACCGAAACCTAATTTCTCAAGTTTTTCACCGATTCCTCTTCGTCCATTCATTTTCAGCCACTATGACTTTAAGGTAAGTTGTAGAGTTTTTCATTACGAGTCTTTTGACATGTTGAATGCTGAATTTTGTTGGGGTTGACTTCAGTTGACTTTTTCGGTCTACCTCGATTTGCGTGCCGACTGTTTCGTGAGAATTTTGGTAAATAGATTGTTTTGGACTGTTCTAACATGCTTAGGGAGAATTGTGCTGAAATTTGAAACCATTTGCTTATATGTTGCTATGCTTAAAGAATGATTCTTTGTGGTGTTGACTTTTTATGAAATGTCGATTTGACCTTGAACTGTTATTGATCTTTTGGTTGCCATGTTTATCCATTCACGTTCGTATTACTTTATTGGGTGTCAGAGCTGATGTTATGCCATCATTCCTCGATTTGTGCTTGTAATTGCCATGATTAGGGTTCAATGCGTTATAATGTTGACTTTTTGAATGTCGGTTTGACTTCTCAACTCTAGTTGTGATGTTAACATTTCTAGCTAGTCTTTTGCGTGTTTCGTGATTAATTGTGATTACCGATTACTCGCTTTGCTTACCCCACTCGGTTTTCCTCATTTCTTTGTGAAATTGAGTTTTTCTACTAAGTGTGGGGTAGGTTCTTAGTTTGACTAATCTGGTTTCTTTTCTTGCTATGCAATAGGAACGTAACCAATGAGCGCAGGACTAAGGCCAGACTTGACACCACCTCTAGCTCCCGAGCACCGGCCCCCGTCACACCTGCCTCCCATGGTCCTCCACCAGCATACCCAGACCGTGTCGGGTATCACCACACTGTTGCCCGCTTGCCCGTGCATTATTTCGAGCGCTACCAGAGGTTCGAGCACGTTCCCGGAGCCGACGTGCGACCATTGTCCATGGACTCCCTCCTCGTGCACGATGAGAATTGGCACCAGAATGCGCTCGACTAGTTGGCTCCTTCAGGACTTCTGGAGCTGACAACCCTGGCAGCTAGCTTTCCAGACGTCGCGCTCTAGGAATTCTGGGCTACATTTGAAATGGATGAGCACAAGAGGAGGTAGCACAAGAAGGTCATCTCCTTCTATCTTGGCGGGGTGTACAAGACATTCACCTACGATGAGTTCGCAGCTCATCTCGGCATCCCCCAGGAGCACTACGAGGGTCACACCTCAGCTGGGAGAACAACACGGGCAAAGGAGAGGAATATGATGCGCTCTGGAGCCACATCACTGGAGTACTGGCCGCTCAGACCACGTCTCATAACTCCGTCAAGTCACTCTCTCACCCCCTCTATCATTTTATTCATATGGTTTGGCGTAGGTCACTGCTGTTTGCTCTAGAGAAGGACCGCCACCACATCAGCAGAGAGGAGCTCCTTCTTCTACATGCCATCTGGGAGGCTTATCCTCTTCATCCAGGATGGGTGCTTGCCCGCATTTTCCACCAGAAAACCCAGAAGCCAAGGCCGCCTCGCTCACTCCTTGGCGGTAACTTTGTAGGCCGACTCATAATCTCCCTCGATCTCAGCCAGTCCTATGGCCCTGACGTCCCACGTCGCATGGTGCACACCGTAGGTGGTGATTTAGCGGTCGAGTACACCCTCGAGTTGGACCTTGGTCCACAGGTGGCGGCAGCTCCTCCTCTCCAACACGAGGACGAGTTAGAGGAAGAAGATGATTCTGAGGAGCAGCTTCCTCAGCCGGAGCCGGTGTTTGATGATCATATACCCTCGCCACAGCAGCAGGTAGGGTATGCATATCAGCAGCAGTCACCCCTCCAAGATCTATTCCAAGTGCCTCATCCTCAGCACCGACTGCATCCAGCTGATCTTGGAGCTGTACGAGCAACTCCAGGACTGGCGAGTCACAGACACCGCCATCCAGGATGCCAGATGGGTTATTATGCAGCAGCACATGCGCCGCGATGATGAGAGGTACGAGGCGTAGCTGGCATGGAAGCGGCAGGTCAACGACGTCCTCCATATACCACCTCCCGATGCACCTGACCAGTAGTGATCGGGTTGTATCCTCTTCCTTGTCCCTTCTTTTTATTTCTTCTTTTCGGATTTCGATCCAACTTTTTTCTGTGTGGATCCAGGACACTTGTCCCGGTTTCCTTTTTATCTTTCATTTGTTTTTTGTTTTGCAGGCAGTTGGTAGATTCCATTTGCTTCGGGTCTACAACACTTCCCTTCGCTTTGGTAGATTCCCTCCGCTCCGAAGACCCGTGTTCATCCCCTACATCAGTCATCTTAGTCCAGGTTCTTCTATTTCACTCACAACTCTAGTTTTAGTCCTGTGAGGACATAGAACAGTTTAAGTGTGGGGTAGGATGCTAGAGAACCTTTCATGAACTTGAACTTGATTACCCTTGATTGTGTTTTTGTGTGTTCTGTGGTTCCTTTCTAGTTTCTCTAGCATTAGAATTGATCGGTTCTTGATTTTTGATGTTAAGTTGTTGTTCAATCTGTCATAATGATGCTTAGACTGCTTAACCTAGAACCTGAAAACCAACGTGTATACTTTGATGCTAAATTGCCTGGTCAGAACAGATTTTTAAAATCACACTTGTAGTTTGTCGCCATGATTACATGAAAATGACCGAACCCGACTAGCAAACCAAATGTGAGCTTTTGATCCATTGCACGTAACTTGCAATTTCAATTCTTTTTGAGTGGTTTTCTGTTTGCTTGAATGAGTTCGAATTTGCATGAGACCTATTCGAGACCACACGATGACACGAGTTCTAGAATAATAGGGGCACCTAGATTCAGCTACTAAGCCAGATAGCCTACCTAATGTTAAAATCCATTAGGTTTAAACCCTTGAGCTTGGCCTATTCTTTCGGTTCGATATACATTACAGCCAATCCCCATTCTTTCATTCCCCGTTGATCCCCTGCGGTTGTAGTTCTAGATTAGCCTACCGGAAGTTGGTTTGTGGTAACTTGCCTATAGCCATTAAACAGCTGGTCTTAGCTATTATGTCCAGACGTGTAAACCCCTCTAGCAACTAAAAGAAAGAATCAGCACAAAAGAAAAAAAATAGAAAACAAGAGAAATTCGAAAAAAATATATAGAAAAAGAGTTCAGAAGTCTTCAAGTTTATAGTTCAGTTCAATAAACGTTCTTCTCCCTACATATGGAAGGACGAAGTCAAAAGGAAATTCAGAAAAAATGCGTGTATAAAGAAAATAAAGTGGTAGGTTGCTTGAGGGTATCATAGGACGAGCGTACACTATTCCACCCGTGTCTGGTTAGACGGTAGGAAGCCATAGGCTAGATTCGAGGGAAGTTAGTCGAAAGCTACACCGCACCAAAGCAATCATCATACATTCCCTTCATCCATCTCATCTTAACCCTTATAGTGTAGAATTCGTTACAGTCCCAAGCAGGGAAGTCCTTCTTGACTAGTTCCTCGTGTTGTCACAGTGGTGGAGATGTGGTCGAATTGCAAACTTCTGACAGAATTCAGTAACAGAAAATGATTGAGAGCAGAAACACGTCCTTAAACACAGAGAGTGAGAGTTTCCCTTGTACAAAATATTTCTTGTGTGAGGAGTCTAGTCGGTCAGGTCAAATCCTTGCATGATTGGTTACTATTACTTGTCATGTGCAGTTTTTAGTAAGACCAGGTTGTTTGGCTGATTAGTATGCATGTTAGGTTTCTTGTTCTAGGAGTAGCTGTCTAATAATTCATTGTGTGAGCTTGAACTTCAATTTAACCGATCTTATCATTTGTGAACATGAGCGTGTTCTATTCAGTTTGCTTGAGGACAAGCAAAAGCTTAAGTATGGGGTATTTTCATGACACTTGATTTGACGTGATTATCAGCCTCATTTAAGCGACATTTCTTGGCTTAAGACATGGTTTTTAGGGTAGAATAGCGAATATTCACTCAACTACTATATCTCCTGCAATTTGTGTTACTTTGGCCCGTTTCGGGACTATTTGATGGTTTTCTAGTGTTTTCATGATAGCACAGGTTTTTGCCATCAAATAATGTAACCAAGGACGTGTCTAAGGCATTGGAACCCCGAGGAACCACATAAGAATCGATCTAAGGAGTCGATCAAGTCAACACACTTCCTACCCCGTTTTACACTAGAGTTTTTGGCAAAAAGACCTGAGGATTTCGGCGAAAACTACAGAAGAAATCGGCAGAGCAATACAAGAAGAAGTTTTCAGCGAGAAGTCAAGTTCTCGCCGAAAACTCTGGACTTAAAACTCACAGGAGAATCAGTCGACGGAGCCAGCGATTTACACTTAAGTTTTGGCGAAAACTCCTTAAGTTTTTGCCGAAAAATCCTAAACAAATCCGGCGCTGATAGGGTTAAGTATAAATACTTAACCGGCGGCCCAAACATAAGGATATACTTTTCATAATAGAACTTTGACAAGTTTCAGACCTAAAGAGTTCGAGAGAGCAGAGTTTCAGAGTTTGAAGAGCCAGGAAAAGATCGTGACGCCATCACTTCACCTCGGAGACTCGGAGCTAGGATTGAAGATTACCGGAGAGCGAAGCTTTGCCAGAGTCGTCTTAATTAGGTTTTACAATTTCTATCTGTTCTTCCTTTGCACGATGAACTCTGTTTCTGTCTTTAACTCTGTCGTTATGAACATGAGTAGCTAAACTCGTAGAGCTTAGATTTGATGAACCATAAGTGACCCAGGGCTTTAAAGCGGTCACGGATCGGCGATGATTAGATTCAAAGTTCAATCAGTTTCTCTTTCATGTTTGATTTGTTCTTCGTTGTTTATGTTTCTTGTCTGGATTGATCACCTAGATTAGATTCTTGTTAAGCTGAGGATAGAAGCGAACGCTCGCCTTACTTTAAAACACCAAATCAACAATTAACCTATTCATTGGAGTGAGCCTTTCGTAGGAACCAGTTATGGTTAATCCACTGCAAGAGTAACTCATAAATCGTTAGTAATTCCACCAGTTAGTTTAGTCGTCGCAAGAAGCGACCGTACTCGGATGGCTAATTAGTCTTGGTAGCTAGATCGGATAGAGCGAACGTTCGCCAGTCTTAAACCTAAGGTTCAGGAGTTATGGTGGTGTCTTAGAATTGATTGAACGAGAATTGAAATCCCCTGATCTGTTGATTGCCAATGCTCCGGTGAACTAAGGGGGGATTCAAAGTCTAAGCTTGTCTCTCGTCTTTATTAAGTCAACCAATCTTTCAATCTATCTTTCAATTTAGTTTTAATTTGCTTGCATTTTCTAGAATAGAAGTCGTGGAACTCACACCACGCACAACGTGTTAAACCTGAGTAATCTGTCTTTACATTTGAGTAGACAATTTTTAGAAGACCCGTGGAATACGATCTACTTAGCTTCCAGCTTGGTAGTTATTTGATCACGCACTGTTCTGCAGTTCATCAACCCGTTATGGGTCTTTTTGATGGTTTTCTAGTGTTTTTGTAATAGGGCATGTCTTTGCCGTCAATAACGTAGCCACAGACGTGCTCGGAAAGTAAGGGAACCACGAAGGATAGCCCGAAATCGATCCAGAAGTCATACAAGTCAAAACCGAAATCCTCCCTTATTTAAACTGAATTTCTCGGTGAAAAGAACAAGGTTCTCGCCGCGATGTTTTGGGCAAGAACACACAAGAGCTTCCAACTGAAGTTCTCGGCGAGAGCCTCTAAGTTCTCACCAAGAAGTATGGCCACAGCACAGACAATGAGCTTTGAACTGAAGTTCTTGGCGAGAACTCTCAAGGTTCTCGCCGAGAAGTTTATCCTTTTCTGACTGGGATTTTGCAAACCCTATAAATACAAATCGGCGGCTACTTTTCAAAGCAGACTTATTCCTTGGATTAATTTCCAGACTTCAGAGTTCAAGAGAGAGTTTTTGATGTGATCCACCACGGCTGCCCAGAGGCCTACAGCTATTCCTACACCCCACCAGGGTCCCTGGTTAATGGCAGAACCCTAGGGCCCTACATGAAGCGTGTAGGGCCAAGGAAAACTCAACATCGAGCTCTCCAACCCTCGAGAAGGCAAAGGTATGTGACCAAGTATAGGCTTAGGCCACCTCAGTAGGTAGGGGAGCTAAAATTAAGGAGCATCCACTCCAGGCAATGTTGTTGAACGAAGCCCCAGACACGGGCCCCGAGCTAAGCCTAGGGCCGAGTACAGCCCCGAGCAGCCAGCCTCAATGACAAGAGCCCTGGAGGAGATGACCACCCCTATGATCACCTAGAGGCATTCCTGGAGTACATGAAGCGGAGGAGTGAAGAATATCTGGCCAGCAAGGGACGACTCCCAAAGACAGGCCCCGGAGCAAGCCATGGATCGAGCCAATTGAAGAAATGGAGCCCTGGACTGGCACCAGCCACTGAGAGCTGTCTCTGGACCTTCCTGAAGACTAGGTCAAACCAGAATGCAAAAGGCTTGGCCAGGAATGAAGAAGACTGAGACATGAGCCAGCCCCGGGCACCGGGCACGGCGCTAGGCGCTACAGAGGAGCACTTTGGGCCGAGCCACCAAACGGCTTGGGCCTTTTGGGAAATTCCAGTTGCTCTAGATAACTGTAGACTTCAAGAACACGGCCCAACAAATGGCATTGCAATTGGAGGAGGAATGAAGGAGGAGCCACGTAGGGAAGTGCTCATACACAATCCGGGTCCATGCATGCAATCCTACCGAGACAAGGATTCCCATCCGGGCCAGGAGAACATGTAACACCCGTCCCGAATAAGCCCGTGTTACCCAAGGTTGAACCGAGATCGGGCACTACTGAAGCACAAGTTTAACCAAAAGTGCGAAAAGACAAAGAACAGAGTACAACTTTTCATTAAAAACCAGAATAAAGCGAAGGCCTCCAATGTAAAATCCAACGTGAAATCCAACATAAAATCCAAACTCAATCCTCAAGGTTTACAAAAGTTCCCAACCCAATAACATGGTCAACTAAAATATAATAAATACAGAATTAAGTTAACTCCAAGCAAGTCACCGATCTTCACCTCATTGTTCCAACAGATAATCTTCTCGAACTCAACTGTCAACTGCCTCTCCAACCTAGCACTAGCCACGAGCACCTGAAAGAGAATTTGGGAGGGGATCAGCTTCCTAATGAAACTGAGTGAACCCACTGGGTCTACCTATGCGCGGAACCTAGCCTAGGAGCGATCCGAACTCCACACACAAACAACACAACGGAATCTGACACAGCCATTCTCATTTTAATCCTACCATGCTACTAGGTGATCACACAAGCACTTACCTAAACCGATATACACACTTAAAAAAAATTCAGCAATGTACTCAAGTCATCAATCCTAAAACAACATCATCATCAGGGTTAGAACATACACACAGATCACTCTCAAACCACATTATATTCCATCACAAGTAAGCACTTCCATTTCAAACATCAACCACAAACTCCACACTTTACAAATTCACATTTACCAACAACATCACTAACTCATACAACACACCCACCAACACACATCACATGTAATTCTAGGTGAGTTATTAGGCGCCTAGGAGTTGCTCCACACCACCACTGCCGACCAACCATCCCTGGTAATACAACCCAGGGTGATCTACTCAACGTAGACCGACACCACAACCATAATCCCAGGTACTAGCCCCGGGTGATCCACTCGACGTAGACCAACTCATCATAATCCCTGGTAGCTAACCAGAGTGATTCACTCAACGTGAACCAGACGCAACTCAACACATCTCAAGGTGGGTAGTGTTGACTCCTACCGGTTCTATCATTCAATCAACACAACCAATCACTCAACACTTACAACCAACCGTCATACTCATCACACAACTCATTCGCATCATTCAATCCAACCATCAAGATTCACATCAATTCCCTCCACCAACAACAACATCAATCACATACTTAACCATATCCCACATTATATCGCTTGCACTCATTCACACACATCAATAGTCACACATAGCATCATCATAATCCCACAACACACATAACTACACATCACAAGTCATTCAACGCCTCCCACGGCACAAACAGTTTAAGGGTAAATGGCTAGCTCACCGGCCACCCCCACCTGCAAGTACAGGGGAAGCCATGTCATGAGTCGTAGGGTTACCCTCCTATACATCCTTCATTGGACGACCCCACATTGGCGGGACCGTCCACCTGTTTTTCATTTAAAGGCGACCCCACATTGGCAGGACCACCCTCCTGCAACCACAGATTAACAATACCAACAGAGATGCAGCAACAGTATTATACCCTGACCCCACCTACACTCATTACTAAGTCCTTATCGTTATCCATCAATATTCATCATTCCCCCAACTCATATCATATAGAAATCAGCCAACCATTGTCAATCAATTCACCAAATAACAGTAACACAATCAATCATCAATCATCATCAATTCACAGCAATCAAGTACAGAACAAATTCCCCTTTTACTCTCTTACAATTTCATGCAAGTCCTACTTTCATCTAAATTAAAATTTCAAATCCTCACACCGACCATGCTACCTATCATATGCTAAACCCTCACCTGACAAGAAGAGGAGGCTCTAAAATGACTCCCGAAACCCGAACAACCAAGCTCTACAACTCCCAACTCGTAGCTCTTCCCCTACTGACCGACTACTGCCTACTCCAAAATACCCACAAACTCTGGGTGCTATCTCTTCCTCTCGTCGCCACGAACACACATGTGAAAATGGATCGTCGATCGGACAACCGTAGCTCCCGGAATCAAAGTTTGAAGTTGGAGAGAAGTTTGGTTCGTCAAAATCAATTTCGGGGAAAGAGAAAGAAAGGAAAGTTGGAAAACCCGTCAAAACCTGGTTTATATACGCAGACAACAACACACGGCATGTTTCTATAACACACGGCGTGTGTTATGAAACACGGCGTGTTTCTGCAACACACGACCGTGTGTTATTTCCTGCCCATATTCGACGAGATTCAGACTTAAAAGAGCACGGCCGTGTATTTGAGATACACGGCGTGTACCATGAAGACACACGGCATGTGTTACAACACATGACTGTGTGTTATTTCTTGCCCATATTCGATGAGATTCAGACTTAAAAGAGCATGGCCGTGTATCTGAGATACACGGCGTGTACCATGAAGACACACGGCGTGTGTTACAACACACGGTGTGTGTTACAACACACGGCGTGTGTTACAAAACACGACGTGTTTCCTTCACTGCACAGCACACCCTCAAGCAACTTCAACCTGACATGAACACGAACGTCACAGACCTCAAGAGACCCTCTGATGTACTGTTTCCAGCACACTAGTCACCCAAACTTGAGTTCTAATATGTTTGGTTGGGCGGGGATGTTACAGAACAGGCTTCCACGACCAGAAGACCCGGACCTAAGTCCTTCTAGGACTAGGACACAAGAAGGAGGCCTCATCCGAGTCAGAATCCCTGCCCGCCGGCCCAAGACCTGCCTGACCGCCACGGATGCGGCCCGGATTTAGGGTTTTTGCTCGGATTGCCGGATTTTGCCTATTTAGTCTTTTTCTTGCATACCAAGACACTATTATCTTTGTGATGAACCTTTTATCATTGTGATGGTTCAAACAAATAACTAACAAAGCTAACAAAAGCTAGGGTAGATCGTATTCCACGGGCCTTCTAATAATCGACTACTCAAATAAGCTTACAAATTACTCAGATTTAAACACTTCGTGCGTGGTGTGAGTTCCACGACTTCTAATTCTAAGGAATGCAGAGAAATTAAAAATTGATACTAAAAACAGATTGGAAATTAGGGTTGAAAACAGAGATGACAGACGAACTTAGAATTCGAATCCCCCTTCGTTCACCAGAGCATAGGCAATCAACAAATCAGCGGATTTCAATTCTCATTCAATCAATTATAAGACACCACCATAACTCCTAACCCTTAGGTTTAAGACCGGCTAACGTTCGCTCTATCCGTTCTAGCTACCAAGATTAATTAGCCGCCCGGGTACGGTCGCCTCTCACAACGACTTAACTTAACTGGTGGAATTACTAACGACTTATGAGTTACTCTTGCAGTGGATTAACCCTAATCAGTTCCTACGACTTAACTACAGAAGAATCCAGCCGGCGGTCATCCCTTTTGCACTAGGATTTTCGGTGAAAATCTTAGTTAAAATCCGGCGGTATTAGGATTAAGTATAAATACTTAACCGGCGGCCCATATCTCAATATACCAGATAATATCTCATAATACCAATTAATTTCAGAATTCTCACGAGTTCTGAAGGAGAGTTTAGAGTTCGAAGAGCCAGGAAGAGATCGTGACGCCATCCCTTTCATCTCGGAGACTCGGAGCTAGGATTGCAGATTACCAGAGATCGAAGTTCTGCCGGAATCATCTTAATTAGGTTTTTCAGATCCTTTTCTGTTCTTCCTCTGTTTATGATGAATTCTGTTTCTGCCTTTGATTCTTTTGATATGAACATGAGTAGCTAAACTTGTAGAGCTTAGATTAGATGAACCCTAAGTGACCCAGGGCATTAAAGCGTTCACGGATCGGCGGTAATTAGATTCGAAGTTCAATCAGTTTCTCTTTGCATGGTTGTTTTGTTCTTGATTGTTTATGTTTCTTTTCTGGTTGTTTTGTAATTAGATTAGGTTTTTGAAGCTAGGGTTAGTCGCCAGACATCTTCCCTGCTTTGGCGCATAAACTTGTCTTCCTTGATCACCTAGTTTAGATTCTTGTTAAGCTGAGGATAGAAGCAAACGCTCGCCTATCTTTAAAACATCAATTCAACCAATTAACATATTCATCGGAGTGTGCCTTTCGTAGGAACCAGTTAGGGTTAATCTGCTTCAAGAGTAACTCATTAATCAGTAGTAATTGCACCAGTTAGTTAAGCCGCTACGAGAGGCAACCGTACCCGGGTGACTAATTAATCTTGGTAGTTAGATCGGATAGAGCAAACGTTCGCCAGTCTTAAACCTAAGGGTTAGGAGTTATGGTGGTGTTTAGAAATTGATTGAACGAGAATTGAAATCCGCTGATCTGTTGATTACTGTTGCCTTGGTGATCTAAGGGGGATTCAAAATCTAAGCTTGTCTGTCGTCTGTCTAAACCAGCCAATCATTCTGTCTTTTAATTTCATTTTAATTTTCCTGCATCTTAGTCTAGAAGTCGTGGAACTCAGACCACGCAAAACGTGTTTAAACTTGGATAAATTGCCAGCTTCTTTGAGTAGTCAATTACAAGAAACCCTGTGGAATACGATCTGCTTAGCTTTCTAGCTTTGTAGTATTTGATCACTGTTCTGCAGCTCATCAAATTGGCGCCGTTGCCGGGGACTCTTCTATATTGTTTGAAAGAAGAGTTGGCATTTTATTCTTCTACTTTCCATATTTCATTTTCCATCACACTTCGATTTTACACCGGTTGTGTTTGTTTTTGTCTTTTGCAGGTTAAGAAAATTCAGAAGTAAATCACTTCCGATCCACCTTTCCCTACCGCAATGGCTGCTCAAAAGAGTCTTGTGGATTACAATAGGCCAAATGCTACTATAATGTTCGGTCTCCATCTTTGTGCCGCGCAATGAAGACGGTCTTGACTATGAGATCAAGATCCCCTTCCTGGAAATGATCTCTAGGGATTTACAGTTTGATGGAAAGCCGCATGATAATCCATGCACACACTTGGCGGATTTCCTTGCTTTTTGTGAGACCTTTAAGATTGGGAGCCTCGATAAGGATACCTTGTGCTTGCGAGCCTTCCCATTCTCACTTCGAGGCGCCGCAAAGAGATGGCTCACTAGCAAGCCACCTGGTCACTACACCAATTGGGAGGATCTTGCTCAGGAATTCGTGGAGGAATACTTCCCTCCTTCCAAAACAACAACTTACAGGAAAAACATCTCAAGGTTCAGACAGAGAGAAGGAGTAAGTTTACATGATGCTTGGAACGAATTCAGGGACTCCTCTACGATTGCCCTCATCATGGCTTCACTCAGAGGCAACTAGCCAAGATCTTTGATTGGGGTATGAACGAAGAGTCATCTGAATGGGTTAACTCCTTAGCTGATGGAGACTACACCGCACTCACACCAGAAGCTGCTCTTCTTCACTTTGCAAACTGCACATCTAAGTCTATAAGCTGGGAGAGATAGTTTGGAGCAGCTAAGAGCCAACCAAGCTGTGAAGATCAGATCAAGAGCGAAGTGCAAAAAGAAATGAAGAAGATCTTCGGTACAGCAAATAACTGGTCTATAGGGGAAGTGAATTTTATTGATCAAGATCCCCCTGGATTCACCGGAGGACAGCGACCCCAGAATTATACATTTGAGAATACTAGGGAAATCGAGATAGACAGGAAGCTCAACTTGATCTTGGCAAGACTCGATGACCACGAAGAGAAATTCAAGCTTCAAGTCATGTTAAATCGACATCATGAAGATCGAGGTCGACGAGTGGAGAGCGCGGTGAATAACATGGCTAGCTTGCTAACTAGTAGCCCCCTCTTTAATCAATCATCTGTTCAAGACGACTCTACCATTAGGAAGGAGCACGTCAAGGCCATTTCCACAAGAAGCGGCAAGCAATTAGCTGGTCCTGCAACTCCTGATCCGGCCATAATTCCTGATGCTATAGCCATTGACACATCAGAGATCGAGGAGGAGGTGACTGTCCCGCCTGCCCTAACAAAGACATCACCTGCGTCACCTCTTCCTCCATATCAGCCTTGGATTCCATTTCCTAAGGCTGCGCAATCAAAGGAGAAAGATCATGATACCCGGTACAGAAAGTGGTATGGATACTTGAAGAACACTGATATGAAGATGCCAATTACTGATGCTATCCAGATGATACCGGAGGTTGGAAAAGTTGCGAAGGATCTTGCGAAGAACAAGAAAAAGGGAGAGTTGTCTTCCGTCTCCCTCAAGGAAGAATGTCCGCGATCCACAGCCAGATGACCGCCATACCTCCCCCAGCTAAGTGTCACGATCCTGGTGCTTTTACTTTGCCTTGCACTATTAATGGTGTGAAAATTGATCGTAGTTTAATTGATCTAGGTTCTTCCATTAATGTCATGCCTACCTGCTTGTATGAGAAATTGAACCTAGGAGAATTGAAACTGATTAGCATGCATTTAGTGTTTGTCGACAGATCTGTGAAATTACCTAGGGGATTGATAGAAGACGTGGTTGTCAGTTGTGGCCCTGTTACTATTCTAGCTGATTTTGTTGTTATGGATACCCGAGGGGAAGATGTCACTCTTCTCCTTGGCCGACCGTTTATGGTGACAGCCGGCATTACCATTAATTTCCCGACTGGCTCGTTGACATTAAGGGTCGGCAAGGATACCATGACATTCCGCCTCAAGGACGGTATGCAAATCCCTGTCAAAGAAAAGGTGCATTGCTTATCTGTTGAAGTTGTGGAGTTGGCTTCGGTCAACTCCATTACTAATTAAAAATCTAGAGTTTTTTCAGAAATTAGCTTGCCAGATGTTGGACAGGTCGCTATCCTGAAGAATGGGCTGCCGACAAAAAAGCCGAGAAAGAAGGAGGATCCGACGGCATCCCCTCATGAATCGCTAAAAGTTAAAGAGGAGAATAAAGAAAAGACGAAGGCGGTTTGGAAGCCGATTGCTCAGCCCCCGTCTACCGAGCCACCAGGGAAGAATGATCCTCTGAAGGACACTTCTTCGAAAGAACTGTTCAGGCCTTGTAAAAATTCTGGCCATCTTCCCGAAGAACGAACCAAGTTAATTCACGCAAACGGAAGAAGTTTACACTTGCCGGAAGATATTTCAGGAACTCCGACTAGGGCCTAAGAGAAATCCTAAGCTGGGATGTCTCTTGATCGCCAACCAGGTATCGTCCGGCTCAAGGACGTTAAGCAAGAGCACTTCGTGGGAGGCAACCCACGGCTGGAGTCAGTTTTAAATTTGTGTCAAACACCTTGTTTTAGAGTCGGTTCGGGGGAGCCAAAAGTGTTCGTTTGCTTGATTTCTTATTTTTCGTGTGTAGTCTGTGTGTCATCATTTCAATCGCAAGTTGTTTGAGGTTGTTCCGATTTTTTTGATTTAATTGTGATTTTCTGAAGTTTGCTGGAATTACGAAAATATTTTCAATCCTGCAGGGTAAAGTTTTCGGCAAAAATCCTCTGAATTTTTGGCGAAAACTTCTTTTGAAAACCCCATGTGTTTTCTGGTCGATTTTAGTTAAACTTTTCAGTGAAAACTCTATGAGTTTTTCGGTGAAAACTTGTTTTGAAAGCCGGCATATGTTTTGAACTGAAATTTTCGGTGAAAACTTGCACTTCTTTTCGCCGAAAAATCCAAGAAAATCCGTTTAAACAAAATAAAAAAACAAAAATAGAGTCAAAAATATTTTCAAATTTCCCCTAACCTTCTTTGTTCGATTTTTATTCTGTGTGGATCTGGGACACTTGTCCCGGTATCCTTTTGATCTTTTTGTTGTTTTATTTTGTTGGAACTCGAGTAGCTACTCCGCTCCGCTCCAGGCTATCCGTGCTCATCCCCTACACCGACCATCTCGGTCCAGGTTCTTCTACTTCACTCTGAACTCTAGATTTAGTCCTGTGAGGACACAGTCCGATTTAAGTGTGGGGTAGGATGCTACAGAACCTTGCAGGAACTTGATTGCCCTTGATTGTGTTTTTGTGTGCCTCGTGATTCCTTTCAAGTCTGTCTAGCATTAGAATGGCTCAGTTCTTGATTTTAAGTTGTTGTTCAATCTTTCATTATGATGCTTATACTGCTTAACCTAGAACTTGAGAACCAACGTGTTTACTTTGATGCTAAATTGCCTGGTCAGAACAGAATTTTGAAAATCACACTTGTAGTTTGTAGCCTTGATTGCATGAAAATGACCTTATCCGACTAGCAAACCAACTGTGAGCTTTTGATCCATTGCACGTAACTTGCAATTTCAATTCTTTTTGAGTGATTTTCTGTTTGTTTGAATGAGATAGAATTTGCATGAGACCTATTCGAGACCATACGATGACACGAGTTCTAGAATGATAGGGGCACCTAGATTCAGCTACTAAGCTAGATAGCCTACCAAACGATAAATCCATTAGGTTCAAACCCTTGAGCTTGGCCTGTTCTTTCGGTTTGATATACATTATAGCCATTTCCCATTCTTTCATTCCCGTTGATCCCCTGTGGTTGTAGTTCTAGATTGACCTACCGGAAGTCGGTTTGTGGTAACCTGCCTATAGCCATTAAACAGGTGGTCTTAGCTATTATGTCCAAGCGTGTAAACCCCTCTAACTACTAAGAGAAAGAATTGGCACAAAGAAAAATAACAGAAGAAGAAAAATTAGAAAAATTTCAAAAAATCAGAAAAAGAGAAAAGTTCAAGAAAGTTCAAAGTTCAAGAAACTTCAAAGTTCAATAACGTTCTTCTCCCTACATATGGAAGAATGAAGTCAAAAGAAAAAAATGTGTAAAGAAAATAAAGTGCTAGGTTGCTTGAGGGTATCATAGGACGAGCGTTCCCTATTCCACCCATGTCTGGTTAGACGGTAGGAAGCCATAGGCTAGATTCGAGGGAAGTTACTCGAAAGCTACACCGCACCAAAGCCATCATCATACATTCCCATCATCCATCTCATCATAAACCCTTGTAGTGTAGAATTCGTTACAGTCCTAGCAGGGAAGTCCTTCTTGACTAGTTACTCGTGTTGTCACAGTGATGGAGATGTGGTCGAATTGCAAACTTATGACAGAATTCAGTAACAGAAAATGATTGAGAGCATAAACACGTCCTTAAACACAGAGAGTGAGAGTTCCCATTGTACTAAATATTTCTTGTGTGAGTAGTCGGTCGGTCAGGTCAAATTCGTGCATAATTTGTTGCGATCACTTGTCGTGTGCAGTTTATTAGTGAGACCAGGTTGTTTGGCTGATCATTATGCATGTTAGGTTTCTTGTTCTAGGAATTATCTGTGTAATAATTCATTGTGTTTGATTGAGCTTCAATTTGATAGATCTTATCATTTGTGAACATGAGCGTTTCTATTCAGTTTGCTTGAGGACAAGCAAAAGCTTCAGTGTGGGGTATTTTGATGACACTCGATTTGACGTGATTATCAGCCTCATTTAAGTGACATTTTCTTGCTTAAGACATGGTTTTTAAGGTAGAATAACGAATATTTAATCAATTGCTCTATCTCGTGCCATTTGTGTTACTTTGGCCCATTTCGGGTCTATTTGATGGTTTTCTAGTGTTTCTATGTTAGCACAGGTTTTTGCCGTCAAATAAGTAGCCAAGGACGTGTCTAAGGCATTGGAACCTCGAGGAATCGCACCGGAATCGATCCAAGGAGCCAATCAAGTCGAACCAATTCCTGCCCCGTTTTACACTGAACATTTCGCCGAAAATACCTTCACATTTTCGGTAAAAATGCATGTACAAATCGACTGATGTCAGCCAAAGGGTGTTTTCGGCAAAAACAGTAAGTTTTGCCGAGAACCGACGGTCTGAAAACTACAGAAGAATCCAGCTGGCGGTCATCCTTTTTGCACTAGGATTTTTGGCGAAAATCCCTTAATATTTTTGGCGAAAATCTTAGTTAAAATCTGACGGTATTAGGGTTAAGTATAAATACTTAACCGGCAGCCCATATCTCAATATACCGGATAATATCTCATAATACCAATTAATTTCAGAATTCTCAGGAGTTCTGAAGCAGAGTTTAGAGTTTGAAGAGCCAGGAAGAGATCGTCACGCCATCCCTTTCATCTCGGAGACTCGGAGCTAGGATTGCAGATTACCAGAGTTCGAAGTTCTGCTGGAGTCGTCTTAATTAGGTTTTTCAGATCCTTTTCTGTTCTTCCTCTGTTTATGATGAACTCTGTTTCTACCTTTGATTCTTTTGTTATGAACATGAGTAGCTAAACTTGTAGAGCTTAGATTAGATGAACCCTAAGTGACCCAGGGCTTTAAAGCGGTCACGGATCGGCGGTAATTAGATTCGAGGTTCAATCAATTTCTCTTTGCATGGTTGGTTTGTTCTTGATTGTTTATGTTTCTTTTCTGGTTGATCGCCTAGATTAGGTTTTTCCAAGCTAGGGTTAGTCGCCAGACATCTTCCCTGCTTTGGCGCATAAACTTGTCTTCCTTGATCACCTAGTTTAGATTCTTGTTAATTAATCTTGGTAGTTAGATCGGATAGAGCGAACGTTCGCCAGTCTTAAACCTAAGGGTCAGGAGTTATGGTGGTGTTTAGAAATTGATTGAACGAGAATTGAAATCCGCTGATCTATTGATTGTTGTTGCCTTGGTGATCTAAGGGGGATTCAAAATTTAAGCTTGTGTGTCGTCTGTCCAAACCAGCCAATCATTCTGTCTTTTAATTTCATTTTAATTTTCCTGCATCTTAGTCTAGAAGTCGTGGAACTCACACCATGCACAACGTGTTTAAACTTGGATAAATTGCCAGCTTCTTTGAGTAGTCAATTAGAAGAAACCCTGTGGAATATGATCTGCTTAGCTTTCTAGCTTGGTAGTATTTGATCACTGCTCTGCAGCTCATCAGGGCCCTACTAGAAGCGTGTAGGGCCAAGGAAAACTCACCACTGAGCTCTCCAACCCTCGAGAAGGCAAAGGTATGTGACCAAGTATAGGCTTAGGCCACCCTTAGTAGGTAGGGGAGCTAAAATGAAGGAGCTGCCACTCCAGGCAATGTTGCTGAACGAAGCCCCAGACCCTGACCCTGAGCTAAGCCTAGGGACGAGTACAGCCCCGAGAAGCCAGCCCAAACTAGGCCCCAGCCTCAATGACAAGAGTCCCGGAGGAGCTGACCACCCCTAGAATCCCCTAGAGGCATTCCTAGAGTACAGGAAGCGGATGAGTGAATAATATCTAGCCAGCAAGGGACGGCTCCCAAAGACAGGCCCCAGAGCGAGCCCCGGATTTAGCCAAGTGAAGAAATGGAGCCCTGGACCGGCACCAGCCACTGAGAGCTGTGTCTGGACCTTCCTGAAGACTAGGCCAAAGTAGAATACAAAAGGCCGAGACATGAGCCAGCCTCAGGCATCGGGCACGGTGCCAGGCGCTATAGAGGAGCACTTTGGGCCGAGCTGCCAAACGGCTCGGGCCTATTGGGAAATTCTAGTTGCTCTAGATAGTTGGAGACTTCAAGAACACATCCCAAAAAACGGTGTTGCAATTGGAGGAGGAATGAAGGAGGAGGCAGGTAGGGAAGTGCTCATACACAATCCGGGTCCATGCATGTAATCCCACCGAGACAAGGATTTCCATCCGAGCCAGGAGAACAGGCTGCCACGACCAGAAGACCCCGGACCTAAGTCCTTCTAGGACTAGGACACGAGAAGGAGGCCTCATCCGAGTCAGAATCCTTTCCCGCCGGCCCAAGACCTGCCCGACTGCCAATGCTTCCCGGATTTAGGGATTTTGCCCGGATTGTCAGATTTTGCTTATTTAGTCTTTTCCTTGCATACCAAGACATTGTTATCTTTCCTTTCTAGTTTTTCCCTTTTAGGATAGATTGGTAAGGCATTTCAAATGTCCTAAATTAGTTTTAGAATATTTTTATTCCTAGTTAGGAAGTAGCTAAATAGGTGAGGAGAGCTTGTTCCCTCGCTATAAATAGAGGCCATCGGCTACCCTTGTTATTCAAACTTTTATCAATTAATAAACCCCCTCTTCAGAACTTTGTTCTAAACCCCTTTGAGTATGTGCTAGATCACGACTTAAGGTTTGGCTTATCATAAAGAACATCTATCTCTTGGCGTGGCGCCCTCGACTTGATACTTCTGGTTCCTGGCGCTTTATAGCTAGTGGGTCAAAGTCCTTATCTGCCCTGGTTCCATAGATTCTTCACGTTGCTAGGATCATCAGCTTGTGGTGTTCAAGGGTTGTCTGCCCATGGTTGCAGCGGTTCACATCAGTTATAGAGAGTTCGAAGAGCTGGGAAGAGATCGTGATGCCAGTCTTCCATCTCGGAGAGCTCGGTGCTAGGAGTTGAAGATCAAGGAGATTGAAGTTTCACGTATTCATCGGAAATTAGATTTTACAGTTCTTCTCTATTCTCCCTATTTGAAGATGTATTCCTTGTTTGTTTTCAATTCTTTTGTATTGAATATGAGTAGCTAAACTCATAGAGCTTATATTAGATGAACCCTAAGTGATCCAGGGCTTTAAAGCGGTCACAGATCGGCGGTAATGAAATTCATATTCACTCAGTTCACGCCAGTTAGTTTTCCATCGCAGAAGTGAATGCACGGGCGGTAATTAATCTTGGGAGTTAGATCGGATAGAGTGAACGTTCGCCAATCTTAAACCTAAGGGTCATAAGTTATGATGGTGTCTGAGAACTTAATGAATTAGAATTGAAAACCGTTGGTCTTGTGTTCGCCAATGCCTCTGGTGATCTTAGTGGGATTCGAAATCTAAGCTAGTCTGTTGTCTTGTCAAGTCAATCAATCATTCAATTTGCTTTCTGTTTTCATTTTATATTTCATGCTTTATAGCTTAGAAGTCGTGGAACTCACACCACGCAAAATTGTTTAAACCTGAGTAATCTGCCGACTCATTTGAGTAAACGATTAGTCGAGACCCATGGAATACTATCTATCTTGCTTTGTGCTTGGTAGTTATTAGACTACATCGCGTGAAAATGCGTCCATCATGTCACGTTCTCCATGTGTTAGGGGAGCGCGAGGACCTTCCATGCGGTAGGGAGGTGTGTCGGTCGGCCGATGGTGGTGTGGAACAGTTCCTTGTTGCCTAATTAAACACACATAGAATTATTGTGATTGTGAGTGTAATGTTGAGTGATTGAGTTGTACGTGATTGGAATGTTACTTGATGAGTTGGTTGAACCGTCTATGTATTGTTATGACTTGGTGCCATCTTATAATCACTATTGTTATGATATGTGTGTTGTGAGGTATGCTATTATGAATGTTGATTGTGTGTTGTGCACCTGTTTGATAACATAGACTGTTTAGGATCGATAAGCATGAATTGGTAAATTGTGTAATGTTGTGAATTTATATTGTTGTTGATGATTGAGATGATGAGCATGATAGAGTGCTAGAGACTTGTGGTTGATCACCTAGAAATATGACTAGGGATAATAATTGGCTAGACTTAAGGAATGATCTCCCATTGTAATTGAATTATTGAGGGGTTGGGAGACCCCTAAGGCTTAGTTCGGCACATAGTTAAGCCTAGTGGGTTCACTCGGTTTCAATAGGAAACCGATCCCCCCTTAGTCTCTCTTTTCAGTTAGAAGTAAGAGCTGAGCTTGGAGCAGCAGTCATTGGTTGATGGCAGTGGAGTTAAGCTAGGAGACTGAAGGTCGTGACCAAGGACCTAACGTTTGACTTTGTGTTCTATTTTAGTTGACGTTTTGGGAATTTTGGATTCATTTATGATGGAAATTTTATGTGAACTTAAAATGAAAATTGGTTTTGGTTTTGAATTTATGGAAGGTTCCATTTGTTGTCGTTTATATACCTTTGATTGAGCTTTAAATAACATTTTAATGGTTTCATAGGTTTTTTAGTCAAAACGTAACCTTGATTCCTCGTCCAATCATGGGTTTGACCCAGGTGATTTGGGGCGGGCACAACAATGGACACAATAACTCGCAAACAAGAGCACAAAAGTCAACTTTAAGAGACAAGCCAACGGGGCTCAAGGAGCATGGAAGATAAAAGAACGACACAAAGCACTACTCACAGGGCAACAAACGAAGGAAGATTCACATGATAAGAATGGGAGGGGCAATCGGGGTTCATCACATAGTTTGTGGGCCAACGGGGGGAACAGGTTAAAAAGGGAGTTGAAGTAAGCTAACACAACTCTAGCCCCTTTAATCACCTCAACGAACAACCTACTTAGGGTCTCTACCGAGCTCCTAAGTTAAACACCAAGGAAAGGTAAGCTAACTACTCTCACTTAGCTAACTAAGCCCAAACAATGATGCACGCCACGTGTTCGGTGAAATGCCTAAATGAAAATACAGCTGAGAAGGACCAATCTACATGTAGTACTCTCAGTTAGCACACATAAATCAGTACACAAGCCTCTATTATGGGTCCTAACAAGCATCCAACGAGCTAGGTACCAATCACTCAGCACTCAAGCTACAAAAATGCATATCTCACCATCAACATCCCAAGCACAAGAAGATAATGAAATTGGAACAAAAAAATGTGCATAAGCATTAAGGAGTTATAGTCTTACATCCACAACCTAATCCAATTCAATTACACCCCATAGTTACCCTTACAGCAGGGATTCACCCCTTACCCCAACCCTAGGTCTAGTGTGCCATGGAAGAGAGAAGAACACAACCACTCCTAAACAAGAAACTAGGAGAAGAAGACATGCTTAACTCTTCAATGGTGTTGGGAAGGATGGATGATGGATGGAGACCTTTGGGGATGGGCTTAAGGAGGGTGCTGACCTTCTTCTTTAGTCAAGAAGCTTTAGAGGCACTCTCAAAGTTGAACTTTCCTCAAAAAAATCTGAAGTTGTGCCATTTATAATATTGGATCCAGGTAACCGCGGATGGTCGCGGCCGTGGTACTTGAGAGGCCGCAGGCGCGTGGGTCGAGAGCATTAGCCAAGAAGCCTCTGGCACCAAAATTCACCCAAAATATTCGGTAGAACGCGCATTAATTTAGCGCGTCGGTGGTGTGCAGTGGAGCGTTGATGGGCTACAGAATAGCGGTCAATCAAATAACTACCAAGCTGTGAAGCTAGGGTAGATCGTACTCCATGGGTCTCCTCTACTTCCTTACTTAAATGTGTTGGCAATTAAATTCGAGGGTAAACACTTAGTGCGTGGTGTGGGTTCCACGACTTCTATACTAAAAGAACAAAGACAGGTTGAAATGAAATTAAAGCGAATTAACGATTGATTGATTGACTAAGACAGAAGACAGACAAGCTTAGATTTCGAATCCCCCTTAGATCACCAAGGCATGGGCAATCAACAGATCAGCGATTTTCAATTCTAGTTCATTCAGTTCTCAGACACCACCATAACTCCTGACCCTTAGGTTTAAGACTGGTGAACGTTCGCTCTATCCGATCTAGCTACCACGATTAATTAGTCGCCCGGGTACGGTCGCCTCTCGCAATGACTTAACTTAACTGGTGCAAATTCTAACGATTTGTGAGTTACTCTTGCAGTGGATTAACCCTAATCGGTTCCTACGAAAGGCACACTCCAATTATAAGGTTAATTGTTCAACTTGATGTTCTAAAGTAAGGCGAGCGTTCGCTCCAATCCTTAGCTTAACAAGAATCTAATCTAGGTGGCCAAACCAGACAAGAAACACGAAGAACAAAGAACAAGTCAAACATGAAGAAGAAACTGAATGAATTTTGAATCTAATTACCGCCGATCCGTGACCGCTTTAAAGCCCTGGGTCACTTAGGGTTCATCTAATCTAAGCTACACGAGTTTAGCTACTCATATTCAATACAGAAGAATCGAAAACCAACAAAGAATACATCTGAGGTAGGGAAGACAGAGAAGAACTGTAAAACCTAATTTCGACGACTCCTTGCAGCTTCAATCTACTGGATCTTCAACTCCTAGCACCGGCTCTCCGAGATGGATGGATGGCGTCACGATCGTTCTTGGCTCCTCGAACTCTATCCACTCATTCTCTCTATTTCTCAGTCTTGGGATTTTTCGTCCCCTGTGTGTTTTTTCTTGTGTCAAAAATCTCCTCTCCTATTTAGCCGCGCGTTTCAGTATTTATACCTACCCGGCGATTTTTGCTTTTCCATTGGGATTTTCGCCGAAAATCCAAGGATATTTTCGGCGAAAATATCTGTTCAAATGTCACTCGATCCCGTCTGTTTCTCCTGCTTGATTTGGCTTAGGGTTTTCGATCGAAAATCCCAATCTTCTCGCCGAAAATTTCTTCTTGATCGGGACAGTGGATTTCTTCTTCCATTTTCGGCGAAAACCCAAGGATATTTTCGCCAAAAATATATGTGTAAATGGGGCAGGAATTCTTTAGGGTTGAATGACTTTTCTGGTTGATGCGGGTGTGATTCCTCGGGGTTCCAGTGCCTTAGACACGTCCTTGGCTACCACATTTGATGGCGAACACCTGTGCTAACATGAAAATACTAGAAAACCATCAAAATAGACCCGAGCGGGCCAAGGTAACACAAATGGCACGAGATAGGGCAATCGATTGAATATTCATTATTCTACCCTAAAAATCGTGTCTTAAGCAAGGAAATTTCGCTTAAATGAGGCTGATAATCACGTTAATTCGAGTGTCATCAAGCGCGGCTTAGAACATTTCCCGGGTGCCAACTTAACATGATCACTACGGAGCTGTAGATCTTCAAATGACAAACCGGGTGAATGCTCTCGCGGTACTCTCCACGTCCACGAACTGAAACAACATAAAAAACACTCGAAGCCAAGTGAAAATGGACAGTGAACGTGCCTAGTCACCATGATCGGGTAAAATGTTGAAACAAGGTGAAAAGAGCATAAACCAAAGGAAAAGGGGTGTAGAACTCCTAGAAAATGTGATTATGTGCGGGGAGAAAAGTGATATAAATTTCGTGCATCAAATCACCCCACACTTAAACCTTGCTTGTCCTTAAGTAATCAACCCAATCAAGATAAACGCTCCTACTTAATCAAACCGAGAAAAATGAACCTTAGGTCCTAGATTGGTGCATTACGGGAACTAAGTAATCCGTAGAATAAGAAGTAACCCCACACTTAAGTTGCACGACAATACAAAACCACCGTCTCTTCTAAACTAGTACAAGAGAAACAAAGTTCTTAAGAAACTATTGAAAAAGACAACTTCGAGCTTTGGGAGAATGACGCTCTTCCCATTCCCACTTACTATAGAACTTGGCAATTTTTTCGAAGGATTGGATAGGGACTTTTCTCGGGTCAAAAAGTACTTAGCAATTCGGGGAATATAGTCAAGGTCTCAAACCAGGCCACGACGAACCTCCACCAACCACCACCCAATGCAAGCTTAGATTTTTTAAAATTTGAACATTTTGCGGCCACTTTCAGAGACACCCAAATCACCACTTCATTTCTTGCACAAATTTAGAGAGATCGGGAAAGACAAGATTAGCCACATTCTCTCAACTTTGGGTCAACAAAGATACCTGAAACAAAATGAGTTATCTATCCTCAAATCTTATAAAAACTAGTTTCTAAAGGACTAGAAAATATGAGACGTGGGGGGTGCAACTTAAACGTAGTGATTCAAAAATCCTATCTCGAGACTGGATCACCACACCAAACTTTCCAAGAATTCAAACCCTCAGAATGAACAAGCAGAGTTTAAATCGGCAAGATGAGTCAAAGAATTTCAGAAACAAGCACCATTCCGCTCAAAAACAATAAAATATTTATAAAATTAGCTCAAAAACCAGGAAGTAGTGGAAGAACGATAAAATAAAGCACAATCACCACTCGAATCTGGGAAAAAGAAAAGACACTCAACAAAGATAGAACTGGGAAAACCTCCTCACTAAATCACCAATCCCCACCCCACACTTAGATATTGCAATGTCCTCATTGTGAGGTAAGGAATCAGATAAAGAAAGGAAAGACGTTATTGCGGATAAAAAGAAGCTGGAGATGAAGAACTTTGGGCTATAGAGAGAGAAGGGTTGATGACGTGGGTACTGAAAGCGAGGTAGTGGCAGACGGCGCTCTTCAGTTTGTTGGAACGAGGAAGGGAGGTAAGGTTTGGTCGAAGTGACCCTTAGGCAGTCGGGAGGGAACCTTCAGATGAGAGTAAGGAAATGAGAGTTGTGGAGTGGTGATGGCAACGGCGGCGGCAGTGGAGGAGCGTTGCCAACGACCAACAAAGTTGACCAGAGAAGAAGATGAACTGGATTGTCAATTTCCAGAAGTTCAAAGGTCTCTTAGCAATTTGAGATAAGTTAAGTGACCCTTTCATAATATTTGTAAGTTTGTGGTTCTTGTGGAAAGGGTCTGTTTGGCAGTACAAATATTGGGAAATCAGAGATTCAAGCATAACTCCCTCGTTAGAGCTCCGTTTTACGAACCATCATGACCGCTGGAATCAGGATGACAAGACAGATCATGTCATACAAAATTCTAGGATGTCACATTATTTCAAGTGATGGTTTTTATGGTTTATAGTTACGTCAAGCTTGGGGTTTATTCGGTTGAGGTTCAGGGAACTGTTTTGGGTGTTTGGTTGCTTGTATCTCCTTGTGACGGGTATTCGGGTTTAGCCACCAGTTGGATAGATGGGATAAGGTTAAGGCTAATCTAATAGATGATTCAGAGATCACATCTAGCTAAGGCCATAGGCCTGGATATGAGATAGTGGGGATTACTACCCCACCATTAATAGGCCAGTACAGGATTTCAGTGCGAGTGGCCCACCCATGGATTGCGCAATCAATACAAGAAAACTAAAGATTAGTCATAGTTGTTTTGGCCTATTAGTCACGGTTTTAACCATGACTACAAAAAATTAGTCACGATTTATAAAACTGTGACCAAATTGACCCTTTTTGTCACAGTTTTTAAAGAAACAATGAGTAACAATTCTTTCACGGTTTCTATCTGAATCGTGACCAATATTGGTCCCGGTATATATGAGAATCGTGACTAATATTGGTCACGGTTAATATTAAAACCCTGACCAAAATTAGTCACGGTTTACATATAAACCGTAACTAATATTTCCCCCTTTTGGTCACTTAACTTTCCCGTGGTTGTAATTTTAATCCAGTGACCAAAGTGTTCTCAAGAAACATTCATTAACCCACTTTGTCATTTAAATTTCTATAGGTACTAATTTTAAATTTTCAGTGTACAAATTTTCCCTTTTGGTCACTTAATTTTTGTAGGTTATAAGTTCAGTCATTCTTCTTCTCTGTCAAATGACTCAACCGAATCCGCTGACAGTGAGCTTGGTATCGGGTTTTTCATGTGGCAGGCTGGTGTGGATCCCGATGGAGGAACAAAACCCTTTTGCAGCATCACCGATAAAGGCTTGCTCCTCGATCTCGTTCACATCTTCTTAGAGGAAGATGACGATGTTGTCATCGCCATTGTCTTTATCATTTTCTTCTTCATCTTGGCCGCTCAGCGGTTAGTAGTAGGCTTCACCAGACTAAGGTGGTGGTCGCGGCCTCCTCCGTCCAAGAAGAAGGGCGTCGCATTCTCTAGTCGATGTCCTCTGTTGGATCGAACAATTTTATAAGAAAGATTGAAGGTGGATCTGAAGAGATTGAAGGATATCCTCTGTTTCTCCAGTCAATCTCTAGTGGATCTGAAGACTTTTAGGGTTGGGCTTGTTGTTGTTGCTATTTCCCTTTCCTCCACCGCCGCTGCCACCGAGACTGAGGCCAAGACCCAGCTCCAGGTCTTTGTTGGTTTCTTCTGGGTAGGAAGTCCGCTCAGTATCGAGAATAGATATGGGTGTGTGTTGGTTTATGCAAGAAGGAAGGAGAAGGAAGAAATCATGATTGGGGAAGAAGAGAAGAGGAGAAGATGGAAGAAGGACGGTAGTGGTGGAAGGAGTGTTCTGTTTTTCTATTTTTTTCTTTTGTATTTCATTTTGGAAATTTTGTCATGGGATCCGAATTGCCAGTATGGTGTTTGAGGATTGGCCAAGAAATTTCAATAGGATTGCCAACATGGAGGTAGTTTAATAATTAGTCACGGTACAAATAAAACGTGACTAATTTGTCATAGTTTTTATAAACCATGATGAATTTAGTCACTGTTTACATGAACTGTGACTAAATTTATCACGGTTTACATAAACCGTGAATAAAGTAGTGAGACACTCGATTTGACGTGATTATCAGCCTCATTTAAGTGACATTTTCCTGGTTGAGACACGGGTTTTAGGGTAGTTTAGGGTATTTTCATTCGATTGCTCTAATTCTTGCCGTTGTGGTTACTTTGGCCCGTTAGGGGTCTATTTGATGGTTTTCTAGTGCTTTTCAGATTGCACAGGTTTTTGCCATCATTAACGTAGCTATGGACGTTCTCGGGAAGCAAGGGAACCCTAAAGAATGGCCCGAGATCATCCAGAGATCATACAAAGTCACAGAACAAATCCTCCCCTGCTTACACTGAAGTTCTTGATGAGAAGAACCAAAGTTCTCCACGAGATGTTTTGAAGAAAATACACAAGAGATCCAGGAACTGCCTCAAGTAAAGTTCTCGGTGAGATGTCAAAGTTATAGCCGAGAAGTCTCGGAAAATTATACACAGATTGGGCAGGAGGATTCTCGCCAATTTTCAAAAAGTTCTCGGCGAGAACTTTGAAAGTTCTCGCCGAGACGTAAATCCTTTTCTGGCTGGGAATTGGAAACCCTATAAATACTAAACCGGTGGCCACAATCAAAATAAACTTTTTCCACAGATTAATTTCCATACTTCAGAGTTAAGAGAGAGTTTAGAGAGTTCGAAGAGCCAGAAAGAGATCGTGATGCCATCCTTCCATCTCGGAGAGTTTGGTGCGAGGAGTTGAAGATCCAGGAGATTCAAGCTTCACGGATTCATCGAAAATTAGGTTTTACAGTTCTTCTCTGTTCTTCCTGCTTGAAGATGTATTCCTTGTTTGCTTTCGATTCTTTTGTATTGAATATGAGTAGCTAAACTCATAGAGCTTAGATTAGATGAACTCTTAGTGACCCAAGGCTTTGAAGCGGTCACGGATCGGCGGAAATTAAATTCAGATTCAATCAGTTTGTCTTGCATGTTTGGTTTGTTCTTCGTTGCCAGTGCTTCTTTTCTAGCTTGATCACCTAGAATAGATTCTTGTTAAGCTGAGGATAGTAGCGAATGTTCGCCTCACTTTAAAACACCAAATCAACAATTAACCTATTCATTGGAGTGTGCCTTTCGTAGGAACCAGTTAGGGTTAATCCACTACCAGAGTAACTCATAAATCACTAGTAATCGCGCCAGTTAGTTTTCCATCGCAGAAGCGAACGCATGGGCGGTAATTAATCTTGGAAGTTAGATCGGATAGAGCGAACGTTCGCCAGTCTTAAACCTAAGGGCCATGAGTTATGGTGGTGTCTGAGAACTGAATGAATTAGAATTGAAAGTCGCTGGTCTTGTGATCGCCAATGCTCTGGTGATCTAAGGGGGATTCAAATTCTAAGCTTGTCTGTCATCTTGTCAAGTCAATCAACCTTTCAATTTGCTTTCTGTTTTCATTTCAAATTTCCTCCTTTATAGCTTAGAAGTCGTGAAACTCACACCACGCACAACTTGTGTTACCTGAGTAATTTGCCGACTCATTTGAGTAAACGATTAGTCGAGACCTGTGGAATACGATCTATCTTACTTTGTAAGGTAGTTATTTGACGACACGCGATTTTGCGGTTCATCAAATTGGCGCCGTTGCCGGGACTCTTCTAACTGTTTGAAAAAGAGTTGGCACTTTATTCTTCTACCTTTCCATCTTTCATTTTTCCATCACACTTTGATTTTACACCGGTTGTATTTATTTTTTGCTCTTTGCTGGTTGTTCACAGGTTTATGCATCACGGCCCGTTCACTCGTTCTCAGTCTAATTCTATAAAGTCTTCTACTTCAGAAAATTCGGGTAGTTCTGCTCCGCCTAAGCAACCGCGAATTTCGAAGCAATCTACTACCGTTCCGCCCTCATCCTTCACACCAATTAAGATCGAGGAGCCGAAGGAGAGCTCCACATCTTCATCTTCATCCGCTTCATCAGATTCATATTCACAACCACCCTCTCCTACAATGGGTGACAGAGATCGCCAACTTCCACCTCCGCCGCCTGCTCAGAAGAGCCTTACAGATTATAACAAGCCGAGTGCGACTAGCGTTCGTTCTTCTAGCACTATGCTGCGTAATGAAGACGATCTTGACTATGAGATCAAGATCCCCTTCCTGGGAATGATCTCTAGGGACGTGCAGTTTGAAGGAAAGTGGCACGACAATACTTGCACCCATTTAGCGAACTTCATTGCTCTTTGCGAGACCTTCAAGAACGGGGATCTCGACAAGAACACCTTGTGCTTCCGACCCTTTCCATTCTCTCTTCGAGGCCCCGCAAAAAGATGGCTCAACAGCAAGCCTCCCGGTCAGTACGATAGATGGGATAAGTTGGCTCAAGAGTTTGTAGAGGAATACTTTCCTCCTTCAAGAACCACAGCAAACAAAGATAATATCGCCAGTTTCGGACAGAAGGAAGGTATGAGCTTGTACGACGCTTGGAATGAATTCCAAGAGCTTCTCTACAACTGTTCTCATCATGGCTTCGAACAGAGGCAACTAGCTGAAATCTTTGCTCGAGGTATGAATGAGGAGTCATCTAAATGGATTAACTCCTTAGCTGAAGGAGATTGCACTGCTCTTACGCCAGAAGCCGCTATGCTCCACTTTGCTGACTGTGCTTCCAAATCAAGAAACTAGGAAAGACAAATAGAAGGAGCTAGAAGGAAGCTCAACATCGAAGAGCAGGTTAAAGCCGAAATGGAGACGCATCTGACGAAGTCGACTATGCAAATCAAACCCCCATCAGCCTCGGTCTGTGTAGCTGACTGTGACTGGTGTGGCGCCTGTGCTCATAACGGAGGGAGCTGCTAGAATTTCAAGAAAGCAGACGTCTGGTTTGTGGATGAGGTGAGCTTCATCACCCCAGTTTCCAAAATAACCAACAAGGTTATGCCAACTACCGAAACTACAAACCAGCTCCACAATAGGGAAGTTTCCAAGAGTGGCCTCCCTACAACCGCGACTCGAATCAGAACCAGAACCAAAATCAGAATAGCCGACCATCTGGGTCATATCAAAAGCAAAAGCCGAGCACCCAAGCTGGAGGTGTCTACCAGCCACCGCACAGGAATCCAGGCAACTACGGTACAACACCTAGCAATCGCCATAATCAGTACATGAACAACAATTATCAAGGCCCTCCTGGATTCACCGGTGGACAACAGCCTCAACATCCAACACCTCAAGACAACAAGGATAGTGAATTGGACAAGAAGCTGACCAAGATCATCTCTAGGCTTGATGATCATAACAGTCAATTCAAGGGTCAAGCTATTTTGAATCAGGAGTAGATTGCACAAGGCCATAGAGTGGAGAGCCAAGTCAACCACATTGGCAACATGCTCTCTAGTGGTCGCCCCTTCGGTAAGCTTCCAAGCCAGACAGAATCAAACCCGAAGAATGAGCATGTCAAGACTGTCTCTACTCAAAGTTGCAAGAACTCAGCTGCTACTACATCTTCCGATCTGGTCATGACTCCTGATGTCGTAGCTATTGACATACCGGAAATCAAAGATGAAGAAGAGAAGGCTTCTTAACCAAGAACTACACGAGCACCGGAGCCGCCTCTTGCTCCGTATCAGCCAAGAATCCCGTTCCCCAAGGCATTGCTAGCTACAGGAAGCAAGCTGACTAGCTCAAAGAAGAAGAAGAAAGCATCTCCCACTCCTTCTAAAGGAGAATGCTCGGCCATCCAGTCTCGATCGCCCATACCGATCCCAGCTAAGTGTTCAGATCCTAGATCTTTTACATTACCAGACATAGAGGTTGAACATAGCTTGGTTGATCTATGTGAATCTATAAATGTCATGCCTATGTGTGTTTATGAGAAACTGAACTTAACTGACTCAAAACCGATTAGCATGCAACTTGTTTTTGCTGATAGACCATTGAAAACACCTAGGGGGTTGGTCAAAGATGTGCTTGTTCGTTGTGGCAGGTTCACTTTCTTAGCTGATTTCATAGTCATCGATACCCGAGAGGAGGATGTTACTCTTCTCCTAGGCCGACCTTTCATGGCAACGTCCGGCATGACAATTAATGTGTCTGACGGATCGTTGACATTAAGGGTTGGAAAGGATAATGTAACATTCCGTCTCAAGGACGGTATGAAATACATTCCCAAGGGAGAAGCACACTGTCTATCTGTTGAAACTGTGGAGTTGGCCTCGGTCAACTCCATTACTAATGTCATTCCGAGTGTTTCTTCGAAGATAGCTACTACAGGTGCTAAACATGTGAGCAACCAGAAGAAGAAGCCTCCAGTGCAGAAGCCGACAAAGAAGAAGGAGGAACCAAAGGCATCTTCTTCTAAATCGCCACAACTTGAAGACCCTGGCAAGACGAAGAAGAAGAGCTCAAAGAAGCCTAAGATGGTGTGGAAGCCAATCACTCCACCGCCCTCTACCGAGCCAAATCGTCCGCCACCTTCTACCAAACCATCGGAGAAGAATGATCCTTCGAATGACCTCTTCGGACCATTTGAAGTCATCGGGCACCTTCCCGATGGACAAAACTAGTTGACTCATATCAATGGGAAGCGTTTCCTACTGTCCGGAGGTAAACTGAAGCTGTATTTCATCAACTTCGATGCGAGTGTGAAGGAAATTTTGAATTGGGATACATCTTGAGCGCCAACCAGGTATCGTCCAACTCAAGGACGTTAAGCGAGAGTGCTTCACGGGAGGCAACCCATGGCTGGAGTCAATTTTTGAGTGAGTTTTGTGTCTAGAGTCGGTTCGGGGGAGACAAAAGTGTCATTTGTGATTTCTTATTTTTCTTGTGTGTGTTGTGTGTTCTCGGTACAATTCCAATTTATTAGGGATTTTTCAATTTTTGTTGATTATGTTTAGATTTTTTGAAGTTGCGTGCCGGAGTTTGCGAAAATCTGTTTTTGAACTGGCCAGGTCAATTGTTCTCGACAAAAGTTTTCGGCAAGAACATTGGTTTTTAAACATCCTCAGCCTCCTGTCTCTTTTCGTCACAAACTTCTTGCCGAGAACTTTCAAGGTTCTCGGCAAGAACTTTTCCAAAATCTGGTGCTTTTTGAGTTTTATTTTTAAACGTTTTCAAACAAGTTTTAGATGAGAACTTTTATAGTTCACGCCGAGAACTTCAGTCAAAAATTTTGAAATCCCCCTTATCCTTTAGTTCTCGCGACTGATCCCCATTTTCAAACTATTCTCGTTGAGACAAAACAAAATGACCACCTCCGCTGCCGCTCGATTCCCTCCCTTTTCCGGTCAGACCCCACTTAGATCGTCCGAATCGGTGCTCTAGAGCTTCGGTTCCGCCCGAAACAAGTTTTTCAAGTTTTTGCCGAATTCCTTGTTCTCCGTTCATTTTCTTTTATCATGTCTTCAAGGTTAGTTGTTGGGTTTTCAATTTTGAATATTTTGACATATTGATTGTTGAATTTTGTTGAACTTGATTTCGGTTGATCATGACACGTTTTTAGCGCGTGTAGTCAAATAACTATCAAGCACTAAGCAAGATAGATCGTATTCCACAGGTCTCTTCTAATTTTCTACTCAAATATGAAGGCAAATTACTAAGTTTTAAACACTTTGCACGTGGTGTGAGTTCCATGACTTCTAAACTATAAAGCAGGAAATAAGAAACGAAAACAGAAAACAGTTGAAAGATTGGTTGACTTAGCAAGACGATAGACAAGCTTAGATTTCGAATCCCCCTAAGATCACCAGAACATTGGCGATCACAAGACCAGCAGTTTTCAATCCCGAATCATTTAGTTCTCAGACACCACCATAACTCCTGACCCTTAGGTTTAAGACTGGCGAACGTTCGCTTTATCCGATCTAACACCCAAGATTAATTGACCGCCCGTGCGTTCGCTTCTGTGACGGAAAACTAACTGGCGCGATTACTAGTGATTAATAAGTTATGCTAGCAGCGGATTAACCCAAACTGGTTCCTACAAAGAGAAATTGCTCCAACGAATAGGTTAACTGTTCATTTGGTGTTTTCAAGTGAGGCGAACGTTCGCTACAATCCTCAACTTAACTAGAATCTTAACTAGGTGATCAAGCTAGAAAAGAAACACAAAACAATTAAGAACAAACCAAACATGCAAGAGAAACTAATTGAAACTGGATTTAATTACCGCTGATCCGTGACCGCTTTAAAGCCCCGGGTCACTTAGGGTTCATCTAATCTAAGCTCTATGAGTTTAGCTACTCATATTCAAAACAAGGGTATCAAAGATAAACAAAGAATACATCTTCAACCAGGAAGAACAGAGAAGAACTGTAAAACCTAATTTGGGATGAACTTGTGAAGCTTCAATCTCCTGGATCTTCAACTCCTAGCACCGAGCTCTCTGAGATGGAAGGATGGTGTCACGATCTCTTCCTGGCTCTTTGAACTCTCTAAACTCTCTCTCAAACTTTCTTTAAGTCTGGAAATTGAAATAGGTATATTCTTTTGTGGCCGCCAGTTTAGTATTTATAGGGTTTAGGATTCCAGCCGAAAAAAGGAATTAGTTTTCGGCGAGAACTTGGGAGTTTTCGCCAAAAACTTCAGATGACACTTTGGCTGGATTCTCCTGTCTTCGACTGTGAATTTCTTGCATAGTTTTCGGCGAAGACTTCAGACTTTTCACCAAAAACTTCAGTTACAGTCGGGGCAGTGATTTCTTCTGGCTTGGTTGATTTCTGGATTGATCTCGGGCTGTTCCTTGAGGTTCCTTTGCTTCCCGAGCTCGTCCGTGGTTATGTATTTGACGCCAAAAACCTGTGCATTCTCAAAAGCACTAGAAAACCATCAAATAAACCCATAACGGGCCAAAGTAACCAAAACGGCATGAATTAGAGCATTTAGGTGAAAACATGCTAAATAACCCTAAAACCCAAGATTCAAGCAAGGAAATGTAGCATAAATGAGGCTGATAAACACGTAAAATCGAGTGTCATCAGTTGACTTTTTGGTCTACCTCGATATGCGTGCCTACTATTTCGGTGTGAATTGTGCTGAATTGTTTTAACTCAGATGATCTAGGATGCTTTAGGAGTGTTGTGCCTTGATTTGATGACGAGTGAACTTGATTTGCCATGCTTAATTACTAAATAGTTAGGGTGTTGACTTTTTGAAATGTTGGTTTGACTTTGAGTGGATGAGGTGAATTTTCTGTCCGGACAGTTCCTATGCATGTTTTAGGATCAGTTTTGGTTACCGTTAGCTTATCCCCACTCGGTTTTCCTCGTTTCTCTGTGAAACTGAGTTTTTCGACCAAGTGTGGGGTAAGTTGTCGGTTTGACTAATGTGGTTTCCAAATTTTGTTATCTTTTAGGAACAGGGGTAAGAGGCCGAGGGTAGCACCTAGCGGTCCAGGATCGACCTCCGCTACTCTAGGCACCGGAGCTGGTGCCAGTTCCCCAGCCCCTATCACCCCCATTCTCGCCGGTCCTCCTCCAGTCAACCCCAACCGTCGAGGGATTCACCGTTTCCTTGCAAATCTCCTGGACTACTACTTCGAGCGCAACTAGAGGATCCGGGAGATCGCTCCAGCTGACGTGCGCCCCCACTCCATGGAGTCTATCCAGGAGCATGATGAGGATTAGCACACCACCGTCCACCAGTCCCTCATCGCGACAAGTCTCCTAGAGCTCACCACCATCACCGACGACTATCCACACATCGCCCTCCAGGAGTTCTGGAGCACTTTTGAGCTCGACACCCACAAGAGTAGGCAGCGCTCCAAGGTGATTAGCTTCCGCCTCGCCGGCCGGAACCACGAGCTCACCTACAATGAATTTGCCAAACTCCTCGGCATTCCGGCCAAGCACTACACTCACCACCACCGAGGCTGGGAGAGCCAAGACGAAGGGTCTGATTTTTGACGCACTCTGGAGCTACATCGATGGACAGTCGGGGGTCCAGTCCACCAACAAGAACTACATCAGCCAGGCTTCTCATCCTCTCTTCAGATTTCTTCATTATGTTTAGCATTGTTATTTGTTTTATGCACAAGAGAAAGACCGCCACCACATAGCCGCCGAGGACCTGCTCCTCTTCAGAGCGATTCATGAGGGCTACCCTCTCCATCCAGGTTGGGTCCTTGCCCGCCTGTTCCACTAGAAGACTAGCTCTTCCAAGCTACCGCAAGTCCTCCTTGGCGCTGCCTTCATTGGCCGCCTCATCGCCAGCCAGAACCTCTCTGCCTCCTTGGAGTCTTGGGTCCCACGCGTCCAGGTGCACACTGTTGGAGGAGATCTGGAGGTGTAGTTCAAGCTCAACTTGACAGTCGGGCCAGGAGTGTAGGTACCGGCTCCCATCCTTGCGGATCCTGAAGAAGAGGGGGATGATGATGAGGAGGAGACCCAGTGGTGTGAACCGCCGCAACCGTGGGTAGACGACCCTAACCACCACAAGTCTTGAACCTTCGCTCGATCACCGTTGGCACCGAGGGCGGGAAAGTACTAGGACCTGTCGGTTATATGTAACCGGGAACCCGTAGTGTCCAGGAATGGCTCCACGACAGAAGATGGATGCTTCTGTTGATAATACCTATTCTAAGCTATGCACGCAACATAAAACTAAAGAATTGAAGAATAAAGTTCTGTTTGATTGATTTGTTTGAAAAAGGTTCAAGTTTACAATGAGGCCGAAGCCTCTTATTTATAGGTGAGGAAATCGTGAACAGGCTCACGTTTCCTACTAGGAAAAGAACTCTAAAATAATAAAATAATAACCTAGAGTCCTAAATAGAATAAAAGGACTTACTTGCTCCTAAAGAATCGAAACTAAAAGGGAAAATCTGAGTCCAACACTTAAAAAGACTTAAATAAATAAAAATAGCCTAAAAACCCTAAACCGGCGGATCCCGTCGGGTGTGGCCGCTCACGCGCGGGCCGGATTAGGAAAGTCTGTGCCACCTTTACTGTCGGGCTTGGAATTGGCGGCGGCGGTGGCTGCTCGGGCTTAGCATTGCTCGGGGCTCCTAGTGTTGGGCTCTGACGGGTCTGATGCTGATGCCGCTCGGCATCCGGGGTTCCTACTCGGCCTGCCCGCTCAGCCTTCCTCCCATTTCCTTATTTCCTCCATTTCCTTCTTTGCTCCTAGGTTGGTAGCTCCTAGGCTGGGCTCCAGGCCTTGTATGGAGTTGAGGGCAGGTATCAAACCTCCTAGGGCTCGGGCCCGGTGTTGGTCGGATGCTGAGTGCTGATCGGGGTTCCCGAGTGTCATGCCCGGCGCTCGGGCGGCTTGCCTTGGGCTTGCCTGGTTGGTCAGCAGGGTATACCCGAATCGGGTGATCCGTTCAGCATCCTCGGTGTGCCTCTCCTGGCTCCAAGTCTCCATGTAGAGGGTGAGCTGTTCCTTAAAAGCCTTGGTTTGGCTACGGGTCAAAGGTAGCTCGGGGCGGGTCCAAGGAACAGGGGGCTCATCATTCCCCTCTTCTTGAGAAGGATTCGATCTCGAATCCGGCTTTGCATAAACCTCGTCATAATAGGGTGTTAGATCAGCAACATTGAACGTGGCACTTACCCCAAAGGAGCTAGGAAGGTCTATCACATAGGCGTTGTTGTCGATCCTTTGGAGTATGGTGTAGGGGCCGTCGCCTCGGGGGAGGAGTTTAGATTTCCTTTGCTCGGGGAATCTATCTTTTCGGAAGTGAATACATACTTGGTCACCTACTTCGAAGATCTTCTCTTTTCTCCCTCGGTTGGCGTTCCTGATGTACTGAGCAGTTCTTCTTTCGATGTTGGCCTTAGCCTTTTCGTGAAGCTTTCGAACATACTCGGCCTTTTCCTGTCCGTCGGCGTCCAAAAATTCGTGTAGAGGAAGGGGCGACAGGTCTAAGGGAGTTAAGGGGTTGAACCCATAGACAAGCTCGAATGGTGAGTATTGTGTGGCGGAGTGGACAGCCCGGTTGTAGGCAAATTCAACATGGGGAAGACATTCCTCCCAAGTCCGGATGTTAGATGAGATGATAACTCGGAGCATTTGAGAGAGGGATCGATTGACCAGCTCGGTTTGGCCGTCGGTCTGGGGTGGCATGTTGTAGAGAACATGAGCTTAGTACCCATCTTGGCCCAGAGGGTCTTCCAGAAGTAGTTGAGGAACTTGGAATCCCGGTCGGACACGATAGTCTTAGGAATCCCATGGAGCCGAATGACCTCTTGGAAAAATAAGTCGGCGATGTTAGAAGCATCGTCGGCCTTGTGACATGCAATAAAATGGGCCATCTTTGTAAATCTGTCTACTACAACAAAGATGGAGTCCTTTCCCTTCCGGGTCTTCGGTAGCCCTAGAATGAAATCCATTGAGAGATCAACCCACGGGTGCTCGAGTATCGGTAGAGGGGTGTACAACCCATAGGGTTGAAGGTGGGACTTAGCCCTCTGGCACTTAGAACATTGAGCAATAAGTTTTTCTACGTTGTGGCACATTTTGGGCCATTAGAAATGCTCCTTGAGGGTGGCCACGGTCTTGGCTACCCCAAAGTGCCCCATAAGTCCTCCTCTGTGAGCTTCTAGGGCTAACACTGTCCTGCACGAATGATTAGGTAGGCAGAGTTTGTTCTCTTTGAACAAGTACCCATCCTGTCGATAGTATTTTCCAAATCTGCCTTGTTCACATGTTTCAAAGACACTCTCAAAATCTTGGTCGTCCGCATAAAGGTCCTTAATGTACTCAAATCCAATGAACTTGGTGGTAAGGACGGAGAGGAGGGTATACCTTCGAGAAAGGGCGTCAGCCACCACATTCTCTTTTCCTTGTTTGAACTTGATGATGTAAGGGAATGACTCAATGAATTCTACCCATCGGGCGTGCCTTCGATTGAGTTTATGTTGGGCCTTTAGGTATTTGAGGGATTCACAGTCGGTATGGATGATAAACTCCTTGGGCCACAAGTAATGCTGCCAAGTTTTGAGGGCGCGGACCAGGGCGTAGAGTTCCTTGTCGTAGGTCGGGTAATTGAGGGGCGCGCCATCGAGTTTTTCACTAAAATAGGCGATGGTTCTCCCTTCTTGCATAAGGACAGCGCCAATCCCTACTTCTGACGCATCACATTCAATCTCAAAGGGCTTGTTGAAGTCGGGGAGCTTGAGGAGGGGTCCTTCGGTCAGCCTTTTCTTTAGGATCTCAAAGGCGGCTTGTTGACTCGGGCCCCATTGGAAGGGGAGGTCCCTTTTGATGGCTGCCGTGAGGGGAGCAGCTAGAGTGCTAAAGTGTCGGACAAATCTCCGGTAGAAGCTAGCCAACCCATGAAAACTCCGAATATCCGTGATGCTTCGTGGGGTTGGCCAAGACTTGATGGCGTTGATCTTCTCCTCATCCACCCTTATTCCTGAGGAGCTAACAACAAAACCAAGAAACACAAGGTGATCGGTGCAAAAAGTGCACTTAGCCATGTTGGCATATAATTGTTCTTTTCTTAGAACTCCTAGGACTGACTTTAGGTGCCCTAAATGGTCTTCTAAGTTTTTGGAGTAGACTAGGATGTCATCGAAGTATACAACCACAAATTTCCCAATGTAGGATCGTAAGACGTGATTCATGAGTCTCATGAATGTGCTAGGGGCATTAGTTAAGCCGAAGGGCATGACCATCCATTCATATAACCCTAATTTGGTTTTAAAAGCGGTTTTCCATTCGTCTCCCTCCTTTATTCGGATCTGGTGGTATCCGGATCGAAGGTCTATCTTGGAGAAGATGGTAGACCCATGTAGCTCATCAAGCATATCATCTAGTCTAGGGATGGGATGTCGGTACTTAACTGTGATGTTATTAATGGCCCTGCAGTCGACACACATCCACCACGTTCCCTCCTTCTTTGGGACTAGGATGATCGGATTGGCACAAGGGCTCATACTCTCTCGAACGTATCCTTTGCTCATTAATTCTTCAACTTGGTACTGGATCTCCTTGGTTTCCTCCGGGTTGGTGCGGTAGGCAGCTTTATTTGGTAGGGATGCTCCGGGTACCAAATCAATTTGGTGTTCAATCCCTCTAAGTGGGGGTAGCCTGCTAGGGACTTCCTTGGGGAAGACATCTTTGTAGTCTTGCAAGAGAGATGAAGCAACACTGGGTATGACCGAGCTAGGGTTAGTATTAAGGCAGTCCCTATATCGGATCACCACCTGGTGAACATGTCGTTGTGAAGCGTTCAACAAATAAACTAATAAAGCTACAAAAGCTAGGGTAGATCGTATTCCACGGGCCTTCTATGATTGACTACTCCAAAAACTAGCAAAATACTCGAATGCAAGCACTTCGTGCGTGGTGTGAGTTCCACGACTTCTAATTCTAAGAAATGCAGAGAAAATTAAAAATTAAACTAAAGCAGATTGGAAATTAGGGTTGAGAACAAGGATGACAGACGAACTTAGACTTTGAATCCCTCTTCGTTCCCCAGAGCATTGGCAATCAACAGATCAGCGGATTTCGATTCTCATTCAATCAATTACTAAGACACCACCATAACTCCTTACCCTTAGGTTTAAGACCGGCGAACGTTCGCTCTATCCGTTCTAACTACCAAGATTAATTAGCCGCCCGGGTACGGTCGCCTCTCGCAACGACTTAACTTAACTGGTGCAATTACTAACGATCTATGAGTTACTCTTGCAGTGGATTAACCCTAACCGGTTCCTACGAAAGGCACGCTCCAATTATAAGGTTAATTGTTCAATTCGATGTTCTAAAGTAAGGCGAGCGTTCGCTTCTATCCTTAGCTTAACAAGAATCTAATCTAGGTGATCAATCCAGATAAGAAACATGAACAATGAAGAACGAATCAAACATGAAAGAGAAACTGATTGAATTTCGAATCTAATCACCGCCGATCCGTGACCGCTTTAAAGCCCTGGGTCACTTAGGGTTCATCTAGTGTAAGCTCTAACGAGTTTAGCTACTCATGTCTATCACAAAAGAATCAAAAAACAAAGAAGGAGTTCATCATCTAGAGGAAGAACAGAAAAGAATCTGAAAAACCTAATTTAGACGACTCTGACAGACTTCGATCTTCCGTAAACCACACTCCTAGCTCCGAGTCTCCGAGGTGGAAGGGATGGCGTCAGGATCTCTTTCCGGCTCTTCGAACTCTAACTCTTCGCTCCAGAACTTCAGAGAATTCTTCGAATTCTGATTACGAAAAGTATATTATGATATCTTCTGATTTGGGCCGCTGGTTAAGTATTTATACTTAACCCTAACCCAGCCGGATTTGCCTGATATTTTCGCCGAAAATAACAAGTTATTTTCGCCGAAAATCCTAGTGTAAATGGATGGCCCTTCGGTTGCATTCTCCTGTGATTTTCGTTTCGGATCGAAAACTTAACGGTTTCGCTGAAAACTCCTTCAGCCGGTCATTAGTTGATTTGTGCTGATATTTTCGCCGAACATCCTAGTGTATTTTCGGTGAAAATTCCTTTGTAAATCGGGCAGGAATTTTCTGAACTTGATTGGCTCCTTTGATCGATTTCGGTGCAATCCCTCGAGGTTCCAACGCCTTAGACATGACCTTGGCTACTTTATTTGACGGCAAAAACCTGTGCTAACATAAAAACACTAGAAAACCATCAAATAGACCCGAAACGGGCCAAGGTAACACAAATGGCACGAGATAGGGCAATCGATTGAATATTCGTTATTCTACCTAAAAACCATGTCTTAAGCAAAGAAATGTCGCTTAAATGAGGCTAATAATCACGTCAAATCGAGTGTCATCAAATACCCCACACTTAAGCTTTTGCTTGTCCTCAAGCAAACTGAATAGAAACGCTCATGTTCATAAATGACAAGATCGATTAAATTGGAGCTCAATCAAACACAATGAATTATTAGACAGCTAATTCCTAGAACAAGAAACCTAACATGTATACAGATCAGGCAAACAACCTGGTCTCACTAGTAAACTGCACACGACAAGTAATTAGCAACCAATTATGCACGAATTTGACCTGACCGACCAGACTCCTCACACAGGAAATATTTAGTAAAATGGGGAACTCTCACTCTCTGTGTTTAAGGATGTGTTTCTGCTCTCGATCATTTTCTGTTACTGAATTCTGTCATAGGTTTGCAATTCGACCACATCTCCACCACTATGACAACACGAGTATCTAGTCAAGAAGGACTTCCCTGCTAGGACCGTAATGAACTCTACACTACTTGGGTTTATGATGCGATGGATGATGGGAATGTATGATGATGACTTTGTGCGGTGTAGCTTTCGACTAACTTCCCTCGAATCTAATCTATGGCTTCCTACCGTCTAACCAGACACGGGTGGAATAGTGAATGCTCGTCCTATGATACCCTCAAGCAGCCTAGCACTTATTCTTTTTCTTTACACGATTTTTTCTTTTCTTTTGAACTTTTCTTTTGACTTCGTTCTTCCATTTGTAGGAGAAAGAACGTTTTATTGAACTAGAAACTTTGAAACTTTTCTACTTTTTCTTTTCTTCACTTTTTTCGAAATTTTCTTTCTTTTCTTACTTTACTTTTTTTTCTTTTGTGCCGATTTTCTTTTAGTTGCTAGAGGGATTTACACGTCTGGACATATTAGCTAGGACCACTTGTTTAATGGCTATAGGCAGGTTACCACAAACCGACTTCCGGTAGGTCAATCTAGAACTACAACCACAGGGGATCAACGGGGAATGAAAGAAATGGGAAATGGCTGTAATGTATTATCGAACCGAAAGAACAGGCCAAGCTCAAGGGTCTAAACCTAATGGATTTATCGTTTGGTAGGCTATCTGGCTTAGTAGCTGAATCTAGGTGCCCCTATACTTCTAGAACTCGTGTCATCGTGTGGTCTCAAGTAGGTCTCATGCAAATTCTAACTCATTCAAGCAAACAGAAAACCACTCAAAAAGAATTGAAATTGCAAGTTACGTGCAATGGATCAAAAGCTCACAGTTGGTTTGCTAGTCGGATTCGGTCATTTTCATGCAATCAAGGCTACAAACTACAAGTGTGATTTTAAAAATTCTGTTCTGACCAGGCAATTTAGCATCAAAGTATACAAGTTGGTTCTCAAGTTCTAGGTTAAGCAGTCTAAGCATCATTATGAAGGTTTGAACAACAACTTAACATCAAAAATCAAGAACTGAGCCATTCTAATGCTAGAGAGACTGGAATGGAATCACGAGGCACACACAAAACACAATCAAGGGCAATCAAATTCATGCAAGGTTATCTAGCATCCTACCCCACACTTAAATCGGACTGTGTCCTCACAGGACTAATTCTAGAGTTCAGAGTGAAGTAGAAGATTGGCGTAGGGGATGAGCACGGGTCCTCAGAGCGGATGGAATCTACCGAAACGAAGCAAAGGGAATCTCCCTACTGCCTACAAAACAAAAACAAATGAAACATAAAAAGGAAACCGGGGCAAGTGTCCCGGATCCACACAGAAAAAAGTTGGATCGAGATCTGAAAATAATAAATAAAAAGAAGGGACAAGAAAGAGGATACAACCCGATCACAGCTCGTCAGACGCGTCGAGAGGTGGAAAGTGGAGGTAATCGCCGAGCTGACGTTGCCACGCCAGCTGTGCCGCATACCGCCTGTCGGCGCGGCGCATATGTTGCTGCATAATAGTCCATCTCGCCTCTTGAGTGGCGTTGTCACTGATGCGCCACTCCTGCAGTCACTCATACAACTCACCAATGTCCGCGGGGTGCGGTCGGTGCTGAGGGTGAGGCGCCTGGTATGGATCTGGAATGTGCGGCGGCGACTGGTGAGCATACCCTGCCTGATGATGTGGCGAGGGTATATAGTCATGGAATTCTGGCTGCGGCTGGGGCTGCTGCTGCTCAGTGTCATCTCTTCCTCCGACTCGGCTACATGCTGGAGGGGAGGATCTGCTACCACCTGGGGACTGAGGTCCAGCTCTAGGTCGTATTCGACCGCTAAGTCTCCTCCAACTGTCCTAGCGTGGTGTCGTGGAATTTTCGGGCCATATTCATGGCCGATGCCGAAGGAGATGATGAGCTGACCTATGAAGTTACCTCCCAGGAGTGCACGAGGTGGCGTCCGCCTCTTGGTCTTCTGGCGGAAGATGCGAGCAAGCACCCAACCGGGGTGAAGAGGGTAGCTCTCTCAGATGGCCCAGAGAAGCATAAGCTCCTCCTTGAGGATATGGTGGCGATCCTTATCTGGAACATATAAAAGCGATCTACGCCAAACCATATGAATAAATTTAAAGAGAGGGTGAGAGAGTGACTTAACTGAGTTGTGTTCCTCAAGGCGATCACCAGGCACTCCAGTCATGTGGCTCCAGAGTGCATGGTACTCCTCGTCGTCATCATCGTCGCCCTAGCCGAGGTGATGGCCATGATAGTGCTCGTAGGGGATACCTAGATGAGCAGCAAACTCATCGTAGGTGAGCTGCCTGTACACTCCACCCAGATAGAAGGTAACAACCTTCTGGCCTTGCCTCCTCTTGTGCTCATCCAGATGAAAGGTCGCCCAGAAATCCTGAAGGGCGATGTCTGGGAAGTCAGCAGCTATGGTGGTCAGCTCTAGGAGGCCGGTCGGTGCTAGGGCGTCATGCACGTTCTGGTAGTAGTCCTCGTCGTGCTAGCTCAGGGACTCCATGGAAAGAGGGCGTACCTTAGCTCCCGGATGTGCTCGATCTTCTGGAAGCACTCGAAGTAGAAGTCAGGTAGACGGGCGATAGTGCGATGGTACCCAGCCCGGCGAGGTAGTGCTTGAGGAGGGCCCTGAATGGCGGGTGTGACGGGAGCGGGGGCTCTGGAGCTCGAGGCGGCATCAAGTCGCGCCTTAGTCCTCCGCTCATAAGTGGTGTTCCTAAAATCATAATGAATTCAGATTAGTCAAACTAAAACCCTACCCCACACTTAGTAGAAAAACTCAAGTTCACAAAGAAATGAGGAAAACCGAGTGGGGGTAAGCAAAGCAGAGTAACCGGTAATCATAGACAGTAAAATACATGCTTAGGAACAGCCAGAATTGGATAAGCACAATCAGAGTTCAAAGAGTCAAACTGACATTTAGAAAGTCAACACTATAGCATAATGAACCCTAATCATGGCAAGACTATCACAAAGCGGAGAATGACGGTAAAATATGATCTCAGATGGCAAACACGATAATCTGAACGAGAATGAACATGTACGGCAGCCAAATGATCAAAAACAGTTCATGGTCAAACCGACATTTCTCACAGGTCAACATCACAAAGAATCAATCGTATGCGTAGCAACACATGATCAAATGATATGGGAATTAAGCACGGTACTCCCTAAGCATGCTAGAACAGTTCAACAAGTTCAGCTAACCTAGTTCACACGAAATCAGTCGGCATGCAAATCGAGGCAAACCGAAAAGTCAACCGAAAGTCAACCCCAACGAAATTCAGCAATCAATATGTCAAAAGATTCGTATTGAAAAGTTCTACAACTTACCTTGAAGCCATGGATGCTAAAAACGAACGGTTTGGGAGAAATTGGTGAAAAACTCTGAAAACAAGAGTTTCGGTGAACTGGAGCTGCAGAGCTCCGATTCGAACGTTCTAGGGCTCAACGGGATCGGAAAAGGAAGGGGAAGGGAGCGGCGGTGGTCAGCGACGGGAAACGGTGGTGGCGAAGAGAAAATGGGAGGCGGCGGCGGTTTTCGAAAAAACAGAGAAAAGGGGATTTTTCGGGTTTTAGCTCGAAAATGGCAAGTGGAGAGACAGAAAGTGTCAACCGGATTTTTAAAGGGATAAGGTCCGAAATTTCCTTGTATTTTTGGCGAAAATAAGTGAAGATTTTCGCCGAAAATAGCAGTTAAAATCACCGCCGGTTTTCAAAAGGATTTTCGCCGAAAACACATTGAATTTTTCAGCCGAAAATATGAAACAGGGGAATTCAGTGAAAATCGAAGAGGCGATTTCGCCGAAAATAGTGATGCATTTTCGTCTAAAATTTTGAACTGCTCGAGTGAAAATATTTGCGCAAATCCAGCAAACTTCAGAAAATCACAGTTAAATCCACAAAAATCGAAACAACCTCAATCAACTTGCAAACGACACTACTACACACAGACTACACACGAAAAATAATAAATCAAACAAACTGACACTTTTGGCTCCCCCGAACCGACTCTAAAACACTAAGGTTGACACAAAACAAGAACGGACTCCAGCCGTGGGTTGCCTCCCACGAAGCACTCTTTTATTAACGTCATTGAGCTGGACGATACCTGGACGGTATTAGGAGACATCCCAACTCAGATTCTCCTTAATGCTAGCATTGGAGTTCATAAAGTAGAGCTTCGGGGCTTCTCCGGTGAGCATGAATTTCTTCCCGTTCGCGTGTAAGAGCTTGGTTCGTCCGTCGGGAAGGTGGCCAGTGATCTTGAATGGTCTGAACAGTTCTGTCAAAGGATCGTCTTCCACAAGGAAGACAGTGGATGGAACGAGAACGATTGGCTCCTTCTTTATTTTAATCTCCGGCTTGATATCACCAGGATCGGTGATCGTCAGTATTTCCTTAGGAGAGGCTTTTGGCTTCTCCCTCCATACTTGTTCCGGCGCCGGTTTCTCGGAACGAATTGGTGGTGTAGCTAGCTCGGTGGAAGGTGGCGGAGCTTTTGGTCTCCATACCATTTGAGCTTGCTTCTTCTTGTGATTCTTCCTCCTGGACTTGCCAGACTCCTTACGTGGCGGTTTAGAAGAGGCATGCAGTTCCTTCTTCTTTGACGGCTTGGGAGGAACAGATTTCGGTTTCTGCCTGATAACCTGTCCAGCACCTGTAACAGCAACAGATCTAGGCACACTAGAAGAGATATTAGTGACGGAGTTGACCAGAGTCAACTCCACGGTTTCAACAGCTAAGCAATGACATTCTTCATTCTTCGGATTATATTTCATTCCGTCTTTAAGGCGGAACGTGACAGTTTCTTTACCAACCCTCAAAGTCAAAGAACCATTTGGAACGTAAATATTCATTCCAGTAGTAGCCATGAAAGGTCGTCCTATGAGAATGGTATAAACATCCTTACTAGTGTCAATGCTCACATAGTCAGCTAAGAACGTGAACGGACCACATTTAGTAACAACGTCTTTTATTTCTCCTCTAGGCGTTTTAAGTGATCTATCGGCAAAGACGAGTTGCATAGTAGTTGGTTCAAGTTCTCCTAGGTTTAATTTTTCAAATAAGCTCATAGGCATAACATTGACAGACGCGCCTAGATCCACTAAACTACGTTTTATTTCAATATCATTAATAACCAGAGGTAGCGTGAAAGAACCGGGATCAGAACACTTAGCTGGATATGGAGAGGTAGGCTTCTTGTTACGAATGTCAGGATATCCTTCCTTGTTTCCCTTCATACGGGTCTCGATCCTTGCATTTGGCAGCAATGCTCTTGGAAAAGGAGGCTTCACGACGTACGGTGCAAGAGGAGGATCATCCTCCTTAGGCGCCACTTTCTGTGCTTCCCTCTTCTCTGGAGTGTCAGGCATCCTGCATAAATTAGAAGAAGTATTAGAGGATGAGCTTGAAGGATCTTGAACAGTTACCATCTTGGCTTGCTCCTTTCTCGGATTTGGCTCTGTCTGGCTCGGAAGTTGGCCAAATGGTCGACCGGATGCCAGCATGCTTGAGATGTTGTTCACGGCTTGCTCAATTCTTTGTCCAGATGCTATCTGTTCTTGATTGAGAAGAGCTTGAGCCTTGAACTGACTGTCGTGATCATCGAGTATGGTGATGATCTGGCTAAGCTTCTTGTCTAGGTCACTAACGTTGTTTTCTCTCTGATGTTGCTGCCCTGGATAGGTTTTATTCAAGTATTGGTTCTGGCGGTTGCCAGGTGCAGTTCCATAGTTGCCCGGATTTCGATGTGGCGGCTGGTAGACACCTGCCGGTGGATGGTTAGGTTTCTGATCCTGAGCTAGACCAGCTGGGTGGTTATTCTGGTTCTGGTTATGGTTGGCGCCATTATTGTAGGGAGGTCTTTCTTGATAGTTCCCTTGCTGCCTGAAGTTGCGGTAGCCAGCATAACCATTCTGATTATTAACGAAGCCTTGTTGAATGAAATTTACCTCTTCGGCAGACCAGACTTCTGCTTACCAAAATTCTGACAACGGCCTCCGTTATGTGCGCAAGCTCCACACCATTCGCAATCGGCAACGTAGACAGAAGCTGCCGGCGGTTTGATTGGTGTGGTAGACTTCTTCAGATGCTTCTCTACCTCTGCCTTGATAGTAGCTTCGAGATCTAGCTTGCTCCGTGATCCTTCAGATTGTCGTTCCCAGTTCCTTGACTTGGAAGCACAGTTTGCGAAGTGAAGAAGAGCAGCTTCAGGTCTAAGTGTAGTGCAATCTCCTTCAGCAAGAGAATTGACCCACTTGGTAGATTCTTCTCGAACTCCTCGAGCAAAGATTTCAGCTAACTGCCTCTGCTCAAATCCATGATGCGGGCAGTTTAGAGAAGTTCTTGGAATCGATTCCAAGTATCATATAAGCTTTCTCCTTCTTTCTGGGAGAATCTGGCAATGCTGTCCTTGATGGCAGTTGTTCTGGCCGGAGGGAATTATTCTTCAACGAAGTCCTGAGCCAGAGTATCCCAATTAGTGTAGTAGCCAGGTGGTTTGCCAGTAAGCCACCTCTTAGCAGGGCCTTTCAGAGAGAACGGGAAAGCTCTCAGACAAAGAGTATTTTTGTCGAGGTTTCCGTTCTTGAAAGTGCTGCAGAGATCAAGGAAGTCTGCAAGATGAGTGCACGGATTGTCTAGGGGCCTACCTTCGAATTTTAGATCCCTAGAGATCATGGTCAAGAATGAAATCTTGATCTCATAGTCAGGATCTCTTTCAATGCGTGGAACGGCAATGGCAGATCGAACGCTAGTCACGCTCGGCTTGTTATAGTCTGCTAGACTCTTCTGTGCAGGTGGTGGTGGTGGTGGTGGTAGTTCTCCATTTGGTGGTGGTGGTGGTGGTAACTGATCGTCCATGGTAGGAGATGGAGGAGGTGAAAGTGATGCGGCGGATGAAGATGACGGTGAAGACGGAGATGAGGAACTCTCATTTAGTTCCTCGATCTTGATCGGAGTGACGGGTGGATTGGATCTGCCTCTCTTCAAAATCTGTGATCATAGAGGTGGAGCAGAACTGCCTGGTCTCTCTATACTCTTAGCCTGTTCGGTTTGAGAGCGAGTCCAAGGGCGGTGAGGCATACACATGTAAACCTACAAATAACACAGACAAACAAAACTAGTGTAAAATCGAAGTGGATGGAAAGATGAAAGATGGATAATAGAAGAATAAATTGCCAGTTCTTCTTTCAAACAATCAAAGAAGAGTCCTCGGCAATGGCGCCAATTTGGTGAACGTGTCATTGTGATGCGTTCAACAAATAAACTAACAAAGCTACAAAAGCTTGGGTAGATCGTATTCCACGGGCCTTTTATGATTAACTACTACAAAAAACTAGCAAAATACTCAAATGCAAGCACTTCGTGCATGGTGTGAATTCCATGACTTCTAATTCTAAGAAATGCAGAGAAAATTAAAAATTAAACTAAAGCAGATTGGAAATTAGGGTTGAGAACAAGGATGACAGACGAACTTAGACTTTGAATCCCCCTTCGTTCCCTAGAGCATTGGCAATCAACAGATCAGCAGATTTCGATTCTCATTCAATCAATTACTAAGACACCACCATAACTCCTTACCCTTAGGTTTAAGACCGGCGAACGTTCGCTCTATCCGTTCTAACTACCAAGATTAATTAGCCGCCCGGGAACGGTCGCCTCTCGCAACGACTTAACTTAACTGGTGTAATTACTAACGATCTATGAGTTACTCTTGCAGTGGATTAACCCTAACCGGTTCCTACGAAAGGCACGCTCCAATTATAAGGTTAATTGTTACTCATGTTAGGGTTCATCTAGTCTAAGCTCTAACGAGTTTAGCTACTCATGTTTATCACAAAAGAATCAAAAACAAAGAAAGAGTTCATCATCCAGAGGAAGAACAGAAAAGAATTTGAAAAACCTAATTTAAACGACTCTGACAGACTTCGATCTTCCGTAAACCACACTCCTAGCTCCGAGTCTCCGAGGTGGAAGGGATGGCGTCACGATCTCTTTCCGGCTCTTCGAACTCTAACTCTTCATTCCAGAACTTTAGAGAATTCTTTGAATTCTGATTACGAAAAGTATATTATGATATCTCTTAATTTGGGCCGCCGGTTAAGTATTTATACTTAACCCTAGCCCAGCTGGATTTGCCTGATATTTTCGCCGAAAAAAACAAGTTATTTTCACCAAAATCCTAGTGTAAATGGATGGCCCTTCGGTTGCATTCTCTTGTGATTTTCATTTCGGATCAAAAACTTAACGGTTTCGCCGAAAACTCCTTCAGCCGGTCATTAGTTGATTTGTGCTGATATTTTTGCCGAAAATCCTAGTGTATTTTTGGTGAAAATTTTTTTGTAAATCGGGCAAGAATTTTCTGAACTTGATTGGCTCCTTTGATCGATTCCGGTGCAATCCCTCGAGGTTCCAACGCCTTAGACATGACCTTGGCTACTGTATTTGACGGCAAAAACCTCTGCTAACATAAAAACACTAGAAAACCATCAAATAGACCCGAAACGGGCCAAGGTAACACAAATGGCACGAGATAGGGCAATCGATTGAATATTCATTATTCTACCCTAAAAACCATATCTTAAGCAAAGAAATGTCGCTTAAATGAGGCTGATAATCACGTCAAATCGAGTGTCATCACCACCATAGGCCTTCGGGCTATTAGAGCTTGCTTAATATCCCCGGAGGTGGCGACCAGACCTTCCTTCCTTTTGTCTTTCTGAGAGATGGCCCCAGTAGAGGGTAGGGTTTCAGTTTTAAGGCTTAGTGCTGGATCTGACCGTTCCTTTTTATTTTCTTGAAGTTCTCTTTCTTTCCTTTCTTGCATGACTCGCCTCTCTATTTGGTCTTGTAAGATTTCCGATGGTGAGAGTGGTTTGAGCTTGTACTTAGTGTTTTTATGGACGAGCCTATAGCTATTGGTTCTTCCATCGTGTTTGGAGAACCTGTCAAACTGCCAAGGTCGGCCAAGTAATACATGGGCAGCCTCCATGGGTACAACATCACATAGGACTTGATCAGTGTACCTCCCAATACTGAACGGGATGTAGGATTGGCGGGTGACCTTCAACTCCCCGCAATTGCTAAGCCAATGGAGCTTATAGGGGTGGGGGTGCTTTTGGGTGCGTAGATGGAGCCCTGTTACAAGCTCCAGACTCACAAGATTGGTTTAGATGCCGCCGTCAATGACCATGCCGCAAACCTTGTTTTGAATGACGCATCGGGTGTGGAAAAGGTTATCTCTCTTCTCCCGTCCATCGCTTAGGGTTTGGGCGCTAAGGAGTCGCTGAGTAACTGGTGAACGTGTCGTTGTGATGCGTTCAACCAAATAACTACTAATGCTAAGAAAAAGCATATAGCAGATCGTATTTGACTCAAGGTTTCTTCTAATCGACTACTTTGAAGAAGCTGGCAAATTACTCAGGTTAAAACACGTTGTGCGTGGTGTGAGTTCCACGACTTCTAATTTAATGAACAAAGGAAAATAAAAGACAGAAAAGTAAAAGATTGACTAACGGGAAGATAGACGAACTTAGATTTCGAATCCCCCTTAGATCACCAGAGCAACGGCAATCACAAAATCAGCGGTTTTCAATTCTAATTCAATCGGTTTCTATACACCACCATAACTCCTTACCCTTAGGTTTAAGACCGGCGAACGTTCGCTCTATCCGTTCTAACTACCAAGATTAACTAGCCGCCCGGGTACGGTCGCCTCTTGCAACGACTTAATTAACTGGTGCAATTACTAGTGATTTATGAGTTACTCTTGCAGTGGATTAACCCTAACCGGTTCCTACGAAAGGCACGCTCCAATTATAAGGTTAATTGTTCAATTCGATGTTCTAAAGTAAGGCGAGCGTTCGCTTCTATCCTTAGCTTAACAAGAATCTAATCTAGGGGATCAATCCAGACAAGAAACATGAACAATGAAGAACGAATCAAACATGCAAAGAGAAACTGATTGAACTTCGAATCTAATTACCGCCGATCCGTGATCGCTTTAAAGCCCTGGGTCACTTAGGGTTCATCTAGTCTAAGCTCTAACGAGTTTAGTTACTCATATCAGAAACAAGAGAATCAAAGGCAACAATGATGATCATCATACAGAGGAAGAACAGATAAGAACTGAAAAACCTAATTCTGACGACTCCCGCGAAGCTTCAATCTCCTGGATCTTCAACTTTAAGCTCCGAGTTCTCCGATGTGGAAGGATGGCGTCATGATCTCTCCACGGATCTTCGAACTCTCTAAACTCTATCTATCGACCCTAGAGTCGGCTGACTCTCAAAAGTCTGATTTGTGAAAATATGAATAATGATTGATGTGTGTTGTTGTTGTTATTGTTGTCGGCTGCTTCTTTAAATAGGCACGTTTTAGGGTTTCCAATACAGCGCCGGATTTGGAGGGGATTTTCGCCAAAACCATAGGGACAGTTTTGGCGAAACTGGCTTGAGTTCAGGGCTCCGCCGGCTGTTCATTATTTTCGGTCCGAGCAGTTGAATGGTTTCGCCGAAACCATCCTTCTGTTGGCGCCATTGATTTTCCCTTGCATTTTCGCCGAAAACCCTGGGCTCTTTTCGCCGAAACCATCCTTCTCTTGGCATCAGTTGATTTACACTTTTATCTTCACCGAAGATGTGGCCTGGTTTCGCCGAAACTGTAAGTGTGAATGGGCAGATTTTCGGTTTAACTTAGATTGGCTCCTTTGATCGATTCCGGTTCAGTTCCTCAATGTTCCTATGCCTTAGACACGTCCATGGCTACTTTATTTGACGGCAAAAACCTGTGCTTATGCAAAAACACATAGAAAACCATCAAATAGACCCGAAAAGGGCCAAGGTAACACAAATGGCACGAGATAGGGCAATTGATTGAATATTCGTTATTCTACCCTAAAAACCATGTCTTAAGCAAAGAAATGTCGCTTAAATGAGGCCGATAATCACGTCAAATCGAGTGTCATCAGTAACGGCGGAGTATTGAGGGATTCTTCTTGATCGAGTGTTCTGGCGGCTATCGGCGTAGGTGTCAGGAGGACCGTGGGGTCAGCCAGGGCACCGGGGCTGGACAAGGAATCAGGTATGGGCGGCCGGAGGTGTGAGAGCCGGGGGTCGGTGGGATTCCAAGAAATCCCCGATTGTTCAGCCTGGGCCATGGCTCGGGCCTTGTCTCGGGTGATCCTTGTGGTGACGACGCTTGGAGGTGGCCCGGGGGTCGATCCACCACTGGATGGAGGATTGCTTAATGGTTGGTCGGAGACAGTCTTAACGGAACTGTTGGGGTTACCCGGCGGATGAGCGGAGGATGGTGCTGGGGGTTCTTCGGGCGCCGGGGGCTGGTCGGCCGCCGGGTGCTGGTCGAGCGTCATGGCTGGGCCCGGTTGCTGACCCGGGGCCGGGGCCGATGCTGGATTTCCTTCAACTGCCCGTTCAATCCAGTCGATTGATGCCTTCATCTGGACTAGGATCTGTGCTATCGTGGGTAGGGTGGCTTCGAGCAGGGCGAGTTCTTCTTCTGTCATGTTAGTTGATAATACAGGGAAGCAAATATATCTATCTACCCCTCTTCTTAAGATCAACCTATAATGAACGAGAAACCCTAGGGCAGATTGCCTTTCTTTTTGTTTTCTTTTCTCTTTCTTACAATGCTTCGAACATGAATGAAAATAGATGGGATTTTCTAAACTGATATTCTAATACACGAAACCAAAGATAGATAGGTTTTTTTTCAAGGATTTTCTAAGACTGAAAGTAAAGGATATGAATCCAGGGTTTCAAACCTGAAGACTGGGATAGATTGTGGTTCCTCGAGTTGAACCAAAGCTCTGATACCAAAACTAGTGTGAACTGTCGCAACTGTGGGCAGACGACCCTAACCACCGCAAGTCTTGAACCTTCGCTCGATCACCGTTGGCACCGGGGGCGGGAAGTACTAGGACCTATCGGTTATATGTAACCGGGAACCCGTAGTGTCTGGGAATGGCTCCACGACAGAAGATGGATGCTTCTGTTGATAATACCTATTCTAAGCTATGCACGCAACATAAAACTAAAGAATTGAAGAACAAAGTTCTGTTTGATTGATTTGTTTGAAAAAGGTTCGAGTTTACAATGAGGCTGAAGCCTCTTATTTATGAACAGGCTCACATTTCCTACTAGGAAAAGAACTCTAAAATAATAAAATAATAACCTAGATCCTAAATTGAATAAAAGGACTTACTTGCTCCTAAAGAATCGAAACTAAAAGGGAAAATCTGAGTCCAACACTTAAAAAGACTTAAATAAATAAAAACAGCCTAAAAACCCTAAACCGACGGATCCGGTCGGGTGTGCCGCTCACGCGCGGGCCGGATTAGGAAAGTCGGTGCCGCCTTTACTGTCGAGCTTGGAATTGGCGGCGGCGTCGGCTGCTCGGGCTTAGCATTGCTCGGGGCTCCTAGTGTTGGGCTCTGGCGGGTCTGATGCTGATGCCGCTCGGCATCCGGGGTTCCTGCTCGGCTTGCTCGCCTCGGCCTTCCTCCTATTTCCTTATTTACTCCATTTCCTTCTTTGCTCCTAGGTTGGCAGCTCCTAGGCTGGGCTCTCCGGCCTTGTATGGAGTTGAGGGCAGGTGTCAAACCTCCTAGGGCTCGGGCCCGGTGTTGGTCGGATGCTGAGTGCTGATCGGGGTTCCCGAGTGTAGTGCCCGGCGCCAGGGCCGGGCGGCTTGCCTTGGGCTTGCCTGGTTGGTCAGAAGGGTATACCCGGATTGGGTGATCCGGTCAGCATCCTCGGTGTGCCTCTCCTGGCTCCAAGTCTCCATGTAGAGGGTGAGCCGTTCCTTAAAAGCCTTGGTTTGGCTACGGGTCAAAGGTAGCTCGGGGCGGGTCCAAGGAACAGGGGGCTCATCACCCAGCAACCCCGGGAGTTCTATTACCAGGAGCCTCCGCCAGAGCCTGCACAAGCCACCACCCTAGTAATCTGGCAAGTATGCTGAGGTTCTTACACGCCTGGAGTGGTCGCAGACACACTTCTTCTCCGGTTCTCACCCATGGCAGAGAGACCGGGTTGCTTTTGAGGCCCGAGCTACGGCTTGGCACGAGGAGTAGGAGGCCAGGTGGATCATCACCCAGCACCACCACGAGCGGGAGACGGCGGCACATCAAGCTTTGCTCGCCCACTTCGGCATTCCCATTCCACCACCACCACCCCCACCTGAGGGTCAATGATAAGGCCATATCCTTTCCTTTCTTTTTATTTATTCTTTTTGAATTTCGATCCAACTTTTTTCTGTGTGGATCCGGGACACTTGTCTCGGTTTCCTTTTGATCTTTTGTTTGTTTTTGTTTTGTAGGAACTTGAGTAGCTACTCCACTCCGCTCCAGACTCTCTATGTTCATCCCCTACGCCAACCATCTCATTCCAGGTTCTCCATATCTCTCTCCTAGTTTAGTCTTGTGAGGACACAGAACCGTTCAAGTGTGGGGTAGGATGCTAGAGAACCTTGCCTGTATGTGTGATTTCATGGCATATTCCATTCCTCTAGCATAAAATTTCTCGGTTCTTGACTTGTGATTTTAAGTTGTCTTTCAATCTTTCATAATGATGCTTAGACTGCTTAACCTAGAACCTGTAACCAACTTGCTTGCATTGATGCTAAATTGCTTGGTCAGAACAGAAAATTTTTATCATGCTAGCAGCATTTCACCTTGATTGCATGAAAATGATCGAATCCGACTAGCAAACCAATTGTGAGCTTTTGATCCATTGCACATAACTTGCAATTTCAATTCTTTTTGAGCGACTTTCTCGTATCGTGAATGAGTTAGAATTTGCATGAGACCTATTCGAGATCACACGATGACACGAGTTCTAGAAGGATAGAGTCAGCTAGATTAAGCTACTTAAGCTAGATGGCCAACCTAACGATGAATCCCTTAGGTGTAAACCCTTGAGTTTGGCCCTTCTTTCCGTTTGTTATACAGTACAGCCATTTTCCATGTTCTTCATCACCCCGTTGATCCCCTGTGGTAGTAGTTCTAGATTAGCCTACCATAAGTTGGTCTGTGGTAACTTGCCTGTAGCCATTAAACAGGTGGTCTTAGCCATTATGTCCAAACGTGTAAATCCCTCTAGCAACTTGAAAAAAATTAGCACAAAGAAAAAAAAATAAAAAGAAGAAAAATTCGAAAAAAAAAAGAGTTCAAGTTTCAAAGTCAAGTAGTATAGTTCAATAATGTTCTTCTCCCTACATATGGAATAACAGAGTCAAAGAAAAGTTAGAAAAATTCAGTAAAAAAAAGAAAAAAAATTTAATAAAGTGTTAGGTTACTTAAGGGTATCATAGGACGAGCGTACACCATTCCACCCGTGTCTGGTTAGTCGGTAGGAAGCCATAGGCTAGATTCGAGGGAAGTTAGTTGAAAGCTACACCGCACCAAAGCCAATTCCATCACTCATCCCATCATCCATTCATCATAAACCCTTGTAGTGTAGGATTGATACAGTCCCTTGTGAAAGCCCTTTTGACTAGTTACTCGTGTTGTCACAGTGGTGGAGATGTGGTCGAAATGCAAAATTATGACATACTTTGGTAGAGAAAGTGATTGAGAGCAAAAACATGTCCTTCAACACTGAGTGCGAGAGTCCCACTTGTACTAAATAGTATCTGTGTGAGGAGACTAGTCGGTTAGGTCAGATTTGTGCTTGATTGGTGATTGCTCCTTGTTGTGTGTAGATAATTAGTGAGACCAGATTGTTTGGTTGACGTGTATGCATGTTAGGTCACTTGTTCTAGAAGTAGTAGTTTAATAATTCATTGTGAAGGCTTGAATTTCAACTTGATAGATCTTGTCATTTGTGAATCTGAGTGCGTTCTAGTTTAGTTTGCTTGAGGACAAGCAAAAGCTTAAGTGTGGGATATTTAATGACACTCAATTTGACGTGATTATCAGCCTCATTTAAGCGATATTTCCCTGCTTGAGACACGGTTTTTAGGGTAGTTTAGGGTGTTTTCACTCAATTGCTCTAATTATTGCCGTTGTGGTTACTTTGGCCCGTTAGGGGTCTATTTGATGGTTTTTTAGTGCTTTTGAGATTGCACAGGTTTTTCCGTCATTAACGTAGCCATGGACGTGCTCGGGAAGCAAGGGAACCTTAAAGAATGGCCTGAGATCGATCCAGAGATCATACAAAGTCACAAAAAAATCCTCCCCTGCTTACACTGAAGTTCTTGACGAGAAGAACCAAAGTTCTCGGCGAGATGTTTTGAAGAAAATACACAAGAGATCCAGGAGCTGCCTCAAGTAAAGTTCTCGACGAGATGTCATATTTCTCACTGAGAAGTCTGGAAAATTATGCACAGATTGGGCAGGAGGATTCTCGCCAATTTTCAAGTAAAGTTCTCGGTGAGAACTTTTAATGTTCTTGCAGAGAAGTAAGTCCTTTTCCGGGTGGGAATTGGAAACCCTATAAATACAAAACCGGCGGCCACAATCAAAATACACTTTTTCCACAGATTAATTTCCAGACTTCAGAGTTTGAGAGAGTTTAAAGATTTCGAACAGTTAGGAAGAGATCGTGACACCATCCTTCCATCTCAGAGAGCTCGGTGCGAGGAGTTGAAGATCCAGGAGATTGAAGATTCGGGAGATTGAAGCTTCACAGATTCATCGAAAATTAGGTTTTACAGTTCTTCTCTATTCTTCCTACTTTAAATCACTAGTAATTGCGCCTGTTAGTTTTCCATCGCAGAAGCGAACGCACGGGCGGTAACTAATCTTGGGAGTTAGACCGGATAGAGCGAACGTTCGCCAGTCTTAAACCTATGGGCCAGGAGTTATGGTCGTGTCTGAGAACTGAATGAATTAGAACCGAAAGCCGCTGGTCTTGTGATCGCCAATGCTCTAGTGATCTAAGGGGGATTCAAAATCTAAGCTTGTTTTTCGTCTTGTCATGTCAATCAACCTTTCAATTTGCTTTCTGTTTTCATTTCAAATTTCCTACTTTATAGCTTAGAAGTCGTGGAACTCACACCACGCACAACTTGTGTTACCTGAGTAATTTGCCGACTCATTTGAGTAAACGATTAGTCGAGACCCGTGGAATATGATCTATCTTACTTTGTAAGGTAGTTATTTGACGACACGCATTCTGCGGTTCATCAAGTAGTCACGGTTTTTTGTCACGATTTCTTATAAACCCTGACAAATTGGACACAATTTTTATATAACCGTGATAAATGATGAATTTTCTTCTAGTGAATCCCCTAGTTAACGGAAAAGGTAAAGGTTCTGATGGCTCGTTTTTAATGACCATTTCAGGGAGGTCCTTTGTGGTCGGGAGGTCCTTTAGTCTGGGATTTACTAGAACGACAAGCTAGGGGTTGTTGGCACTTCTAATGGATAACTTAAGGGTGGTGATCTTTTACCTTTTCATGGTAAGGATTTACGGGGTTGTCTTTATGACAGGATTTACTTTTTAGCAAGGGTTGAGCTTATGGGTTTGAGACTCAGTGATCAGCACTGACCCTCTTCTTTCTACTTTCTATTTGTGGTTTTTGCATGGGTTTACATGTCCATGGATCTTGAGCTGAAGAGTGAGCTAGCAGGGTTACCTGGGGTTAATTTATGATTTCACCTTGTATTTTAATCTAGCTTTCGCAAGCATATTGTAATAAGATTGTATGGTATTGATTGATGCTAGTTTGGGCCCTTGTAATGATTACTCGATGCTTATCTCATAAGTCTAGTTTGTCATTTAATTTTTCATCCTCTTGGTTGATTTTGTATATTTGTAATGCTTGGTTGGAGTCAGTATCCCCCAGGATGAGTGATGTATGGGTTGAACCAGTAGTTCATTCGGGTCTTCTAGGGTCGGGTGTTACACACAATTCTTGTAGCTATAGATTGGGGGATTCCCTTTGAACTCATGTGCGGCATTAGCCGTTTTATAGTAGGGGATGCTCTGGGACAAAGGACAGAAAAGTGATTCCATCGGATCTATTTCGCCAGCAAGACAATAAATGACGCCCAACAGAATTACATTACAACAGAGAAGGAGCTGATTGTTGTTGTCTTTGCTTTCGACAAATTCCGATCTTATCTAGTTCTTTCTCACACAATAGTTTTCACATATCATTTCGCGCTGCGATATCTGCTTGCGAAGACTGATGCCAAGCCACAACTCATTCAATGGATCCTTCTACTCCAATTTTAGGGTGAACTATGACAGACTTGTCAGGGTTTAAACAAAATCATGACAGGTTGGTCACAATTTTAAAGTAAACCATGACAAATCAGTCAGGTTCGTAGAAACTTCGAATCTCATCATCTGAGAAAGCTATTCTTGGACAGTTATGGTTTATCTTACCATTTTCCTACATGGGAGCTGACGAGGTAGGGAACATGCACGCATCGTTATCGGTGAGCCAATTATCTCCCCAGGCTCCAACAACTACATGGTACGACACATTACTTTTTCCCACAGGACCAAAACGAAGGTTCGATTCCTTATCCGAATGAGGATCCTATAAGGGTTTTTTATGGCATAAAGGTGACTCTTGACAAATCGAATTTGGAAGGGTCTATCGCAGCCTCTTCCTAGGTAAGGACTTTGCAGCCAGGACAATGAAGGAAGAGGATATCTGCATACATTAATTAGAGGCTGACCGGGCTCCAACGGAATTGAGAGGTCAGCGCCGTCATCGCTAAGGTTTTCAATTAGAAATTCATATTTTCTTTCGCTCCCATCTAAACTAAAATTCGATCCTACGTATTTCAAAGAAATTTCACCCAATTCGTAGATTAGTATCTTCTAACTCCTATCTAGGATGGATCACTAGTTATATAATTTTATAACTAGTTACAAGTTATAATTTGTGTAACTAGTTACTAGTGTAAGTGTATAACTAGTTATTTGTCTCAATAACTAATTATTTTTCTGTAACTAGTTATTTCGTCTCGTAACTAGTTATTAAATTATGTAACAAGTTACTAGTGTAACTGAGGATTTTTCTGTAACATGTTATTTGACTCAAGTAACTAGTTACTTTTTCTGTAACTAGTTATTTTTCTGTAACTAGTTATTTTTCTCAAGTAACTAGTTATTTTCTGTAACTAGTTACAAAAGCACGAAACTGGTTACCAAGTTGCGTAACTAGTTATAAGATTTTGTAACTAGGTACGAGACTCACCAAAACGTCAACGACCGGTTAACGATAAGTCAACGTCGATCGTCGGAAAAGTCATTGGCTGCCGGTAACCAGAGGAAGTAGGGGAGAAAATATTTAAAAATAAATATACATTAAAACTATACCTAACTACCCCTTTTAAAATACACCATTAGATTATTCAATGGAAAAAAGTCCACACTATATTAAGGATTTTAAAAAGAGGTTGCCCAAATCCAAACTTCCCCTTAAGTTTAGGATTTCAACCAATAGCATATTTTTTATGAATAGTAGCATTTTACTCATCAACGAAACAACTTCAAAAAATATGAAGTCCAAATAATTACAACCAAACTAAAACTTCACAAGCACTAACCAAACCAAACTACAACTCACACAAGAGCTACAGGAACAGTTCAAACTACACAAACCAAAACCCCCACACAGCAATCTCTCAAACAGAATATATGATAGACAAGGATTCAATCTCTCTTTTGCATCCAATCTTTGCACGAATACTATTTGCGAGCACAACACTATCTCGGGCCATCACACCCGCTGAACGTCTCCCCCGTTCATACCAAATATGACTTATGACAGCACGTAGCATCAACTTTCTAGCTTTTGCAAATCCAGACTCACCATTCAGACTCCCGCAAGCACTAGTAATCAGATCCCTCCAACTTGTGCAATCCAACATGACTCTGTCCATACAAGCATGTAGAACCTGAGTAAAGTACTGACAATCACCAAAGATATGATCAACCATGTCTACTCCCCCACTGCACAGCAAACAGCTTATATCCGTAGAAAGACCACAACTAGCCACCTTGTCTTTCATTACCAATCTATCAAGGATTCCTAGCCAAACAATCAAGTAGTGTTTACGTATTCTAGGGGAACCCCAAACAAAATCATACCAAGGGACAACAAGTCTCTTCTCTCTAACGTTATCCCAACCCAAACTAACCGAATACTTATTCATAGAGGCATTATCCCAGTAGATATCATCGTTTACAATACTTAAAAAAGGTCTAGTTGTTGCTCTAGTTTTTAAAATCCTCTTCCATATCCATGAAGCATTTGGAGTAACTGAGCACCCTAGATATCATCAAATTTAAGTCTGTATCTCTGAATCCAAGCTATCCACAAAGAATCGTCAGCTGCAATTAATTTCAGAATGTGCCTTGTAATACAAGCACGATTCCAAGTATGCAATTACGAAGCCCAAACCCCCTTACTCTTTTGGGAAGCAAACTATGTGCCAATTTACTTTAGCCCTTTTCCTATTTACTCCGCCCACCCCCCATAGGTAATTACCACATATTTGTTCAACCTGCGTAATCACAGTTTTAGGGAGCAGAAAAACGTACTTCCAATACTAAGACATATCATTCAACATTGAAGCAACCAACTGTAAATGTCCAGCATAACCCAGAACCTTTTCTTTCCTGCCCTGCACTCTTTCAGTTATTTTATCAATAAGCACTACACAATCCTTCGCTGAGAGCTTCCAAGAAACTAAGGGAACACCTAAGTAACGAATATGAAGTGAACCAATCTTCATCCCAGACTTCTCAGTTGAGACTTTCTTCGCCAGATTACTAATAGTAGTTGAGCAATATTTTTTTGACTTCTCAGGGTTCATACTTAAGCCAGAATGAGTGTAAAACTCTTTGAGGGTATGGCAGATGGCTTCAATCCCCCACACTGTCCCATTAGTAAATATTAATAAGTTATCAGCAAAGCACAAATGTGTGATTTGTTAATGCTTACATCTAGGGTGGTAAGGAAGAACACTAGAAACAGCTTTCCTAGACAGCATATAATGCAGGACTTCCATAGAAATCATGAATAAGGCTGGGGAAAGAGGGTTACCCTGCCTCTGTCCTTTCATTGTTGGGAAATATCCTACTAAGTCCCCATTAATATTGATATTAAATATACCAGTACCAAGACAGGCCATAATCCAAGAGACAAATTGGACAAGAAACCCCATAGCAATAAGAACCGTCTCAAGAAACTTCCAAGCCTTCATAAGGTGCTAGAAGCTATCAGTTTTTTGCATGACATGAATCTCTTGGTTTGGTTTGGATGTTGAATTTCCATGACTACTGAGATTATTGTAGTTAACCATTTGCTTGATTTGGTTTCTACATTGAATGTCGAATTTGTTAATTCTTTAACCAACTTTGTTAATTCGTTAACAAGAGTATGATATATGCGTTTGTCACCTTGTGTAATTGACATGTTTCAAACATTACTGAAGGAAACAGAAGGACCTCCAGAGATTGGAGAGAATGCTGAAACAACTTAGTGTGTTTATAGACACACGTCGTGTGTTATAGACACACGTCATGTTGTTATAGACACACGTCGTGTGTCTGACTATAAAAGACAAGTTTTTGACAGAATTCTTCAACTTCTCTCTCTCTCTCTTTCCCCCCAAAAACCCTTTGACGAACCAAAAAACCCAAACTTCGAACCTTCATTTTGGGAGCTATAGAGTTTCGATTGATGATCCGTTTTTGCATGTGCGCTCCTAGAGACGAGAGGAAGAGATTGCATATCTCGGTTCTGGGTATTTTGGAGTTAGTAGATGTCAGTGGAAGAAAGAAGATGTAACATCCCTGCCCAACCGAACGGTTTGGAACTCGAGTTTGAGTGTTTGAGACATTGGAAACAATGTTCTTAAGGCCCCATTGAAGTCCGGGACGTTCGTAATTGAGTCGGGTTGAAGTTACAAGCGAGTACGAGAAAATTTATCAAGGTGGGCAGACTATGATACATGACTGTGTATCAGCAATACACGCCGTGTATCATGGTCTGACTATAAAAGGCTGATTTTCACGGATTTCCATAACTTCCCCTTTTTTCTCTTTCCCCGAAAATCCTTTTGACGAACCGAAACCCCCAAACTTCAATCCTTGATTTGGGAGTTGTAGAGCTCCGATTGGCAATCCGTTTCTTGCTACGCGTTCGTGGCGATGAGAGGATGAGATCACATAACTTGGTTTCTGTTATTTCAGAGTTGGGCGTTGTCAGTGACAGAAGGAAGAAGCTACATTTTTGGAGCTTTAGAGCTTGGATGTTCGAGTTCTAGAAGTTGTTTTAGAGCCTCGTCTTCTTGTCAGGTGAGGGTTTAGCGTACGATAGGTAGTAATGGTCGGTGTGATGAGTTTCAATTCTGACTTAGAAGAATGTAGGGCTTTGCATGAAATTGAAAGAGAGTAAAAGGGGAAAATTGTTCTGTAATTGATTGTTATGTGAATTATGAGGATTGATGACTGTCATGTGATTGTTAACTGATGAATTGGTTGTTGATTGATGGTTGTTTGTGATGGGTTTTGATTGGGGAAAATGATTAATGATGATTAAACGGATCAGAATTAGTAACGAGTGATAGGGGGAACGGGTATGTGAATTGTGATTTGTGCACATATTCTGCTATTGTCAGTTGTGGTTGCAAGAGGGTGGTCCTGCCAATGTGGGGTCGCCCTATTAATGATGAACAGGTGGATGGCCCTGCCAATGTGGGGTCATCCTATGAAGGAAGAACAGGAGGGTAACCCTAAGACTCACGACATGGCTATCCCTGTACTTGCAGGTGGGGGTGGCTGGTGAGCTAGAAGTTTACCCTTAAACTGATGTTGATTGAAATGAATTGTAAATGTAAACATGGTGTTGGATGAATTGATGATATGTGTTGTGTGGAGTGAAATCGATGTTATGATGAATTGGTGTCGTGTGGTTGATATGAGTAAAATTGATGATATGAGTGATTGTGATTGATAGCGTGACATGTGGTTAGTGTAATAGGGTTGGGTCTTGAATGTGAATTGGGGAGAATGAGGATGTCGGAATTGGAAGGATTGTGGCTAGGAATCGAATTAAATTAAATATGTGGAATAGATGGATTATGTAGTTAAATATAGAATTGCATGAACTGGAGAGTCAAAACGGTAAATTGATGTTGATGTGATTGTTGCTGTTATGTGGTGTTTAAGTGACTTGTCTGAATGGATGATCGACTTGTGTGAATGTATGTCTGATTTGTGTGAATGATTGGTTGACTAGGGGCTAGAATTGGAAATTCATTCCTAAGTGTGATTAGTTATGTGATTGTAATTTAGCTTAGCGTCGTTAGGACTCAAAGGGTAATGTGAGGAGCTGGAACTTGACACAGAATGGAATTAGGTCTGGCATGAACCTGTGAGAGTCAAAATGAATAACTGTCTTGCGATTGTTATATGATGATTGTGCTGATTGATGTGTGATGTGGGGATTGGGACGAACAATGATGGCTAATAAACTCGAGTTAGAAATGAGAGATAGGATGGGAAGGGATGTGATGAATTTCTGTAATTGTATCTATAGTTGCCAAATGTGGGTTGATGTAGAATTGTGATGTGGGATTGTGTGGTGGAATTATGTTGTGGATTTGTGACATGGAATTGGGGAATGAATTGGTACATGGAATTGGGACCCGGAATTGTGAAATGGATTTGTGGTTGAATGGAATTGTTTTGTGGATGAGTGTGATTGTTGTAGTTGCATTTAATGGAATTTTAAATAATAGAACCGGAAGGAGCCAACTTTACCCCAACCGAAATACCGTTGAGTTAGAGTCCGATTCACTGGGGTGAATCCCATGATGTGGAGTCATGGTGGTTGAAATCTCTGTTAAGGAAGGATCCCTATGGGATGCGTCGTGATAGCTCCGTGGAGGAAGGATCCCTATGGGATGCGTCGTGTTATCTCCCTACGGGGAAAGATCCTGCGGGATATGGATGATGTGATGGCCGGCGGGGTAGCGGGGTTGAGTTTGTGAGCCGATATGTGATTTTTTGTGGACTGTTTGTGAACTGAACTGTGTTGTTGTGCTGAGATGTAGATTGATGTTGTATGGTTTATGATTATGTTGAAGATATGAGTTGTGAACTGATTGTGAGGAGAAATACCTCTGAGTGATAACCTAGATTACTTCAGGATGACTAATAACTCACTTGGTGGATTGATGTCGTGAACTGTGAATGTGTGCAATGTAAATGCGTATGATTGGTGTGTGTGTTGAATGGTTGAATCGTAGTAGCGAGATGTATTGTGAAGTTATGATGAACCGTGTGCATGTTGACTTGGTTATTTTGTTGTAATTGTGAATTGATGACTCTGGTTATATTGTTGTGACTGTGTTTTGTGAATGACGGATTGAGGAATGCACCTATGTGATCGCCTAGCTTGTTTAGGGAATTAAAACTGGTAAAGGTTGAGTCCGATTCCATTGTTAATGTTCCTTGAGGAGTTTGGAATTCCTTCTTTTTGATAGGTTCAGCGCATAGTTAGACCTAGTGGGTTCACTCAATATCAATAGGAAATTGATCCCCCCTCCCGTTTCTCTTTTCAGGTTCGTGTGGTTAGATTGAGTGAGTTGAAGTTCAGGTGCTTCATTCATGTGTCGGGTGTCGATGTCTTGTTGGCGTGGAGAAGATCTTTGGAGGCTTGGACAGGAGTTGACCATCTTTTGGTTTTATGTTGGCTATTTTGGGTTGGAATGTTTTGTATCAGTGGATTTGAACTTCAGGAATGTAAATGTTTCATGGTTTGGATTTGAACCGTTGTAATTAGCTTTTGGATTTTAATGATGGAGGCGCTTCCGTTTTACTCTTGAATTATGTTTTAATCAATATTAATGGTGTTTCTCCTTTAATTTTATTGTTGTATCTTCGAGTGATACTCTTAACCGGTTCGACCATGAGTTTACCCAGGTCAATTCGGGACAGGTGTTACAGAAGAAGATACGTTTTTGGAGCTGTAGAGCTTGGCTGTTCAAGTTCTAGAAGTTGTTTAGAGCCTCGTTGATGTAGCTGCAGAACAGTGATCAAATACTACAAAGCTAAAAAGCTAAGCAGATCGTATTCCACAGGGTTTCTTCTAATCGTTTACTTAAATATGTTGGCAATTTATTCAAGTTTGAACACATTGTGCGTGGTGTGAGTTCCACGACTTCTAGACTAAGATGCAAGAAAATTAAAATGAAATTAAAAGACAGAATGATTGGTTGGTTCAGACAGACGACAGACAAGCTTAGATTTCGAATCCCCCTTAGATCACCAAGGCAACAACAATCACAAGACCAGCAGTTTTCAATTCTCATTCAATCAATTTCTACACACCACCATAACTCATGACCCTTAGGTTTAAGACTGGCGAACGTTCGCTCTATCCGATCTAACTACCAAGATTAATTAATCGCCCGGGTACGATCACCTCTCGCAACGACTAAACTAACTGGTGCAATTACTAATGATTTATGAGTTACTCTTGAAGCGGATTAACCCTAATAGGCTCCTACGAAAGGCACACTCCAATGAATAGGTTAACTGGTGGAATTGATGTTCTAAAGTGAGGTGAGTGTTCGCTTCTATCCTCAGCTTAACAAGAATCTAAACTAGGTGATCAAGAAAGACAAGTTTTGATGTTTTAAAGCAGGGAAGCTGTCTGGCGACAAACCCTAACTCAACACAAACCTAATCTAGGCGATCAACCAGAAAAGAAACATAAACAAACAAGAATAAAACAACCATGCAAAGAGAAACTGATTGAACTTTGAATCTAATCACCGCCGATCCGTGACCGCTTTAAAGCCCTGGGTCACTTAGGGTTCACCTAATCCAAGCTCTACGAGTTTAGCTACTCATGTTCATAACAAAAGAATCAAAGGCAGAAACAGAGTTCATCATCAAAAGATAGAACAGATAGAAACTGTAAAACCTAATTAAGACGACTCTGGCAAAGCTTCGCTCTCCGGTAATCTTCAATCCTAGCTCCGAGTCTCCGAGGTGAAGGGATGGCGTCACGATCTCTTCCTGGCTCTTCGAACTCTAAACTCTGCTCCAGAACTCGGGAGAATTCTGAAATTATGATGTATTATGAGGTATATTTCTTTCTGGGCCGCCGGTTAAGTATTTATACTTAACCCTAATACCGCCGGATTTTGCCTTGAGTTTTCGTCGAAAACCTATGAAGTTTTCGCCGAAAATTTCTTCGTAAAATGACTGAATGCTCGGCTGATTCTGCTGTGATTTTCGGACTTAGAGTTTTCGCCGAGAACTTGGGGTTTTCGCCAAAAACTTCTCTTTGTAAGCTCTGCCGATTTCTTCATGAGTTTTTGCCAAAAACTACAGTGTAAATCAGGGCAGGATTTGAGTTGAGTTGATTGACTCCTTGGATCAATTCCGGTGTGGTTCCTCGAGGTTCCAATGCCTTAGACACGTCCTTGGCTACTTTATTTGACGGCAAAAACTTGTCCTAACATGAAAACACTAGAAAACCATCAAATAGACCCAAAAAGAGACAAAGTAACACAAATGGCACGAGATAGAGCAGTTAAGTGAATATTCGCTATTCTACCCTAAAAACCATGTCTTAAGCAAGGAAATGTTGCTTAAATGAGGCTGATAATCACGTCAAATCAAGTGTCATCACTCGTCTTCTTGTCAGGTGAGGGTTTAGCGTACGATAGGTAGTAATGGTCGATGTGAGGAGTTGAAATTCTAACCTAGATGAATGTACGGATTGCATGAAATTGGAAGAGAGTAAAAGATGATAATGGTTCTGTGATTGATTGATATTTGATTTATGATGGTTGTCGATTGATGAGTGATTTCTAATGGATGTGTTGGTTGCTGATTGATTGCTAATTTTTATGTGTTTTGGGATTTGGGTAAATGATTAATGATGATGATGAACGGATCGGAACTAGTAATGACTGATAGGAGGGATTGGCTGTGATCTTGTTAATTTATATATATATACTCTATTGTTGTCAGTTGTGGTTGCAGGAGGGTGGTCCTGCCAATGTAGGGTCGGCCTATTAATGACGAACAGGAGAGTAAACCTTAACTTGCGACATGGTTATCCATGTACTTGCAGGTGGGGGTAGCTGGCAAGCTAGCAGTTACCCTTGATGTGATTATGAAATGCTGTCAGTTGTGGTTGCAGGAGGATGGTCTTACCAATGTGGGGTCGTTCTATGAAGGATGAACAGGAGGGTAGCCCTAAGACTAACGACATGGCTACCCCTATACTTGTAGGTGGGGGTGACCGGTGAGGTTTTGATGTGTGAATTGTGGGTGTAATTAATTGAAGTGGAAAATGTGTGATTACATGAATTGGATGAATTGATGTTGTGTGATTGATTTGAGTGCAATTGATGCTATGTGTGATGGCGGTTGATAAGGTGATTTATGGTGTAGAATTATGAAATAAAATTGGTACATGGAATTGGGTAATAGAATTGATACATGAAATTGTGTAATGGAATTGGTACATGGAATTGGGTAGTGGAATCGCATTGTGGGTTTGTGTGTTGGAATTGGTTGTGATCTATGGAATGTGGATTGGAATTGATTATGATGTAAACGTGAAGTCGCTGATGAACTTGATACTTGGTATTGGATGAATTTGATGAGGAAATTAATGAATGGATGTGATAGATAAATTAAGTTGAGGAATGAATTAATTAATATGATTGAATGAAATGTTAGAAACTGGTTGGAGCCTGCACTGTCCCCAAATTGTCACCTATTCTGGAAGAGTGAGGTGCGGTCACACCTCCTAGAAGAGTGGTGTGATCTATTGTTGTTGTTGTTGATGTGTTGATGTAAGTTTGGGACCTAGATCCTTCTTAAAGAAAGGATGCGTCTTGGACCCTCCTGGAAGAGTGGGTGCGTCTGGATGGCAGGGGTGGTGTATGGATAAACACCAATGGCGCCTAATAAACTCACCTAGATAATTGAAATGAGAAATGTATGTGTACTGTGGATGCGTATATGTATGTGTGTGGGTGTGTATGTACGTTGATGGTGAATGTGAGATATGATGTGATGTGATGTGATGTTGAATGGTATGTATGATGTGCCCTGTTATATAATGATGAGCTGGTTGGTGATATGATGTTGAACTATGTGCATGATGAACTCTTTTATATTACTGTTATTATGGATTATGGATGTTGAATCGAGAACTGCACTTATGTGATCACCTAGATTGTTTTAGGGAATTAAAATATGTTATGTCTGTGTTTGGTTCCATTGTTGGTGTGTGTGCGGAGTTAGGAATTGCTCTTTAAGTTAGGTTCGGCGCATAGTTAAACCTAGTGGGTTCACTCAATATCAATAGGAAATTGATTCCCCCCCTCTTCCCCTTTCAGGTTCGTGTGGTTAGATTGAGTAGATTTGAGGTTCAGAAGTTTCGGTCAAGTTCAGAGCAGTTGCCGGTTGGAGATATGAGGTGAAGATTTGGTGATCTACGTTGGAGTTGACCATTACTTTTATTTTTTCTATTTCAATTGACATTTTCGGTTGGGGATTTTGTAATCCTTTGAGGATTGAATTTTGGATCACTGTTATTGGTTGGATTTTGGATTTTCGTTTATCGGATTTGTACTTGATTTTTATTGGAGGCCTCCTTCTGTTTTGAACATTTATTAAGAGTTGTTCATTTTCCTTTGCCTTTTTACTCGTTTGTTTAAATGTTGAATCTTCGAGTGACACTCATACCAGTTCAACCATGGGTTTACCCGGGCTGATTCCGAATGGATTTTACAAGAACGGTTTGTTAACTAGTTAGCTCCACTTGATAACCTATTATAAAAACTAAAAAAATTGTTATCTTCCACCCCCACCCCCACCCCCACCCAGCATCTGTCTTAATATCAAATGGGGAAACAATGTCAGTCGTTGCTACATCAAAATCATGCCTGGAAATAATGGGATTCAAAAATAGACAAGATCCATTCAACTCACGGAAAAGGAAGAAAAGCAGTGTGGAAGAAGCAAACTTCAAGAAAAGGAAAAAATTGTCTAACGAGGTGAAGAAGGATGATTTGCGTGCCTAGATAGCTGAGATTAATTTTTTACCATAAGACAATATTCTAGAGGTAAAACATATTCTGGACTAAAAGATGACAACACTTTTTATAAACTACTTGCTGGTTCCTGATAACTAGTTAACTGTTATTGTTAACTTGTTAACTTTGAAACTAGTTAACTAGTTAACTGTGTTTATTACCAGTTGCAAGAACTGTCTTAATAACTAGAGACAACTTCAGCTGCTCAAAATCAAACAACATGTCCAGAAAATAAAAGGATTCAAGAATAGGCAAGACCCAATAAAGTCACAGAAGAGGAAAAAACAAAAAGTTGAAGAATCAAACTTTCAGAAGAGATAGAAATAGAGGGACAATGCGAAAGAAGGAGACAAAAGCGTGTTGTACTATAAGCTATCTGTTTTTTTGCATGACATGAATCTCTTGGTTTGGTTTGGATGTTGAGTTTCCATGACTACTGAGATTATTGTAGTTAACATTTTGCTTGATTTGGTTTTGTACGTCGAATGTTGAATTTGTTAATTAGTTAACAAGAGTATGATATATGCGTTTGTCACCTTGTTAATTAGTTAATTACTTGATAATTTAACTAGTTAACAAGCATGTTAATTAACACGGTAGGATACCCTATTTAACAAACTAGGATAGGATAAGTGTTTAACTTTTTGTCAATGAACATTCATACAGTCTGACAAAAAAGTATTACCTTGTTAATTAGTTATTTAATTAATAACTACCTGATATAGAAGAACATATGAAGAAAGTTAAGTTAACTAGTTAACAAACATAAGTTAACTTTAAGTAAAAATTTCAAACCCTAAAAAGTAAATTTAAATAGTTAACAAGTAAGTTAGTTAACTAGTTAACACATATAAGTTATCTAGTTCACTTGTAATCTTGTTAACTAGTTAACCCCTAACAAGAAGTTAACTAGTTAACAAAGGAAGTTAAAAAAGTAATAAAGTTAAAAAAATATGTAGGATAACAAAGTTCGTTAATTAACACAGTAGGCTAACAAAATGTACATACACACTTTCAACTTAACATACTGTTTGACAAAAATAAAAGAAAAAACAAAATGTTTAGTATGTCGTTGAACATAAAAAAAACAAGAAAACACACACACACACCCCCTCAAACCCCCTTCCTAGCTGTTGTAGTTAGCCTTCAGTCGGAGATCAAATCAAACAATATGTCTATCCTCTTCCTCTCAACACAATCTTTGTTCTTCCGCAATAATGTCATCATCCCCTCATATTTTCCATGCTCACACCAGTTAATAACATAAATTCCAGCAACCTTGGGGTCTGAATGCTTAAACCTCTTTAAGACATTCCATTGGTAAACAACAGCTTCCTTTTTGTCCTTCTTTTTTTCGTTCTTTTTTATTTATTTTTTTCCTTCTCGTAAAGGTATGCATCAATGAAGCTGATTACTTTCTCACCCAGAAACTTATAATATGTATCAAAATTAAATGATTACATGTTGTCGAGGAAGTTATACTTCTTATGCACATTATCAATTACGAAAATAACACAATTGGCATCGTGTTTCACTTGCATAAAAAACTGGAAAACATGAAATAATTATTACACACGAAAAAAATAAAAATAAACTTAAACAAAACAGAACACAAAAAAATTACTTACATAATCAACTTGGTTAAGTCATGATTTTTTGCCCAACAAAAATCAATGATGTCCTCAATTTCACCATACTTGCTCCCTTGGGATGGAGGAGTTTTCGTCAAGTTTGCGAACCGTGAACCCTATAAAATAAAAATGAACCTCACTAGTTAACTAGTTATGAGAGAAGTTAACAAGTTATCAAAAAATAGATAAAAAGGAGCATACAAACAGAAAAGTTAAATAAAAAAGGCTACATAAAGTATTAAAAAAGAAAACTAACTGTGAATTGTTCTTTAAAAATCCATCTCTAAATAATATTGTCATTGATTACTGATCTCTTGTTCAATAAATCATAATATGAATTCAATATGCCCACTGATATTTCATAATCAGGTAGAAGGGTTCTCATTTGTTCTTTATTCAGGGACAAATCTGTTGTGGAGAACTGACCATCTTGGACATTGTAACTGCCTCCTCCTTATTAATATAAAAACATAAAAATAGAAGTTAAAAATAGAAAACTAGTAAACTAATTAACATACCATAGTCCTATTTACTTACGGATCAAGAGATGAGTTGATGCAGTAAGCAATAACATATTTGAAACCCCCTTTTTTCATAATCTCTTATGGTAGTTTGAGACCGAAAAACAGGAACCTCGGTAATAGTAGTAGTTGATAGCGCAAATTTTTATATTTTTATGGGGACAACTGCAATTGGAGCACTAAGTTTCGGTAATAGAGGGTTGCTCTTCGAAATGACGTTATCGGAATTGGAGCAGTAACTTGTTTTGACACCACAGTGTTACTGCTTGATCCTTTCTTACTCAAAGTGTAAGGCATCATTTTCCTGCTTAATGGGTAAATTCCGCCGCAATTATGCATTCCGGCGGAATTTGATTCAAGTAGGATTCCGGTTAGTAATTCCTTATTTTCCTGCGAAATAGTTAGTATGGAATTGAAAATTAACCCCATTGGAAAACTTAAATATCCCTACTCCTCTTATCCCTTTCTTCCCTAGGAGTGGTGCGGAGTCGGGGTCTTTAAGCAGGGGGGAGATGATTAGGGTTTAGGTTAAGCGATGGGGGAGATGATTAGCGGAGGTGGAGGAGGAGTCGTGGCCGATGAAGAAATTGATGATGGTGAAATTGTTTTTGGGTGCTCTGTTTTGGGATTTACACCGGCGAGGAAGGAATTTGGTGGGTGGGTGGGTTGTGTTTGAACGGTTCAGAAGGGGAAAGGGCAATCACCACAGCCGCCGAGGGCTAGGCCGCCGATGCCGATGGTGAGCATTTGGTCTGGCTGGGGACGTAGGAAGGAGGCGGTGTCGTAGTTAAAGGGAGAAAGTGACTTCCGGAGGTGGGTTTGAAGCGGCGGTGGGGCGGTTAGGTTGTCGGAACGTGACATCGCCGGTGGAGGAGCGGTTAGTTCGCCGGAGTGCGACGTCGCCGGTGGAGGAGAGGTTTCGTCACGGTTAGGTCGCTGGCAGTGATCAGTTGTGAGGAAGAGGGAGAGAGTGTAGAGGTAGATGAAGGGTATCTCTGTGATTCTAGTGGAAAAAATATTAATTCACTTGGTTTTGAAATGGAATTAAATTCCTTCTCAGATCTGGAATTTTGCGAGGAATTAGAATTAAATTATGTTGCTAATTTAAAGAGGAAAACAAGGAATTGTAGCTTTCCGCTGGAATCAATCGATTCCAGCACTTAATTCCTGGCAGGAAAACGACCCCTAAGTATCAAGAATCATCATATGCTGGAGTTCGCCGCTTGAATCTATTTTGAAAAAATAAAAAAATAACATGTTAGCAGCCAATAAAATGGTTAACTAGTTAACAAACATATAACTGAAAACCCCTAAAAAATCAAAAAATTAACTAATATGGTAACTAATTAACAAGTTAGACAACTAGTTAACTTATTATTTGATTACATGTAGCTAGTTAAAAACAAAACGAATAACTAGTTACCACAAAACATATAACTAGTTTACTGTTGTGATAACTAGTTAACTAGATAACCAAATGTTAGCTAGTTAACAAAAGAACAAATTGCTAGTTAAAACAGAAAAGCAGATAACCAATTTATAAAAATTTGCAAAATACCTTCAACTTCCATCATTTGTAAAGCATGAACAAGCTTGTCCAATGGGCTTGACACTTTAGGAGGGACAATACCAACATGAGGAGGGGACTTTCGAGAGCAATGAAGGACATCTCCTGAATCGCTTGCCTTCGTTCCATCAGCAGAAATGATCACATCAACAATGTCATCAATTGTTGCTTGATCATCCTTGCATAGAACAGAGTAATCCACAAAAGAACTCGTACGATGAACCACAACACAGTTAGTTGGTTCTTTACCAGATTCATCGGGTATGGAGACGTCAGTTGAGGGTGGTACGTTTATCTCCTGGTTTCCTTCAGGAATAGCAGCATCAGTAGTTGAATCTGTAACAGGAATATCACCTTCCCCACTGGTTTCATGATCGTTTGTGTCAGCTCTGTCCCCCACCTTTATCCTTGGCATCCTTATCATCTTTCTTGTTGGATGCAGAGGGTGATATTCTCTGGGATGATTTTTACACTGGATCCTTTAAACTTAGTACTATTTGGAACTAAATTCGGGAAGTTGTTGAGGTTGTCCCTGTTGGATTAAAAATCCCTAGTTGGGCATATATGTATAAAGTTGCTATCATAAGGTAAGACACAAAACTTAAGTGATCAATTATGTAAATGTGTCATGGGTACTAAAATGTCATGGAGATAAAGTGTAGATACCAAATGAGTCATTTATGATTTAATGAGGGCTAAATTATAAATGACCAAGTAGCCTTTGGCTATATATAGGGTTATGGTCCCCAAGGATTAGCACCATCTCATTTTCTTCTCATACCCCATTAGAAAGAATCTAAGAAGAGAGGAACTACATCCTTGGAAGATCCATCTCCCATCCTAAGAAGATCCGAGATCCATCTCCCATCCTACGAAGATCCGTCTCCCACTTGCGTTCTTCCACATTTGGGGATGTCCAGCAGAGGCAAAGCCTTATAGTCCAAATGAAAAGAAACTGGACTCCGAAACAGTTAGTAGCTACTTTATTGGTTATTTTGAGCGTTCAAGGGGCTATAAGTTTTATGATCCCACTACTCGAATATATTTCGAGACAGGAACTATAGTGTTCTTCGAGGATGTTGAGTTTGGGGGGAGAAATATGGTTAGGGACATTTCTTTTGAGGAGGATTTGGATTCCAATTTGGATTCAAATTCAAATCCTACTATCACTTTTGATGTTATTCATCAAGAAGTGAATCAAGAACCTCAACAAGACAATGTCGAAATTCTTCCCATTCAAGATGAGGTAATCGTTCCTTAAGAACAACCTCAACCACTCGAAGAATTACAAGTGCCATTAAGAAGATCTGCTAGAGAGTGGAGAAATGCAATTTCAGATGATTATGTTGTGTTTCTCCAAGAACATCAGGATGATAATGGTGTGGTGGAAGATGATCCAATCAACTTCTGTCAAGCTATGAAAAGTTCTAACTCTCAAAAGTGGATTGATGCCATGTATGAAGAGTATAAGTCTATGCAAGACAATAAAGTATGGGAACTTGTCTCATTACCAGAAGGTGCAAAACCAATTGGTTGTAAATGGATATTTAAAACCAAGAAGGATGTAAATGGTAATGTGGAAAGGTACAAGGCACGTCTTGTTGCTAAAGGCTATACTCAAAAGGAAGGCATTGACTTTACAAAGACTTTCTCTCCGGTTTCATCGAAAGACTCTTTTAGGATTATTATGGCACTTGTTTCTCATCTTGATCTTGAGTTACATCAGATGGATGTTAAGACTGCGTTTCTCAATGGAAATATTGAGGAAACTATTTATTTGGTACAACCAAAAAACTATGAGTCGGGAGACCCAAAGAATATGGTTTGCAAATTGACAAAATCCATCTATGGACTCAAACAAGCTTCTCGTCAATGGTACCACAAATTCCATCAAGTAATTGTCTCATTAGGTTTTGAGATGAATATTGTGGATGATTGTGTGTATCATAAGTTTAGTGGGAGTAAGTTTATCTTTCTGGTTCTATATGTCGATGACATATTGCTTGCCACTAATGATATAGGCTTGTTGCACGAAACCAAGAGTTTTTTGTCTAAAAATTTTGAGATGAAAGATCTTGGTGACGCCTCTTTTGTATTAGGAATTCAAATACATCGTGATAGAACTCGAGGTGTTCTTGGATTATCACAAAAGAGCTATATCGATAAAGTACTTAAGAGATTTGGCATGGAAGACTGTAGACCAGGTGATACCCCTGTTGCTAAGGGAGACAAGTTTAGTCTCACACAATGCCCTAAAAGTAACCTTGAGATTCAGGAGATGCAAAAGATTCCCTATGCATCAGCTGTTGGGAGTCTTATGTATGCTCAAGTTTGTACGCGTTCGGATATTGCGTACATAGTTGGGATGTTAGGAAGATATCTAAGCAATCCCGGTATGGATCACTGGATCGCGGCCAAAAGGGTTATGAGGTATCTTCAGAGAACAAAAGAGTACATGCTCACTTACAGAAAATCAGATCATTTGGAGGTCATTGGGTATTCAGATTCTGATTTTGCTGGGTGCCAAGATAGCAGAAAGTCTACATCAGGATATGTATATCTGTTAGCTGGAGGAGCTATATGATGGAAAAGTGCCAAACAAATGCTTGTTACTTCTTCCACTATGGCAGCAAAATTTGTAGCATGCTACGAGGCAACAAATCATGGAATATGGCTGAGAAATTTTGTCACTGGGCTGCGCATTTTAGAAAATGTTGAAAGACCACTCAAGTTATTTTGTGACAACAAATCGGCGGTCTTATATTCCAACAACAATAGGAATTCTTCTAAGTCAAAACACATTGACATTAAATTCCTGGTTGTGAAAGATAGAGTATAGAGTGGACAAGTATCCATAGAACACATTGGGACAAACTCCATGGTAGCGGATCCGCTCACCAAAGGTTTACAACCCAAGGTCTTTCATGAGCACACTGCTCACATGGGTGTAATATCGTTTGAGGATATCATGGTTTAGTGGGAGTTTGTAATATTACTCTATGAATATTTTGTTTTTGTTTTGTTTATTCTGATCAGAAATAAAGTATTAAGTCAATTCACTTTGGTTTGTTCGTTCGGTTAAGACCTCACTTATGTAGGACCAGTTGGAATAGGCATGGTTGGTTACATTTCATGTAATTTCCACGCTACGCTTCCATGATAAATCTATGTCATTCAAGTATACATATATTGTGATCATTGATGAGTTTAGTCATGATAAAATATGATGAAAGCTTCCTTGATTCTGTATGTGTATATTTGATGGACGAGATTGGTGTAATACCCAAAAGGAGATAGCAAATTTTGGAGCTCATAAGGTTGTACAAATAAAGTATACATATGTTGCCCAAGTGGGAGATTGTTGGATTAAAAATCCCTAGTTGGGCATATATGTATGAAGTTGCTATCTTAAGGTAAGACACAAAACTTAAGTGATCAATTATGTAAATGTGTCATGGGTACTAAAATGTCATGGAGATGAAGTGTAGATACCAAATGAGTCATTTATGATTTAATGAGGGGCTAAATTATAAATGACCAAGTAGCCTTTGGCTATATATAGGGTTATGGTCCCCAAGGATTAGCACCATCTCATTTTCTTCTCATACCCCATTAGAAAGAATATAAGAAGAGAGGAACTACATCCTTGGAAGATCCATCTCTCATCCTAAGAAGATCCGAGATCCATCTCCCATCCTACGAAGATCCGTCCCCCACTTGCGTTCTTCGACTATGGCTTCAGGTTAGTGCTTCCGCTATGTTTATCTTCTTCTTCATCCTAATCTACCAAAGGTTTTCTAAGGAATTAAGACTAACAGTCCCATGGTATACTTGTCTTTGGTAGGGATATAACATTCCCATAAAAAGTTTTGTCACTTGGTTAATCGTTACTGACAAGCTTACAATAAAGGACAAGATTAAAGCTTGAGATTCAGAGATTAATACTGACTGTGTTTTGTGCTAGAGTGATGAAGAGGGGAGGGAACACTTATTTATGTGTTGCCCTTACTCAGCTGTTGTTATTCTATGATTTTTTCCAGAGTTTCGGAGCTGCATAATGGAGATGATGATTGAGGTGGCCAGCTCTTGGGTTAGGGATGAACTGAAGACTAAGGCAAGACTTTTACTTTGGCGTATTATGATCTGCTCCATTTGGAAAGAGCGATGCCATCGAGTTTTTCATCGTGATGGGCATAGAGATATCCAGGATCTTATAGATGATATTAGGAGGGAGTTATGTGATTTTGCTAGAGGGCATATCCATGAGAGAGGTACAGTTAGTATAGTTTAGCCTCGTTTATTTTAGTTTGTTGACTTATTGTCCTATTATTCCATCATTTGATGAATAAAAATTTCTCAATTCATCAAAAAAAAATATATATAACCCTCGAAATTATCATCAACAAAATCTCTTCTTTCTTTTCTTCTTGCAGTTTAGAAAGACATTTTTTCTTAACTCTACAATATTTACTAAGACAAATGAATAGATACAATTAAGGTCAAGGTCAACCATCAAGTGCCTTAAATTCATCGTTCATCATTCTTGAAAATAAAACACATATTATAACACCCGCATCGGGTAAACCGATGGTCAAACCGGTTATGAGCATCACTAGTGATCAATCGAACAGAAATAACCAAAATGAAACCATCAGAAATAAAATCGTTACATGTAATCTTTAAAACAAAAGACGGGGATCCCCATTTAAATACATTTTAAACCACAAACAGCCAAATCTCTGAAACAACAACAAGAAATAACTTTTTCAAATTCCCAAAGCTGTGAACTAGAATAAAAATACATAAAATGACATCCTCGTCCTTGTTCACCATCCTTCAGTCTTCTAGCTCAACTTCACGGCCAACAACCAACGACTATTGCTCCAAGCTCAGCTCCTACTTCTAACTTTAAAGAGAAATTGGGAGGGGATCAGTTTCCTAATGAAACTGAGTGAACCCACTAGGCTTAACTATGCGTTGAACTACCTAGGGAGCATCCCAAACTCCCACATTGAAATACAACAATGGGACCCATACTTATATTCATTTTAACATCCTAATACAGTAGTTCTAAGTGATCAATCAATTCCCTCTACCCCTATTCCCATCATGCATCACCCTAATTATATCATCCAATGCTCATAAACAATTCAACATCAACATCATCATAAATGAAACCAACATCAAAACAATCCAACAACACATCACATATCGGTTCACAATCACATCTAGCAAAACACACACACACAACAGTTCATATTTCATTTAACTAGGTGAGTTAATTAGGCGCCATAAGGAATTTATCCTGCAACACCCCTTGATGACACTCGATTTGACGTGATTATCAGCCTCATTTAAGCGACATTTCCTTGCTTAAGACATGGTTTTTAGGGTAGAATAACGAATATTCATTCAACTACTCTATCTCGTGCCATTTGTGTTAATTTGGCCCGTTTCGGGTCTATTTGATGGTTTTCTAGTGTTTTCATGTTAGCACAGGTTTTTGCCATCAAATAAAGTAGCCAAAGACGTGTCAAAGGCGTTGGAACCTTGAGTAATCGCACCGGAATCGATCCAAGGAGTCAACCAAGTCGAACCAAATCCTGCTCCCATTTACAAAGAAGTTTTTGGCGAAAATCCCTTGGTGTTTTTGGCGAAAACTAATGAAGAAATCGGCAAAGCATTCAAGAAGAAGTTTTCGGTGAAAACTTCAAGTTTTCGCCGAGAACCCGGCGTCCAAAAATCACAGAAGAAAATAGCCGGCGATCACCCCATTTACAAAGGAATTTTTGGCGAAAATTCCATCAAATTTTCGGCGAAAATTCTAGGTAAAATCGGCGGTATTAGGGTTAAGTATAATTACTTAATCGGCGGCCCAAATCAAAACACACACACATCATATCTCATAATACCAAATACTTCGAGGATTCTCAAGAGTTCTGGAGTAGAGTTTAGAGTTTGAAGAGTCAGGAAGAGATCGTGACGCCATCCCTTTCATCTCGAAGACTCGGAGCTAGGATTGCAGATTACCGGAGATCGAAGTTCTGCCGGAGTCGTCTTAATTAGGTTTTTCAGATCCTTTTCTGTTCTTCCTCTGTTCAAGATGAACTCTATCTTTGTCTTTGATTCTTTTGTGAAAAACATGAGTAGCTAAACTCGTAGAGCTTAGACTAGATGAACCCTAAGTGACCCAGGGCTTTAAAGCGGTCACGAATCAGTGGTGATTAGATTCAAACTTCAATCAGTTTCTCCTTCATGTTTGATTTGTTCTTCTTTGTCATGTTTTTTGTCTGGATTGATCACCTAGATTAGATTCTTGTTAAGCTAAGGATAGAAGCGAACGCTCGCCTTACTTTAAAACATCAAATCAAACAATTAACCTAATCATTGGAGTGTGCCTTTCGTAGGAACCAGTTAGGGTTAATCCACTGCAAGAGTAACTCATAAATCGTTAGTAATTGCACCAATTAAGTTAAGTCGTTGCGAGAGGCGATCGTACCCGGGCGGCTAATTAATCTTGGTAGCTAGATCGGATAGAGCGAACGTTCGCCAGTCTTAAACTTAAGGGTAAGGAGTTATGGTGGTGTCTTAGAATTGATTGAATGAGAATCGAAATCCGCTGATCTGTTGATTGACAATGCTCTGGTGAACGAAGGGGGATTCAAAGTCTAAGCTTGTCTGTCATCTTTGTTTCAACCAATCTTTCAATCTGTATTCAGTTTTAATTTTTTAATTTCTGTGCATTTCTTAGGATTAGAAGTCGTGGAACTCACACCACGCACAAAGTGTTAAATCTGAGTAATTTGCCTTTATATTTGAGTAGTAAATCATTAGAAGACCCGTGGAATACGATCTACCCTAGCTTCTAGCTTCGTAGTTATTTGATAACCCGCTCTACAGCGTTCATCAATTTGGCGCCGTTGCCGGGGACTTCTTTTGATTGTTCGAAAGAAGAACTGGCATCTTATTCTTCTACTTTCCACCTTTCACCTTTCCATCCACTTCGATTTTACACTGGTTTTTGTTTATTTTTGTTATTTGTAGGTTGTTCACAGGTTTATGCACCACCGCCCTCTCACGCATCTCCAAAGTGCCAAGAATGACAAGGCTAAGAGTGTAGAGAGACCAGGCAGTTCTGCTCCACCAAGACAATCACAAATTCTGAAGAGAGGCAGAACCAATCCAACTCCATCTGTCACTCCGATCAAGATCGAGGAACTGAAGGAGAGTTCCTCATCTTCATCTTCACCGTCATATTCATCCGCTTCATACACCGAGTCACTTTCACCTCCTCCATCTCCTACCATGGATGATCAGTTACCACCACCACCACCACCAGGTGCACTACAAGAAAAAGGAACTCTAACAGCGGATTTTTATTTAGTCTAACAGCGGATTGGTCACTGTTACTTAGATTTTATGGCGGACGCGTGTCCGCTGTTAGGTTGACTAACGTAAGCCTATCTAACAGCGGATAAGCGTCCGCCGTTAAACCTAACAGCGGATAGCTTTATATCCGCTGTTATAAAATCCGCTGTTAGAGTTCCGATCAGAATAAAAAAATTGCAGAAACCTGCTCACCGGAGTAGGTTTCCACAGTTCTTCCTCCTCTTCTTCTTTTTCCTTCTTCTTTCTTCTTCTTCTTCTTCTTCTTCTTCTTTCTTCTCCTTCTTCATCTTTAGTTGTTCTTCTTTCTTCTTCTTCTTCTTTTGCCCTTTTCCTTCTTCATCTTTTGTTCTTCTTCTTCATCTTCTATTCTTCTTCTTCTTCTTCTTCTTCTTCTTCTGCTTCTTCTTCTTCTTCTTCTTCTTCTTCTATTCTTCTTCTTCATCTTATATTCTTCTTCTTCTTCTTCCTTCTCATGTTCTTCTTTTTCATCTTCTATTCTTCTTCTTCTTCTTCTTCTTCTTCTTCTTCCTTCTCCATCTTCAGCTTCTAGCATTCTTCTTCCTTCTTCTCCCTTCTCCTTATTCTCCTCCATCTTTTTTCTTCTTCTTCTTCTTCTACCAATCAAACTTTTCAAACCTTCCAAACCTTCTTCTACCAAGCAATATTACAGAAAGATAAATAAATGAATAAAATAACAAATCACATGGATTGGCTAGAGGTGGGCACACGGATTGCCACATCAGCAATCTTTAACGGCGAATTCCCTAACAGCGGATATTATCCACTGTTAGGTTCCCACCCAAAATTTTGAATTCTCGCGGAGGCGGAATATTTTGGTGCCTACTAAATTTTCATTCTAACAGCGGAAAGTATCCGCTGTTAGCTTTCTCTCCAAAATATCACATTCCTGCGGTGGCGGGATTTTTTGGCGCCTGCGGACTTTTCATTTTAACATCGAATAGCTAACTGCAGATTTATGATCGCTATTATCTAACAGCGGATTTTTAAAAATCCGTTGTTAGGCAGTATTATCTAACAGCGGATTCCTGACCACTGTTAGAGTTTCGATGTTAGGAGGTAATTTTCTTGTAGTGGCGGTCAACCACCACCAGTTGCACAGAAGAGTCTAGCTGACTACAACAAGCCGAGCGTGATTAGCGTTCGATCTTCCATTGTCGTGCCGCGCATTGAAGGAGATCCTGACTATGAGATCAAGATTCCATTCTTGACTATGATCTCTAGGGATCTACAGTTTGAAGGCAGGCCACTAGACAATCCGTGCACACATCTGGCGGATTTCCTTGATCTCTGCAGCACTTTCAAGAACGGAAATCTCGACAAGAACACTCTTTGCTTGAGAGCTTTCCCGTTCTCTCTGAAAGGCGCAGCTAAGAGGTGGCTTATTGGCAAACCACCTGGCTACTACACCGACTGGGAGACTCTTGCTCAAGACTTCGTCGAAGAGTAATTCCCTCCTGCCAGAACAACAACCATCAAGGACAGCATCGCCAGATTCTCTAAGAAGGAAGGAGTAAGCTTATATGATACTTGGAATCAATTCCAAGAACTTCTCTACAACTGTCCTCATCACGGATTCGAGCAGAGGCAATTAGATGAAATCTTTGCTCGAGGTCTTCGAGAAGAATCTGCCAAGTGGGTCAATTCCCTGGCTGAAGGGGATTGCACTACGCTTACACCTGAAGCTGCTCTTCTTCATTTCGCGAACTGCGCTTCCAAGTCGAGGAACTGGGAACGACAATCTGAAGGGTCAAGAGGCAAGATCGATCTCGAAGCTACTATCAAGGTAGAAGTAGAGAAGCATCTGAAGAAGTCTTCTACACCCACCAAGCCGCCGACAGCCGCTGTCTATGTTGCCGATTGCGAGTGGTGTGGAGCTTGTGCGCATAATGGAGGCCGATGCCAAAATTTTGGTAAAACAGAAGTCTGGTCTGCCGAAGAATTCAATTTCGTTCAACAGGGCTTCAACAACAATCAGAATGGTTATGCTGGCTACCTCAACTTCAGACAATAGGGGAATTATCAAGATAGACCTCCCTACAATGATGGCGCCAACCACAACCAGAATCAGAATAACCGCCCAGCTGGTCCAGCTCAGGATCAGAAGCCGAACCATCCACCGGCAAGTGTCTACCAGCCGCCGCACCGCAATCTGGGTAACTATGGAACTGCTCCTGGCAATCGCCAGAATCAATATATGAATAATACCTACACAGGGCAGCAACATCAGAGGGAAAACAACGTCAGTGAACTGGACAAGAAGCTTAGTCAGATCATCACCAGACTTGACGATCATGACAGTCAGTTTAAGGCTCAAGCTCTTCTCAACCAAGAATAGATCGCATCCGGTCAAAGAATTGAGCAGGCTGTGAACCACATCTCGAGCATGCTAGCATCTGGTCGACCATTTAGCCAACTTCCGAGCCAAACTGAGCCAAATCCGAGAAGGAACAAGCTAAAATGGTATCCGTTCAAGAACCGTCATACTCATCTACTAATGCTTCTTCTAATTTATGCAGGACTGATGAATCTCCTAAGGAAGCACTGAAGGAGGCGCCTAAGGAGTATGATCCTCCTCTTGCTCCGTACTACGTGAAGCCTCCTTTTCCAAGAGCATTGCTGCCGAATGCAAAGATCGAGACTGGCATGTGGGGAGGTAAAGAAGGATATCCTGCCGCTCGTAGCGAGAAGCCTTCATCGCCATATTCAGCTAAGTGTTCTGATCCTGGTTCTTTCACGCTTCCTCTAGTTATCAATGATGTTGAGATAGAACGTAGTTTGGTTGACCTAGGCGCGTCTGTCAATGTTATGCCTATGAGTTTATTTGAAAAATTGAACCTAGGAGAACTTGAACCAACTAGCATACAACTTGTCTTTGCTGATAGATCACTGAAAACTCCGAGAGGAGACATAAAAGACGTTGTTACTAAATGTGGTCCTTTCACGTTCTTAGCTGACTATGTGGTCATTGATACTAGTAAGGATGATTCTACCATTCTCATAGGACGACCCTTCATGGCAACAACTGGAATGCAAATTAACATTCCAAATGGTTCCTTAACTTTGAGGGTTGGTAAGGACACGATAACGTTCCTCCTTAAAGACGGAATGAAATATACCCCTTTGAATGAAGAATCTCATTGCCTAGCTGTTGAAACTGTGGAGTTGACTCCGGTCAACTCCGTTACTGATATCTCTTCTAGTGTTCCTAGATCGATTGTTGTTGTAGGTGTTGGACAGATTACCAAGCAGAAACCAAAATCTGCTGCTCAGAAGCCGCCAAAGAAGAAGGAACTGAAAGCCTCTTCTTCACCGCCGGGTAAGGAACCTGGCAGGACGTGGAGAAGGAATCAGAAGAAAACGAAGACTCAAATGGTCTGGAGACCAGTTGTTCCACCACCTTCATCCGAGCCAGCTGCACCGCCAATTCATTCCGAGCTACCGGCGTCGGAACAAGTATTGAAGGAGAAGCCAAAAGCATCTCCTAAGGAAATACCTACGATCGCCGATTAGGGTTAATCCACTGCAAGAGTAACTCATAAATCGTTAGTAATTCCACCAGTTAAGTTAAGTCGTTGCGAGAGGCGACTGTACCCGGGCGACTAATTAATTGTGGTAGCTAGATCGGATAGAGCGAACGTTCGCCAGTCTTAAACCTAAGGGTCAGGAGTTACGGTGGTGTCTGAGAACTGAATGAACTAGAATCGGAAATCGCTAATCTGTTTATTGCTGTTGCTCTGGTGATCTAAGGGGGATTCGAAATCTAAGCTTGTCTGTCGTCTGTCTTAGTCTATCAATCAACCTTTCTTCTGCCTTAATTTCATTTCAATTTATCTTTGCATTTTTAGTATAGAAGTCGTGGAACTCACACCACGCACTAATGTGTTTAACCTTGAATTTAATTGCCAACATATTTGAGTAAGGAAGTAGAGGAGACCCGTGGAATACGATCTACCCTAGCTTCACAGCTTGGTAGTTATTTGATTGACCGCTATTCTGCAGCTCATCAAATTGGCGCCATTGTCGGGGACTCTTCTAATTGTTTGAAAGAAGAGTTGGCAAATTATTCTTCTACCTTTCCATCTTTCATTTTCCATCACACTTCGATTTTACACCGGTTGTGTTTGTTTTTGTCTCTTGCAGATCATTGCAGGTACAGAATCGTATCACTTCCATTCCATCTTCCCCTTCCGCAATGGCTGCTCCTAAGAGTGTTGTGGACTACAGTAAGACGCACGCATCTAACGTTCGGTCACCCATTACCGTGCTTTCCAATGACAACGATCCTGACTATGAGATTAAGATTCCTCTCCATGAACTGATCTCTAGGGACGTACAATTCGAAGGAAAGCCAGATGATAATCCCTGCACACATATAGCTGACTTCCTGGCTGTCTGTGAAACTTTCAAGTCTGAGAACCTCAACAAGAACGCTTTATGTCTCTAAGCTTTTCCATTTTCTCTCAGAGGCGCAGCTAAGCAGTGGCTTGGAAGCAAACCGCCAGGTCACTACACTAACTGGGAGACATTAGCTCAAGATTTTGTTGAGGAGTACTTCCCTCCAGCAAGGACAATTGCTTATAAAGACCGCATCTCCAGGTTCACTCAGAGAGAAGATGCAAGCCTGTACGACACTTGGAATGAATTCCAATCCCTTCTCTTCAACTGCCCTCACCATGGGTTTGAACAAAGGCAGCTGGCTGAGTTCTTTGCTCGAGGTATGTGCGAAGAATCTGCGAAGTGGGTAAACTCCTTAGCAGGTGGAGACTGCACCGCCCTTACTCCTCAAGATGCTCTTCTGCATTTTGCTAGATGTGCTCTAAAATCCAGAAACTGGGAGAGGCAAAGAGAAGGAACCAAGAGTCAGGGTCAGATGAGCGTTGCAGAACAGATCAAGGCAGAGGTTCAGAAACATCTACAAGCAGCTGGTATCCCCCTCGATTCCCCGTCAGCTACCATCTTTTCGGCTGACTGTGGATGGTGTGGATCCTATTCTCATAACGGTGGAAGCTGCCTCAACTTCGGTAAAACAGAAGTCTAGTCTGCAGAAGAGGTAAACTTCGTTGATCAAGGCTTCGCCAACAATCAAAAAGGCTACGCCGGTTTCAGGAACCTCGTACCACAGAACCAGTACAACCGGTTTGCAGATCCGTATCAAAGACCTCCGGGATTCATTGGAGGACAACAGCAGTTCCAAGCAAAGCCGTATTACCATAGAGACATAGATTACGAGAAGAAGTTCGATCAGATCATGAGCAGACTCGACGACCACGACATTCAATTAAAAGCTCAAGCCGCACTCAATCAAGGACAGAGAGCTCAGAGCCAGAGGATAGAGGATGTTATAAGCAATATGACAAGACTTTTTACTAGCAATCCTCTCCTCAATCCAGCAGCATTTCAAGCAGACACTGGTGCAAAGAGCGAACACGCTCAAGCTATTACCACCAGGAGGGGCAAGCAAACAACTGATCCAAAGGCTCCAGAACCTAACATGATATCTGATACCAGTGCTGCCATGGATATGCCAGAAATTGAAGATATAACAGAAGAAGAAGAAGTAGCACCAACCCCTCCTCCCAAGACAGCTCTTGAGCCCGTCTTGGCGCCATACATACCTCGGATCCCCTTCCCAAAAGCTGCAATGAGCAAGGCTAAGGATCACGATACTCAGTACAAGAGGTGGTACAATGTTCTTAAGACTACAGAGATCAAAATACCAGTAACTGAAGCTGTGGAGATCATACCACCGCTTGGGAAGTTCTTTAAGGATCTCGTGAAGAAAGTGAAGAACGGAGAGGCATACTCTGTCACGCTCACTAATGAATGCGCTTCTCTCTTTCGTACGCCATCTCCCATAAGACAGCCGCCACTACCTCCAGCTAAGTGTTCTGATCCCGGTCCTTTTACATTACCGTGCATCATTAATGGTATTAAAATTGATCGTAGTCTGGCTGATTCTGGTGCTTCCATTAATGTTATGCCTGTTTATCTATATGAAAAGCTGAACCTAGGGTAGTTAAAACCAATTACTTTGCATCTCGTGTTAGCCGATAGGTCTGTCAAACTACCTAGGGGTATAATAGAAGATGTAGCTGTTTGCTGTGGTCCGTTTACTATAATTGCAGATTTTGTTGTTCTAGATACCCGTGAGTTAGATGGAACACTTATCCTAGGTCGACCTTTCTTAACCACTGCTAGCGCAAATATTAACTGCAAACAAGGCCTGTTAACTCTAAGTGTAGGAGAAGAGAGTGTTGCATTTCGCATTAAAGATAGCATGAGATATTCTGTTGCTCAAGATGATAAATGTTATACTGTTGATCCCCTAGAGTTGGCCTCGGCCAACTTCGTTACTAATGCCTTATCTAGTGATCCACTAGAGTTGTGTTTGATTTCAGGAATTGACAGTGCACTAAAAGACCCAGAGCAGCGCCTATGGCAGGATGAGTTAGACGAGCAGAAGGTGACATTCACACCCATTCATGCGCCTACACATATTGAGCCAGCATCAAGTCGAATCACTACTTCATATGAGAATCCGCGAGAACTCGACTTGAAGGAGCTCCCTGACCATCTAGAGTATGCATTCCTGGGGAAGGAATGCCAGCTGCCTGTCATCATCAATTCGAACCTATCTCCCGAGCAGAAAGAGCAACTAATCGGGCTACTCAAGAAGCATGTCCGAGCTACTGCCTGGCAGTTGGCCGACATCAGAGGCATCTCTGAAACTTTCTGCAAACATTGGATAGTCGTTGATGAAGAATTCAAACCAGTTAGACAACCGCAACGCCGACTTAACCCTCTGATACAGGAAGTTGTGAAGAAAAAAGTCCTTAAGCTTTTGGACGCCGGTATCATCTATCCTATTGCCGACAGTCCTTGGGTCAGTCGACTCAAGTCGTTCCGAAGAAAGGAGGAATCACCGTCATCCCTAATCCAAAGGGTGAGCTCATCCCGACTCGCACGGTTACCGGATGGAGAGTCTATATCGATTATCGACGACTAAATGATGCCACCAAGAAGGATCACTTTCCACTGCCGTTCATTGATCAGATGCTTGAACGATTGGCTGGTCATGACTACTATTGCTTCTTAGATGGGATGTCCGGTTACTTCCAGATCCCTATCGAGCTTGATGACCAAGAGAAGACGACCTTCACCTGCCCGTTCGGTAAGTTTGCTTATCGTCGCATTCCTTTTGGTTTATGTAATGCTCCTGCCACTTTTCAGAGATGCATGCTGGCTATATTTGGAGATCTGGTAGAGAATGTGGTGGAGGTATTCATGGACGACTTCTCCGTCTATGGAGATTCATTTTCAAAGTGCCTGGCCAATCTGGACAAGGTGCTAGCTCGTTGTGAGGAGACCAACCTGGCTCTTAGTTGGGAGAAATGTCACTTCATGGTTACCGAAGGCATTGTTCCGGGCCATAGGATTTCTAAGACCGGTACAGAAGTCAATCGTGCCAAGCTTGAAACCATCGCCAGCTTGCCGCCGCCGTCCTCAGTTAAGACAGTTCAAAGTTTCCTCAGTCATGCTGGGTTCTACCGAAAATTCATCAGAGATTTCTCCAAGATCACTCTTCCAGTGACGAAGCTTCTTGAGAAAGATGTTCCATTTGTTTTTGGTAAAGCTTGTCTTGAAGCCTTTGAAACTTTGAAGACTCAACTCACCACCGCACCGATCCTTACAGCACCAGATTGGAATCTTCCATTCGAGATTATGTGCGATGCTAGCGACTTCACCGTTGGCGCGGTTCTTGGTCAGAGAAAGGAGAAGAGATTTCATCCTATCTACTTTGCTAGCAAGACGCTCAGCGATGCTCAGAGGAACTACACCACTACAGAGAAGGAGCTCCTGGCCATCATCTTCTCCTTTGACAAGTTCAGACAGTACTTGGTTCTTTCACATACCATTGTCTACACAGATCATGCTGCCCTGCGCCATCTATTAGCCAAGCAGGACTCGAAGCCACGTCTCTTCCGATGGATCCTTCTCCTCCAAGAGTTCGGCATAGAAATTAAAGACAAGAAGGGAGCAGAGAACTTAGCAGCGGATCATCTTTCCCGACTGGAGGAATCACAAACAGGTAAATCTACTACCCCTATCAATGATTATTTCCCTGACGAGCTGTTGCGTGTTGAAACGTATCAACAGGTTAACAGCATAGCTATCGAGCCCTGGGCAATCCCTCACGCTTAAGATCTGAGTAATGCAGCCTACTCGGAGGAACCATGGTATGCAACCCTGGCTAATTACCTCTCTCACGGCATTGTACCTCCTGAGCTGGATTTCAACGCACGCAAGAAGCTCTTTAAAGAAGCCAAGTCATACTTCTGGGATGAGCCCTTCTTATACCGCATCAGCATTGACGGAATGATCCGGAGATGTGTTTCTTACATCGAAGCAGCTGACATCATGCGTAAATGCCATGAAGGACAGTTCGCAGGGCACTTTGGAGGCAACCGCACTGCGGAGAAGGTACTCGAAACAAGTTTTTATTGGCAATCAATCTTTAGTGATTGTGACGTCTTTGCTCGTCGTTGTGATGTGTGCCAGCGATCAGGTAACATCTCTAACCGTAACGAGATGCCCCAAATTGTTTCTTTAACTGTTGAGATCTTTGATGTTTGGGGATTTGATTTCATGGGTCCGTTCACACCCTCCAACGGAAACAAGTACATTCTTGTAGCCGTTGATTATGTCTCTAAGTGGGCTGAAGCTGAAGCTTTACCCACTAACGATTCAAGAGTGGTGGGTCAGTTCCTTACCCGTCTTTTCACGCGTTTTGGTTCACCACACTTTATCATAAGTGATAGGGGTACCCATTTCCATGGACATTTCGACCGGGTGTGCAAACGCTTTGGCGTCACCCACCGTATGTCCACGGCTTACCATCCTTAAGCTAATGGTCAAGCGGAAGTAACGAACCATGAGCTCAAGCGGATTCTTGATAGGACAATTGGCCGGTCCCGCAAGGACTGGTCATCTAAGCTCAATGATGCCTTATGGGCTTATCAAACTACCTTCAAGACGCCCATCGGTACCTCACCGTATCAGCTGGTCTATGGCAAGGCATGCCATTTGCCGATTGAGCTTGAGCACAAGGCATTTTGGGCTAATAAATAGTTGAATATGAGCTATGCAGTAGCAGGTAATAACCGCCACGACCAGATCGCTGAGCTTGAGGAGCACCGTCTCCACGCATATGAGAGCACGAAGTTATACAAAGAGCAAACGAAGAGAGTTCATGACTCTCAATTGACGACGATCAAGCAGTTCTACCCCGGAGAGGAGGTCCTCTTATATAACTCTCGATTGAAGCTCTTCCCGGGTAAACTGAAGTCTCGTTGGTCCGGCCCTTATTACCGTGGTGCGACAGACATCTTTAGGTAGTGTCCTAATCAAATTGCATGATCAAGAGCCGTTTATGGTCACCGGGCATAGGCTTAAGAAGTATCTGCAAAGATTAGCTGTCTCTTCCATCAACGTACACTACTTCACGGCGGAACCGTGACACGAATCCAGGTATCGTCTGGCTCAGGGACGTTAAACAAGAGCACTTTGTGGGAGGCAACCCACGGCTGGAGTCAGTTGTTTCCGTTTCGAGTCGTTTTGTTTTAAAACCCCTCCTAAAAAAAACTGCCGACCGATTTTCAAGTGCATTTTCAGCGAAAAATTCACCAGATTTTCGCCAAAAACTCTTGTTTTTAAACAGCCTGATCCTCTTGTTTCTCGCCACTGCTGCCTTCCCGCCGAAAAACCCTACCTTTTTGCCGAAAACATTTCTTCATTTTAACTGAAATTTTAGCCGAAAATTCATCAGATTTTCGCCGAAAATATAACTCTTTTCGCCGGTTATAAAACCCCCCCTTCGGTTTCTGTTTTCGCGAAAACTCCACCCCCAATCCGATTTTTGCCGAGTTTTACCCCTTCTCCGCCGCTGACGTCCTTTTTGACTCGACCGCCACCACCGCATCATTAGCCGCCGCCGCCAGCCATTGCCCGCCGTCGCCTATCCCTTTTCATCTTCAACCTTCAACCCTAGAATCGGAGCTCTTCAGCTCCGGTTCCGCCCGAACAAGTTTTCAAGCTTTTCGTCGATTTCTCAGATTTCCAATCGTTTTCTCGAGTCATGTCTTCACGGTTAGTTGTTCAGCCCTTGATTGTGAATCTTTTGGCTTTTTGACTTTCGGTTTTCGGCATGGTTGACTTTTTGGTATTTCCTCGATTTTCATGATTGCTGTTTCGGTGTCGGTGGGCTAGGTTTGGGCAATTCCATTTGATCTGTTTGGGATCGTAAATTGTTGCTTGTGTGATCGCGTTTATGATTTATGTCGTGCTCTTTGATTGGGATGTGCGTTATTCCTCGTGCTTGATTATTTGAGTGCCGATCCATTGCTGCTCTTTTTCAACTCGGTGATTTCTCGGTTATTTGTTTACCCCCACTTGTTAATCTATGTGTGGGGTAGGATTTTGATTTCTCATTCAGGTATTCCTTGAGTTATGTTTTACAGGGCTCTCAAACGATTCAAGACCACCAGTGCGGATAGGGCGCAGCGATCCTCAGCTCGACAGAACTGGGCTCACTCGTCCCAACCACCTGTACCGGCTGCACCAGCATCGACAGTCGTGGCCATCATCCCCGAGGCTACACCGACCCAGTGACCCCTATTTCCTATGTTCCTGCACCTGCCGACGAAGCTTTACATCCTTTCATCGCTGCCCTTGAGCCACACCAAATGGAGGTCTATCAGAAGATCAAAGAAATTCCTCCGGCTAAGGCTGCAGTTCTTTCTTTGGACAGTCTCAAGGACCACAATCCGGCTTGGCACTCCACCATCGACACCGCCCTTCATAAAGCCAGTTTACGAGTGCTGACCGCTCATGGTTCACCCTACCCACTTGTCGCCCTTCAAGAGTTCTGGAGTTCGTTCCGGCGCCTCACTCCGAAGCCCATACGTGATCAGAAATTCGTATCCTTTCGCCTCGGTGGTGTTCTCCACGAGAAGTCCATGCTCGAGTTTGGCCACCTGCAGGATCCGCACGTCAAGCTCAATACAACATCCGCTGGCTTCAAGGACACATACTCCATCAAGAGTGATCCTTACCCAGAAGTGTGGAAGTGGGCAACTGGCCTAACCGAGATCGAGCCTATCGTCAACCCTACGGTAGGTGATATTGTTCACCCTATTCTTAAGTTCTTACATTATGTTTGGGTGGAGTCTTTGTGTTATTGCAGCAAGACGGGTCGTCACCATGTCTCACTGGAAGAGCTCGTGCTATTCCATGCTTTAGAGGAGGATGCCAACCTTCATCCCGGATGCTGGCTTGCCCGATTCTTTCACAAGCGCACTACCACCAAGAAGCTTCCTTCTGAGCTTCCGGGGGGACCTTTCATTTCATTTCTGATCGACAATCTCCAGCTCGGTGACAAATGGGGCCCCGATATTCCTCGTATCCCGATTGAGTACATAGGTGCCGAACTCGCCATAGCACGGGGCATCGACCTATCGTTGGATTTCGAGAATTACAGATCCCTTCCTCACCGCATCCCACAGCCAGTTGAACGCCCACCGCCACGGGCGCTACTCGCCACTAAGATGAATGGCAGGCTAGCGCGTATTGAGAAATGGTAGCTTGACTACTCGGCTGGTTCGCTTCCATGGCAGAAGGACCGGGTGGCACATGAGGAGACACAGAACGAGTGATGGACCATTCTTCAGTAGTTCATGGCCGACCAGTCCGCCAGACACAGGGATGATATCGCATGGCGACAGCAGATGGAGCAGCGGCTTGGCATTTCCCCTTTCCCGACCCCGCCTCCACCCCCACCCTCGGAACAGTGATCAGGTTGTTTCTATCCTTTCCATTTATTTTTTTTCTTCTTTTCGGATCTCGATCCATATTTTTTCTGTGTTGATCCGGGGCACTTGTCCCGGTATCCTTTTGATCTTTTTGTTGTTTGTGTTTTGTAGCATCTTGAGTAGCTACTCCGCTCCGCCCCGGACTCTTCGTGCGCGACCGCTACACCGCCCATCACCCTCCAGGTTCTTTGTATCTCTCTACTTTAGTTTGGTCCTGTGAGGACACAGAACAATCTAAGTGTGGGGTAGGATGTTAGAGAACCATGCATGATCTTGATTGCCTATATCTTTGTGTGCCTCGTGATTCCTGTCCAGTCTCTCTAGCATAGAATGGCTCAGTTCTTGATTTTTGATGTTAAGTTGTTGTTCAATCCTTCATAATGATGCTTAGACTGCTTAACCTAGAACTTGAGAACCAATGTGTATATTTTGATGCTAAATTACCTGGTCAGAACAGAATTTTTAAAATCACACTTGTAGTTGTAGCCTTGATTGCATGAAAATGACGGAATCCGACTAGCAAACCAACTGTGAGCTTTTGATCCATTGCACGTAACTTGCAATTTCAATTCTTTCTGAGTGGTTTTCTGTTTGCTTGAATGAATTAGAATTTGCATGAAACCTACTCGAAACCAAACGATGACACGAGTTCTAGAATGATAGGGACACCTAGATTCAGCTACTAAGCCAGATAGCCTACCAAATGATAAAATCCATTAGGTTTATACCCTTGAGCTTGGCCTGTTCTTTCGGTTCGATAATACATTACAGCCATTTCCCATTCTTTCATTTCCCCGTTGATCCCATGTGGTTGTAGTTCTAGATTGACCTACCGGAAGTCGGTTTGTGGTAACCTGCCTATAGCCATTAAACAGGTGGTCTTAGCTATTATGTCCAGACGTGTAAACCCCTCTAGCAACTAAAAGAAAGAATCGGCACAAAAGAAAAAAAATAGAAAAAGAAGAAAAGAAGCAAGTTTCTTCTTCAAAAAAAAGAGAAAGAAGGAAAATCAGAAAAGCCAAAAAGTTTGAAGTTCAATAAACGTTCTTCTCTCTACATATGGAAGAACGAAGTTAGTAAGAAAAGAAATGTGTAAAGAAAATAAGTGCTAGGTTGCTTGAGGGTATCATAGGATGAGCGTTCACTATTCCACCCGTGTCTGGTTAGACGGTAGGAAGCCATAGGCTAGATTCGAGGGAAGTTAGTCGAAAGCTACACCGCACCAAAGCCATCATCATAGTTTCTCATCATCTATCTCATTATAAACCCTTGTAGTGTAGAATTCGTTACAGTCCTAGCAGGGAAGTCCTTCTTGACTGGTTACTCGTGTTGACACAGTGGTAGAGATGTGGTCGAAATGCAAACTTATGACAGAATTCAATAACAGAAAATGATTGAGAGCTTAAACACGTCCTTAAACACAGAGAGTGAGAGTTCCCATTGTACTATATTTTCAATGTGTGAGGAGTTTGGTCGGTCAGGTCAAATTCATGCATAATTGATTACGATCACTTGTTGTGTGCAGTTTATTAGTGAGACCAGGTGGTGAACCGCCCGGTCGTTGTTCGGACGTTTCAACCAAATAAAAACTACTAATGCTAAGAAAAAGCGTATAGCAGATCGTATTCCGAGGGCTTTCTATGATTGGTTACTTCAGAACTAGCAAAATACTCAAAGGTAAACACGTTGTGCGTGGTGTGAGTTCCACGACTTCTACTTCTAAGGAATGCAGAAAAATTAAAAAGATTAAACTAAAGCAGATTGGGAATTAGGGTTTGAAAACAAGGATGACAGACGAACTTAGACTTTGAATCCCCCTTCGTTCCCCAGAGCATTGGCAATCAACAGATCAGCGGATTTCGATTCTCATTCAATCAATTACTAAGACACCACCATAACTCCTTACCCTTAGGTTTAAGACCGGCGAACGTTCGCTCTATCCGTTCTAACTACCAAGATTAACTAGCCGCCCGGGTACGGTCGCCTCTCGCAAGGACTTAATTAATTGGTGTGATTACTAGTGATTAATGAGTTACTCTTGCAGTGAATTAACCCTAACCGGTTCCTACGAAAGGCACACTCCAATTATAAGGTTAATTGTTCAATTCGATGTTCTAAAGTAAGGCGAGCGTTCGCTTCTATCCTTAGCTTAACAAGAATCTAATCTAGGTGATCAATCCAGACAAGAAACATGAACAATGAAGAACGAATCAAACATGAAAAAGAACTGATTGAATTTCGAATCTAATCACCGCCGATCCGTGACCGCTTTAAAGCCCTGGGTCACTTAGGGTTCATCTAGTCTAAGCTCTAAAGGGTTTAGCTACTCATGATCATTACAGAAGAAACAAAGACAAAGAAAGAGTTCATCATTCAGAGGAAGAACAGAAAAGAATCTGAAAAACCTAATTCAGACGACTCTGACAGACTCCGATCTTCGGTAATCTACACTCCTAGCTCCGGTTCGTCGAGGTGGAAGGGATGGCGTCACGATCTCTATCCGGCTCTTCGAACTCCAACTCTTCACTCCAGAACTTGAGAGGATTCTGATTCAAAAAGTTGTGTTTTTGCGAATTATGATTTGTCATTTTTTTTGTTTTGGGCCGCCGAGTTAAGTATTTATACTTAACCCTAACTGATTCGGAATAGTGTATTATTTTCGCCGAAAATTCCTTAAGAATTTTGGCGAAAATTCCTTTGTGTTTCGGGAGTGCTTTCTCTGCCTTGTATTTTCGGTCCGAAGAGTTGATTGATTTCGTCGAAGACATGCTTTGACTCGGCACCAGTTGATTTGCACTATTGATTTCGCCGAAGATGCAAGCCTGTTTTCGCCGAAAATGCAAGTGTGAATGGGCAGATTTCGGCTTGAACTTGATCGATTCCGGTTTGATTCCTCGAGGTTCCTACGCCTTAGACACGTCCATGGCTACGTTATTTGACGGCAAAAACCTGTGCTAACACAAAAACACTAGAAAACCATCAAATAGACCCGAAACGGGCCAAGGTAACACAAATGGCACGAGATAGGGCAATCGATTGAATATTCGTTATTCTACCCTAAAAACCATGTCTTAAGCAAAGAAATGTCGCTTAAATGAGGCTGATAATCACGTCAAATCGAGTGTCATCAAATACCCCACACTTAAGCTTTTGCTTGTCCTCAAGCAAACTGAATAAAAATGCTCATGTTCATAAATGATAAGATCGATTAAATTGGAGCTCAATCAAACACAATGAATTATTAGACAGCTCGATCCTAGAACAAGAAACCTAGCATGCATACAGATCAGCCAAACTACATGGTCTCACTAATAAACTGCACACGACAAGTAATTCGCAACCAATTATGCACGAATTTGACCTGGCCGACCAGACTCCTCACACAGATTGTATATAGTACAATGGGAACTCTCACTCTCTGTGTTTAGGGACGTGTTTCTGCTCTCGATCATTTTCTGTTACCGAATTCTGTCATAGGTTTGTATTTCGACCACATCTCCACCACTGTGACAACACGAGTATCTAGTCAAGAAGGACTTCCCTGCTAGGACCGTAATGAAATCTACACTACTCGGGTTTATAATGAGATGGATGATGGGGATGAATGATGATGGCTTTGGTGCGGTGTAGCTTTCGACTAACTTCCCTTGAATCTAATCTATGGCTTCCTACCGTCTAACCAAACACGGGTGGAATAATGAACGCTCGTCCTATGATACCCTCAAGCAACCTAGCACTTATTCTTTTTCTTTTTGCACAACAATTTTTTTCTTTTCAACTTTTCTTTTGACTTCTTCTTCCATTTGTAGGGAGAAGAACGTTTTACTGAACTACACTTTGAACTTTTTCTAATTTTTCTTATTTTTCTGCTTCTCTTGTTTTCTGAAGCTTGCTTCTTCTCTTACTTTACTTTTTTTTCTTTTGTTTTTTTCTGTTGTGCCGATTTTCTTCTTTTAGTTGCTAGAGGGGTTTACACGTCTGGACATATTAGCTAAGACCACCTATTTAATGGCTATAGGCAGGTTACCACAAACCGACTTCCGGTAGGTCAATCTAGAACTACAACCACAGGGGATCAACGAGGAATGAAAGAAATGGGAAATGGTTGTAATGTATTATCGAATCGAAAGACCAGGCCAAACTCAAGGGTCTAAACCTAGTGGATTTTATCGTTTGGTAGGCTATCTGGCTTAGTAGCTGAATCTAGGTGCCCCTATCCTTCTAGAACTCGTGTCATCGTGTGGTCTCGAATAGGTCTCATGCAAATTCTAACTCATTCAAGTAAACAGAAAACCACTCAGAAAGAATTAAAATTGCAAGTTACGTGCAATGGATCAAAAGCTCACAGTTGGTTTGCTAGTCGGATTCGGTCATTTTCATGCAATCAAGGCTACAAACTACAAGTGTGATTTTAAAATTCTGTTCTGACCAGGCATTTTAGCATCAAAGCATACAAGTTGGTTCTCAAGTTCTAGGTTAAGCAGTCTAAGCATCATTATGAAAGTTTGAACAACAACTTAACATCAAAAATCAAGAACTGAGCCATTCTAATGCTAGAGAGACTGGTATGGAATCACGAGGCACACATAAAACAAAATCAAGGGCAATCAAGTTCATGCAAAGTTCTCTAGCATCCTACCCCACACTTAAATCGGACTGTGTCCTCACAGGACTAATTATAGAGTTCAGAGTGGAATGGAAGAACCTGGAAGAGGACGGTTGATTTCAGAGGGTAAGCACGGATCCTCGGAGTGGAAGGAAGTGTAACAGAACCTGGAGCAAAGGGAGTCTACCGATTGCCTACAAAACAAAAACAAATGAAAGATAAAAAAGAAACCAGGACAAGTGTCCCGGATCCACACAGAAAAAAGTTGGACCGAAATCCAAAAGAATAAATAAAAAGAAGACACTAGAAAAGGAATACAACCCGATCACTGCTGGTCCGGTGAACCGGAAGGTGGAAAGTGGAGAAATTCGCCGAGCTGGCGTTGCCACGCCATCTGTACCTCATATCGCCGGTCGGCGCGACGCATATGTTGCTGCATAATAGTCTGTCGTGCCTCTTGAGTGGCGTTGTCGGTGATGCGCCACTCCTGCGGTCGCTCGTATAACTCTCCAACATCCGCGGGGTGGTGTTGCGGCGGTTGAGTATGCGCTGGATATGGATCGGGGATGTGCGGTGGCGACTGGTGGATGTACCCTGCCTGATGGTGTGGCGAGGGTATATAATCATGAAACTCAGGCGGCGGCTGTGGCTGCTGCTCCTCAGCATCATCTTCTTCCTCTGACTCGACCACAGGCTGGAGTGGAGGATCAGCTGCTACATGGGGACTGAGGTCGAGTTCTAAGTCGTACTCAACCGCCAAGTCTCCACCAACAGTCCTAACTTGGTGTCGTGGAATGTGCGGGCCATACTCATGGCTGATGCCGAAGGAGATGATGAGCTGTCCTATGAAGTTGCCTCCCAAGAGTTTGCGGGGTGGCGTCTTCCTCTTGGTCTTCTGGCGGAAGATGCGAGCCAGTACCCAACCGGGGTGGAGAGGGTAGCTCTCTCGGATGGCTCGGAGAAGCATGAGCTCCTCCTTGAGGATATGGTGGCGATCCTTGTCTCGAACATATAAAAGCGACCTCCGCCAAATCATATGAATAAATTTATAGAGCGGGTGAGAGAGAGACTCAACTGAGTTGTTCATCCCGAGGCGATCGCCAGGCACCCCTTCATGTGGCTCTAGAGCGCGTTGTACTCCTCGTCGTCATCATCTTCGCCCCAGCCCAGGTGATGATCATGATAGTGCTCGTAGGGGATGCCGAGATGAGCGGCAAACTCATCGTAGGTGAGCTGCCTGTACACCCCACCAAGATAGAAGGTGATCACCTTCTGGCGTTGCTTCCTCTTGTGCTCATCTAGATCAAAGGTTGCCCAGAACTCCTGGAGGGCAATGTCTGGGAACTCGGCGGCGATGGTGGTCAGCTCGAGGAGACCAGCCGGTGCTAAGGCGTCATGCACGTTCCGGTAATAATCCTCGTCATGCTCCAGGAGTGACTCCATGGACAGAGGGCGCACGTCAGCTCCACAGATGTGCTGAATCTTCTGGAAGCACTCAAAGTAGTAATCCGGTAGACGGGCGATGGTGGGATGATATCCAGCATGGCGGGGTAGAGCAGGTGGTAGACCCAGAACAGCAGGTCTGACGGGAGCGGCAGCTCCTGAGCTCGAGGCGCCATCAAGTCGCGTCTTAGTCCTGCGCTCATAAGTGGTGTTCCTAGAACCAGAATGAAACCAGATTAGTCAACCAAAACCCTACCCCACACTTAGTAGAAAAACTCGATTTCACAAAGAAATTAGGGAAACTAAGTGGGGTAAGCAAAGCGGAGTAACCGGTAATCATAGACAGTGAAATACATACTTAGGAACAGCCAGAGTCGGATAAGCACAATCAGAGTTCAAAAAGTCAAACCGACATTTTGGAAGTCAACATTTAAGCATACTGAACCCTAATCATGGCAAGACTATCATAACGTGGAGAATGACGGTAAAATATGATCTCATATGGCAAGCACGAAAATATGAACGAGAACGAACACATCAGACAGCCAGATGATCACAGCAATTCAAAGTCAAACCGACATTTCTCACAAAAGTCAACATAACAAGGAATTAATCGTATGCATAGCAACATAAGCTCAAATGATATGAAAATTAAGCACGGAACTCCCTAAGCATCCTAGAACAGTTCTATAAGTTCAGTTAATTCTAGTTCACACGAAACAGTCGGCACGCAAAACGAGGCAAACTGAAATGTCAACCCCGATGAAATTCAGCAATCCATATGTCAAAAGATTCGTATTGAAAATCTCTACAACTTACCTTGAAGCCATGGATGCAAAAAGTGAACGAGTTGAGAGGAATCAGTGAAAAACGTTGAAAACTAGGTTTCGGAGAACTGGAGCTGCAAAGCTCTGATTCGAACGTTCTAGGGCTTGAATCGATTGGAAAATGGAGGGGAAGGGAGTGACGGCGGTCGGCGATGGTGGCGGTGACGGGAAATGGCGGCGACGGGAAACGGCGGCGACGGCGGTTTGAAAGAAGTGGTGGTCGGTGGCGATTTTAAATAGATAGGGGGTGTTTTCGGTGGGTTTGAACGAAAATGAAAGAAGGGAAGGAAGGAGAGAGAGGGAGACCGGATTTTTAAAGTGGGAATTTTCTAATTTTTGAAATTATTTTGGCGAAAAGAAAAGGGTGTTTTCGCCGAAAATTTCAGTTAAAATGGACTGCCGGACTTTCGAAGGCGGTTTCGCCGAAAATGATAGTACGGTTTCGCCGAAAATTTTAGTTCAAATGGCTTCACCGAAAACAAAAACTTTTTGAACCGAAAACAATGAACAGGGAGATTGAGTTCGAAAATTGAAAATCGATTTCGCCGAAAACAAGGGTGGTTTCGCCGAAAATTTTGAACTGTTCGGGTTTTAAATATTTTAGTAAATCGGCTAACTTCACAAAATCACAGTTAAATCCACAAAAATCGGAATGACCTCAATCAACTTGCAACTGACTCTATGACATGCAGACTCTACACGAAAAATAATAAATCAAACAAACTGACACTTTTGGCTCTCCCAAACCAACTCTAAAACACCAAGTTCAACAAAAATAAAAACAGACTCCAGCCGTGGGTTGCCTCCCACGAAGCGCTCTTTTATTAATGTCCTTGAGCTGGACAATACCTGGACGGTATTAGGAGACATCCCAACTTAGATTCTCCTTCACGCTCGCGTCGAAGTTCATGAAGTACAGCTTCGGGACTTCTCCGGTAAACGTGAATCTCTTCCCCTTTGCATGCAAAAGCTTGGTACGTCCGTCGGGAAGATGATCAACGAACTTGAATGGTCCGAATAGCTCTCTAGAGAGATCATCCTTCTTGAGTGTGACGATGGAAGGAATGAGGACTGTCGGCTTCTTCTTTTCTTTCTTCTTCGGCTTGTTATCACCAGGATCGGTGATCGTTAGTACTTCCTTAGGAGTCGCTTTAGGCTTCTCCTTCCATACTTGTTCCGGTGCCGGTTTCTCTGAACGAATTGGTGGTGCAGCTGGCTCAGTGGAAGACGGTGGATCTTTTGGTCTCCAGACCATTTGGGTCTTCGTCTTCTTGTTCTTTCCTCGAGGTCTGCTCGGTGGCTTAGAAGAGGCTTGCAGTTCCTTCTTCTTCTTGGGCATCTTCTGAACCGAAATTTCTGGCTTCTGTTCGGTAATCTGTTCAGCACCTGCAGTGTCAGTTGATCTTGAAACACTGGAAGAAATATTAGAAATGAAGTTGACCGAGGCCAACTCCACAATCTCTACAGATAAACAATTTAATTCTCCCCTAGGAATGTATTTCATCCCGTCCTTGAGACGGAATATTGCAGTATCCTTCCCCACCCTTACAGTTAGAGAGCCATTGGGAACATTGACATTAATCCCGGCAGTCGCCATGAATGGCCGACCCAAGAGAAGGGTAGAATATGTCTCTTGAGTATCCATAACTATATAATCAACGAAAAACCGGAACGGGCCACAGCAAGTGATTACATCCTGGATCATTCCTCTAGATTCTCTTAGAGTTTTGTCAGCGAACATTAAATTCATGTTGGCAGGTTGTAATTCCCCTAGGTTCAGTTTCTTATATAAACACATAGGCATGACATTTATAGAAGCACCTAGGTCAATTATGCTACGCTCGATTTCAATGTCAATAATGCTCAAAGGTAAAGTAAAAGGACCAGGGTCGGGGCACTTAGCTGGGATAGGTATGGGTGGTGGTCGAGGGATGATAGCCGAGCACTCTCCCTCATTGGAAACGGGGATTTCTTCCTTCTCAGACGGGCTGGTCTGCTCACTGCTCCTGGTTGTTACGGCCTTAGCGTGCTCGTTCTTCACGGTGGAGCTGTCTGGAGACGGAGCCTGATTGAAGATGGGAAGACGAGCCATCGCACTAGCAATTTTATTTATCATATTCTCTATTCTCTGACCTTGTGCGATCTGCCCTTTGTTAAGAGCATCTTGCGCTCTAAATCTTTCCTCGTGATCATCAAGTCTTGCTGTAATTAGATCAAACTTCCTAGCTATTCTCTCTCCCAATTGTCCTCAGATATAAAATTCAGAGGCTGCTGTACTCTGGTGAATCTGGAAGGATCTTGATAACCATTGTCCATGTATTGATTTCGGCTCTGGTCGAGTTGGAAGTTGTAGGGAGGACGCTCATAGAAGCCTTCCCGTTGTTGAGGAGGTGTTCTGAACTGACGGTAGTCGGGGTAGCCTCTTTGATCCCTGGTGAAGCTGTGATCAATGAAGTTGACTTCCTTTTCAGGCCAGTTATTAGTTGTACCGAGGATCTCTTCCATTTGTTTCTGTACCGCGATCTTAATCTGATCTTCACTGCTTGGTTGACTCTTGGCTGCTCCAAACTGTCTTTCCCTATTTCTGGACTTAGATGCACAATCTGCAAAGTGAAGTAGAGCAGCTTCTGGTTCAAGTGTTGTGCAGTCGCCATCAGCTAAAATGTTGACCCATTCAGCTGTTTCTTCATTCATACCCTTGGCAAAGATTTTGGCTAGCTGACTCTGGTTGAATCCATGATGAGGGCAGTCAGAGAGGAGTGCTTGGAAATCGTTCCAAGCGTCATGTAAATTGACTCCTTCCTTCTGAGAGAATCTAGCGATGCTATCCTTGTAGAATGTTGTTCTTGAAGGTGGATAGTATTCCTCTATGAAGTCTTGGGCTAGATTGGCCCAGTCGGTGTAGTAGCCTGGTGGTTTCGAGCTGAGCCATATCTTGGCGTTGCCTTTAAGAGAGAATGGGAATGCCCGCAAACAAAGATTGTTCTTGTTGAGATTCCCTTTTTTAAACGTCTTGCACATGTCAAGGAAATTCGCCAAATGTGTGCGGGGGTTTTCTTGCAGCTTCCCTTCGAATCGAAGATTCTTAGTGACCATGTTCAGGACGAAGGTTGTGATATCATAATCAGGGTCGTCATCGTTGTGCGGCACGACGACGCTAGCTCGGAGGTGAGCTGCACTTGGTCTACAGTAATCCACCACGGTGCGCTGAGCAACTAGTACGGGAGGAGAGGGTGGTGGTGAATCTGAAGTAGTGGATGAAGCGGATGAAGATGAGGAGTTCTCCTTCAACTGCTCAATCTTTTGAGGGATAGGTGGTGTAAGCGGTGTGGTTATGACTTGCTTCTGAGCTCGCGGTTTCTTCGGCGAAGCAGAATTACCCGGCTTAAACTGAGAATGAGCAATCGAGCGGTTCATGAACCTGTAGAACAACCTACAAGCAACAAAAGCAAACATACCGGCGTAAAATCGAAGTGGGTGGAAAAATGAAAGATGGAAAATAGAAGAATAAATTGCCAGTTCTTCTTTCGAACAATCAAAAGAAGTCCCCGGCAACGGCACCAATTTGGTGAACCGCCCGGTCGTTGTTCGGACGTTTCAACCAAATAAAAACTACTAATGCTAAGAAAAAGCGTATAGCAGATCGTATTCCGAGGGCTTTCTATGATTGGTTACTTCAGAACTAGCAAAATACTCAAAGGTAAACACGTTGTGCGTGGTGTGAGTTCCACGACTTCTACTTCTAAGGGATGCAGAAAAATTAAAAAGATTAAACTAAAGCAGATTGGGAATTAGGGTTTGAAAACAAGGATGACAGACGAACTTAGACTTTGAATCCCCCTTCGTTCCCCAGAGCATTGGCAATCAACAGATCAGCGGATTTCGATTCTCATTCAATCAATTACTAAGACACCACCATAACTCCTTACCCTTAGGTTTAAGACCGGCGAACGTTCGCTCTATCCGTTCTAACTACCAAGATTAACTAGCCGCCCGGGTACGGTCGCCTCTCGCAACGACTTAATTAATTGGTGTGATTACTAGTGATTAATGAGTTACTCTTGCAGTGAATTAACCCTAACCGGTTCCTACGAAAGGCACACTCCAATTATAAGGTTAATTGTTCAATTCGATGTTCTAAAGTAAGGCGAGCGTTCGCTTCTATCCTTAGCTTAACAAGAATCTAATCTAGGTGATCAATCCAGACAAGAAACATGAACAATGAAGAACGAATCAAACATGAAAAAGAACTGATTGAATTTCGAATCTAATCACCGCCGATCCGTGACCACTTTAAAGCCCTGGGTCACTTAGGGTTCATCTAGTCTAAGCTCTAAAGGGTTTAGCTACTCATGATCATTACAGAAGAAACAAAGACAAAGAAAGAGTTCATCATTCAGAGGAAGAACAGAAAAGAATCTGAAAAACCTAATTCAGACGACTCTGACAGACTCTGATCTTTGGTAATCTACACTCCTAGCTCCGGTTCGTCGAGGTGGAAGGGATGGCGTCATGATCTCTATCCGGCTCTTCGAACTCCAACTCTTCGCTCCAAAACTTGAGAGGATTTTGATTCGAAAAGTTGTGTTTTTGCGAATTATGATTTGTCTTTTTTTTGTTTTGGGCCGCCGGGTTAAGTATTTATACTTAACCCTAACTGATCCGGAATAGTGTATTATTTTCGCCGAAAATTCCTTAAGAATTTCGGCAAAAATTCCTTTGTGTTCGGGAGTGCTTTCTCTGCCTTGTATTTTCGGTCCGAAGAGTTGATTGATTTTGCCGAAGACATGCTTTGACTCGGCACCAGTTGATTTGCACTATTGATTTCGCCGAAGATGTAAGCCTGTTTTCGCCGAAAATGCAAGTGTGAATGGGCAGATTTCGGCTTGAACTTGATTGACTCCTTTGATCGATTCCGGTTTGATTCCTCGAGGTTCCTACGCCTTAGACACGTCCATGGCTACGTTATTTGACGGCAAAAACCTGTGCTAACACAAAAACACTAGAAAACCATCAAATAGACCCGAAACGGGCCAAGGTAACACAAATGGCACGAGATAGGGCAATCGATTGAATAATCGTTATTCTACCCTAAAAACCATGTCTTAAGCAAAGAAATGTCGCTTAAATGAGGCTAATAATCACGTCAAATCGAGTGTCATCACCAGGTTGTTTGGCTGATCTGTATGCATATTAGGTTTCTTTTTCTAGGAATTATCTGTCTAATAATTCATTGTGTTTGATTGAGCCTCAATTTCATCGATCTTATCATTTGTGAACATGAGCGTTTCTATTCAGTTTGCTTGAGGACAAGCAAAAGCTTAAGTGTGGGGTATTTTGATGACACTCGAATTGACGTGATTATCAGCCTCATTTAAGCGACATTTCATTGCTTAAGACATGGTTTTTAGGGTAGAATAGTGAATATTCACTCAACCGATCCATCTCATGCCTTTTGTGTTACCTTGGCCCATTTCGGGTCTATTTGATGGTTTTCTAGTAATTTCGTGTTAGCACAGGTGTCCTCCATCAAATACGGTAGCCAAGGACGTGTCTAAGTCACTGGAACCCTGAGGAATCACACCCGAATCAACCAGAAAAGTCATTCAACTCAAAAGGAATTCCTGCTCTATTTTACACACAGATTTTTGGCGAGAATACCCTTGAGTTTTCGCCGAAAATACATGAAGGAATCCATTGTCCCGATCAAGAAGAAGTTTTCGGCGAAAACCTTGGGAGTTTTCGCCGAAAACCCTAAGCCATTTCAGCCGGAAGAAACAGACGGATAAAGCCAACTTTTCAACAGGTATTTTCGGCAAAAATCAGCAGTCACTCGGTTAGGTTTAAATACAAAATCAGCGGCTAAATAAAAGACACAATTTACACTGGACGAAAAATCCCAATACTGAGAGAGAGAGAATGAGTGGATAGAGTTCGAGGAGCCAGGAACGGATCGTGAAGCCATCCATCCATCTCGGAGAGCCAGTGCTAGGAGTTGAAGATCCAGCAGATTGAAGCTGCAAGGAGTCATCGAAATTAGGTTTTACAGTTCTTCTCTGTCTTCCCTACCTGAGATGTATTCTTTGTCTGTCTTTGATTCTTCTGTATTGAATATGAGTAGCTAAACTCGTATAGCTTAGATTAGATGAACCCTAAGTGACCCAGGGCTTTAGAGCGGTCACGGATCGGCGGTGATTAGATTCGAAATTCATTCAGTTTCTTCTTCATGTTTGATTTGTTCTTTGTTCTTTGTGTTTCTTGTCTGGTTTGGCCACCTAGATTAGATTCTTGTTAAGCTAAGGATAGAAGCGAACGCTCGCCTTAGTTTAGAACATCAAGTTGAACAATTAACCTTATAATTGGAGTGTGCCTTTCGTAGGAACCAATTAGGATTAATCCACTGTAAGAGTAACTCATAAATCGTTAGTAATTCCACCAGTTAAGTTAAGTTGTTGCGAGAGGCGACCATACTCGGGCGACTAATTAATCGTGGTAGCTAGATCGGATAGAGCGAACATTCGCCAGTCTAAGAACTGAATGAACTAGAATCGGAAATCGCTGATTTGTTGATTGCTGTTGCTCTGGTGATCTAAGGGGGATTCAAAATCTAAGCTTGTCTGTCGTCTGTCTTAGTCTATCAATCAACCTTTCTTCTGCCTTAATTTCATTTCAATTTATCTTTGCATTTTTAGTATAGAAGTCGTGGAACTCACACCACGCACTAAGTGTTTAACCTTGAATTTAATTGCCAACATATTTGAGTAAGGAAGTAGAGGAGACCCGTGGAATACGATCTACCCTAGCTTCACAGCTTGGTAATTTGATTGATCGCTATTCTGCAGCTCATCAGGAGGTTAAAGAGAAGACGAAGCCGATCATTCTCACCCCTTCCACCGTCTTCCTTGTAGAGGATGACCCCTCAACAGAGCTATTTGGTCCGTTCAAGATCACTGACACCTTCCCGACGGACATACCAAGCTCTTACACGCTAACGGGAAGAAATTTATGCTTAACGGAGATGCCCCGAAGCTCTACTTCATGAACTCCGATGCTAGCATTAAGGAGAACCTGAGTTGGGATGTCTCGTAATACCATCCAGGTATCGTCCAGCTCAAGGGCGTTAATAAAAGAGCGCTTCGTGGGAGGCAACCCACGGCTGGAGTCAGTTTTTCATTTGTGTCAACCCTAGTGTTTTAGAGTCGGTTCGGGGGAGCCAAAAGTGCCGGTTTGCATGATTTCTTATTTTTCGTGTGTAGTCTTTGTGTCATCGTTTCAATCGCAAGTTGTTTGAGGTTGTTTCGATTTTTGTGGATTTAATTGTGATTTTCTGAAATTTGCCGGGATTGCGAAAATATTTTCAATCGTATAGGTCAAAATTTCCGGCGAAAACTGACCCATTTTTTGAGCGAAAACTTGTTTGAATATCCAACTGTGTTTTCTGGACGATTTTAACTAAACTTTTCGGCGAAAACTCTATGAAGTTTTTGGCGAAAATTTATTTGAAAACCGGCAGACCATTTTGCCTTGGGTTTTCGGCGAAAAATTGCACACATTTTCGCCGAAAACTTGAGTGAAAATCAACAAATTTTTCCCTTTTAATTCTTGGTCACACTCTCTCTTCCATCACTTTCATTTTCGAAAATCAGAAAACCTCCCCTTTTGTTTTAAAACCAACCCGACCGCCGCCGCATTCGCGCCACCGTCTCCCGTTACCCGCCGCCGCCGCCTGATGACACTCGATTTGAAGTGATTATCAGCCTCATTTAAGCGACATTTCTTCGCTTAAGACATGGTTTTTAGGGTAGAATAGCGAATATTCAATCGATTGCCCTATCTCGTGCCATTTGTGTTACCTTGGCCCGTTTCGGGTCTATTTGATGGTTTTCTAGTGTTTTTATGTTAGCACAAGTTTTTGCCATCGAATAAGTAGCCAATGACGTGTCTAAGGCGTTGGAACCTCGAGGGATTGCACCGGAATCGATCAAAGGAGCCAATCAAGTTCAAACAAATCCCTGCCCGGTTTACAAAGGGATTTTCGCCAAAAAATCCTATTATTTTTGGCGAAAATATCAGCACAAATCAACTGATGACCGGCTGAAAGAGTTTTCGGCGAAAATGTAAAGTTCTCGGCCGAAGCGAAATTACAGTAGAAGTCAGTCGAGGGTCCAGCCATTTGCACCATTATTTTTGGCGAAAATAATCCCTTATTTTCGGTGAAAATATCAGAGGAAATCCGGGTCAATTAGGTTAAGTATAAATACTTAACCCGGCGGCCAAAATCAAGATACCTCATAATCATTATTCATCTTTTCAAAATAAGACTTTTGAGAGTCAGCCGACTCTAGGGTCGATAGATAAAGTTTAGAGAGTTCGAAGATCCGTGGAGAGATCGTGACGCCATCTTCCACCTCGAAGAACTCGGAGCTTAAAGTTGAAGTTCCAGGAGATTGAAGCTTCGCGGGAGTCGTCAGAATTAGGTTTTTCAGTTCTTATTTGTTCTTCCTCTGTATGATGATCTTCATTGTTGCCTTTGATTCTCTTGTTTCTGATATGAGTAACTGAACTTGTAGAGCTTAGATTAGATGAACCCTAAGTGACCCAGGGCTTTAAAGCGGTCACGGATCGGCGGTAATTAGATTCGAAGTTCAATCAGTTTCTCTTTGCATGGTTGTTTTGTTCTTGATTGTTTATGTTTCTTCTCTGGTTGATCGCCTAGATTAGGTTTTTACAAGTTAGGGTTAGTCGCTAGACATCTCCCTGCTTTCGCGCATAAACTTGTCTTCCTTGATCACCTAGTTTAGATTCTTGTTAAGTTGAGGATAGAAGCGAACGCTCTCCTCTCTTTAAAACATCAATTCAACCAGTTAACCTTATAATTGGAGTGTGCCTTTCGTAGGAACCAGTTAGGGTTAATCCACTGCAAGAGTAACTCATAAATCACTAGTAATTGCACCAGTTAATTAAGTCGTTGCGACAGGCGACCGTACCCGGGCGGCTAGTTAATCTTGGTAGTTAGATCGGATAGAGCGAACGTTCGCCAGTCTTAAACCTAAGGGTAAGGAGTTATGGTGGTGTATAGAAACCGATTGGATGAGAATTGAAAACCGCTGATCTTGTGATTGCCGTTGCTCTAGTGATCTAAGGGGATTCGAAATCTAAGTTCGTCTATCTTCTCGTTAGTCAACCTTTTACTTTTCTGTCTTTTATTTTCCTTTGTTCATTAGATTAGAAGTCGTGGAACTCACACCACGCACTAAGTGCTTAAACCTGAATAAATTGTCAGCTTCTTTGAGTAGTCAATTAGTAGAAACCCTGTGGAATACGATCTACCCTAGCTTCACAGCTTGGTATTATTTGATACCGCTAAAACTGCAGCATCAAATTGGCGCCGTTGCCGGGGACTCTTCTAATTGTTTGAAAGGTGAGTTGGCAGATTATTCTTCTACCTTTCCGCCTTACCATTTATTTTCCTCCATATTTTCATGATTTACCTTGGTAGTGTTCTTGAGTTTTAATTATGCAGGATTATAGGTGGGATGACCAGTACCAAGGGTGGTACATCAATGAAGCACCATATATTGAAGACTCCCAAGAGATGGATTTACACACTTATGAGCATCAACAATGGATGGCAAGCACCTAAGCTGCGATCGACAACCTCCAATCAACGGACGATGTTGTTGATGCAATGAACGCCGCGCTCAAGCAACTAGTGCAATTGAAGAGAGAAGATACTCATGAGCATTTCGAAGAAGAGCCAGAAGCTACACACCACCAACAAAATCACCAAAAGGTGTATATACCGGCTCATCAGCATCGACAACAGACGGCAAGAGTAGAATCCGCCTTGGATGATCTCCTTTCGAAGCTACAAGCTCGTAACATGGTGGATGTCGAGCTCGAGCAGCCAAATCCACTAATGGAAGAAGATGCTCAAGAGCCGTACGAAGATGAACATGACAATCTCACCCATGACTATTGCGAGCAAGAAGCATCTGATGAAGAATCCTTGGTGGTGGTGGTTGATGAAGACAAAAAGCCAATCCATCTTGAAGTTGAAGCCGAAGAGGAGCACGAAGAAATCGAGGAGATATCCTCAATAGAGTTTCCGCCAATCCAACATATAGATCAAGCCAGAGACGAGCACGTGGGAATCGAAGATGTCAAGGGTTTGGAAGCGTACATACTCGATCCTGATAGACCTCTAGATGATCATAAGGTGGAGAAGATGGAGCTTATTGACCATGCCACGCCGTACTACCTCTTTCCTCCTCCAGAAGGAGAATTCAAGAAGAACTGGTCATCCAACCAGAGCCGCGATCTACTGGAGCACTACCCGTTACATCACCCTTCTGGAGTGCTACATGGCACTCGACCGCACACCTTGAAGAAGATGATTGACTTCAAGCAACTCCTAAGTTGGGTCCCTAAAAGGTACCGTCCGGCTCAAGGACGTTAAAAGAGAGCGCTTCGTGGGAGGCAACCCACGGCTGGAGTCCGTTTATTTTATTTATGTCGAACTTAGTGTTTTAGAGTCGGTTTAGGGGAGCCAATAGTGTCATTTTGTTTGATTTATTATTTTTCGTGTGTAGTCTGTGTGCCGTAGTGTCAGTTACAAGTCGATTGAGGTCTTTCCGATTTTTGTGGATTTAACTGTGATTTTTTTAAGTTTGCCGGATTTGCGAAAATATTTTCACCCAGGCAGTTAAAATTTTTTTGCGAAAATACACCCCTGTTTTCAGCGAAATCGCCTTTTGAATTTTCATTGAATTTCCCTGTTTCATATTTTCGGTCCGAAAATCCATTGTATTTTCGGCGAAATTTTCTTTGAAAACCGGCAGTGCTTTTGAACATACATTATTGGCGAAAACTCCCTATTATTTTCGCCGAAAATATTTTTGAAAATCACCCAAATTTTCACTTTAAAATCCAGATTTCAGCCTCTCTTTCCTTCTTTCATTTTTGAACCAATCCCAAAATTTCCCCTACTGTTTTTGAAACCACCGACCGCCGCTCTTTTAAAAAATTGCCACTGCCGTCATTTCCCGCCTTGAGATAGTCTTGCCATGATTAGGATTCAGTGTGCTATATTGTTGACTTTTTGAATGTCGGTTTGACTCCTGATCCCTAATTATGATATGAACGTTCCGGCTAGACATATACATGCTCTGTGATTTATTGTGATTACCGGTTACTTACTTTGCTTACCCCCACTCGGTTTCCCTCATTTCCTTGTGAAATTGAGTTTTTTGACTAAGTGTGGGGTGGGTTATTAGTTAATTAATCTGGTTTCATTTCTGGGTTTAGGAATGTCACTCATAAGCGCAGGACTAAGGCGCAACTTGATACCGCCACTCAGGACGTCAGATGAACTATTATGCAGCAACACATGCTCCGCTCTGACGAGAGGCACTTGAGCAGCTACTCCACTCCGCTCCGGGCTATCCAAGCTCATCCCCTACACTGACCGATGACACTCGATTTGACGTGATTATCAGCCTCATTTAAGCGACATTTCCTTACTTGAAACGTGGTTTTAGGGGTAAAATAGCGAATATTCACTCAACTACCCTATTTCCTACCGATTTGGTTACTTTGGCCCTTTTTGGGTCAATTTGATGGTTTTCTAGTGTTTTTGTGATAGCACAGATTTTTGCCATCATTTACGTAGCCATGGACGTATTCAAGACCTCAAGGAGTGAACCAGAATCGAACCAGAAATCAAATCGAATTCAGAACCGAAGATCCAACTGCCCAGCACAATATTTTCGCCGAAAATACTACACAGTTTTCAGCGAAAATACCTTTAGAAAACCCACAGACGGAATGAGCTGAATTGCACTGAAGTTTTTGGCGAAAATACTATAATGTTTTCGCCGAAAAGTTATGAAGAAATCAGCCGACGGAAGCAGCAATTTACAAAGGAATTTTTGGCAAAAATAATCCCTTATTTTTGGCGAAAATAATAGAACAAATCCGGCGACTTAGGGTTTAAGTATAAATACTTAAACCGGCGGCCCGAGGAGAGACAATCATTATTCATCTTTTCAAAATCAGACTTTTGAGAGTCAGCCGACTCTAGGGTCGATAGATAGAGTTTAGAGAGTTCGAAGATCCATGGAGAGATCGTGACGCCATCCTCCACCTCGGAGAACTCGGACCTTAAAGTTGAAGATCCAAGAGATTGAAGCTTCGCGGGAGTCATCAGAATTAGGTTTTCAGTTCTTATCTGTTCTTCCTCTGTATGATGATCTTCATTGTTGCCTTTGATTCTCTTGTTTCATATATGAGTAACTGAACTTTTAGAGCTTAGATTAGATGAACCCTAAGTGACCCAGGGCTTTAAAGCGGTCACGGATCGGCGGTGATTAGATTTGAAATTCAATCAGTTTCTCTTTGCATGGTTGTTTTGTTCTTCATTGTTTATGTTTCTTCTCTGGTTGATCGCCTAGATTAGGTTTTTGCAAGCTAGGGTTAGTCACCAGACATCTTCCTGCTTTGGCGCATAAACTTGTCTTACTTGATCACCTAGTTTAGATTCTTGTTAAGCTGAGGATACAAGCGAACGCTCGCCTCTCTTTAAAACATCAATTCAACCAGTTAACCTTATAATTGGAGTGTGCCTTTCGTAGGAACCGATTAGGGTTAATCCACTGCAAGAGTAACTCATAAATCGTTAGTAATTGCACCAGTTAATTAAGTCGTTGCGAGAAGGGCCCGTACCCGGGCGGCTAGTTAATCTTGGTAGTTAGATCGGATAGAGCGAACGTTCGCCAGTCTTAAATCAAAGGGTAAGGAGTTATGCTGGTGTATAGAAATCGATTGGATGAGAATTGAAAACCGCTGATCTTGTGATTGCCGTTGCTCTGGTGATCTAAGGGGGATTCGAAATCTAAGTTCGTCTATCTTCTCGTTAGTCAACCTTTTACTTTTCTGTCTTTTATTTTCCTTTGTTCATTAGATTAGAAGTCGTGGAACTCACACCACGCACTAAGTGCTTAAACCTGAATAAATTGTCAGCTTCTTTGAGTAGTCAATTAGTAGAAACCCTGTGGAATACGATCTACCCTAGCTTCACAGCTTGGTATTATTTGATACCACTAAAACTGCAGCATCAAATTGGCGCCGTTGCCGGGGACTCTTCTAATTGTTTGAAAGGTGAGTTGGCAGATTATTCTTCTACCTTTCCGCCTTACCATTTATTTTCCCCCATATTTTCATGATTTACCTTGGTAGTGTTCTTGAGTTTTAATTATGCAGGATTATAGGTGGGATGACCAGTACCAAGGGTGGTACATCAATGAAGCACCATATATTGAAGACTCCCAAGAGATGGATTTACACACTTATGAGCATCAACAATGGATGGCAAGCACCTAAGCTGCGATCGACAACCTCCAATCAACGGACGATGTTGTTGATGCAATGAACGCCGCGCTCAAGCAACTAGTGCAATTGAAGAGAGAAGATACTCATGAGCATTTCGAAGAAGAGCCAGAAGCTACACACCACCAACAAAATCACCAAAAGGTGTATATACCGGCTCATCAGCATCGACAACAGACGGCAAGAGTAGAATCCGCCTTGGATGATCTCCTTTCGAAGCTACAAGCTCGTAACATGGTGGATGTCGAGCTCGAGCAGCCAAATCCACTAATGGAAGAAGATGCTCAAGAGCCGTACGAAGATGAACATGACAATCTCACCCATGACTATTGCGAGCAAGAAGCATCTGATGAAGAATCCTTGGTGGTGGTGGTTGATGAAGACAAAAAGCCAATCCATCTTGAAGTTGAAGCCGAAGAGGAGCACGAAGAAATCGAGGAGATATTCTCAATAGAGTTTCCGCCAATCCAACATATAGATCAAGCCAGAGACGAGCACGTGGGAATCGAAGATGTCAAGGGTTTGGAAGCATACATACTCGATCCTGATAGACCTCTAGATGATCATAAGGTGGAGAAGATGGAGCTTATTGACCATGCCACGCCGTACTACCTCTTTCCTCCTCCAGAAGGAGAATTCAAGAAGAACTGGTCATCCAACCAGAGCCGCGATCTACTGGAGCACTACCCGTTACATCACCCTTCTGGAGTGCTACATGGCACTCGACCGCACACCTTGAAGAAGATGATTGACTTCAAGGAACTCCTAAGTTGGGTCCCTAAAAGGTACCGTCCGGCTCAAGGACGTTAAAAGAGAGCGCTTCGTGGGAGGCAACCCACGGCTGGAGTCCGTTTATTTTATTTATGTCGAACTTAGTGTTTTAGAGTCGGTTTAGGGGAGCCAATAGTGTCATTTTGTTTGATTTATTATTTTTCGTGTGTAGTCTGTGTGCCGTAGTGTCAGTTACAAGTCGATTGAGGTCTTTCCGATTTTTGTGGATTTAACTGTGATTTTTTGAAGTTTGCCGGATTTGCGAAAATATTTTCACCCAGGCAGTTAAAATTTTTTTGCGAAAATACACCCCTGTTTTTAGCGAAATCGCCTTTTGAATTTTCATTGAATTTCCCTGTTTCATATTTTCGGTCCGAAAATCCATTGTATTTTCGGCGAAATTTTCTTTGAAAACCGGCAGTGCTTTTGAACATACATTATTGGCGAAAACTCCCTATTATTTTCGCCGAAAATATCTTTGAAAATCACCCAAATTTTCACTTTAAAATCCAGATTTCAGCCTCTCTTTCCTTTTTTCATTTTCGAACCAATCCCAAAATTTCCCCTACTGTTTTTGAAACCACCGACCGCCGCTCTTTTAAAAAATTGCCACTGCCGTCATTTCCCGCCTTGAGATAGTCTTGCCATGATTAGGATTCAGTGTGCTATATTGTTGACTTTTTGAATGTCGGTTTGACTCCTGATCCCTAATTATGATATGAACGTTCCGGCTAGACATATACATGCTCTGTGATTTATTGTGATTACCGGTTACTTACTTTGCTTACCCCCACTCGGTTTCCCTCATTTCCTTGTGAAATTGAGTTTTTTTACTAAGTGTGGGGTGGGTTATTAGTTAATTAATCTGGTTTCATTTCTGGGTTTAGGAATGTCACTCATAAGCGCAGGACTAAGGCGCAACTTGATACCGCCACTCAGGACGTCAGATGAACTATTATGCAGCAACACATGCTCCGCTCTGACGAGAGGCACTTGAGCAGCTACTCCACTCCGCTCCGGGCTATCCAAGCTCATCCCCTACACTGACCGATGACACTCGATTTGACGTGATTATCAGCCTCATTTAAGCGACATTTCCTTACTTGAAACGTGGTTTTAGGGGTAAAATAGTGAATATTCACTCAACTACCCTATTTCCTACCGATTTGGTTACTTTGGCCCTTTTTGGGTCAATTTGATGGTTTTCTAGTGTTTTTGTGATAGCACAGATTTTTGCCATCATTTACGTAGCCATGGACGTATTCAAGACCTCAAGGAGTGAACCAGAATCGAACCAGAAATCAAATCGAATTCAGAACCGAAGATCCAACTGCCCAGCACAATATTTTTGCCGAAAATACTACACAGTTTTCAGCGAAAATACCTTTAGAAAACCCACAGACGGAATGAGCTGAATTGCACTGAAGTTTTCGGCGAAAATACTATAATGTTTTCGCCGAAAAGTTATGAAGAAATCAGCCGACGGAAGCAGCAATTTACAAAGGAATTTTTGGCAAAAATAATCCCTTATTTTTGGCGAAAATAATAGAACAAATCCGGCGACTTAGGGTTTAAGTATAAATACTTAAACCGGCGGCCCGAGGAGAGACAATCATTATTCATCTTTTCAAAATCAGACTTTTGAGAGTCAGCCGACTCTAGGGTCGATAGATAGAGTTTAGAGAGTTCGAAGATCCGTGGAGAGATCGTGACGCCATCCTCCACCTCGGAGAACTCGGACCTTAAAGTTGAAGATCCAAGAGATTGAAGCTTCGCGGGAGTCATCAGAATTAGGTTTTCAGTTCTTATCTGTTCTTCCTCTGTATGATGATCTTCATTGTTGCCTTTGATTCTCTTGTTTCATATATGAGTAACTGAACTTGTAGAGCTTAGATTAGATGAACCCTAAGTGACCCAGGGCTTTAAAGCGGTCACGGATCGGCGGTGATTAGATTCGAAATTCAATCAGTTTCTCTTTGCATGGTTGTTTTGTTCTTCATTGTTTATGTTTCTTCTCTGGTTGATCGCCTAGATTAGGTTTTTGCAAGCTAGGGTTAGTCGCCAGACATCTTCCTGCTTTGGCGCATAAACTTGTCTTACTTGATCACCTAGTTTAGATTCTTGTTAAGCTGAGGATACAAGCGAACGCTCGCCTCTCTTTAAAACATCAATTCAACCAGTTAACCTTATAATTGGAGTGTGCCTTTCGTAGGAACCGATTAGGGTTAATCCACTGCAAGAGTAACTCATAAATCGTTAGTAATTGCACCAGTTAATTAAGTCGTTGCGAGAAGGGGCCGTACCCGGGCGGCTAGTTAATCTTGGTAGTTAGATCGGATAGAGCGAACGTTCGCCAGTCTTAAATCAAAGGGTAAGGAGTTATGCTGGTGTATAGAAATCGATTGGATGAGAATTGAAAACCGCTGATCTTGTGATTGCCGTTGCTCTGGTGATCTAAGGGGGATTCGAAATCTAAGTTCGTCTATCTTCTCGTTAGTCAACCTTTTACTTTTCTGTCTTTTATTTTCCTTTGTTCATTAGATTAGAAGTCGTGGAACTCACACCACGCACTAAGTGCTTAAACCTGAATAAATTGTCAGCTTCTTTGAGTAGTCAATTAGTAGAAACCCTGTGGAATACGATCTACCCTAGCTTCACAGCTTGGTAGTATTTGATACCGCTAAAACTGCAGCATCAAATTGGCGCCGTTGCCGGGGACTTTTCTAATTGTTTGAAAGGAGAGTTGGCAGATTATTCTTCTACCTTTCCGCCTTACCATTTATTTTCCTCCATATTTTCATGATTTACCTTGGTAGTGTTCTTGAGTTTTAATTATGCAGGATTATAGGTGGGATGACCAGTACCAAGGGTGGTACATCAATGAAGCACCATATATTGAAGACTCCCAAGAGATGGATTTACACACTTATGAGCATCAACAATGGATGGCAAGCACCCAAGCCGCGATCGACAACCTCCAATCAACGGACGATGTTGTTGATGCAATGAACGCCGCGCTCAAGCAACTAGTGCAATTGAAGAGAGAAGATACTCATGAGCATTTCGAAGAAGAGCCAGAAGCTAAACACCACCAACAAAATCACCAAGAGGTGTATATACCGGCTCATCAGCATCGACAACAGACGGTAAGAGTAGAATCCGCCTTGGATGATCTCCTTTCGAAGCTACAAGCTCGTAACATGGTGGATGTCGAGCTCGAGCAGCCAAATCCACTAATGGAAGAAGATGCTCAAGAGCCGTACGAAGATGAACATGACAATCTCACCCATGACTATTGCGAGCAAGAAGCATCTGATGAAGAATCCTTGGTGGTGGTGGTTGATGAAGACAAAGAGCCAATCCATCTTGAAGTTGAAGCCGAAGAGGAGCACGAAGAAATCGAGGAGATATCATCAATAGAGCTTCCGCCAATCCAACCTATAGATCAAGCCAGAGACGAGCACGTGGGAATCGAAGACGTCAAGGGTTTGGAAGTATACATACTCGATCCTGATAGAGTTTTAGATGATCATAAGGTGGAGAAGATGGAGCTTATTGACCATGCCACGCCGTACTATCTCTTTCCCCCTCCAGAAGGAGAATTCAAGAAGAACTGGTCATCCAACCAGAACCGCGATCTACTGGAGCACTACCGGTTACATCACCCTTCTGGAGTGCTACATGGCACTCAACCGCACACCTTGAAGAAGACGATTGACTTCAAGGAACTCCTAAGTTGGGGTCCCTAAAAGGTACCGTCCGGCTCAAGGACGTTAAAAGAGAGCGCTTCGTGGGAGGCAACCCACGACTGGAGTCCTTTTTTTTATTTATGTCGAACTTAGTGTTTTAGAGTCGGTTCGGGGGAGCCAAAAGTGTCAGTTTGTTTGATTTATTATTTTTCGTGTGTAGTCTGTGTGTCGTAGTGTCAGTTACAAGTCGATTGAGGTCTTTCCGATTTTTGTGGATTTAACTGTGATTTTCGAAAGTTTGCAGGATTTGCGAAAATATTTTCACCCGTGCAGTTAAAAATTTTTGGCGAAAATACACCCTGTTTTCGGCGAAATCGCCTTTTGAATTTTCACTGAATTTCGCTGTTTCATATTTTTGGTCCGAAAATCCATTGTATTTTCGGCAAAATTTTCTTTGAAAACCGGCAGTGCTTTTGAACATACATTTTCGGCGAAAACTCCCTATTATTTTTGCCGAAAATATCTTTGAAAATCACCCAAATTTTCACTTTAAAATCCGGATTTCAGCCTCTCTTTCCTTCTTTCATTTTCGAACCAATCCCAAAATTTCCCCTACTGTTTTCGAAACCACCGACCGCCGCTCTTTTAAAAAATCGCCACTGTCGTCATTTCCCACCTTGAGATAGTCTTGCCATGATTAGGATTCAATGTGCTATAATGTTGACTTTTTGAATGTCGGTTTGACTCCTGATCCCTAATTATAATATGAACGTTCCGGCTAGACATATACATGCTCTGTGATTTGTTGTGATTACCAGTTACTTACTTTGCTTAAGTGTGGGGTGGGTTATTAGTTAATTAATCTGGTTTCATTTCTGGGTTTAAGAATGTCACTCATAAGCGCAGGACTAAGGCGCAACTTGATATCGCCACTTAGGACGTCAGATGAACTATTATGCAGCAACACATGCTCCGCTCTGACGAGAGGCACTTGAGCAGCTACTCCACTCAGCTCCGGGCTATCCAAGCTCATCCCCTACACCGACTGATGACACTCGATTTGACGTGATTATCAGCCTCATTTAAGCGACATTTTCTTACTTGAAACGTGGTTTTAGGGGTAAAATAGCGAATATTCACTCAACTACCCTATTTCCTACCGATTTGGTTACTTTGGCCCTTTTTGGGTCAATTTGATGGTTTTCTAGTGTTTTTGTGATAGCACAGATTTTTGCCATCATTTACGTAGCCATGGACGTATTCAAGACCTCAAGGAGTGAACCAGAATCGAACCACAAAACAAACCGGATTCAGAACCGAAGATACAACTGCCCAGCACTATATTTTCGCCGAAAATACTACACAGTTTTGGGTGAAAATACCTTCAGAAAACCCACAGACGGAATGAGCTGAATTGCACTGAAGTTTTCGGAGAAAATACTATAATGTTTTCGTCGAAAAGTTATGAAGAAATCAGCCGACGGAAGCAGCAATTTACAAAGGAATTTTCGGCGAAAATAATCCCTTATTTTCGGCGAAAATAATAGAACAAATCCGGCGACTTAGGGTTTAAGTATAAATACTTAAACCGACGGCCCGAGGAGAGACAATCATTATTCATCTTTTGAAAATCAGACTTTTGAGAGTCAGCCGACTCTAGGGTCGATAGATAGAGTTTACAGAGTTCAAAGATCCGTGGAGAGATCGTGACGCCATCCTTCACCTCGGAGAACTCGGAGCTTAAAGTTGAAGATCCAGGAGATTGAAGCTTCGCGGGAGTCGTCAGAATTAGGTTTTTCAGTTCTTATCTGTTCTTCCTCTGTATGATGATCTTCATTGTTGCCTTTGATTCTCTTGTTTCTTATATGAGTAACTGAACTTGTAGAGCTTAGATTAGATGAACCCTAAGTGACCCAGGGCTTTAAAGCGGTCACGGATCGGCGGTGATTAGATTTGAAATTCAATCAGTTTCTCTTTGCATGGTTGTTTTGTTCTTCATTGTTTATGTTTCTTCTCTGGTTGATCACCTAGATTAGATTTTTGCAAGCTAGGGTTCGTCGCCAGACATCTTCCTGCTTTGGCGCATAAACTTGTCTTACTTGATCACCTAGTTTAGATTCTTGTTAAGCTGAGGATAGAAGCGAATGTTCGCCTCTCTTTCAAACATCAATTCAACCAGTTAACCTTATAATTGGAGTGTGCCTTTCGTAGGAACCGATTAGGGTTAATCCACTGCAAGAGTAACTCATAAATCGTTAGTAATTGCACCAGTTAATTAAGTCGTTGCGAGAGGGGACCGTACCCGGGCGGCTAGTTAATCTTGGTAGTTAGATCGGATAGAGCGAACGTTCGCCAGTCTTAAACCTAAGGGTAAGGAGTTATGGTGGTGTATAGAAACCGATTGAATTAGAATTGAAAACCGCTGATCTGTTGATTGCCAATGCTCTAGTGATCTAAGGGGGATTCGAAATCTAAGTTCGTCTATCTTCTCGTTAGTCAACCTTTTACTTTTCTGTCTTTTATTTTCCTGCTTTATTAGATAAGAAGTCGTGGAACTCACACCACGCACTAAGTGTTTAAACCTGAATAATTTGCCAGCTTCTTTCAGTAGTCGATTAGTAGAAACCCTGTGGAATACGATCTAGTCTACTTCGGTAGGTTAGTTATTTGATACCGCTAAAATTGAAGCATCAAATTGGATGACACTCAATTTGACATGATTATCAGCCTCATTTAAGCGACATTTCCTTACTTGAAACGTGGTTTTAGGGGTAAAATAGCGAATATTCACTCAACTACCCTATTTCCTACTGATTTGGTTACTTTGGCCCTTTTTGGTCAATTTGATGGTTTTCTAGTGTTTTTGTGATAGCACATATTTTTGCCATCATTTACGTAGCCATGGACGTATTCAAGACCTCAAGGAGTGAACCAGAATCAAACCAGAAATCAAACCAAATTCAGAACCGAAGATCCAACTGCCCAACACAATATTTTCGCCGAAAATACTACACAGTTTTCGGCGAAAATACCTTCAGAAAACCCACAGACGGAATGAGCTGAATTGCACTGAAGTTTTCGGCGAAAATACAATAATGTTTTCGCCGAAAAGTTATGAAGAAATCAGCCGACGGAAGCAGCAATTTACAAAAGAATTTTTGGCGAAAATAATCCCTTATTTTCGGCGAAAATAATAGAACAAATCTGGCGACTTAGGGTTTAAGTATAAATACTTAAACCGGCGGCCCGAGGAGAGACAATCATTATTCATCTTTTCAAAATTAGACTTTTGAGAGTCAGCCGACTCTAGGGTCGATAGATAGAGTTTAGAGAGTTCGAAGATCCGTGGAGAGATCGTGACGCCATCCTTCACCTCGGAGAACTCGGAGCTTAAAGTTGAAGATCCAGGAGATTGAAGCTTCACGGGAGTCGTCAGAATTAGGTTTTTCAGTTCTTATCTGTTCTTCCTCTGTATGATGATCTTCATTGTTGCCTTTGATTCTCTTGTTTCTTATATGAGTAACTGAACTTGTAGAGCATAGATTAGATGAACCCTAAGTGACCCAGGGCTTTAAAGCGGTCATGGATCGACGGTGATTAGATTCGAAATTCAATCAGTTTCTCTTTGCATGGTTGTTTTGTTCTACATTGTTTATGTTTCTTCTCAGGTTGATCGCCTAGATTAGGTTTTTGCAAGCTAGGGTTAGTCGCCAGACATCATCCTGCTTTGGCGCATAAACTTGTCTTACTTGATCACCTAGTTTAGATTCTTGTTAAGCTGAGGATAGAAGCGAACGCTCACCTCTCTTTAGAACATCAATTCAACCAGTTAACCTTATAATTGGAGTGTGCCTTTCGTAGGAACCGATTAGGGTTAATCCACTGCAAGAGTAACTCATAAATCGTTAGTAATTGCACAAGTTAATTAAGTCGTTGCGAGAGGGGACCGTACTCGGGCGGCTAGTTAATCTTGGTAGTTAGATCGGATAGAGCGAACGTTCGCCAGTCTTAAATCTAAGGGTAAGGAGTTATGGTGGTGTATAGAAACCGATTGGATGAGAATTGAAAACCGCTGATCTTGTGATTGTCGTTGCTCTGGTGATCTAAGGGGGATTCGAAATCTAAGTTCGTCTATCTTCTCGTTAGTCAACCTTTTACTTTTCTGTCTTTTATTTTCCTTTGTTCGTTAGATTAGAAGTCGTGGAACTCACACCACGCACTAAGTGCTTAAACCTGAATAAATTGTCAGCTTCTTTGAGTAGTCAATTAGTAGAAACCCTGTGGAATACGATCTACCCTAGCTTCACAGCTTGGTAGTATTTGATACCGCTAAAACTGCAGCATCAAATTGGCGCCGTTGCCAGGGACTCTTCTAATTGTTTGAAAGGAGAGTTAGCAGATTATTCTTCTACCTTTCCGCCTTACCATTTATTTTCCTCCATATTTTCATGATTTACCTTGGTAGTGTTCTTGAGTTTTAATTATGCAGGATTATAGGTGGGATGACCAGTACCAAGGGTGGTACATCAATGAAGCACCATATATTGAAGACTCCCAAGAGATGGATTTACACACTTATGAGCATCAACAATGGATGGCAAGCACCCAAGCCGCGATCGACAACCTCCAATCAACGGACGATGTTGTTGATGCAATGAACGCCGCGCTCAAGCAACTAGTGCAATTGAAGAGAGAAGATACTCATGAGCATTTCGAAGAAGAGCCAGAAGCTACACACCACCAACAAAATCACCAAGAGGTGTATATACCGGCTCATCAGCATCGACAACAGACGGCAAGAGTAGAATCCGCCTTGGATGATCTCCTTTCGAAGCTACAAGCTCGTAACATGGTGGATGTCGAGCTCGAGCAGCCAAATCCACTAATGGAAGAAGATGCTCAAGAGCCGTACGAAGATGAACATGACAATCTCACCCATGACTATTGCGAGCAAGAAGCATCTGATGAAGAATCCTTGGTGGTGGTGGTTGATGAAGACAAAGAGCCAATCCATCTTGAAGTTGAAGCCGAAGAGGAGCACGAAGAAATCGAGGAGATATCCTCAATATAGCTTCCGCCAATCCAACCTATAGATCAAGCCAGAGACGAGCACGTGGGAATCGAAGACGTCAAGGGTTTGGAAGCATACATACTCGATCCTGATAGACCTCTAGATGATCATAAGGTGGAGAAGATGGAGCTTATTGACCATGCCACGCCGTACTACCTCTTTCCTCCTCCAGAAGGAGAATTCAAGAAGAACTGGTCATCCAACCAGAACCGCGATCTACTGGAGCACTACCGGTTACATCACCCTTCTGGAGTGCTACATGGCACTCAACCGCACACCTTGAAGAAGACGATTGATTTCAAGGAACTCCTATGTTGGGGTCCCTAAAAGGTACCGTCCGGCTCAAGGACGTTAAAAGAGAGCGCTTCGTGGGAGGCAACCCACGGCTGGAGTCCTTTTTTATTTATGTCGAACTTAGTGTTTTAGAGTCGGTTCGGGGGAGCCAAAAGTGTCAGTTTGTTTGATTTATTATTTTTTGTGTGTAGTTTGTGTGTGTCATAGTGTCAGTTACAAGTCGATTGAGGTCTTTCCGATTTTTGTGGATTTAACTGTGATTTTCTGAAGTTTGCCGGATTTGCGAAAATATTTTCACCCAGGCAGTTAAAAATTTTTGGCGAAAATACACCCCTGTTTTCGGCGAAATCGCCTTTTGAATTTTCACTGAATTTCCCTGTTTCATATTTTCGGTCCGAAAATCCATTGTATTGTCGGCGAAATTTTCTTTGAAAACCGGCAGTGCTTTTGAACATACATTTTCGGCGAAAACTTCCTATTATTTTCGCCGAAAATATCTTTGAAAATCACCCAAATTTTCACTTTAAAATCCGGATTTCAGCCTCTCTTTCCTTCTTTCATTTTCAAACCAATCCCAAAATTTCCCCCTACTGTTTTCGAAACCACCGACCGCCGCTCTTTTAAAAAATCGCCACTGCCGTCATTTCCCGCCTTGAGATAGTCTTGCCATGATTAGGATTCAATGTGCTATAATTCTGTCTTTTTGAATGTCGGTTTGACTCCTGATCCCTAATTATGATATGAACGTTCCGGCTAGACATATACATGCTCTGTGATTTATTGTGATTACCGGTTACTTACTTTGCTTACCCCCACTCGGTTTCCCTCATTTCCTTGTGAAATTGAGTTTTTCGACTAAGTGTGGGGTGGGTTATTAGTTAATTAGTCTGGTTTCATTTCTGGGTTTAGGAATGTCACTCATAAGCGCAGGACTAAGGCACAACTTGATACCGCCACTCAGGACGTCAGATGAACTATTATGCAGCAACACATGCTCCGCTCTGACGAGAGGCACTTGAGTAGCTACTCCACTCCGCTCCGGGCTATCCAAGCTCATCCCCTACACCGACTGATGACACTCGATTTGACGTGATTATCAGCCTCATTTAAGCGACATTTCCTTAATGACACTCGATTTGACGTGATTATCAGCCTCATTTAAGCGACATTTCCTTACTTGAAACGTGGTTTTAGGGGTAAAATAGCGAATATTCACTCAACTACCCTATTTCCTACCGATTTGGTTACTTTGGCCCTTTTTGGGTCAATTTGATGGTTTTCTAGTGTTTTTGTGATAGCACAGATTTTTGCCATCATTTACGTAGCCATGGACGTATTCAAGACCTCAAGGAGTGAACCAGAATCGAACCAGAAATCAAACCGGATTCAGAACCGAAGATCCAACTGCCCAGCACAATATTTTCGCCGAAAATACTTGATGACACTCGATTTGACGTGATTATCAGCCTAATTTAAGCGACATTCTTTGCTGAAGACATGGTTTTTAGGGTAGAATAACGAATATTCAATCGATTACCCTATCTCGTGCCATTTGTGTTACCTTGGCCCGTTTCGGGTCTATTTGATGGTTTTCTAGTGTTTTTACGTTAGCACAGGTTTTTGCCATCGAATAAAGTAACCAAGGACGTGTCTAAGGCTTTGGAACATCGAGAAACTGAACCGGAATCGATCAAAGGAGCCAATTAAGTTCAAACCAAATTCCTGCCCGGTTTATACATATATTTTCGGCGAAACTACCCTTTGGTTTTCGCCGAAAATGGAAGAAGAAATCACTGGCCAATTGAGAGGAAGTCTTCGGCGAAAATACCCTTGAGAGTTCGCCAAAAACAAAAGGAAGAATCCACTGTCCCGAGTATGAAGAAGTTTTCGCCAAAATTCTTTTACTATTTTCGGCGAAAATCCCAGTTGAAATCAGAAATATCGGGTTGATATAAATAGAGAACTCGACGGCTAATATCGGAGAGCACTTTTTACAAATGAACACACACACAAACGACGATAGAGAGAGAGAGAGAGGGCGAGTAAATAGAGTTCGAGGAGCAGGAACGGATCGTGACGCCATCCATCCACCTCGGAGAGCCAGTGCTAGGAGTTGAAAATCCAGCAGATTGGAGCTGCCAGGAAACATCGAAATTAGGTTTTATAGTTCTTCTCTGTCTCCCTACCTGAGATGTATTTCTTGTCTGTCTTTGATTCTTTTGTATTGAATATGAGTAGATAAACTCATGTAGCTTAGATTAGATGAACCCTAAGTGACCCAGGGCTTAAAGCGGTCACGGATCGGCGGTGATTAGATTCAAAATTCATTCAGTTTCATCTTTCATGTTTGATTTGTTCTTCGTTTTCTGTGTTTCTTGTCTGGTTTGGCCACCTAGATTAGATTCTTGTTAAGCTAAGGATAGAAGCGAACGCTCGCCTTACTTTAAAACACCAAATCGAACAGTCGACCTTATAATTGGAGTGTGCCTTTCGTAGGAACCGATTAGGGTTGATCCATTACTAGAGTAACTCATCAATCATTAGAATTTGCACCAGTTAAGCTAAGTCATTGCGAGAGGCGACCGTACCCGGGCGGCTAATTAACCGTGGTAGCTAGATCGGATAGAGCGAACGTTCGCCAGTCTTAAACCTAAGGGTCAGGAGTTATGATGGTGTCTATGAAATGAATGAACTAGAATCGAAAAATCGCTGGTCTGTGACTGTTGTTGCCTTGGTGATCTAAGGGGGATTCGAAGTCTAAGGTTGTCTGTCATCTTTCTAGTCAATTAATCAATCTTCAATCTTTCTTTGTTTTAATTTTTATTTCTTCTTATCTTTGCATTTTTAGTATAGAAGTCGTGGAACTCACACCACGCACCACGTGTTTAATCTTGAATAAAACTGTCAACACCTTTGAGTAAGGAAGTAGAGGAAACCCCTGGAATACGATCTGCTATAGCCTTTTCTTAGCTTTAGTAGTTTATTTGTTTGAACCCGAACAACGACTTGAGGTTCATCAATACTACACAGTTTTCGGCGAAAATACCTTCAGAAAACCCACAGACGGAATGAGTTGAATTGCACTGAAGTTTTCGGCGAAAATACTATAATGTTTTCACCAAAAAGTTATGAAGAAATCAGTCGACGGAAGCAGCAATTTACAAAGGAATTTTTGGCGAAAATAATCCCTTATTTTTGGCAAAAATAATAGAACAAATCCGGCGACTTAGGGTTTAAGTATAAATACTTAAACCGGCGGCCCGAGGAGAGACAATCATTATTCATCTTTTCAAAATCAGAATTTTGAGAGTCAGCCGACTCTAGGGTCGATAGATAGAGTTTAGAGAGTTTGAAGATCCGTGGAGAGATCGTGACCCATCCTTCACCTCGGAGAACTCGGAGCTTAAAGTTGATGATCCAGGAGATTCAAGCTTCGCGGGAGTCGTCAGAATTAGGTTTTTCAGTTCTTATCTGTTCTTCCTCTGTATGATGATCTTCATTGTTGCCTTTGATTCTCTTGTTTCTTATATGAGTAACTGAACTTGTAGAGCTTAGATTAGATGAACCCTAAGTGACCCAGGGCTTTAAAGTGGTCACAGATCGGCGGTGATTAGATTCGAAATTCAATCAGTTTCTCTTTGCATGGTTGTTTTGTTCTTCATTGTTTATGTTTCTTCTCTAGTTGATCGCCTAGATTAGGTTTTTGCAAGCTAGGGTTAGTCGCCAGACATCTTCCTGCTTTGGCGCATAAACTTGTCTTACTTGATCACCTAGTTTAGATTCTTGTTAAGCTGAGGAAAGAAGCGAATGCTCCCTCTCTTTAAAACATCAATTCAACCAGTTAACCTTATAATTGGAGTGTGCCTTTCGTAGGAACCGATTAGGGTTGATCCATTACTAGAGTAACTCATCAATCATTAGAATTTGCACCAGTTAAGCTAAGTCGTTGCGAGAGGCGACCGTACCCGGGCGGCTAATTAACCGTGGTAGCTAGATCGGATAGAGCGAACGTTCGCCAGTCTTAAACCTAAGGGTCAGGAGTTATGATGGTGTCTATGAAATGAATGAACTAGAATCGAAAATCGCTGGTCTGTGACTGCTGTTGCCTTGGTGATCTAAGGGGGATTCGAAATCTAAGCTTGTCTGTCATCTTTCTAGTCAATTAATCAATCTCAATCTTTCTTGTTTTAATTTTTATTTCTTCTTATCTTTGCGTTTTTAGTATAGAAGTCGTGGACACACCGCACCACGTGTTTAATCTTGAATAAAACTGTCAACACCTTTGAGTAAGGAAGTAAGGAAACCCCTGAATACGATCTGCTATAGCCTTTTCTAGCTTTAGTAGTTTTTGTTTGAACCGAACAACGACTTGAGGTTCATCAATACTACACAGTTTTCGGCAAAAATACTTCAAAAACCACAGACGAATGAGTGAATTGCACTGAATTTTCGGCGTGTTCTCCTCTGTATATGATCTTCATTGTTGCCTTTGATTCTCTTGTTTCTTATATGAGTAACTGAACTTGTAGAGCTTAGATTGATGAACCCTAAGTGACCAGGGCTTTAAAGGGTCACAGATCGGCGGTGATTAGATTCGAAATTCAATCAGTTTCTCTTTGCATGGTTGTTTTGTTCTTCATTGTTTATGTTTCTTCTCTGGTTGATCGCCTAGATTAGGTTTTTGCAAGCTAGGGTTAGTCGCCAGACATCTTCCTGCTTTGGCGCATAAACTTGTCTTACTTGATCACCTAGTTTAGATTCTTGTTAAGCTGAGGATAGAAGTGAATGCTCGCCTCTCTTTAAAACATCAATTCAACCAGTTAACCTTATAATTGGAGTGTGCCTTTCGTAGGAACCGATTAGGGTTGATCCATTACTAGAGTAACTCATCAATCATTAGAATTTGCACCAGTTAAGCTAAGTCGTTGCGAGAGGCGACCGTACCCGGGCGACTAATTAACCGTGGTAGCTAGATCGGATAGAGCGAACGTTCGACAGTCTTAAACCTAAGGGTCAGGAGTTATGATGGTGTCTATGAAATGAATGAACTAGAATCAAAAATCGATGGTCTGTGACTGCTGTTGCCTTGGTGATCTAAGGGGGATTCGAAATCTAAGCTTGTCTGTCATCTTTCTAGTCAATTAATCAATCTTCAATCTTTCTTTGTTTTAATTTTTATTTCTTCTTATCTTTGCGTTTTTAGTATAGAAGTCGTGGAACACACACCACGCACCACGTGTTTAATCTTGAATAAAACTGTCAACACCTTTGAGTAAGGAAGTAGAGGAAACCCCTGGAATACGATCTGCTATAGCCTTTTCTTAGCTTTAGTAGTTTATTTGTTTGAACCCGAACAACGACTTGAGGTTCATCAATACTACACAGTTTTCGGCAAAATATACCTTCAGAAAACCCACAGACGGAATGAGCTGAATTGCACTGAAGTTTTCGGCGAAAATACTATAATGTTTTCGCCGAAAAGTTATGAAGAAATCAGCCGACGGAAGCAGCAATTTACAAAGGAATTTTCGGCGAAAATAATCCCTTATTTTTGGCGAAAATAATAGAACAAATCCGGCGACTTAGGGTTTAAGTATAAATACTTAAACCGGCGGCCCGAGGAGAGACAATCATTATTCATCTTTTCAAAATCAGACTTTTGAGAGTCAGCCGACTCTAGGGTCGATAGATAGAGTTTAGAGAGTTCGAAGATCCGTGGAGAGATCGTGACGCCATCCTTCACCTCGGAGAACTCGGAGCTTAAAGTTGAAGATCCAGGAGATTGAAGCTTTGCGGGAGTCGTCAGAATTAGGTTTTTCAGTTCTTATCTGTTCTTCCTCTGTATGATGATCTTCATTGTTGCCTTTGATTCTCTTGTTTCTTATATGAGTAACTAAACTTGTAGAGCTTAGATTAGATGAACCCAAAGTGACCCAGGGCTTTAAAGCGGTCACAGATCGGCGGTGATTAGATTCGAAATGCAATCAGTTTCTCTTTGCATGGTTGTTTTGTTCTTCATTGTTTATGTTTCTTCTCTGGTTGATCGCCTAAATTAGGTTTTTGCAAGCTAGGGTTAGTCGCCAGACATCTTCCTGCTTTGGCGCATAAACTTGTCTTACTTGATCACCTAGTTTAGATTCTTGTTAAGCTGAGGATAGAAGCGAATGCTCGCCTCTCTTTAAAACATCAATTCAACCAGTTAACCTTATAATTGGAGTGTGCCTTTCGTAGGAACCGATTAGGGTTGATCCATTACTAGAGTAACTCATCAATCATTAGAATTGCACCAGTTAAGCTAAGTCGTTGCGAGAGGGACCGTACTCGGGCGGCTAATTAACCGTGGTAGCTAGATCGGATAGAGCGAACGTTCGACAGTCTGAAACCTAAGGGTCAGGAGTTATGATGGTGTCTATGAAATGAATGAACTAGAATCGAAAATCGCTGGTCTGTGACTGCTGTTGCCTTGGTGATCTAAGGGGGATTCGAAATCTAAGCTTGTCTGTCATCTTTCTAGTCAATTAATCAATCTTCAATCTTTCTTTGTTTTAATTTTATTTCTTCTTATCTTTGCATTTTTAGTATAGAAGTCGTGGAACTCACACCACGCACCACGTGTTTAATCTTGAATAAAACTGTCAACACCTTGAGTAAGGAAGTAGAGGAACCCCTGGAATACGATCTGTTATAGCCTTTTCTTAGCTTTAGTAGTTTATTTGTTTGAGCCCGAACAACGACTTGAGGTTCATCAATACTACACAGTTTTTTGCGAAAATACCTTCAGAAAACCCACAGACGGAATGAGCTGAATTGAACTGAAGTTTTCGGCGAAAATACTATAATGTTTTCGCCGAAAAGTTATGAAGAAATCAGCCGACGGAAGCAGCAATTTACAAAGGAATTTTCGGCAAAAATAATCCCTTATTTTTGGTGAAAATAATAGAACAAATTCGGCGACTTAGGGTTTTAGTATAAATACTTAAACCGGCGGCCCGAGGAGAGACAATCATTATTCATCTTTTCAAAATCGGACTTTTGAGAGTAAGCCGACTCTAGGGTCGATAGATAGAGTTTAGAGAGTTCGAAGATCCGTGGAGAGATCGTGACGCCATCCTTTACCTCGGAGAACTCGGAGCTTAAAGTTGAAGATCCAGGATATTGAAGCTTCGCGGGAGTCGTCAGAATTAGGTTTTTCAGTACTTATCTGTTCTTCCTCTGTATGATGATCTTCATTGTTGGCTTTGATTCTCTTGTTTCTTATATGAGTAACTGAACTTGTAGAGCTTAGATTAGATGAACCCTAAGTGACCCAGGGCTTTAAAGCGGTCACAGATCGGCGGTGATTAGATTCAAAATTCAATCAGTTTCTCTTTGCATGGTTGTTTTGTTCTTCATTGTTTATGTTTCTTCTCTGGTTGATCGCCTAGATTAGGTTTTTGCAAGCTAGGGTTAGTCGCCAGACATCTTCCTGCTTTGGCGCATAAACTTGTCTTACTTGATCACCTAGTTTAGATTCTTATTAAGCTGAGGATAGAAGCGAATGCTCGCCTCTCTTTAAAACATCAATTCAACCAGTTAACCTTATAATTGGAGTGTGCCTTTCGTAGGAACCGATTAGGGTTAATCCACTACAAGAGTAACTCATAAATCGTTAGTAATTGCACCAGTTAATTAAGTCGTTGCGAGAGGGGACCGTACCCGGGCGGCTAGTTAATCTTGGTAGTTAGATCGGATAGAGCGAACGTTCGCCAGTCTTAAACCTAAGGGTAAGGAGTTATGGTGGTGTATAGAAACCGATTGAATTAGAATTGAAAACCGCTGATCTGTTGATTGCCAATGCTCTGGTGATCTAAGGGGGATTCGAAATCTAAGTTCGTCTATCTTCTCGTTAGTCAACATTTTACTTTTGTCTTTTATTTTCCTGCTTTATTAAATTAGAAGTCGTGGAACTCACACCATGCACTAAGTGTTTAAACCTGAGTAATTTGCCAGCTTCTTTGAGTAGTCGATTAGTAGAAACCCTGTGGAATACGATCTAGTCTACTTCGGTAGGTTAGTTATTTGATACCGCTAAAACTGAAGCATCAAATTGGCGCCGTTACCGGGGACTCTTCTAATTGTTTGAAAGAAGAGTTGGCAAATTATTCTTCTACCTTTCCGCCTTACCATTTATTTTTCCTCCATATTTCCATGATTTACCTGGGTAGTGTTTTTGAGTTTTAATTATGCAGGATTACAGGTGGGATGACCAGTACCAAGGGTGGTACATCAATGAAGCACCATATATTGAAGACTCTCAAGAGATGGATTTACACACTAATGAGCATCAACAATGGATGGCAAGCACCCAAGCCGCGATCGACAACCTCCAGTCAATGGACGATGTTGTTGATGCAATGAACGCCGCGCTCAAGCGACTAAGGCAATTGAAGGGAAAAGATGCTCCAGAACATTTCGAAGAAGAGCCTGAAGCTACACACCATTAAAAAAATCACCAAGATGTGTATATACCGGCTCATCAGCATCAACAACAGACGGCAATAGTAGAATCCGCCTTGGATGATCTCCTTTCGAAGCTACAAGCTCGTAACATGGTGGATGTCGAGCTCGAGCAACCAAATCCACTAGTGGAAGAAGATGCTCAAGAGCCGTACGAAGATGAACATAACAATCTCACCCATAACTATTGCGAGCTAGAAGCATCTGATGAAGAATCCTTGGCGGTGGCGATTGATGAATACATAGAGCCAATCCATCTTGAAGTTGAAGCTGAAGAGGAGCACGAAGAAATCGAGGAGATATCCTCAATTAAGCTTCCGCCAAGCCAACCTGTAGATCAAGCCAGAGACGAACACGTGGAAAGCAACAAGGTCATTGATTTAGAAGTTTACATACTCGATCCAGAGAGACCTCTTGATGAGCATCAGGTGGAGAAGATGGAGCTCATTGATCATGCCACGCCGTACTACCTCTTTCCTCCTCCAGAAGGAGAATTCGAGAAGAGCTGGTCATCCAACCAGAATTGCAATCTACTGGAGCACTACCGGTTACATCACCCGTTTGGAGTGCTACATGGCACCCAACCGCTGTCCTTGAAGAAGACGATTGACTTCAAGGAACTCTTAAGTTGGGGACCCTAACAGGTATCGTCTGGCTCATGGACGTTAAACAAGAGTGCTTCCTGGGAGGCAACCCACGGCTGGAGTCAGTTGTTTTCATTTTGAGTCGTTCTGTTTTAAAGCCCCTATTGAAAAAAAAACTGCCGACCATTTTCAAGATTATTTTCGGCAAAAATTCAACCATATTTTTGCCAAAAATATGTGTTTAAAACCGGCCTGTTCTCCTGTTTCTACTTCTCGACCGAAATCAACTTAACTTTTCGCGGAACCGGATTTTGATTTTACAAAACATTTTCGCCGAAAATTTTCAATCATTTTCGCCGAAAATCTTGTGTTCTCCGCCGACTACTTATACCGGTTTCGACTTCTGATTTTCACCCCCGCCCTCGGAATAGTGATCAGGTTGTTTCTATCCTTTCCATTTCTTCTCTTTCTTCTTTTCGGATCTCGATCCACTTTTCTTCTGTGTGGATCCGGGGCACTTTTCCCGGTATCCTTTTGATCTTTTTGTTGTTTTTGTTTTTGTAGGAACTTGAGTATCTACTCCGCTCCAATCCGGACTCTCCGTGCTCATCCGCTACACCGACCATCTCGTCACACGTTCTTCGTATCTCTCTACTCTAGTTTAGTCCTGTGAGGACACAGTACGATTTAAGTGTGGGGTAGGATGTTAGAATTTGCCTGATCTTGCTTGCTATCTATGATTCTGTGGTTCAAATTCAAAATTTCTCTAGCATAGAATTGCTCAATTCTTGGCTTTTGTTGTTAAATTGACTTCAATTTTGAACAATGACGTCTAGACTGTTCCACTTAGAACCTGTAACCAACGTGTCGAAACTGATATTAAATGAGTCTAGGTCAGAACAGATCATAAATCACTCTTGTAGTTGAACTTGAATTAATTGAATTAATTGGCTTGTTAATAACAAAGCTCGATAACACCGTTCTAAGATGATAAATGCTAGCTTCTTCCATGTTTTTCACTCCATATTTGATCACCTGTGATTGTGGCTTGAAATTAGATGGAAATCCAATTTGAAATCTTGTGTAAAAAGTTATAACTAGCTAGGATTAAGTGGCTAAATTGTTAAATCAAGTAATAAAGTTGTGCAAATCAATGCTAAGTTCTTTAAAGTGCTGAAAATAAAGCTAGGCAAGCCGACACCTAAGTGAAGTGTTCGGGTTGAGCACTAGCATAAGCACAAATACTGTGAGCTAGGCAGGTCCAACACCTAAGTGAAGTGTTTGGTATCGAGTACTAGTATGCAGTAAATAAATTGAACGAAGAAGTTGAAACTTGAAATAAATTGTTGTTTAAATCAGTCCTAGCTAGAACATGTAACGCACAGATCTAGAAACGGATGAAGTTGAGTCGATAGCCACGTCACTTTTCCTACCTCCGCATCCACATCATGGCTAGAGCTTAAAGTCTTTTTTATTAGAATTGGTGTTATCGTAGTCGGTTAATCATAATTAATTGTTTTGCCATGAAACGGGTTTTGTTTAAACTACTACTTGAAGTGTGCAGAAAACAGTGAGATCGAAACTTGTTTGGTTGATGTTTTTGCATGTGTAGGTCACCTTTTCTACGTGGAACAGTCTAAACCAAATTGTTAGAATTGAATCTCGGTTTAATCTCGTGTCATTTGTGAATTTGAGTGTGTTCTAGTTCAGTTTGCTTGAGGACAAGCAAAAGCTTAAGTGTGGGGTATTGCTGACACTCGATTTGACGTGATTATCAGCCTCATTTAAGCGACATTTACTTACTTGAAACGTGGTTTTAGGGGTAAAATAGCGAATATTCACTCAACTACCCTATTTCCTACCGATTTGGTTACTTTGGCCCTTTTTGGGTCAATTTGATGGTTTTCTAGTATTTTTGTGATAGCACAGATTTTTGCCATCATTTACGTAGCCATGGACGTATTCAAGACCTCAAGGAGTGAAACAGAATCGAACCAGAAATCAAACCGGATTCAAAACCGAAGATCCAACTGCCCAGCACAACATTTTCGCCGAAAATACTACACAGTTTTCGGCGAAAATACCTTCAGAAAACCCACAGACGGAATGGGCTGAATTGCACTGAAGTTTTCGGTGAAAATACTATAATGTTTTCGCCGAAAAGTTATGAAGAAATCAGCCGACGGAAGCAGCAATTTACAAAGGAATTTTCGGCCAAAATAATCCCTTATTTTCGGCGAAAATAATAGAACAAATCCGGCGACTTAGGGTTTAAGTATAAATATTTAAACCGGCGGCCCGAGGAGAGACAATCATTATTCATCTTTTCAAAATCAGACTTTTGAGAGTCAGCCGACTCTAGGGTCGATAGATAGAGTTTAGAGAGTTTGAAGATCCGTGGAGAGATCGTGACGCCATCCTTCACCTCGGAGAACTCGGAGCTTAAAGTTGAAGATCCAGGAGATTGAAGCTTCGCGGGAGTCGTCAGAATTAGGTTTTTCAGTTCTTATCTGTTCTTCCTCTGTATGATGATCTTCATTGTTGCCTTTGATTCTCTTGTTTCTTGTATGAGTAATTGAACTTGTAGAGCTTAGATTAGATGAACCCTAAGTGACCCAGGGCTTTAAAGCGGTCACGGATCGGCGGTGATTAGATTCAAAATTCAATCAGTTTCTCTTTGCATGGTTGTTTTGTTCTTCATTGTTTATGTTTCTTCTCTGGTTGATCGCCTAGATTAGGTTTTTGCAAGCTAGGGTTAGTCGCCAGACATCTTCCTGCTTTGGTGCATAAACTTGTCTTACTTGATCACCTAGTTTAGATTCTTGTTAAGCTGAGGATAGAAGCGAACGCTCGCCTCTCTTTAAAACATCAATTCAACTAGTTAACCTTATAATTGGAGTGTGCCTTTCGTAGGAACCGATTAGGGTTAATCCACTGCAAGAGTAACTCATAAATCGTTAGTAATTGCACCAGTTAATTAAGTCGTTGCGAGAGGGGACCGTACCCGGGCGGCTAGTTAATCTTGGTAGTTAGATCGGATAGAGCGAACGTTCGCCAGTCTTAAACCTAAGGGTAAGAAGTTATGGTGGTGTATAGAAACCGATTGAATTAGAATTGAAAACCGCTGATCTATTGATTGCCAATGCTCTGGTGATCTAAGGGGGATTCGAAATCTAAGTTCGTCTATCTTCTCGTTAGTCAACATTTTACTTTTCTGTCTTTTATTTTCCTGCTTTATTAAATTAGAAGTCGTGGAACTCACACCACGCACTAAGTGTTTAAACCTGAGTAATTTGCCAGCTTCTTTGAGTAGTCGATTAGTAGAAACCCTGTGGAATATGATCTAGTCTACTTCGGTAGGTTAGTTATTTGATACCGCTAAAACTGAAGCATCAAATTGGCGCCGTTACCGGGGACTCTTCTAATTGTTTTAAAGAAGAGTTGGCAAATTATTCTTCTACCTTTCCGCCTTACCATTTATTTTTCCTCCATATTTCCATGATTTACCTGGGTAGTGTTTTTGAGTTTTAATTATGCAGGATTACAGGTGGGATGACCAGTACCAAGGGTGGTACATCAATGAAGCACCATATATTGAAGACTCTCAAGAGATGGATTTACACACTAATGAGCATCAACAATGGATGGCAAGCACCCAAGCCGCGATCGACAACCTCCAGTCAATGGATGATGCTGTTGATGCAATGAACGCCGCGCTCAAGCGACTAAGGCAATTGAAGGGAAAAGATGCTCCAGAACATTTCGAAGAAGAGCCTGAAGCTACACACCACCAAAAAAATCACCAAGATGTGTATATACCGGCTCATCAGCATCGACAACAGACGGCAAGAGTAGAATCTGCCTTGGATGATCTCCTTTCGAAGCTACAAGCTCGTAACATGGTGGATGTCGAGCTCGAGCAACAAAATCCACTAATGGAGGAAGATGCTCAAGAGCCTTATGAAGATGAACATAACAATCTCACCCATAACTATTGCGAGCTAGAAGCATCTGATGAAGAATCCTTGGCGGTGGCAGTTGATGAATACATAGAGCCAATCCATCTTGAAGTTGAAGCTGAAGAGGAGCACGAAGAAATCGAGGAGATATCCTCAATTGAGCTTCCGCCAAGCCAACCTGTAGATCAAGCCAGAGACGAACACGTGGAAAGCAACAAGGTCATTGATTTAGAAGTTTACATACTCGATCCAGAGAGACCTCTTGATGAGCATCAGGTGGAGAAGATGGAGCTCATTGATCATGCCGCGCCGTACTACCTCTTTTCTCCTCCAGAAGGAGAATTTGAGAAGAGCTGGTCATCCAACCAGAATCGCAATCTACTTTAGCACTACCGGTTACATCACCCGTCTGGAGTGCTACATGGCACCCAACCGTTGTCCTTGAAGAAGACGATTGACTTCAAGGAACTCCTAAGTTGGGGACCTTAACAGGTATCGTCTGGCTCACAGACGTTAAACAAGAGCGCTTTGTGGGAGGCAACCCACGGCTGGAGTCAGTTGTTTTCATTTTGAGTCGTTCTGTTTTAAAGCCCCTATGGAAAAAAAACTGCCGACCATTTTCAAGATTATTTTTGGCGAAAATTCACCCATATTTTCGCCGAAAATATGTGTTTAAAACCGGCAAGTTCTCCTGTTTCTACTTCTCGACCAAAATCAACAACTTTTCGCGGAACCGGATTTTGATTTTACAAAACATTTTCGCCGAAAATTTTCAATCATTTTCGCCGAAAATCTTGTGTTCTCCGCCGACTACTTATACCGGTTTCGACTTCTGATTTTCACCCCCACCCTCGGAATAGTGATCAGGTTGTTTCTATCCTTTCCATTTCTTTTCTTTCTTCTTTTCGGATCTCGATCCACTTTTCTTCTGTATGGATCCGGGGCACTTTTCCCGGTATCCTTTTGATCTTTTTGTTGTTTTTGTTTTTGTAGGAACTTGAGTAGCTACTCCGCTCCAATCCGGTCTGCTACACCGACCATCTCGTCACAGGTTCTTCGTATCTCTCTACTCTAGTTTAGTCCTGTGAGGGCACAGTACGATTTAAGTGTGGGGTAGGATGTTAGAATTTGCCTGATCTTGCTTGCTATCTATGATTCTATGGTTCAAATTCGAAATTTCTCTAGCATAGAATTGCTCAATTCTTGACTTTTGAAGTTAAATTGACTTCAATTTTGAACAATGACGTCTAGACTGTTCCACTTAGAACTTGTAACCAACGTGTCGAAACTGGTATTAAATGAGTCTAGGTCAGAACAGATCATAAATCACTCTTGTAGTTGAACTTGAATTAATTGAATTAATTGGCTTGTTAATAACAAAGCTCGATAACACCGTTCTAAGATGATAAATGCTAGCTTCTTCCATGTTTTTCACTCCATATTTGATCACCTGTGATTGTGGCTTGAAATTAGATGGAAATCCAATTCAAAATCTTGTGTAAAAAGTTATTACTAGCTAGGATTAAGTGGCTAAATTGTTAAATCAAGTAATAAAGTTGTGCAAATCAATGCTAAGTTCTTTAAAGTGCTGAAAATAAAGCTAGGCAAGCCCGACACCTAAGTGAAGTGTTCGGGTTGAGCACTAGCATAAGCACAAATACTGTGAGCTAGGCAGGTCCAACACCTAAGTGAAGTGTTTGGTATCGAGTACTAGTATGCAGTAAATAAATTGAACGAAGAAGTTGAAACTTCAAATAAATTGTTGTTTAAATCAGTCCTAGCTAGAACATGAAACGCACAGATCTAGAAACGGATGAAGTTGAGTCGATAGCCACGTCACTTTTCCTACCTCCGCATCCACATCATGGCTAGAGCTTAAAGTCTTTTTTATTAGAATTGGTGTTATCGTAGTCGATTAATCATAATTAATTGTTTTGACAAGAAACGAGTTTTGTTTAAACTACTACTTGAAGTGTGCAAAAACAGTGAGATCGAAACTTGTTTGGTTGATGTTTTTGCATGTGTAGGTCACCTTTTCTACGTGGAATAGTCTAAACCAAATTGTTAGAATTGAATCTCGGTTTAATCTCGTGTCATTTGTGAATTTGAGTGTGTTCTAGTTCAGTTTGCTTGAGGACAAGTAAAAGCTTAAGTGTGGGGTATTGATGACACTCGATTTGACGTGATTATCAGCCTCATTTAAGCGACATTTACTTACTTGAAACGTAGTTTTAGGGGTAAAATAGTGAATATTCACTCAACTACCCTATTTCCTACCGATTTGGTTACTTTGGCCCTTTTTGGGTCAATTTGATGGTTTTCTAGTGTTTTTGTGATAGCACAGATTTTTGCCATCATTTACGTAGCCATGGACGTATTCAAGACCTCAAGGAGTGAACCAGAATCAAACCAGAAATCAAACCGGATTCAGAACCGAAGATCCAACTGCCCAGCACAATATTTTCACCGAAAATACTACACAGTTTTCGCCGAAAATACCTTCAGAATACCCACAGACGGAATGAGCTGAATTGCACTGAAGTTTTCAGCGAAAATACTATAATGTTTTCGCCAAAAAGTTATGAAGAAATCAGCCGACGGAAGCAGCAATTTACAAACGAATTTTTGGCGAAAATAATCCCTTATTTTTGGCGAAAATAATAGAACAAATCCGGCGACTTAGGGTTTAAGTATAAATACTTAAACCGGCGGCCCGAGGAGAGACAATCATTATTCATCTTTTCAAAATCACACTTTTGAGAGTCAGCCGACTCTAGGGTCGATAGATAGAGTTTAGAGAGTTCGAAGATCCGTGGAGAGATCGTGACGCCATCCTTCACCTCGGAGAACTCAGAGCTTAAAGTTGAAGATCCAGGAGATTGAAGCTTCGCGGGAGTCGTCAGAATTAGGTTTTTCAGTTCTTATATGTTCTTCCTCTGTATGATGATCTTCATTGTTGCCTTTCATTCTCTTGTTTCTTGTATGAGTAACTGAACTTGTATAGCTTAGATTAGATGAACCCTAAGTGACCCAGGGCTTTAAAGCGGTCACGGATCGGCGGTGATTAGATTCAAAATTCAATCAGTTTCTCTTTGCATGGTTGTTTTGTTCTTCATTGTTTATGTTTCTTCTCTGGTTGATCGCCTAGATTAGGTTTTTGCAAGCTAGGGTTAGTCGCCAGACATCTTCCTGCTTTGGCGCATAAACTTGTCTTACTTGATCACCTAGTTTAGATTCTTGTTAAGCTGAGGATAGAAACGAACGCTCGCCTCTCTTTAAAACATCAATTCAACCAGTTAACCTTATAATTGGAGTGTGCCTTTCGTAGGAACCGATTAGGGTTAATCCACTGCAAGAGTAACTCATAAATCGTTAGTAATTGCACCAGTTAATTAAGTCGTTGCGAGAGGCGACCGTACCCGGGCGGCTAGTTAATCTTGGTAGTTAGATCGGATAGAGCGAACGTTCGCCAGTCTTAAACCTAAGGGTAAGGAGTTATGGTGGTGTATAGAAACCGATTGAATTAGAGTGAAAACCGCTTATCTGTTGATTGCCAATGCTCTGGTGATCTAAGGGGGATTCGAAATCTAAGTTCGTCTATCTTCTCGTTAGTCAACCTTTTACTTTTCTATCTTTTATTTTCCTGCTTTATTAGATTAGAAGTCGTGGAACTCACACCACGCACTAAGTGTTTAAACCTGAGTAATTTGCCAGCTTCTTTGAGTAGTCGATTAGTAGAAACCCTGTGGAATACGATCTAGTCTACTTCGGTAGGTTAGTTATTTGATACCGCTAAAACTGAAGCATCACCGATTAACACATTCCAGGTTCTTCGTATATCTCTACTCTAGTTTAGTCCTGTGAGGACACAGAACGATTTAAGTGTGGGGTAGGATGCTAGAGAACCTTGCATGAACTTGATTGCCCTTGAATTGTGTTTTTGTGTGCCTCGTGATTCCATTCCAGTCTCTCTAGCATTAGAATGGCTCAGTTCTTGATTTTTGATGTTAAGTTGCTGTTCAAACTTTCATAGTGATGCTTAGACTGCTTAACCTAGAACTTGAGAACCAACTTGTATACTTTGATGCTAAATTGCCTGGTCAGAACAGAATTTTTAAAAAATCACACTTGTAGTTTGTAGCCTTGATTGCATGAAAATGACCGAATCCGACTAGCAAACCAACTGTGAGCTTTTGATCCATTGCACGTAACTTGCAATTTAAATTATTTCTGAGTGGTTTTATGTTTACTTGAATGAGTTAGAATTTCCATGAGACCTACTCGAGACCACACGATGACACGAGTTCTAGAATGATAGGGGCACCTAGATTCAGCTACTAAGCCAGATAGCCTACCAAACGATAAATCCACTAGGTTTAGACCCTTGAGCTTGGCCTGTTCTTTCGGTTCGATAATACATTACAGCCATTTCCCATTTCTTTCATTCCCCGTTGATCCCCTATGGTTGTAGTTCTAGATTGACCTACCGGAAGTCGGTTTGTGGTAACCTGCCTATAGCCATTAAACAGGTGGTCTTAGCTAATATGTCCATACGTGTAAACCCCTCTAGCAACTAAAAGAAAAATCGGCACAAGAAAAAAAAGAAAAGAAGAAAAAGAAGCAAGCTTCGAAAAATGAAAAGAAAGAAGAAAAATCAGAAAAGTTTCAAAGTTTTAGTTCAATAAAACGTTCTTCTCCCTACAAATGGAAGAACGAAGTCAAAAAAAAGTTGAAAAGAGAAAAAAATCGTGTAAAGAAAAAGAAAATAAGTGCTAGGTTGCTTGAGGGTATCATAGGACGAGCGTTCATTATTCCACCCGTGTTTGGTTAGACGGTAGGAAACCATAGGCTAGATTCGAGGGAAGTTAGTCGAAAGCTACACCGCACAAAGCCATCATCATACATTCCCATCATCCATCTCATTATAAACCCATGTAGTGTAGAATTCATTACAGTCCTAGCAGGGAAGTCCTTCTTGACTAGATACTCGTGTTGTCACAGTGGTGGAGATGTGGTCGAAATACAAACTTATGACAGAATTCAGTGACAGAAAATGATTGAGAGCATAAACACGTCCTTAAACCTAGAGAGTGAGAGTTCCCCATTTTACTAAATGTTTCCTGTGTGAGGAGTCTGGTCGGTCAGGTCAAATTCGTGCATAATTGGTTGCGATTACTTGTTGTGTGCAGTTTATTAGTGAGACCAGGTAGTTTGGCTGATCTGTATGCATGTTAGGTTTCTTGTTCTAGGATCGAGCTGTCTAATAATTCATTGTGTTTGATTGAGCCCCAATTTAACTGATCTTATCATTTGTGAACATGAGCGTTTCTATTCAGTTTGCTTGAGGACAAGCAAAAGCTTAAGTGTGGGGTATTTGATGACACTCGATTTGACGTGATTATCAGCCTCATTTAAGCGACATTTCTTCGCTTAAGACATGGTTTTTAGGGTAGAATAGCGAATATTCAATCGATTGCCCTATCTCGTGCCATTTGTGTTACCTTGGCCCGTTTCGGGTCTATTTGATGGTTTTCTAGTGTTTTTATGTTAGCACAGGTTTTAGCCATCGAATAAGTAGCCAGGGACGTGTCTAAGGCGTTGGAACCTCAAGGGATTGCACCGGAATCGATCAAAGGAGCCAATCAAGTTCAAACAAATCCTGCCCGGTTTACAAAGGGATTTTCGCCGAAAATATCCTATTATTTTCAGCGAAAATATCAGCACAAATCAACTGATGACCGGCTGAAAGAGTTTTCAGCGAAAATGTAAAGTTCTCAGCCGAAGCGAAAATTACAGGAGAAGTCGTGTGAACCGCCGCAACCGTGGGCAGACGACCCTAACCACCGGTAGTCTTGAACCTTCACTCGATCACTGTTGGCACCGGGGCGGGAAAGTACTTGGACCCGTCGGCCGCGATTGACCGAGAACCCTAAGTGTCCAGGAATGGCTCTACGACAGAAGGGGAATACTTCTGTTGATAATACCGACTCTAAGCTATGCACGCAGCATAAAACTAAGAATTGAGAGAACAAAGTTCTTATTTGATTAATTGATTCAAAGGGGTTCGTGTTTACAATGAGGCTGAAGCCTCTTATTTATAGGTGAGGGAAATCGTGAACAGGCTCACGTTTCCTACTCGGAAAATAACTCTAAAATAATAAAATAATAGCCTAAGTACTATTTATAATATAATAAGACTTACTTGCTCCTAAAGAATCAAAACTAAGAAGAAAATCCAAATAAAATACTTAAAGTCTTAAAATAATACAAAAGCGGTCGAAACCCTAATCCGGGGATTCGCGGGTCCGGTCGGATGTTCCGCTCACGCGCTGGCCAAATTAGGAAAGTCGGCGCCGCCTTTGCTATCGAGCGAGGAATTGGCGGCGACGCGGCTGCTCGGGCTGGGTGATGACCGGGGCTTCTTGAGTTGGGCTCCGGCGGGTCTGATGCTGATGTCGGTCGGCCTCTGGGGTTCTTGCTCGGTCGTCTTCCCATTTCCTCATTTCCTCCATTTCCTTCGTGGTTCCTAGGCGGGCAGCTCCTAGGCTTGGCTCCAGGCCTTGTATGGAGTTGAGGGCGGGTGCTAAACCTCTCAGGGCTCGGGCTTGATGTGGGGCCGATGCTGAGTGATGCTCGGGGTGCCCGTGTGCTAAATCCGTCGTCCGGTCGGCCGGTCGGGGCACTGCTCTATTGGTCAACAGGGTGTATCCGGTTCGGATTAGTCGATCAGCATCTTCATCGTGTTTCCCCTGGCTCTAAGTCTTCATGTAGAGGGTGAGCCGTTCTTTGAAGGCCTTAGATTGACTTCGGGTGAAAGGTAGCTCGGGGCGTGTCCAAGGAACAGGAGGCTCGTCATTCCCCTCTTCTTGAGAAGGATTCGGCCTCGAATCCGGCTCTGCATAGACCTCATCATAATAGGGGGTTAAATCTGCAACATTGAACGTGGCACTTACCCCATAGGAGTTGGGAAGGTCGAGCACATAAGCGTTGTTGTTGATTTTCTTGATTATGGTGTATGGGTCGTCGCCTCGGGGAAGGAGTTTGGATTTCCTTTGCTCGGGAAACTGTTCCTTCCGGAAGTGAATCCATACTTGGTCGCCTACTTCGAAGATCTTTTCTTTTCTCCCTCGGTTGGCGTTCCGAACATATTGAGCCGTCCTCCTTTCAATGTTGGCCCTAACCTTCTCGTGGAGCTTTCGGACATACTCGGCCTTTTCCTGTCCATCGGCGTCTAGAAATTCATGTAAGGGTAGGGGTGACAAGTCTAGAGGGGTCAAGGGGTTGAATCCATAGACAAACTCGAATGGTGAATACTGGGTGGCGGAGTGGACAGCCCGGTTGTAGGCGAATTCTACATAGGGAAGGCATTCTTCCTATGTCCGAATGTTGGATGAGATGATAGCTCGGAGCATCTGAGAGAGTGATCGGTTAACCACCTCGGCCTGGCCGTCGGTTTGTGGGTGACATGTTGTAGAGAACATGAGCTTAGTCCCCATCTTGGCCCAGAGGGTCTTCCAGAAGTAGCTAAGGAACTTGGAGTCCCGGTCCGACACAATAGTCTTAGGGATCCCATGGAGTCGGACGACTTCTTGAAAGAACAAGTCAGCGATGTTAGAAGCGTCATCGGCCTTGTGGCATGCAATAAAGTGGGCCATCTTTGAAAATCTGTCAACGATAACAAAGATGGAGTCTTTTCCTTTCCGAGTTTTGGGGAGTCCTAGAATGAAATCCATGGAGATATCTACCCATGGGTGTTCGGGTATCGGAAGAGGGGTGTACAACCCGTAGGGTTGGAGATGGGACTTGGCCCGTTGGCACTTAGAACATTGAGCAATGAGTTTTTCCACGTCATGGCGCATCTTGGGCCAGTAGAAATGTTCTTTGAGGGTAGCTACAGTCTTGGCTACCCGAAGTGCCCCATGAGTCCTCCGCCGTGCGCTTCTAAGGCTAATACTGTCCGGCAGGAATGGTTGGGAAGGCAGAGCTTGTTGGCTTTGAATAAGTACCCATCCTGTCGATAGTACTTGCCAAACCCGCCTTGTTCACATGCTTCAAAGATGTTTTTAAAGTCTTGGTCATCAGCATAAAGTTCCTTGATGTGTTCAAATCCAATGAATTTGGTGGTGAGGACAGAGAGGAGGGTGTATCTACGGGAAAGGGCGTCGGCCACCACATTCTCTTTACCTTGTTTGAACTTGATGATGTAAGGGAATAACTCAATGAACTCTACCCATCGGGCGTGCCTTCAGTTGAGTTTATGTTGGGCCTTGAGGTATTTGAGGGATTCATGGTTGGTATGAACGATAAACTCTTTGGGCCATAGATAATGCTGCCAAGTTTTAAGGGCTCGGACAAGGGCGTAGAGTTCCTTGTCATAGGTCGGATAATTGAGGTGTGCCCCCATTGAGTTTTTCACTAAAATAGGCGATGGGTCTTCCTTCTTGCATAAGGACAGCACCAATTCCTACTCCGGATGCATCACATTCAATCTCAAAGGGCTTGTTGAAGTCTGGGAGCTTGAGGAGGGGTGCTTCAGTCAGTTTTTTCTTGAGGGTCTCGAAGGCGGCTTGCTGACTCGGGCCCCAATGGAAGGGGAGATCTCGTTTGATTGCCGCCGTGAGGGGAGCAGCTAGAGTGCTGAAGTCTCAGACAAATCTCCGGTAGAAACTAGCCGACCCATGAAAAACTCCGGATATCTGTGATTCTTTGTGGGGTCGGCCAGGACTTGATGGCTTTGATCTTCTCCTCATCCACCCTTATTCCTGAAGAGCTGACAACAAAACCTCGGAACACAAGGTGATCGGTGCAAAAAGTGCACTTAGCCATGTTGGCATATAATTGCTCCTTTCTTAGAATATCTAAGATGGCCTTGAGGTGTCCTAAATGATCTTCTAAGTTTTTGGAATAGACTAGGATGTCATCGAAATATACTACCACAAATTTACCGATATAAGGCCGTAAGACTTGATTCATGAGTCTCATAAAGGTGCTAGGGGCATTGGTTAGGCCAAAGGGCATGACCATCCACTCGTATAGCCCTAGTTTGGTTTTGAAAGCGGTCTTCCATTCATCCCCTTCTTTCATCCAGATTTGGTGATATCCGGATCGAAGATCTATTTTGGAGAAGATGGCAGACCCATGTAGTTCATCAAGCATATCATCTAGTCGGGGAATGGGGTGTCGGTACTTAACTGTGATATTGTTAATGGCCCGGCAGTCAACACACATTCGCCATGTTCCTTCTTTCTTCGGGACTAGAATGACTGGAACGGCACACGGACTCATGCTCTCTCGCACATATCCTTTGTTCATTAGCTCCTCAACTTGTGACTGGATCTCCTTGGTCTCATCCGGGTTGGTGCGGTAGGCAGCTTTATTTGGTAGGGCTGCCCCGGGTATCAAATCGATTTGGTGCTCAATTCCTCTAAGTGGGGGTAGCCCACTAGGGACTTCCTTTGGGAAGACATCTTGGTAGTCCTGCAAGAGAGATGAAACAACACTAGGTAGTGCTGAGCTGGGGTTAGTATTAAGACAGTCTCTATATCGGATCACCACCATAGACCTTCGGGCTATTAGAGCGTGTTTGATATCCCCAGAGGTGGCGATCAGTCCTTCCTTCTTCTGGCTTCCCTGGGAGGTGGCCCCAGTAGAGGTTAGGGTTTCGGGTTGAAGGCTTGGGTTTGATTCTGGCCGCCTTTGTTTATCTTCTTGTAGTTCTCTCTCTTTTCTTTCTTGCGTGACTCGCCTTTCTATTTGGTCTTGTAAGATTTCTAATGGAGAGAGAGGTTTAAGCTTATACTTGGTATTTTTTATGGACGAGGCTGTAGCTATTGGTTCTTCCATCATGTTTGGAGAACCTATCAAACTGCCACGGTCGGCCAAGTAATACATGGGCAGCTTCCATTAGTACGACATCACATAGGATTTGATCAGCGTACCTTCCAATGCTGAATGGAATGTAGGATTGGCGGGTGACCTTCAATTCCCCACAGTTACTAAGCCAATGTAGTTTATAAGGGTGGGGATGCCTTTGGGTATGTAGATGAAGCCCTGATACAAGATCCTGACTAACAGCATTGGTACAACTGCCGCCATCTATGACCAAACCACAAACTTTATTTTTAATGACGCATCGGGTGTGGAATAGGTTGTCTCTCTGCTCCTGGCCATTGCTTAGGGTTTGGGCGCCAAGGAGCCGTCGGGTTACGGCGGAGTACCGAGGGGTCTGTTTGGATTGCGTACGTTGGCGGGTGGCGTGAGTGCCATCGGGGTCTGCCAGGTCATCGGGACCGGGCAGAGAATCAGGTATAGGCGGCCGAAGGTGTGAGAGCTGGGGCTCGGTCGGATGCAAAGAAACCCTCGACTGTGCGGCCTGGGCCATGGCTCGGGCCATAGCTCGAGTGATCCTGGTGGTGACGGCGCTTGGAGGGGGTCCGGTGGTCGATCCTCCACTGGACGGGGGGTGGCTTAATGATTGACCGGAGGTAGTGTCAGCGGAGCCGCTGATGTTCCCTATCGGGTGATCAGACGGTTGAGTGGGTCGCTCTTCGGGCGCCGGAGAAGGGTCAGCCGCTAGGGCCGGGTGCTGCACCGGAGGCCGGTCAGATGCTAGGGGCCTGCCGGGTGCTAAGTGCTGGTCAACCGCCGGTTCGGGAGCTGGTTGTCCCTCGAATGCCCGTTCAATCCTGTCGATCGACGCCTTCATTTGAACTAGAATTTGAGCGATCGTTGGTAGGGTGGCTTCGAGCAGGGCGAGTTCTTCTTCTGTCATGTTAGTTGATAGAACAGGGAAGCAAAATATATCTATCTACCCCTCTTCTTAAGATCAACCTATAATGAACGAGAAACCCTAGGGTAGATTGCCTTTCTTTTGTTTTCTTTTCTTTTTCTTACAATGCTTCGAACAAGAATGAAAAACAGATGGATTTTCTAAACTGATTTTCTAATAACACGAAAACAAAGATAGATAGGGTTTTTCAAGGATTTTTCTAAGACTGAAAATAAAGGATATGAATCCAGGGTTTCAAACCCGAAGACTGGGATAGATTGTGGTTCCTCGAGTTGAACCGAAGCTCTGATACCAAAACTGGTGTGAACCGCCGCAACCGTGGGCAGACGACCCTAACCACCGCTAGTCTTGAACCTTCGCTCGATCACTGTTGGCACCGGGGCGGGAAAGTACTTGGACCCGTCGGCCGCGATTGACCGAGAACCCTAAGTGTCCAGGAATGGCTCCACGACAGAAGGGGAATACTTCTGTTGATAATACCGACTCTAAGCTATGCACGCAGCATAAAACTAAGAATTGAGAGAACAAAGTTCTTATTTGATTAATTGATTCAAAGGGGTTCGTGTTTACAATGAGGCCGAAGCCTCTTATTTATAGGTGAGGGAAATCGTGAATAGGCTCACGTTTCCTACTCGGAAAATAACTCTAAAATAATAAAATAATAGCCTAAGTCCTATTTAGAATATAATAAGACTTACATGCTCCTAAAGAATCGAAACTAAGAAAAAATCCGAAATAAATACTTAAAGTCTTAAAATAATACAAAAGCCGGTTGAAACCCTAATCCGGCGGATTCGGCGGGTCCGGTCGGATGTTCCGCTCACGCGCTGGCCAAATTAGGAAAGCCGGCGCCGCCTTTGCTATCGAGCGAGGAATTAGCGGCGGCGGCGGCTGCTCGGGCTGGGTGATGACTGGGGCTTCTTGAGTTGGGCTCCGGCGGATGCTGATGCCGGTCGGCCTCCGGGGTTCTTGCTCGGCCTGTCTGCTCGCCCGTCTTCCCATTTCCTCATTTTCTCCATTTCCTTCGTGGTTCCTAGGCGGGCAGCTCCTAGGCTTGGCTCCAGGCCTTGTATGGAGTTGAGGGCGGGTGCTAAACCTCTCAGGGCTCGGGCTTGATGTGGGGCCGATGCCGAGTGATGCTCGGGGTGCCCGTGTGCTAAATCCGTCGTCCGGTCGGCCGGTCGGGGCACTGCTCTATTGGTCAGCAGGGTGTATCCGGTTCGGATTAGTCGATCAGCATCTTCATCGTGTTTCCCCTGGCTCCAAGTCTTCATGTAGAGGGTGAGCCATTCTTTGAAGGCCTTAGATTGACTTCGGGTGAAAGGTAGCTCGGGGCGTGTCCAAGGAAAAGGAGGCTCGTCAAGAAGTCAGCCGAGGGTCCAGCCATTTGCACCATTATTTTCGGCGAAAACAATCCCTTATTTTCGGCGAAAATATCAGAGGAAATCCGGGTCAATTAGGTTAAGTATAAATACTTAACCCGGCGGCCAAAATCAAGATACCTCATAATCATTATTCATCTTTTCAAAATCAGACTTTTGAGAGTCAGCCGACTCTAGGGTCGATAGATAGAGTTTAGAGAGTTCAAAGATCCGTGGAGATATCGTGACGCCATCTTCCACCTCGAAGAACTCGGAGCTTAAAGTTGAAGTTCCAGGAGATTGAAGCTTCGCGGGAGTCGTCAGAATTAGGTTTTTCCGTTCTTATCTGTTCTTCCTCTGTATGATGATCTTCATTGTTGCCTTTGATTCTCTTGTTTCTGATATGAGTAACTGAACTTGTAGAGCTTAGATTAGATGAACCCTAAGTGACCCAGGGCTTTAAAGCGGTTACGGATTGGCGGTAATTAGATTCGAAGTTCAATCAGTTTCTCTTTGCATGGTTGTTTTGTTCTTGATTGTTTATGTTTCTTCTCTGGTTGATCGCCTAGATTAGGTTTTTGCAAGTTAGGGTTAGTCGCCAGACATCTCCCTGCTTTGGCGCACAAACTTGTCTTCCTTGATCACCTAGTTTAGATTCTTGTTAAGTTGAGGATAGAAGCGAACGCTCGCCTTTCTTTAAAACATCAATTCAACCAGTTAACCTTATAATTGGAGTGTGCCTTTCGTAGGAACCGGTTAGGGTTAATCCACTGCAAGAGTAACTCATAAATCACTAGTAATCGCACCAGTTAATTAAGTCATTGCGAGAGGCGACCGTACCCGGGCGGCTAGTTAATCTTGGTAGTTAGATCGGATAGAGCGAACGTTCGCAGTCTTAAACCTAAGGGTAAGGAGTTATGGTGGTGTATAGAAACCGATTGGATGAGAATTGAAAACCGCTGATCTTGTGATTGCCGTTGCTCTGGTGATCTAAGGGGGATTCGAAATCTAAGTTCGTCTATCTTCTCGTTAGTCAACCTTTTACTTTTTTGTCTTTTATTTTCCTTTGTTCATTAGATTAGAAGTCGTGGAACTCACACCACGCACTAAGTGCTTAAACCTGAATAAATTGTCAGCTTCTTTGAGTAGTCAATTAGTAGAAACCCTGTGGAATACAATCTACCCTAGCTTCACAGCTTGGTAGTATTTGATACCGCTAAAACTGTAGCATCACCGCCGCACTTCTCCCCTTCCTTATCCGATCAGTTTGAGCCGTAGAACAGTCGAATCGGAGCTCTAGAGCTCCCGTTCAGCCAAACCCTAAATTTTTCGATTTTTCACCGATTTCTCTCTCTCCGTTCAGTTTCAGCACTCATGGCTTCAAGGTAAGTTGTAGAACTTTTCATTCCGAATCTTTTGACATGTTGAATGCTGAATTTCGTCGGGGTTGATTTTCGGTTGACTTTTTGGTTTACCTCGATTTGCGTGCCGACTGATTTCGTGTGAACTAGGTTAGCTGAATTCTTTGGACTGATCTAACATGCTTAGGGAGTTTTGTGCTTAATTGTAATACCATTTGATCGTGTGTTGCCATGCTTTAGATCGATTCTTTGCGGTGTTGACTTTTTGTGAAGTGTCGGTTTGACCATGAATGTTCTATGTTCATTTGGCTGCCATGTGTGTTCATTCACGTTCGTATTACTGTGCCTGCCATCTGAGTTTATAATTATGCCGTCATTTCCCGCTTTGAGCTAGTAATTGCCATGATTAGGGTTCAATGTGCTTTGATGTTGACTTTTCGAATGTCAGTTTGACTTCTGATCCCTAATTATGATTTGAACATTCCGGCTAGACATATGCATGCTCTGTGATTTATTGTGATTACCGGTAATTTACTTTGCTTACCCCCACTCGGTTTTCATCATTTCTTTGTGAAATTGAGTTTTTTCTACTAAGTGTGGGGTGGGTTATTAGTTAACTAATCTGGTTTCGTTTCTGGCTATAGGAATGTCACTCATGAGCGCAGGATTAAGGCACGACTTGATATCGGCTCTAGCTCCTGAGCTTCCGCTTCCGTCACACCCGCCGTCCAGGGCCCTCCACCAGCTTTTCCTGGCAGAGTCGGGTACCACCCCACTGTTGCCTGCCTGCCCCAGTACTACTTCGAGCGCTACCAGAGGCTCGAGCGTGTTCCCGGAGCTGACGTTCGTCCATTATCCACGGACTCACTCTTCGAGCACAACGAGGACTAGCCCAGAACGTGCTCACCTCACTGACGCATGTTGGACTGCTGGAGCTGACCACGCTAGCTGCTGACATCCCAGACGTCGCTCTCCAGGAGTTCTGGGCCACATTCGAGTTGAACGAGCATAAGAGGAGGCAGCGTGGGAAGGTGGTATCCTTCTACCTTGGCGGGATGTACAAGTCATTCACCTATGATGAGTTTGCTGCTCATCTCGGGATCCCCCACGAGCACTACGAGGGACATCACCTCGGCTGGGAGAACGACTCCGACGACGAAGAGGAGTACGACGCGCTCTGGAGCCACATGACTGGAGTGCCCGGCGATCGTACCACGAAGCATAACTCAAGAGGAGCTCACTCTTCTTCGCGCCATCTGGGAGAGTTATCCTCTTCATCCCGGATGGGTGCTTGCACGCATACTTCGCCTGAAGACTCAGAAGCCGAGGCCACCGAGCTCACTCCTGGGAGGCAACTTTGTCGGCCGACTCATCATCTCCCTCGGTATCAGCCATGAATATGGCCCGGACATCCCACGACGTAGAGTATATACCGTCGGTGGGGATTTAACGATCGAGTACGACCTCGAGTTGGACCTCAGTCCATAGGTGTCGGCGCCCCCTCCTCTCCAGGACGAGGAAGAGTCGGAGGAAGAAGATGATTCTGGGGAGCCGCAGCCCCTGTCAGAGCCGGTGTTTCATGATCATACACCCTCAGCACATCATCAGGCAGGGTATGCAGACCAGTCACCACCGCCCATTCCAGATCCATATCAGGCGCCTCACCCTCAGCACCGACCGCATCCCACGGACATTGGAGAGCTGTACGAGCGACTCCAGGAGTGGCGGATCACAGATATCGCCACTCAGGATGCGAGATGGATTATTATGCAGCAACACATGCACCGCTCTGACGAGCGGTATGAGGCACAGCTGGCGTGGCAACGTCAGGTCGGAGACGCCCTCCACCTTCCACCCCCCGACGCCCCTGACCAGCTATGATCGGGTGGTGTCCTTTTCCTTGTCCTTTCTTTTTATTTCTTCTTTTCGGATCTCGATCCAAATTTTTTCTGTGTTGATCCGGGACACTTGTCCCGGTTTCCTTTTTATCTTTCATTGGTTTTTGTTTTAAAGGCAATCGGTAGATTCCCTTTGCTTCGCTTCGGTAGATTGCCTCTGCTCCGAGGATCCGTGCTCATCCCCTACGCCAACCATCTCGGTCCAGGTTCTTCTACTTCACTCTGAACTCTAGATTTAGTCCTGTGAGGACACAGTACGATTTAAGTGTGGGGTAGGATGCTAGAGAACCTTGCATGAACTTGATTTCCCTTGATTGTGTTTTTGTGTGCCTCGTGATTCCTGTCCAGTCTCTCTAGCATTAGAATGGCTCAGTTCTTGATTTTTTTATGTTAACTTGTTGTTCAATCTTTCATAATGATGCTTAGACTGCTTAACCTAGAACTTGAGAACCAACGTGTTTACTTTGATGCTAAATTGCCTGGTCAGAACAGAATTTTTGAAATCACACTTGTAGTTTGTAGCCTTGATTGCATGAAAATGACCGAATCTGACTAGCAAACCAACTGTGAGCTTTTGATCCATTGCACATAACTTGCAATTTCAATTCTTTTTGAGTGATTTTCTGTTTGCTTGAATGAGTTAGAATTTGCATGAGACCTACTCGAGACCACATGATGACACGAGTTCTAGAATGATAGGGGCACCTAGATTCAGCTACTAAGCCATATATTCTACCAAACGATAAATCCATTAGGTTTAAACCCTTGAGCTTGGCCTGTTCTTTCGGTTCGATAATACATTACAGCCATTTCCCATTCTTTCATTCCCCATTGATCCCCTGTGGTTGTAGTTCTAGATTGACCTACCGGAAGTCGGTTTGTGGTAACCTGCCTATAGCCATTAAATAGGTGGTCTTAGCTATTATGTCCAAACGTGTAAACCCCTCTAGCAACTAAAAGAAAGAATCGGCACAAATAAAAAAAGAAAAAAAAGAAAAACAAAAGAAATGTCAAAAAAGAAGAAAAATCAGAGAAATTTCAAGTTTAGTTCAATATGCGTTCTTCTCCCTACAAATGGAAGAACGAAGTCAAAAGAAAATTCAAAGAGAAAAAAAAGTATAAAGAAAATAAGTGCTAGGTTGCTTGAGGGTATCATAGGACGAGCGTTCACTATTCCACCCGTGTCTGGTTAGACGTTAGGAAGCCATAGGCTAGATTCGGGGAAGTTAGTCGAAAGCTACACCGAACCAAAGCCATCATCATACATTCCCATCATCCATCTCATCATAAACCCTTGTAGTGTAGAATTCGTTACAGTCCTAGCAGGGAAGTCCTTCTTGACTAGTTACTCGTGTTGTCACAGTGGTGGAGATGTGGTCGAATTACAAACTTATGACAGAATTCAGTAACAGAAAATGATTGAGAGCAGAAGCACGTCCTTAAACACAGAGAGTGAGAGTTCCCCATTTACTGAATATTTCCTATGTGAGGAGTCTGGTCGGTCAGGTCAAATTCGTGCATAATTGGTTGCGAGTACTCGTCGTGTGCAGTTTATTAGTGAGACCAGGTTGTTTGGCTTATCAGTATGCATGTTAGGTTTCTTGTTCTAGGAATTATCTGTCTAATAATTCATTGTGTTTGATTGAACTCCAATTTAATAAATCTTATCATTTGTGAACATGAGCGTTTCTATTCAGTTTGCTTGAGGACAAGCAAAAGCTTAAGTGTGGGGTATTTTGATGACACTCGATTTGACGTGATTATTAGCCTCATTTAAGCGACATTTCCTTGCTTAAGACATGGTTTTTAGGGTAGAATAACGAATATTCATTCAACTACTCTATCTCGTGCCATTTGTGTTACTTTGGCCCGTTTCGGTTCTATTTGATGGTTTTCTAGTGTTTTCATGTTAGCACGGGTTTTTGCCGTCAAATAAAGTAGCCAAGGACGTGTCTAAGGCGTTGGAACCTCGAGGAATCGCACCGGAATCGATCCAAGGAGTCAATCAAGTTGAACCAAATCGTGCTCCCATTTACAAAGAACTTTTCGGTGAAAATCCCTTGGAGTTTTCGGCAAAAACTCATGAAGAAATCGGCAGAGCATTCAAGAAGAAGTTTTCAGCGAAAACTTCAAGTTTTCACCGAGAACCCGGCGTCCGAAAATCACAGGAGAAGACAGCCGGAGATCACCCCATTTACAAAGGAATTTTCGGCGAAAATTCCATCAGATTTTCGGGAAAATTCTAGGTAAAACCGGCGGTATTAGGGTTAAGTATAAATACTTAACCGGCGGCCCAAATCAAAACACACACATATCATATCTCATAATACCAAATACTTCGAGGATTCTCAAGAGTTCTGGAGTAGAGTTTAGAGTTTGAAGAGCCAGGAAGAGATCGTGACGCCATCCCTTTCATCTCGAAGACTCGGAGCTAGGATTGCAGATTACCGGAGATCGAAGTTCTGCCGGAGTCGCCTTAATTAGGTTTTTCAGATCATTTTCTGTTCTTCCTCTGTTCAAGATGAACTCTATCTTTTTCTTTGATTCTTTTGTGAAAAAACATGAGTAGCTAAACTCGTAGAGCTTAGACTAGATGAACCCTAAGTGACCCAGGGCTTTAAAGCGGTCACGGATCGGCGATGAATAGATTCAAAGTTCAATCAGTTTCTCTTTCATGTTTGATTTGTTCTTCTTTGTTCATGTTTCTTGTCTGGATTGATCACCTAGATTAGATTCTTGTTAAGCTAAGGATAGAAGCGAACGCTCGCCTTACTTTAAAACATCAGATCGAACAATTAACCTAATCATTGGACTGTGCCTTTCATAGGAACCAGTTAGGGTTAATCCACTGCAAGAGTAACTCATAAATCTTTAGTAATTGCACCAGTTAAGTTAAGTCGTTGCGAGAGGCGACCGTACCCGGGCGGCTAATTAATCTTGGTAGCTAGATCGGATAGAGCGAACGTTCGCCAGTCTTAAACCTAAGGGTAAGGAGTTATGGTGGTGTCTTAGAATTGATTGAATGAGAATCTAAATCCACTGATCTGTTGATTGCCAATGCTCTGGTGAACAAAGGGGATTCAAAGTCTAAGATTGTCTGTCATCTTTGTTTTCAACCAATCTTTCAATCTGTTTTCTGTTTTAATTTTTTAATTTTTGTGCATTTCTTAGGATTAGAAGTCGTGGAACTCACACCACGCACAAAGTGTTAAATCTGAGTAATTTGCCTTTATATTTGAGTAGTCAATCATTAGAAGACTCGTGGAATATGATCTACCCTAGCTTCTAGCTTGGTAGTTATTTGATAACCCGCTTTGCAGCGTTCATCACCCCTACCGGCCTGACGCACCTCTCTTCCTTGAAGAGGCCCAAAGACGCATCCTCTCCCTTGAAGGATACAACGAAACTTTTCCCTTGAAGGAATCATAAACAAGACTCACAAAAAAAATCACGCCTTGTGACATCCTAGGAAAACCCCACATCGACAAAGCACGGGGGATATCCATGGGCTATGTGGAATAGTTCAATCTTAATTGACATGACGCGTTTTGGGGCGTAGTGGTGGGGGTTTGATCTTGAGAGGAGAAGGTCATGGGTTCGAATCCCACCAACACCCAAAAACAAATTCATGGAGGCTGGGTCAAAAGCGAACAATATCTTGTCAGAAAAGGTTGGGATGTTACAAGTGGTATTAGGGCCTCTCCCCGTCCCTCTTGAACGATGGTGGGGCAAACCTCAACGGGGAGATCCATGGGCTATGTGGAATAGTTTAACTTTAACTGACATGACATTTTTTGGGGCGTAGTGGTGGGGGTTTGATCTTCAGAGGAGGAGGTCATGGGTTCGAATCCCACCAACACCCAAAAACAAATCCTTGAGGGTTGGGCCTAGAGCAGACAATATCTTGTTAGATAGGTTGGGGTGTTACACGCCTTTCCCTTGAAGTCGTGACCGTACCTCTATCCCTTGGAGAGGCACTTAGCACCCATAGTGCAGATAAGGGGGTAGTGCAGGCTCCTACCGGTTCTATCATTTCAATTTCATTTAACACAACAACGTCAACTACCGCACAACAACAATACAATTTCAATAAGCCAATTCCATGTACCAATTCTATGTCTCAATTCTTTATCCCAGTTCCACATCACAATTCAGTGTTATAATTCTACACAATAAATTCACATTATTCATGTAACATCCCCGCCCAACCGATGATTTGGAACTCGAGTTTGGATGGTTGAGACATTGAAAACAATATTCTTGGGGCCCTATCAAAGTTCGGGATGTTTATAATTGAGTCGGGTCGAAGTTACATTCGAGTACGTGAAAATTCGTCGAAGTTGGCAGATCATGATACATGGTCGTGTATCTGTGATACACGCCGTGTATCAAGATACATGGCCGTGTATCATGGCCTGACTATAAAAAAATGGGTTTTGACGAAAATCCTCAACTTCTCTCTCTCTTTCTTCCTGAAAACCCCCTTTGACGAACCAAAAACCCCCAAGCTTCAAACCTTGATTACTGGAGCTACAGAGGTCTGATTGGCAATCCATTTCTTGCTACACGTTCTTGACCACAAGAGGAAGAGATCACCTATATCGGTTCTAGATATTTCAGAGTTAGGCGCTGTCAGTGGCAGAAGTAAGAATCTACCTTTTTAGTGTTGTAGAGCTTGTCTGTTCGGGTTTCTAGAAGTTGTTTAGAGCCTCGTCATCTTGTCAGGTGAGGGTTTAGCGTATGATAGGTAGTGATGGTCGATTTTAGGAGTTGAAATTCTGACCTAGATGAATATAGGTATTGCATGAACTTGAATGAGAGTAAAAGTTGTTAACTACTCTGTAATTGATTGTGGTATGATTTGTGATGAATGTCGTTGTATGGATGTTGTGATTTGATGATTTGGTTGCTGATTGAATTCTGATTGTTATGTGTTGGGATTGGGGTGATTAATTAATGATTATGATAAACGGTTTGGCTCTAGTAATGAGTGATAGGAGGGACTGGTTTATGATCTGGTTAATTATATATATATATATATATATATATAGTATGTATGTATGTATGTGTATGTATGTATGTATGTATGTATGTATGTATGTATGTATGTATGTATGTATGTTATGTATGTATGTATGTATGTATGTATGTATGTATGTATGTATAGTATATATATATATATATATATGTATGTATGTATGTTCGTTTGTGACAGTTGTGGTTGCTGGAGGGTGGTCCTGCCAATGTGGGGTCACCCTATTAATGACGAACAAGAGGGTAACCCTAGACTTGTGACATGGCTATCCCTGTACTTGCAGGTGGGGGTAGCCGACAAACTTGCAGTTACCCTTGATGTGTTTATTAAATGTTGTCAGTTGTGCTTACAGGAGGATGGCTCTGCCAATGTGGGGTCATCCTATTAAGGATGAACAGGAGGGTAACCCTAAGACTCACGACATGGCTATCCCTGTACTTGTAGGTGGGGGTGGCCGGTGAGCTAGTTGTTTACCCTAAAATTATTTGTGTTCTGTGGGATGTTGAATGAAATGGATTGTGATTGTAGATGTGATATTGGATAGAACAATGTTATGTATTGTTGGATGAAATGATGCTATGTATGGTTGGATGACTTGATGTTATGTATTGTTTAGGTGATAGTGGTGCTATGTGAGATGTGAGTTGTTAATATGATTAGTGATGTAGAATTATGACATAATTTTGGGTAGGGGAATTGGTACATGGAATTGGCAAATGGAATTAGTAATGGAAATGGGTAATGGAATAGGAACTCGGTTTGATTGATTGAAATTTTTTTGTTGATATGTGTAGTTGATTGGATTGTGATATGTGAATGTGGTTAGAAATTGGAGTAATGATGGAATTGATGGTGGGATTGATGATTGGAATTGGATGGTATTGATGTGGAATCTGATGGATGAGTTAGAATGAGTAATTAGAGGTTTTGAATTCATTGGTGTGTTTAATTGAAATGGTAGAATCGGAAGGAGCTAACGTTACCCCAATGATATGTGATTGAGGCAGGTCTACGTGTGTAGAACACCTCAGTTGGATATCGAGGATTAGTAATCGAGTCGGGTCTACATTGGTAGATCACCTTGGTCAAGTACCAAGGATTAATTGCTAACTCCCGAGGGAGAGATTTGTGAATGTCCATGGATTAAGGATGCATTAAGGATGCGTCTTGGACCCTCCTGGAAGAGGGGGTGCGTCGTGTTGTGTTGGCCGGCGGGGTAGCGGGGGACAACTCCTTATTGGTGCCTAATAAACTCACATAGATAACTGAAATGAGAAGTACGTGTTTGTGGTGTTCGTGTTTGTGTATGTGTATGTGTGTTAGTGTGTGATCTATGCATTCGTGTGAGTACGAGATGGTTTGTGAGATGACTTGTTATATGATGTTGAACTGTATGCATGATGTTCCTAAGGTTGAATTGTATGTAAGTTATATCTGATGTTGAACTGTATGTATGATGATGTCTTGTTATATATTATTATGGATTGAGAATGTTGAACTGAGAACTACACCTATGTGATCACCTAGACTGTTTTAGGGAATTCAAATCTGTATGGCTGTGTCTGGTTCCATTGTTGATGTGTGTGCAGAGTTTGGAATTGCTCTAGCAGGTTAGGTTCGGCGCATAGTTAAACTCAGTGGGTTCACTCAATTTCATTAGAAAATTGATCCCCCTCCCCCTCTTCCCCTTTCAGGTGCGCGTGGTTAGTGAGTAGAGTTGAGGTTCAGGGTTTCGGTCAAGTTCAGAGCAGTTGCCGGTTGGAGCTATGAGGTGAAGATTTGATGATCAACATTGGAGTTGACCATTACTTTTATTTTTCCTTTTTCAGTTGACATTTTTCGGTTGGGGATTTTGTAATCTTTTGAGGATCTGATTTTGGATTTATGTTTTAACGGTTGTTCGTTTTTGGTATTTTGGATTGTACTCGGTTTTATTCATTTGAGGCCTCCTTTTTTTTGAACTTTTATTAAGAATTGTTTTGCTTTCTTTCTTGGTCGTTTTGTCTTTTCCGTTTAAAGATAGCTTCAAGTAATGCTCATTACCGGTTCGACCACGGGGTTACCCGGGTCGATTCGGTATGGGTGTTACAATATACTTATTATGGGCGGACTGCTAGCCTTACTGACAACCCCACCTATATAGTAAAAACAAAGGGGTGATCATGTCTCAAGGTCTAGGGCCACCCTTTTGTTCGTCGTTCATAGGATGACCCCACATTGGCAGGGACATCCTCTTGCAACCAACATTCCACAATTCCAATAATATATATATATATATATATATATATATATATATATATATATATATTATATAATTGCACAAACAAGATTAAACTTTCATTTCTAACCACCTAGTTAAACCAATCATCCAACCAATTCAAGCCCTGTAATAGCACATCAGCAATCAATAACCAAAACACATAATTAACTATTTTCAACTCTCCAATTAATGCATCCCTATTAATCACTAAGTGAGATTGTAATTCCTCACGTCTCTACCTATCTACGCTAAGCCCTCACCTTTGCCTAAAAGAAGCCCCTGAATTCTGTCCTAGAATGTCCGTCTCGATGTCCTGATTTCACTAGTCTTGACGGTGTGTCGTTTGGACTTCAAACGAGAAAGATATGACTGAAATATCAAACTGAAACTTCAATAATCTTTCAGGGACCAAATTGATACTTTCACGGATTTCCTGTAGCAGGCGCCCAACAATTTCCGTTATGCAGATTGGTCCAGAAACCCAGAAAGTTAAGAATCAAGGCACAAGTCCTCATCTGTCAGAATCCAATCGTTAGGGACCAAACAAGCAATTCCGCAAATAATTATTGAACAGCCCTCACAGTTCCAACAATGCACGATGGTCACTTAACTTTTAATTAGAGTACTTAGGCCCCTGAACTTCCAATCCTGACTGACTGGTCACTCTTCATCTCCGATAGGTATCATCACTGCTGGCGAGCTTTGGCCACCGCCGGCGAGCTCATGGATTTTTGGAATCCTACATTCTAGCCATCACCGCCTCGGACTAACACGGTGGCCTCTCCTCCTTTTTCCGATTACCTAAGGCCCGAACTACCACCCGAAATCCCTTCTCATTGGGCTGTCGAAGCTCCGCCGATCCACGCCCATTCATCTCTCTCTCGATCACGCAAGCAAGCCTCCTACCTCGACCAAGGCCACCTCTACAATCAACGACTGGGGTTCGGCCCAGTCTCCCCATCCTTGCCACCTTTGTTGCTGCAATTGTGACATGGTTGGGCTTTAAGCCCAGCCTCCTAACTATTTAATTCCCAAGCTCAACACGGGTCAGCTCAATTGGTCTGACCAATTGATTCGTCCCACTGATTTAGAACTCGAACTCGACAATTAACCCGAAATAAGATTTATTCCGCCAACAGAATAAAGTATACTCAAAATTAATTAATTAAATTCGAATTAAAATTCTCAAATGTTAGAATTATGAATTCCTATAAATCTAAACTACTTTTACATCAATATTGATGATAAAATATCTTTCGATCCCAAACTAATCACATAACTAACAATTTTAAACCAATAATTTTATGAATAGTGTAACACCCGCCCCAAATTGCATGGGTCGAACCCAAGGTTAGATCGGGAATCGGTGCTACTAGCGATTAGGGCTGTTGACGAACCAAGCTGCTCGTGTTCGGCTCGGCGTTCGGCTCGGAAAAACCTCGCCCGTGACTCGGCTCGAAACGAACCGAGCTGGCTCGCGAGCCAGCTCGGTTCATTGGCTCGAACAATGCAGCTCGCGAGCTGGCTCGTTAGAGCTCGTTACACAGCTCATCGATCAGCTCGAGAATGGCTCGTGAGCTGGCTCGAATAAGTAGCTCGTGAGCTAGCTCAATTTTGGAGCTCGCGAGCTAGCTCGATTTCGGAGTTTGCGAACTGACTCGATTGGCTCGTGAAACGACTCGATTTTGGCTCATGAAATGGTTCTATTTTGGCTTGATTATTTTTAAAAATTCTAGATCTTGTAAACAATAATATTCATTTCGATTTTTGAGCATGCCTATAAATTAATGATAAGTAATAATTCAGAAAATTGAGTAAGTTCGAAACCTTGCAAATGAGCTCGATCCGAGCTCGAGCTCGAAAGCTTGCAAACGAGCTCAATTCGAGCTTGAGCTCGTTTGGGTTCGTTAACGAGTCAGTTTCGAGCCGAGCCGAGTAGAGCTCGAAAGCTTGCAATCGAGCTCGATTCGAGCTCGAGCTCGTTTAGGCTTGTTAACGAGCCAGTTTCGAACCGGGCCGAGCCGAGCTCGAGCTCGACTGATCGAGCTCGATTCGAGCTCGAGCCGAGCTCGAGCCAGAGTTCAAACCAAACGAGCCGAGCTCGAGCTGGGCAAAGCTCAACTCGGCTCGGCTCGTCAACACCCCTACTAGCGATAAATCAAACCAAAATAACCAAAAATATCAGTGGAAATAAAATCGATAAAACAAAGACGGGGATCCCACTTAAATGCATTTTTTTACCACAAACAGCCAAAAACCTCTTAAAAAATCTCAACAATGATTAACTTTTAAAATTCCTGAAACTGTCAACTGAAATTAAATTACACAAAATGACATCCTCGTCCTCGGTCACCATCCTTCAGTCTTCTAACTCAACTCCACTGTCATCAACTGCTACTTCAAACTCAGCACCCGAACTACTTTTAACTTGAAAGAGAGACTAGGGGGATCAGTTTCCTAATGAAACTAAGTGAACCCACTAGTCCTAACCAATGGCGGAGATAGGGGGAGCTAGGGGGAGCCACGGCGCCCCCTTCCCCCGGTATCGAGTATAAAATTATATATAATATTTGGTATTTTCGGAGTTTGGCGCCGGGGTATTTGAAGTTCGGCTCCCCCACTACGATGTTTCGGTGAAATATTATCTTAAATTTTACGTAATAGTTACTCAGAATCAACTTATAATATGTAATAATTACAATATTTGATCATAAATCATCCAAATTTGAAGAAAAAATTGTCGATGGCGCATATAATTCTTTTTTACTAATTAAGAAACTTATAACAAACACATTTCTTGTGTATTTTTACATAATATTAGATTCGTGAAATTTTTCTACTATTAAGCAAATCCGATTTTTTTTTTGCTGGTGGCACCCATTTTCAGTTTATAATTTGGCTCCCCCTGTATACCAATCCTGGTTCCGCCATTGGTCCTAACCATGCGTCAAATCTACCTATGGAGCAACCCAAACTCCCACATTTGAATAAAATAATGGGACCCATCCTTTCCGATAGTTTTTTTTTAACAGTCTAGTAAGATAGTTATGAGTAATCAGTCATTTCCCTTTACCACTATTCCCATCATGCATCACCCCAACAATATCATGCTATAATCATACACAATCCAAACATCCACAACATCAACATCATCATAAATGAAACCAACATAAACACGATCCAGCAGTACATCACATATCAGCTCACAATCACATCCAGTACAACACACATACACAATAGTTCAAATTTCATTTAACTAGGTGAGTTAATTAGGCGCCATAAAGATTTTATCTTGCACCACCCATGCCGGATGACGCACCTTTCTCCTTTGAAGAAGCCCTAAGATCTCCCTTGAAGGATACAACGAAACCTTTCCTAGAAAGAATGGTAAACAAGACTCACAAAACAAAATCTCGTCTTTCCCTTGAAGACGTGACTGCACCCTCTCCTTTGGAGAGGCACTTAGCACCCATAATGCAAATAAGGAGGCAGTCCAGGCTCCTACCGGTTCTATCAATTTAATTACATTTAACACAACCACATCAATTACCACACATCAATACAATTTCAATAAACCAATTCCATGTTCCAATTCCATGTACCAATTTCATGTCATAATTCTATAGCACAAATCACATCACACTTATTACGGGCGTACTGCTAGCCTTACCAACCACCCCATAATAGTAAAAACAAGGGGTGATCATGATGCAACGTCTAGGGTCACCCTCCTGTTCGTCCTTCTAGGATGATTCTACATTGGCAGAATCATCCTCCTGCACCCAACATTCCACAGTTCCAAATAATTACAACCACATAATTTATGCACACTTTAGAAATAAACTCTCATTTCTAGCCACCTAGTCAAACCAAGCATCCAACCAATTCAAGTTACACATAAGCATATAATTCAAGTTACACATAAGCACATAAAAAATCAATAACCAAAATACATAATTAACCATTTTCAACTCTCCAATTCATGCATACCTATTAATCACTAAGTCGAATTGTAATTCCTCACGTCTCTACCTATCGACGCTAAGCCCTCACCTTATCCTACAAGCATAATTCTGTCTTGTAACGTCCCCTCGTTGTCCCGGTTCCACATGTTCTGACGGTGCATCGTTTGGACTTCGAACGAACAAGATATGCTCCAATTACTGAACTGCAACATTTCAAAACTTCTGGGGACCAAACTGCACATTTTCCCCGAAATTCCAGTATAGTCCCTTAACTTTTCCAGTTCTTCAACAGTGCCCTGTACTTGGGAAAGTTAACAAAAGTGACCCAAGTCCTCATCTGCCATAGTTAACACAGTTAGGACCAGGACTGTAATTTAACCCGAAAGTTACCTATTGAACCACAAGGTTTTAGAAAGCGCAAACCGATCACTTAACGTTCAATAATTGTCAACTGATCACCCAACTTCCAGAAATGGCTGGGAAGCGACTCTTTTTCTCCGATCATCTTCGACGTCGCCGACGAGTTGCCGCCTCCGCCGGCAAACCTCCAAACTTCATAGAATATGCGTTTTCGCACCGTCGCCGCCATCCTAAGGCCTCCGTTAACCGACCCTTGATCTTCTCCACCTCGTCTGACCAAAACCCGTATCGAAACTCTCTTTCTCCTCCGCTCCCGATTGGACGGATGTTGAGGTCTAACTCAGTAGGCTCGGATTCCATCAAATCCTTCCTTCTTCCACCTCCTAACCCTGTACAGCCCAGCTTAACTCCTTCCTCCTCTTTTTCGTTTGGGCCGAAGGCCCTCCATCAACCTCCACTTTTATGTTTTGTGGTGGGAGTAAAAAATGCACTTGTACTTAGGCTATCAAACAAGCTGCTGCTGCCCCACTTTTTGCTGAGTGCTAAATATGGTTGGGCCTTGACCCCAGCCTTCCACCTTGCTACAGCTTCCACGCCAAAACCCTGGGCCGAGTCAGTTGGTTCAGCCGATTGGTTTGACCCACCAATTTAGAACTCGAATCCAGCAATTAACTCGAAAAAAGATTTATTCCGCCAACCGCAATAAATTACCCTTGCAATAATTAATTAAATTAAAATTAAAATTCTGAAAGTTTTAACCAACAGAGGTTTAACAAAAAACATTAAATTCTAACCGGAGATTCGGAAACGGGATGTTCAAATAGTTGGTGACTCTCATAATAGACTTAATTTGAAAGGTTATATATGTGTTGAGTATTACTTATATTTTACAACATCTTTTTTTATATTATGTTAATTTAATGAAATTAGTACTCGAGAATATTGAGATCAAATTGATCTTGATTATGGATATGAGAAATAATATTTCTTGATAAAATTTTCATAAGCCCGCCGATGAGAGGGGAGAAATCTACTAATACATTAAAGCAGATACCATTTTTTTCAGTTGACACGTCAGCTTTTTGAGGATTTTAGAGCTCCTCCTTCATTCTAGGAATGAGGGTATTTTGGATAAAAATCGGTTCTGACAAACAAAATTTTTTGATTCTTTTCTCACGAACAAGGATCGAACTCTCAACCTCATGGTTAAGAGACAAAGTGAACAACCAACAATGCCACACCTAATTATAGGAGTAGTTTACTATTTAATCAAAAAAAAGTTGCAGTGTTAAAAATAGAAATAAAACGTAGAAAAAATTCAACCACATTTCTAAGTAATCTAAATAAAAATTATTTTTCGGTAAACTATTAACACAAAAAATCGGCCAATGGGCCGCTGATAATCTAGTTATAATAGTATCTAAATGAGTTTTATTGTTTACCGTGAAGTGTGGCCACAATGGAAGATAAATAAATTTTTAACTAATTATTTTACTCTTAAGTAATTAGTAATTACAAAAATCTCAATCTAAATAGTCTGAATTTTCTATGAGTCTTATTGAATGGATAAAATATATTCATTACATCATTATTGACAAAGGAATAAACTAACTACCAGGGGAAGAAGAGATAAATAAGGTGGATTTACAAATAGGACAACAAGGAAATACTGGTAACCGGGTGCTTTTCAACAACCACTGCCTTATACAGTTGGGACAGTATATATGGTTGCATCCCGGTAGTACCGTCACTGTCACTTCTTCTTCCTCGAATGTTTCCAAGCATAGGGAGCACTCTGTTGCTTCGAAACGCCCATCAATGAGCTTAATGGCCTCCCTGTAATTCAGTTCCTGGAAGCTAGGGAGAAGTTGCTCCAACACCCATTTTACTCGATTCTTATTCCGGATGTATCTCACTATTGTGTAGACCAATATGGATATTGTTATCACAGTCGGAATGGATATCGCCAAGATGATGTCCACATCAAAATATATTCTTTTGCTTTCGTCCAAACAAGGGGTAGACTATGTACACAAATGCGCCATCGAAACAAGAAACAAAGCAACTCTAAAACAAACAACTTGAGAAAACAGTCGATGAGTGGAACCTTAGAACGGAGGAACAGAGAAATAGAAGAAACAGTGAAACAAAGGAAAATAGGATAGAGAACAGAAGAGCCAAGGAACAAAGGGACACAAAACTTGAGGGAACAGAAGAAAAGTAGTGGGTGTGAGGATGTGAAGGAATTAATAGAATAGCCCCCATTATATAAGGCTTTCAATACAACGTGTATAAGATTAAGATTAAGATGAAGAAATAGTTGTACAGTGTAATTTACTGAATATGAATTTGAATGTCCTCTTCCTTTAATTTTTAGCAGCACGTACGCTTTGTAATATGTTCTTTTCTCCCATGGGGATGGCGTTTGAAATATTCACAAGTACCTGCCAGAAGGTAAATTTTAAAAAAACCTTGTTTGGTCATTTCCACAAAATTTCTAATACTTGAGAAAATGTTCAACAGAAATACTTGTGTTGTTTTCCTCAAGGCAATTGGTCCATACAAGAAGAAATGATAATAAGTTTAAAATATCCATTTCAAATCTTGTAATACATTCCTTCCAATTTTGTTCATTGTCTCATCTCATTGGTACACAATACTAAAGAATGGAAAACTTAGAATCAGCTACATTAATAATTTGAGCACATAAAAACAAAAGTTGGAATTTTCTTAAGAATTGTTTATTCTCCATCAACATCTACCAACTAAAAGGGTTGGCATAATGAGCGGAAAATTCATCTAATTCAAGTATTCCCTCCTTTGCTTCTCCCTTCATATATATGATAAATACCTTCAGCAAGATTTTCATGGGCTTGGGAGGCTCTTCCCGCCAGTTACGTTCCACCTGACACCACAGTCTCTCCTCCCCACGCCACGCCTTGCCTTCTCGTCCAGCTCCAATGCCATTTTCTCCACTGACCTTACCAAAACTAGATAGGTTTGTTTTTTGTGTTCGTAATTCGACTGGTCCGGAGAGGTGGCGCTTTATATATGGTAGCAGGACGTTAAGTTGGTAGACACGTGTTGGATGATGCAGCTTATCAGGGTTCAATGCAGGACCACAGGCGGACTCGGCATTGACTTAAAGAGTCCCTGATGTTTGAAAACATAACGCACCGGTCACCTATGTATAAAATCCTTCAAATTCGTCCCGACTTCAAATTCCGTCCATGGCCGTCCAGTTTTTCCGTCAGTTTTTGCCACCAAGGATGCTTATATGGCATGCCACGTCACAGTTTGCCTAGTCACCACTCTCTACTTTGGAACTGTTCCAAACCGGTTCAGAACCAAAAAATAACAACCGGTTTGGGTCGAATCAGCATCCCCTTCCTTCTCATGTTTCTGCTCCTCTCTCAGATCTGAATCTCAGGGCCACGCCACCGTCATCGTCGCCAAATTCTTCGGCCGCGCCGGTCTTATGTCCTTCATCTCTGTTGTTCCTGATTCTCAACGTCCTGGTAAAGACTAAAGAGTTTAGTCACTCTATTGCTTAATTTCAAGGAATTTTAAATTTTCGATTGATGTTTGGTTTCGATTTGGTGCAGCTCTGTTTTAATCGCTGCTGTTCGAAGCCTGCGGGAGGACTGTGAACCCGGTGAACGGAGCAGTGGGGCCTGCTCTGGACGGGGAACTGGCATGTTTGTCAAACGACGGTGGGGACTGTGCTGAGGGGAGGGAGTCTGAGAGCTATGCCGGAGCTTGTTGCTGGTTCTGGATCTGGCGACCAGGCTTCCGATGAAACGTCGGAGGTCGGAGTTGCTTGTTCGGATATGTGGAAGCTGAGCGGCGGCGAGAACAAGGATCAGATCGTCAGTCCGACTAATAATAATACTCCTACTACTCACTGCAGATTCTCTAGTTCTAGATCTAAGGTCACGCCGAAACAGAAGCGAGTGGAGGAACAGACAGCCGCCGATGATGAAGCTGATGACCCGAACGAATGACCTAGATCTGCGATTGACTCCGAGTATCTCTCCTGAGGCGGTTCCGCTGTACAAACCGGAGCTCAGGAAGTCTGGATCGCCGTCGATGAACTCCGAGGAGCCGGTTACTACTACTTGTTTGGACAGCAGCGCTGCTCCCGGAGCGTGGCGATCACAATGAACCCTTACTCGGCATTTCGGATCTGAGAGAGATTGAGAGAGGATCAGAAACGTGAGAAGGAAGGGGATGCTAATTCGACCCAAACCGGTTGTTATTTTTTGGTTCTGAACCGGTTTGGAACAGTTCCAAAGTAGAGAGTGGTGACTAGGCAAGCTGTGACGTGGCATGCCATATAAGCATCCTTGGTGGCAAAAACTGACGGAAAAATTGGACGGCCATGGACGGAATTTGAAGTCGGGACCAATTTGAAGGATTTTATACATAGGTGACCGGCACGTTATGTTTTCAAACATCAGGGACTCTTTTAGTTAATGCCCCCAATTGTTAGATTTGAAGAGAATATTTTACAGAACAAAGTAGATCCAATTTCTAAGTGTAAAGCACATTCATGCAAGCTTCCACCTCTTATGCAGTCTTGGTCATGCAAGCTTCCACGTACACATATGAAATTAATAGTAAACATATGGGACATGAAGATTAATGGGTGAAGTGAAATTCTATAATATATAATAGTAAAATTTGTTTAGTATCAACTTAAGTGAATATGAAATGGTTTAACCAATCTCATTATGAAATGGTTTAACCAATCTCATTACCGTAAAGTCATTATGTGTGCTTGCATTAGTATTTGTGGATGGTTTATTGCGATGCTTCCCTCCTCTGCAGGCACCTGCCACCGTCAGACGTCCACCATTGCAACCGATACACAACATATTGTGTTCATGTACAAAGTGTGTACACAAATATGAAAGTTGTACACATGAGAGATGTACATGGGTATAAACGTGTACCATCTACAATAAATGAGTACGTGAAATATTAAAGAACGGAAAACTTAGAATCAGCTACATGGATAATTTGAGCACATAAAAACAAAAGATGGAATATTCCGAACAATTTATGGGACATGAAGATTAATGGGTGAACTGAAATTTTATAATATATAATAGTTACTATTTGTTAGTATTAACTTAAGTGAACAAGGCTTAACCAATCTCATTATCGTAAAGTCATTATGTGTTAGTAGGGTTGTTGACCAACCAAACTACTCGAGATTAGCTCGGCGTTCGGCTCATAAAAGAAGAAGAAGAAGAAGAGGAGCAATTACAAGTGTGTGGAATTTGTGTGCTCATTATAGTTATTTAAGTGTAATAGTGGTTATAGTAATAGGAGTAGCTGCAGCATTATTTGAATAAAGGCTCTTCATTTGGAGGATATGGTATAGTATATAAAGGGGAAATTAGGGTTGGGGACAAAATAAAAAGGGAAGAAGTAAAGAAAGAGAGGGAAACTAAAGAAGAGATAGTTACTAATCTTTGTTCAGGTTAGTAACTTATTCTCTAATTTTTTGTCATTATAGTGGGTATGTAGATATACGGTTAATTAGAATTAGAAGTCTCATTCGTTTGAGAGTTGTACAAAATCATCTCATTCTTATGAAAAAAAATTTATCAATTCCATGTGTTTCAGAATCGCACAAAATCATCCCATCGCCCACTCTTTCTTGCCAAATCATCTTGTAAGTATGCCAAGTCTGTAAAAATGATAGTGATTCTTCTACCGAGTTTGAAAGTTCGTGTATCTGTTGGGAACTTTAGGAAATTGTGGGTTTGATCACTAACTGTGGAAATGTGACAGATCATCCGTCAGGACCGGGTGAATCATAACAGCAAGGGGGATGTTCTCATGAAGAATTCAGAGTCTGCAACTAGGCTACGGTGAGGGCTAAGCGTCGATAGGTAGCTATAACGTGACGAATTACAACCCGACTAGTGAAATGTAGGATGCATACAAGTGGTTAATTATGTGTTGTTCTGCTTGGTGTATGACATGTTTATTTATGGTTGAATTGATTGGATGCTTGGTTGACTAGATGGCTCGAGAATGAGAGCGTTCTTTAAGCATTGTACTGTTATATACACGACTGTGATTATTGGAACTGTAGTATGGTGGATGCAGAAGGATGATCCTAATGAAATATCATCATATGAATGATGAATATGAGGGTATCCCTAGTCCTCACGACATGACTACCCCAGTTATTTGTTCGTACATGTGGGATGGTCGGTGAGGCTAGTCGGTTGCCCTTAGGAAATAAGATGTGCATGTGATAAGTAATGAAAGTGGTTGTGATGTTGATTGGCAAATGGCACGAGGAAATTGAATTTGTAATATTAGAATGTCGTGTTGGGAATGTTGAGCAATGGAATTGGGATGTGGATTTGGGAATGGGAATTATCATTGTATCATACGTTGATTTATTGGTTTTTGTAAGTAAAAGAAGAATATGGAAAAACACCAACGTTACCCCTGAGATGAGTCGCGATAATGGTTTGAGGTCTACTGACGGGTAGGCGGGCATCCTTCGTGGTGGATCTTAAGGGATATATTAAGGACTTCCCAATATATGGAAGTGTGTTTTGCGAGCCCGCGGGGTAGCCGGGGACAACTTCTTTGGCGCTTTAAATAGAAATCACCTAGGGGTTGTTTGGTATGGGTGCTATTGAATTCAATAGCACCCAATACCATGCTAATCATCAATAGTTTTTTTTTTTCTTGTCTTAATTAGCTAGCTAATGGGTGATAAATTAGGGGGGTTGAAATCATTCTCCATAGGAGGATTTCTAAAATGTAAGAGTGATATTGGGATTAATGGACAAGTATGACCCTCCTTATTTTGGCTTATTACATGCCCCTCATGATTATTTTCTCCTATTTCCTCTCACCTTCCTCCACAAGAGCTTAAGTTCAACATCCGCAATTCTTTTAATTCTCCGATACTCGAAGGAACTTGACCACCAAATCAATTATGGTATGGTCCTTATAAAAAAAAACAATTATGGTTGAGATTTAATGTAATCAAATTCGCCATTCTTAATTTCTTAGTATCTCCTCCGGGAAACTTGCTTTTGTTTTGATGAATTAGGTTGATTAATTGTACCATTCTGCTTAGTTTCATTCTTCAAGAATTGTTGTACGAACAAGCCAAGAACCGTAACCTTTTGCATTCCTCACTCTACCATTGTTTCATTCTTAAAAAATGAGGGCAAGCAAGTAATTGCACAGTTGATTATCCCTTAGTAGATAACCTCCTAAACAAACAAGAATATTCTACAAAGTGACCATGAAGTCATTATCCCCTTAATAACTAGCTATCTCGAAACTCATTACTTGTTTGTATTTGTATTTGAGAATATGAATGTGTGTGTTATGGAAATGTATTGGTTGAGATGGAACTGATGATACCTTGTGAGATTGATTATATCTCCTGATGATTATGTACAATGATGTTGATTGGGGTTGTAGTAACCAAATTTTGTCCGGATTCTCGAATTAATTTACTACATTGCGACAATCATTTTTCTCATTTTGATTGAAGTATCAAGATTTATTAGTGGTTATCAAAGTGAATTTCTACCTAGTGAAATATCATTATATATATATCAATTTGGGCTCGAGGCCGTTTTAAGTCATTGGGGTTCAGGCCCATTTTCAAACAAATTCGTTGTGGGCTTTTGGCCAGTAAGCTTCTGAAAAACTATCTAAATAATTAAAAGGTTATTATAATTAAAAAGCAGAGTATGACGAGTTATTTTTAAAAAGCACGTTCTTTTTGAAACCCCAAATCTATCCCATTTTTCGACAGCCTTAACGCCGTTAGGCCCACTTTGGATTTTTTTTTAATGAAAATGACCAAATCGCAATTTTATTTAACAGATACAATTGCCACGCTGGATTAAAAATTAATTTCGCGACAAACTAGATTAATAAGGAATAAAAATTGTTTGTCGTCCCTCCGACTCCTCAACGATGAGATCCTCGCCAGATCCGACACCGCCTCGATCTACTCCCTCCGGAACCCCGTCTACGAACCTCAGATTCACGATATCCTCCACCTTCCTCTTCCTCGTCTTCTGAATCGCCAACGCTGTCCGCACCGGAGATCCTCCAATCATCTCCATGAGCAGGATTCTAAACTCGTACTCATGGCTCTAGTGCACGAATCCATCTTCTCCAATGATTTCAGATCCGATGTGGAGCCTGAATCCGCCGACGCGGATGGAGTGGTACTTGTCGAGGAATCGGTAGTCAGATCTGAGATTGGTGGAAGATCGGCAGAATCACTTCCTATTGCAGGAAAGCCATGACGCTCACCATCTCCACCACTATGCTTACCCTCCTGTACCTGTCCAGATCTGCTAATCTATCTCCGCCGTCACGCAGGGGCGATCTAAGGTTCCGTTTCCAGGAACTCGTAGACGACTAGCGGCGTGTCGTAATCGAGATGCAGCAGGCGACATACGATGGAAGACGGAAGAGAGGACCTCGATTCGGGATAGTACACGCCTGAGGTCTCTCAGGTCTCGACACTCAACCTTGTGGGCGTCCACCTTCGATCCATCGACGAATACTCCAGCATAGATCTCGCCCTCGACCCCGCGGTCGTTGGAGGTAGTGCCGGTGAGTTTTTGGCCTTCTTCAAATGACCCACCAAGTCTCGCTTTGGTGATTTGGTGTTGGTAACAAGAAGAGGAGAGGAAAGAGTGAGATAAGAGAAGAGCAAGGGAGCCAAAGCTACTGTCGGCGTCGGCTAGAGCGGCGATGGCTTTGGGGAGAGATTGTGTTAGGGAAATTATTTTACTTGTTTTCTATAATTTTCTATTTAATAACAATAATTGTTTAACTGTTAGGGAGAGGGCAAAGATCTGCGTCCAGGATTTTAATCCTGGAACAATTCCAAACCCAATACCCGGAGGGGTATTCTTGTCTTTTGAAAAATTAAAACCCTATCTCTTCTTTCTCCTTTTCTTCTTCCATACTCAGCCGCCGCACATCAACACCCCGATCTGCCTCTCCCTCAAACATCAACCACCCAAGATCTGCCGTCCTCCTCCTCCTCAATCTTCGTCGACAACTGCCTCCGTCCAACCGATCAGCCCGAAACTTCTGCCCCTATCTTCAAACCGCTCGACCTTCGTCCATTAGTGCCCAGATCTAGACGCGATGGTGAGAGTGCTAACGGCTTCCTCGCTTGCCTTTGTTGTAGTCTCGGTGTCGACGGCCACATCATCGGTGGCGCCTACGGTTCGATGATGAGGAAGTACGGTCTCGACGCCAACAATGTCGTCGATGCTCTGATCGCCGACGCCGGAGGGAAACCCCTGCCTCTCACCGCCAATTTCCGTTGCTGTGTTGTGCGTGGCCGACTGATCTTGTGTGTTCTTACATGAGTTTCATTCATGTTAATCAAAGTTAAAATTCTGGAAATCGTAGAACTGAAAGTGATACCGAGTTGAAACGTCGTCCTACTATGCAAGAACGTCTTGATAGGCAAAGCAGAGAAGCTGCGGAAGGGGCTATCAAGCGCTACAACATTATAAAGGTTTTCTGTTTGATTGATTTCATTGGCATATTAATTGAATGTTCATTCTCAGACTTCCTACCTTTATTGCTTATTGTATTCTGTATGTGGCTTTTGGTGTTGAACAGGGTGTCAATTACAAGGTCGATGTGCCAGTGAACAGCAATGGGTTTTCGTGTATGGGTGCTGATGTCATACAGAAGGCAGAGACGACATCAGCGTATTAGTGGAGGCGTGTTGGTGTTTGTAAGTTTTGTGGGAAAGTGTTTCAAATCACCATATCAGGCAAAGTGACTTAGCTTTGATCATACTTTGAAGGGTTTTTGTTCATCAGGTTGATTTGATTGCTACAGGCTTAATGAGCATTGATTAATTAGATAGTGCTTCATTCTTGTGAGATAGAGTTTGATTTCGTTTATGGATCATCAATGTTTTGGATTACTTGAGGCATGAATTTTAGTGCAATGCGCTTGTTAGATACTGTGTGAATTCTTGTGAGGTAATACTATGTGATTCTTGTGAGGTAATGTTTGATGATTTCGTGTATGAAGAGGGGATGCCCTCTAAACACCTAACTTTTCCATAGTGTTTGAGAATGAATGATTGAGAATGTATGTTTGAGAATGAATGATTGAGAATTGTGGTGTTCTGTGAATGAAAATTAGTGATAGTAGCGGTCAGAGTGTTGTGGGTGGTGGTAAACTAATTAACTAGTTTACTCGATAAGTTAACTAGTTATCAATTTTGATAACCTCGTTAACTAGTTATTCACTCGTGAAGTTAACGCCAAATTAACTCGTTAACAACTAAATATCTCGATAAGTTAATGATCCGCCCAGTTGGACCGGTGGATCAATACTGTGGTTCTTTGGAGGTTTAGGCAATGAATCCGTCCTCGGAGTGTCTCGGCGGATGGTACCTTGCAGGGCGGACGTGCAAGGGGTTAGTATATGTAAGGTGACAAGTATGTGGATAATGTAGGGAGAATGAGTTACAGAGAAGTACCGGGCGAGAGCCCTTTGGTGTGGGCGGAACCGATAGCCTTTAGCGTACAGCGTGAAAGCTTGTAGTATCAGGCGTATGGTCCCAAGTCTGTTCTGTCCTCTTCTGAATGGGGGACCCTGTTATTTATAGGTCCCATTGGTCTGGCAGGGTCCACGTGTCCTGCTCTGAGTGGGCCGCAGCGGGTCACTGTCAACAGTAATGGGCGGTGGCCTCCTGTAGACATGACAGGTGATCCCTTGGCTGAGGCGGACAGTGGACCGCCCTGGTGCGACGGACCGCCCTGGCCATGTTCGAGGGCGGATTCCATACAGGCCCATCAGTTAACTAGTTAACAGCTAAATAACCTTGTTAACTAGTTATCCAATCGTGATGTTAACTAGTTAACTCAATAAGAACAAGTTAACTAGTTAACAACTTGGTAACTAGTTAACTCGATTAGATAACTAGTTACCAACTTGGTAACTAGTTAACTCGGTAAGTTATCTAGTTAACTCGATAAGTTAACTAGTTAACAACTTGGTAACTAGTTAACTCAATTAGATAACTAGTTAACAACTTGGTAACTAGTTAACTTGATCGGTTAACTTCGAGTTAACTAGTTAACCGATCACTCGACATCGGTTAACTAGTTAACTCGATCGATTAACTAGTTAACAACTTGGTAACTAGTTAACTCGATAAATCATGATGTTTAACAAGTTAACTAATTATTAGTAAAAAATCATGCTAACAATATAAAAATTAGGTTAACTACAAGTTATTTAGTTAACTCGACAAGTTAATTAATTAGCTCGAGTAGATAACTAGTTTACTTGGTTGGTTAACTAATTAACTCGATTAGATAACTAGTTAACTTGATTGGGTAACTAGTTAACTCAATTAGACAACTAGTTATCGACTTGGTAACTAGTTAACTCGATTGGTTAGCTGAAATTTTTGTGGTAACTAGTTAACTCGGTTAGGTAACTAGTTAACTCGGTTGGTTATCAATAAAAAAATCATGTTAACAAGTTATTAGTAAAAATCAGGTTAACTAGTTAACTTATCCTCGTCGGAAAACATGTTAACTAACTAGTTAACTGTAAAAACCCAAGTTAACTAGTTATGAATAAAAAAAATCATGCTAATAAGTTAAAAGTAAAAAATCAGGTTAACTAGTTAACTTGTACTCGTCGCAAAAGTCGTCAGAAAAAGTCATCGGAAAAGTCACCGAAAAAAGTCACCAAGAAAAAAAGTCACCAAGATTAACTCGATTGGTTAACTAGTTAACTCGATTAGATAACTAGTTAACTCGTTATCTAAATCATGATGTTAACTAATTAACTCGATAAGTTAACTAGTTAACTAGTTAACTTGTCCTCGCCGGAAAAGTCACCGGAGTTTGGTCGGTCTCCGGAGCCTCACCGAAAAACATGTTAACTAACTAGTTAACTATAAAAATCCAAGTTAACTAGTTACGAATAAAAAAAATCATGGTAATAAGTTAATAGTAAAAATCAGGTTAACTAGTTAATTGTCCTCGTTGGAAAAGTCGCAAGAAAAAGCCACCGGAGAAAGTCGACGAAAATGTGATTGGAAAAGTCACAAAAAAAAATCACCAGAAAAAGTCGCCGGAAAAGTCACCGGCGGCCGGCGACCGACGACTGGCGACCGGCGACCGGCGGCCGGCGACCAGCGACCGGCGACCGGCAACCCACATTGGACGGTGACAGTTGTTGCCCACTGTAATAAAAAATAAAATATTTAAATAATAAATAATAATAAAATATTTAAATTAAATATAATAATTTAATTATTTGTGTAAAGTCCTAAATGCCCCTAACAAATCTGGACCATTAGATTGGTCAAAGGGTTAAACTAGATCTAATGGTTGAGAATGGGTTTGGAACTTTCCAAACCAGCATTCTCTTGGATGCTGATCCATTGCCTTAGGGAGAGGATCTGCGTCAAGCTTTTCAGTTTGGAAAGTTCCAAACCAAATATACGGATGGGCATTTTCGTCATTTTGAAAAAAATAAAAAACCTTGTTTCCTGTCATCTTTCCACGCACGCAGCCACAGCCGCCGATGTCTCTAATCGGCATCTGCCGTCCTCCTTCCTCCACCGATCCTCGTCGTATCGGCCGCCCGCTGCTACTCTTCTCGCTCCTCCACCAAACATCATCGGCCGCCACCGGCCACTGATCAACCTATTCGGCGAGATCCGGCCGTACCTCCAACAAATCCACACCTTGGACGAGCTGAGGAGAGGAAAAGGGATTTGAAGTTCTACATGAAGGTAATCGACGGAATCGACGCGAATTTCATACAGTGGAGGTCGGTCCAGTTCACTCATTTGTCGATTAGATCGGATTGCAATAGAATAGGATCTGAAATTCAAACTGAAATCAAATCTTGAATCCTTCCTCAAAACGAATCATATGGCTGGAGCTCGTTCTATTGTTGCTACAGCGGTGGAGTCGGCGTCAGAAAACATGGCTACGGTGGCATCGGCGAAAACAAGGCTGCGACGGTGGTGGCGGAAACAAGGCCACGCAAATCACTATTTTCCCGATTACAGTTAGGTTGAAGAAGAGTGACTGGTTTGTTATGTGGCTAAGTTTAGTGACTGATTTGTCATGTGGTTAAGTTTAGTGACTGATTTGCTACTTGGCTAAGTTTAGTGACTGATTTGTCACTTGGCTAAGTTTAGTGACTGATTTGTCACTTGGCTAAGATAAGTGAGTGATTTGTCTCTTGGTTAAGATAAGTGACTGAAGAATGAAGATCTAATGGTTGGTTAAAATTTTGTACATGAAGATTATTACAATGTATGATTGAGAATTATGGTATTCTGCGTGAATGGAAACTAGTGATAATAGCATTCAGTGGTGTTGTGGGTGATTAACTAAATAGAAAGTTAATTCGTTTATTCGAAAAGTTAACTAGTTATTAATTAAACAACTTCGTTAACTAGTTATTCAATCGTGAAGTTAACTAGTTAACAACTAAATAACTCGATAAATTAACTAGATAACAGCTAAATAACCTTGTTAACTAGTTAGCTCGTAATCTAAATCATGATGTTAACTAGTTAACTCGATAAGTTAACTAGTTAACTAATTTTGATAACTAGTTATCAACTTGATAAATAGTTAACTCAATTGGTTAACTAGTTAACAACTTGGTAACTAGTTAACTCAATTGGATAACATGTTAACTAGTTAACTGTAAAAACTCAGGTTAACAGTTAACTAGTTAACAATAAAAAAATATTGTTAACAAGTTATTAGTAAAAACCAGGTTAACTAGTTAACTTATCCTCGCCGGAAAAGTCATCAGAGTTAGGTCGGTCTCCGGAGCTTCACTGAAAAAGTTACAGGAAAACATGTTAACTAACTAGTTAACTGTAAAAACCTAAGTTAACTAGTTAATTAGTTATCAATAAAAATCATGCTAACAAGTTAATAGTAACCTGTTAACAAAAAATCCAATTAACTGAATATGGTAATTCGTTAACTAGTTATCAATTAAATAACATGTTAACTAGTTCAGTTAACTAGTTATCTACTGATAACATGTTAACTAATTATCTGTAAAAAAAACCAAGTTAACTAGTTATTTGTAAAAAACCAAGTTAACTAGTTATCAGTAAGAAATTAGGTTAGTTATCTTTGGTTTCGAGTGTGTTTGACGTTTGTGATTGTGACACAGGTCGCTCGTGGAACATCCCTTTGTCCACATCGCTCAGGGGGGGTGCACTTTTGGAGTGGAACCACTTGATGACCCGGCTGGATAATCTCCCGCATGACTGTGTCACGGCCGGCCCAGCTTGCGTGGTTTGGCCTTTGGAACACTCGGGATGCTTCTCGGTGAGGTCTTTGAGGACCACGTTGGTCTCGGAGCGTTTTACCCTCGCCCCGGATTTCCCTTACTCTTTCATTTGGACGAATGTGGCTCCGACAAAGGTACAAGGTATCATCTGGATGGTGTGGCATAAGAAGATTGCCTCGTTGGATAATCTCCAAAAACGAGGTATGGTTTTGGTGAACTGGTGTGCTTTATGTGAGAAAGACTTGGAGTCGGTTGACCATCTGTTTACTCTTTGCCCTTTCACCTCGGTCGTTTGGGACTGCGTGAGTTCAAAACTTTCCTTGTTTGGGCCTCGTACGAATAATGTACGTGGTCTGATCGAGGCTTGGAAAGGAATGAACTGTACTTCAATCTTTAAAACGGCGGTAGAGGTGGTGCTCCACGGTGTGTTCTGGTTTTGTTGGCTCGAGAGAAATGAACGGATTTTTAAAGATATGAGGAACAACGAAAAATAGGTCGCAATGAGGGTCCTTTGTAATATTGGTAGATGGCTCGGTGCGGCGAATAGGCTGTCTGTGACGGAGTTGAACCACTGGAACGCTTTTGCTTTTGATCCAGGTTGAGGCCAGGAGTTTTGCTTTGTGGCTGTTCTGCTTCTGTGCTTGAGTCGTTTCAGGGAGCGGGTTTGGTTTGGGGCGTCTGTTTGCCCCTTCATTTTGTTCCAGCAGCCTGCCCTGTTTTGCCTCTGGCGGTTTTTGCTTGCTGCAACTCTTGAAGTTGCCCCTGTATTTTTTCGGTCTGTTTTGCTTGCTGCAGCTTTTGCAGTTTGGTCCTTGTTTGTAAAACTTTGCTGATTTGAGTACATAATACACAAAAATTATCCAAAAAAAAAACTAGTTAAAAACAACTTGACTAGTTAACTAGCTACCTAGTTAACTAGTTAACTAATCATGAGGTTAACTCGATTTTGATAACTAGTTATCAACTAAAAATCTCGTTAACTAGTTAACAACTTGGTAACTATTTAACTCGATTAGATAACATGTTAACTAGATAACTAGGTAACTATAAAAACTCAGGTTAACTAGTTAACTAGTTATCAATAAAAAAATCTTGTTAACAAGTTGTTAGTAAAAATCAAGTTAACTAGTTAACTTGTCCTCGTCGGAAAAGTCACCGGAGTTTGGGTGGTCTCCGGAGCCTCGCCGAAAAAGTCACCGGAAAACATGTTAACTATAAAAACCCAAATTAACTAGTTAACTAGTTATGAATAAAAAAATCATGCTAATAAGTTAATAGTAAAAATCAGGTTAACTAGTTAACTTGTCCTCGTCGGAAAAGTCGTCGGAATAGTCACCATAAAAAGTCACGGAAAATGTCACCGAAAAAATGTTAACTAACTAGTTAACTATAAAAATCCAAGTTAACTAGTTACGAATAAAAAAAATCATGGTAATAAGTTAATAGTAAAAATCAGGTTAAATAGTTAATTGTTCTCGTCGGAATAGTCGCAAGAAAAAGCCACCGGAGAAAAGTCGACGAAAATGTGATTGGAAAAGTCACAAAAAAATCACCGGAAAAAGTCACCGGAAAAGTCACCGGCGGCCGGCGATTGGCGACTGGCGGCCGGCGGCCGGCGACCAGCGACCGGCAACCGGCAACCCACATTGGACGGTGACAGTTGTTGCCCACTGTAATAAAAAATAAAATATTTAAATAAGAAATAATAATAAAATATTAATTAAATATAATAATTTAATTATTTGTGTAAAGTCCTAAATGCCCCTAACAAATCTGGACCATTAGATTGGTCAAAGGGTTAAACTAGATCTAATGGTTGAGAATGGGTTTGGAACTTTCCAAACCAGCATTCTCTTGGATGCTGATCCATTGCCTTAGGGAGAGGATCTGCGTCAAGCTTTTCAGTTTGGAAAGTTCCAAACCAAATATACGGAGGGGCATTTTCGTCATTTTGAAAAAAATAAAAAACCCTGTTTCCTGTCATCTTTCCACGCACGCAGCCACAGCCGCCGATGTCCCTAATCGGCATCTGCCGTCCTCCTTCCTCCACCGATCCTCGTCGCATCGGCCGCCCGCTGCTACTCTTCTCGCTCCTCCACCGAACATCATCGGCCGCCACCGGCCACTGATCAACCTATTCGGCGAGATCCGGCCGTACCTCCAACAAATCCACACCTTGGACGAGCTGAGGAGAGGAAAAGGGATTTGAAGTTCTACATGAAGGTAATCGACGGAATCGACGCAAATTTCATACGGTGGAGGTCGGTCCTGTTCACTCATCTGTCGATTAGATCGGATTGCAATAGAATAGGATCTGAAATTGAAACTGAAATCAAATCTTGAATCCTTCCTCAAAACGAATCATATGGCTGGAGCTCGTTCTATTGTTGCTACAGCGGTGGAGGCGGCGTCAGAAAACATGGCTACGGTGGCATCGGCGAAAACAAGGCTACGGGGTGGTGGCGGAAACAAGGCCACGCAAATCACTATTTTCCCGATTACAGTTAGGTTGAAGAAGAGTGACTGGTTTGTTATGTGGTTAAGTTTAGTGACTGATTTGTCATGTGGTTAAGTTTAGTGACTGATTTGCTACTTGGCTAAGTTTAGTGACTGATTTGTCACTTGGCTAAGTTTAGTGACTGATTTGTCACTTGGCTAAGATAAGTGAGTGATTTGTCTCTTGGTTAAGATAAGTGACTGAAGAATGAAGATCTAATGGTTGGTTAAAATTTTGTACATGAAGATTGTTACAATGTATGATTGAGAATTATGGTATTCTGGGTGAATGGAAACTAGTGATAATAGCATTCAGTGGTGTTGTGGGTGATTAACTAAATAGAAAGTTAATTCGTTTATTCGAAAAGTTAACTAGTTATTAATTAAACAACTTCGTTAACTAGTTATTCAATCGTGAAGTTAACTAGTTAACAACTAAATAACTCGATAAATTAACTAGATAACAGCTAAATAACCTTGTTAACTAGTTAGCTCGTTATCTAAATCATGATGTTAACTAGTTAACTCGATAAGTTAACTAGTTAACTAATTTTGATAACTAGTTATCAACTTGATAAATAGTTAACTCAATTGGTTAACTAGTTAACAACTTCGTAACTAGTTAACTCAATTGGATAACATGTTAACTAGTTAACTGTAAAAACTCAGGTTAACAGTTAACTAGTTAACAATAAAAAAATATTGTTAACAAGTTATTAGTAAAAACCAGGTTAACTAGTTAACTTATCCTCGCCGGAAAAGTCATCAGAGTTAGGTCGGTCTCCGGAGCCTCACTGAAAAAGTTACCGGAAAACATGTTAACTAACTAGTTAACTGTAAAAACCTAAGTTAACTAGTTAGTTAGTTATCAATAAAAATCATGCTAACAAGTTAATAGTAACCTGTTAACAAAAAATCCAATTAACTGAATATGGTAATTCGTTAACTAGTTATCAATTAAATAACATGTTAACTAGTTCAGTTAACTAGTTATCTACTGATAACATGTTAACTAATTATCTGTAAAAAAGCCAAGTTAACTAGTTATTTGTAAAAAACCAAGTTAACTAGTTATCAGTAAGAAATCAGGTTAGTTATCTTTGGTTTCGAGTGTGTTTGACGTTTGTGATTGTGACACAGGTCGCTCGTGGAACATCCCTTTGTCCACATCGCTCAGGGGGGGGGGGGGTGCACTTTTGGAGTGGAACCACTTGATGACCCGGCTGGATAATCTCCCGCATGACTGTGTCACGACCGGCCCAACTTGCGTGGTTTGGCCTTTGGAACACTCGGGATGCTTCTCGGTGAGGTCTTTGAGGACCACGTTGGTCTCGGAGCGTTTTACCCTCGCCCCGGATTTCCCTTACTCTTTCATTTGGACAAATGTGGCTCCGACAAAGGTACAAGGTTTCGTCTGGATGGTGTGGCATAAGAAGATTGCCTCGTTGGATAATCTCCAAAAACGAGGTATGGTTTTGGTGAACTGGTGTGCTTTATGTGAGAAAGACTTGGAGTCGGTTGACCATCTGTTTACTCTTTGCCCTTTCACCTCGGTTGTTTGGGACTGCTTGAGTTCAAAACTTTCCTTGTTTGGGCCTCGTACGAATAATGTACGTGGTCTGATCGAGGCTTGGAAAGGAATGTACTGTACTTCAATCTTTAAAACGGCGGTAGAGGTGGTGCTCCACGGTGTGTTCTGGTTTTGTTGGCTCGAGAGAAATGAACGGATTTTTAAAGATATGAGGAACAACGAAAAATAGGTCGCAATGAGGGTCCTTTGTAATATTGGTAGATGGCTCGGTGCGGCGAATAGGCTGTCTGTGATGGAGTTGAACCACTGGAACGCTTTTGCTTTTGATCCAGGTTGAGGCCAGGAGTTTTGCTTTGTGGCTGGTCTGCTTCTGTGCTTGAGTCGTTTCAGGGAGCGGGTTTGGTTTGGGGCGTCTGTTTGCCCCTTCATTTTGTTCCAGCAGCCTGCCCTGTTTTGCCTCTGGCGGTTTTTGCTTGCTGCAACTCTTGAAGTTGCCCCTGTATTTTTTCGGTCTGTTTTGCTTGCTGCAGCTTTTGCAGTTTGGTCCTTGTTTGTAAAACTTTGCTGATTTGAGTACATAATACACACAAAATTATCCAAAAAAAAAACTAGTTAAAAACAACTTGACTAGTTAACTAGTTACCTAGTTAACTAGTTAACTAATCATGAGGTTAACTCGATTTTGATAACTAGTTATCAACTAAAAATCTCGTTAACTAGTTAACAACTTGGTAACTATTTAACTCGATTAGATAACATGTTAACTAGATAACTAGGTAACTATAAAAACTCAGGTTAACTAGTTAACTAGTTATCAATAAAAAATCTTGTTAACAAGTTGTTAGTAAAAATCAAGTTAACTAGTTAACTTGTCCTCGTCGGAAAAGTCACCGGAGTTTGGGTGGTCTCCGGAGCCTCGCCGAAAAAGTCACCGGAAAACATGTTAACTATAAAAACCCAAATTAACTAGTTAACTAGTTATGAATAAAAAAATCATGCTAATAAGTTAATAGTAAAAATCAGGTTAACTAGTTAACTTGTCCTCGTCGGAAAAGTCGTCGGAATAGTCACCATAAAAAGTCACCGGAAAATGTCACCGAAAAACATGTTAACTAACTAGTTAACTATAAAAATCCAAGTTAACTAGTTACGAATAAAAAAAATCATGCTAATAAGTTAATAGTAAAAATCAGGTTAACTAGTTAATTGTCCTCGTCGGAAAAGTCGCAAGAAAAAGCCACCGGAGAAAAGTCGACGAAAATGTGATTGGAAAAGTCACAAAAAAAAATCACCGGAAAAAGTCGCCGGAAAAGTCACCGGCGACCGGCGACTGGCGACCGGTGGCCGGCGGCCGGCGACCAGCGACCGGCGACCGGCAACCCACATAGGACGGTGACAGTTGTTGCCCACTGTAATAAAAAATAAAATATTTAAATAATAAATAATAATAAAATATTTAAATTAAATATAATAATTTAATTATTTGTGTAAAGTCCTAAATGCCCCTAACAAATCCGGACCATTAGATTGGTCAAAGGATAAACTAGATCTAATGGTTGAGAATGGGTTTGGAACTTTCCAAACCAGCATTCTCTTGGATGCTGATCCATTGCCTTAGGGAGAGGATTCTGCGTCAAGCTTTTCAGTTTGGAAAGTTCCAAACCAAATATACGGAGGGGCATTTTCATCATTTTGAAAAAAATAAAAAACCCTGTTTCCTGTCATCTTTCCACGCACGCAGCCACAGCCGCCGATGTCTCTAATCGGCATCTGCCGTCCTCCTTCCTCCACCGATCCTCGTCGCATCGGCCGCCCGCTGCTACTCTTCTCGCTCCTCCACCAAACATCATCGGCCGCCACTGATCAACCTATTCGGCGAGATCCGGCCGTACCTCCAACAAATCCACACCTTGGACGAGCTGAGGAGAGGAAAAGGGATTTGAAGTTCTACATGAAGGTAATCGACGGAATCGACGCGAATTTCATACGGTGGAGGTCGGTCCCGTTCACTCATCTGTCGATTAGATCGGATTGCAATAGAATAGGATCTGAAATTGAAACTGAAATCAAATCTTCAATCCTTCCTCAAAACGAATCATATGGCTGGAGCTCGTTCTATTGTTGCTACAGCGGTGGAGGCGGCGTCAGAAAACATGGCTATGGTGGCATCGGCGAAAACAAGGCTACGGCGGTGGTGGCGGAAACAAGGCCACGCAAATCACTATTTTCCCGATTACAGTTAGGTTGAAGAAGAGTGACTGGTTTGTTATGTGGTTAAGTTTAGTGACTGATTTGTCATGTGGTTAAGTTTAGTGACTGATTTGCTACTTGGCTAAGTTTAGTGACTGATTTGTCACTTGGCTAAGTTTAGTGACTGATTTGTCACTTGGCTAAGATAAGTGAGTGATTTGTCTCTTGGTTAAGATAAGTGACTGAAGAATGAAGATCTAATGGTTGGTTAAAATTTTGTACATGAAGATTGTTACAATGTATGATTGAGAATTATGGTATTCTGGGTGAATGCAAACTAGTGATAATAGCATTCAGTGGTGTTGTGGGTGATTAACTAAATAGAAAGTTAATTCGTTTATTCGAAAAGTTAACTAGTTATTAATTAAACAACTTCGTTAACTAGTTATTCAATCGTGAAGTTAACTAGTTAACAACTAAATAACTCGATAAATTAACTAGATAACAGCTAAATAACCTTGTTAACTAGTTAGCTCGTTATCTAAATCATGATGTTAACTAGTTAACTCGATAAGTTAACTAGTTAACTCGATAAGTTAACTAGTTAACTAATTTTGATAACTAGTTATCAACTTGATAAATAGTTAACTCAATTGGTTAACTAGTTAACAACTTGGTAACTAGTTAACTCAATTGGATAACATGTTAACTAGTTAACTGTAAAAACTCAGGTTAACAGTTAACTAGTTAACAATAAAAAAATATTGTTAACAAGTTATTAGTAAAAACCAGGTTAACTAGTTAACTTTTCCTCGCCGGAAAAGTCATCAGAGTTAAGTCGGTCTTCGGAGCCTCACTGAAAAAGTTACCGGAAAACATGTTAACTAACTAGTTAACTGTAAAAACCTAAGTTAACTAGTTAATTAGTTATCAATAAAAATCATGCTAACAAGTTAATAGTAACCTGTTAACAAAAAATCCAATTAACTGAATATGGTAATTCGTTAACTAGTTATCAATTAAATAACATGTTAACTAGTTCAGTTAACTAGTTATCTACTGATAACATGTTAACTAATTATCTGTAAAAAAACCAAGTTAACTAGTTATTTGTAAAAAACCAAGTTAACTAGTTATCAGTAAGAAATCAGGTTAGTTATCTTTGGTTTCGAGTGTGTTTGACGTTTGTGATTGTGACACAGGTCGCTCGTGGAACATCCCTTTGTCCACATCGCTCAGGGGGGGTGCACTTTTGGAGTGGAACCACTTGATGACCCGGCTGGATAATCTCCCGCATGACTGTGTCACGGCCGGCCCAGCTTGCGTGGTTTGGCCTTTGGAACACCGGGATGCTTCTCGGTGAGGTCTTTGAGGACCACGTTGGTCTCGGAGCGTTTTACCCTCGCCCCGGATCTCCCTTACTCTTTCATTTGGACAAATGTGGCTCCGACAAAGGTACAAGGTTTCGTCTGGATGGTGTGGCATAAGAAGATAGCCTCGTTGGATAATCTCCAAAAACGAGGTATGGTTTTGGTGAACTGGTGTGCTTTATGTGAGAAAGACTTGGAGTCGGTTGACCATCTGTTTACTCTTTGCCCTTTCACCTCGGTCGTTTGGGACTGCGTGAGTTCAAAACTTTCCTTGTTTGGGCCTCGTACGAATAATGTACGTGGTCTGATCGAGGCTTGGAAAGGAATGAACTCTACTTCAATCTTTAAAACGGCGGTAGAGGTGGTGCTCCACGGTGTGTTCTGGTTTTGTTGGCTCGAGAGAAATGAACGGATTTTTAAAGATATGAGGAACAACGAAAAATAGGTCGCAATGAGGGTCCTTTGTAATATTGGTAGATGGCTCGGTGCGGCGAATAGGCTGTCTGTGACGGAGTTGAACCACTGGAACGCTTTTGCTTTTGATCCAGGTTGAGGACAGGAGTTTTGCTTTGTGGCTGGTCTGCTTTTGTGCTTGAGTCGTTTCAGGGAGCGGGTTTGGTTTGGGGCGTCTGTTTGCCCTTCATTTTGTTCCAGCAGCCTGCCCTGTTTTGCCTCTGGCGGTTTTTGCTTGCTGCAACTCTTGAAGTTGCCCCTGTATTTTTTCGGTCTGTTTTGCTTGCTGCAGCTTTTGCAGTTTGGTCCTTGTTTGTAAAACTTTGCTGATTTGAGTACATAATACACACAAAATTATCCAAAAAAAAAAAAAACTAGTTAAAAACAACTTGACTAGTTAACTAGTTACCTAGTTAACTAGTTAACTAATCATGAGGTTAACTCGATTTTGATAACTAGTTATCAACTAAAAATCTCGTTAACTAGTTAACAACTTGGTAACTATTTAACTCGATTAGATAACATGTTAACTAGATAACTAGGTAACTATAAAAACTCAGGTTAACTAGTTAACTAGTTATCAATAAAAAAATCTTGTTAACAAGTTGTTAGTAAAAATCAAGTTAACTAGTTAACTTGTCCTCGTCGGAAAAGTCACCGGAGTTTGGGTGGTCTCCGGAGCCTCGCCGAAAAAGTCACCGGAAAACATGTTAACTATAAAAACCCAAATTAACTAGTTAACTAGTTATGAATAAAAAAATCATGCTAATAAGTTAATAGTAAAAATCAGGTTAACTAGTTAACTTGTCCTCGTCGGAAAAGTCGTCGGAATAGTCACCATAAAAAGTCACCGGAAAATGTCATCGGAAAAGTAACCGGAAAAGTCACTCAAAAAAAGTGGACGGCGGCCGGCGACCGGAGACCGGCGGTCGGCAGCCGTGGCTGCGGCAGTGGGTTGATTAAAAACAAAGTATTTAAATAAAAAATAATATTAAAATATTAAATTAAATATAATAATTAAATTGTTTGTGTAAAGTCCTAAATGCCCCTATTAAATCTGGACCATTAGATTGGTCAAAGGGTCAAATTAGATCTAATGGTTGGAATTAGGTTTAGAACTTTTCAAACCCAAAAAGGTTTGGACGCTGATCCGGTCCCTAACTGTTACAGTTTAAAATATTGAATAACTAATCATGTGCAGGTGACGTGTTAGGATGAAATGTTTAATATGTGTGCTCTGAAGCGGTTATTGTTTTCCGCCTTCTTCGCCATCTCCGGTAACCATTTTCTCCTTCTTCGTTGATCGTTCCTGTTACCCTTAACCCACCTTGATCTTATCACATTTCATATAGTTTTCCCTGACACCTGGGATAGCGGTTCCATCGTCTGGTTCTGTACTATTGGATCTTCATGATCCGTTACAAGGCTTCTGCCTTCTATATCGGTTTTAATCCGACATTATCCCACCGTCTGTGGGTACGATCGATAAGCACTACACTATTTAGTTCTAACCGCTACGGCGGCCAATTTCTGTTCTTTCCGTCTCACCCCCTTATGGGCGTTGATGGCAGCCGGAGATGGCGGCGGAGCACCACTGGCGGTTATGGTGTTCTTCGGGGCTAATGACGCCTGTCTTCCGAGTAGTACGATGCGTTCCAGCACGTGCCTCTTGATGAATTCAAGAGTAACCCGTTGTTCTATTGGTTCGGTTAACCATCTATAGTGTGCCTTTTGTTCGCAGTTTTAATCCTTTCGTAATCTCAATACATGAAACCATAATTATTATCGGCAATAAGATAGGGAAGTTGTCGACGACAATGGCTAGAGAGGCGGCAAATTAATCGGTTCTAATATTTGAGTTTATTTCCTTGCTTGATCGCAAGTGATATCATTGACTTAGTTTCTGATAAGCACCAACGTCAACGTAAGTGCATAATGTGTCCCCAACAGAAACATAATTGGGTTGAGTTTGAACGTTTTCAATTTATAATCTCTGTCCTTGACATACATTATTCTTCATGGTTGAGATGAAATGTCCCTCCTAGCCCCTTCCCCTATTTTGTCTCCGTCGCCCCCACCCCCACCCACCCAATGAACTTTGTGGTTCCCCCAACCCGCAACCGACTCAAGATAGATGTAGTGGTGCGACAACAGCCCCGTTAGAAGGGGCAATTGGATTGATCATAAGGGAGTCCTCGGCGACAACTCTCTTCGCGACAGGACTAGCTAGCTCATGCAACCTGGTGGTCCGAGACTCGCAGGGAGGTCTGTTATTCGCCACAGGTATTTCAACCCAGGTATTTCTAATTCATTCGTTTTTGAACTTTTAGCAGTCAGAGATGCTTGTCTCCTATGTCGAGATTTGGGGTGGCCAGAGGTGGACTTCAAAGGAGACGCCACGGAAGTCAGGCGGGTGGTCTCGAGCCGGCTCTACCTTTCACGGGATGGGGGTTCCCTCGTAGCGGACTTTCGCAGCTTGCTCGACTCTCTTTCTCAGATCAGGCTTCTTGCTGTGCCTCGGCAAGCTATCATGACAGCCCATTATGTGGCTCGTCACGCGCTTCGTAGCCTCCCAAACCTGGGAGTGGTCAACCTTACGGCTTGGGTGTGGTCTTAATTTTTTGGAATGCTTGGTTATCTCCAGCGCTCCTGCGGGAGTTATCTACTGCAAAAAAAAAAAAGACGTGTTATATTATGTCACCAACTCATCCCAAAAGTTTAAAAGTTAACAAACAAGTACTAACGACGTTAACAATTTCGGAAACCAGGATAGATTTGGGGTTTTGAAAAGAACGTGCTTTTTAAAAATAAAAAGTAACTCTCATCATACTTGCTGCTTTTTAATTATAATAACCCTAATTAAAATTACATATCAATAATAATAAAATAATTAATTTACAAATCCATTCTTATCACTTCACTCACATCCCATCCCATCAATATAAAACAACTCCCATACAATGGGAAGAGAGGGGGACTAGCTGAAACCAACAGAGAGCAAAACAAACCCGACCCGGGCCTCCCTCCTTGCTTCTTCTCTTCTGGCCCTTCTTCTGCGGATTAGCAGCTTTTTTCTTCCTTTTCTTCTTCTAGGCTGCTTCTTTTCTACTTCATCTTCTTCTTTTGATCCTTCTCCGAAGTTCAGCTTGTAAAACAAAAGAAGAGATAGTCATGGTTTTTGAACAAGAAAGATAAGTAATCTATTTCAAGCTTATGCTTTACTATCCAAGCTAACCCCACTGACAACTACTTTCAAGCTTTTAGTTATGCTGTACTAACAACTAATACCTCATTCTAAGCTTTACATTCAAATTTTGTATTAGTTTATAGGGATAATAGCACTTTGCCCCCCTTACTTTGTCAAGTTAACAAATGACCCCTGTACAAATTTTCACTCGTTTTGCCCCCTGTACTATAACCATTTTGCCAAACACCTCCTTTTGTTACCAATTCGGTCTCCCTACCGTTAACTACTGCCAAATAAGCAGGCCACGCCATTTGTTATTGCCACATGTTTTAGTGACTCAGCAATTATATTTAATATTTTTTTAACTCTAATATAATATTATTGTTTCACTTTGGGCCCTCCAATGTTATCAATGCCGGATCAGGCCGGCCGGTCCAACCGGTCCGACCGCGACCCGGGCACTCCACCGAAAATGGCCAGCTGTTCTCTGACCAGGATTCAAGCCGGCTGTCAGATCGGTTCAACCATAGAAACCGGCCGGTTCTGCCGATTTAAAAGCCTCCGGTCAGACCCTCACCAAACTTTGCGTTTTGATTTTTCCGAAAAAAAAAATTAATCAATTTATAATCGTGAACCGCGTTTGTCTTCTCTTCTTCCATTACTCATCTCATCTGAAATTAGGTCACGAAGTCGGCACTGCAGTTGTCTTCTTCCAGTGACCAGACCATAATCACCGCCTCCATCAATCGACGGCTCGACACCGTCCTTCAGTCGTCATCCTGAAGCCGGCGGCCGTCGGTCGCTCGTCCTCTGTTCTCCCGCTCCCCGTCATCGTCCGTCCCTGCCTATTTCTCCTTCTCTGATTCAGCTCCGATTCTACATTGTCAGCGATTCAGCGTCGATTCGTTCAATCGTAAGCATCAAATCGTCCAACCTTCAGCGTCACTACTTCGTCCTCTTCGATTCGTAATCCCTGCAGCTCCGAGTCTCCGACTCCTCAGGTTCCTCTACCATCTATTGTGGGTGTTACTACATTAATTGTGCAAGTTCATCATATGTATTTACTTGTCATGAGCTGTAGTTCTAGTTTGATAATAATAATTTAATAGATTATAAGAGTTCATTCTACAAGTCCATTCTACATTTGTCATAATGAAGAAAGTTCATTCTGCAAGTTTAATTAAGAAAGTTAATTCTGCAAGTTTCCTAGTAAATTATTTAATCTTTAAGTTTGATAGATTACAAGAGTTACTTTTCATTCCGCAAGTTCATTATGCAAGTGGTCCAGTTGATTATGAATCAATGGATGGGGCAAATATGTGGATGTATGAAACAACTCCCGATCTTGATATCGATTCGCTTGAGGAAACTTTTCAAGAAGGAGATGATTATTCCAGTGTCGACTTTGGATTTGGAGTAGGTGGAGTTACTCACAAGGACATCAACACTATAGGGCTACCTTAATTATTTCGATCTTGCAAACTTTTTTGTTGTTGTAGGCACTTAACTACTTATGTTGACTTCGTTAATATTTGTTAGCTTGATCTTGACCTTTAATTTGATTTATGTATTTCGAATGTTTCATGTATTCCGAATGTACTTTTGTGATTTTGTGATTTGAATGTTCTATGAATGACTATGTTGAATTTTAATATTTTAAAGGTTATAGTCTTTATTAACTAATGATTTCATATTTATTTTTTGAATTAATACTTACAAATTAAACTCTCTGTACTTCCGGTTTGATCCGGCTTAATTAAAAATTTGGCCGGTCCGACTTAACTATATTTATTTATTTATTTAATAATTAAAACGGTCCAACCCCGGTCAAACCATTAAACCCTGAATCCTTGACCATACCGACTTGACCCCGGTCCGGTTCTGAAAACCTTGTGGCCGTCATATCATATAACCCCTTATCCCTTTGTCTTCTTCTTCGTATCTACCCTAACTAAACCTCTCGCAGGCCGTCGCAGCTTGCCCCCGATCGGGAAAAAAAAAAAGAAATTCAGGAAACTTAACACCCAAGTGCAAACAAACAAGAAACTAGAAATTAATTACATTGTTGTGTCATTAAATCCAAACTCAGAACCCTGCAAAAAATACATAGAACTCAGGGGATATGGAGACCAATTCGCATAAGCAGCCGGTTCCTCCGACCTGCCGAACAAAATCTTGTTAATTACAGAGCTTCTTCACCAGCTGCCACGAATGGTCGAGCGATCACCTTCTAAGCCGGCCAAGCACAAGATCTAGTCTGTTGCCGGCAAGGCGAGCTGTGAAACCGGCGGCCAAAGAAACGAGTGCTTAGCATGTCTTGGGTGGGCTGAAGTTTACCTCGATAACTATTGCGTGGGTCGAGAATCGTGCAGCTCCAAAGGATTGGGTTACTATAGAATGGCTTTACATCAGGTGGCCAAATGAAATTGATCGGAAGTTGATTGGTGAGATGTGGACATACTGCACAAAGGGGTTTCCATATGCAGAGTTAATTAGCTAGTGGGACTGAATTAATTGAAGCTCACAAACCCTTACATATGTGAGATTACTACCAAGACTTCAATTTTCAAAGTGGCGTTTTTCTTTGACGAGAGTTGACGGCAGATTGATGGTTTCGAAGTTGACGTTCGTCGACAGGCTGAGACAGGGGATCTTTTAGCTTCCCATCGAAAGATCGACAGGCAGAGGCAGGCCAACGGTATGATATCGGCAGGAGGGAGGGAGATTTCCGATAGGGGGCGAGACGGTATGATATAGGGAAGGAGGGAGAGAGATTTTCGATGGGGGGCGAGACGATATGAAATCGAAAAGGAGGGAGGGAGATTTCCGATCGGGGGCGAGCTGCGACGGCCGGCGAGAGGTTTAGCTACGCGGTAGATGCGAAGAGGAAGACAAAGGGATAAGGGTTATATCATATCATGAAACAATAGTATTATATTAGTGTTAAAAAATATTCACTAAAACATGTGGTAATAACAAATGACGTGGACTGCTTATTTGACAGTAGTTAACGGTAGGGAGACGAAATTGGTAACAGAAGGAGGTGTTTGGCAAAATGGTTATAGTACAGGGGGTCGTTTGTTAACTTGGTAAAGTACAGGGGGCAAAGTGCTATTATCCCTAGTTTATATTATGCTAAACAACTCTACCTATTTATCTCCTGTCATGCTAACTTGGGTTATCAAATTTTGACTTAGAGTACATATGAATCTCTTTTTGGGTCGTTTGGTTGGATGATATCTACATATCATGATATATGAGATATATTGATATGTTAGTATATTGATATTGGTAAAAGTGATTCTTTGATATAACTGTTTGGGGTAGTGATATTTGAATGAGTGGTGGATTGTGAGTGCATGGATGAATGAACCAAAATACCCTCATTTGCTTGAACAAAGTATAAAAATAGTCATAACATTTAATTAAAAAGCATGTGTGTTTATAAATTAAAATTTGTAATCTCTCTTTTTTAATTCGTGAATGTATTTATAAATTAATTACTCGAGTTAATTATTCTTTTATAATAATAAATGCTCACTCATTAAGAAAATAATTAGTATTATATTTACCGCTAACACATCTCCCTCTTCTATCAAAAATAAAATAAAAAGTTAAAATAATTTTCATGGTGAATTCTAAGTCTAACTAAAAAAATTATAATTAAGTAATTAAAAACTAAATCATAATTATTTATATTAATTAATAAATAAATATAAAAATACATAAACATGAGACAATATAAAATGAGAAAAAATAAATTGGGGTAATGGGGTTGATTACATTATAATTGCGAAGGTTGAGTGAGAATAGAATTGTCCAAAAACTGTGATATCAATATCACTCTGAAGATATTCATATCCCCACATGAATATCTGTTGAGTGATATTGATATCACTTTTGGCCCCAGATATCATGATATTCAGGACAGAAAAAACGATGATATCCTGAATATCATGATATCTGCATTTATCAATATCAATATTACTGCAACCAAACAACTCCTTTATCAATTCATGTCTCATTTATCATTCTACTCCCTTTCTTTGTGTTCTAATCAATATCCCAAATACCTAAGAGCATATACCTATCCATCAACCAAAGCCAACACCAATACATAGAACACCACAAAATACAATCGATAAAACCATAAAACTAGGCAGTGCAGCATGAATATATCAAGTCAGAAACCAGAGTCTAAGCCTAAAGTTTTAGGTAAAGAAACCTGTTTAGAGTTAGTTCTGGTTTAGCCGAACTCTTACCCTTCCTCTCGGTTTAGTCCCATAATCGGATCTCTCATCGCTCACAGCCTGTGGTCTCGACTCATTGCTTTGTTTGCAGCCTTCCAGTCGTCATCAGGGCATCATCATTACCAAGCCTGTGTATTGCCAAAATAACATTATCAAACCTAAGGATTTAAACTTTGAAACCTACAAATAAATGGAATAGGGGAACACACTACCTTTTCTTGTCTTACAAGAACAGCGAAGTCGGGGATGGGTCGAGACCTCCTTCGCGACGACAACGATGGGTGAAACGTCCATGATTGCGACGGTGATTGGAGAGGAGGGCAGTCGGAAACGGAAGCTTCGGCTCCGACAGGACGGCGACAACAGCGAAGAGCCATCGGCGGTGGTGTGGCTGGACCGTGGATGGCGATGACGAAGTGGATCGACGGCTTAGCCACCAGCTATTATTCCGTCTCGGCGAAGGATGACTTGTGGCGAATGAGGATGGATTCAGTTTTGAATATTGGACGCAGTTCCATTTTACTCGTGATTTTTGTTATTTATTTTAATTAAAAGTTGTCTTTTCTCATTTTATGTTTTAAGTCAAACCATGACACCTGAGTTCCGATCTAACCACCGGTTCAATCTGGGGCGATTCGGGGTAGATGTTACAAGGGTATCAGAGCCTACTTTGTTTCTGATGCATAGGTGTACTGTTCATTCTGTTAGAGGATTAGCTACCCTCTAATGGAAAGGACAGAACATCAATGCAGTACTGGAATTCCACGGGTCTTTCAAATGATTTTTACTGGGATAGGGTTTTGAAATGAAAGTGATTTGGAAATTTGTCAACTGAAATCATTTTTTTCTCTGTCCTCCTGAGTCACGAAGATATTCATCGGATGAGAAGTTGTAGTATTGAGCAGTGGTTGAGTGGGAATAGAGTGTTGGGTTAGGAGAATTGATTGACCTATAGAAATATAAACGGAAGTTACGATGCTAGCTTGTGGTGGAAGTTTTAGATGTGTGTTTAGTAGATGAGTTGAAAGTCGTTTGATGAGAAGAGTCAAGGAGTGTCATAGGAACCTATCTTGCTTTGTTAGCTTTGGTTAAGTTTGGTAGAGTGCTCGAAGGGTGTGAGGTTCTAGTCGAGGGTGTTAGCTAAGTAGTTTCTTGCTTTGTTTGGTTGTACTCTTAGTTGTGTTCTTGTGGTGAGTAGTGTTTTAGTGGTTTAGTTGTGCGTGTGTGTTAAGTAGAAGTCCGGGTTCGTGTGGGAGGAGTGTTCTTAGAAGGTGTGTGTTTTTGGGACCGTTAATGGGAGTTTTGGGTAGTGACGTGGACCTTGAACTGTTGCATTAGGCTGCGATTTCTGGTTGCATTACAGGTCATCATGAGGCTCTTCTCTCTCGGCCTCTCGGTCAGCCGCTCTTCTCTCCATTCTAGCTAAGGCTTCTTGTAATCCAGCTAGGGTTTGAGTGATGTTGTTGGTGAACGTGTCGTTGAGGGTTCAACCAAATAAACTACTAATGCTAAGAAAAAGCTATAGCAGATCGTATTCCGAGGGTCTCTTACGATTGGTTACTTCAGAACTAGCAAAATACTCGAAGGTAAACACGTTGTGCGTGGTGTGAGTTCCACGACTTCTATCTCTAAGAAATGCAGAGAAATTAAAACAAATTAAACTAAAGCAGATTGGGAATTAGGGTTTGAAAACAAGGATGACAGACGAACTTAGACTTTGAATCCCCCTTCGTTCCCCAGAGCATTGGCAATCAACAGATCAGCGGATTTCGATTCTCATTCAATCAATTACTAAGACACCACCATAACTCCTGACCCTTAGGTTTAAGACCGGCGAACGTTCGCTCTATCCGTTCTAACTACCAAGATTAACTAGCCGCCCGGGTACGGTCGCCTCTCGCAACGACTTAATTAATTGGTGTAATTACTAATGATTAATGAGTTACTCTTGCAGTGAATTAACCCTAACCGGTTCCTACGAAAGGCACGCTCCAATTATAAGGTTAATTGTTCAATTCGATGTTCTAAAGTAAGGCGAGCGTTCGCTTCTATCCTTAGCTTAACAAGAATCTAATCTAGGTGATCAATCCAGACAAGAAACAAGAACAATGAAGAACGAATCAAACATGAAAAAGAACTGATTGAACTTCGAATCTAATCACCGCCGATCCGTGACCGCTTTAAAGCCCTGGGTCACTTAGGGTTCATCTAGTCTAAGCTCTAAAGAGTTTAGCTACTCATGATTATTACAAAAGAAACAAAGACAAAGAAAGAGTTCATCATTCAAAGGAAGAACAGAAAAGAATCTGAAAAACCTAATTTAGACGACTCTGACAGACTTCGATCTTTGGTAGATAACACTCCTAGCTCCGGTTCTCCGAGATGGAAGGGATGGCGTCACGATCTCTATCCGGCTCTTCGAACTCCAACTCTTCGCTCCAGAACTTGAGAGGATTCTCTGAATTTTGATCTCGAAAAGTTGTATTTTGCGAATTGTGATTGTATATTATGATTGTATATTATTTTTGGGCCGTCGGGTTAAGTATTTATACTTAACCCTAATCAGCCGGATTCCTTTTATTATTTTCACCGAAATTCTTAAGGAATTTTCGGCGAAAATTCCTTTGTGAATGAAGGCTCCGTCGGCTGATCTCTCTCTGCCTTGCATTTTCGGACCGAAGAACACAATGTTTTCGCCGAAGTCATTCTTCACTTAGCATCAGTTGATTTGCACTATTGTTTCCGCCAAAGATGCAAGCTTATTTTTGTCAAAGATGCAAGTTTGAATGGGCAGACTTTCGGTTTGACTTGATCGGCTCCTTGGATCGATTCCGGTTCAGTTTCTCGATGTTCCAACGCCTTAGACACATCCATGGCCACTTTATTTCACGGCAAAAACCTGTGCTAACGTAAAAACACTAGAAAACCATCAAATAGACCCGAAACGGGCCAAGGTAACACAAATGGCACGAGATAGGGCAATCGATTGAATATTCGTTATTCTACCCTAAAAACCATGTCTTAAGCAAAGAAATGTCGCTTAAATGAGGCTGATAATCACGTCAAATCGAGTGTCATCAGTTGTTGATGTTGGCCTCCATGTTGTGGATTCATTCATCTTCCATGTTAGCTAAATACAACGGAAGCAAATATATATCTACCCATCTTCTTAAGATCAACCTATAATGAAACGGAAGCTAGGGCAAAGGTGGCCTTTCTTTTTGTTTTCTTTTGTTTTCTTCTCTTTTCCTTGTATATATTTTTCTTGATGACTTGAGTTGGCCACCGAGTTTTCTTGCCTTACAATAACTCGAACAGAATGAAAATAGATGGGATTTTCAAAAATAGATTTTCTAGCAACACAAACAAAGATAGATAGGATTTTCACAAATTTTCGAAGAACAAAGAAGTAAAGGATATGGATTCAGGGGTGAACCTGAAAACTGGGATAGATTGGCGGTCCTAGTGTTGAACCTAGGCTCTGATACCAAAACTAATGTGAACCTCGTGAGTCGGCTGTCCTTGACCCGATCACCTCCTCGGGTGATGAACCTTGGCTTGGCTGCTCCGAAACCCTAGCCACCGCTAGTCTTGAAATCGGCTCTAGAATCACCTATGTAACCTGGCGGGATTCGTACTTGGACCCATTGGCTTTATGTAACCAAGAACCCAAAGTTTCCAGTCGAATGGCTCCATTAAAGAAGATGGATGCTTCTGTCGATAATACCAACATTAAGCGATGCAACAACGAGCAAAGACTTGAAGGGAATTTAGAACAAAGTTCTGGTTTGTATTTGATTAAAAAAAAGGTTGCCTACAAAGAGAGGCCGGAGCCTCTTATTTATACTAGAGGAACCGGGACATCCCCACGGTTTCCTACTTAGAAACAAACTTGGAAAATAATAAAGAAATCACCTAGAGTCCTAATTAGACTACTAAAAGTACTTAATTATTCCTAAACAACCGAGAACTAAAAGAGAAATCTGAGTAAAACACTAAAAAGGAATAAAAATAACAAAACGTGTCCAAAACCCTAAACCGGCGGATCCGGTCGGATTGGTGATTCACGCGCGGTCCAGTTTAGGAAAGCCGGCGCCGCCATTGTATTTGGCAATTATTTCGGGGGCGGCTCTGGGGCTGATGCTGAATTGGCTTGGACTCCTGATGCCGGGGCCGGTCCTAGGTCTGATGCTGAGCCCGCTCGGGCTCCGGGGCTAGGGTTGATCCGGTCCGCGCCATGCTCACCCTCCAGGATCTTCATTTCCTGGTCTTCCTTGGCTCCGATTGGTGTGGTTCTTGCGGGGGCTTGCTCCTGGGGCTAGATCGTCTCCAATGCCTGAGGAAAACCTCCAAAGGTCTGAGTCATTTGATGGCCTGGTGCTAAGTGCCACCCGGTGCCCTCCAGCATCGGTGTTGGTGCCCATGCCGGGGCTGTCTTCGGGCCTTCTTCCTTTCTCTCCTAACCTTTCGATCTCCACTTGTTCTAGTCCTCTAGGAAGGTCCTTAGAGGTTCAGGAAGTGCTGCCTCATTCTTTTTGATCGGCTGAGACTCCTGAGGGCTTAGTGTAGGCGCTAGGCCCAATATGGTGCTCGGGGTAGGATTTGCTTTCTGTACCTCCGCCACCTTCTCGGTCCTCCTTCTCTGGCGTTCTTCTAGAAAGGCCTCCAAAGGATCCCAGGACGGTCCTGTTTCTCCAGGGCCCTTAAGGATTGCTCTAGAGCTCCAAGGTGAGTCGGGTGCCGGGGTTAGGGCCGGTGTAGCTTCAGGCGCCGGTGCTCGGGCTAGGGCTGGTTGAGGCCGGACCCTCATCCAGGCTTGCCTAGCTCTTGGAGGGGGACTGTATTTAAACCTGACCACAATATATAGGTTTTACAAACCTCTGTATGGCTCGATTCGGGGTGCGTCAGAGCTCCAGGCGCTTCTTGTAAGGCCCGAGAGTCCTCCCTTTCGTAGGTGATCCGGGCGGGGTGTAAGAATAGGCATTTTCAGGCTGGCGGGTTGATGAACCATCGTAGAGCGGGTATCAAATAACTACCAAGCTGGAAAGCTAAGCAGGTCATATTCCACGGGTCTTCTAATGATTGATTACTCAAATATAAAGGCAAATTACTCAGGTTTAACACTTTGTGCGTGGTGTGAGTTCCACGACTTCTAATTCTAAGAAATGCACGGAAATTAAAAATTAAAACTAAAAACAGACTGAAAGATGGGTTGATTAAACAATGATGACAGACAAGCTTAGACTTTGAATCCCCCTTCGTTCACCAGAGCATTGGCAATCAATAGATCATCGGATTTCGATTCTTGTTCAATCAATTCTAAGACACCACTATAACTCCTTACCCTTAGGTTTAAGACTCGCGAACGTTCGCTCTATCCGATCTAGCTACCAAGATCAATTAGCCGCCCGGGTACGGTCGCCTCTCGCAACGACTTAACTAACTGGTGCAATTACTAACGATTTATGAGTTACTCTTGCAGTGGATTAACACTAACTGGTTCCTACAAAAGGCACACTCCAATGATTAGGTTAATTGTTCGATTTGATGTTTTAAAGTAAGGCGAGCGTTCGCTTCTATCCTTAGCTTAACAAGAATCTAATCTAGGTGATCAATCCAGACAAGAAACATGAACAATGAAGAACAAATCAAACATGAAAGAGAATTGATTGAACTATGAATCTAATCACCGCCGATCCGTGACCGCTTTAAAGCCCTGGGTCACTTAGGGTTCATCTAGTCTAAGCTCTACGAGTTTAGCTACTCATGTTTTTCACAAAAGAATCAAAGATAAAATAGAGTTCATCTTGAACAGAGGAAGAACAGAAAAGGATCTGAAAAACCTAATTGAGACGACTCCGGCAGAACTTCGATCTCCGGTAATCTGCAATCCTAGCTCCGAGTCTTCGAGATGAAAGGGATGGCGTCACGATCTCTTCCTGGCTCTTCGAACTCTAAACTCTACTCCAGAACTCTTGAGAATCCTTGAAGTATTTTGTATTAGTTGGTATTATGAGATGTCTTTTGATTTTGGGCCGCTGCACTTAACCCTAATACCGCCGAATTTTGCTTGGAATTTTTGCCGAAAACCTAGGGAGTTTTCGCTGAAAATTCTTTTGTAAATGGGATGACTGCTCGGCTGAATTCTCCTGTGATTTTCAGACCTTGGGTTCTCGGCGAAAACTTAGTGTTTTCGCCGAAAACTTCTTCTTGAAAGTTCTGCCGATTTCTTCATTAGTTTTCGCCGAAAACTCCAAGGGATTTTTGCCGAAAACTTCTTTGTAAATAGGAGCAGGATTTGGTTCGACTTGATTGACTCCTTGGATCGATTCCAGTGCGATTCCTCGAAGTTCCAACGCCTTAAACACGTCCTTGGCTACTAATTTGACGGCAAAAACGTGTGCTAACATGAAAACACTAGAAAACCATCAAATAGACCCGAAACGGGCCAAAGTAACACAAATGGCATGAGATAGAGTAGATGAGTGAATATTCGTTATTCTACCCTAAAAACCATGTCTTAAGCAAGGAAATGTTGCTTAAATGAGGCTGATAATCACGTCAAATCGAGTGTCATCACGGGTCCTTGGGTCACTTCATTCCCCTTTTCTTGTAAGGGATTCATCCTCGAATCCAACTTCCTTCCTCATTGAACATCCAACAAGTGCCTCTAAAGTCCTTTGACTTGAGCGGTGATGTCTGGGGCATCTTCGAAGGTGTCCTTGGGGCTGGGATGATCACTGGAGTCGGTGTCGGACCAGGGCTCCGGTTCTTCTGAGCCCAGACTGTCGGTATCCATACCTTCTCCTTCGGATGGGCTGTCCACTAGAATGTCTAGGCTTGGAGAGGACCCAGACAAAAGGGCCTCCTCATCCTCCCATTCCAACTCTTTCTCTTTATCTTGGCCCTTCTTTTCTTCAATCAGCTCCATATAGTCGTATTCTCGATCTAGGGCCAACCTTAAAATACGGTGGGGGACAACCTCCGATGTGGGTACTCCTGTGTCCTGGTGCGACTTGGGGCTAATTAGGTGTTGCTCGGGGCCTGTACCGTCCATGGCCGGGTGCTGGCTCAGCGGTGGCTCGATGCTGGTCAGGTGCTGGCATGGGGCTGGTCTGATGCCTGCTGAGTGCTGATCCGGGGTGGGCCCGATGCTGGCCAAGTGCTGGCCCGGGGCTGGCCCGATGCTGGCCGAGTGCTGGCCCAGGGCTGGCCTGATGCTGGCCCGGGGCTGGCCTGATGCTGGCCGAGTGCTGGCCCGGGGCTGGCCCGATGCTGGCCAAGCGCTGGCCCCGGGGCTGGCCCGGGGCTGGCAGAGTGCTGGCCCGGGGTTGGCCCAATGCTGGCCAAGTGCTGGCCCGGAGCTGGCTTTTCTGGCTCGGTCAAGGGATTCGAGTCAACTTTAGATCCCTAGGTTAGGGTCTTTAGAAACACCACGGCAAACTTCTCCAGGCCCTTGGTTTCGACTTCTTCTCCACTCTCTGAACTCTCTTCATCTTCCTCCATCTCCTCTTCCTCATCATCGGTCACCCACTTCTCCCTCTCTTAGCACCATGGCCCTTTGGTTAGGACAGTCCCTCGCCACGTGCCCTCTTCCCTGGCACTTAGAACACACAATGCCACTTGCCCTAGGGTTAGTATTTGGCACAGTAGAGGCAGTGGTTGGTGTTACCCGATTGGTGGTGGTGCTAGGGTTTGGCCTTCCTCTCGTAGCTTGGTTAGTGCTAGGCTTCCACGGGGGATTACTAGCACTAGGAGCTCCTCTCCAATTGCTAGTGGCTGGTGGTGTTGACCTCTTTCCGAAGCCACTCTCGATCTCCCTCTCTACCCGGATAGCTAGGGCTACTAGGTCATCATAGTCAACATAGTGGATGATGTTGACCTGGTGCATGATGTCCTTCTGTAGGCCGTGGGTGAACTGTGCTATTCTGGCCTCCTCATCCTCCTTGAGATCAAGTCTCGTCACGAGCATCTCAATTTCTTTATTGTACTCCTCCACGGACAAACTTCCTTGCTTTAGGGTTTGCAGCTTGGTGTGCAAATCTCTTGTGTAAGCCGCCGGCACAAACCTTTTCCTTATCCTTCTCTTCAATTCCCTTCGCGATCCTATGGGCTCTTCCTCGTCCCTCTGAACCTGCCTTCTGACTTGACTCCACCACAAGGCAGCATAGTCAGTGAACTTGATGGTAGCCACAGTGACCTTCTTTCTTTTAGAGTAGTTGTGGCACTCCAAGAAATCCTCCATGCTCCTCTCCCAGTCCAAGTATTCGTCGGCATTGGCTTTCCCTACAAACTTAGGGATAGTGAGCTTGAGGCTGCTCATTTCATCGTCAATCTCTTGCACGAGTCTCCTGGCTCTCCGCTTGAGGTCATAATAAGGCCTTTCTCTCTCGGCCTCTCGAACAGCCGCTCTTCTCTCCATTCTAGCTAAGGCTTCTTGTAATCCAACTAGGGTTTGAGTGATGTTGTTGATGTTGGCCTCCATGTTGTGGATTCTTTCATCTGCCATGTTAGCTAGATACAACGGAAGAAAATATATATATATGGTAAACGCTTCGGTGCACCCACTAAAAGTGGGTGCACCGGGTACACCCACTGACGTTTGTGCTATCTAGAGTGATATTTCTATTGAACTAATCATTTATATCAGTAGATTTAATCTTAATAAGTCTAAATTGAGCTTAATTACAATTTTTAGTCATCATAGTATAAGATTATACCTATTGTTCTTCAGGTTTCTTTCTACAGCTGCATTTTTTCTCAATATGATAGATTATCATCTCTACCAAATTAGTTTTTTGTTCAAATCGTCTTATATATCCTTTAACAACATGTAGATTATTATACTAAAAAAAAATTAAAAACATGTTTATCTATCAAAATGTTAGTGGGTGTACCGGTGCACCCACTTTTAGTGGGTGCACCGAGTGCACCGGTGCACGAGTGCACCGCTTGTGTTTATGCTATCTAGAGTCGTATTTTCATTGAATTGAACTTTTAAATCAATAGATTTAATCTTAATAAGTCTAAATTGAGCTTAGTTGAAATTTTTAGTCATCATAGTATAAGATTATACCTAATGTTCTTTAGGTTTCCTTCTATAGCGGTATTTTTTCCCAATATGATAGATCATCAGGTCTACCAAATTAGTTTTTCGTTCAAATTGATCTATGTATCTTTTAACGACATGTAGATACTTATCCTGGAAAAAAAAAAGATTTTAAAAACATATTTATCTATCAAAACGCAAGCGGGTGCACTCGGTGCACCGGGTGCACTCGGTGCACCGGAGTGTTTTCCACATATATATATATCTACCCTCTTCTTAAGATGGCCTTTCTTTTTGTTTTCATTTCTTTTCTTCTCTTTTCCTTGTATATATTCTTCTTGATGACTTGAGTTGGCCACCGAGTTTTCTTGCCTTACAATAACTCGAACAAAATGAAAATAGATGGGATGTTCTAAACAGATTTTCTAGCAACACAAACAAAGATAGATAGGATTTTCACAAATTTTCGAAAAACAAAGAAGTAAAGGATATGGATTCAGGGGTGAACCTGAAAACTGGGATAGATTGGCGATCCTAGTGTTGAACCTAGGATCTAATACCAAAACTAATGTGAACCTCGTGAGTCGACTGTTCTTGACCCGATCACCTCCTCGGGTGATGAACCTTGGCTTGGCTGCTCCGAGACCCTAGCCACCGCTAGTCTAGAAATCGGCTCTAGAATCACCTATGTAACCTGGTGGGATTCATACTTGGACCCGTTGGCTTTATGTAACCAAGAACCCTAAGTTTCCAGTCGAATGGCTCCACTATAGAAGATGGATGCTTCTGTCGATAATACCAGCCTTAAGCGATGCAACAACAAGAAAAGACTTGAAGGGAATTTAGAACAAAGTTCTGGTTTGTATTTGATTTAAAAAAAAGGTTGCCTACAAAGAGAGGTCAGAGCCTCTTGTTTATACTAGAGGAACCGGGACATCCCCACGGTTTCCTACTTAGAAACAAACTTGGAAAATAATAAAGAAATCACATACAATCCTAATTAGACTACTAAAAGGACTTAATTATTCCTAAACAAACGAGAACTAAAAGAGTAATCTGAGCAAAACACTAAAAAGGAATAAAAATAACAAAACGTGTCCAAAACCCTAAACCGGCAGATTCTGCGGATCTGGCTGGATTGGTGATTCACACGCGATTCGGTTTAGGAAAGCCGGCGCCGCCTTTGTACTTGGCAGTTATTTCGGCGGTGGCTCCGAAGCTGATGCTAAGTTGGCTTGGACTCCTGATGCCGGGGCCGGTCCTAGGTCTGATGATGACTCCGCTCGGGCTCCGGGGCTAGGGTTGATCCGGTCCGCGCCATGCTCACCCTCCAGGATCTTTATTTCCTGGTCTTCCATGGCTCCGATTGGTGTGGTTCTTGCGGGGCCTTGCTCCTGTGGCCAGATCGTCTCCAATGCCCGAGGAAAACCTCCAAAGGTCTTGAGTCATTTGATGGCCTGGTGCTAAGTGCCACCCGGTGCCCTCCGGCATCGGTGCTGGTGCCCATGCCGGGGCTGTCTTCGGGCCTTCTTCCTTTCTCTTTGAGCCTTTCGATCTCCACTAGGTCCAGTCCTCTAGGAAGGCCCTTAGAGGTTCATGGAGTGCTGCCTTATTCTTTTTGATTGGCTCAGACTCCTGAGGGCCTAGTGTAGGCGCTAGGCCCAGTATGGTGCTCGGGGTACAATTTGCTTTCTGTACCTCCGCCACCGTGTCGGTCCTCCTTCTCTGGTGTTCTTCCAGGAAGGCCTCCAAAGCATCCCAGGACGGTCCTTTGTATCTAGGGCCCTTAGGGATTGCTTTAGGGCTCCAAGGTGAGCAGGGCGCCAGGGTTAGGGCTCGTGTAGCTTCAGGCGTCGGTGCTCGGGCTAGGGCTGGTTGAGGCCGGACGCTCATCCGGGCTTGCCTAGCTCTTGGAGGAGGACTGTATTTAAACCTGACCACATATTTAGGTTTTACAAACCTCTGCATGGCTCGATTCGGGGTGCGTCGGAGCTCCAGGTGCTTCTTGTAAGGCCCGAGAGTCCTCCCTTTCGTAGGTGATCCGGGCGGGGTGTAGGAATAGGAATTTTCAGGCTGGCGGGCTCCTTGGGTCACTTCATTCCCTCTTCTTGTAAGGGATTCGTCCTCGAATCCAACTTCCTTCCTCCTTGAACACCCAACAAGTTCCTCCAAAGTCCTTTGACTTGAGCGGTGATGAATGGGGCATCTTCGAAGGTGTCCTTGGGGCTGGGATGATCACTAGAGTCGGTGTCGGACCAGGGCTCCGGTTCTTCTGAGCCCAGACTGTCGGTATCCATACCTTCTCCTTCGGATGGGCTGTCGACTAGAATGTCAAGGCTTGGAGAGGACCCGGAGGAAAGGGTGTCCTCATCCTCCCATTCCAACTCTTTCTCTTTATCTTGGCCCTTCTTTTTTCAATCAGCTCCATATAGTTGTAATATCGATTTGGGGCCAACCTTAATATACGGTGGGGGACAGCTGATGTGAACCGTGTAGTCGGCTTGTCCTCAACCCACTCACCTCTTCGATGAGGAACCTCGGCGCGGCTGCCAAATGACCCTAACCACCGTTAGTCTTGAGAATCGGATCTATGCTCACCTATGTAACCTGGCGGATTAGTACTTGGACCCGTCGGCTGTATATAGCCGGGAACCCTAAGTGTCCAGTCGATGATGCCACTTCAGAAGATGGATGCTTCTGACGATAAGTTGATCTAAACGACATTCAATTCCATGAAAGTTGAGAAGAGATTAGCAATTCCAAGAGAGATATAAAACCGAAGTTTAAGAAGTTTATTGATTCAAGTTGTGTCTTACAATGAGGCTAGACGCCTCTATTTATAGGCGAGGAAGGGAGAACATGCTCTCCTTTTCCTCCTACGAAACTAACTAATAAACTAATAAAGAAATACAAAAAGAGTCCTAAAAAGGAGGTAAAATTCGGAGCTCTAATCCTACAAGGAAAGACTCCTTCCTAAACAAAAACTCTAATAAAGAAAGCTGGAAAATTCCTAAAAAACAGCTAAACGGGTTCTGGGAAAAATAGCCAAATAAATACCAAATTAAATAGGAAAAATAAGACCTTTGGCAGATCACTAGTAGACTTCATGGCTTCAACTTTCATTTTGGGGTTTAGCCGAAATTCTATCTCCAAGTAGCCCAAATTCGTCAATCTTCGTCAGACTAGAAATCTGTCCAAAACCGGGAAATCCTAGCTTGATTAGGATTCCTTGTTCGGATGTACTTGGCTTCTTCTCTCCATTTCCCATATCATAAATGGTAGTTCATCCCTCCTTGGATCAGGCTCAGGTGGTTGCCTGATCACAGCTCCTAGCATAGGCTTCCTCGGGTCAACATCCGAGGGGTGCTCTTTGGTGCTCCATCCATGCTCTACTAGGAGTTGGCCTAGCTCTATCTCCTTCGATACTTCTCCAAATTGAGTTTCGTTTGTTGGAGAGTAATCCTGGGGCCATAAGGATTCCAGTGCCTTTGGAAAATCCCAAAAGGCACGGGTCAATTGTTGGATGGGCCAAAAGTGCTCCTCTGACGGGCTATGGCATGGGCACTGTGCCTGTGGCAGGTTTAGCCTGGGGCCTTCTTCAAATCTGTCCAGGCCTTTTGAGTTCTGCTTCGAGCCTTCTTCCCAGGGTACCTTAGGGATGTCTTTAGGGGCCGTTGTCGGTGATAACACGTGTTTACCAAGGTCGTATTCCTCGAGGTCCTCTCATAAGCTTGTACTCACAAAGTTCATGAACGGTCTAAACAATTGAAATTAAGTTTTGGTTTTGAAAAAGAACAAGTCAAAAGCATAAACAATGAAAAACTAACAAGGTTTAAGCAAGAAAAGAAGTGGAACAAAACAAAGATAAAGGGGTTCTCTTGGTAGGTAGTTTCATCATGCTCAAGATGAATAATTGAACGAATAAGCTAATCAAGATCAAGTTTGCACTCGGATGACCATGCATTTCACTTATTTGGACTCGATGCACTCTCGTAGCACCTAATCCCTATCCCAATACCACTCAATTTAGGCTCTCGCTCTCAAACTAAGTGAAAATAGGATGCATTAAAGGTGTTTGATGAAATGCCAAGCTACAAAACCCTCTCCTATGGCTCTATGACCACTAGGCTAGACACCACACTCTCATGTCAATGTTCTAACACTAAGAGAATCATCCAAAGACTAATCAAAGTTCAATTGAGTGAAAATCCTAATGCACACCAAGTGTTCGATAAAATGCACAAGTGAGAAATCATGCAACTATGGTTGAATTGAGATGATCTAATCTCTTAGAACACACTCTCTTCAATCCCTAGACCTACAATCTATGCAATCCAAGCACTCTCATGCATCAAATTACAATGAATGGACCAAATTAAGCAAACATGGCATAAAATGGCATTAAGAACAAGTCTAGGAATCATCCTCATACAACCAAGATCAATCATGGCAAGTTCTATACAATCATCCCTCTATCATAGCACAACTATTCTACCCATCCAAGAGGAACCCTAGAAAATCAGCCACACATGGCCAAGGGAGTAAAGAAAGAAGAAGGAAGAATGGTCACCAAGAACACCATGGATGATTCCTTGAGATGATCTTCACTTCTCCACTTGTAGGCACTTCTCCCAAGGTTTGTTGGCTTCAATCCTAGCTCCAATGGCTTCAAATTGCTCCAAAAACGTGCTCTAGGGTTTGAGGGTTCGTGGAAATGTATTTGGGGTTCAAGAGATATGATCTAATTCCTCAAAATGGCCAAAATCAAGAGTATATATAGTGCAGGGGACAGTGCACGGCGTGCACCCCTGCACGGCGTGCACAGTGCACGGCGTGCACCCCTGCACGGCGTGCACAGTGCACGGCGTGCACCCCTGCACGGCGTGCACCTTGGAGCTGAATCTTCTTTCGGAGCCTCCTGGACAGCCCGTGCACCAACCGTGCACGGTGCACGGCGTGCACACCTGCACGGCGTGCACCCCTGCACTCTGCAGAAAGCTCAATCTTGCCACGTCCATATCTCCTCCGTCCTAGCTCTGATTGACCTCCCGTTTGATCCTACGTGCTCCTTGTCACCAGTACTACAATGCCAAGACCTGAAAATACAAATAAAACACCTCCAATAGACATGGAATTGGCCTCAAAGTGGCGACCGGGCAACAGAATAGCACTTAGCACAAAACTCCGATAAGAACACATTAAGCACGGCATTTCAGAATCAAACACGGGCATTTCAAAGGTCATTCATAAGCTTAAAATGCACTAATTAAAGTCACATCAAATTCCCCTACGACTAAGCTTTGCTTGTCCTCAAGCAAATGAATTATAAAACATCCAAGTTCACAAATGACAAGTTCGGTCCATTGAGATTCAAGCAATCACAATTTAGCTTAAACTTTTCCACGAACAAACTAAACCTACACACGCAAGAACATCAACCAAACAAGTCTAAACCTCACTAATTTCTGCACACTTCAAGTAGTGGATGATTGGGACACAGCAAAACCGACCACGACAACACCGACTCTAATCAAAAGGACTTGAAATCGGAACATGGATCGTGAGTCGTGAATGTGGCTATCGACTCGACTTCATCCGCTTCTAGATCCGCACTTTACAAACTCTGGCTAGGATCAAGGGCTACATTTGAGAACTCTTTTTCTTTCTTTTCTCTTTTTTTTTTCTTACTGCATACTAGTGCTCGATTCAACACTTCACTTAGGTGTTGAACCTGCCTAGCTCACAGCCTTTGCCCTTTTGCTTAGTGCTCAACCCGACACTTCACTTAGGTGCCGAGCTTGCCTAGCTTTTCTTTTCTTTTGAGCATTTTCTCTTTTTTTTTTCTTAATCTTCACAAAATAGCCACTTGATCCCTAGCTCTTTACAACTTCCGTACAAGATTTCGAATTGGATTCCGACTAGTCTCAAGCCACAATCACGAAGGATCAAAAAGAGAATGAAAAACATGGAAGAGGGGAAGAAATTCTGATTGCCTTCATCATCCTAGACCGGTGTTATCGAGTGGTATAAAAACACGTATCAACCAATCAACCAGCATACAAGAGTGATAAAATCTCAGTTCTGGTCCAGACTCATTTGATATTAGTGCTAACATGCCGGTTATAGGTTCTAAGTGGAACAATCTAAACATCATTGTGAAAGCCTGAAGTCAATAAAACACTAAACGTCAAGAACCGAACGATTCTACAATAGAGGAATTCGACATTCAATTAAGATCATGCAACATATCAGATCATAGCTTTAGACTTCTACCGATAAATAATCACACCAAACCTCAAACTCCCCTACGACTAACATGAGCATTGTCCTCAATGATCAAGAGAGAGAGGGTAAGGTGGAACGAAGTTACCGCCTTGGTAGAGAGGAGCAAAGGACGTGATAGAGGTGAAAAAGTTCCATGATGATCCTTGGTGAAGGGTGATCCGCCTCATTGCTTGCCAAAATCCAATTCAAAGAACTGAAACAACACAAAAACAAGAAAACGAAACAGTGAAGATAACATGGGTTGCCTCCCAAGAAGCGCTTCTTTAACGTCTCTAGCTAGACGAAAGCACAAGGAATAAGCTAAGTAAAACCATCCCAACTCATTACCTCCTTGAAGTCAATATCATTACCTTCGCATGGCACACGGAACTTAAATTGAACCTTACCAACTTCGGGAGGAATGAGCATGGGTTTCCCGGATGGTGAAGTGGAAGCAATGGAGAAGGGGCCAAACCACTTGGAGTTGAGCCTTTCATCGGGTGGCTTCTTAGACTTGTTTGTCTCACCCATTGGTGCAGCTTCCTTGCCCTTCTCGGGTGACTTCATTACACCTTTCTTCTTAGCCTTAGGTGGTGTCTTCGGGAGCACGAACGGTGGAGACTCCTTCACTTCATCCGTCTTTTCCTGCACATCACTAATAGCAAACAACTCCGCAAGACTATGTCGGACAAGGTTAGTGCTATTAGTAGCCGAAGTAAGCTCATGCGGATTCTTAGGGTCATGGTGACTAGCATAGGACAAGGTAAACTCCATACCATTTGAGCGGTCAAAGATCATGCATTCATTGTCGACCCTAAGGGTAAGTTTACCACCATAGACATCAATCAAAGCACGAGAGGTTGCTAAGAAAGGTCGTCCTAAAATCAAAGGCACATCGGCACCACCCATAGCATCTAAAATAACAAAATCCACAAGGAATTCGAAAGCACCAACCTTAACCAACACATCCTCAACAATACCACGAGGGGATTTCATGGACTTATCCGCTAATTGAACATTCATGAGGGTTGGTTTTAGAGTCCCTAGGCCTAGCTTCTTGAACATGTAATACGGCATAACATTGATACTAGCACCCAAGTCGGCTAAGCCTCTACTTATAGCATGTTCACCAATAGTGCAAGGAATAGTAAAGCTACCTGGATCCTTGAGCTTCTCCGGTGGTTGCTTAGAGAGAATGGCGGAGCATTGCTCGTTAAGCTTTGCCGAGGTGACTTCCGTTAGCTTGCGTTTGTTGGTGAAGATCTCCCTCATGAATTTTGCGTATTGAGGCATCTTGGTGATTGCTTCTCCAAAAGGCATTGTGAATTGTACCTTGTCAAGAATCTCGACAAACCTCTTGAAATCTTTTTCCATGGAATCCGGCTTCAAGCGAGAAGGATAAGGTGGTTTAGGCTTGTACGGAGGCACAACCGGTGCGGGAGGAGAGACCGGAGTGGCACTCGTCGTAGCCTCTTGAGAGCCAACCGTATTGGTCATCCTAGAAGCTTCTTTAGCCTTGGCTCTTCTATCTTTAACCGCAATCTTATCCGTGTCATCATTGGAAACAACGTCTTCAACCAAAACATAGTCATCATCTTGAGTTCTTACCGCTTTAGGCGTTGGGTCTTGGACTTGCTTACCACTCCTCAAAGTTACCATCATAAGCTCCTCGGGAGCCTTGGGGTTGACCTCGGTGTTGGAGGGTAGGCTACCCTTTGGTCTCTCCGAGAGTGCCTTAGAAATATGTCCTAATTGGTTCTCCAAATTGGCAATTGAAGCTTGTTGATTCTTGATGAGTTGGATCATTGCCGCATTGGTGTCTTCTTGAGAGATTGAAGAACCACCCTCCTTATTTTGAGAAGGCTTGTTGAACCCGGGTGGTCCTTCACCTCTATGGTTGTACATTCCCGGTGGGGTAGGACCTTGGAAACCTTGACTTGGATGTCCACTTTGATTCCATTGATTTCCCCCTTGGTGCCCTTGACCTTGGGGTCCTCCTTGAGTCCCTTGGCTCCCTTGGTTTAGGTTACTTCCTTGAGACCATTGGTTGCCTTGATAACCCCTAAAACCTTGATAACCTCCTTGATTTCCTTGGTTGTAGCCCTTGCTATAACCACTACCTTGGTTCCCTTGGCCTTGGTAACCTTGGTTAGACTTGTTGTACCAAGGTCGGTTATAGTTACCTTGATAGTTACCTTGGGGGCTGAAATTACCGTGGAACCCTTGACCTTGTGCAAAGCTTACCTCCTCAAGGTCGCCTTGGCCAAGTTCAGGAGTGGCGGAAGGACAAGCACTAACATCGTGATCTTGACCCCCACAACCCTCACAACAATATATAGAAGCAACCGGTGGATTACCCACATGAGATGATTGGACCTTGGAGGGATGCTTAGGCATGCTTAGGTTACTTACTTGTGAAGCCATGGCGTCGATCTTAGACATAAGGAGAGCGATCATGGGATCATCTTCATCTCGATGTCCCGGTAACTTATGCTTCTTCCCATAGGTGGATGAATCCTTTGGTGCATCAACACTTACGGACCGAGAGTCATAGTGCGTATCACTTCCATACTTAGACTTAGGAGGTTGTTGTCGAGACCAACTCCTTGTCTTGTTGGCCATCTCCGCAAAGAGTTCGAGAGCATCTTCGGGAGTGAGCATCCTTAAGTCACCTCCGGCGGCTTGGTTGATCATCCTTGTATTCTCAAAATCAAGGGACCTAGCAAAGATGTCCGCCAAGCTCCATTCGGCGAAGTTATGATGAGGACAAGACCGAAGAATGGCTTGGAACCTATTCCAAGTCTCATGGAAGAGCTCTCCCTTGTGTTGTATGAAGTGGTTGATACGGTCTCGGATTGCATCCGTCATATAGGGAGGAAAGAATTCTTCAAGGAAAGCTTCGGCTAGGCCCTCCCATGTAGTGAATGTTCTACTAGGTTGGTTCTCCAACCAAGACTTGGCTCGACCTTTGAGTGAGAAGGGGAAGAGTCGGAGTCGTATGCAATCCGGATGAACTTGATCATTCTTAACCGTGTCACATATCTCCAAGAAGTCCTTGAGATGCCTAGATGGACATTCACCATCAATGCCATTGAACACCACTCCATTTTGAACCATTTGGATCATATTAGGCTTGAGCTCAAAGTTCCTAGCATTGACGGGTCTTCGAACAATGCTAGAGGCTGCCCCTTCAAGAGTAGGGCGAGCATAATCCGCCAAGGTACGTCTTGCACCCCTTTGTGAGCGATCATCATCATTAGTGTGGTGTGAATGAACCGATTGGTCATCGTCATCCCCATGTTGAGACATAGTGTGGTGTGAGATGTGATCAACTTCTTCTTCTTCAACTATAGGAGGTGGGGAAGTGGTAGGTGACTTGAGCACTTGTTCTAGTCCTTGGATTCGTGCTTGAAGACGAGCTGAACGCCTCATGCACTAACCCAAAATCTCCTACAAACAAGCACAACAAACACACCCGAGTAATACGACAATGTGGAATAACAAAACCAAACAACAAGTAAAAGGAAGCAAAAACTAAATTGGAAGGAAGTGAATAGATCGGTTCACTACTAAGTGCTTTCAAAGGAATGAGAGAGTCCCCGGCAACGGCGCCAAAAACTTGATAACACGTGTTTACCAAGGTCGTATTCCTCGAGGTCCTCTCATAAGCTTGTACTCACAAAGTTCATGAACGGTCTAAACAATTGAAATTAAGTTTTGGTTTTGAAAAAGAACAAGTCAAAAGCATAAACAATGAAAAACTAACAAGGTTTAAGCAAGAAAAGAAGTGGAACAAAACAAAGATAAAGGGGTTCTCTTGGTAGGTAGTTTCATCATGCTCAAGATGAATAATTGAACGAATAAGCTAATCAAGATCAAGTTTGCACTCGGATGACCATGCATTTCACTTATTTGGACTCGATGCACTCTCGTAGCACCTAATCCCTATCCCAATACCACTCAATTTAGGCTCTCGCTCTCAAACTAAGTGAAAATAGGATGCATTAAAGGTGTTTGATGAAATGCCAAGCTACAAAACCCTCTCCTATGACTCTATGACCACTAGGCTAGACACCACACTCTCATGTCAATGTTCTAACACTAAGAGAATCATCCAAAGACTAATCAAAGTTCAATTGAGTGAAAATCCTAATGCACACCAAGTGTTCGATAAAATGCACAAGTGAGAAATCATGCAACTATGGTTGAATTGAGATGATCTAATCTCTTAGAACACACTCTCTTCAATCCCTAGACCTACAATCTATGCAATCCAAGCACTCTCATGCATCAAATTACAATGAATGGACCAAATTAAGCAAACATGGCATAAAATGGCATTAAGAACAAGTCTAGGAATCATCCTCATACAACCAAGATCAATCATGGCAAGTTCTATACAATCATCCCTCTATCATAGCACAACTATTCTACCCATCCAAGAGGAACCCTAGAAAATCAGCCACACATGGCCAAGGGAGTAAAGAAAGAAGAAGGAAGAATGGTTACCAAGAACACCATGGATGATTCCTTGAGATGATCTTCACTTCTCCACTTGTAGGCACTTCTCCCAAGGTTTGTTGGCTTCAATCCTAGCTCCAATGGCTTCAAATTGCTCCAAAAACGTGCTCTAGGGTTTGAGGGTTCGTGGAAATGTATTTGGGGTTCAAGAGATATGATCTAATTCCTCAAAATGGCCAAAATCAAGAGTATATATAGTGCAGGGGACAGTGCACGGCGTGCACAGTGCACGGCGTGCACCCCTGCACGGCGTGCACCTTGGAGCTGAATCTTCTGCCTCCTGGACAGCCCGTGCACCAACCGTGCACGGTGCACGGCGTGCAGCATGCACGGCGTGCACACCTGCACGGCGTGCACCCCTGCACTCTGCAGAAAGCTCAATCTTGCCACGTCCATATCTCCTCCGTCCTAGCTCTGATTGACCTCCCGTTTGATCCTACGTGCTCCTTGTCACCAGTACTACAATGCCAAGACCTGAAAATACAAATAAAACACCTCCAATAGACATGGAATTGGCCTCAAAGTGGCGACCGGGCAACAGAATAGCACTTAGCACAAAACTCCGATAAGAACACATTAAGCACGGCATTTCAGAATCAAACACGGGCATTTCAAAGGTCATTCATAAGCTTAAAATGCACTAATTAAAGTCACATCAGTCGGTCTAGAGCTCGTGGCATTTGGCATGGGGCCTAGTTTAGGTACTAGGCCTAGTTCTCGATCGGCTCCGGGGCCTGACTTCGGGCTCCTTTGATTTCCAGTCGGGCCCTTTCCTCTCTTCCTCCACCAATGGTCTAGGAATGCTTCTAGAGACTCCCAATGCTCCTCTTTACCTCAAGGGCTTGTGGCAATCAGGTCAGGACCTAGTGGAGGCCTTCGAGTCAGGGCTGGTCTTGGCCCGGGGTCGGGACTTGGCTCTCCAAGGCTCCGGAGGTTGTGCTGGCGTAGGCCTATGTAAACACCTCTCTTTTAAAATAAGGGAAATTACCAAATTACCCTCTAAGACAGCGGCAATCATAAAAACCAAATGAAGGCGCTACGCTTAATTACCATAATTCAATGAAATGCCTTGGCCAAGGACCTTGAAAATAAACTTAAATAAAACTCGTAGAACTTTTATATAAAACTTGTAATTCATAATAGCATAACTCAATACTGAGCCTTAAATACTTGAGCCAAAATAGCTGAAAACAAGTCTCGAGGAATACGTAAAAACATTTGTCTCAAGTCAAGGTCTTACATTACTGTAGGCACCACTCCACATACCGAATCAGCTCCTCAAGGCTCAAGCTACCGTCTAAGTATTCTCTGCAAAACTGGTGGGTGGCTCGGGGTCAGTCCTTTATCATGAGAATTCCGTTAAAACAAGAATAAACGATATTCAAGAAATTAATTAAGCAAACCCATGATTTTCAAATCGGCATAAATCGACAGTTCCGGAAAGATGGATCTTTCCGTAGAAACGACACCCTGTTGTCAAAACCAAGACTTTACGTCTTAATTTCCAGGTAAGTCGGGGAGTCACTGGGACTACTTAAATCCCTCAAACCTTAGGTATCATAACTTTATAAACCGTGTAAAAAGGGAAATCCGTGTCACATAATAGTTCTGGACAATCAACAAACAACCGTTAGTCGTACATATCACATATTCATTTCATAGTCGTCATCCAAGTCACAATCACAAACAACACACAACATCCATGTTCAAGTTCTCTAGGTGAGTTATTAGGCGCCATTAGGAGTTTATCCCGCACCACCCCTGCCGGCCCGACGCACCTCTCTCCCCTGGAGAGGTCCAAAACGCATCCTCTCCCTTGGAGGATACCACGAAACCTTTCCCTTGAAGGAATCGCAACTTGACTCAACCAAACAAATCACGCCTTTCCCTTGAAGACGTGACCGCACCTCTTTCCCTCGAAGAGGCACTTAGCACCCATAGTGCAGTTTTAGGGGGCAGTGCAGGCTCCTTCAGTTTCTAGCATTCACATTCAACAATTTCACCACAGATCACAATTCCCACAAATCACATCCCATCGCTTCTACAATTTCCACATCACTTTCCAACACCTCACATTCAAATCCACAATCAACACATTCAACAAAACACTTAATCAAGGTAACCGGCTAGCTCACCGGCCACCCCCACCTGCAAGTACAGGGGAAGCCATGTCATGAGTCTAGGGGTCACCCACCTGTTCCTCGTACCCAGAGCAACCCCACATTGGCAGGGCTACTCTCCTGCAACCGCAACTGGCAGTTTATAACATCAAGGCACTTGCACACATTTCCCCATCACCCTATCCCTCATTTCTACGTCAATTCATTAATCAATTCATTTCAGTCCATACCCAAACCCACACTACGGCAACCAACAACAACAATCCACCACGGCAATCATAAACAACTAAGCACATTCACAACACAATTTACCCCTTTTACACTCATCATTTTCATGCATCACCTAGGGTTCATCTAAGTCAAAATTGGAACTCCTAACATCATCCAAACTACCTACACAACGCTAAGCCATCACCAATCCCTCCGATTAAATCATACATTTTAGTTCTCGGTTAATAATAATAATCAACCACGAGAATAACCAAGGACTGATTTTAAATAAATATGTAAATATAAACCAACTAGGCATGACGTAAAAATAACTAGCAACGACAAGATTTTACCCCCTTTAACCACCCACCTATAAACCAAGCCGGGTGACTTGACAATCGGTTCCGGGACTTGAATCGTACGGAAAGGAGAGTTTAACGAACGTTCGTAACCTCCGGACCAATTTGTACTAACTGAAAAGTTAGTTTGGCCCTTTCTGTCAAAAACAGACAGTTAAGTGACTTAATTGTCACACGGGACGAGCTACAGGGGCAAAATACCAAAGGAAAGGAAGGGATGACCGATTTGCAACTTACAGTCGGGCTAGGGACCAAATTGGCATATTTTCCAATCGTATGAACCATAATTTCCACCGATTGGTTTTTCCTTCGATTCTCCTCAACCAGGGATCCAAACATCAAATTGATTGAGGGGAAAGATTCGTGAGGTTGAAACGAGTCGAATGGTATCAACCATTCGATTCGACTCAACCTGAATCATTCCAACAGTGAGCTCATCGGAGACTCGTCGGCCAAACATCAATTTGGTGTTCTGGGATTGTTGGTTCATTCCAACACGGTGTAAGGCTTTATATAGCCTCCACAAATCGACCCGTGCCAAAATTAATGGCCGACACTTGCCAAATTCGTCGAATTCCACCCCACAACCTTTTGAAAAGTTTGGCCGGAGTTAGTGGATTCCAGCTCAATTTCTTGAACGGTTCTGGGTGGATTCCAGCTCGTTACCGTGAATGACGGCTTTTCCCACGCTCTGGTGGGGTTGGGGTGTCCGATTGCTGAGTTAAATGACCTTTGGTCATTCGGAGGAGACGCCGGCGAAAACAGAGAGGCGGCGGCGTGTTTCAGGGGTCGCCGGAGTTGATGAACCAAAACGGCGTCGTTTTGGGCAAAACGCGCGGAAATTTAAAAAGAAAAACCGGAGAAATGAAATGGGGTGCAGGGATTCGAAACCGTGACCTCCGGGTCATTGGTTTGGTTCCTTAACCACTCGGCTACGGGTTGATTCGTGAACAGTCTTACCCAGTTACTATTTAACTCGGTTTTGCTGGGTTGACTCCTTTCTCAAAATCGATTCTTCCAACGATCAAATCGATTCAACCCTTAGCCTCGAATAATTTAATCGTGAATCTACAAACAAATTTCCGCTGATAAGGATTGACCTTATTAATTTTAAAAAAAAGTTAATTCCCTAAATTCGGGATGTTACAATTCTCCCCTCCTTAAAAAGATTTCGTCCCCGAAATCCATCCTTAAGTAAGTTCTGAAGCAACTCCACTCTCTCTCTCTACATGGAGATTCTCTCTCGTCTCCCAGAAGATCTGCAGTCGAAGATCGTACGGATGCACAGACTGCAGTTCATAAAGACACATCTAGCGGCACTGGGCAAGCTCAGGGATTTCTACCCAGATTCCCCCAGAGATATACGGGAACTACTGCAAGACCTACAAATCCCGATTTCCATCGCGCTAAGGAAAACTGCAAGATTCAGACAGTACCTGCTACGGATCTGGAATGTCCAATACACACCAGAAGAGGTGACCCTACAGCACTACAAAAGGCGGGTGCACAGAATTCCGTTCACCAGAGCTAAGCACCCAGTGTTAGTTATAGGAGCCCACAGAGCACACTTGTGTAATCCACGTGTAATTGGAAATTTAATAATGAGGGGTTATTAATGCAGATCCAAATTTCTCTTTCAACAACAATTCTTCTTAACGTTACAATCCATCGATATCTCCTGATTTACTTGTCACCCGCGGGGATTCTAGGAAACAAAAATTCTATCAACGAAATTGTGCACCGTCTGAGACCATACATGCTTAGGTCCCAAGAAAAAACCACAAGAAAGAGAATAAGGGTACAATCATGAATTTGAGGAAATACTAAGGCATGCGAGGTGGAATTTCTATTTGCCTCTGCCGAACTATTCCTTCCGGAGGATCTTCTTGACGCCTCCGTCGCTCTAATTGCTCGAATATTTTCAGAATGAATGTGATAGCTACGAGTAGGAAAATAGCTATCAGTAGGATGAAATTAATCCCGCACAAGGTTTCTACTTCATCGGGACCCGCCATTTTTGTTGTTGGATAATGACTGAGAGAAAGGGTACTATTTTATAAGCAAAAATTTTCGGTCAGCTTGAACAAGAAGCCGCTGCTCGGACTCGAAAGTCAAAAAGTAAATAGGGTGAAAACGACACCACCGATTTACGCGTTTAACAGTGCCTCAAAAGCAGCGCCAATTCGGTGAAAAAATTCCAACCGTTCACGTGCCATCCGCCGAAAGAGTGACACGACACACCGACTCGGACTCTAGCGGTGCCTCAAAGGTTGTGCCGATGATTTATTACCGTTCCCGTGTCATCCGCCGAAAGCATGGGCCACGTGTCGAAGATCTACGGGTCCTTACTCGCGTATTTAACCCGAATGAAACTCGGCTCCGAGTGTCACCGCAACATACTCCGAAGAAATTCCGTAAGTACTTACGAAAGATGGGAGGAAAGAAAAATACAAGAGAGACTCCAGCCCTCGCCCTTTTTCCCACCATCGAGATTCCGCCCGCTCCTCTCGGTAATCCTTTCTTAACTGACTTCTGTCCCTTTTGTGATTCAATTAAAATGGAGTGGGCGCTCGATAGTAGCTGTCCCAATCACATGACTCCAAAAGAAACCTGTTTCATTTCCCTTGACCGTAACTTTAACCAAATTGTTTCCTTTGGAAGAGGTTCCACAGTAAGGTCAAAGGGAAAAGGTTCCGTCAGGTTGGGTCCCTTGATTATTCCGAACGTACTACTGATGCCCGGTATCATTGGTAGTTTCGTAAGCGTGAGCCAGCTTATGGAACAGAACTTTGCCTTTGTTTTTAAGGGAGGGTGGTGTACTGTGTTTGACCAGTTTGGGAAACCTTTTCTTTCTGTGCCAAAAGTAAGCAGAAGTTTTCCGCTTAACATGGCTCATGTCACGCAGACAGGTGTTGCCATCCGGGGAAAACCAGACCAAATAGGGACGGTCAAGATCTGTTGCGGAAAGAAGCGGGTTAAGGAGGGATTGAAAGAGGCGGCCAACCAAATCATGGAGGCTGAGAAGGGGAAGAAGCGAGAGCGTCCGATTGAACTAGTGGATCTGTCAGAGAATCCTAAGAATACGGCCTAAGTCGCCGATGTACTACTAATCATGTATCCCGTACTTATTAACAACAATAATAAGTCCTTTCTCTTTCACTTTTATTTATTTGCACCAACTCAAACCGCAAGATCATGACTTAAACATGAACTTCCACAAAGATTCTACGAAACTAAACGGTTACTCATCGCGTCGGCTCTTGCTTGTGAGTTCGAGATGACGTCGTGCCTCAGCTTCCTCGACTGCTTCTAACGTCAGCTTCACGATGCCGTAAATTAGCATACAGATGAGGAGTAGGGCAAAGATTATAAATGCCACACTCGGCTCATTGTAATCCTCTGGATAGCTCATTCTCGAATTTGAGAGAGTTTTCTTTAAGCCAATGGAGGAAGGATGGAAGAGAGAAATGATGATGGTGGATTTTGTTCTTTTATGGTCACCCATCTCGCCAAGAAAATGGTCACAATAATTGTGACACTACCCACACTCTTATGTCGGCACCCAAGGTCATGAGAGATGGCCAACTAAGTCAAAGGCTAGGAGCTAGGGTTCGTCTCTGTAAATAGACGGTACCGAAATTCTCCGAACGACAGAGCAGAGGTCGAAAAAGAATACCCCATTCCACGCTCTCGTAACCAAGAAATGTCTACGATTCCTATTTGCAAATGCGGGGAAACAACGATCCACATCCTGGATGGAAGAAAATCCAGGACGGAGGTTTCTTAGTTGCAAAAAGGACGTCGCTTGGTAAGTCAAAAATTACTTTCCGAGTTTTCCGACTATCCTTTCACCTAACCCAGGAAAAATCTTATCTGTCTTATTTGGGTCTATAACAGAGAATGAACAGTCATTGAATCTACTTTGCATGGGTAGTTCCCCTAATGCAACCACGAACTAAAGTCATAGTTAACGAACTTTTACAAAAACTGAACAACTATGAGCGTACCTTCAGAAAACAGACAATTTACGGGGGGGGGGGGGAAATCGGTTTCCAATACCGCTACATCATCTGTACCTTATATTAGTAACAAAACAAGTCCTTAAATCAATCATAATATAAACGTACTTAATCTTAGGGGACCTGAGTAGGGAGCCTTGATTCGGTGGAGTGGACTTGAGACCTTAAATACTGAAAATTCTTTTAAAGTCGAGACTTGATTTCAAAACCTTAAATCCTTAAAAACCTGACCGACTTCCAGTACCACTTGGTAAGCCAAACAGTAGAGGAACCAGGCTCTGATACCAACTTGTAATACCCTCTCTTTTAAAATAAGGGAAATTACCAAATTATCCTCTAAGACAGCGGCAATCATAAAAACCAAACGAAGGCGCTACGCTTAATTACCATAATTCAATGAAATGCCTTGGCGAAGGACCTTGAAAATAAACTTAAATAAAACTCGTAAAACTTTTATATAAAACTTGTAATTCATAATAGCATAACTCAATACTGAGCCTTAAATACTTGAGCCAAAATAACTGAAAACAAGTCTCGAGGAATACGTAAAAACATTTGTCTCAAGTCAAGGTCTTACATTACTGTAGGCACCACTCCACATACCGAATCAGCTCCTCAAGGCTCAAGCTACCGTCTAAGTATTCTCTGCAAAACTGGTGGGTGGCTCGGGGTCAGTCCTTTATCATGAGAATTCCGTTAAAACAAGAATAAACAATATTCAAGAAATTAATTAAGCAAACCCATGATTTTCAAATCGGCATAAATCGACAGTTCCGGAAAGATGGATCTTTCCGTAGAAACGACACCCTGTTGTCAAAACCAAGACTTTACGTCTTAATTTCCAGGTAAGTCGGGGAGTCACTGGGACTACTTAAATCCCTCAAACCTTAGGTATCATAACTTTATAAACCATGTAAAAAGGGAAATCCGTGTCACATAATAGTTCTGGACAATCAACAAACAACCGTTAGTCGTACATATCACATATTCACTTCATAGTCGTCATCCAAGTCACAATCACAAACAACACACAACATCCATGTTCAAGTTCTCTAGGTGAGTTATTAGGCGCCATTAGGAGTTTATCCCGCACCACCCCTGCCGGCCCGACGCACCTCTCTCCCCTGGAGAGGTCCAAAACGCATCCTCTCCCTTGGAGGATACCACGAAACCTTTCCCTTGAAGGAATCGCAACTTGACTCAACCAAACAAATCACGCCTTTCCCTTGAAGACGTGACCGCACCTCTTTCCCTCGAAGAGGCACTTAGCACCCATAGTGCAGTTTTAGGGGGCAGTGCAGGCTCCTTCAGTTTCTATCATTCACATTCAACAATTTCACCACAGATCACAATTCCCACAAATCACATCCCATCGCTTCTACAATTTCCACATCACTTTCCAACACCTCACATTCAAATCCACAATCAACACATTCAACACAACACTTAATCAAGGTAACCGGCTAGCTCACCGGCCACCCCCACCTGCAAGTACAGGGGAAGCCATGTCATGAGTCTAGGGGTCACCCACCTGTTCCTCGTACCCAGAGCAACCCCACATTGGCAGGGCTACTCTCCTGTAACCGCAACTGGCAGTTTATAACATCAAGGCACTTGCACACATTTCCCCATCACCCTATCCCTCATTTCTACGTCAATTCATTAATCAATTCATTTCAGTCCATACCCAAACCCACACCACGACAACCAACAACACGATCCACCACGGCAATCATAAACAACTAAGCACATTCACAACACAATTTACCCCTTTTACACTCATCATTTTCATGCATCACCTAGGGTTCATCTAAGTCAAAATTGGAACTCCTCACATCATCCAAACTACCTACACAACGCTAAGCCCTCACCAATCCCTCCGATTAAATCATACATTTTAGTTCTCGGTTAATAATAATAATCAACCACGAGAATAACCAAGGACTGATTTTAAATAAATATGTAAATATAAACCAACTAGGCATGACGTAAAAATAACTAGCAACGACAAGATTTTACCCCCTTTAACCACCCACCTATAAACCAAGCCGGGTGACTTGACAATCGGTTCCGGGACTTGAATCGTACGGAAAGGAGAGTTTAACGGACGTTCGTAACCTCCGGACCAATTTGTACTAACTGAAAAGTTAGTTTGGCCCTTTCTGTCAAAAACAGACAGTTAAGTGACTTAATTGTCACACGGGACGAGCTACAGGGGCAAAATACCAAAGGAAAGGAAGGGATGACCGATTTGCAACTTACAGTCGGGCTAGGGGACCAAATTGGCATATTTTCCAATCGTATGAACCCTAATTTCCACCGATTGTTTTTTCCTTCGATTCTCCTCAACCAGGGATCCAAACATCAAATTGATTGAGGGGAAAGATTCATGAGGTTGAAACGAGTCGAATGGTATCAACCATTCGATTCGACTCAACCTGAATCATTCCAACAGTGAGCTCATCGGAGACTCGTCGGCCGAACATCAATTTGGTGTTCTGGGGATTGTTGGTTCATTCCAACACGGTGTAAGGCTTTATATAGCCTCCACAAATCGACCCGTGCCAAAATTAATGGCCGACACTTGCCAAATTCGTCGAATTCCACCCCACAACCTTTTGAAAAGTTTGGCCGAGTTAGTGGATTCCAGCTCGATTTCTTGAACGGTTCTGGGTGGATTCCAGCTCGTTACCGTGAATCACGGCTTTTCCCACGCTCTGGTGGGGTTGGGGTGTCCGATTGCTGAGTTAAATGACCTTTGGTCATTCGGAGGAGACGCCGGCGAAAACAGAGAGGCGACGGCATGTTTCAGGGGTCACCGGAGTTGATGAACCAAAACGGCGTCGTTTTGGGCAAAATGCGCGGAAATTTAAAGAGAAAAACCGGAGAAATGAAATGTGGTGCAGGGATTCGAAACCATGACCTCCGGGTCATTGGTTTGGTTCCTTAACCACTCGGCTACGGGTTGATTCGTGAACAGTCTTACCCAGTTACTATTTAACTCAGTTTTGCTGGGTTGACTCCTTTCTCAAAATCGATTCTTCCAACGATCAAATCGATTCAACCCTTAGCCTCGAATAATTTAATCTTGAATCTACAAACAAATTTCCGCTGATAAGGATTGACCTTATTAATTTTAAAAAAAAATTAATTCCCTAAATTCGGGATGTTACAGCCTAGGCCTAGTGTAGTCTCGGCCCGACATTAGCGCTGGGGCCGGGTCAGCATCAGTCGTGTAGGGCCCGGATCACTTCATTCCCCTCTTCTTGAAAAGGATTCGTCATCGAATCCGTACCTGGTACACCTTTAGAAAATTTAAAAATAATGATTATGGTGTGGTGGACTTGACCTGATAGTTCGTTGGCGCTCCTTGGGGTATCGGGCCGTACCGGGACTGGTACGGGTTCTCGGGGCTCGGACGCCTGTGGGTACCGAGGATGGTACCTGAGCTCGTGCTGGAGCACGGGATGGGGCTGGGGCCGGGGCTCATACTGGCTCGGGCCTGGGCTCGTGCTGGGGTACGATGTTGGTGCTAGGTGCTGGGGCTGCTCCGGGTGCTGGGGCCGGGTGTTGGTTTGGTGCTGGGGCCACTCCGGGGCTGGGCACTGGGGCCTGGTGGTGCGCCTCTGCTGGGGCCTGGAGGTGCGCTGGTGCTGGGGCCGCTCCGGGGCTGGGCGCTAGGCCGGTGCTAGGGCTAGCACTGGGCGCTAGGCTGGTGCTGGACAGGCGCTGGGCTCGGCGTTGGGCCAAGTGCTAGGCATGGTGCTGGGCCTAGTGCTAGGCGCGGCCCTGGGCACGGTGCTGGCTCCAGAAGCTTCTTCTCTTTTCTCCAGCCTTTCCACCATTACTCGTTTGTTGGGGCAGGCTCTCACCATGGGATCTCGTTCTTGGCACTCATAACTGATGAACGGTTGTAGAGCGGTCAATCAAATAACTGTCAAGCACAGAGCAGGACAGATCGTATTCCACAGGCCTCTTCTACTTGCTTACTCAAATATGTTAGCAATTTTTATTCAAGGTTAAACACGTAGTGCGTGGTGTGAGTTCCACGACTTCTATACAAAAATACAAGGTGAAATGAAATTTAAATGCAAAAAGATTGATTGTTTGACTTTGATAGACGACATGCAAGCTTAGACTTCGAATCCCCCTTAGATCACCAGGGCATTGGCAATCAACAGACCAGCGATTTTCAATTCTCGTTCATTTAGTTCACAGACACCACCATAACTCCTGACCCTTAGGTTTAAGACTCGCGAACGTTCGCTCTATCCGATCTAACTACCAAGATTAATTAGTCGCCCGGGGACGGTCGCCTCTTGCAACGACTAAACTAACTGGTGGAATTACTTAACGATTTATGAGTTACTCTTGCAGCGGATTAACCCTAACTGGTTCCTACGAAAGGTACACTCCAATGAATAGGTTAATTGTCCGATTTGTTGTTTTAAAGTAAGGCGAGCGTTCGCTTCTATCCTTAGCTTAACAAGAATCTAATCTAGGTGGCCAAACCAGGCAAGAAACATAGAGAACAAAGAACAAATCAAACATGAAGGAGAAACTGAATGAATTTCGAATCTAATCACCGCCGATCCGTGACCGCTTTAAAGCCCTGGGTCACTTAGGGTTCATCTAAGCTAAGCTCTACGAGTTTAGCTACTCATATTCAATACAGAAGAATCGAAGATGAACAAAGAATACATCTCAGGTAAGAAAGACAGAGAAGAACTGTAAAACCTAATTTCGACGAATCCCTGAAGCTTCAATCTGCTGGATCTTCAACTCCTAGCACTAGTTCTCCGAGATGGAAGGATGGCGTCACGATCCTTTCCTGGCTCCTCGAACTCCTTTCACTCTTCCTCTCTCTAGTCTCTGTCTTGGAATTTTCGTCCAAAGTGTAAGTTATGAGATCCCCAATTTCAGCCGCCGGTTTTTGTATTTAAACCTAACCGCGGATGGGTTGAAATTCACTTGAATTTTCGCCGAAAATTTGGGGAGTTTTCGGCGAAAACTCCCTTTAAAAAGTTGGCTTGCTTCGTCTGTTTCTTCTGTTCGAAATAGCTTGGAGTGTTCGGCAAAAACTTTGGAGTTTTTGCCGAAAACTCCTCCTTGTTATGATCTGCCAATTTCCTCTTGAGTTTTCGACGAAAACTCAAGGATTTTTTCACCGAAAACGTTTGTGTAAATTAGAGCAGGATTTTCGTTGACTTGATTGACTTCTCTGGTTGATTCAGGTGCGATTCTTCGGGGTTCCAATGCCTTAGACACGTCCTTGGCTACTGTATTTGATGGCAAAAACCTGTGCTAACATGAAAACACTAGAAAACCATCAAATAGACCCGAAACGGGCCAAGGTAACACAAATGGCACGAGATAGAGCAGTTGAGTGAATATTCACTATTCTACCCTAAAAACCATGTCTTAAGCAAGGAAATGTCACTTAAATGAGGTTGATAATCACGTTAAATCGATTGTCATCAAAATACCCCACACTTAAGCTTTTGCTTGTCCTCAAGCAAATTGAACTAGAACACACTCAAATTCACAAATGACACGAGATTAAACTGAGATTCAATTCTAACGATTTAGTTTAGACTATTCCACGTAGAAAAAGTGACCTACACATGAAAGAACATCAACCAAACAAGTTTTCGATCTCACTAATTTCTGCACACTTTAAGTAGTAGTTTTAACAAAGCTCGTTCCCTGGCGAAACAATTTATCATAGTTAACCGACTACGATAACACCAATTCTAATAAAAAAGACTTTAAGCTCTAGCCATAATGTGGATGCGGAGGTAGGAACAATGACGTGGTTATCGACTCGACTTCATCCGTTTCTAGATCTGTACATTACATGTTCTAGCTAGGATCGCTTTAAACAACAATTTATTTCAAGTTTCAACTTCTTCCTTCAATTGATTTACTGCATACTAGTGCTCGATACCAAACACTTCACTTAGGTGTTGGACTTGCCTAGCTCACAGTAATTGTGCCCATGCTAGTGCTCAATCCGAAAACTTCACTTAGGTGTCGGGCTTGCCTAGCTTTATTTTTCAGCACTTAAAGAACTTAACAATGACTTGATTTAACCATTTAGCCGCTTGATCCTAGCTAGTTATAACTTTTTTTACACAAGATTTCGAACTAGATTTCTGTCTAATCTCTAGCCACAATCACATGTGAACAAATATGGAGTGAAGAACATGGGAGAAGTTAGCATTTATCATCTTAGAATGGTGTTATCGAGCTTTGTTATTAACAAGTCAATTGATTCAAGTTTCAACTACATAAGTGATTTATGATCTGTTCTGACCTAGACTTGTTTGATATTAGTTCTGACACGTTGGTTACAGGTTCTAAGTGGAACAGTCTAGACGTCATTGTTCAAAATTAAAGTCAATTTAACATCACAAGTCAAGAATTGAGCAGTTCCATGCTAGAGAAATTCAAAATTGAACCACAGAATCACAGAAAATCAAGCAAGATCATGCATAATCCTAGCATCCTACCCCACACTTAAACCGTTCTGTGTCCTCATAGGACTAAAAAGAGGATGAGAGATACGAAGAACCTGGAAGGTGATGGTCAGTGTATCGGATGAACGCAAAGAGTCCAGAGCTGAGCGGAGTAGCTACTCAAGATCTTACAAAACAAAAGCAAGAAAAGATCAAAAGGATACCGGGACAAGTGTCCCGGATCCACACATAAAAAATATGGATCGAAATCCGAAAAGAAGAAAGAAAAGAAATGGAAAGGATAGAAACAACCTGATCACTGTTCCGCAGGTGGGGGTGGGGTCGGTCGGCGGCCTGGGCGGCGGCGGCGGTTGCTGCTGATGGCGGGTCGAACGGCGGCGGCGAGCAGGGAGAGAGACCGAGCGGCAAAAAATCAGCTTTCGGGGGGGGGGGGGGTTTCGCGAAAACACAAGCTGAATCAGGTTTAAATAGTCAGCGAAAAAGCTTCAAATTTTCGGTGAAAATGGGTGAATTTTTCGGCGAAAAATCCTTTAAAAATCAAAACGACGGCCGTTTGAGACAGGTAGTTTTCGCCGAGAAGTCTGAATTTTCGGCGAGAAGTTTTCGAAACCGGGAAACAGGAGGATCAGGCTGCTTTTAAACCGGAGTTTCGGTGAAAACTCATTTGAAAATTAGGTCGGCAGTTTTTTTTCTTTCAAAATGGTTTTAAAAGAAAACGACTCGAAATGAAAACTAACTGACTCCAGCCGTGGGTTGCCTCCCACGAAGCGCTATTGTTTAACGTCCGTGAGCTGGACGATACCTGGATCGGCGTTATGGGGGTGACGTAAAGTAGTGCACGTCAATGAGGGAAACAACTAATCCCTACAGATACCTCTTTAGCCTGTGACCGGTGACCATAAATGGTTCTTGATCATGCAATTTAATTAGGATGCTGCCCAAAGATGTCTGCCGTACCACGGTATAAGGGCCGGACCATCGGGATTTCAGTTTACCCGGGATGAGCTTCAATCGAGAGTTATATAAGAGGACTTCATCTCCGGGGTATAACTGCTTGATCGTCTTCAATTGGGAGTCATGAATTCTCTTGGTGCGTTCCTTATAAAGCTTCGTGCTCTCGTACGCGTGGAGACGGTGCTCTTCAAGCTCGACGATCTGGTCGTGGCGCTTATTACCTGCTACTGCATAACTCATATTCAACTCTTTATTAGCCAAAACGCCTTGTGCTCAAGCTGATGTGAACCGCTGCAACCGTGGGCAGACGACCCTTAAACACCGCAAGTTGAGACCGTGCAACGAGGTAGAACCATCGGGAACCGGGTGGTCTGTGAGCTAAACCGTGCTCTGATACCAACTGATGTGAACCGCTGCAACCGTGGGCAGACGACCCTTAAACACCGCAAGTTGGAACGTGCAATGAGGTAGAAACCTTCGGGAACCGGGGGCGGAAAAGTACTTTGACCCGTCGGCTATATAACAGCCAGGAACCAGAAGTGTTCAGTCGAAGATGCCACGCCAAGAGATGGATGCTCTTGATGATAAGTCGATCCTTCAGTATCGCAACATGCAGATACAATAAGGGTTTCAGAACAAAGTTCTTTCAAAGGGGGTTTATTTCATAAAAAGTCTGAGTACAAAGGGAGGCCGGCGACCTCTATATATAGGTGAGGGAACAAGCTCTCCTCCCTAAACACTTCTTCTACATAATAATAAAATAAAGAGTCCTATTCCTAAATAGTCTCATAAATCCCCTAAATAATCCTACTAAAAAGGAATAAACATAAAAGAATAGTTGTAGTCTTTAAAACAGAATAAAAGACATAAATTAGGTAAAAAACCCTAATCCGGCCGCGTATGGCTGCTCGGGCCGGTTGGGCGCGTGTGACGGCCCGGTGGGCTTGACAGGCCGAACGCCGGGCTGGACTCGGGTGGCGGACGTGGGCTTCGGCTTCGGGCGGGCTCAGTGACCGGACTTCTTGTCCAGAAGATATGTTCTTCATGGTCGGCTTCTTGGAATTCCTCTAATCGGACCGGTTGCCAATTTAGGGTTCAGAGCTTCTCTCTCCTTGGGCTTTCTTCCTTTCTGCTTGGGCCTTCTTCTTTAAGCTTCAGGTAGGCCTCCAAGTAGCTTCGGACGTAGCCCTCCGAGGTTAGCCCAAGTGTCATGCTTTGGGGCCACGGACTCCACTTCTTCTCAAGGCTCGGCTCAGGGTCAATCTTTGACAACTCTCCTCTTCGGGCCAAGGGTTCTTGCTCTCTCTTCCTTCTGTACTCCAGGAATGCTTCTAGAGGGTCACTCAAAGAATCGGCTTCTTCCTCAAGGCTCCTAGAGGTCAGGCTAGGGGCAGGCTGAAGCTTCTCTTCGGTGCTAGGGCTCATACCCTCGGCCAACAGCATGGCTTGGGACAGCATTCCATTCCTTGGAGTCTTTCTACCTGCAAGTGAAGGATTTAGTCGATATTTCTTGTCATACATTGGTTTTAGGGCTCGTGGACGGCTTTCCCTTGGATTCATTCGCTTCTTAAGAGGCCATAGGGTCTTGTCTCGGCCAGGTGACCCTGGTGATGTGTAGGAGTACCGATTGGCTTTGGGGCAGCATTGTTGGATCATGTCATCCCCCTCTTCTTGCCTTGGATTTGTCCCCAAATCCATCTCGGGTCCTTTCCTAACACTCATCATCCTCTTCCAATCTTTAGCACCATCATCCTTAGACCGAGGACTCTCACTTGAGTCAGTAACGGACCAAGGCTCGAGTCCTTCAGTGCTCTCTTCTTCAGTCTCCATAGCTTCTTCCCCTGAAAAACTATCAATAATAATGTTAAGGCTCGGGAAGGTAGCGGGTGAGAGCTCCTTACTTATCTCCACATCCGGATCAGCATCCGGATCGTCCTCGCTCGGGGTAGCTCTTGAAACTCGTCGGGAGGGATTCTCCCATGGAACGGGTGGTGAAGCAACGAGTCGGAGCACGGGGGTGCTGCGGGTGCCGGAGGTAAGCCAGGGCACGTCGGGCCAGGTGGCGGCGCCGGCTAGTGGGGACGCAGCGGCGGGCAGTGTTGAGCCGGCGGCGGCGGGCAGGAAGTAGGCGGTGGCGGGAAGTGATGCGGCGGCGGCAGGCGGTGATGCAGTGACGGGCGGTGGAGGGCCGGCGACAGGTAGTAGAATTCTGATGGCGGCGAGCAGTGGGGTGCCGGTGGCGGCGGGTGCGTTGGAACTGGTCAGGCGGTGCCAGCGGGGGCTGGGGCCGAGTGCTGGGGCATTGCGACCTGGTGGGGTAGCGCCGGGGCTGGAGCTGAGCACTGGGGTGCTGGGGCCTGGTGGGGCAGCGCCTGGGCAGGGGCCGAGTGCTGGGGTACTGGGGCCTGGGGCAGGACCGAGCGCTAGGGCGCTAGAGCCCGGGGTAGGGCCGAGCGCTGGGGCGCTAGGGCCTGGGGCAGTGCCGATGCTGGGGCCGAGCGCTGGGGCGCTAAGGCCTGGGGTAGTGCCGAGACTGGGGCCGAGCACTGGTGCCAGGGCTGGGTTCAGGGCTAGTGCCTGGGCTAAGGCCGGGGCAGGGGCAGGGGCCGGGGCTGAGGCCGGGGCGCCGGGTGCTAGGGTTTCAAAAGTGAACCCTGTAAACTTTTCAAGCCCTTCGGGCTGAACTTCTTCTCCTTCTTCTGACTCCTCTTCTTCTTCCTTCTTCTCCTCTTCTTCATCGCCTGTCTCGATTCCTCCTTCTCTTACTACCATCGTCCGTTGGTTAGGGCAATCCCTTGAGATGTGTCCTCTACCTTGACACTTAAAACATACAATTCCACTAGGACGTGGGTTAGAATTCTGAACCGTAGAAGTAGGTTGAACAGATGTTACCGGAGGTGCCGAACCCCTAGGGTTAGGGTTTGGCCGTGAACTAGAGCCTCGGGGCTGTTCGGTCTTCCATGAGGCTTGGCTGGTAGTCGAGCCTCCTCTCCACGGGGCACTGGCGGATCTTGTCGTGTAACCCCTCTTCAATTCTCTCTCCACGTGGTTAGCTAGGGCCTTGAGCTCCTCGTAGTCAGCATAGTTGAGTATGTTGACTTGATACATGATCTCGGGGCATAGCCCACCTACAAACCGGGCTATCTTCGCTTTGGGTCTTCTCGGAGGTCAAGTCGGGCTACCAACATCTCGATCTCCTTGGTATATTGCTCCACGGACATGGTGCCTTGTTTTAAGTTCCGGAGGGATGTGTGTAGGTCTCGAGTATAAGTACTCGGAACTAACTTCTTCCTCATGATCCGCTTGAGGTTTCTCCACGACTCGACGGGATCTTCTTCATCCCTTTGAATCCTGCCCTTGTATTGGCTCCACCAAAGAGCAGCATAGTCGTTGAATTCAAGGGTGGCGAGAATTACCGTCTTATGTTCAGAGTAGTGGTGGCACTTGAGGAAATCCTCCATACTTCTCTCCCAATCTAGGTACTCGTCGGCATTGTATTTGCCAGCAAACTTTGGCACGGTGAACTTGAGGTTGCTCAAGTCATCGTCAATCTCCTGAGCTAGTCGTCGGGCTCTTCTGTTCGGGTCTTCAGGGCTGTCCTCTCGGTGCCTGTCTCGTCCTCTCTCGGCTTGAAGCTGAGCTAGGGCTTCGTGGACGGCAGCCATGGTAGCTCCAAGGTTCCGAATGTTGCCTTAAAATATTGGCTAGTCTCTCGTCTGCCATGGTTAGTACTATCGAACGGAAGCAATTTTCTATCCCCTCTTCTTAGAAACAAACTTACAATGAAAGGAAATAACGTGGCAAGGTGACCTTGCTTTCTTTTCTTTTTCTTTTCTTATAACTCGAAACTAAAATTGAAATAGAAGGGAGATTTTCGAATCAATTTTCTAACGAAAGCAATAAAAGTATATGAATCCAGGAGAACCTGGAGACTGGGATAGATGTGGTCCGTGTGTTTGAACCATGCTCTGATACCAACTGATGTGAACCGCTGCAACCGTGGGCAGACGACCCTTAAACACCGCAAGTTGGAACGTGCAACGAGGTAGAAACCTTCGGGAACCGGGGGCGGAAAAGTACTTTGACCCGTCGGCTATATAACAGCCGGGAACCAGAAGTGTCCAGTCGAAGACGCCACGCCAAGAGATGGATGCTCTTGATGATAAGTCGATCCTTCGGTATCGCAACATGCAGATACAATAAGGGTTTCAGAACAAAGTTCTTTCAAAGGGGGTTTATTTCATAAAAAGTCTGAGTACAAAGGGAGGCCGGCGGCCTCTATATATAGGTGAGGGAACAAGCTCTCCTCCCTAAACACTTCTTCTACATAATAATAAAATAAAGAGTCCTATTCCTAAATAGTCTCATAAATCCCCTAAATAATCCTACTAAAAAGGAATAAACATAAAATAATAGTTATAGTCTTTAAAGCAGAATAAAAGACCTAAATTAGGTCAAAAACCCTAATCCGGCCGTGTACGGCTGCTCGGGCCGGTTGGGCGCGTGTGGCGGCCCGGTGGGCTTGACCGGCCGAACGCCGGGCTGGACTCAGGTGGCGGACGCGGGCTTCGGCTTTGGGTGGGCTCAGTGACCGGACTTCTTGTCCAGAAGATATGTTCTTCATGGTCGGCTCCTTGGAATTCCTCTGATCGGACCGGTTGCCAATTTAGGGTTCGGAGCTTCTCTCTCCTTGGGCTTTCTTCCTTTCTGCTTGGGCCTTCTTCTTTAAGCTTCAGGTAGGCCTCCAAGTAGCTTCGGACGTAGCCCTCCGAGGTTAGCCCAAGTGTCATGCTTTGGGGCCACGGACTCCACTTCTTCTCAGGGCTCGGCTCAGGGTCAATCTTTGACAACTCTCCTCTTCGGGCCAAGGGTTCTTGCTCTCTCTTCCTTTTGTACTCCAGGAATGCTTCTAGAGGGTCACTCAAAGAATCGGCTTCTTCCTCAGGGCTCCTAGAGGTCAGGCTAGGGGCAGGCTGAAGCTTCTCTTCGGTGCTAGGGCTCATACCCTCGGCCAACAGCATGGCTTGGGACATCATTCCATTCCTTGGAGTCTTTCTACCTGCAAGTGAAGGATTTAGTCGATATTTCTTGTCATACATTGGTTTTAGGGCTCGTGGACGGCCTTCCCTTGGATTCATTCACTTCTTAAGAGGCCATAGGGTCTTGTCTCGGCCAGGTGACCCTGGTGGTGTGTAGGAGTACCGATTGGCTTCGGGGCAGCATTGTTGGATCATGTCACAAGCTCAACTGGCAAATGGCATGCCTTGCCATAGACTAGCTGATACGGTGAGGTACCGATGGGAGTCTTGTCGGCAGTTCGATAAGGCCACAAGGCATCATTGAGCTTGGATGACCAGTCTTTGCGAGACCGGCCAACTGTCCTATCAAGAATCCGCTTGAGCTCACGGTTTGTCACTTTTGCTTGACCATTAGCCTGAGGATGGTAAGTTGTGGACATTCGGTGGGTGACGCCAAAGCGTTTGCACACCCGGTCGAATTGTCCGTGGAAGTGGGTGTCCCTATCGCTTATGATGAAGTGTGGTGAACCAAAACGCGTGGAAAGACGGGTAAGGAACCGACCTACCACTCTAGAATCATTGGTGGGTAGAGCTTCAGCTTCAGTCCACTTAGAAACATAATCAACGGCCACAAGAATGTACTTATTTCCGTTGGAGGGTGTGAACGGACCCATAAAATCAATTTCCCAGACATCAAAAATTTCAACAGTTAAAGAAACAATTTGGGGCATCTCATTTCGGTTAGAGATGTTACCTGATCGTTGGCATGCATCACAATGAGGAGCAAAAGCATCACGATCACTGAAGATTGAAGGCCAGTAAAAACCAGTTTCAAGTACCTTTCTTGCAGTGCGGTTGCCGCCGAAGTGCCCTCCAAACTGGCCCTCATGGCACTTACGCATGATGTCAGCCGCTTTGATGTAGGAGACACATCTTTGGATCATCCCGTGAATACTAATGCGGTATAAGAAAGGCTCTTCCCAGAAGTATGACTTGGCCTCTTTGAAGAGCTTCTTGCGTGCATTATAGTCTAGCTTAGGAGGTATTATGTCGTGAGAGAGATAATTAGCTAGGGTGGCATACCAGGGCTCATCTGAATCGGTTGCGTCACTTAGCTCTTGAGCTTGAGGGATTGCCCAGGGCTCAATGGCTATGCTATTGACCTGTTCATAGATTTCAACACGCAGCAGCTCGTTAGGAAAAGAATCATTGATAGGGGTAGTAGTAGACTTACCTATCTGTGATTCCTCGAGCCGAGAAAGGTGATCGGCTGCTAAGTTCTCAGCTCCCTTCTTGTCTGTAATCTCTGTATCAAATTCTTGGTGAAGGAGGATCCACCGGATGAGACGTGGCTTCGAATCCTGCTTGGCTAACAGATGGCGCAGAGCAGCATGATCTGTGTAGATGATGGTGTGTGAAAGAACCAGGTACTATCTGAACTTGTCAAAGGAGAAGATGATAGCTAGAAGCTCTTTCTCTGTACTAGTGTAGTTCCTTTGAGCATCGTTAAGCGTCTTGCTAGCAAAGTAGATGGGGGTGAAATCTCTTCTCTTTTCTCTGACCAAGAACTGCACAAACGGCAAAGTCGCTAGCATCACACATGATCTCGAATGGGAGATTCCAATCTGGTGTTGTAAGGATCGGTGTGGTGGTGAGTCTAGTCTTCAGGGTCTCAAAGGCTGCAAGCCAATCTTTATCAAAAACGAAAGGAACATCTTTCTCAAGAAGCTTCGTCATTGGGAGAGTGATCTTGGAGAAGTCTTTGAAGAAGCTCCGGTAGAATCCAGCATGACCGAGGAAGCTTCGAACTGTCTTGACCGAGGTCGGCGGCGGCAAACTGGCGATGGTTTCAAGCTTGGCACGATCGACTTCTATTCCGAGCTTAGAGATCCTATGGCCAAGAACAATTCCTTCGGTAACCATAAAGTGACATTTCTCCCAACTAAGAGCCAAGTTGGTCTCCTCACAACGAGCTAGCACCTTGTCCAGGTTGGCCAAGCACTTGGAGAATGAGTCTCCATAGACGGAGAAGTCGTCCATGAACACCTCCACCACATTCTCTACTAGATCTCCAAATATAGAAAGCATGCATCTCTGGAAAGTGGCAGGAGCATTACATAAACCAAAGGGAATGCGACGATAAGCAAACGTACCAAACGGGCAGGTGAAAGTCGTCTTCTCTTGATCGTCGAGCTCGATAGGGATCTGAAAGTAACTGGACATCCCATTTAAGAAGCAGTAGTAGTCATGACCAGCCAACCGTTCCAGCATCTGGTCAATGAATGGCAGTGGGAAGTGATCCTTCTTGGTAGCGTCATTGAGTCGTCGATAATCGATACAGACTCTCCATCCGATAACTGTGCGAGTAGGAATGAGCTCACCCTTCGGATTAGGGATGACGGTGATTCCTCCCTTCTTTGGGACGACTTGAGTCAGACTGACCCAAGGACTGTCGACAATAGGGTAGATGATACCGGCATCCAAGAGCTTAAGAACTTCTTTCTTCACAACTTCCTGCATCAGAGGGTTTAAACGGCATTGCGGTTTTCTAACTGGCTTGAACTCTTCATCTACAACTATCCGATGCTTGCAGAAAGTTTTAGAGATGCCTCTGATGTCGGCCAACTGCCAGGCTATAGCTCGGACATGCTTATTGAGTAGCTTGATCAGTTGCTCTTTCTGCTCGGGAGATAGATTCGAATTGATGATGACTGGCAACTGGCATTCCTTTCCCAGGAATGCATACTCTAGATGGTCAGGCAGCTCCTTTAAGGTGAGTTCTGGCGGGTTCTCATATGAAGTAGTGATCCGACTTGATGTGGTTCAATGTGTGCAGGCGCAGAAGTGGCTGTGGAAGTCACTTTCCGATCGTCTAACTCGTCCTGCCATAGGTGCTGCTCTGGATCTTCTAGTGCACTGTCAATTCTTGAAATCAAGCACAACTCTAGCGGATCACTAGATAAGCCGTTAGTGATGAAGTTGGCCGAGGCCAACTTCATAGAATCAACAGTTATCATCTTGAGCAACATAATATCTCATGCTATCCTTAATGCGGAATGTAACACTATCCTGTCCTACACTTAAAGTCAACATGCCTTGTTTCCAGTTGATATTTGCACCAGTAATTGTTAAGAAAGGCCGACCTAAGATAAGCGTTCCGTCTAACTCACGGGTATCAAGAACAACAAAATCTGCAATTATGGTAAAAGGACCACAGCAAACAGCTACATCTTCTATTATACCCCTAGGCAGTTTGACAGACCTATCGGCTCGCACGAGATGCAAAGTAAGCGGTTTTAATTTCCCTAGGTTTAACTTTTCATATAGATAAACAGACATAACATTAATAGAAGCACCAGAATCAGCCAGACTACGGTCAATTTTAATACCATTAATGATGCACGGTAATGTAAAAGGACCGGGATCAGAACACTTAACTGGCGATGGTGGTGGCTGTCTTATGGGAGATGGCACACCGAAGAGGGAAGCGCATTCATTGGTAAGCGTGACAGAGTACGCCTCTCTGTTCTTCACCTTCTTCACGAGATCCTTAAAGAACTTCCCAAGTGGTGGTATGATCTCTACAGCTTCTGTTACAAGTATCTTGATCTCTGCAGTCTTAAGAACATTGTACCACTTCTTATACTGGGTGTCGTGGTCCTTGGCTTTGCTCATTGCAGCTTTTGGGAAGGGAATCCGAGGTATATATGGCGCCAAGACGGGCTCAGGAGCTGTCTTGGGAGGAGGAGCCGGTGCTTCTTCTTCCTCTTCTGTAATATCTTCAATCTCTGGCATATCCATGGCAGCAGTGGTATCTGGTATCATGTCAGGTTCTGGAGCCTTTGGATCGGTTGTTTGCTTGCTGCTTCTGGTGGTGATAGCTTGAGTGTGTTCACTCTTTGCACCGAAGTCTGCCTGAAATGCCGCTTGATTAAGGAAAGGATTGCTAGTGATAATTTTAGTCATATTGCTTATTGCATCCTCTATCCTTTGGATTTGAGCCCTCTGTCCTTGATTGAGTGCGGCTTGAGCTTTGAGTTGATTGTCATGTTCGTCGAGTATGCTCATGATCTGATCGAACTTCTTCTCATAGTCTTCGTCTCTATTGTAATGCGGCTTTGCTCGAGATTGTTGCTGTCCTCCAATGAATCCAGGAGGTCTCTGATATGGATCTGCAAATCGGTTGTTCTGGTTCTGTGGTAGGTAGTTCCTATAACCGGCGTAGCCTTTCTGACTGTTGGTGAAGCCTTGACTAATGAAGTTCACATCTTCTATAGACCAGTCGTCTGTTTTACCGAAGTTGAGGCAGCTTCCACCGTTATGAGCACAAGTTCCGCAACATCCACAGTCAGCCGAAAAGACGGTAGCTGATGGTGGATCGAGGGGGATGCCAATTGCCTGTAGATGTTTCTGAACTTCTGCCTTGACCTGATCTGCAACGCTCATCTGACTCTTGGTACCTTCTCTTTGTCTCTCCCAGCTTCTTGACTTTAAAACACAGCTAGCAAAATGAAGAAGAGCATCCTGAGGGGTGAGAGCAGTGCAATCTCCGCCAGCTAGGGAGTTGACCCATTTTGCAGATTCCTCATGCATACCACGAGCAAAGAATTCAGCCAGTTGCCTTTCTTCATACCCATGATGAAGGCAGTTGAAGAGAAGGGATTGGAATTCATTCCAAGTGTCGTACAAGCTTGCATCTTCTCTCTGAGTAAACCTGGAGATGCTGTCCTTGTAGGCAGTTGTTCTTGATGGAGGGAAGTATTCCTCAATGAAATCTTGAGCTAGGGTTTCCCAATCGGTGTAATGACCGGGTGGTTTGCTTCCAAGCCATCTCTTAGCTGCGCCTCTGAGAGAGAATGGAAAGGCTCGAAGGCATAGATCATTCTTGTTGAGGTTCCCAGACTTGAAGGTTTCACAGACAGCCAGAAAGTCAGATAGATGTGTGCAAGGATTATCATCTGGCTTTCCTTCATATTGTACGTCCCTAGAGATTAGTCCCAGTAAGGGGATCTTGATCTCATAGTAAGGATCGTCGTCATTAGAAGGCACGATGATGGGGGACCAAACGTTAGATGTGCTCGGCTTACTGTAGTCCGCAAGACTCTTTGGAGCAGCCATTGCGAAAGGGAAAGATGGAACGGAAGTAATCCGATTCTGTACCTGCTATGATCTGCAAGGGACAAAAACAAACACAACCGGTGTAAAATTGAAGTGTGACGAGAAATGAAAGATGGAAAGGTAGAGGAATAAAAATGCCAACTCTTCTTTCAACGAAATAGAAGAAGATCCCGGCAATGGCGCCAATTTGATGAACGGTTGTAGAGCGGTCAATCAAATAACTGTCAAGCACAGAGAAGGACAGATCATATTCCATGGGCCTCTTCTACTTGCTCACTCAAATATGTTAGCAATTTTTATTCAAGGTTAAACACGTAGTGCGTGGTGTGAGTTCCACGACTTCTATACTAAAATGCATGGTGAAATAAAATGAAATTTAAATGCAAAAAGATTGATTGTTTGACTTTGACAGACGACAGGCAAGCTTAGACTTCGAATCCCCCTTATATCACCAGGGCATTGGCAATCAACAGACCAGCGATTTTCAATTCTCGTTCATTCAGTTCACAGACACCACCATAACTCCTGACCCTTAGGTTTAAGACTGGCGAACGTTCGCTCTATCTGATCTAGCTACCAAGATTAATTAGTCGCCCATGTACGGTCGCCTCTTGCAAGGACTAAACTAACTGGTGGAATTACTTAACGATTTATGAGTTACTCTTACAGCGGATTAACCCTAACTGGTTCATATGAAAGGCACACTCCAATGAATAGGTTAATTGTCCAATTTGATGTTTTAAAGTAAGGTGAGCGTTCTCTTCTATCCTTAGCTTAACAAGAATCTAATCTAGGTGGCCAAACCAGACAAGAAACACAGAGAACAAAGAACAAATCAAACATGAAGGAGAAACTGAATGAATTTCGAATCTAATCACCGCCGATCCATGACCGCTTTAAAGCCTGGGTCACTTAGGGTTCGTCTAAGCTAAGCTCTACGAGTTTAGCTACTCATATTCAATACAGAAGAATCAAAGATGAACAAAGAATACATCTCAGATAGGAAAGACAGAGAAGAACTGTAAAACCTAATTTTGACGAATCCCTGAAGCTTCAATCTGCTGGATCTTCAACTCCTAGCACTAGTTCTCCGAGATGGAAGGATGGCCACGATCCTTTCCTGGCTCCTCGAACTTCTTTCACTCTTCCTCTCTCTAGTCTCTATCTTGGAATTTTCGTCCAAAGTGTAAGTTATGAGATCCCCAATTTCAGCCGCCAGTTTTTGTATTTAAACCTAACCGCGGATGGCTTGAAATTCACTTGAATTTTTGCCGAAAATTTGGGGAGTTTTCGGTGAAAACTCCCTTTGAAAAGTTGGCTTGCTCCGTCTGTTTCTTCTGTTCAAAATAGCTTGGAGTGTTCGGCAAAAAATTTGGAGTTTTCGCCGAAAACTCCTCCTTGTTATGATCTGCCAATTTCCTCTTGAGTTTTCGGCGAAAACTCTAGGACTTTTTCACCGAAAATGTCTGTGTAAATTGGAGCAGGATTTTCGTTGACTTGATTGACTTCTCTGGTTGATTCAGGTGCAATTCATTGGGGTTCCAATGCCTTGGCTACTGTATTTGATGGCAAAAACCTGTGCTAACATCAAAACACTAGAAAACCATCAAATAGACCCGAAACGGGCCAAGGTAACACAAATGGCACGAGATAGAGCAGTTGAGTGAATATTCGCTATTCTACCCTAAAAACCATGTCTTAAGCAAGGAAATGTCACTTAAATGAGGTTGATAATCACATTAAATCGAGTGTCATCAATAACAAATAACCCCATTCGAATTATTAGCCCTAATATTCAAATTTTCACTAGGTTTAGGGATACCTTGTGTGGTTCGGCTTGGCCTTCCTTGATTTAATGTCGGGGCTGGGACCGGTGCTGGTGCTTGATGCTGAGTCGGGGCTGGACCGATGCTGGCCTGATCCAGACCTGATGCTGGTCCGGGGCAGACCTGATGCTGGCCTGATACTGGTTTGGGGCAGACCTGATGCTGGTCCGGGGCAGACCTAATGCTGGTCCGGACAGACCTGATGCTGGTCCGGGGCAGACCTGATGCTGGTCTGCGACAGGCCTGATGCTGGTCTCGTGCAGGCCTGATGCTGGTCCGCTATAGGCCTGATGCTGGCCTAGTTCTGGCGCCATAAACTTCATCTCCTCTCTCCATTCTTTCGACCGTGGCTCTCATCTTGGTCAATATTTGTGCTATGGTTGGCAAGGAGGTCTCCAGCAAAACCATCGTCTCTTCTGCCATGGTTAGTAAAATAACAACACACAAAGGGCCTCCGACTCTTCCGACCGATAGATATTAGGGTTCAGTTCACAAAAACCCTAGGCAACGAAAGCTAATAGAATTTTCTATTTTCTATTTTCTCTATCCCTCTTCTTAGACACCAACTTACAACGAAAGGGAATAAACTTGGCAAGGGTGGCCTTGCTTGATTTTTCTTTTTCTTGACTTCTTTTAGGGTTTTCTTTTGATGACTTGGTCGGCCACCAATCTTTTCTTGCCTTACAAATAACTCAAACAAGAACTTAAAGATAGATGAAGATTTTTGAAAGCTATTTTTCTAGAAGACTTGAACGAAAATAAAAGGGATATGAATCCAAGAATGAACCTGGAAACTGGGATAGATTGCGGTCCTAGTGTTAAACCTAGGCTATGATACCAAAACTGATGTGAACCTCGAGAGTCGGCTTGTCCTCAACCCACTCACCTCTTGGATAAGGAACCTCAGCACGGCTGCCACACGACCCTAACCACCGTTAGTCTTGAGAATCGGATCTATGCTCACCTATGTAACCTGGCGGATTAGTACTTGGACCCGTCGGCTGTATATAGCCGGGAACCCTAAGTGTCCGGTCGATGACGCCACTTCAGAAGATGGATGATTCTGACGATAAGTCAATCTAAACGACATTCAATTCCATGAAAGTCGAGAAGAGATTAGCAATTCCATGCTAGATATAAAACCGAAGTTTAAGAAGTTTATTGATTCAAGTTGTGTCTTGCAATGAGGCTAGACGCCTCTATTTATAGGTGAGGAAGGGAGAACAGGCTCTCCTTTTCCTCCTACGAAACTAACTAATAAACTAATAAAGAAATACAAAAAGAGTCCTAAAAAGGAGGTAAAATTCGGAGCTCTAATCCTACAAGGAAAAGACTCCTTCCTAAACAAAAACTCTAATAAAGAAAGCTGGAAAATTCCTAAAAAACAGCTAAACGGGTTTTGGGAAAAATAGCCAAATAAATACCAAATTAAATAGTAAAAATGAACCCCTTGGTAGATCACTAGTAGACGTCATGGGCTTCAACTTTAATGTTTGGCTTTAGCCCAAATTCTATCTCCAAATATCCCAAATTCGTCAATCTTCGTCAGACTAGAAATCTGTCCAAAACCGGGAAATCCTAGCTTGATTAGGATTCCTTGTTCGTATGTACTTGGCTTCTTCTCTCCATTTCCCGTGTCATTAATGGTAGTTCATCCCTCCTTGGATCAGGCTCAGGTGGTGGCCTGATCACAGCTCCTAGCATAGGCTTCCTCGGGTCAGCATCCGAGGGGTGCTCTTTGGTGCTCCATCCATGCTCTACTAGGACTTGGCCTAGCTCTATCTCCTTCAATACTTCTCCAAATTGAGCTCCGTTTATTGGAGAGTAATCCTAGGGACATAGGGATTCCAGTGCCTTCGGAAAATCCCAAAAGGCACGGGTCAATTGTTGGCTGGGCCAAAAGTGCTCCTCTGACGGGCGCTGGCATGGGCCCTGTGCCTTTGGCAGGCTTAGCTTGGGGCCTTCTTCAAATCTGTCCAGGCCTTTTGAGTTCTGCTTTGAGCCTTCTTCCCAGGGTACCTTAGGGATGTCATTAGGGGCTGGTGTCGGTCTAGAGCTTGTGTCATTTGGCATGGGGCCTAGTTTAGGTACCAGGCCTAGTTTTGGATCGGCTCCGGGGCCTGACTTCGGGCTCCTGTGATTTCCAGTCGGGCCGTTTTGATGTGAACCGCTGCAACCGTGGGCAGACGACCCTAACCACCGCAAGTTGAGACCCTGTAATGAGGTAGAACCGTCAGGAACCGGGGGCGGATAAGTACTTTTACCCGTCGGCTGTATATAGCCGGGAACCAGAAGTGTCCAGTCGATGACGCCACGCCAAGAGATGGATGCTATTGATGATAAGTCGGGGCCTTCAGTATCGCAACATGCAGATACAATAAGGTTTCAAGAACTGAGTTCTATCAAAGGGGGTTTATTTCATAAAAAGTCTGAGTACAAAGTGAGGCTGGCGGCCTCTATATATAGGGAGGGAACAAGCTCTCCTCCCTAAAGTCTAATTCCTAAATAAGAATAGAATAAAGAGTCCTATTCCTAATTAGAATCCTAAAACCCCTAAATAAGTCCTACTAAAAAGGAAAAATAATTAAATAGTCTTTAAATCCAAGAATCCAACTCAAAATAGGAATAAAACTCTTAAAACCCTAAACCGGCGGTTTTAGGGTTTCCTAGTTCGAGTGGGACTAGGACTCGGCGGGCAGCCGGTCTTCGGGCCGGGCCTTTGCTCGGCTCCGGGCTTCTTCTTCTTCAGTGGCGGGCCTTCGTCGGGCCTTGGGGTCTGATGCTCCGGGCTGGTCCAAGGGCTAGGGCCTTGCCAAAAGACTTGGTCCACACGGCGTCCATTCCCATAAAATAATCCTGATCGGCCCGGCTCTCGGTCTAGGGCTCGGGGCGGGGCCGGTTTGGGAACTTCTTCATTTCTGCTTGGGGCTTCCTCTCCTAGCTTCGGGCATCACCTCAGATAGTTCCATACGTGACTCTCATGGGCTAGGGTCGGGCCATGGGTGGTGCCTTGGAACCAGGTGCTCCAATTCTCCTCAGGACTTGGCGCCGGGTCGGTCTTGGGTAGCCATCCCTTCTTGGCCAGGTACTCTTGGGATCTCTTGCTCCTATACTCCAGGAATGCCTCCAGAGGGTCTCTGGAGTGTGCTTCATCTTCAGGGTCCCTGGAGATGAGGTCAGGATCCGGCCGGGGCTTGTCTTAAGCTCTAGGGTTTCCACACTCGGCCAACAGCATGGCTTGGAGTGGCATCTCTTCCTTCTGAGTTTTCCCACCTGCAGAGGGAGGCCTTAGTCTGTACCTTATCTCATACCTGGGTTTAGGGTCTTGTAAGTGGCCTTCCCTTGGCTCTATTCACTTCTTGTAGGGCCCTAAGGTTCTTCCTTGGACTGGTGACCCTGGTGGAGTGTATGAGTACTTACGGATACTTGGGCAGTCGGGTTGGGTCATATCACGTTTCCTCTCTTCCTTCGCTGATACTCTAGGAATGCTTCTAGAGACTCCCAATGCTCCTCTTTACATCCAGGGCTTGTGGCAATCAGGTCAGGACCTAGTGGAGGCCATCGATTCAGGGCTGGTCTTGGCCCGGGGTCAGGACTTGGGGCTTTGGCTCTCCAAAGCTCCGGAGGTGGTGCTGGCGTAGGCCTAGGCCTATTGTAGTCTCGGCCCGGCATTAGCGCTGGGGCCGGGTCGGCATCAGTCGTGTAGGGCCTAGGGGCCTGGATCACTTCAACAGCCTCCCATGTGGGTACTCATGTGTCCTGGTGCGGTTGGGGTTGGTTAGGTGTTGCTCGGGGCATGTACCATCCATGGCCGGGTGCTGGCTCTGCGGTGGTTTGATGCTGGTCAGGTGCTGGCACGGGGCTGGTCCGATGCCGGCTGAGTGCTGATCCAGGAGATGTGAGCCGCTGCAACAGTGGGCAGACAACCCGAACCACCGTAAGTCTTAAATCCTAGCTTTGATCTCACCGTCGGAACCGGGGCGGAAGAGTACTTGGACCCGTCGGTTGTAAATAACTGAGAACCCTAAGTGTCCGGTTGAATGGCTCCACGACAGAAGGGGATTACTTTTGTTGATAACACCGTCTCCCTAAGCTATGCACGAGCAAAAACTTAAAAGGAATTTGGAGAACAAAGTTCTGATTGATGATTAATTCTGAAAAAGGTTTCCCATAATGAGAGGTCGGCGCCTCTTATTTATACAAAGGGAATTCGTGAACAAGCTCACGATTCCTACTAAGGAAATAACTCTAAAATAGTAAAATATTAACCTAGAGTCCTATTTAGAATACTAAAAAGGACTAAAATAATCCTAAACAATTGATGAACTAGAAAAGAAAACAAGTCCAACTTGAAAAGGAAACATAAATACTCAAAAACACGGAAACCCTAATTCAGCAAAAATCGACGGATCCGGTCGGGCGAGTGATCACGCGCGGTCTAGAATAGGAAAGCCGACGCCGCCTCTTGGTCGGGTCAGGTTTTGGCGGCGGCGGCGGATGCTTAGGTCGGGGAGTGCACGGGGCTCCACATGCTGAGCTCCGTCGGGTCTGATGCTGATCTGGCTTGGCCTCCGGGGTTCCTGCTCGATCGGCCCGATCGGTCTTCCTGTTCCAGCTTTTTTGTTTCCTCCCATTTCCTCTCAGCTCCTGGGGTGGCGGCTGCTAGGCTAGGCTTCTGGCCTCCTATGTAGCCTAGGGTCGTTGGTGAACCTCCCAAGGCTTGAGCCTTGTGTTGGCTTGGCGCTAAGGCCCGTTCGGGGCCCTCCAGAGCCGGGGCTGGCACCCTGAGAAAGTCTACCTTCGGGCCTTCTTCACTTTCACTCGGGCCTTTCCTTCCTTGGTTCGCCCAGCTGTCTAGGAAGGTCCTTAGAGGTTCCCCTATCGTTGCCACCCTTTTTTTGACCTCCTGAAGGTCTAGCCTAGGTGTAGGGGTCGTCGGGGCGCTCGGGGCGGGGTCGGTTGGGGCCTCTCCGGGGCGGTGCCCGGCCTTCTTCCTTCGGCACTCATCCAGGAAAGCTTCTAAAGGATCCCAGGGTTGTGTAGCACCTCCTGGGACCTTAGTCGCCGTGCCGGAGCTACAAGGCAAGGTTGCTTTGGGCGTCGGCGCCCAGGTTAGGGCCGGCTGGGTCCGGACGCTCATCCTTGCCTGCTGGGCCTTGGGTGGAGGACTGTATTTGAACTTGATCACCTCTTTAGGTTGCATATACCTCCGTAGGGCGGGATTAGGGATCTGGCAAACCTCCGGTCGCTTCTTGTATGGCCCTACAGTCCGTTCCTTCCTAGGGGATCCCGAAGGGGTGTAAGGATAGGCCATCTCCGCCGGTTGGCCGACGGGATCACTTCATTCCCCTCTTCTTGTAAGGGATTCACCCTTGAATCCCATTCTCTTCCTACTTGACCACCGAGTAGAGGCGGCTTCAAGTTGGTTTCCTGAGTGGTGCAGTCGGGGGTTTTATCCAGGTTGGTTCGAGGACTGGGGTATTCACTGGAGTCTGTATCTGACCAGGGCTTCGGGTCCTCTGAACTCGCACCATTAGTGCTCATGTTATCCCCTGCCGACGGGCTACTTACCAGTATATCTGGACTGATGGAGGACATAGGAGAGTACAGATCATCCCAACGAGGTTCGTCTTTCTTGCTCAGGTCCTTCCGGTCGGTCGCCCATTCGACCGGGGTGTTGACTCGGATTGGTGCCAGCCGTAGGAGTCAGTGGGAGATCTCTTTGGTGTGCAGCTCTCGGAGGGCCTCGTCGTCCCTTGAGGGCCTAGGTGTGCCCGGATGCTGGTCCTGCACAAGAATAGGATTGGCCATCGGGTGCTCCGGTGTTGACCAGTGGGGCGCCTGATCGGTACTGCTCTGAGGCCGGTCCGATGCCGAGGATGTGCTGCTCCGGCTCAGTCAGGGCTTCGGGGTTGGCCTTAGGGTTTAGAGCTACCGCCTTGACAAACATCACAGCGAACTTTTCTATGCCTCTGGCCTCAACTTCTTCTCCGCTTTCGGAGTCCTTCTCTTCTTCTTCTATTTCATCTTCTTCGTCGTCGGTGATGACTTCCCCTTCTCTGAGCACCATGACCCGTTGGTTTTGGCATTCTCTGGCTACATGCCCTCTTCCCTGACATTTAAAACCCACAATGCCACTTGTCCTAGCGTTAGAGTTTGGTACATTAGAGGCAATGGTAGGTGTTACCCAGTTGGCGGCGGTCCTAGGGTTTGTTCCTCCTCCTGGGGCTCGGTTGGAGTTTGCTCTCCATGGGGGCTGGCTAGCACTGGAGGCGCCTCTCCTAGTACTAGTCGCGGGCAGTGTAGGCTTCTTCTCAAAGTCATTCTTAATCTCTCTTTCTACTCGGATTGCCAAGGCCAATAGGTCATCATAGTCAACATAGTGGAGGATGTTGACTTGATGCATGATATCCTTTTCTAGGCCGTTGGTAAACCTTGAGATCCTGGCCTCCTCATCCTCTTAAGATCGAGCCTTGTCACCAGCATCTCAATCTCCTTGTTGTACTCCTCTACGGGCAGATTCCCTTGCTTTAGGGTTTGTAACTTGGTGTGCAAGTCTCTTGTATAAGCCGTCGGTACAAACCTTTTCCTCATCCTTCTCTTCAATTCTCTCCAACTTCCAATGGGCTCTTCTTCATCCCTTTGAACTTGCCGTCGGAGCTAACTTCACCACAAGGCAGCATAGTCGGTGAACTCAATAATGGCCACCGTGACTTCCTTCCTCTCGGAGTAGTTGTGGCAAGACAGAAAGTCTTCCATGCTCATCTCCCAATCTAGGTATTCGTCGCCGTTGGCCTTCCCGGTGAATTTAGGCACTGTTAGTCTAAGACTGCTCACATCGTCGTCGATCTCATTGACCCACCTTCTAGCTCGTTGGTGGGGATCGTCGTGAGGGCCTTCTCTTTCAGCTTCTTGGTCAGCCAACTATCTCACTAATCTAGCTAGTGTTTCTTGAAATCTGGCTAGGGTTTGAGCGATACCTTGGATGTTGGTCTCCATATTGTTGAGTCTTTCGTCTGCCATGTTAGCTTAAAATACAAGGAAGCAAATATATCTATCTACCCCTCTTCTTAAGATCAACCTATAATGAACGGATACTAGGGCAGGGTGGCCTTTCTTTTTGTTTTCTTTTGTGTTTCTGTCTCTTCTTTATATATTTTCTAGATGACTTGTTGGCCACCGATTTTTCTTGCCTTACAATGCTTCGGACAGAAAGTAAAAATAGATGGAATTTTCTAAACAGACTTTTCTAAGAACACAAAGCAAAGAAAGATAGGGATTTTCTCACAGATTTTCTAAGAACGAAAAGTAAAGGATATGAATTCAGATGTGAACCTAAAGACTGGGATAGATGCGGTCCTAGTGTTTAACCTAGGCTCTGATACCAAAACTGATGTGAACCGCTGCAACCGTGGGCAGACAACCCGAACCACCGTAGCTCTTGAATCCTTCCTAGCTTTGATCTCACCGTCGGCACTGGGGCGGAAGAGTACTTCTGTTGATAAATAACGGGAACCCTAATTGTCCGGTTGAATGGCTCCATGACAGAAGGGGATTACTTCTGTTGATAACACCGTCTCCCTAAGCTATGCACGAGCAAAAACTTAAAAGAAATTTGGAGAACAAATGTAACACCCGTCCCGAATCAACCCGAGTAAACCCGTGGTTGAACCGGTCCCAGGTACTATCGAGTAAAAACAAGGGTAAAACAGTGAAAATGGCGGTGATCAAAAGACAATAAAAACATAAGAGGCCTCATAAAAACGTGAAACTGGAATCCGGTTACAATCCAAACCATCATAAATCCCCCAATCCAACCATAACCAGAAAGTACATAAAAACCCCAAAATCCCATAGTCAACTGAAATGAACAGAAAAGTCAACTCCGCGTAATCCCAGTCTTCACCTCATGGCTTCCGTCCAGAACTTCACGAAATCAACCTCGAACTCAAACTCCTCAGCTACCTCTACTAGCCACGAGATCCTGAAAGGGGAAAAGGGATCAATTTCCTATTGAAATTGAGTGAACCCACTGGGCCTACCTACACGTTGTCCTACTCTATGGAGCGGTCCCAACTCCGCACAAGACATCCAACAATGGAACCAAACCCAACCCCCTTTCCATATTTTAATTCCCTAAAAGCAGTCTAGGTGATCACATTGGTCAGTTCTTGTTCTCAAGCACAATTCATAACAATAGAATCACACAGAATTAAATACATCAATCCACGGCACACACAGCATCATCACATCACATCCATCAACCAAGTCACTACCACAACCATAAGCACACAAATATTCTCATTCATATTATCTAGGTGAGTTATTAGGTGCCAAGGAGTTGTCCACACCACCACCGCCGGCCACATCCTCGACACACATCCCGCAGGATCTTTCCCTCATAGGGAGATAACACGACGCATCCCCTTAGGGATCCTTCCTCCACGGAGCTATCACGACGCATCCCATTGGGATCCTTCCATTTCGGAGATATCAACAACCATGACCTCCCGTCATGGGATTCACCCCAGTGAATCGGACTCGATCACAATAGTATTTCGGGTGGGGTAGTGTGGGCTCCTTCAGGTTCTACTTTGACATTCAAATACCAACACCACAAATCCAACTCATCACAGCTCATTCTCACAAGGCACAATTCACATCATCCACATTCATATCACAGTACACAGTTCTCAGTACATCCCTTGGTTCCACGCCCAGCCACGACCACAATACACACTTACAATCAACCAACGGGTAACCGGCTAGCTCACCGGCCACCCCCACCTGCAAGTACAAGGGAGGCCATGTCATGAGTCTAGGGGTCACCCACCTGTTCCTCTTATTCAGAGCGACCCCACATTGGCAGGGCAACTCTCCTGCATCCACAACCAACAATTCATAATATCATAGCACCCGCACTCATTTCCCAACCATCCTAATTCTCATTTCTATGTCAATCCATTACTTAATTCACTTCAGTTCACACCCAACCCCAAATCATAGCAATCAACAACAACAATCAACACGACAATCATCAATAACAATCAAGTACATTCACAGAACAGTTTACCCCCTTTTACGCTCATCATTTTCATGCATAACCTAGGTTTTGTTCTAAGTCCAATTGAAACTCCTCACGCTGTCCAAACTACTTACACAACGCTAAGCCCTCACCTGGAATAGAAGACGAGGCTCTAATCGTCTTCTAGTTCCCAGAAACTCGATTTCCAACCACCAAACTCGTAGCTCTACCCTTCCTTACTGCTCACGACCTACACCCAGAAACCCAAAATAGAGATTAGCGATCTCTTCTCCTCGTCGCTACGAATCCATAGCAACAAACGAAACTCAATTCCGACCTCTACAGCTCCCGGAATCACCCTTCGAAGGTTGCTCGCTCTAGGTTCGTCAATGGCTTTTCGGGGAGAGAGAAAAGGGAAAGAAGTTGTGAATTTCCGTGCAAATCCGTCCTTTTATGCACGAAAAGTGCACCTGCTATGTGAAAATGTGCGCCGGCGCACATTGACCCCCAAAAGGCGCACATTTTGAATATTCCGCCGAAAGTTTGCTGAATTAATTGAAAAGTGCGCCTGGCACTTCTAAAAGTGCGCCTGCGCACTTTAGGGCCCAAAATCAGCACTTTTTGGTGCATCACCATTCCCCTCTTTGCAACTTCGACCCAACTTAAACCCGAATGACCCGAAACTCAAGGGGAGCTTAAGAGCACTGATTCCAGTACCCTAGCCTACCGATCTTGAGTTCCAAACCGTTTGGTTGAGCGGGGATGTTACAAGTCTCCACAACTTCAAGGATTTCGTCCCCGAAATCATCCCTAACTCATCCTAGCAATATGATACCGATCACACAGCTAAAATCGCAGCAATTCAAGTATCCTATTGACTTCCGAAATTCCTAACGACGAACCACCAGCCTTCCTTTAACCACTCATCAGCCCTACACCCACTCCCAACACTCTACTCTCACCGAGCACACCCTAGACCTTCTTGGAACCAACACCACAACAAGCAAACACAAAAGCATACATCAAGGGGAATTAATACCTGATTCATACACCTCCACTAACTCCGGGTACCGCCGCCTCATACTCTCCTCAGTCTCCCAAGTGGCCGACTCGCTCTCATGGTTCCTCCATACCACCTTGAGCTGCGGAATCTGCTTATTCCTCAAGACCCGGACTTGCCTATCCACGATCGCGACTGGCTTCTCCTCATAAGTCAAGTCTTGCTCAATCTCCACCTCCTCCGGCTGAATTACATGAGAAGGGTCCCCATGATACCGCCTAAGCACGCTCACATGAAACACATTGTGTATTCTTTCCAACTCCCTCGGCAAAGCCAACACATAAGCCACCGGACCCGACTTAGTGAGGATCTCATAAGGACCGATGTACCGAGGCGCCAACTTCCCTTTTCTACCGAAACGCATCAGCCCTTTCCACGGCGACACCTTCAAAAATACCTTCTCCCCAACATTGAAACTCAGCTTCTAGCACGACCGTCGGCATACGCTTTTTGCCTATCTTGGGCCGCTCTCAATCTATCCTTGATAATCTTAACCCGATCAGCCGTCTCTTGCACAACTTGAGGACCCGACAACACCCTCGCACCTTCCTCATCCCAACACAAAGGCGTCCTACACTTCCTCCCATACAAAGCCTCAAAAGGAGTGGACTTCAAACTACTATGATACGAGTTATTAGTAGGCGAACTCAATCAAAGGTAGCAATTCAGTCCAAGGGGTTTGAAACTCCATAGCACAGCTTCTCAACAACTCCTCCAAAGTAAGGATCGTTCTCTCCGATTGCCCATCCGTCTGAGGATGATACGCCGTCGAGAACTTGAGCTTAGTTCCCAATGCTGTATGCAGCCCCTCCCAAAAATGAGACGTGAAACTCGAATCCCGATCAGAGACGATGGATTGAGGAACCCCATGCAACCTTACCACCTCTTCTATGTATAACTTTGCCAACACCTCCACACTAGGCTTAAACCGAATGGGTATGAAATGCGCAACTTTCGTCAAACGATCGACTATTACCCACACGCATCCTTCCCCTCTCTAGTCGGCGGAAAACCCGATACAAAATCCATGGTGATGTCCGCAAACTTCCACTCCGGAATAGGTAGGGACTGAAGTAACCCACCCGGAGCTCTATGTTCCGCCTTAGCCTTCTGACAAACCAAACAAGTTGCCACATAACGAGCCACATCCTTCTTCATTCCTGGCCACCAAAAACTTAACTTCAGGTCATTGTACATCTTTGTCATCCCGGGATGCATAGCATACATCGAGGAATGAGCCTCCTCCAAAATCCCCTTCCTCAATTCCTCTACTTCCGGTACGCACACTCGACCCTTGCATTTCAACAATCCACCAACTACCTCAAATCCATTATCCATGCCTTTTCCAACTTCCCCTCGAATAGCCACCAGAGTAGCATCCTTGAGCTGCTCCTCACCAATCCTATCATTCAGCATAGGTCTAATGTTGAGCTTGGCAACCAAACTTCCCACATCATCTAACTGCATCTCTACCCTTAAAGCTCTAAGATCCACCAACTCCTTTCGACTTAAAGCATCCGCAACCACATTAGCTTTACCAGGATGGTAGTCAATGGTACAGTCATAATCCTTCAAGAGCTCCACCCAACGCCGTTGCCTACCATTCAGCTCCTTTTGATCCATAAGGTGCTTAAGACTCTTGTGATCGGTCATGATCTTAAACGTCTCACCATACAAATAATGCCTCCACAACTTCAAGGCGAACACCACTGCAGCTAACTCCAAATCATGGGTTGGGTAGTTCACCTCATGCACCCTAAGCTGTCGGGAGGCATAAGCGACAACCTTCCCATTCTGCATCAACACACAGCCCAATCCTTGCAAAGACGCATCGCTAAACACCACATACTCTCCACCTTCTACTGGCAAAGTCAACACCGGAGCTGAAGTCAACTTCTTCTTCAACTCCTCAAAGCTCCTCTGGCATTCCTCGCTCCACTCATACTTCGACTCCTTCCGCAACAACTTATGTAAAGGAGATGCTATGGTAGAGAACCCCTCTACAAACCTCCGGTAGTAACCAGCTAACCCCAAGAAGCTCCTCAGTTGCGACACATCCTTAGGTGGAGACCAATTAACCACCGCTTCAATCTTCTTTGGGTCAACCTCCACGCCTCTTTTAGATACCACATGCCCGAGGAACAACACTTCCTCCAACCAAAAGGCACACTTCAAAAACTTGGCAAATAGTTGCTGCTCCCTCAACCTATGAAAAACAATCCTCAAGTGCTCCTCATGCTCCTTCCTAGTCTTAGAATAAATGAGGATATCATCGATGAACACTATCACGAACTTATCCAAATATTCGTGGAAGACCTTGTTCATGAGAGCCATGAACGCGGCGGGAGCATTGGTGAGACCAAACGGCATCACCAGAAACTCATAGTGTCCATAGCGGGTCCTAAAGGCTGTCATTGGCACCGATCCTTCCTCCACCTTCAACTGGTGATAACCCGACCTCAAGTCTATCTTCGAGAACATTTCAGCCCCTTGCAATTGATGAAGAGATCGTCTATCCTTGGAAGTGGGTAACGATTCTTGATCGTCGCCTTGTTCAACCGCCTATAGTCAATACACATCCGCATCGACCCATCCTTCTTCTTCACAAACAACACCGGTGCCCCCCACGGTGATACGCTTGGGCGGATGAACCCCTTATCCAAGAGCTCCTGCAATTGCTCCTTCAACTCCTTTAACTCCGCCGGTGCCATGCGATAAGGTGGAATAGAGATTGGAGCAGTTCCAGGGACCAACTCTATATTGAACTCCACCTCACGCTTGATCGGTGCCCCAGGTAGTTCCTCAAACACATCCGCGAACTCCCGAGCTACAGGTACCTTCTCCAACTCCTCATTCCGTTCAACTGACACTTGCACCAACAAAGCCTCACACCCTTCTTGAATCAGAGAAAAAGCTTGCATTGCTGAAATTACTCCCATAGGTGCGGACTCCCTCTTCCTAACACCCTTGAACACCACCTGGCCGACACCTCCCACCTGAAGCAACACTTCCTTCTTCTGACAATCAAGCAAGGCCCCATGCCTAGCCAACCAATCCATGCCGAGAATAACGTCGAATTCATTGAAAGGAAGCACCACCAAATCAGCCAAGAACTCTACACCTCCCACTAACACTTTACACCCTCTACACACTCTATCCACCCGAACAGAAGTCCCCAAAGGAGTTCTGACGCCCCAACTAACACCCAAACTACTAGCTACAACACCCAAACTACTCAAACATTTCTCAGATACAAAGGAATGGGTTGACCCCGAATCAAACAAAGCGTAAACGGAAAGATCTAAGATGGAGATCATACCGGTCACCACGTCGTTCGCATTCTCTGCTGCACCATTAGTGAGAGCGTAAAGCCTCCCTTGCTCCCCTCCAGCTCTAACAGGTGTGGCATTAGCTCCCGTTCCTCGACCAGCACTCGCAACCCCTCGCCCCATACTGCCTCCACCTCTGCCTCCATAGCTCCTAGATGGAGCCCTAGGCCCCTGCACCGATCCCACCGACTGGGCTGGTGCAGCACTCCTCCTCGGGCAGAAGTTACTCCTATGACCCGGCTGCCCACAAGTGTAACAAGTCACAGATGCCGTCCTCAGCATGTGGCATGCCCCATAGTGAGGCTTCCCGCAAGTGCCACACACAGGAAGTCCCGATGGTACTCCTCCCCTCTGCACCGATCCTCCTCCTCTGCACTCTGCGCTCTTATGACCCGGACGGCCACAAGTGAAACACACCAAAGCTCGACGAGACGGGGCAGACTGCACACTCCGCTGGCATGAGAAAACAGACTGTACTCTCTTTGTCAGGTGACTATGAGTAACCGAAGGAGAAGGCTGAGCCGACGCCTTCCTCTTCTTCTCCTCCTTCTTCTTGTTCTCCAGCCTCTCCCTCTCCAGTGCCGCCGCCTTTACTGTCACTAGACTTCCCATATCAGCAGTGGTGACTCCCTCCTAGATCTCCACTCTCAACCCACTCTTGAACTTACTGATGAGCTTCCTCTCCCGATTAGTCCGCTCGTCATACCACTTAGAGAGAGAGGTGAACTCAATGTAGTATGCGAGAATAGACTTCTCACCTTGCTCCAAGCTCATGAATTCCTTGGCCTTCTCCTCTCGCCAAAGGTCAGGACAGAATTGATCACGAAATACCTCGACAAACTCATCCAGCTCCATTTCTGGCGGAACTACCCGGCTCTGCGGCATCGACTTCCACCAATTCAAAGCATGACCCTTAAACAGGAAGGTCATTGCTTGCACCTTAAGCTCCTCATCAAGTCCCATCTGCAGGAACTTGTACTCACATTCCTGGAGCCACTGCTCTGCCACCTCAGGATCAGCTGCTTCCCCAATGAACTCCCCAAAATTCCATCCCTTCAACAGACTCGGCTGAAACCTAGGAGCTCCTCCTCCAAAACCCGAGTTCCCAGTGGACCTACTTCCCCTTGCTTGACTGGATTCACTACAGGAGGACATTAAACATTTCAGTTGACCGCTCAAGAAACTTCAAACAACTCAATTCACCACTTGATTTCAAAACATCCCACCCATTTAAAACAGTTTGACAAAAACCCTTGGAATGTCGGTCCCGTACCGATGTCTCATCCTCCCTCCCAACGAGGTTAATTACTCCCCAAAGAGAGAAGATAATCAACCGGTACAGCAGCGACAAACCAGGCTCTGATACCATTTGTAACACCCATCCCAAATCAACCCGAGTAAACCCGTGGTTGAACCGGTCCCAGGTACTACCGAGTAAAAACAAGGGTAAAACAGTGAAATTGGCGGTGATCAAAAGACAATAAAAACATAAGAGGCCTCATAAAAACGTGAAACTGGAATCCGGTTACAATCCAAACCATCATAAATCCCCCAATCCAACCATAACCAGAAAGTACATAAAAACCCCCAAAATCCCATAGTCAACTGAAATGAACAGAAAAGTCAACTCCGCGTAATCCCAGTCTTCACCTCATGGCTTCCGTCCAGAACTTCACGAAATCAACCTCGAACTCAAACTCCTCAGCTACCTCTACTAGCCACGAGATCCTGAAAGGGGAAAAGGGATCAATTTCCTATTGAAATTGAGTGAACCCACTGGGCCTACCTACACGTTGTCCTACTCTATGGAGCGGTCCCAACTCCGCACAAGACATCCAACAATGGAACCAAACCCAACCCCCCTTTCCATATTTTAATTCCCTAAAAGCAGTCTAGGTGATCACATTGGTCAGTTCTTGTTCTCAAGCACAATTCATAACAATAGAATCACACAGAATTAATACATCAATCCACGGCACACACAGCATCATCACATCACATCCATCAACCAAGTCACTACCACAACCACAAGCACACAAACATTCTCATTCATATTATCTAGGTGAGTTATTAGGCGCCAAGGAGTTGTCCACACCACCACCGCCAGCCACATCCTCGACACACATCCCGCAGGATCTTTCCCTCATAGGGAGATAACACAACACATCCCCTTAGGGATCCTTCCTCCACGGAGCTATCACGACGCATCCCATTGGGATCCTTCCATTTCGGAGATATCAACAACCATGACCTCCCGTCATGGGATTCACCCCAGTGAATCGGACTCGATCACAATAGTATTTCGGGTGGGGTAGTGTGGGCTCCTTCAGGTTCTACTTTGACATTCAAATACCAACACCACAAATCCAACTCATCACAGCTCATTCTCACAAGGCACAATTCACATCATCCACATTCATATCACAGTACACAGTTCTCAGTACATACCTTGGTTCCACGCCCAGCCACGACCACAATACACACTTACAATCAACCAACGGGTAACCGGCTAGCTCACCGGCCACCCCCACCTGCAAGTACAGGGGAGGCCATGTCATGAGTCTAGGGGTCACCCACCTGTTCCTCTTATTCAGAGCGACCCCACATTGGCAGGGCAACTCTCCTGCATCCACAACCAACAATTCATAATATCATAGCACCCGCACTCATTTCCCAACCATCCTAATTCTCATTTCTATGTCAATCCATTACTTAATTCACTTCAGTTCACACCCAACCCCAAATCATAGCAATCAACAACAACAATCAACACGACATTCATCAATAACAATCAAGTACATTCACAGAACAGTTTACCCCCTTTTACGCTCATCATTTTCATGCATAACCTAGGTTTTGTTCTAAGTCCAATTGAAACTCCTCACGCTGTCCAAACTACTTACACAACGCTAAGCCCTCACCTGGAATAGAAGACGAGGCTCTAATCGTCTTCTAGTTCCCCAGAAACTCGATTTCCAACCACCAAACTCGTAGCTCTACCCTTCCTTACTGCTCACGACCTACACCCAGAAACCCAAAATAGAGATTAGCGATCTCTTCTCCTCGTCGCTACGAATCCATAGCAACAAACGAAACTCAAATCCGACCTCTACAGCTCCCGGAATCACCCTTCGAAGGTTGCTCGCTCTAGGTTCGTCAATGGCTTTTCGGGGAGAGAGAAAAGGGAAAGAAGTTGTGAATTTCCGTGCAAATCCGTCCTTTTATGCACGAAAAGTGCGCCTGCTATGTCAAAATGTGCGTCGGCGCACATTGACCCCCAAAAGGCGCACATTTTGAATATTCCGCCGAAAGTTTGCTGAATTAATTGAAAAGTGCGCCTGGCACTTCTAAAAGTGCGCCTGCGCACTTTAGGGCCCAAAATCAGCACTTTTTGGTGCATCACCATTCCCCTCTTTGCAACTTCGACCCAACTTAAACCCGAATGACCCGAAACTCAAGGGGAGCTTAAGAGCACTGATTCCAGTACCCTAGCCTACCGATCTTGAGTTCCAAACCGTTTGGTTGAGCGGGGATGTTACAACAAAGTTCTGATTTATGATTAATTCTGAAAAAGGTTTCCCACAATGAGAGGCCGGTGCCTCTTATTTATACTAAGGGAATTCGTGAACAGGCTCAAGATTCCTACTAAGGAAATAACTCTAAAATAATAAAATATTAACCTAGAGTCCTATTTAGAATACTAAAAAGGACTAAAATAATCCTAAACAATCGATGAACTAGAAAGGAAAACAAGCCCAACTCTGAAAAGGAAAAATAAATACTCAAAAACACGGAAAACCCTAATCTGGCAAAAACCGGCGGATCCAGTCGGGCGAGTGATCACGCGCGGTCCGGAATAGGAAAGTCGGCGCCGCCTCTTGGTCGGGTCAGGTTTTGGCCGCGGCGTCGGGTGCTGAGGTCGGGGAGTGCACGGGGCTCCACATGCTGAGCTCCGTCGGGTCTGATGTTGATTCGGCTCGGCCTCCGGGGTTCCTGCTCGATCGGCCCAATCGGTCTTCCTCTTCCAGCTTCTTCATTTCCTCCCATTTCCTCTCAGCTCCTAGGGTGGCGGCTGCTAGGCTAGGCTTCTGGCCTCCTATGGAGCCTAGGGCCGTTGGTGAACCTCCCAAGGCTTGAGCATTGTGTTGGCTTGGTGCTAAGGCCCGTTTGGGGCCCTCTGGGGCTGGGGCTGGCGCCCTGAGAAAGTCTACCTTCGGGCCTTCTTCACTTTCACTCGAGCATTTCCTTCCTTGCTTCGCCCAGTTGTTTAGGAAGGTCCTTAGAGGTTCCCCTATCGTTGCCACCCTTCTTTTGACCTCCTGAAGGTCTAGCCTAGGTGTAGGGGCCGTCGGGGCGCTCAAGGCGGGGTCGATTGGGGCCTCTCCGGGGTGGCGCCCGACCTTCTTCCTTCGGCACTCATCCAGGAAAGCTTCTAAAGGATCCCAGGGTTGTGAAGCACCTCCTGGGACCTTAGTCGCCGTGCCGGAGCTACAAGGCAAGGTTGTTTCGGGCGTCGGTGCCCAGGTTAGGGCCGGCTGGGTTCGGACGCTCATCCTTGCCTGTTGGGCCCTGGGTGGAGGACTATATTTGAACCTGATCACCGGTTTAGGTTGCACATACCTCTGTAGGGTGGGATTAGGGATATGGCGAAGCTCCGGTCGCTTCTTGTATGGCCCTATAGTCTGTTCCTTCCTAGGGGATCCTGAAGGGGTGTAAGGATAGGCCATCTCTGCTGGTTGGCCCTTCTCTCCGGTTGAGGTCATCATGAGGCCCTTCTCTCTCGGCCTCTCGGTCAGCCGCTCTTCTCTCCATTCTAGCTAAGGCTTCTTGTAATCCAGCTAGGATTTGAGTGATGTTGTTGACGTTGGCCTCCATGTTGTGGATTCTTTCATCTGCCATGTTTGCTAGATACAACGGAAGCAAATATATATATCTACCCCTCTTCTTAAGTTCAACCTATAATGAAACGGAAGCTAGGGCAAATGTGTTCTTTCTTTTCTTTTCTTCTCTTTTCCTTTTATATATTTTTCTTGATGACTTGAGTTGGCCACCGAGTTTTCTTGCCTTACAATAAATCGAACAGAATGAAAATACATGGGATTTTCTAAACAGATTTTCTAGCAACACAAACAAAGATATATAGGATTTTCACAAATTTTTGAAGAACAAAGAAGTAAAGGATATGGATTCAGGGGTGAACCTGAAAACTAGGATAGATTGGCGGTCCTAGTGTTGAACCTAGGCTCTGATACTAAAACTAATATGAACCTCGTGAGTCGGTTGTCCTTGACCCGATCCCTCCTCGGATGATGAACCTTGGCTTGGCTGCTCCGAAACTGGTGTGAACCGCCGCAACCGTGGGCAGACGACCCAAACCACCGCTAGTCTTGAACCTTCACTCGATCACCGTTCACACTGGGGGTGGGAAAGTACTAGGAACCATCGGTTATATGTAACTGGGAACCCGTAATGTCCAGGAATGGCTCCACGACAGAAGATGGATGCTTCTGTTGATAATACCTATTCTAAGCTATGCACGCAGCATAAAACTAAAGAATTGAGAACAAAAGTTCTGTTTGATTGATTTATTCAAAAAGGGTTCATGTTTACAATGAGGCCGAAGCCTCTTATTTATAGTAGAGGAGCTGGGACATCCCCGCGGCTTCCTACTTAGGTTACAACTCGGAAAATAATTAAAATAATAACCTAGAGTCCTAAATAGAATAAAAAGGACTTACTTGCTCCTAAAGAATCAAAACTAAAAGGGAAAATCCGAGTCCAACACTTAAAAAGACTTAAATAAATAAAACAGCCTAAAAACCCTAAACCGGCGGATCCGACGGTTCCGGTCGGGCTTGTCGCTCACGCGCGGGCTGGATTAGGAAAGTCGGTGCCGCCTTTGATGTCGGGCTTGGAATTGGCGGCGGCGTCGGTTGCTCGGGCTGGGAAATGCTCGGGGCTCCTGATGTTGGGCTCCGGCGGGTCTGATGCTGATGCTGCTCGGCTCCCGGGGTTCCTGCTTGACCGGCCCGTTCGGTCCACTTCCCTGTTCTTCATTTCCTCCCATTTCTCCTTGGCTCCTAGGGTGGCAGCTCCTAGGCTTGGCTCCAGGCCTTGTCGGGGATTGAGGGCCGGTGTTAATCCTCCTAGGGCTTGAGTCCCTTGCTGGCTGGGTGCTAAAGCCCGATCGGGGCCTTCTGAGGCCGGGGCTGGCGCCCGGGTGTAGTCTGCCTTCGGGCCTTCTCCATGTACGCCCAAGCTTTTCCTTCCCTACTTCTCCCAGTCATCCAGGAAGGCCCTTAGAGGTTCCCCTAAGGTGTTCATCCATTCCTTGAGCTCTTGGAACCCTAGCCTTGGTGCTAGTGCTGGAGGAGCGCTCGGGGCGGGGCCTGCTGGAGCTCCTTTAGACTGGTGCCTGGTCCTCTTCAGTCGGCATTCCTCCAGGAAGGCATCTAGAGGATCCCAGGGTTGTATAGCACCTCCTGGGTCCTTAGACTTAGTGCCCGAAGTGCCGGGCAAGCTCGGCTCCTTGGCTGCTTCAAGCGTCGGGGCCCAAGTTAGGGCCGGATGGGTCCGGACGTTCATTCGTGCTTGTTGGGCCCTTCAGAGAGGACTGTACTTGAACCTTACCGCCTGTTGGGGCTTGATGAACCTCCGTGGGGCTAGGCTCGGAGGCTGGCGGGGTTCCAAGCGCTTCTTATAAGGCCCTAAGACCTTTCTCCTCGTGGGTGAGCCCGGCGGGGTGTAGGAATAGGAATTCCCAGTCGGTCGGCTGCCCGGGGTCAATCCATTCCCCTCTTCTTGTAAGGGATTCATCCTCGAATCCCCATCTTTCTTCGTGTGTGTGCTGGGCAGGGGCTTCCTCAAGTCGACGGCTGGCGTGGTGGTGTTGGAGCCATCTCTCCACAAGCTTCGGGGGCTCGGGTACTCGTTGGAGTCCGAGTCCGACCATGGCTCTGGTTCTTCTGAGCTGGAACCATCGGTGCTCATGTTGTCTTCAGTCGATGGACTGTTGACTTTGATGTTAAGGCTTGTAGAAGACATAGGGTAATACAGGTCGTCCTAGTAAAGCCCTTCTTCTTTGCTCGGGCTTTTTTCTTCAGCCGCCGCTCTATGGGGTAGACGGATCCGGATGGGTGCCAGTCTCAAGAGTCGGTGAGATACTTCCTCTGTGTGCATGTCGCGGACAGCCTGGATGTCCCTCGGGGGCCTAGGAGTGTCCGGGTGCTGCTCTTGCACCAGTAGAGGGCTGGCCAGTGGATGCTCAGGTACCGATCCGTAGGGCATAGGTGCTGGCTTGGGGTTGACCCGATGCTGGCCGGGTGCTGCTCTGGAGTCGGGCCGATGCCAGGGATGTAAGGCTCGACCAAGGCATCCCGCCAGGTCTTAGGACCTAGGGTTAGGTCTTTCACGAACATCCCAGTGAAGTTTTCGAGGCCTTGAACCTCAACTTCTTCTCCACTATCGGAGTCTTCTTCTTTGTCTTCCTTCGCTTCTTCTTCCTTGTCGTCGGTGACGACTTCTCCTTCCTTGAGCACCATTACCCTTTGGTTGGGGAAGTCCCTTGCCACATGTCCTCGGCCCTGACATTTAAAACAAACAATGCCGCTAGGCCTAGGGTTAGTACTCGGTGCAGTAGGGGCTGTGCTTGGGGTTACCCAGTTGGCGGCGGGGCTAGGGTTTGGCCTACCGCCTTGGGCCCGGTTGGGGCCGAGTCTCCATGGGGGTTGGCTGGTGCTGGCAGCTCCCTTCCAGGTGCTAGTGGCGAGTGGCGCGGGCTTCTTACCGAAGCCATTCTTGATCTCCCTCTCCACTCGGATTGCCAAGGCCACTAAATCATCATAGTCAACATAATGAAGGATGTTGACTTGATGCATGAAGTCTCGTTGTAGGCCGTTGGTAAACCTTGCTATCCTGTCCTCCTCATCCTCCTTAAGATCGAGTCTCGTCATGAGTATCTCGATTTCCTTGTTGTACTCCTCCACGGACATGCTTCCTTGCCTCAGAGTTTGTAACTTGATGTGCAAGTCTCTAGTGTAAGCCGCCGGTACAAACCTCTTCCTCATTCTCCTTTTCAACTCCGCCCAAGTTCTAACGGGTTCTTCCTCTTCTCGTAGGATTTGCCGCTGGTACTGACTCCACCATAAAGCGGCGTAGTCAGTGAACTCCAGGGTGGCCACCTTGATTTTCTTCCTCTCGGAGTAGTTGTGGCAGTCCAAGAAGTCTTCCATGCTTCTTTCCCAGTCCAAGTAGTCATCGGCATTGGCCTTCCCATTGAATTTAGGTACAGTGAGCTTAAGGCTGCTCACATCATCATTGACGTCTTGGGGTGGTCTTCTGTCCTCCCGATCCCGGTCGCCGCAGGGTCTCTCCCTCGCATACTCTTGCTCGGCCGCTCTCCTTTCCATCCGAGCTAGGGCTTCTTGTAGCGTGGCTAGAGTTTGAGTGATGTTGAGAACGTTGGCCTCTATGTGGTTGATTCTCTCGTCTGCCATGTTAGTTGATAATACAGGGAAGCAAATATATCTATCTACCCCTCTTCTTAAGATCAACCTATAATGAACGGGAAACCCTAGGGCAGATGGCCTTTCTTTTTGTTTTCTTTTCTTCTTCTTACACAAACTCGAACAAGAATGAAAATAGATGGGATTTTCTAAACTAATTTTCTAAGCAACAAAGATAGGGTTTTCTCACGATTTTATAACAACGAAAAGTAAAGGATATGAATCCAGGGTTTCAAACATGAAGACTGGGATAGATTGTGGTTCCTCGAGTTGAACCGAGGCTCCGATACCAAAACTGGTGTGAACCGCCGCAACCGTGGGCAGACGACCCTAACCACCGCAAGTCTTGAACCTTCGCTCAATCACCGTTGGCTGCAGGGGCAGGAAAGTACTAGGACCCGTCGGTTATATGTAACCTGGAACCCGTAGTGTCCAGGAATGGCTCCGCGAGAGAAGATGGATGCTTCTGTTGATAATACCTATTCTAAGCTATGCATGCAGCATAAAACTAAAGAACTGAGAACAAAAGTTCTATTTGATTGATTTATTCGAAAAGGGTTCATGTTTACAATGAGGCCGAAGCCTCTTATTTATAGTAGAGGGGTCGGAACATCCCCGCGGCTTCATACTTAGGTTACAACTTGGAAAATAATTAAAATAATAACCTAGAGTCCTAAATAGAATAAAAATGAACTTACTTGCTCCTAAAGAATCGAAACTAAAAGGGAAAATCCAAGTCCAACACTTAAAAAGACTTAAATAAATAAAAACAGCCTAAAAACCCTAAACCGGCCGTTCTGACGGTTCCGGTCGGGCTTGTCGCTCACGCGCGGGCCGAATAAGGAAAGTCAGCGCCGCCTTTGATGTCGGGCTTGGAATTAGCGGCGGCGTCGGTTGCTCGGGTTGGGAAATGCTAGGGACTCCTGATGTTGGGCTCTGGCGGGTCTGATGCTGATGCTGCTCGGCTCCTGGGGTTCCTGCTTGAACGGCCCGTTCGGTCCTCTTCCCTGTTCTTCATTTCCTCCCATTTCTCCTTGGCTCCTAGGTGGCAGCTCCTAGGCTTGGCTCCAGGCCTTGTAGGGGGTTGAGGGCCGGTGTTAATCCTCATAGGGCTCGAGTCCCTTGCTGGCTGGGTGTTAAAGCCCGATCAGGGCCTTCTGAGGCCGGGGCTGGTGCCCGGGTGTAGTCTGCCTTCGGGCCTTCTCCATGTACACCCAAGCCTTTCCTTCCTTGCTTCTCCCAGTCATCCAGGAAGGCCCTTAGAGGTTCCCCTAAGGTGGTCATCCGTTCCTTGAGCTCTTGGAACCCTAGCCTTGGTGCTAGGGCTGGAGGAGCGCTCGGGGCGGGGCCGGCTGGAGCTCCTTTAGACTGGTGTCTGGTCCTCTTCAGTCGGCATTCCTCCAGGAAGGCATCTAGAGGATCCCAGTGTTGTATAGCACCTCCTGGGTCCTTAGACTTAGTGCCCGAAGTGCCGGGCAAGCTCGGCTCCTTGGCTGCTTCGAGCGCCGGGGCCTAAGTTAGGGCCGGATGGGTCCGGACGTTCATCCGAACTTGTTGGGCCCTTTGGGGAGGACTGTACTTGAACCTCACCACCTGTTGGAGCTTGATGAACCTCCGTGGGGCTAGGCTCGGAGGCTGGCGGGGTACCAAGCGCTTCTTATAAGGCCCTAAGACCTTTCCCCTCGTGGGTGACCCCGACGGGGTGTAGGAATAGGAATTCCCAGCCGGTCAGCTGCCCGTGGTCATTCCAGAAACCCTAGCCACCGCTAGTCTTGAAATTGGCTCTAAAATCACCTATGTAACCTGGCGGGATTCATACTTCGACCCGGTGGCTTTATGTAACCAAGAACCCTAAGTTTCCAGTCGAATGGCTCCACTACAGAAGATTGATGCTTCTGTCGATAATACCAACCTTAAGCGATGCAACAACGAGCAAAGGCTTGAAGGGAATTTAGACAAAGTTCTGGTTTGTATTTGATTCAAAAAAAGGTTGCCTACAAAGAGAGGCCGAAGCCTCTTATTTATACTAGATGAACCAGGACATCCCCACAGTTTCCTACTTAGAAATAAACTCGGAAAATAATCACCTATAGTCCTAATTAGACTACTGAAAGGACTTAATTATTCCTAAACAACCGAGAACTAAAAGAGAAATCTGAGTAAATCACTAAAAAGGAATAAAAATAACAAAACGTGTCCAAAACCCTAAATCGGTGGATTCAGTCGGATTGGTGATTTACGCGCGATCCAGTTTAGGAAAGCCGGCGCCGCCTTTGTACTTGGCAGTTATTTCGGGGGCGGCTCCAGGGCTGATGCTGAGTTGGCTTGGACTCCTGATGCTGGGGCTGGTTCTAGGTCTGATGCTGAGTCCGCTCCGGCTCCGGGGCTAGGGTTGATCCCGTCCGCGCCATGCTCACCCTCTAGGATCTTCATTTCCTGGTCTTCCTTGGCTCCGATTGGTGTTGTTCTTGCGGGGGCTTGCTCCTGGGGCCAGATCATCTCCAATTTTTGAGGAAAACCTCCAAAGGTCTGAGTCATTTGATGGCCTGGTGCTAAGTGCCACCCGGTGCCCTCCGGCATCGGTGCTGGTGCCCATGTCGGGGCTGTCTCTGGGCCTTCTTCCTTTCTCTCTGAGCCTTTCGATCTCCACTTAAGTCCAGTCCTCTAGGAAGGTCCTTAGAGGTTCAGGGAGTGCTGCCTCATTCTTTTTGATCACCTGAGACTCCTGAGGGCCTAGTGTAGGCACTAGGCCCAGTATGGTGCTCGGGGTAAGATTTTCTTTCTGTACATCCGCCGCCGTCTTGGTCCTCCTTCTCTGGCATTCTTCCAGGAAGGCCTCCAAAAGATCCCAGGACGGTCCTGTGTCTCCAGGGCCCTTAGGATTGCTCTAGAGCTCCAAGGTGAGCCGGGCGCCGGGGTTAGGGCCGGTGTAGGTTCAGGCGCCGGTGCTCGGGCTAGGGCTGGTTGAGGCCGGACGCACATCCGGGCTTGCCTAGCTCTTGGAGGAGGACTGTATTAAACCTAACCACATATTTAGGTTTTACAAACCTCTGCATAGCCTCCATTTTGTCATGGTTTGTGTAACAAACAAACAGCAAGACTTTTTCTAATATGATTTTTTTTCTACTACTCTTTTCATAAGGCTCGATGCAAACAACAATTTAGTGGCTAAAAGTAGGGTCGTGGCTCGGTTAACAACACAAGCAACGAAAGATAATCTATCCCCTCTTCTTAAACACACTATTACAACGAAAATAAAAGACTTGGCAAGGGTGGCCTTGCTTGATTTTTGAGTATTTTCTGTTTTCTGACTTCTTTTGATATTTTCTTTGATGGATTTTGATGGCCACCAGCTTTTTCTGCCTTAAAATAGAAACTTGAATACAAGAATTTAAATCGATGAAGATTTTCAAATAAATTTTCTAAGAGCAAGAAAGTAAAGGGATATGGATCCAAGAATGAACCTGGAAACTGGGATAGAGTGTGGTCCTAGTGTTGAACCGTAATCGTATACCAACTGATATGAACCACTGCAACCGTGGGCAGACGACCCTAACCACCGCAAACTGATCTTCAAGGCAACGAGTCGAATCTATAGAACCGGGATGGAAGAGGACTTTGACCCACTAGCTATAGAGAGCTAGGAACCAGAAGTATCAAGTCGAAGGCGCCACTTCAAGAGATGAATGCTCTTGACAATAAGCCAAAACTTAAGCAATGCTCCTCACATTAACTCGAAGGGAAAAGAACATAAGTTCTGAAAAAGGGGGTTAATTGATTTCAAAGTAGTTGTGGAGGAGTAGGGAACAAGCTCTCATATTCCTCCTAAATAGCTACTTCCTAAACTAATAAAGAAGTAATAAAAAAAGTCCTAATTAGAATACTAAAGAGGACTTAAGCTAATCCTAATCTAAGCTAAAAGGGAAGCAAAATTCGTACAAGGGAAAATATTCTTCCTAAACAAGAAGTCTAAACTTGGGAGCCAAGTTTCCCAAAAAACTACCTAAACGGGTTCTGGAAATATTAGCCAAATAAATACCAAACAAATTCATAAAATTATGATCTTTTATTATATCAGTAGTAGACTCCATGGGCTACAACTTTAATATTGGACATCAGCCCAAATTCTGTCTCCAGGTATCCCATATTCGTCATTCTTTGTCGGGCTACGAATCTGTTCAGAAATCCAGCTTTGCTTAGTATTAATCCAGCTTTGTCCCGTGGCTGCTTGGTCATGGGCTGACCTATTGGCTCTTCTCCTTAGCTGGACTCTCCTCCTAGATCAGGCTCAGGTGGTGGCCTGATTATAGCTCCTGGCATGGGCTTCTTCGGATCAGCATCCGATTCTTCCTCTTTAAGGCTCTATCCATGCTCTACTAGGACTTGGCCTAGCTCTATCTCCTTCAATACCCCCTCCAAATTGAGCTCCGTTTGTTGGAGCTGATTCTTGTGCCTTCAAGGATTCCAGTGCCTTTGGAAAATCCCAAAAAGCATGGGCCAATTGTTGGCTGGGACAAAATAGCTCCTCGTATGGGCGCTGACATGGGCCTGTGCCTGTGGCAGGGTTAGCTTGGGGCCTTCTTCAAATCAGTCCAGGCCTTTTGAGTTCTGCTTCGATCCTTCTTCCAAGGGTACCTTAGGGATGTCTTCAGGTAGTTCTTTGCTCTGAGGGCCCATGGGAGTTGGCCTAGGGCCTAGGCTCGGCCCTGGGTCCGGGTCGGGGCTTGGTATCAGCATCAGTTCCTGGATGGTCATCAATCTAACTTTGGAGGGCGTAGGAGCTGGCATTAGTGCCTGGTTGAGGACCAGCATCCTTCTAGGAGTGTCTTTTGGCTCTGGGCTTGGGCTCTTCTAGGCTCTGGGGTGGTGCTGGTGTAGGCCTAGGGCTGGTGTACTCTTAGCCCGACATCAGTGATGGGGCTAGATCGGCATCAGTGATGGGGCTAGATCGGCATCAGTCGTGTCCAAGCCGGTCTTGGTGACCAGGATCACATCAGTTTGGATTATTCATGGTTCAAGGTTAGTGGAGGTTGTAATCTCAATTTTAGGTAGTGGAACACACACATCCACGTGTTACAGAAACACGGTGTGTTTTACAGAAACGCGACCATATTTCTTCCCCTGAGTATAAAACTCTGATTTTGATGGATTTCCTCATCTTTTTCATCTCTCTCTCTCTCTCCGAAAACCCCATTGACGAACCAAAACCCCCAAACTTAAAACCTTGATTTCGGGAGCTACGAGTGTTCGATCGAGGATCCGTTTTCTCCTGTGCATTCCTGGCGATGAGAGGAAGAGATCAAACATCTCAGTTTCTAGAGTTTTGGAGTAAAGAGATGTCAGTGAGGAAGGGGAAAAACTACAATTCTAGAGAATGACGGTTAGTTCGTTTGGGCTTCTAAAAGTCGTTTAGAGCCTCATCTTCTTGTCAGGTGAGGATTTAGTGTAACATCCTATTTCAACCACGCCCAAATTATTAATCAATTCAGCATGATAACATTATACATTATTATTTAATATATTGTAATGTATAAAATTTATAATTGCTATCATCCATATTACACAAAAGACAAATAATTAAAAGAAAGGAAAGAAAGTAATCACGTGGGGTGGATTAATCCCACTACCACACGTGTATTGATCTAAGAAGGAGTAGCCAACTTTGGCTTCAACTTACTTCATCCTTAAGTAGGGAACTATCTTCGTTCCTTTTGATATAAGGCTTAAGCCTTACGGGTTCTGTGTGAGGGGAAATAAAAACAGAGAGAGTTAGACGAGAGGGATTTAAGGAGGAGGGGTGTAAGTATTAGAATTAAACATGTATTCGTACACGGTTCATGGTACGGAGATCGTTCTGAAGTAGGATTCTGACAAAGAAGTTAGTATCGAAGTTTCATCGTTGAGAATCGGTGAGGGATTAGCACAGCATATCGAGTTTGTTGTATCGTGTTATTCACGTTTATTCTTAGTATGAACCTAGGAGAACTAGACCGATTGCTTAGGGGTGTATGTATTTACGTGTTATATGTGGAACCATGATTAATACGGGTTTTAATTGTTGTGCTTATCAATAAGTGATTTATCTGATTCCATACTTCATGTTTCCTTTAAGTTCTCTATTATATTCTACGATATTTATGATTAGTAAATTGCTATATTGTCATTATTTACGTCGTTAGTGATAGTTGTGATATTGGATTCATGATCCAGAGAATGACCTAGTACGAGGGCTACTCCCGATGAAGTACCACTATGGGACTCATAAGTTATTATAAGTCAAGTCAAGTATTGTTATGCCAAGAGTATACAAGTCAAGTGCATTAAATGATCGAGTTAAGGTTAAGGAATATCAAGTTAAGAATCATGAACAAGAACACAAGTCATATAGGTTTGGTCTCACGGTCATTCATGAGGCAATTAGGGCTCCCCATGCTATTACTCAATTATCAAGTCAAGTTTATAGTCGCACCCTTTGTATGGTGTAGACTCATTCATGAAATCAAGTTTATAACCTCACTCTTGGTATGGTGAAGGTTCTTTTACAAGTCATGATCACACCCTTAGTGGTGCTGAATAACAAGCAACCATGCCCGGGAGAGTTAATAGCATGGGAATGGCCAGGCGCCTAATAATTAAAATATCATAAGACGCATGTGCATATGTCAAGGTGGTTGAGTCTTTTGCCTACTGGGATGTCAGGATAGCTGAGATTCGATCCTAGTGTTTTGGCTTATGTGCTAGATACATGTTAGGGGTATGCTTAGTTATGAACTCACGATGCTATGATTACACTCACTCAGCTATGAGCTGACCCTTTTCTTTATTATCTTTCCCTCTGCTTATCCTTGTGGGTGAGCAGACCAGCAGCAGTAGTAGATATCCTTGTAGCTTCCAGTAGGTCTAGGATTTGAAGGCTCGATGAGGTACGGTTTTCAACTACTCCATGCTTGGACGTCTACGAGGGAGCAGATTTTGGCCAAAGATCCATGTTTTCACTTACATATGTTTTTGACACATTTTCATGCATATGTTAGACCCTTATGTAGGTGTGGTATGTAAAGGCACGTTGTAGTTATCATGTAATCTATGTGTATATAGTGCAGATGTATGCTTTGCAGGATTGTAGGGATATATATATAGTGGTAGTGTGTCTGTAGTAATGGCATGAGCTAATAACGATTTTGGATGATATGGATAATCATGGTATGTATATCTAGAAAAAATGTTATGTTTTTATGTAGGTATGATTAGAAGAACTGTTAGGTCCATTATACGAACACTTCATGTCAAATTTTCAAGAAAAATATCAAGGTATTCAGCAAGTAAATGTAACACCCAAATCATGTTTTGCTCCAATTATGATAATTCACTGGTTAGGTGTCATGTATAGGTTAGGGTGTTACATGTTAAAATCAGAGCCCGGTTTGCTTTTTGCATTATAGGTATGCTACTTTTTCTCTTGGGACATCGCGAACCCCAAGATAGGGGAGGTATTCCATACCCGTACTTGCACTGGCGATCGAGCGGTCGTGTCCTGTGTGGTGTACTGTTAGTGGTCCACATGCATCATGGTTTTGAAATTTGCATTGAATTTTCAACCTCTTCTTTAAGTAATTTCATTAATATTTGTTTCAAGTAATGTGTGGATCAAGCTAAGGCCAATGTTGTCCCTTGTAGTTCGCATGGAAGTGCAGGTAGTCCCCTTACCGATTAGTCGAGAGGTATGGTGGTTGCTGAAGTAAAACCAGAGGTCTTGGATTATGCTAAGATGAAAAGTTTAGGTGGTAAGGAGTTTGATGGCATGACTGATCCGGAGAAGACTGTGGATTGGTTGATGGAGATTGAGGATGTGTTCGAGTATATGTATGCTACCCCCAGAAGAGAAAGTACAATATGCAGTTTTCTTGTTGAAGGGGTATGCAAAGAGTTGGTGGTTTTCAGTGTCAAGGATCAGTGGGCGACGAGTGGAGTTTACTTGGGAACAATTCTTGGCTGCCTTTAAGACAGAGTTTCTTCTTGAGGCATTTGTTAGAGCAAAGACTAATGAGTTTGCAAGCCTTAAGCAGGTAGATATGACGGTAACCCAATACACTATCAAGTTTGTTCGACTTCTTTATTTTGAGGATGGGTTGGCTGACACGGAGAGGAAAAAGAAGCAGAGGTATTTACATGGTTTACGACTAGGATTGAAGGAGAAGATCCATAGGGTGGATGAGGAGAGCATGGCCACTATTAAGGAAGCAACACTTAAGTATGAGGCATATGAGGCTGAGGGACGTGAAGAGTAGAAAGCCAAAGAAGAAGATAGGAAAAGGAAGGCACCAATACAAAGCGGGAGCTATGGTGGACCTCGATATCCTATGAAGAGGGGTCCTAATACTAGTTGGAGGATTCCGGCTCAATCTTCTACTACATCCTCTTACCAGAGACCGGCAGGTTCGGTTCCATCCTTTCCAATATGTGAAGTTTGTCAGAAAAGACATCTTGGTGAATGTAAGAAGTTTTCTGGGGAATGTTTTCAATGTGGGAAGCTAGGGCATCGTGTGTGGGAATGCCCTAATAGAGGAGGAGGTGGTTCTACACATTCAGAAGCCTCAGTGCAACAATCTAGAGCTCCAGTCAGAAGCAGTTTTCAAGGTGGTCGCGGTGGATTTCAAAGTGGTCGAGGAGGATTTCAGGGTGGTCGTGGTCGTCAGCAAAGTAGTAGACTTTGTGGTCAGAACCAATATCAGGGTATCAGACCTTAGGGTACCAACATAGAGGGTACTAAAGCTCAGGCAGCGCTGAGAGTTTATGCTATGACTAGGGGCGAGGCAGAGGCAGCACCAGAGGTGGTGACTGGTATGCTTTCTATCCTTGGCAAGCAATTATATGCATTGATTGATACTGGTTCATCACATTCCTTTATGTCTTATATGTTTGCACATATGCTATGCTTAGTACTTGATAAGTTAGGATATACCTTATGTGGTAAGACACCAGTGGGTGATACTTTCAGTGTGGACTCCGTAATTAGTAACTCTTCCATTTGTGTGGGATGAGCTTTTCTGGCAGCAGATTGGATCCTTCTACCATTTGATGAGTTTGATATCATTCTTGGAATGGATTTCCTTGCTACTCATGGAGCAGTAGTGGATTGTAGTAAGAAGGAAGTTTAATTTAACACTCCAGAGGCGGGACAAGTAGTGTTCAAAGGAATTAAGAAACGAGGGATGAATGTGTTGCTTTCAGCCATGGAGGCTTTTGCTTTAGTGTGAGAAGGTTGTGAAGCATATCTTGCTCATGTGACAGTTGATAAGGAAGTAAGGTTAGAAGATGTAGAAGTTGTGAAAGAATTTCTGGATGTATTTCCTGGTCTCCCACCGGAATGGGAAATTGAGTTCGACATTGAGCTCGTGCCTGGAACGACACCAATTTCAATTGCACCATATAGAATGGCACCGATAGAACTAAAGGAACTCAAAGAGCAATTACAAGAATTATTGGATAAAGGTTTTATCCGACCTAGTATTTCACCTTGGGGTGCACCAGTGTTATTTGTGAAAAGATGGCACAATGAGGATGTGTATTGATTACAGGAGGTTGAATAAGGCAACAATCAAGAACCGTTACCCTCTTCCTAGAATTGATGACTTGTTTGATCAATTGCAAGGTGCATCTGTCTTTTCTAAGATTGACTTAAGGTCCGGGTATCACCAATTGAGGGTGGCTGAAGAAGCAATTCCTAAGACAGCGTTCCGAACCAATATGGGCATTATGAGTATGTGGTAATGCCATTTGGACTCACGAATGCATCTGCAGCATTTATGGCTCTCATGAATAACGTCTTCCATTAATATCTTGATAAATTTGTCATTGTACTCATTGACGACATTCTCATTTATTTTAAGAGCAAGTGATGTGAACCGCTGCAATCGTGGGCAGACGACCCTTGAACACCGCAAGTTGAGACCGTGCAACGAGGTAGAACCGTCGGGAACCGGGGCGGATAAGTACTTTGACCCGTCGGCTGTATATAGCCGGGAACCAGAAGTGTCCAGTCGATGACGCCAAGAGATGGATGCTCTTGATGATAAGTCGGGGCCTTCAGTATCGCAACATGCAGATACAACAAGGTTTTCAGAACAAAGTTCTTTCAAAGGGGGTTTATTTCATAAAAAGTCTGAGTACAAAGTGAGGCCGGTGGCCTCTATATATATGGAGGGAACAAGCTCTCCTCCCTAAAGTCTAATTCCTAAATAAGAATAGAATAAAGAGTCCTATTCCTAATTAGAATCCTAAAACCCCTAAACAAGTCCTACTAAAAAGGAAAAATAAATAAATAGTCTTTAAATCCAAGAATCCAACTCAAAATAGGAATAAAACTCTTAAAACCCTAAACCGGTGGTTTTTGGGTTTCCTAGTCCGAGTGGGACTAGGACTCGGCGGGCAGCCGGTCCTCGGCTGGGCCTTTGCTCGGCTCTGGGCTTCTTCTTCTTCAGTGGCGGGCCTTCGTCGGGCCTTGGGTCCTGATGCTCCGGGCTGGTCCAAGGGCTAGGGCCTTGCCAAAAGGCTTGGTCCACACGGCGTCCATTCCCATAAAATAATCCCGATCGGCCCGGTTCTCGGTCAAGGCTCGGGGCGGGGCCGGTTTGGTAACTTCTTCATTTCTGCTCGGGGCTTCCTCTCCTAGCTTCGGGCATCGACTCAGATAGTTCCATACGTGACTCTCATGGGCTAGGGTGGGGCTAGGGGTGGTACCTTGGAACCAGGTGCCCCAATTCTCCTCAGGACTTGGCGCCGGGTCGGTCTTGGGTAGCCATCCCTTGTTGGCCATGTACTCTTGGGCTCTCTTGCTCCTATACTCCAGGAATGCCTCCAGAGGGTCTCTGGAGTGTGCTTCATCTTCAGGGTCCCTGGAGATGAGGTTAGGATCCGGCCGTGGCTTGTCTTCAGCTCTAGGGTTTCCACACTCGGCCAGCAGCATGGCTTGGACTGGCATCTCTTCCTTCTGAGTTTTCCCACCTGCAGGGGGAGGCCTTAGTCTGTACCTTATCTCATACCTGGGCTTGGGGTCTTGTAGGTGGCCTTCCCTTGGCTCTATTCGCTTTTTGTAGGGCCCTAAGGTTCTTCCTTGGACGGGTGACCCTGGTGGAGTGTATGAGTACTTACGGATACTTGGGCAGTCAGGCTGGGACATATCACCCCCCTCTTCTTGCCTTGGATTTGTCCCCAAATCCATCTCGGGTTCTCTCCTAGCACTCATCACTCTCTTCCAAACTTCAGCAATCTTGTCGGCCACGGTCAGGGAAGATTTCGCTTCATCTTTAGACCTAGGAGTGGAATCAGTAACGGACCAAGGCTCGGGTCCTTCAGCGCTTTCTCCATCGGTCTCCATAGCTCCCTCTCCTGAAAAACTATCAACAATAATGTTAAGGCTCGGGGAGGTGGCGGGTGAGAATTCCTCACTCATTTCTACATCCGGGTCAGCATCCGGATCTTCTTCACTCGGGGCAGCTCTTAAAACTCGTCGGGAGATGATCTCCCATTGAATCTTGGGTGCACAAGGAACCCGTGGTCAAGCGTCGGGTCGGGGCACGGGGGTGCCGGGGGTGCCGGAGGTGATCCAGGGCACGTCGGGCAGGATGGCGGCGCCGGGTAGTGGGGAGGCGTCGGGCAGTGACGCGTCAGGCAGGGGAAAAGTGGCGGCGGCCAGGGAAAAACCGGCGGTGGAGTCGGGTAGTGAGGAGGCGTCGAGCAGTGACGTGTCGGGCAGGGGCAAGGCGGCGGCGGCCAGGGAAAAGCCGGCGGCGGCGTCGGGCAGTGACGCATCGGGCAGTGGCAAGGCGGCGCCGGGCAGTGATCCGTCGGGCAGTGGGAAGGCGGTAGCGGGTAGTAGGAAGCCGGAGGCGGCGGTCAGTGGTGAGGCGGCGGCGGCGGGCAGTGGAGAGCCGGTGGCGGCGGGCAGGTCGGTGGTGCCGGCCATCATCAAGTCGGGGCAGCCGGGGTCGGGTAGGATCGGGGCTGAGCGTCGGGCAGGGACGCGCCGAACTCGTGCTCGGGGGCCACGTCGGGTGGTGATGCGCGGGGGGGGCCTTGGGCAGCGACAGGTCGGGGCCGGGTGCTAGGTCGGCCAGGGCCTGGTCGGGCAGGGTAGTGCCGGGTGCTGGGGCGCTAGTACTGAGCAGGTAGCGCCAGTCGGGGCCGGGCGCTGGGGCGCCGGGGCCTGGTAGGGCAGCACCGGGGGGTGCTGGGTGCCTGGGTTCGCCGGGCTGGGTGCGGGTGCGCCGCGGGGCCGAGCGCTGGGGTGCTCAGGGGCTGGCGCGGGCAGCGCAGACCGAGGCTGGGCCGAGCGTTGGGGCGCTAGGGCCTGGGGGCAGCGCCGAGGCTGGGGCCAAGCGCTGGGGCCTGGTTGGGCATCGCTGGGGAGCTAGGGCCGAGTGCTGGGGCGCTGGGGCTGGGGCAAGCGCGCGGGCTGGGCGCCGGCAGGCAGGCTGAGGCGCTAGGGCCTGGGGCAGCGCCGAGGCTGGTGCCGAGCGCTGGGGCGCTAGGGCCAAGGACAGCGCCGAGGCTGGGCCGAGTGCTGGGGCGCTGGGGCTGGCTGGCAGTGCTGGGGCTAGGTACTGGTGCCGGGGCTGGGCTAGGGCAGGGGCCGGGGCTTGAGGCCGGCGGGGATGGTGCCGGGGCTGAGGCCGGGGCGCCGGGAGCTAGGGTTTTAGAGGTGAACCCTGCAAACTTCTCAAGCCTTCTCTGCTTAACTTGCTCGTCCTCCACATCGTCTGTCTCGATTTCTCTTTCTCTTATCACCATCGTTTATTGATTAGGGCAGTCCCTTGAGATATGTCCCCTTCCTTGACATTTGACACATACAATTCCACTGGGACGTGGGTTAGAGCCTTGTAACTTATAAGTAGATGGTGCAAATGTTACCGTAGGTGCCGAATCCCTAGGGTTATGGTTTGGCCGTGGGCTGAGGGCTCGGGTCTGTTCGGGCTTCCATGGAGCTTGGCTTGTACTCGGATCTCCTCTCCATGGGGCATGGGCGGGTCTTCTGGTGTAGCCGTCTCGGACTCGTCCTCTTCCAAGCTGGGTTAGGGTTCCTTGGATGTGGACCAGGGTAGCTTCAAGATTCTGAAGGGTGTTCTCCATTTTGGCTAATCTCTCGTCTGCCATGGTTAGTACTAGCAAACGGAAGCAATTTTCTATCCCCTCTTCTTAGAAATAAACTTACAACGAAAGGAAATAACGTGGCAAGGTAGCCTTGCTTTCTTTTCTTTTTCTTACAACTCGAAACTTCAAACAAGAATTGAAATAGAAGGGAATTTTTTGAATCAATTTTCTAAAGAAAGCAGTAAAGGATATGAATCCAGGTAAACCTGGAGACTGGGATAGATTGTGGTCCGTGAGCTGAACCGTGCTCTGATACCAACTGATGTGAACCGCTGCAAGCATGGGCAGACGACCCTTGAACACCACAAGTTGAGACCGTTGGTGGACGTCCGGTCGTTGTTCGGGTTCACACAAATAAACTAACAAAGCTAACAAATCTAGGGTAGATCGTATTCCGAGGGTCTTCTATGATTGACTACTTCAAAACTGGCAAAATACTCGAAGGAAACAAGTTGTGCGTGGTATGAGTTCCACGACTTCTAATTCTAAGAAATGCAGAGAAATTTAAACAATTTAAACTAAAGCGGATTGGAAATTAGAGTTTGAAAACAAGGATGACAGACGAACTTAGACTTTGAATCCCCCCTCGTTCCCCAGAGCATTGGCAATCAACAGATCAGCGGATTTTGATTCTCGTTCAATCAATTACTAAGACACCACCATAACTCCTTACCCTTAGGTTTAAGACCGGCGAACGTTCGCTCTATCCGTTCTAACTACCAAGATTAACTAGCCGCCCGGGTATGGTCGCCTCTCGCAACGACTTAATTAATTGGTGTAATTACTAATGATTAATGAGTTACTCTTGCAGTGAATTAACCCTAACCGGTTCCTACGAAAGGCACGCTCCAATTATAAGGTTAATTGTTCAATTTGATGTTCTAAAGTAAGGCGAGCGTTCGCTTCTATCCTTAGCTTAACCAGAATCTAATCTAGGTGATCAATCCAGACAAGAAACATGAACAATGAAGAACAAATCAAACATGAAAAAGAACTGATTGAATTCCGCATCTAATCACCACCGATCCGTGACCGCTTTAAAGCCCTGGGTCAGTTAGGGTTCATCTAGTCTAAGCTCTAACGAGTTTAGCTACTCATGATTATTACAAAAGAAACAAAGACAAAGAGAGAGTTCATCATTCAGAGGAAGAACAGAAAAGAATCTGAAAAACCTAATTTAGACGACTCTGACAGACTTCGATCTTCGGTAGATAACACTCCTAGCTCCGGTTCTCCGAGATGAAAGGGATGGCGTCACGATCTCTTTCCGGCTCTTCGAACTCTAACTCTTCGCTCCAGAACTTCAGAGAAAATCGTAGGATTCTGATTCAAAAAGTATTTTCTGATGTAAATTATGAGGTATATCCTTTTTGGGCCGCCGGGTTAAGTATTTATACTTAACCCTAATCAGCCGGATTTCTTCTGATATTTTCGCCGAAAATAGTGACTTATTTTCGCCGAAAACATGCTTGTGAATGGAAGTCCCGCCGGCTGATCTCTCTGCCTTTTCTTCTCGGTCCGAAAACTCAACACTTTCGCCGAAAATCTCCTTCACTTGGCGTCAGTCGATTTGTACTATTATTTTCGCCGAAAACATATGCTTATTTTCGCGAAAATGTAAGTGTGAATGGGCAGACTTTTGGTTTGACTTGATCGGCTCCTTGGATCGATTCCGGTTTGATTCCTCGAGGTTCCAACGCCTTAGACACGTCCATGGCTACTTTATTTGACGGCAAAAACCTGTGCTAACACAAAAACACTAGAAAACCATCAAATAGACCCGAAACGGGCCAAGGTAACACGAATGGCACGAGATAGGGCAATCGATTGAAATTCGTTATTCTACCCTAAAAACCATGTCTTAAGCAAACAAATGTCGCTTAAATGAGGCTGATAATCACGTCAAATCGAGTGTCATCAGATACCCCACACTTAAGCTTTTGCTTGTCCTCAAGCAAACTGAATAGAAATGCTCATGTTCATAAATGATAAGATCGATTAAATTGGAGCTCAATCAAACACAATGAATTATTAGACAGCTCGATCCTAGAACAAGAAACCTAACATGCATACAGATCAGCCAAACTACCTGGTCTCACTAATAAACTGCACACGACAAGTAATTAGCAACCAATCATGCACGAATTTGACCTGACCGACCAGACTCCTCACACAGGATATATATAGTACAATGGGAACTCTCACTCTCTGTGTTTAAGGACAGTGTTTCTGCTCTCGATCATTTTCTGTTACCGAATTATGTCATAAGTTTTCATTTTGACCACATCTCCACCACTGTGACAACACGAGTATCTAGTCAAGAAGGACTTCCCTGCTAGGACCGTAATGAAATCTACACTACTCGGGTTTATAATGAGATGGATGATGGGAATGTATGATGATGGCTTGGTGCGGTGCAGCTTTCGACTAACTTCCCTCGAATCTAATCTATGGCTCCCTACCGTCTAACCAAACACGGGTGGAATGATGAACGCTCGTCCTATGATACCCTCAAGCAACCTAGCACTTATTCTTTTTCTTTACAGATTTTTTTTTTTTTTGAACTTTTCTTTTGACTTCGTTCTTCCATTTGTAGGGAGAAGAACGTTTTATTGAACTAGAAACTTTGAACTTTTTCTGATTTTTCTTTTCTTCACTATTTTTTCGAAATTTTCTTTTTTTTCTTACTTTACCTTTTTTTTTTCTTTTGTGCCAATTTTTCTTTTAGTTGCTAGAGGGATTTACACGTCTGGACATATTAGCTAAGACCACCTGTTTAATGGCTATAGGCAGGTTACCACAAACCGACTTCCGGTAGGTCAATCTAGAACTACAACCACAGGGGATCAACGGGGAATGAAAGAAATGGGAAATGGCTGTAATGTATTATCGAACCGAAAGAACAGGCCAAGCTCAAGGGTCTAAACCTAGTGGATTTATCGTTCGGTAGGCTATCTGGCTTAGTAGCTGAATCTAGGTGCCCCTATCCTTCTAGAACTCGTGTCATCGTGTGGTCTCGAGTAGGTCTCATGCAAATTCTAACTCATTCAAGTAAACAGAAAACCACTCAGAAAGAATTTAAATTGCAAGTTACGTGCAATGGATCAAAAGCTCACAGTTGGTTTGCTAGTCGGATTCGGTCATTTTCATGCAATCAAGGCTACCAACTACAAGTGTGATTTTTAAAATTCTGTTCTGACCAGGCAATTTAGCATCAAAGTATACAAGTTGGTTCTCAAGTTCTAGGTTAAGCAGTCTAAGCATCATTATGAAGGTTTGAACAACAACTTAACATCAAAAATCAAGAACTGAGCCATTCTAATGCTAGAGAGACTGGAATGGAATCACGAGGCACACATAAAACACAATGAAGGGCAATCAAGTTCATGCAAGGTTCTCTAGCATCCTACCCCACACTTAAATCGGACTGTGTCCTCACAGGACTAATTCTAGAGTTCAGAGTGAAGTAGAAGAACCTGGACCGAGATGATTGGCGTAGGGGATGAGCACGGGTCCTCGGAGCGGAGGGAATCTACCCAAGCGAAGCAAAGGGAATCTACCGATTGCCTTCAAAACAAAAACAAACAAAACATAAAAAGGAAACCGGGACAAGTGTCCCGGATCCACACAGAAAAAAGTTGGACCGAAATCCGAAAAGAATAAATAAAAAGAAGACACCAGAAAAGGAATACAACCCGATCACTGCTGGTCCGGTGAACCGGGAGGTGGAAAGTGGAGAAATTCGCCGAGCTGGCATTGTCGGTGATGCGCTACTCCTGCAGTCACTCGTACAACTCTCCAACATCCGCGGGGTGGTGTCGGGGCTGCTGGGGAGGTGCCTGGTATGGATCGGGAATGTGCGGCGGCGACTGGTGAGCATACCCTGCCTGGTGATGTGGCGAGGGTATATAGTCTTGGAATTCTGGCGGCGGCTGGGGCTGCTCCTGCTCAGCATCATCTTCTTCCTCTAACTCGACCACAGGCTGGAGTGGAGGATCTGCTGCTACATGGGGACTGAGGTCGAGTTCTAAGTCGTACTCAACCGCTAAGTCTCCTCCAACGGTCCTAACTTGGTGTCGTGGAATGTGCGGGCCATATTCATGGCTGATGCCGAAAGAGAGGATGAGCTGTCCTATGAAGTTACCCCCCAGGAGTCTACGAGGTGGCGTCCTCCTCCTGGTCTTCTGGCAGAAGGTGCGTGCCAGTACCCAGCCGGGTGGAGAGGGTAGCTCTCTCGGATGGCTCGAAGAAGCATGAGCTCCTCCTTGAGGATATGGTGGTGATCCTTATCTGGTACATATAAAAGGGATCTACGCCAAACCATATGAATAAATTTAAAGAGAGGGTGAGAGAGGGACTGAACTGAGTTGTGCTCCCCAAGGCGATCGCCAGGCACTCCTGTCATGTGGCTCCAGAGTGCATGGTACTCCTCGTCGTTATCATCTTCGCCCCAGCCTAAGTGATGATCGTGATAGTGCTCGTAGGGGATGCCGAGATGAGCAGCAAACTCATCGTAGGTGAGCTGCCTGTACACCCCACCAAGATAGAAGGTGACAACCTTCTGGCGCTGCTTCCTTTTGTGCTCGTCCAGATCAAAGGTCGCCCAGAACTCCTGGAGGGCAATGTCTGGGAACTCGGCAGCGATGATAGTCAGCTCTAGGAGATCGGCCGGTGCTAGGGCGTCATGCACGTTCCGGTGGTAGTCCTCATCATGATCATGGAGGGACTCCATGGAAAGAGGGCGCACGTCAGCTCCACGAATGTGCTGGATCTTCTGGAAGCACTCAAAGTAGAAGTCGGGTAGACGGGCGATAGTGCGATGGTATCCAGCCCGGCGAGGGAGTGCGGGTGGAGGACCCAGAACGGCAGGTGTGACGGGAGCGGCAGTTCCTGAGCTCGAGGCGCCATCAAGTCGCACCTTAGTCCTGCGCTCATAAGTGGTGTTCCTAAAACCAGAATGAAACCCGATTAGTCAACTAAAACCCTACCCCACACTTAGTAGAAAAACTCAATTTCACAAAGAAATGAGGGAAACTAAGTGGGGTAAGCAAAGCGGAGTAACCGGTAATCATAGACAGTAACATACATACTTAGGAACAGCCAGTATCGGATAAGCACAACCAGAGTTCAAAAAGTCAAACCGACATTTAGAAGTCAACATTATAGCATAATGAACCCTAATCATGGCAAGACTACCACAAGGTGGAAATTGACGGCATAATATGATCTCAAATGGCAAGCACGATAATCTGAATGAGAATGAACACATACGACAACCAAACGATCAAAAACAGTTCAAAGTCAAACCTACATTTCTCACAAGTCAACATAACAAGGAATCAATCCTATGCATAGCAACACATGATCAAATGATATGGAAATTAAGCACGGAACTCCCTAAGCATGCTAGAACAGTTCTATAAGTTCAGCTAACCTAGTTCACACGAAAACAGTCGGCACGCAAAACGAGGCAAACCAAAAAGTCAACCGAAAGTCAACCACGATGAAATTCAGCAATCCATATGTCAAAAGATTCGTATTGAACAGCTCTACAACTTACCTTGAAGCCATGGATGCTAAAAATGAACGGTTTGGGAGGAATCGGTGAAAAACTTTGAAAACGAGGGTTTCGGTGAACTGGAGCTGCAAAGCTCCGATTTGGACGTTCTAGGGCTCAAATCGATCAGAAATGGGAGGGGAGTTGAGCGGCGGCGGTCAGCGATGGCGGCGGCGGTGACGGTCGGTGACGGCGGCGGCGGCGGCGGTCGGCGGCGGCGCGGCGGCGGCGGCGGTCGGCAACGGCGGCGGCGGCGGCTTGGTATCACCAGGATCGGTGATCGTCAGTACTTCCTTAGGAGATGCTTTCGGCTTCTCCCTCCATACTTGTTCCGGCGCGGTTTCTCGGAACTAATTGGTGGTGCAGTGGGCTCGATGGAAGACGGTGGAATTTTTGGCCTCCAGACCATTTGGGTCTTCGTCTTCTTGTTCCTTCCTCGAGGTCTGCTCGGTTTTGTGCTCGGTGGCTTAAAAGAGGCTTGCAGTTCCTTCTTCTTCTTGGGCAGCTTCTGAACTGAAGTTTCTTGCTTCTTCTTAATAACCTGTTTAATATCTGCAGCAACAACTGATCTAGAGACACTGGAAGAAGCATTAGTAACGGAGTTGACCGGAGTCAACTCCACAGTTTCAACAGCTAGGCAGTGAGATTCTTCTTTCTTAGAGTCATATTTCATTCTTAGATTCTTCATTCTTAGTTTCAACAGCTATGAATGACGAACAAGAGGGTAACCCTAGACTCGCGACATGGATTTCCCTGTACTTGCAGGTGGGGGTGGCCGGTGAGCTAGTTGTTTACCCTTGTTGTGATTATGAACCCTGATGAGGAATTGTATGCGGATAGTGGAAAGTGGATGAGTTGTGATTATGTCGTTGAGGTGGATCATATGTGATGTTGAGGATTAATTGTTGGATGTCAATAATTAATGTGATGGTGTAAATGTAACTGAAATGTTAGAATCGGAAGGAGCCAACGTTAACACAAAGAATTGTGATTGAGTCTGGTCTACGTGGGTAGATCACCTTGGTCGGATACCGAAGATTAGTTGCAAGTCTAGTCTACATGGGTAGATCACCTTGGTCGAGTACCAAGGATTAGTTACTAACTCCTGAGGGGGAGATTATGATTGTCCATAGAACAAGGATCCGTTGAGGATGCGTCGTGTTGTGATGGTCGACAAGGTAGCAGGGGAACAACTCCTTATGGCGCCTAATGAACTCACCTAGTTAAATCACTTGTGAATTGTATGTGTGTGTGAGTGTGTGTAATGTGAATGTGTGTGATTGATGTGTGTTGATTGTGATGACGAGTTGACTTGTGATGTGATGTTGAACTGAATGTATGACGATCCTCTGTTATATATTGTTATTATTGTGAATTGTGAATTGAGAACTGCACCTATGTGATCACCTAGACTGCTTTAGGTTAATAAACTGGTTAAGGCTGTGTCTGATTCCATTGTCAGTGTTTTGTGTGGAGTTTGGAATCGCTCTGTTTAGTTAGGTTCGATACATAGTTAAACCAAGTGGGTTCACTCAGTTTCATTAGGAAACTGATCCCCCCTCTTCCCTTTTCCAGGTCATCGTGGTTAGGGTGTGGTGTTAAAGTTCAGGTGTTTTCAGTTGGGTGTTGAGTGCTGGCGTGTCGTTGGCCTTTAGGTGGTAACAGGAAGCGAGGAGAGGATCTTCGAAGGCTTGGTCCAGGAGTTGGCCACCTTTTTTATTTAAGTTGACTATTTTGGGTTGGGATGTTTTGTATCAATGTAATTGTGAATTTCGGGATTGTAATATGATTCTTGGTTTGAACTATACTTTGTAATAAGATTTTGGATTTTGAATATTGGAGGCGCTTCAATTTCACTCGTGATTTATGTTTTATTTATTTCGATTTAAGTAATACTTTTCTCGTTTTATGTTTTAAGTCAAACTGTGACACTTGAGTTCCGGTCTAACCACAGGTTCAATCTGGGGCGATTCGGGGAGGGTGTTACATCAATGTGATGCCATCTTGTGTTTTTTAGTGTCTAAACTTAGGAGAACTGAAACCTACGGGTATGACTATCGTGTTGGCCGACAAGTCTGTCAGGTTCCCTAGGGGCATAATTGAGGATGTAAATGTTAGAGTTGGACCTTTTTTATCCCCGAGGACTTTGTGGTAATTGATACTGAGGTTGCTACCAGATGAGCCATTATAGATGTCAAAGGTGGAAACCTCACCCTCCGAGTAGGAGGCGAGAGTGTCATCTTTCAACTTTCATGACTTTAAATATTTCACATTTTATCCCTCATAATTGATACACATTTGCGTGGTATTTAATGTTGATGTTGCCTTTTGATTAGTTTTGATCAATTATGATAATTAGTCTTGAATAGCCTCTTGGGACACTTTCATCCATTTTCACATTCCTCGAGGTATTTTTGATTAGTTTTTAGGTCATCCATGCCATAGCATGGAAGTACGAAGCGACAAGTTCGAACGGTGATCAATTCGGAGTCTAGATGCTCAAGATATTGAAGATAGAATGAAAAGGCACAGATGTTCGGCATGTAGGTGACGTGCACGCCGGTTACACACCCCGACCTGGCAGCAACGTATTTCAATGATGCTTTCGGGTTTTCAAGGAGATTACGACCTAGGCTCACCTCCTGACCTATTTTGACAAAGGGGAAACCTCTCCACAGCCTCCCCATCATCCATAGATACCCTCCACTCATCCCCAATCATCTTCTATCATCATTTACACCTTTGAAACACGAATCGAAGAAAAAGACTGATGAGCTGTAAAACAGGGTATCAAATACTACCGATCTAAAAGCAAGATAGATCGTATTCCACGTGGTCTCTTCTAATCGTTTATTCAAAGGAACTAACAACTTATTCGGGTTAAACACGTTGTGCGTGGTGTTAGTTCCACGACTTCTAAACTATAAAGCAAGGAAATTGAAATGGAAATAAAAGACAGAAAGAAAGATTGGTTTGACTTAACAAGACGACATACAAGCTTAGACTCGAATCTCCCTAAGATCACCAGAGCATTGGCGATCACAAGACCAACGGTTTTCAATCCTAATTCATTCAGTTCTCAGACACCACCATAACTCTTGACCCTTAGGTTTAACTTCGACAAACGTTCGCTCTATCCGATCTAACTACCAAGATTAATTAACCGTCGGTGCGTTAACTTCTGCAACGGAAAACTAACTGGCACGATTACTAGTGATTTATGAGTTACTCTAGCAATGGATTAATCCTAAATGGTTCCTACGAAAGGCGCACTCCATTGAATAGATTAATTATTGATTTGGCGTTTTAAAGTAAGGAGGACATTCGCCTCTATCCTTATCTTAACAAGAATCTAGTCTAGGTGATCAAGCTAGAAAAGAAACACAGGCAATGAAGAACAAACCAAACATGCAAGAGAAACTGTCTGAATCTGAATTTAATTACCGCCAATCTGTGACCGCTTTAAAGCCCCGGGTCACTTAGGGTTCATCTAATCTAAGCTCTACGAGTTTAGCTACTCATATTCAATACAAGAGAATCAAAAACAGTCAAAGATTACATCTCAGGTAGGAAGAATAGAGAAGAACTGTAAAACCTAATTTGATGAATCCGTGAAGCTTCAATCTCAAGAATCTTCAACTCCTAGCTCCGAGCACTCCGAGGGGGAAAGACAGCGTCATGATCTCTCCGGGAACTCCAAGGATGCTCTCAACTCTCTCTTGAACTCTAAAGTCTGGAAATTAATCCTTGGAAAAAGTGTATCCTGAATGATGTTCGCCAGTTTGCTTAAATAGGTTTGTTCATAGTTTTGCCGGAAAAGGAAGGACTTCTCGGCGAGAACATTGAAAGTTCTCGCCGAGAACTTTAGTGCAAAACCTCTTATTTGTATTTCTTCAATAGTTTTCGGCGAGAACTTTGGTTCTTCTTGCCGAATTCTTCAGTGTTGGCAAGGGAGTATTTTGGTTTTGACTTGTTTGATTTCTGACTCGATTCCGGTCAATTCTTAAGGTTTCCCTTTGCTCTCGATCACGTCGTTGGCACGTTATTGAAAGACAAAAACCTGTGCATTCGCAAAAGCACTAGAAAACACATCAAACAGACACATAATGAGCCAAAGTAACCAAAACGGTAAGAACTAGAACAATCTAGTGAAAACACCCTAAACTACCTTAAAACAGTGTCTCAAGGAGAGAAATCACTACAAAAAAAGAGACGTTTGGCGTCGGTCGGTAGGAAAGAATTTAGCGTCGGTCGACAGATAACCGACGCTAAGCCCTTGACTCGCGTTTGATCGAGGGTTTAGCGTCGGTCAAACATCGACCGACGCTAACATCTATCCAAAAAGTGACGCTAAAGTCGATTCCGGACCAAACCAATGGTGCAAACCGATCATTTTTTGGCGTCGGTTGGGATAATGGGTTTAGCGTCGGTTGCAACCGACGCTAAACACATGAGAATTTCGCGTCGGTTCCGTTTCCAATTTAGCGTCGGTCAGCGACCGACGCTAAATTCCCAAGCTATAAAAACCCTGGACGGACAGCCAGAATCATTTGTGCAGTTTGCAACTCCTCTCAATTCTCTCAACTCTCTCCACTCTCTCAACTCTTCTAAGGTATGTAGTTTCTTTTTTCATATTGTTGTATTTAGTTAGTGAATTAGGTAGTGAATTAGTTAGTTATAGGATTTTAGGGTTAGTAGTTAGTTTGTTAGGTTGTGAACTAATGAAGTAGGATTTTGATATTATTATCTAGTTAGTGAAATAATCTATTTAAGAATAAGTGTGCATTATTAGTTAGTGAGTTAAATTGTGGTTATTTTGGTAGGCGTAATTTCGTTTGAGCTAGGAGCAGCGGTGACGCCGTCTCTTCGTTGTTTTCTCTTCTTCGGTAGTAGGTATGTATATATTAATTTTGCAATTGTGTCGTCTCATTGTTTTTTTTTGGATTATTATGCTTACTGATTACTAATTGTGTCGTACATTTATTAGTGACCGTCTTTCTTCTATCCTCATTTCTCCTTGTTTCGCGTCTCATCCCAGGTGTACGGTATGCATTCTTTTAACTATGTTATTAGCTACTTGCTATGTTCATTTGTTATTTGGAATTGCTATGTTCAATTGTATGTTAAACTATGTTAATTTGTTATTTGAAATTGCTATGTTCAATTGGTATGTGAAATTGCTATTAAATTGCTATCGTATTAATCTTGCAATGAAATTGTTATGTTATTAATCTTGCAATTAAAATGATATGTTATTACATTGCTATGTTATTAATCTTGCAATTAAAGTGTTATTGTATGAGTTAGTTTTCTCTGTAATTTGCTATGTCATTAACTAATTGGTACTTTATTATGAGTCAACATAATTATAATTATATTGCATGTCCCATTGTTACCTAATATAATCTTTGTTGTAGATATCTAATAGCTATTCCAATATAGCTATATAGTTAACTGATAGATATTACGATTTAACTTTCTAATTAATTTCATCACCTACACTAAATCATGCATCTTCCAAATGGATAAGTCTTGGATAACCAAACATCGGTTGTCACAGGAGTATAGGGATGGTTTAGAAATCTTTTTGAATTTCGCTTTCGCGAATAATCATGAAGGAGAGCAAATAATTTGTCCGTGTCCAAAATGTGGATTCAAGAAATGGCTGTATAGGGATGATGTGTACGAGCACTTGCTTCGCAAGCCATTTCCCACAACCTACACTGTTTGGTATCGACATGGAGAGCGCCTCATTGCTGAATCTTCTCAGAGTGCAAATGCAGTAGTGCAAAACTATGAGCATACAAGAGCATTTCGAGATCTGGTTAATGATGTTTTTGGTGTTATTCCAGAGGAGGTCACTAGTACAATACAAGCCTCTGAAGATATTGTTATTGGTAATGAAGTAGAAAATGTTCTAGAAGATGATATGAACACTGTATTTGAAGATCACCCCATTGCAGAGGATGACATGAGCTACCCGAATGACACAGAGGAGCCGGATGAGACCAATGTCAACTTTAGGGATTTAATGAAAGATGGAGAAGCACCCTTATATGAAGGATGTAAAATTCTCAAAATTATCTTTCATCTTGAGGCTTTATCATATCAAGGGAATGCACAACATCAGCGATAAAGCAATATCGTTGATCATTGAGTTGTTGCATGACGCTTTTGAGTTTGCCAACATACCGAAATCGGGATATGGTGCAAAGAAAATGATCTCAAAATTTGGAATGGGGTACACGAACATTGATGCATGTGAGAATGATTGTATGCTGTTCTAGGGGAATGATATAGAAGAGAGTGTTTGTAAGATTTGCAAGCAGTCCAGATACAAAGATGATGGGCATGAGGGTGTAAGTCAAGAACATAAGAAAAAATTAAAAGCGATGAAAACATATCGCTACTTTCCCTTGATTCCGAGGTTGAGAAGGTTATTTATGTGTCCTACAACAGCTAAGAGTATGGTGTGGCATTCTACAGAAAAAGTTAGTGACAGAATGGCAAGGCATCCACGAGATGGAGAAGCGTGGATAGACTTTGACAATAGATACCCTGATTTTGCATCTGATCCTAGAAATATACGCCTTGGTCTTGCTACTGATGGCTTCAATCCGTTTGGGAATATGAGTCTTAGTCATAGTACGTGGCCTATTATTCTTATGCCATATAACACGCCTCCATGGGAATGCATGAAATCAACAGGTATGATTTTGTCAAGTATCATCCCTGGAAAGAAAGCCCCTGGCAATGATATTGATATCTACCTACAACCTTTAATCAATGAGCTCAAAATTTTGTGGGAAGGTGTAGAAGCATACGATGCAGCCAAAAAGGAGGTATTTCAATTGAGAGCTTCCCTAATGTGGACTATTAGTGATTTTCCCGGACTGTCCGTATTATCTGGTTGGAACACTTACACAGGGCAAGCTTGTCCAACTTGTAATTTTGACCAAGAACCGTTACGGTTGGGAGGCAGTTTGAAAAACTGTTTCATAGGAAGTCGACGGTTTTTGCCTGCAAATCATCCTTTCCGACAACAAAAGTCTAAATTCAATGGTGATGTCAATTTCAGAGAGCCAACCAAACTATTATCTGGCTCTGAAATACTGAAACAGGTAGAGAATGTCACTGTCACTTTTGGGAAGACGAGTGAGAGTGAGAAGGGTGCACCGCCAAAGAAGAAGTCTAGAAGTGATGGAGGGAACAAAAGGCAGACAGAACAATGGAAGAAGAAAAGTTGTTTCTTTCAATTGCCTTATTGGGAGTTCAATAAATTGCGACACAATCTCGATGTTATGCACATAGAGAAGAATGTGTGTGACAATATTCTTTACACTTTGATAAATGACAAAGATCGAAGTAAGGATCATCTGAAAGCGAGGATGGATTTGAAAATCATGAAAATTAGAAGAGAGTTATGGCCAAGACCAGATGGAAGAACTTGTCCAGCAGCTATATACATAATGGGTAAACGAGAAATTCAAACAATGCTCGAGACCTTGAAAGATATTTCCGTACCAGACGGATACTCTAGCAACATATCTCGGTGCGTTGATGTGGAGCACCGGAAGATATTGGGTTTGAAAACTCATGACTGTCATATCTTAATGCATGAGTTATTACCTTTGTCCATTCAGAATGTATTGCCATCGCAAGTCTCTTCGGTGTTGGTCAAATTTTGTTCTTGCATGAAGCAATTATGCTCAAAAGTGGTCCATGTTGAGGGTTTGGATACGCTACAACAACGAATTGTTGTAGCTCTATGTCATTTGGAAATGATATTTCCACCATCATTCTTTACAGTCATGGTTCATCTAGTGGTTCATTTAGCCGAGGAAGTGAGACTTGGGGGACCAGTCTATTATCGTTGGATGTACCCTATAGAAAGGTACAACTATCAATTTCAATCTTCTGTATTACGCTGTCAATTCCAATAATCTATTCATACTGAACTTGTTCTCTTAATCAGATTTCTTGGGAAGTTAAAATCTTTTGTACGAAATCGATCACAACAAGAAGGTTCAATTGCTGAACGATGGATTTATGAAGAAATCACAAATTTCACATCCTTATACTATGATGTTGGAGTTGAGACTAGATTCAACCGTGGATCTCGACTTCATGATCAAGTATTAGAAGATGATTCACGTGATTTGTCCATTCTTCCATCTATTGGGCACAATGTTGGTAGTATAAATCACTTCCGATTGACAGATACAGAGTTGTTACAAGCGCATCGACATGTCCTTATGGGGTCCCAACTAGTCGGTCCATTTCTCAAGTAAGTATAATTCTTATTTGGACCTGTGACATGGTTAGTAATTCAACATGTTTAACGTAGGTGAATTTCAATAAAAATCATTCATTGTCCCTTAGGGAGTTCCAAACTATTACAACACGACGACTTCGAGGAAAATCAACAGCAGAAATTGAGAAAGCTGTTCATAGAGACTTCGTACAATGGTTTCGAAGTCGGGTACGTGCTTGTCTATGTAATTAAGTTGTGATATGGTTGTAATAAAAATATGAAATATAATAATCTTGTCACACACTATTATTTATGTCAATTTAACAGATTCTTGACGATAACCAAGTAGTCCATTCCAAGGATCTAAGAGTGTTAGCTCGCGGTCCTCAACGACAATCAAAAAGATATGTTGCTTATGATGTTAATGGTTATCGGTTTCACATAGTTGCTCGTGACAATCCCCTCAAAACTCAGAATAGTTGGGTATACGGCAACTATGAAACTCATAGTTACGCTAGCTCAGTGGACAATCGACCTCAAACAAGTGAACTGGCATATTATGGCAAGTTAGAAGACATCATTGAGTTGAATTACTATGGAGAAATCTTTGTGGTGTTATTCAAGTGCAAATGGGCTAATACGCACAATCCTAGATACGTGAAGAAAGATGGATTGGGGTTCACATCCATTAATTTCTCACATTTGCTATATACTGGAACTCGTTTAGACGATGAACCATATATTGAAGCAAAAGATGCTCGAATGGTCTACTACGTTGAAGATAAAGTGGACAAAGGATGGTGCATTCCCGTACATATCAAACCCAGAGATGTCTATGACATGGGTGATGAGGAAGGAAGCAATGTAGTGTGAGATGTTTGGAAATCAAGAGTTGTCGGCTTTTGATAATTCCAATATTCTACCCCTAGTTAGGCCCGGAATAATTGCAGAGTTCGATTATGGTTTGGTAATATATTCATTTAACTTATTATAGTAAAAGTTAATCTATTTGCTACGTTTTACACATCTAATCCAATTAAATGTTTTTTGTTATACAGACATGGCTCCTTCAGGAAAGCATGAGGTGGAGCTCATCGATGGACGTGGAGTGAAGACTCTGGTCGGCATTCCTAGTAATCAGATGATGAGTCTTTTCCATGGGAAGAAGGTTCTCATTCCTTGGGGTCTTATAGGACCCTTAGGTATTGGTCCAGCTACGATCCTTGGACAGTTCCATGGTCAGCTCTCCAGAGACACCAACCTTCTCCCGATCACATACGTCGGGTGGCCGAATGTGTCTGATGGTGAGAAGGACTCATTGGTCGCCGCTATATGGGTATGTATAAAATACTATTACTCTCAAATGACCTAGGTTATATAAATACTAATGTTTATAAAATTTGTTGTTGCAGAAAAGTATTGTCATTGAACCCGAGGAGGCAAAGGATAAAGCTCTTGACTATATCGTGAGTGATATAGGAAAGAAGTGGAGGGATTACAAAACGAAGTTGTGGGCAAGGAAAGTGACTGGGCCGTACAAAAAGTTTTTAAAAGCTGAAGCTACAAAGAACAACCAAGATTTCGACCCAAAAGCGTTTGTGGTGCCGCCGAGACCGTGGGCACTAGAGAGTAGACCTCCTAATGTTCCTGCGCCTATGTGGACGCAATATGTGGACTTGAGGTTGAGCGAGCATATGGTGGTATGTAGCGAAATATATGAATGCTTTTCATTCAAGTAAATTTATTTCGTGATACAAATTGTGTTACTTAAAAAATCTTATTTTGTAGGAGCTGTCTCGGCTTAACTCTTTGAGGAGGGCGGAATCCAAATCACCCCACACTGGAGGGTCGAAGAAGTTGAGAGTGAGAGGATCAGAATTGGTAAGAGTTCATCCTAAAATCACCTTATTTAGTTAAATTATTTTAAAAGAAATTTATATTGTTTAGTCTATGCAAGTGTAGGAAGCCGTAACGGGAAAGAGACCCACGAGAGGTGAGTTGTATGCCATCACCCACAAGAAGAAGGATGGCACATACACCGATCCTAATGTTGTAAGTGACATTTCATGTTTTTTTCCTTCCAACTTTGTCATTTCACTTTTCAGAGATTGGTTTGAAAAATGTAATTGTTGGCCACTGTGCAGCCTAACATACTTGAGTTGTTGAACGACCCAACCATCCCGACTTGGGTAAGTTCTAACGATGCATTGGGGCAAGTCTACCCCACTGAGCATAGTGGTCGAGTTCGAGGATTGGGATTTGGTGCTACACCCACGAAGGTACATATAGTATATTATGATCTGGTTTGGTTTCAATTTATATAACACTAACAATTTTAATATTTTGTTGTCTCTTTTTTGTAGGTCAACTTGAGTAAGAAGAAGGGTGCAGCTAGCCAGAGTTCCACGCCATCAGCTACTGCCATGCATGACTTCGGGCATTGCCCTGTACAAGGAGAAGTAGCAGAGTTACGGGATGAGGTTCGATTTCTAAAGGAGCAAATTGCACAGTTGGCATCAGGAGCTTCAGCATCCTCCGTTCGGGCTAAAGGGAAGGGGAAAGCCACTTTGCAGGCGGTGGAGGAGGAGGGGGAAGTGAGGATGAGGATGAGGAGGAGGAGAGTGAGGGTGAGGGTGAGGGTGAGGATGATGAGGAGGATGAGGAGGATGAGTGATGAGAGGGAGAGTGAATATTTATGCTGATATATTACACGTGGACATATGTAGTTATTAATATTATTAGAATTATATGGTATGTTATGCATATTAGTTATCTATGTCGTTGGTTAGTAATGTGCGGCATAATTAGTATTGCATTCCATGAATGAAATTGCGGTTTACAGGTTTGCAGGTTGGCACTAGAAGAGTATGAGATAAGGAGCTGAAATGGCCAGAAAATTTTTGACCTGTACAACATATTTAGCGTCGGTCATACTGATTTAGCGTCGGTCTGAACCGACGCTAAAATGACCCGTAAATAGCGTCGGTCATTGGTCATTTAGCGTCGGTTTATAACCGACGCTAACTAGGACGCAGTCAATGCGTGTTTGGTCATTGGTTGACCACTTTAGCGTCGGTTGTTAAATTTAGCGTCGCCTAATGACCGACGCTAAAAATTGGTTTGGTTCTCGCCCGGACTGGTCGGACCATCATTTAGTGTCGCTTGTGAAAAGGGTTTAGCGTTGGTCATTAAACAACCGACGCTAAATTTTAGCGTCGGTGGAATTGGCGTCGCTTTTCTGACCGACGCCAAAAGCCTTAGCGTCGGTCAGCAACCGACGCTAAACTCGGTTCTGACCGACGCTAAGGTGCCGGATTTTTGTAGTGAATGTCGCTTAAATGAGGCTGATAATCACGTCAAATCGAGTGTCATCAAGTACCCCATACTTAAGCTTTTGCTTGTCCTCAAGCAAACTGAACTAGAACGCACTCAGATTCACAAATGACAAGATCGATCAAGTTAAGATTCAAGCCTTCACAATGAATTATTAAACCGCTACTCCTAGAGCAAATGACCTAACAGGCATACACGTCAACCAAACAACCTTGTCTCACTAATTATCTGCACACAACAAGGAGCAATCACCAATCAAGCACAAATCCGACCTAACCGACTAGACTCCTCACACAGATAATAATTAGTACATGGGGGACTCTCGCACTCTATGTTTAGGGACGTGTTTCTGCTCTCAATCACTTTCTCAACCAAAGTATGTCATATGTTTGCAATTCGACCACATCTCCACCAATGTGACAACACAAGTAACTAGTCAAAAGGACTTTCGCATGGGATTGTATCGATCCTACACTACAAGGGTTTATGATGAATGGATGATGGGATGAATGATGGAATTGGCTTTTGTGTGGCGTAGCTTTTGACTAACTTCCCTCGAATCTAGCCTATGGCTTCCTACCGTCTAACCAAACACGGGTGGAATAGTGTACGCTCGTCCTATGATACCCTCAAGCAACCTAGCACTTTATTTTGTATTTTTTTCACTTTTTCTGAATTTTTTCTGACTTTTCTTTACATTTACTTTGACTTCGTTCTTCCATATGTAGGGAGAAGAACGTTATTAACTATACTACTAGACTTTGAACTCGAACTTCAATTGACTTTTTGGATTTTCTGTTTTTCTTCTTTTTCTCTTCTTTTCTTTTAGTGCCGATTTTTTTTAAGTTGCTAGAGGGGTTTACACGTTTGGACATAATAGCTAAGACCACCTCCTTAATGGCTATAGGCAGGTTACCACAAACCGACTTCTGGTAGGCTAATCTAGAACTACTACTACAGGGGATCAACGGGGTGATGAAAACATGGGAAATGGATGTAATGTATAACGAACCGAACGAAAGGCCAAGCTCAAGGGTTTACACCTAAGGGATTTATCGTTGGGTTGGCTTTATGGCTTAAGTAGCTGATTCTAGGTGCCTCTATCCTCCTAGAACTCTTGTCATCGTGTGATCTCGAATAGGTCTCATGCAAATTTTAACTCATTCAAAGTGCGAGAAAACCACTCAAAAAGAAATGAAATTGCAAGTTACGTGCAATGGATCAAAAGCTCACTAATTGGTTTGCTAGTCGGATTCGATCATTTTCATGCAATCAAGGTGAATACTACAAGCGTGATAAAATTTTCTGTTCTGGCCAGGCAATTTAGCATCAATGCAGGAAAGTTGGTTACAGGTTCTAGGTTAAGCAGTCTAAGCATCATTATGAAAGATTGAAGAGCAACTTAACATCAAAAGTCACGAATCGAGCAATTCTATGCTAGAGGAATGGAATATGCCACAAAATCACAGAAAATCACACAAGATCATGCAAATTCTAACTCCTACCCCACACTTAAACGGTTGTGTGTCCTCGCAGGACTAAATTAGGAGAAAGAGATACGGAGAACCTGGAACGAGATGGTTGGTGTAGGGGATGAACACGGAGAGTCCGGAGTGGAGCGAAGTAGCTACAAAAGTTCCTACAAAACAAAAACAACAAAAGATCAAAAGGAAACCGGGACAAGTGTCCCGGATCCACACAGAAAAAATTTGGATCAAAATCCGAATAAGAATAAATAAAAAGAAAGGAAAGGGATACGACCTGATCACTGATCCTCAGTGGGGGTGGGGGTGGTGAAATCCTGAAGTGAGCAAGCATCACTCGTCGCGCTGCTGCCTCCTCCACGTGATGACGCTGAGTGATGAGCCATCTGGCATCCTGCTCTGCCTCCAGGATGTGACTCTGTCCTCGAATGCCAACCGGTCCTTTTGCCACTGGTGGGAACCGGAAGAGAAGTCCGTCTGCCATTGCTCCATACGGCTCATCATCTGACCATACTCGTCGGAGTACTAGGGTGGCATCTGCTGTTGATGCACCTAAGTCTCTGGCTCTGGCTGAGGCTCCTGATAATGGAACTCCTGCGGCTGTTGGGGCCCCTCCTCCTCATCTTCTTCCTCTTCTTCTGCCTTGGAGTCCTCAAGGATGGGGGCTGGAAAGTACACCTCTGGCTTGATGGCCAGGATGAGATCGAACTCCACCACAAAATCTCCTGCAACGGTATGCACCTGGACGCGTGGGACCCAAGGCTCCTAAGAACCGGAGAGTCCTCGGTTGGCAATGAGTCAGCCGATGAATGCGCCACCAAGAAGGGTGGACGAGAGCTTATGAGAACTGATCTTCTGGTGGAATAAGCGGGCAAGAACCCAACCCGGATGAAGAGGGTAGCCCTCATGGATAGCCCTGAAGAGGAGTAGCTCCTCAGTGGCTATGTGGTGGCGGTTTTTCTCTGGAGCATAAAACAAAGAACGACGCCATATGTAATGAATAAATCGGAAGATAGGGTGAGAAACCATACTGATGTAGTTCTTGTTGGTGGGCTTGACCCCCGGCTGTCCAGTGATGTGGCTCCAGAGTGCATCGAAAATTGGCCCTTCGCCTTGTTGCTCTCCCAGCCGTGGTGGTGTCCAATGTAGTGCTCGGCTGGAATGCCGAGGAGGTTGGCGAACTCGTTCGTTTTAGGTGAGCTCATGGTTTTGGCCGACGAGACGGAAGGTGATGATCTTCGAATTCTGCATGTTCTTCCGCTCATCCAGCTTAAAGGTGCTCCAGAACTTCTAGAGGGCCACGTGTTGATAGTTATCGGTGATGGTCGAGGCTCCAGAAGTCCCGCCATGGTGAGGGAGTGGTGGATGTTGTCGTGCCACTCCTGGACAGACTCCATGGAGAGGGGGCGCTCGTCGGCTGGAGGGGTGTTCCGGATCCACCAGTAGCGCTCAAAGTAATGCTGTGGAAGTCTAGCGATGAAAGGATGAACCCCTTGACGATTGGGGTTGGGCGGAGGAGGACCGGCGAGAGCGGGAGTGACAGGGGCAAGGGAACTGGCACTAGCTTCGCTGTCCATGGGATCCGGAGTGGCGGAAGAGGATCCTGAACCACTGACTCTCGGTCTCTTACCCCTGTTCCTAAAATTTATCAAAAATAGAAAACCAAATTAGTCAAACCGACATCTTACCCCACACTTGGTCGAAAAACTCAATTTCACAAAGAAACGAGGGAAACCGAGTGGGGATAAACTAATTCAACGTTCGGTAACCATAATTGATCATAAGGCATGCATAGGAACTGTCGGGATAGCAGAATGATATGTGGAATTCAAAGTCAAACCGACATTTAGCACAAATTCAACACTCCAACAAATTTAGCAATTAAGCATGGCAAACTAAGTTCAAATGTTATCAAATCATGGCACAATACTCCCTAAGCAGTCTAGATCAAAAAAAGTTCAAACAATTCAGCACAATTCACACTGAAACAGCAGGCACGCAAATTGAGGTAGACCGAAATCAAGTTCAACAATCAATATATCACAAGATTTGAAATTTAAAACCCAACAACTAACCTTGAAGACATGATTGGAAAAAATGAACGGAGAACACTGAAAACGGCAAAAACTTGGACGGTGGGGTTTCGGGTGGAACTGAAGCTATAGAGCTCCGATTCGGTCGATCTAGGTAGGGAAATGATCGGAAATGGAAGGGGAGTAGTGCGGAGGTGGAGGACACGGGAGGCGGTGGCTTAAAACGGTGGCAGAGGTCGAAGAAAATGGCGGCAACGAGATGGGGTTTGGGTTTGTGTTCGTCGAAAACAAAAGTGGAAATGGGGGCTGTACGGAACGAAAGGGGAAAAGGGGGATTTTAAAATTTTGACTGAAGTTTTCGCCGAGAACTTTGAAAGTCGCCGAAAACTTATTTTAAATGGTTAAAATAAAAGACTCAAAACGCACCGGATTTAGGAAAAGTTTTCCCAAAAATTATGAAAGTTTTTGGCGAAATGTTTATCGAAAATAATAGGTACAGAAGGTTTGAAAACTCTGCAGTAGGATTAAAACCAAACTTTTCACCGAAAACATAGAAAGTATTCGGCGAAAACTCCTGACCTGGGTTGTTCAAAACAGATTTTCAAAAACACCGGCAATGTAACTTCGAAAAATCAAAACAAAATCAACAAAAATTGGAAAATCCCAAATAAATTGGAACTGAACCGAGAACACACGACACACACAAGAAAATTAAAAACCATGAATGACACTTTTGGCTCCCCCAAACCAACTCTAGAAACGAGAACTGACTCAAAAATAAAAAAAAACTGACTCTAGCCGTGGGTTGCCTCCCACGAAGCGCTCTTGCTTAACGTCTGTGAGCTGGACGATACCTGGATGGCAATCAAGATGTGTCCCAACTCAGTATTTCCTTCATGCTTGCGTCGGAGTCGATGAAGTACAGCTTCGGTTTACCTCCGGTAAGTAAGAAACGCTTCCCATTGGCATGAGTCAATTCGGTTCGTCCGTCGGGAAGGTGTCCGGTAACTTCGAAAGGCCCGAACAAATCCTTCATGTCCTTGCTTTCATCTGGTGGCTTGCCGGATGATGGAGGAGTACTTGGCTTCCAAGCCACCTTAGTCTTCGCATCACTCTCCTTCTTCATTTCGCTGGGATCTTTAGCTCGTGGCGATTCGGTGGGAGATGCCTTCGGCTCCTCCTTCCTCTTTGGTTTTGGTGCCGGAGGTTCAGTTTTAAACTTAATGACCTATGCACCACCTGTTACAGCTATCTTGGGAACAACACTAGAGATGCCATTAGCAACGGAGTTGACCGAGGCCAACTCCACAATTTCAATAGACAAACAACGAGCGTCATCTCTAATAGGGACTTGCATACCGTCCTTGAGGCGGAATGTCATAGTATCCTTTCTGACCCTTAATGTCAATGAGCCATTCGGGACATTAATGTTAATGCTGGCTGTTGCCATAAATGGTCGGCCTAGGATAAGGGTAGCATCTGCCCCTCGGGTATCCATAACAACAAAATCAGTAAGAACAGTGAAAGGACCGCAACGGACAACCACGTCTTCTATTAATCCCCTAGGTGCTTTAAGAGATTTGTCAGCAAACACCAATTGCATCCTACTAGGTTTTAATTCACCTAGATTCAGTTCTTCACGCAGGCAGGTGGGCATGACATTTATAGAAGCACCTAAATCAACCAAGCTACGATCAATTTTAATTTCGTTTATAATGCAAGGAAAGGTAAAAGGACCAGGATCAGAACACTTAGCTGGGGGTGTAGGTGGCGTCTGGCAATGAACGGAGGAGCATTCCTCATTGAGGTAGACAGAAGATGCGTCTTCCTTCTTCTTTTGTTCACCAGATCCTTCATTACTTTCCCGACTTATGGTATCATCTGGACAGCATCTGTAACTGGTATCTTGACTTCTACGTTCTTCAAGATTGAGAACCATCTCTTGTATTGAGTGTTGTGATCTTTATATTTGTTTGCCAAGGCTTTAGGAAAAGGGATCCAAGGCTGGTAGGGAGCAAGAGGCGGTGCAGAAACTGGCTTTGTCGGAGCAGATGGGCTAACCTCCTCTTCTTCTTTGTCATCTTCTTCCTCGATATATGGCATGTCGATGGCTATAGTATTTGGAACCATGACTGGATCAGGGGTTGTGGGACCAGCTTACTGCTTGCCACTTCTGGTAGATATAGCTTTAACATGTTCATCCCGTGGGTTTGTCTCTGACTGATCATAACGCTGACAAACACTGGAGAGGAGGTTAGCGATTTTGCCAGTTGATCTTCCATCCTCTGAAATTGAGCTGTTTGACCTTGATTCAAGGCGGCTTGAGCCTTGAATTTTTCTTTGTGGTCGTTGAGCCTTGTTATGATGAGGTCGAGTTTCTTGTCAACCTCGCTCTCTCTATTGTTCCCTAATGTAGCACTTGGAGGTTGCTGCCCTCCGGTGAATCTAGGAGGTCCTTGGTAACTATTATTGAAATATTGATTCTGGCGATTGCCAGGCGTTGTTCCATAGTTACCCTGATTCCGGTGAGGTGGCTGGTAGACTCCTCCGGATTGATGAGCTGACTTCTGATCTAGAAACGACCCCGATGGTCGATTATTCTGGTTCTGGTTGGGCCCTTAGAAACTCCCTTGTTGTTGCGGTTGTCGGAATTGACGGTAGCCAGTATAAACTTGTTGAGTGTTGGTGAAGCTTTGACCAATGAAGTCGACTTCTTCGACGGACTAGACATCTGCTCTACCAAAATTCTGACAACAGCCTCTGTTTTGTGCACAGGTCCCACACCATTGACAATCAGCAACAAAGACAGAGGCTGAAGGAGGAGTGATAGGCATGTCAGCCTTCTTTAAGTGCTTCTGAACTTCTGCTTTAGTCTGCTCTTCAATGTTAAGCTTACTCTTAATTCTTTCTAATTGTCTCTCCCAATTCCTTGACTTGGAAGCACAGTTAGCGAAGTGAAGCATGCAGCTGCTAGAGTAAGAACGGTACAATTTCCCTCTGCCAAGGGGTTGACCCATTTAGCAGACTCCTCATTCATACCTCGAGCAAAGATCTCAGCTAGTTGTCTTTGTTTGAAGCCATGATGAGGGCAATTGTAGAGGAGTTCTTGGAATTCTTTCCAAGCATCATATAAGCTCATCCCTTCCTTCTGAACGAATCTGGCAATGCTATCCTTGTAAGTTGTAGTTCTAGAAGGAGGAAAGTATTCCTCTACAAAACCTTGAGCAAGATCATCCTAGTTGGTGTAGTGACCGGGCGGCTTGCTATTGACCCACCTCTTTGCGGGACCTTTCAGAGAGAATGGAAAGATTCGTAAGCATAAGGTGTTCTTATCAAGACTCCCACTCTTAAAGGTCTCGCACATAGCTAAAAAATCCACCAAATGTGTGCATGGGATATCATACGTCTTTCCTTCGAACTACACATCCCTAGAGATCATTCCCGGGAAGGGGATCTTGATCTCATAGTCTGGATCATCTTCATTGCGTGGCATGACAATGCAGGACCGAACACTAGTTGTGCTCGGTTTATTGTAATCTGCAAGACTATTCTGAGCAGCCATTGCGGTGGGAGAGGGTGGCGGCGAATCTGGCGACGTGGATGAAGCGGAAGAAGATGAGGAGCTCTCCTAAAACTCCTCGATCTTAAGTGGTGTAGAGGATGAGGGCGAAACGGTAGTAGCTTGCTTCGGAACTCGTGGTTGCTTAGGCGGAGCAGAACTACTCGACTTGTCTGAGCTAATAGTCTTGAGAGGCTTAGACTGAGAACGAGAGAACAGGCGATTCATAAACCTGTAAACAACCTACAAATGACAAAAACAAACACAATCGGTGTAAAATTGAAGTGTGATGAAATATGAAAAATGCAAAGGTAGAAGAATAAAGTGCGAACTCTTCTTTCAAGCAATTAGAAGAGTCCCCGACAACGGCGCCAATTTGATGAGCTGTAAAACAGGGTATCAAATCCTACCGAGCTAAAAGCAAGATAGATCGTATTCCATGGGGTCTCTTCTAATCGTTTACTCAAAGGAACTAACAACTTATTCGAGGTTAAACACGTTAAGCGTGGTGTGAGTTCCACGACTTCTAACTATAAAGCAAGGAAATTGAAATGAAAATAAAAGACAGTTAGAAAGATTGGTTTGACTTAACAAGATGACAGACAAGCTTAGACTCAAATCCCCTTAAGATCACTAGAGTATTGGTGATCACAAGACCAACGGTTTTCAATCCTAATTCATTCAGTTCTCAGACACCACCATAACTCATGACCCTTAGGTTTAAGTTCGGCGAACGTTCGCTCTATCCGATCTAACTACCAAGATTAATTAACCGTCCGTTCATTCAATTCTACAACGGAAAACTAACTGGCGCGATTACTAGTGATTTATGAGTTACTCTAGCAGTGGATTAATCCTAAATGGTTCCTATGAAAGGCGCACTCCATTGAATAGATTAATTATTGATTTAGCATTTTAAAGTAAGGCGGACGTTCGCCTCTATCCTTAGCTTAACAAGAATCTAGTCTAGGTGATCAAGCTAGAAAAGAAACACAGGCAATGAAGAACAAACCAAACATGCAAGAGAAACTATTTGAATCTAAATTTAATTACCGCCGATCCGTGACCGTTTTAAAGCCCCAGGTCACTTAGGGTTCATCTAATCTAAGCTCTACGAGTTTAGCTACTCATATTCAATACAAAAGAATGAAAAACAGTCAAGGAATACATCTCAGGTAGGAAGAACAGAGAAGAACTGTAAAACCTAATTTGATGAATATGTGAAGCTTCAATCTCGAGAATCTTCAACTCCTAGCTCCGAGCACTCCTAGGTGGAAAGACGGCGTCACGATCTCTCCGGGAACTCCGAGGATGCTCTCAACTCTCTCTCGAACTCTAAAGTCTGGAAATTAATCCTTGGAAAAAGTGTATCTTGAATGATGTCTGCCGGTTTGCTTAAATAGGGTTTGTCCATAGTTGCGCCGGAAAAGGAAGGACTTCTAGGCGAGAACATTGAAAGTTCTCGTCGAGAACTTTAGTGCAAAACCTCCTGTTTGTATTTCTTCAATAGTTTTCAGCGAAAACTTTGGAAGTTCGCGCCGAGGACTACTTCCTAATTTCTCCTGGATCTTCTGTGCTGATTTCTTCATAACTTTTCAGTGAGAACTTTGGTTCTTCTTGCCGAATTCTTCAGTGTTGGCAGGGGAGTATTTTGGTTTTGACTTGTTTGATTTCTGGCTCGATTCCGAGCAATTCCTTGAGGTTCCTTCACTTCCCGAGCACGTTCGTGGCTATGTTATTGATGGCAAAAACCTGTGCATTCACAAAAGCACTAGAAAACACATCAAATAGACCCATAACGGGTAAAAGTAACCGAAATGGTAAGAACTAGAGCAATCGAGTGAAAACACCCTTAACTACCTGAAAACCGTGTCTCAATGAGGGAAATGTCGCTTAAATGAGGCTGATAATCACGTTAAATCGAATGTCATCAAAGACGCTCAAAGAGAACTTCTTCACAAATATTTCAAAAATCCCAATGAGCTGAAATCATACTTCTTCTTCACAACCTTCTCGTCGAGAACCTTTGAGTCGCCGAGAACCTTCCCAATTGGACCGGTTTTAGTTCTTTCTTCTTTATTTGACTTCTCCGATGGTTACGAACTCCTTCTTGATGATCCATTGTATTCTGAACACGTTCGACATGTACTTATTTGAACGGTAAAAATCTATGTACTCAAAGAGACACTAGAAAACACATCAAATAGACCCGAAACGGGCCATGGTAACTAAACCGATAAGAAATAGAGTGCATGAACCGAAATCCACTAAATTATCCCTAAAACATGCCACAGACAATGGATTGTCGCTTAATCAGGGCCGATAATCGCGGTTAATCTAGCGTCATCAGCCTTGTTTGTTGCATCATTGATTCGTTATCATAGTTTTCCATGCTCTTTGAGCCATTGTTGACTTTTCCTTTTGAGTTGGTGTTCTATTTGTGTTTGTTGGGTTGTTATTGCTTTACCTTCGAAGTACCCCGTCGATAGCTCTCCTCCTGTTCGAGCAAGCGCCATTGAGGGGCCCCTCCGTCCCCCGATCAACACACAAATGCACAATTTAATCTTTCATCTATCCACCTAGTTATACATTCAATCAACCAAGTCAACCAACACACCACACATCATTAATCAATCACCAAAACACATAATTAACCATTTCCAACTCTCCAATTCATGCATCCCTATTAATTACTAAGTCTGATTGTAATTCCTCACACCTCTACCGATTGACGCTAAGCCATCACCTTATCCTAATTGCAATCTAAGAATGTCCCCTTGTTGTTCTGATTACACATGTTCTGACGGTGCATCGTTTGGACTTCAAACGATCAAGATATCCCTCAAATACTGAATTGTCACTTCAGGAACCTCTCTAGTGACCAAACTATAATTTTCCCTGAATCTCAGCACCAACCCCTCAACATCTTCAGTTAAGCAAACCAATTCAGGAACTATGAATGTTAACAAATTCAACACATGTCCTCATTTTCAGAAACCACAAATCGGTCACTAACTTCCCTTCAAAGCACAAACTAGCCACCCTTCTTCTCTGATAGCTTCCCCACCGCTGGTGAGGGTCTAGCCGTCATAACTGTCAGTTCCCAATATTTGGAACGCGACAGAATGTCGTTGTCGAGGCTGCTTTTGTCTGACTATCGTCTCATTCTCCTCTCTCTCTCCCTCTCTTAGTTTTTGAAGTTCAAGCCTACCAGCGACCCTCCCCTTCCTTCGTTCCCTCACACTACACCACCGAGACCAAGCCTCTGATCTCCTCCTTCTGGTTGTGGGAAATCAAGTCGCCGCCAGCACTCTCAACTTTTAGGTCAAACAAAACCTCCACTGGCACTCTTTTTTCCATGCCCATCTTTCTCTATTCTGGTTTTCATGTCGGCCGCCACAGACTCGAGTTGCGTGCTCCTTTATCCAAAAAAGAACGAAACCCTTTCCTCTACTTTCTTTCCATTCAATAGCAAACCCTTCATGAGTTTAGTGGCCTTGGGCTGACTGGGCCCCTCCTTCTTATTTCATTTAAGCTGCAACGGGTCATAGAAAATTGAATGAAACCCAAAAATAAGATGAGGCCCTAAAGCCTTGTTGCATGCTTAAATGGGGTCGAGCTGGATGGTTCTTTTGGTCGGGCCAAAGTGGCTCTTCCTCCTCTTCGTTCAGCTAAGATAACCCTAATGCCTGGACCAATTAATCGGCCCTAATTATTTAATTATCGGGTCGAGTCTACTTGGTCCGACCAATTAATTTAGGACCGACTCAATTTTTAGTTCAAAATTTATTGATGCAATAGTCCAACTTCCAACACTTGAGGTGAATTAAATCGTAGAATTAATAATTTAATTCGAGTTAAATTATACCAAGTTACCATCGAGGTACGACACCAAAGATTTTAATTCTGATCGGTTAATTAGGATCGGGTCATTACATGCTCCCCATGGGGAAACACTTGGACGGATGAGCCCTTTTTATCCAAGAGCTCCTGCAACTACTCCTTCAGCTTAGTCGGTGCCATCCGGTAAGGCGGGATAGAGATCAGAACGGTTCCAGAAACAAGCTCGATATTAAACTCCTTTTCCCGCTCAATCGATGCTCACGACAATTCCTCAAAGACATCATCAAATTCTCGAGCTACTGACACCTTCTCTAACTCCACTCCTTGCTCAACTGAAACTTGCAACAATATTGCCTCACACCCACCTTGAATCAATTAGAAGGCTTGCATTGTTGAAATTATCTCCATATGCACTGAATCCCTCTTCTAGACACCCTTGAAAACTACTTGACCAACACCTTCAACTTAGAGAAGAATCTCCTTCTTCCAATAACCAAGCAACGCTCCATGTTTAACTACCAATCCATGCCAAGAATGACATCAAATTCGTTGAATGGAAGCACCACTAAATCGGCCAGTAGCTCTACTCCTCCCACTACCACTTTACAACTTCTTACTACACTGTCTACTTTGATTGAGGTCCCCAAAGGATTCTTCACACCCCAGCTAGTTCCCAAACTACTAGCTACAACCCCCAAACTACTCAAGAACTTTTCAAAAACAAAAAAGTGAGACGAGCTTGAATCAAACAACGCGTAAATGAAAATACCAAAGATGGAGATCATACCGGTCACCACGTCATTCACATTCTCTGTTGCGCCCTTAGTGAGAGCATACAAGCGCCATTTCTCTCCTTCAGATCCAATATGTATAACATTAGCTCCTGCCCCTCTACTAGCACTTGCAACTCCACGACCATAACCAGCTCCTCCTTTGCCTCCACAAGCCCAAATGCAGCTCTGGGTCCTTGCACCGAACCCATAAACTTAGTTGGTATCGCCATCCTTGTCAGAAATGTGTCACTCTTATGGCCTAGTTAACCACAAGTATAACAGGTTACTGGAGTAGTCCTCAATAAATGGCACTTCCCAAAGTGGGGCTTCCCACAAGTGCCACAAATAGGAAGCCCAGATGGTGCCCCTCCAGACCGAACCGAACCCGCACCCCACATCTTGCACATCGATCTCTTATGGCCTAGATTACCACAAGTGAAACAAGTTACTGCTCCACGCCGTGGAGCTGATTGAGCACTTTTGAAACCAGAGTAAGATGAATGAGCACGCTTAGCCCAATGGTTATGCATAGAAGACTAGGTAGGCAAGACTGTCACCTTTCTCTTCTAATCTTCCTTCTTCCCTTGCTCTAGCCTTTCCCTCTCTAAAGCTACCTTGACCCACATAAGGCTCCTCATGTCACCATATGTGACTCCTTCCTGGATTTCCCACCTCAACCCGTTCTTGAACCGGCTGATTAGCTTCCTCTCCCGATTAGCCTGCTCATCGTACCACTTTGAGAGGTGGGTGAACTCAATGTACTATGCCAGCACTAACTTCTCCCCTTGCACCAACTCCATGAACTCTTTGGTTTTTGCTTTACGCCAAATGTCTGAATAGAATTGGTTCTAAAATTCTTCCAAGTACTCCTCCATCTCAGGTGGGTACACCTGACTTTGTGGCATTGCCTGCCACCACTCCAGAGCATGGCCCTTAAGCAGAAAGGTCATAGCTTGCATCTTCATCTCATCCTCAAACCCTGCCTGCAAGAACTTGAAACTACACTCCTTGATTCACTGCCCAGCAATCGCAAGATCAGGTACGTCCCCCTTGAATTCACTAAAGTTCCAGTCCTTTATATCAGACGGTCAGAACCTCTAGGCTTCTCCACCATGCCCAGAGTTAATTACCATTCAACCCATCGTTTGGCTTGACTCACTGGAGGAGGACATCAAAACAATTAGTTGACTAAATCATAAAACATCACAGTTTCAAATCACTTTTTTCCTTCAAAACTCCCATCCTAGTTTAAAATAGTTTGAAAACTCCTAGAAGGTCAATACTATGTTGGTGTTTCATCTCCCCCCTTATCAAGTTAATTACTCCCGTAGGTGAGAAGATTATCCACCAACCCAACATAGTCCAACCAGACTCTGATACCACTTGTAACATCCATCTTGAACCAACCGGGTTGAACCCATGGTCGAACCAAGTACAAATGTTATTATCTAACCAAAGTAAGGAAAATGATATAAAAGTCCGTCAACATAAATGCATAACAAAAAAGGAGGCCTCTAATAATAAAAACCATTACAAAATTGATAATGTCAAAACCAATACGATATCCCAAAACCGAAGTGTAAGGTCAATTGAATAAATGAAAAGTCCACTCTTGTCCAAGTTGTCAATGGTCTACCTCATGCTTCCTAAAACCACTTCAACTAAAACATTGCAACTCCAACCTGAATCACCTTCTAGCCACGCTTAACTGAAAGGAGAAGAGATCAATTTCCTATTGAAACTGAGTGAACCCATTGGGCCAAACTATGCGCTGAACTAAACCATAAGGAGTTGTCCCAATCAACACTAGCAATGAGACTCAATCCTACGTCTACACCATTTATTAATCCTAGAGTAGTCTAGGTGAGCACATAAGTTCAGTTCTCTATTGAGAAATCATAATTCATAACAACATCAATATCGCATGCCAACACAACCAATTCACACACCAACACATCATCACAAGCTAGCTCATAGATCAAATTCAACACAATTCACAACATGTCACATCACGAACAATTCTAGGTGTGTTACTAGGCGTCAATGAGTTTATCCGCACAACCCCTGTCGTACAGACGCACCCTCTCCCTTGAAGGTTCCATGACGCATCATTTCCCTTGAAGGATCCAGGGCCCAAACATAATTACAACAACAATAATCACGCCTCTCCATTGGAGACATGACCACACCCCTCTCCCTTGCAGAGGTGTTTAGCACCCACACTGCAAATTAGGGGGTAGTGTAGGCTCCTTCCGATTCTACCAGTTCACAAAACACAAGCAACAACATACATCTAAATTCCACATTTCACCACTCACAACACATGATCACAACATCACAATACCAACACCATCACTCATCATTCAATATCCATCCAAATTTCATCAATTCGTAACCACATTAAGAGTAGCCATTAACCTTACCGACCACCCCACCTACAAAAATAATGGGGACAAGGGTAGTCATGTTGCAAGGTCTAGAGCTACCCTCATGTTCGTCCTTCATATGATGATCCTTCGTTGGGATCATCTTCCTGCAACCACAACTGACAACAATAGAAATACATAAAACATGATCATAATCTAATTCATCATATCACTCATTTCTATCTATGATCTATTAGCATTATTAATAATTATCATCCCATAACACACAACAATGCATCACAATCAACCAATCAACAATCACAAAACAGTTTCACCCAATTTTACTCTCTCTAATTTCATGCAAGACCTATCTTTTCATCTAAGCAATTCTTAACTCCTTACATTACCCATCATTTCCTATCGACGCTAAGCACTCACCTGGAATAGAAGACGAGGCTCTCAAGTTTTCCAATTCCTTGGTACAAAGTGATTCCCCTTCTCCAAAACGTAGCTCTTCCCCTCCCGATCGCCCACTCACATCAGCTTTAAACCTCCAATTGAAACTTGTAATCTCTTCTCCTCATCGCGAGGAATCAAGAGGAAGAAATGGCAGCGACTTAATCAGACCACCATAGCTCCCGGAATCAAGGTTTAAAGATGGATCACTCTTGGTTCGTCAATGGAATTTTCATAGAGAGAGGAAGAGAGAAAAGTTGTAGAAACTTGTCAAAACTCGTGTTTTTATATTATGGGGAAGAAACACGACTTGTTTCTACGATACACGATGTGTATCATGAAGATACATGACATGTATCAAGGATACACGGTCATGTTCTTTTAAAAGCTGCTCTCGACGAGAAGTGACTGGAAATAGTACACGATCGTGTATTACAGATACACGATATGTTTCTTCATGATACACGATGTTTATCTCAAGTACACAACAATGTACTTTCCACTACAACCAACAGTGTTGCAACCTCAACTCGGATCACATTCGAACGTTCTAGACTTCGATGAGACCTCAATGACATCATTTCCAATGCTCCGATCACCCAAACTCGAGTCTCAAACCATTCGGTTAGGCGAGGATGTTACAAAATTAATCGTCATGCACGAAAGCGCGATTAGTTCCAACCATTGTCCCATTATAGTCGATACCAACCACGACATGGGCAATACCAAACCCCCATTTAGGTTCGATACGAAATGACTCTCAAATCAGGAAGCCACAAATATTATGGTCGACCATTGGACTGCGAGCGATCGTGCAAACAGAACCTGGATGTAACACCCATACTGAATCGACCCGCGTTAACCCATGGTTGAACAGGTATGAGCATCACTCGATATGAAACATAATGAAAACGACGAATTGATAGAAAAAGGAAAATGTATCAACTCTTATTAAATGTTCAAAGTTGAAGGAGGTCTCTAACAAATGAAATCCGAAAATCAACCGATAAACAATAAATCCATAATCCAATCCTCAAAGTTTACAAAATCCCCAAAATGACAATAGTCAACTTAAAATGTAAAATGAAAAGAAACGGTCAACTCCAATAGATCGCCAATCTTCACCTCATAGCTCCAACCAGTAACTAGTCTAAACTCGACCGAAACACCTGAACCTCAACACTCACACTCTAACTATGCGTCGAACCTATCCAAAAGAAGCGATTCCAAACTCCCCACGAAACACTAACAATGGAATCAGACTCAACCTCAACCAGTTTAAATTCCCTAAAACAGTCTAGTTGATCACGTAGGTGCATTTCTCAGTTCAACATTCACCATTCACAATAACAGAAATGTAACAGAGATCATCATGCATACAGTTCAGCATTACATCATAATATAACTCGTCATCACAATCAACACACAGCTATCACACGCATTCACATCACACACACTCACCGATCGCATTTCAATTAGCAAGGTGAGTTCATGAGGCACCATAAGGAGTTATCCCGTACCACCCCTCTGGCTCACAGACACACCCCTAACCGCAGAAGGGGGTCCCAAATACGCATCCTAAACCGAGTATAAGGATTCATAGTCAAACTCACAATCAACATCATTACTCACATCACGCCACTCTTCCAAGAGGCGTTACCGCACCTCCAACAGCAGCAGGGGCGACAATTTGGGGGCAGTACAGGCTCCTTCCGGTTCTATCAATTCATTTAATCAAAACAATTAATTCATCCATCAATCCACTTATTTCACTTAAACCAGTTTCAACCACAATTCATCCAATCTCGACATCCTCATTCTCATCAATCATTTCTCAATTCACAATCATGATTCATTCAGTTCAACTCTCAATGGCACATCCTCATTACAATCACCACAACTCATGTTATGAACTATCTGCACACATAACAACAAGTCACCCAATTCATTTAATCCCACATTTTCCACTTCAGTCAATTACACCCACAATTCACACATCACAAACAGAACAAGGGTAAATGGCTAGCTCACCGACCACCCCCACCTGCAAGTACAGGGGTAGCCATGTCATGAGTCTAGGGTTACCCTCATGTTCATCATTCATAGGACGACCCCACATTGGCAGGGTCATCCTCCTACAACCATAACTGACAACAACAAAATAGTAATTTCGCAAGATTACCCAACCCGTTCTTCCTAACACTCATTTACTAAATCTGATCCATTAATCATCATTATTAATCGCTTACCCCAACCCAACAATATAGGATCACATCAATCAACAATCAATCAATCAGCAATCAATCCGCAATCAATCATAGAACAGTTATCGTATTTCACTCTCTTCCATTTTCATGCAATCCCTAATCTCATCTAGGTCAGATTACAACTCCTCACGTCACCCATCACTACCTATTGTATGCTAAACCCTCACCTGACAAGAAGATGAGGCTCTAAACAACTTCTAGAAACCTGAACAAATAAGCTCTCCTTCTCAAAAAACGTAGCTCTTCCTTTCCCTACTGACAGCGCCTCACTCCATAACTTCAGAAACTAAGATGTGCGATCTCTTCCTCTCATTTCTAGGAACACATAGGAGAAAACAGATACTCGATCGAACACCCGTAGCTCCCAAAATTGAGGTTTTAAGTTGAGAAAACCTTGGTACGTCAATAGGGTTTTCAGAAAGAGAGAAAGAAAAGTTGCAGAAATCCATAAAAACTCGTCTTTTTATATTCAGGTCGAAATACACGGCGTATTTCATAACACAAGACGTGTTTTTTAGACACATGGTCGTGTGTTTCCTTCTGCCAAAATCGACGAACCTTTCCTCCAGCATGCTCATTTGTAACTTCAACCCGACTCAATTACGAACGTCCTGGACTTCGATGAGACCTCAAGAACACTGTTTCCAATACCTCAATCACCTAAACTCGAGTTCCAACTGTTCGGTTGGGCGGGGATGTTACACTGGACCACTATAAAGAGGTACTTAAGGGCTGGGCCTCCAATATCTTGTCTGAGTCATGAACGCTCGATAAAAGATAGGATTTCTATCCTCCAATATCAACCTTTCACAGACTCAGTGGAAGATGAGGAAGGAACTCTTAAAGGAGAACTCTCTAATATCTTGAAGCAAAATGCCCAGCCTTGGAAACATAAAACAAAGGGCAATAGGGCCCTTGATGGAGACTGTAATTCCTCCTTCTTCCATGCGTATTCTATCCATAAAAGACAATAAAACTTCATCTCTCATATCCAGGATGCCAATGACCACTGGACCTCCAATACCATTGGTATCGCTAATATTACCAAAAGCTTCTTCAAAGAATAGAGAGACCGACTAGGGACACTAGTGATATTCTTTCTGGCCTCCCAAATTTGATATATGACGAGATGAACACATACCTCATTAAGCAACTAACTAAAGAAGAATTAAGAGATTTTGTGTTCTCCTTTGGTCCTACACAATCCCTGTGACCCGACGATTTCAACGGCCACATCAACCGAAAGTTCTAGCCCTCTATTAAGAACTAGTTGTGCACTAAGATCTCTCTCTTCTTTGCCAGTGCTAGCATGCCCGATGAGTGGAACGATACACACCTGGTCCTTATCCAGAAAGTTCCCATCCCAACCAAGATCAACCAATCTCGCCCGATCAGCTGTTGCAACTTTCGCTACAAAATCATCGCCAATATCCTTGCCAACCGCATGAAAAAATGGTTATCGGTCATTATAAATGAGATATAGGGGCATTAACGAGTGGAATGCTCATCTAGGATAACATCATAATAGTCCACGAAGTTCTCCATAACTTCAAAAATCGAACCAAAGGCCCTAGACAAGATATGTGCCTCAAACTGGACATGAAGAAGGCTTATGACATGATGGATTGGAATAACTTGAATCTAATCCTCATGAAGTACAGATTGAGCCCAACTTGGTGCAACTGGATCAAAGCATGCATTCAAACTATACACTTCGACATCCTTTTCAATGGAAGATCCACATGGTATTCAATCCGACCAGAAGCATAAGATAAGGAGACCCTGTTTCCCCTTTCCTTTTCATCCTTATGTCGAATGCCCTCTCACTTTTAATTGATAAAAGAATTTCAAGGAAACTTTCTGACGACGTTCGTCTGAAGCGGGGAGGCGCCCCTCTTGTCTCATTGCATGTTTGTAGATGACACCATTATTTTTGGTAAGGCACAGACAGAGGAAGCAGATATAATTTCCCAAGTCATTTCATCGTATGGGAGGCTCACCGACCAAAAAATCAACAACTCCAAATCCTCAGTTTCTTCAGCGCTAATGTCCTAGTCGGCAAAAAAAATGCGATCATGGCCTCCCTTGGATTCTCTGACTCTTATCGCACACATGAAAGGAGACACTCCTCGTCATTCAAGTCGTTCCTTCCTACATAATGAGTCTCATCGTTCTCCCAGGTACCCTCGTCTCAAGAATGAACTCTATCCTTTGCCAGTTATTCTGGTTAGGCTCAATGTCCAAATGAAGTATACGTTGGGCTAGTGCCAAGACCCTTTGTAAACCTAAATGATGTCGGGGACTTGGATTTCGAAAATTCCACCTCTTCAATCTTGCGTTGGTGGCCAAGCAATCATGGCGAGTCCTCACCAACCCGCAAGAGCTTTAGGTTCACTTGATTAAAAGCCTAAACTTCCGTCAGACTTCCTTCCTATCAACAAAAAAGGAGATAGACCCTCTTGGATTTGGTCCAACCTATGTGAAGTGATGAACGTGTCGTTGTGATGCGTTCAACCAAATACCTACAAAGCTACAAAAAGCTAGGGTAGATCATATTCCACGGGTCTTCTATGATCGACTACTCAAATAAGCTGGCAAATTACTCGGATGCAAACACTTCGTGCGTGGTGTGAGTTCCACGACTTCTAATTCTAAGAAATGTAGAGAAATTAAAAATTGAAACTAAGAACAGATTGGAAATTAGGGTTGAAAACAGAGATGACAGACGAACTTAGACTTTGAATCCCCCTTCGTTCCCCAGAGCATTGGCAATCAACAGATCAGCGGATTTTGATTCTCATTCAATCAATTCTAAGACACCACCATAACTCCTTACCCTTGGGTTTAAGACCGGCGAACATTCGCTCTATCCGTTCTAGCTACCAAGATTAATTAGTCACCCGGGTACGGTCGCCTCTCGCAATGACTTAACTTAACTGGTGGAATTACTAGCGATTTATGAGTTACTCTTGCAATGGATTAACCCTAACTGGTTCCTACGAAAGGCACGCTACAATTATAAGGTTAATTGTTCAATTTGATATTTTAAAGTAAGGCGAGCGTTTGCTTCTATCCTTAGCTTAACAAGAATCTAATCTAGGTGATCAATCCAGACAATAAACATGAACAATGAAGAACAAATCAAACATGAAAGAGAAACTGATTGAACTTTGAATCTAATCACCGCCGATCCGTGACTGCTTTAAAGCCCTGAGTCACTTAGGGTTCATCTAGTCTAAGCTCTAAGAGTTTAGCTACTCATGTTTATCACAAAAGAATCAAAGACAAAAAAAGAGTTCATCATCCAGAGGAAGAACATAAAAGAATCTGAAAAACCTAATTAAGACGACTCTGGCAGACTTCGATCTTCGGTAAACTGCAATCCCAGCTCCCAGTCTTCGAGATGGAAGGGATGGCGTCACGATCTCTTTCCAGCTCTTCAGACTCTAACTCTCTGCTCCAGAACTTGAGAGAATTTTGAAGTTCGGTGGTATTAGTTCGTGTATTATGCGATATATGAGATTGGGCCGCCGGTTAAGTATTTATACTTAACCCTAATACCGCCAGATTTTAACTGATATTTTCGTCGAAAATACTGAAGGATTTTCAGCGAAAATTCCTTTGAAAAAAGGGATGACCGCCGGCTGTTTCGTCTGTGTTTTTCGGACCAAATGATTTCGGCGAAAACTTGGTGTTTTCGCCGAAAATAACTTCTTGAATGCACTGCCGATTTGTTCAGTGATTTTCGCCAAAAATTCCTTTGTAAATGGGAGCAAGATTTGGTTCGGTTTGATTGGCTCCTTGGACTGATTCCGGTGCGATTCCTCGAGGTTCCAACGCCTTAGACACGTCCTTGGCTACCTTATTTGATGGCAAAACCCTATGCTAACATAAAAACACTAGAAAACCATCAAATAGACCCGAAACGGGCCAAGGTAACACAAATGGCACGAGATAGGGCAATTGATTGAATATTCGTTATTCTACCCTAAAAAACCATGTCTTAAGCAAGGAAATGTCGCTTAAATGAGGCTGATAATCACGTCAAATCGAGTGTCATCAAAATACCCCACACTTAAGCTTTTGCTTGTCCTCAAGCAAACTGAATAGAAACGCTCATGTTCACAAATGATAAGATCGATTAAATTGGAGTTCAATCAAACACAATGAATTATTAGACAGATAGATCCTAGAACAAGAAACCTGACATGCATACAGATCAGCCAAACAACCTGGTCTCACTAATAAACTGCACACAACAAGTAATCGTAACCAATTATGCACGAATTTGACCTGACCAACCAGACTCCTCACATAGGAAATATTTAGTATAATGGGGAACTCTCACTCTCTGTGTTTAAGGACGTGTTTCTGCTCTCAATCATTTTCTGTTACTGAATTCTGTCATAAGTTTGCATTTCGACCACGTCTCCACCACTGTGACAACACGAGTATCTAGTCAAGAAGGACTTCCCTGCTAGGACCGTAATGAATTCTACACTACAAGGGTTTATGATGCGATGGATGATGGGAATGTATGATGATGGCTTTGTGCGGTGTAGCTTTCGACTAACTTCCCTCGAATCTAATTTATGGCTTCCTACCGTCTAACCGGACACGGGTGGAATAATGAACGCTCGTCCTATGATACCCTCAAGCAACCTAGCACTTTTATTTTTCTTTACACAACAATTTTTTTTCTGACTTTTCTTTTGACTTCGTTCTTCCATTTGTAGGGAGAAGAACGTTTTATTGAACTAAAAACCTTTTGGCTTTTCTGATTTTTCTTCTTTTTCAATTTTTTTTTCATTTGTGCCGATTCTTTTCTTTTAGTTGCTAGAGAGGTTTACACGTCTGGACATAATAGCTAAGACCACCTGTTTAATGGCTATAGGCAGGTTACCACAAACCGACTTCCGGTAGGTCAATCTAGAACTACAACCACAGGGGATCAATGGGGAATGAAAGAATGGGAATTGGCTGTAATGTATTATCGAACCGAAAGAACAGGCCAAGCTCAAGGGTCTACACCTAATGGATTTTATCGTTAGGTAGGCTATCTAGCTTAATAGCTGAATCTAGGTGCCCCTATCATTCTAGAACTCGTGTCATCGTGTGGTCTCGAGTAGGTCTCATGCAAATTCTAACTCATTCAAGTAAACAGAAAATCACTCAAAAAGAATTAAAATTGCAAGTTACGTGCAATGGATCAAAAGCTCACAGTTGGTTTGCTAGTCGGATTCGGTCATTTTCATGCAATCAAGGCTACAAACTACAAGTGTGATTTTAAAATTCTGTTCTGACCAGGCAATTTAGCATCAAAGTATACAAGTTGGTTCTCAAGTTCTAGGTTAAGCAGTCTAAGCATCATTATGAAAGTTTGAACAACAACTTAACATCAAAAATCAAGAACTGAGCCATTCTAATGCTAGAGAGACTGGAATGGAATCACGAGGCACACAAAAACACAATCAAGGGCAATCAAGTTCATGCAAGGTTCTCTAGCATCCTACCCCACACTTAAATCGGACTGTGTCCTCACAGGACTAAAATTAGAGTTCAGAGTGAAGTAAAAGAACCTGGACCGAGATGGTTGGCGTAGGGGATGAGCACTGGTCCTCAGAGCGGAGGCAATCTACCAAAGCGAAGCAAAGGAAATCTCCCTACTGCCTACAAAACAAAAACAAATGAAACATAAAAAGGAAACCGGGACAAGTGTCCCGAATCCACACAGAAAAAATTTGGATCGAAATCTGAAAAGAATAAATAAAAATAAAGGACAAGGAAAAGGACACCACCTGATCATGGCTGGCCAGGGGCGTCGGGGTGTGGAAAGTGGAGGAAATCGCCGAGCTGACGTTGCCACGCCATATGTGCCTCATATCGCTCGTCAGCGCGGTGCATATGTTGCTGCATAATAGTCCATCTCGCCTCTTGAGTGGCGTTGTCGGTGATGCGCCACTCCTGCAGTCGCTCATACAGCTCACCAATGTCCAGCGGGGTGGGTTGGTGCTGAGGGTGAGGCGCCTGGTATGGATCTGGGATGTGCGGCGGCGACTGGTGTGCATACCCTACCTGATGATGTGGCGAGGGTGTATGGTCATGAAACTCTGGCTGCGGCTGGGGCTGCTACTGCTCAGAATCATCTTCTTCCTCCGATTCGTCCTCATCTTCGAGAGGGGAGATCCGCTGCTACCAGGGGGCTGATGTCCAGATCGAGGTTGTACTCGACCGCCAAATCGCCTCCAATGGTGCGTACTCTGCGGCGTGGGATGTTCGGGCCATATTCTTGGCTGAGGCCGAAGGAGATGATGAGTCGGCCACAAAGTTGCCTCCCAGGAGTAAGCGGGGGCGACCTGATCTCTGAGTCTTCTTGCGGAGTAGGTGAGCAAGCACCCATCCAGGATGAAGAGGATATCTCTCCCGGATGGCGCGAAGAAGAAGAAGCTCGTCCTTGCTGATATGGTGGTTGATGACACTCGATTTGACGTGATTATCAGCCTCATTTAAGCGACATTTCTTTGCTTAAGACATGGTTTTTAGGGTAGAATAACGAATATTCAATTGATTGCCCTATCTCTTTCCATTTGTGTTACATTGGCCCATTTCGGGTCTATTTGATGGTTTTCTAGTGTTTTTGTGTTAGCACAGGTTTTTGCCGTCAAATAAAGTAGCCATGGACGTGTCTAAGGCGTTGGAACATCGAGGAACTGAACCGGAATCGATCAAAGGGGCCAATCAAAGTCAAACAAAATCCTGCCCGATTACAAAGATATTTTCGCCAAAAATTACCTATTGATTTCGGCGAAAATAACATCACAAATCAACTTGTGCCGAGTCAAAGGAATTTTCGGCTGAAATCGATCAAGTGTTCGGACCGAAAACTGAGTCCAGAGAAGAGCGAAAAATACCTCCTCATTTGCAAAGGAATTTTCGCCGAAAATTCCTCAAGAATTTCGGCGAAAATATTAGAGGAATCCGGATCAGTTAGGGTTAAGTATAAATACTTAACCGGCGGCCCAAAGAAGAGAGACAATCATAATCATATCATAATTTACACTTTTCAAATCAGAATCCTCTCAAGTTCTGGAGCGAAGAGTTAGAGTTCGAAGAGCCGGAAAGAGATCGTGACGCCATCCCTTTCATCTCGGAGAACCGGAGCTAGGAGTGTTATTTACCGAAGATCGAAGTCTGTCAGAGTCGTCTAAATTAGGTTTTTCAGATTCTTTTCTGTTCTTCCTCTGGATGATGAACTCTTTCTTTGTCTTTGTTGCTTTTGTAATAATCATGAGTAGCTAAACTCGTTAGAGCTTAGACTAGATGAACCCTAAGTGACCCAGGGCTTTAAAGCGGTCACGGATCGGTGGTGATTAGATTCGAAATTCAATCAGTTCTTTTTTCATGTTTGATTTGTTCTTCATTGTTCAAGTTTCTTGTCTGGATTGATCACCTAGACTAGATTCTGGTTAAGCTAAGGATAGAAGCGAACGCTCGCCTTACTTTAGAACATCGAATTGAACAATTAACCTTATAATTGGAGCGTGCCTTTCGTAGGAACGGTTAGGGTTAATTCACTGCAAGAGTAACTCATTAATCATTAGTAATTGCACCAGTTAATTAAGTCGTTGCGAGAGGCAACCGTACCCGGGCGGCTAGTTAATCTTGGTAGTTAGAACGGATAGAGCGAACGTTCGCCGGTCTTAAACCTAAGGGTAAGGAGTTATGGTGGTGTCTTAGTAATTGATTGAATGAGAATTGAAATCCGCTGATCTGTTGATTGCCAATGCTCTGGGGAACGAAGGGGGATTCAAAGTCTAAGTTCGTCTGTCATCCTTGTTTTCAAACCCTAAATTCTCAATCTGCTTTAGTTTAATTTTTAATTTATCCACATTTCGTAGATTTAGAAGTCGTGGAACTCACACCACGCACAACTTGCTTGCATTTGAGTATTTTGCCAGTTTTAAAGTAGTCAATCTTAGAAGACCCCTGGAATACGATCTGCTTAGCTCTCGTTAGCTGGGTAGTATTTGATCAACCGCTTCTGCGACGGTTCATCAAATTGGCACCGTTGCCGGGGACTTCTTTTGATTGTTCGAAAGAAGAACTGGCAATTTATTCTTCTACTTTACGTCTTTCATTTTTCCACCCACTTCAATTTTACACTGGTTTTGTTTGTCTTTGTTATCTGTAGGTTTACAGGTGTATGCCTCACCGTCCTTGGACTCGCTCTCAAACCGAACAGGCTAAGAGTGCAGAGAGACCAGGCAGTTCTGCTCCACCTCTACGATCACAGATTCTGAAGAAAGGCAGATCCAATCCATTCATCACTCCGATCAAGATCGAGGAACCGAAGGAGAGTTCCTCATCTCCATCTTCACCTATACCGTCATCTTCATCGGCTTCATACACCGAGTCACTCTCACCTCCTCCATCTCCCACCATGGACGATAGATTACCACCACCACCACCTGCACAGAAGAGTCTAGCAGATTATAACAAGCCGAGCGCGACTAGCGTTCGATCTGCCATTTCCGTTCCGCGCATTGAAGGAGATCCTGACTATGAGATCAAGATTCCATTCTTGACGATGATCTCTAGGGATTTACATTTTGAAGGCTAGCCCCTAGACAATCCATGCACTCATCTTGCAGACTTCCTTGATCTCTGTAGCACTTTCAAGAGCGAAAACCTCGACAAAAACACTCTTTGTCTGAGAGCTTTCCCATTCTCTCTGAAAGGCCCTGCTAAGAGGTGGCTTACTGGCAAACCACTTGGCTATTACACTGATTGGGATACTCTGGCTCAGGACTTCGGTGAAGAATACTTCCCTCCGGCCAGACCAACTACTATCAAGGACAGCATTGCCAGATTCTCCCAGAAAGAAGGAGAAAGCTTGTATGATACTTGGAATCGATTCCAAGAACTTCTCTACACCTTCCCTCATCATGGATTCGAGCAGAGGCAGTTAGCTGAAATTTTTGCTCGAGGACTTCGAGAAGAATCCGCCAAGTGGGTCAATTCCCTAGCTGAAGGGGATTGCACTACACTAACACCTGAAGCTGCTCTTCTTCACTTCGCAAACTGTGCTTCCAAGTCAAGGAACTAGGAACGACAATCTGAAGGATCAAGGAGCAAGCTAGATCTCGAAGCTACAATCAAAGCAGAAGCAGAGAAGCATTTGAAGAAGTCTACCACACCGATCAGGCCGCCGGCAGCTTCTGTCTACATTGCCGATTGCGAGTGGTGTGGAGCTTGCGCACATAACGGAGGCCGTTGTCAGAATTTTGGTAAGGCAGAAGTCTGGTCTGCGAAGAGGTAAATTTCATCCAACAAGGTTTCGTCAATAATCAGAATGGTTATGCTGGCTACCGTAACTTCAGACAGCAAGGGAACTATCAAGACAGACCTCCCTACAATGCTGGCGCCAACCATAACCAGAACCAGAATAACCGCCCGGCTGGTCCAGCTCAGGATCAGAAGCCTAACCATCCACCGGCAGGTGTCTACCAGCCGCCGCATCGCAATCCGGGTAATTATGGAACTGCTCCTGGCAATCGCCAGAATCAATATCTTAACAATACCTATCCAGGGCAACAGCATCAAAGAGAGAACAATGTCAGTGACCTAGATAAGAAGCTCAGCCAGATCATCACTAGACTCGATGATCATGACAATCAGTTCAAGGCTCAAGCTCTTCTCAATCAAGAACAGATAGCATCTGGACAAAGAATTGAGCAAGCCGTGAACAACATCTCGAGCATGCTAGCATCTGGTCGACCATTTGGCCAACTTCCAAGCCAGACATAGCCGAATCCGAGGAAGGAGCAAGCCAAGATGGTAACCGCTCGAAAACTCTCGAACTTAATTGCTGATGCTTGTTCTGTCTTACGCAGGATCGCTGAGACTCCAGAGGAAGAAGAAAAAGAAGAAGAACAGGAACCGGCGCCTAAGGAGGATTATCCTCCTCTTGCATCGTACGTCGTGAAGCCTCCTTTTCCTAGAGCATTGCTGCCAAATGCAAGGATCGAGACTGGCATGAAGGGGAACAAGGAAGGATATCCTGACATTCGTATTAAGAAACCTGCTTCTCCATATCCAGCTAAGTTATCTGATCCTGGTTCTTTTACTTTGCCTTTGGTCATTAATGATGTTGAGATTGAACGTTGTTTAGTTGATCTAGGAGCGTCTATTAATGTCATGCCTATGAGCCTGTTTGAAACGTTAAACCTAGGAGAACTTGAACTGCCTAGTATGCAACTTGTCTTTGCTGATAGATCACTTAAAACCCCTAAGGGAGAGATTGAAGACGTTATCACTAAATGTGGTCCGTTCACGTTCTTAGCTGACTATGTGATTATGGATACTAGTACAGATGATGCTACTATTCTCATAGGTCGACCTTTCATGGCTACTACTGGAATGAATATTAACGTTCCAAATGGTTCCTTAACTCTAAGGGTCGGTAAAGAAATGAAAACGTTCCGTCTTAAAGATGGCATGAAATATAACTCTAGGAATGAAGAATCTCACTGCCTAGCTGTCGAAACTGTGGAGTTGACTCCGGTCAGCTCCGTTACTAATGCTTCTTCCAGTGTCTCTAGATCAGTTTTTGCTGCAGATATTAAATAGGTTATTAAGATGAAGCCAGAAACTACGGTTCAGAAGCTGCCCAAGAAGAAGAAGGAACTGCAAGCCTCTTCTTAGCCACCGAGCACTAAATCGAGCAGGCCTCGGGGAAAGAACAAGAAGACGAAGACCCAAATGGTCTGGAGACCAAAAGTTCCGCCGTCTTCCACCGAGCCAGCTGCACCACCAATTAGTTCCGAGAAACCGGCGCCGGAACAAGTATGGAAGGAGAAGTCGAAAGCATCTCCTAAGGAAATACTGACGATCACCGATCTTGGTGATACCAAGCCGAAGATAAAAGAAACGAAGAAGCCGACAGTCCTCATCCCTTCCATCGTAACAATCAAGAAGGATGATCTCTCCAGAGAACTGTTCGGACCGTTCAAGTTCGTCGATCATCTTCCCGATGGACGTACCAAGCTCTTACATGCAAACGGGAAGAGATTTACGCTTACCGGAGAAGTCCCGAAGCTGTACTTCATTAACTCCGACGCAAGCGTTAAGGAGAATCTGAGTTGGGATGTCTCCTAATACCGTCCAGGTATCGTCCAGCTCAAGGACGTTAATAAAAGAGCGCTTCGTGGGAGGCAACCCACGGCTGGAGTCTGTTTTAATTTTTTGTTGAACTTGGTATTTTAGAGTCGGTTCGGGGGAGCCAAAAGTGTCAGTCTATTTGATTTATTATTTTTTGTGTAGAGTCTGTGTGTCATAGAGTCAGTTGCAAGTTGATTGAGGTCGTTCTGATTTTTTTGGATTTAACTGTGATTTTCTGAAGTTGGCCGGATTTGCGAAAATATTTTAACCCGAACAGTTCAAAATTTTCGGCGAAACCACCCTTATTTTCGGCGAAACCAATTTTGAATTTTCGAACCCGGTCTCCCTGTTCATTATTTTCGGTTCGAAAAGCTGTTTGTTTTCGGCGAAACGATTTTTGAAGACCAACAGCCATTTTAATTAAAATTTTCGGCGAAACCATATGGTTATTTTCGGCGAAATTACCTTCGAAAATCCGGCAGTGCATTTGAACTGAAATTTTTAGCGAAACCACCCTCTTATTTTTGCCGAAAATAATTTTGAAAATCACCCCACTATTCCTTTAAAATCCGGATTTACTCCCTCTCTCTCCTTCTTTCATTTTCGTTCAAACACCCGAAAACCCCTCCCCCTTACTATTTTCAAATCGCCGCTGCCACCACTCTTTAAAACCGCCGCCGCCACCGTTTCCCGCCGCCGCCGCCGTCGCTGACCACCGCCGCTCAACTCCCCTTCCAATTCTGATCTTTTCAAGCCCTAGAACGTTTAAATCGGAGCTCTGCAGCTCCAGTTCACCGAAACCCTCATTTTCAAAGTTTTTCACCGATTCCTCTCAACTCGTTCATTTTTAGCAGTCATGACTTCAAGGTAAGTTATAGAACTTTTCAATACAAATCTTTTGACATATGGATTGCTGAATTTCGTCGGGGTTGACTTTCGGTTGACTTTTCGGTTTACCTCATTTTGCGTGCCGACTGTTTTCGTGTGAACTAGGTTAGCTGAACTTGTAGAACTGTTCTAGCATGCTTAGGGAGTTCCGAGCTTAATTTCCATATCATTTGATCATGTGTTGCTATGCATAGGATTGATTCTTTGTGATGTTGACTTTTGTGAGAAATGTCGGTTTGACTTTGAATTGTTGTGATCATTTGGCTGCCTGATGTGCTCATTCTCGTTCATATTATCGTGTTGCCATTTGAGATCATATTTTACCGTCATTCTCCAAGTTATGATAGTCTTGCCATGATTAGGGTTCGATATGCTATAATGTTGATTTTCTAAATGTCGGTTTGACTTTTTGAACTCTGATTGTGCTTATCCGGTTCTGGCTGTTCCTACGTGTGTATTTTACTGTCTATGATTACCGGTTACTCCGTTTTGCTTACCCCACTTAGTTTCCCTCATTTCTTTGTGAAATTGAGTTTTTCTACTAAGTGTGGGGTAGGGTTTTAGTTGACTAATCTGGTTTCATTCTGGTTTAGGAACACTACTTATGAGCGCAGGACTAAGGTGCGACTTGATGGTGCCTCGAGCTCAGGAGCTGCCGCTCCCGTCACACCCGCCGTTCTGGGTCCCCCACCTGCACTACCCCACCGGGCTGGATACCATCGCACTATCGCCCGTCTACCTGACTTCTACTTCGAGTGCTTCCAGAAGATCGAGCACGTTCGGGGAGCTGACGTGCACCCTCTTTCCATGGAGTCACTCCATGATCATGATGAGGACTACCACCGGAACGTGCATGACGCCCTAGCACCGGCTGGTCTCCTTGAGCTGACCACCATCGCTGCCGAGTTCCCAGACATTGCCCTCTAGGAATTCTGGGCAACCTTTGATCTGGATGAGCACAAGAGGAAGCAACGCCAGAAGGTTGTGACCTTCTACCTTGGTGGGGTGTACAGGCAGCTCACCTACGATGAGTTTGCTGCTCATCTCGGCATCCCCTACGAGCACTATCACGATCATCATCTAGGCTGGGGCGAGGATGATAACAAGGAGAAGTACCACGCGCTCTGGAGCCACATGACAGGCGTGCCTGGCGATCGCCTCGGGACGAACAACTCAGTTAAGTCGCTCTCTCACCCTCTCTTTAAATTTATTCATATGGTTTGGCGTAGATCCCTTTTATATGTACCCGACAAGGATCGCCACCATATCCTCAAGGAAGAGCTCATGCTTCTCCGAGCCATCCGAGAGAGCTACCCTCTACACCCCGGCTGGGTACTGGCTCGCATCTTCCGCCAAAAGACCAGGAGGAAGACGCCACCTCGCAGACTCCTGGGGGGCAACTTCATAGGACAGCTCATCCTCTCCTTCGGCATCAGCCATGAATATGGCCCGCACATTCCACGACACCAAGTTAGGACCGTTGGAGGAGACTTAGCGGTTGAGTACTACTTAGAACTCGACCTCAGCCCCCATGTAGCAGCAGATCCTCCACTCCAGCATGTGGTCGAGTCAGAGGAAGAAGATGATGCTGAGGAGCAGCAGTCCCAGCCGCCGCCAGTATTCCAAGATTATATACCCTCGCCACATCATCAGGCAGGGTATGCTCACCAGTCGCCGCCGCACATTCCCGATCCATACCAGGGGCCTACCCAGTAGCCCCGACACCACCCCGCGGATGTTGGAGAGTTATACGAGCGACTGTAGGAGTGGCGCATCACCGACAACGCCACTCAAGAGGCGCGATGGACTATTATGCAGCAACATATGCGCCGCGCCGACAGGCGGTATGAGGCACAGATGGCGTAGCAACGCCAGCTCGGTGAATTTCTCCACTTTCCACCTCCCGGTTCACCGGACCAGCAGTGATCGGGTTGTATTCCTTTTCTGGTGTCTTCTTTTTATTTATTCTTTTCGGATTTCGATCCCTCTTTTTTCTGTGTGGATCCGGGGCACTTGTCCCGGTTTCCTTTTTATGTTTTATTTGTTTTTGTTTTGTAGGCAGTAGGAAGATTCCCTTTGCTTCGCTTGGGTAGATTCCCTCCGCTCCGAGGACCCGTGCTCATCCCCTACACCAATCATCTCGGTCCAGGTTCTTCACTCTGACCTCTAGAATTAGTCCTGTGAGGACACAGTCGATTTAAGTGTGGGGTAGGATGCTAGAGAACCTTGCATGAACTTGATTGCCCTTGATTGTGTTTTATGTGTGCCTCGTGATTCCATTCCAGTCTCTCTAGCATTAGAATGGCTCAGTTCTTGATTTTTGATGTTAAGTTGTTGTTCAAACCTTCATAATGATGCTTAGACTGCTTAACCTAGAACTTGAGAACCAACTTGTATACTTTGATGCTAAATTGCCAGGTCAGAACAGAATTTTAAAATCACACTTGTAGTTTGTGCCTTGATTGCATGAAAATGACCGAATCCGACTAGCAAACCAACTGTGAGCTTTTGATCCATTGCACGTAACTTGCAATTTAAATTCTTTCTGAGTAGTTTTCAGTTTACTTTAATGAGTTAGAATTTGCATGAGACCTACTCGAGACCACACGATGACACGAGTTCTAGAAGGATAGGGGCACCTAGATTCAGCTACTAAGCCAGATAGCCTACCAAACGATAAAATCCACTAGGTTTAGACCCTTGAGCTTGGCCTGTTCTTTCGGTTCGATAATACATTACAGCCATTTCCCATTTCTTTCATTCCCCGTTGATCCCCTGTGGTTGTAGTTCTAGATTGACCTACCGGAAGTCGGTTTGTGGTAACCTGCCTATAGCCATTAAACAGGTGGTCTTAGCTAATATGTCCAGACGTGTAAACCCCTCTAGCAACTAAAAGAAAATTGGCACGAAAGAAAAAAAAAAGTGAAGTAAGAAAAGAAGAAAATTTCGAAAAAAAAATGAATGAAGAAAAGAAAAATCAGAAAAAGTTCAAAGTTTTTAGTTCAATAAAACGTTCTTCTCCCTACAAATGGAAGAACGAAGTCAAAAGAAAAGTTCAAAAGAAAGAAAAGAAGAAAAAAATCTTGTAAAGAAAAAGAATAAGTGCTAGGTTGCTTGAGGGTATCATAGGACGAGCGTTCATCATTCCACCCGTGTTTGGTTAGACGGTAGGAAGCCATAGATTAGATTCGAGGGAAGTTAGTCGAAAGCTACACCGCACCAAGCCATCATCATTCATTCCCATCATCCATCTCATTATAAACCTGTGTAGTGTAGATTTCATTACGGTCCTAGCAGTGAAGTCCTTCTTGACTAGATACTCGTGTTGTCACAGTGGTGGAGATGTGGTCGAAATGCAAACCTATGACAGAATTCGGTATCAGAAAATGATCGAGAGCAGAAACACGTCCTTAAACACAGAGAGTGAGAGTTCCCATTGTACTATATTTATATTCTGTGTGAGGAGTCTGGTCGGTCAGGTCAAATTCGTGCATAATTGGTTGCTAATTACTTGTCGTGTGCAGTTTATTAGTGAGACCAGGTAGTTTGGCTGATCTGTATGCATGTTAGGTTTCTTGTTCTAGAATCGAGTTGTCTAATAATTCATTGTGTTTGATTGAGCTCCAATTTAATCGATCTTATCAATTATGAACATGAGCGTTTCTATTCAGTTTGCTTGAGGACAAGCAAAAGCTTAAGTGTGGGGTATTTGATGACACTCGATTTGACGTGATTATCAGCCTCATTTAAGTGACATTTCTTTGCTTAAGACATGGTTTTTAGGGTAGAATAACGAATATTCAATCGATTGCCCTATCTCGTGCCATTTGTGTTACATTGGCCCGTTTCGGGTCTATTTGATGGTTTTCTAGTGTTTTTGTGTTAGCACAGGTTTTTGCCGTCAAATAAAGTAGCCATGGACGTGTCTAAGGCATTGGAACATCGAGGAACTGAACCGGAATCGATCAAAGGGGCCAATCAAAGTCAAACAAAATCCTGCCCGATTACAAAGATATTTTCGCCGAAAATTACCTATTGATTTCGGCGAAACTAACATCACAAATCAACTGGTGCCGAGTCAAAGGAATTTTCGGCGAAATTGATCAAGTGTTCGGACCGAAAACTGAGTCCAGAGAAGAGCGAAAAATACCTCCTCATTTGCAAAGGAATTTTCGCCAAAAATCCTCAAGAATTTCGGCGAAAATATTAGAGGAATCCGGATCAGTTAGGGTTAAGTATAAATACTTAACCCGGCGGCCCAAAGAAGAGAGACAATCATAATCATATCATAATTTACACTTTTTGAATCAGAATCCTCTCAAGTTCTGGAGCGAAGAGTTAGAGTTCGAAGAGCCGGAAAGAGATCGTGACGCCATCCCTTTCATCTCGGAGAACCGGAGCTAGGAGTGTTATTTACCGAAGATCGAAGTCTGTCAGAGTCGTCTAAATTAGGTTTTTCAGATTCTTTTCTGTTCTTCCTCTGGATGATGAACTCTTTCTTTGTCTTTGTTGCTTTTGTAATAATCATGAGTAGCTAAACTCGTTAGAGCTTAGACTAGATGAACCCTAAGTGACCCAGGGCTTTAAAGCGGTCACGGATCGGCGATGATTAGATTCGAAATTCAATCAGTTCTTTTTCATGTTTGATTTGTTCTTCATTGTTCATGTTTCTTGTCTGGATTGATCACCTAGATTAGATTCTGGTTAAGCTAAGGATAGAAGCGAACGCTCGCCTTACTTTAGAACATCGAATTGAACAATTAACCTTATAATTGGAGCGTGCCTTTCGTAGGAACCAGTTAGGGTTAATTCACTGCAAGAGTAACTCATTAATCATTAGTAATTGCACCAGTTAATTAAGTCGTTGCGAGAGGCGACCGTACCCGGGCGGCTAGTTAATCTTGGTAGTTAGAACGGATAGAGCGAACGTTCGCCGATCTTAAACCTAAGGGTAAGGAGTTATGGTGGTGTCTTAGTAATTGATTGAATGAGAATTGAAATCCGCTGATCTGTTGATTGCCAATGCTCTGGGGAACGAAGGGGATTCAAAGTCTAAGTTCGTTTGTCATCCTTGTTTTCAAACCCTAAATTCTCAATCTGCTTTAGTTTAATTTTTAATTTATCCACATTTCGTAGATTTAGAAGTCGTGGAACTCACACCACGCACAACTTGCTTGCATTTGAGTATTTTGCCAGTTTTAAAGTAGTCAATCTTAGAAGACCCCTGGAATACGATCTGCTTAGCTCTCGTTAGCTGGGTAGTATTTGATCAACCGCTTCTGCGATGGTTCATCAGTGGCGGTCCTTCTCTGGAGCATATAATAGCGATCTACGCCAAACCATATGAATGTATTTAAAGAAAGGGTGAAAAAGTGACTTAACTGAGTTATGGTCCCTGAGGCGATCGCCGGGCACTCCAGTCATGTGGCTCTAGAGTGCATGGTACTCCTCTCCGTCGTCATCGTCGTCCTCCCAGCCGAAGTGATGACGATGGTAGTGCTCATGGGGAATACCGAGGCGAGCGGCAAACTCATCATATGTGAGTTCCCTGTGCACTCCGCCTAGATAGAAGGTGACAACCTTCTTGTGCTGCCTCCTCTTGTGCTCGTCCAGCTCGAATGTCGCCCAAAACTCCTGGAGAGCGATGTCTGGGAAGTCGGCGGCGAGCGTGGTCAGCTCCAGCAGGCCGGCATGGGTCAGTGCATCGAGCACGTTCCGGTACCAGTCATCATCGTGCTTTGAGAGAGACGCCATGGAAAGGGGGCGAACATTAGCTCCAGGGGTGTTCTCAAACCGCTGGTAGCGCGCAAAGTAGTGCTGGGGTAGGCGAGCAACGGTGCGGTGGTACCCCACACGGTCAGGGAAAGCTGGTGGAGGGCCCTGGACGGCGGGTGTGACGGGAGCGGTAACTCGGGAGCTCGAGGCGCCGTCAAGTCGCGCCTTGGTCCTGCGCTCATAAGTGGTGTTCCTAAAAACCAGAACGAAACCAAATTAGTCAAACTAAAACCCCACCCCACACTTAGTAGAAAAACTCAATTTCACAAAGAAATGAGGAAAACCGAGTGGGGGGTAAGCAAAGCAGATTAACCAGTAATCACACACAATAAAATACATGCTTAGGAACATCCAGAATGGAATTATCACAATCAGAGTTCAGAAGTCAAACCGACATTCAAAAAGTCAACAAAATAAAACATTGAACCTTAATCATGGCAAGACTATCACAAAGCGGAGAATGACGGTATAATATGATCTCAGATAGCAAACACAATGATATGACGTGACTGAGCACATATGGCAGCCAAATGATCAAAAACAGTTCATGGTCAAACCGACACTTGTCACAAGTCAACATCACAAAGAATCAATCTTATGCATAGAACCACACGATCAAATGATATGAAAATTAAGCACAACACTCCCTGAGCATGCTAGAACAGTTCAACAAATTCAGCTAACCTAGTTCACACGAAATCAGTCGGCACGCAGATCGAGGCAAACTGAAAAGTCAACGAAAAGTCAACCCCGACGAAATTCAGCAATCAACATGTCAAAAGATTTGTAATGAAAAGTTCTACAACTTACCTTGAAGCCATGGATGCTAAAAACGAACGGATTGGGAGAAATTAGTGAAAAATCGAAAGTTTTAGGGTTTGGGTGAACTAGAGCTGTAGAGCTCCGATTCGGCTGTTCTAGGGCTCGGATTGATTGGAAATGAAAGGGGAAAGGAGCGGCGGCGGTCGGCGACGGCGGCGGCAACGGGAGGCGACGACGAAAAATAGGTGGCGGTCGGCGGTTTTCGAAAAAAACTGGGGGAAAGTTTGGAAAATTTTCGAAAATAGAAAGTGAGGGAAGAGAGAGAAGAAGTCCGGATTTTAAGTGAAAAAAGTTGGTGATTTTCAAACAGATTTTCGGCGAAAATAGGTGCAAGTTTTCGCCGAAAATGTTAGGGAAAAAGTACTGCGGTTTTCAAAGGTATTTTCGCCGAAAAGTATAAAGAATTTTCGCCAAAAAATTGTGTTAAAAACGTCTGGAAAACTCAGTGGCATTTCAAAGGCATTTTCGCCGAAAAATAGGGTGCATTTTCGCCGAAAATTTTGACCTGTATGATTGAAAATATTTTCGCAAGCCCGACAATCTTCAGAAAATCACAGTTAAATCCACAAAAATCGGAACAACCTCAAACGACTTGCAATTGACACTACGACACACAGACTACACATGAAAAATTAGAAAACAAACAAACTGACACTTTTGGCTCCCCCGAACCGACTCTAAAACACTAAGGTTGACACAAATGAAAAACTGACTCCAGCTGTGGGTTGCCAAACAGTTCTGTCAAGGGATCATCTTCCACAAGGAAGACAGTGGATGGAATGAGAACGATCGGCTCCTTCTTTTCTTTAAAGTCCGGCTTGATATCACCAGGATCGGTGATCGTCAGTATTTCCTTAGGAGATGCTTTTGGGTTCTCCCTCCATACTTTTTCCGGCGCCGGTAGCTTGGAACGAATTGGTGGTGCAGCTGGCTTGGTAGAAGATGGCGGCACAACTGGTCTTCAGACCATTTGAGTCTTCGTCTTCTTGTTCTTTCCCCGGGGCCTGCTAGGTTTTGTGCTCGGTGGTTTAGAAGAGGCTTTCAGTTCCTTCTTCTTTGGCGGCTGAAGAACAGATTTCGGTTTCTGCTTGATAACCTGTCCAGCACCTGCAACATCAATTGATCTAGGCACACTAGAAGAGACATCATTAACGGAGTTGACCGGAGTCAACTCCACAGTTTCAACAGCTAAACAATGAAATTCTTCACTCTTAGGGTTATATTTCATTCCGTCTTTAAGGCGGAATGTTATCATTTCTTTACCAACTCTCAAAGTTAAAGAACCATTTGGAACGTTAATTTGCATTTCAGTAGTAGCCATGAAAGGTCGTCCTATGAGAATGGTAGAATCATCCTTACTAGTGTCAATGATCACATAGTCAGCTAAGAACATGAAAGGACCACTTTTATCTCTCCCCTAGGGGTTTTAAGTGATCTATCAGCAAAGACCAGTTGCATACTAGGCGGTTCAAGTTCTCCTAGGTTCAATTTTTCATATAAACTCATAGGCATAACATTAACAGACGCGCCAAGATCAACCAAACAACGTTCTATCTCAACATCATTAATGACAAGAGGTAGAGTGAAAGAACCAGGATCAGAACACTTAGCTGGATATGGAGAGGAAGGTTTCTTGATACGAGCATCGGGATATCCTTCTTTATTCCCCTTCATGCCAGTCTCAATCCTTGCATTCGGCAACAATGCTCTTGGAAAAGGAGGCTTCACGACTTACGGTGCAAGAGGAGGATCATCCTCCTTAGGTGCCTCTTTTAGTGCTTCCTTCTTCTCTGGAGATTCAGCGATCCTGCGTAAAACAGAACAAGCATCAGCAGATAAGCTTGTAAATTTTCGAGCGGTTACCATCTTGGCTTGCTCCTTTCTCGGATTCGGCTCTGTCTGGCTCGGAAGTTGGCCAAATGGTCGACCAGATGCTAGCATGCTTGAGATGTTGTTCACAACTTGCTCAATTCTTTGACCGGCGGCTATCTGTTCTTGATTGAGAAGAGCTTGAGCTTTAAACTGACTGTCATGATCATCGAGTCTGGTGATGATCTGACTAAGCTTCTTATCCAGGTCACTGACGTTGTTTTCCTTCTGGTACTGCTACCCTGGATAGGTATTGTTCAAATATTGATTCTGGCGATTGCTAGGAGCAGTTCCATAGTTACCCGGATTGCGATGCGGCAGCTGATAGACACCTGCTGGCGGTTGGTTAGGCTTCTGATCCTGAGCTGGACCAGCTAGGCGGTTATTCTGGTTCTGATTATGGTTGGCGCCAGCATTGTAGGGAGGTCTGTCTTGATAGTTCCCTTGCTGCCTGAAGTTGCGGTAACCAGCATAACCATTCTGATTGTTAACGAAGCCTTGCTAGATGAAATTTACCTCTTCGGCGGACCAGACTTCTGTCTTACCAAAATTCTGGAGACGGCCTCCATTATGTGCACAAGCTCCACACCATTCACAATCAGCAACATAGACAGAAGCTGCTGGCGGCTTGATCGGTGTGGTAGACTTCTTCAGATGCTTCTCTACTTCTGCCTTGATAGCTGCTTCGAGATCTAACTTGCTCCTTGATCCTTCAGATTGTCGTTCCCAGTTCCTTGACTTGGAAGCACAGTTTGCGAAGTGAAGAAGAGCAGCTTCAGGTGTGAGTGTAGTGCAATCCCCTTCAGCTAGGGAATTGACCCACTTGGCAGATTCGTCTCGAAGGCCTCGAGCGAAGATTTCAGCTAACTGCCTCTGCTCGAATCCATGATGAGGACAGTTGTAGAGAAGTTCTTGGAATCGATTCCAAGTATCGTATAAGCTTTCTCCTTCTTTCTGGGAGAATCTGGCAATGCTGTCCTTGATGGCTGTTGTTCTGGCGGGAGGGAAGTATTCTTCAACGAAGTCCTGAGCCAGAGTATCCCAATCAGTGTAATATCCAGGTGGTTTGCCAGTAAGCCACCTCTTAGCAGCGCCTTTCAGAGAGAACGGGAAAGCTCTCAAACAAAGAGTGTTCTTGTCGAGGTTTCCGTTCTTGAAAGTGCTGCAGAGATCAAGGAAGTCTGCAAGATGAGTGCACGGATTGTCTAGGGGCCTGCCTTCAAACTGTAGATCCCTAGAGATCATAGTCAATAATGGAATCTTGATCTCATAGTCAGGATCTCCTTCAATGCGCGGTACTGCAATGGCAGATCGAAAGCTAGTCGCGCTCGGCTTGTTGTAATCAGCTAGACTTTTCTGTGCTGGTGGCGGTGGTGGATTTCCGCCTGGTGGTGGTGGTAACTGATCAGTCATGGTAGGAGATGGAGGAGGTGAAAGTGACTCGGTGTATGAAACGAATGAAGGTGACGGTAGAGGTGAAGATGGAGATGAGGAACTCTCCTTCAGTTCCTCGATCTTAATCGGAGTGATGGATGGAGGTGGATTGGTTCTGCTTCTCCTTGGAATCTGTGATTGTCGAGGTGGAGCAGAACTGCCTGGTCTCTCTATACTCTTAGCCTTGTCGGTTTGAGAGCGAGTCCAAGGGCGGCGATGCATACACCTGTGAGCAACCTACAAATAACAAAAACAACAAAAACCAGTGTAAAATCGAAGTGGATGGAAAGGTGAAAGATGGAAAGTAGAAGAATAAAATGCCAGTTCTTATTTCAAACAATCAAAAGAAGTCCCCGGCAACGGCGCCAATTTGGTGAATGTGTCGTTGTGATGCGTTCAACCAAATAACTACAAAGCTACAAAAAGCTAGGGTAGATCGTATTCCACGGGTCTTCTATGATTGACTACTCAAATAAGCTGGCAAATTACTCGGATGCAAACACTTCGTGCGTGGTGTGAGTTCCACGACTTCTAATTCTAAGAAATGCAGAGAAATTAAAAATTGAAACTAAGAACAGATTGGAAATTAGGGTTGAAAACAGATATGACAGACGAACTTAGACTTTCAATCCCCCTTCGTTCCCCAGAGCATTGGCAATCAACAGATCAGCGGATTTCGATTCTCATTCAATCAATTCTAAGACACCACCATAACTCCTTACCCTTGGGTTTAAGACCGGCGAACGTTCGCTCTATTCGTTCTACCTACCAAGATTAATTAGTCGCCCGGGTACGGTCGCCTCTCGCAACGACTTAACTTAACTGGTGGAATTACTAACGATTTATGAGTTACTCTTGCAGTGGATTAACCCTAACCGGTTCCTACGAAAGGCACGCTCCAATTATAAGGTTAATTGTTCAATTTGATGTTTTAAAGTAAAGCGAGCGTTCGCTTCTATCCTTAGCTTAACAAGAATCTAATCTAGGTGATCAATCCAAACAAGAAACATGAACAATGAAGAACAAATCAAACATGAAAGAGAAACTGATTGAACTTTGAATCTAATCACCGCCGATCCGTGACCGCTTTAAAGCCCTGAGTCACTTAGGGTTCATCTAGTCTAAGCTCTAAGAGTTTAGCTACTCATGTTTATCACAAAAGAATCAAAGACAAAGAAAGAGTTCATCATCCAGAGGAAGAACGGAAAAGAATCTGAAAAACCTAATTAAGACGACTCTGGCAGACTTCGATCTTCGGTAAACTGCAATCCCAGCTCCGAGTCTTCGAGATGGAAGGGATGGCGTCACGATCTCTTTCCGACTCTTCAGACTCTAACTCTCTGCTCCAGAACTTGAGAGAATTCTGAAGTTCGGTGGTATTAGTTCGTGTATTATGCGATATATGAGATTGGGCCGCCGGTTAAGTATTTATACTTAACCCTAATACCGCCGGATTTTAACTGATATTTTCGCCGAAAATACTGAAGGATTTTCAGCGAAAATTCCTTTGAAAAAGGGGATGACCGCCGGCTGTTTCTTCTGTGTTTTTCGGACCAAATGATTTCGGCGAAAACTTGGTGTTTTCGCCGAAAATACCTTCTTGAATGCACTGCCGATTTGTTCAGTGATTTTCGCCGAAAATTCCTTTGTAAATGGGAGCAGGATTTGGTTCGGTTTGATTGGCTCCTTGGACTGATTCTGGTGCGATTCCTCGAGGTTCCAACGCCTTAGACACGTCCTTGGCTACCTTATTTGATGGCAAAAACCTGTGCTAACATAAAAACACTAGAAAACCATCAAATAGACCCGAAACGGGCCAAGGTAACACAAATGGCACGAGATAGGGCAATTGATTGAATATTCGTTATTCTACCCTAAAAAACCATGTCTTAAGCAAGGAAATGTCGCTTAAATGAGGTTGATAATCACGTCAAATCGAGTGTCATCATGAAGCAAGAACTGTCCTTGTAAACAGAGCCTTCAAAACTATGGGAGACAGAGAGTCCATTAATATCATGACCGATCCATGGATCCCGCACCTTCCACACATGAGGCTCTTGATCAACACTGGCCCTTTCAAAGTTGTGGCTGACTGGATTCAACCCAACTCTAGAGAGTGGGACACGAACACCATCTCTCTTTAGCGCAACCAATTCTAGACCGAGATGATCAGGCAGATTCCTATTGGCCCTATCGACATGAGTGACGAATGGAAATGGAAGTTCTCCACTAATGGGGATTTTTCGGTGCAGTCAGCGTATTACTCAATCCAGTCCTTGACTGACCCCGAAGCCACACCGAGCTTTACCCAAGATTGCTGGAAGTGGATTTGGAGCCTCTCCCTACCCCCTAAAATCTATTTTTTCATTGGCGATGCTGAAACAACGCATTAGCAACGAAATACAATCTTTTTCCGTGTCAATGCTCTCCAACGAGGGGGTGACATTTGTGTTCGCTCAAGGATGAGTCGATCTTCCATTGTCTGTTTGAATGCTCGCATGCAAATGGGTCGTGGAGACTCCTCCTCTCGTCCCTTTTACCAATGAAGAGACACCAGCCACTTATAGATTAGTTCGCTCACCTCCGGTCGCACAATGATCATATCATGCTTACCAAAGTTGCAACGTTGTGCTAGAACATCAGGAAGGCCCGTAATGACTTCTGCTTCAATGGTAACAAATCCACGGCCTGCACCACCGATCTAGCGTACAACAAAAAAATCATAAAGTAGGTACCACCACTCCCTCCAGACCCCTTCCCCCATTTAGTACCCACCCCATCCACCCCCATAGAGATATTGCTCCTCCGCTAAGTATCCTTAATTTAGCGATACACTGCGATGGGTCGTTCGTACACGACTCCCAGAAGGAGGCTTTTGGAATTATCCTTTCCAATTCCTAAGGACAAATTCTCGATGGAAAGGTCGGGTCTTTTTACTGTTTATCTACAGTGGTTTCTGAGGGCCATGCTATTCTCGAAGCTACACGCCTCTCAACATCTCTCCAAGTGCTAGTGACTATCTTCTCTGGTTGTCTTTCCGCCGTTGAAGCAATTTCTGCCCCTAAACGTCACTCGATTGAGAGTGATATGGGTTGATTTGAAGCATATATGTTATGGCACTTGATTTCCCGAATATCTGTTTAAAATATATTTCGAGAAAGCGTAATGTGAAAGTTAATTGGCTTGCTCGCCAAGCTCGTCTAAGCACCCTCTAACCCGATTGGAGATCGTATGTAACAAAGTGTTTTAACCATAGTATCCCATTTGTCCCATTTGTAAAAAAAAGTGAGTATTTCAAATTTTTTAAAAATAATTTGATTGGTTTGTAAAGTTGTACGGTCCTTCTTCTTCTTTTTTTTTTTTTTTTTTGCCGAAGACAACTCCCGCAGGAGAAAAGGAGTCAACCATACAAAAATAGATATTAAGTACCTACCCAAGCCGAAAGGTTAACCACTCCTTGGCTTGGGAGGTAACTAATCGCTTGGCGAGCCACATAGTAGGCTGCCATATTAGATTGACGCGGAACGGACCGCAATCTCAGTTGGGGAAGACCTTCCAGCAATAGTAGGATGTCGCTAATGATGACACCACCTTCATGAGCACATACTTGGCGCTGAACCACTGCCTGTGAAACTTGGGTAGCGTCACCCTCAATATCCACTTCTCTCCAGCCCATGAAACGACAAAGGGCACAAGCATCCCGAACTGCCAACAATTCAAGAACAAAAGGGGAAGTAATACCAGGATAAAAAATACCTGATGCGAATAAATGACCACCGGAAGAGTCCCGAACCACCATCCCAATTGCTCCGCCCGAACCTGCTGCGACTGCTCCATCCACATTAATCTTAAGTCGAGGGAATCGGGGCGCTTGCCAGGGAATGAAACGAGAGATTTGGACGGCTGGCTGAGGTGGAACGGGGAGGAAACGAAGCTTGTCTTGATCAAATGAGAAATGTCGATGGAGTGCCGAGATCGAGTATTGTACATTTTCGAAAACCACCCAGTTCCGAGATTTCCACAGTCGCCACCAGGCCAGAACCCAAAGTTCAGCCTCTTGAGGACGGAAGTGAGTGATGAACCGCCAAACAATCGCCGGGTGAGTGTGGGGAATATCGCGCAAGTTCAAGCAGGTGGACATGAAAAACCGCGAAGACACTGTGCATGAGAATAAAATGTGTTCCAGGGTTTCTGGGTGATGCAGACAAACTGGACAGAGGGGGTCCAAGTTCATTTCGCGAGCATTTAACCCTTCTATAGTTGGGAGAATCCTATGACATAGCCTCCAGAGAAAGAAGCGAAGTTTAGGTTGAATGCGAAGAGACCATATCGATCTCCATAATTTAGGATCATCTGCGGGTGCCAGTGACGGCGGCACCTTCTTTTTCTTTCGAGAGCGACATGCTAAATCATACCCAGAACTAGTGGAGTATATACCACTTGGGGAGAAAAACCAAATTGGTTTATCGGAAAACATGGAATGAGGCAGCGGGATGGAAAGTATTGCCTGAACCGAGTCAAGGTCTAAAAACTCTCTCAGACGCGCTATATTTCAAGCACCGCCTTGAAAGAAGCTTGCAATCGACAAATTTCTTAATTCGATTGCAGGAATTCTGGGAGCAGGATAAGACGGGCCATCAGGGGATGGGATCCAAGGTCGCTCTAAGATGGAGAGTCGGGTGTGTAAACCGATCTGCCACAACAACCCAGGGACGAGAAGGTCCCTTCTATGCAGAATACTCTGCCAACCCCAGGACGGGTGAGAACGTTTGGTTGCATTAAGAAAATTACTAGAAGGGAAATAGCGCCCTTTCAATACCCTGGAAAGAAGGAGCTCCGGCTGGGTGAATATTCGCCAACTCTGTTTGGTTAGTAGCGCTTGGTTGAAAAGTTGGAAATCCCGAAACCCTAAACCTCCCTGATCCAGAGGGGTACAAAGTTTTTTCCAACTCTTCCACTTAATTTTCCGTTGGTCTCCTACTTCCCCCACCATAATTTGCTCATTAGAGAATCGAGTGAATGACATACTGTATTTGAAACACGATAGCAGGACATGATATGAACTGGCAGACCCGAAATCACCGAAGTTAGTAAGGTGTGAGCCCCTGCAGGGGACAGACTTTGCCTCTTCCAACTATGAAGTCGGGTGGTGATTCTATCCTCTAGAAAACGGAAAGTCTCTTTTTTAGACTTCATGACCACACACGGAGCTCCTAAGTAATTCGGAGATGCATTGACTATGTCAATTTGGAGATATCTGGTACGGTCCTTCTATTACTGTAAACGGGAAGCAAGAAGCACAATAAGATGAAAAAGAAATAATCAACTGTGTAAACCCTAAAACCAGAAACAGCCGTACACCGACAGCTGATCCTATCTAACCCCCGGAAGTAGGCAAGTACTGAATCAGTTTTTACCTGGGACTCGGTCCACTAGATACGCACAACCTGACCCGACCCGGATCCACGTTGTCCTCAAATAAAACCCAGAATCCGAATACCAAACCCCCCCAACCTCCTTCGCCCTCCCGATCTATCCACCCTTCTCTCTCCGATCCCGCCACAGATCGATCGTCGACCCCAACCGAATAATGTTACACCAACTCGGCTGATGGGACTCAACGATTCAACTGACGTCGCCGTCCATGCTGCGGCAGCCGTCTCCTCTACTTCCCGCTCTCCGCTTCCGATTGATCTCAATGAGATCCCTTCTTCCTCTTCTCCTTCCTCGCTTCCGCACCTCCCCGAACCGGACCAATCCGATCCCTCCGACGACCTTCTAGCTCCCGTCGACATCGTCCGCTCTTTCCATGACCATCCCGACCCGCCTCCGGGTGCCGCAGCTGGCCTGCCTCGGGATGGAGCCTGCCAGGCTTGTGGCGGCTCCGAGTTGCAGGGTCACGCGGTCGTCTGCGATGGTTGCGAGAGGGGCTACCACTTGGCGTGCGTTGAAAAGCTCAGCGGCAGGGGGTGTGAGGCCGTTGGTTCGTCGGAGTGGCTATGCGCCGAGTGCGTCAGCGGTGGGGTCAAGAGTAAACGGTGGCCCTTGGGTTTTAAGAGCAGTAAGAGGATGATTTTGGACATTAATGCCTCGCCTCCCAGGGATGGGGAGGGTGATGGCGAAGACGAGCTTCTTCATTTGAGGTAAATGATCCAGCCTTTTTTGAACTCCTTGTTGCTGGAATGTCATTTGGCGTTAACCTTTCTGTTCCGTATGGAGAACGTGCGCGAGACAGTCAGTTTTGACAAATGTGTTGGAATTGAATTGAAATGTGAAATGCTGTTTTAAGTTTTAGAAGCGCAATCCATGATTTGAAGTATCGTGGTTAGCTGGTGCGGCTCACTGAACTTTTCTGACTCACGCATCACTTCCACCATGATTTTTATATTGCTTTTGCTGCAGTAGAAGTTCTACTTAGTTGCTTCCCCTTTAGCTGTTTTAATGCACCGTAGTGTCATGTGGGATCGTTAAATAGAATCCTTGTGTATGGCTTTCTGCTATCTTCTGGATTCACAACTTCAAGGCTCTCCATCAGCTCATCAAATTACGACTTAAAATTTTCAAACCGTTGATATGTCCTTTTGAACCTTTTTTTGCTATGCTTCCGTTCCGTTTTCTACTGTTTCTTGTCCATTTGTTTCATCAACCAACTCAACTTCCAATCTCCACAAAAATAGTTACTGATTACATTCTCTGTGTTAGGAAGGGCACTCTTGCTGATAATTCTTCTGATGGAAATGCATTTGGTACCCCAGTGACTTGTTCAAATCTTTTGTATGCGGGGAATGGATTTGGCTCGAGGAAAGGTTCAGGAATGATGTTGCATGCACTCCGAATGGGTTTTGGGGACCTCTTACATCGTGATGCAGATAGGCGTCTAGATGAAGTAAACTGGGGATTTCCTATAGGGAAGTGTAGGAGTGATGATGATACAACAATCAGATTGCCATCTAGGAAACCAGATGAGCTATTTCTGCAGGGTCTTAGAGAATTTGTTTCTGAAAGGAATGGTGTGCTGGAAGAAGGTTGGCGTGCAGAGTTGAGACATTCTACAAGTAGTTATGAACTGTATGTGGTCTATTGCTCTCCAGATGGAAAGACTTTTGGTTCAATGTCTGAGGTTGCTTGTCATCTCGGATTGTTGTCTGTTAGTAATGCCATGGATATTGATAGAAGAATTGCCCCTTGCTCCCAGCTTCCAGAAAGGCCACATGCATATAAGAGGAGGAAGTCCAAGAAAAACAGGGAAGTTGTGCAAAATGGTTCTAATAAGCATTTCTCAAATAGTGAAATTGGAGTAATACAAGATGGAAAATTGGGGAAAGACACAGAAGTTAAGACTGATGATTTTGGCGCCACCAGTGCTGAGCCATCTAGTGTAAGTGAAATATCTTCTTACAATTAGTGATCTTGATTGGATAATTATTTCCTTTGGATGAATTGATTCAATGATAGCATTTAGCCTCTTCCCTATACTGATCCATGCTTCTTTGCTGGTCTGTTCTCACATATTTTACATGTTGCAGGATGGATTTCCAGTTCAGTTTGGAGATTTCGTTGTTATGTCATTGGGGAAAATTGATGCAAGACCATCCTATCATGATGCTGGGCAAATTTGGCCTGTAGGTTATAGGTCTTGTTGGCATGATAAAATTACTGGGTCCGTATTTGTACATGAAGTGGAAGATGGTGGTGATTCTGGGCCTATCTTTAGAATCAAGCGGCTTTCATGCTCCATGTTCCCCATTCCAGATTCATCAACTGTTTTGGTTAGGAAAAACGTTCACCAGCTTGTGATACAGGACAGTGAAGAGAGTTGCGGTAAGCTGCGCAGTGGAGATAATGAAAACAGTGGGATTCTTGAGATGCTTCTTCTGGAACATTCTCCTCCAACAGAAAATGATATTTTGAATTGTCTCAACAGTTTATCCAGTGAATGTGTTGCTGAGACTACAGAGAGGTTGCAAAATAGTTCAGCCTCTGGTGGCTCTGTGGTTCTTTCATCAGATAAGTATGCTGGAGATTATGTTGGTGAGATATCAGTGGAAGGGCAGTCAACATTGTCTGTTTGGAGGATAGTAATTAAAAAATTAATCGATGCTTATTCTGAAATTTATAAATGTGAAGGTAAGCTTAGGCTATCCTGTAATCACGCTGATATTGCTGCGGGAGAACTAGCATGGGTCCCTCAAGATGGGAACTTAGAATCTGGATTTGCTGCATTGACCAAGTTCTGCAGTTCTCAAAGATATATTGACATTCCCTTGGTATACAAGGGAGAAATCAGCTTGTTGACTGCTTCACTGTCAAAGTGGCTCGACCAGGATAGATCTGGACTGGATGCAGATTTTGTTCAAGAGATGCTAGAAGAGCTTCCTGGAGTTGAAACCTGTTCAAAATACAATTCTTTGATACATAGAAGCAAGCATACTGCAATCGTAACTATAAGAAATGGAATGTTAGCAGCTAAAAGGAAGAATGGTGTTTTATTAGACGACCTATTTCATAGATCTAAGAAACAAAGGCTGAGTAAAGACGGCATAATAGATTATCCTCCAGGAAGGTTGTTGTGCCCCAAGCTTCCTTCTTCTGTTCTTGTTGGTGATATTTATCAGGTATGAAATAATTGGATTAGGTGTAATCATCACAGTGGATGGTTATATATTGCCTGTGCTTTGTGACAGAAAATTCCGTAGAACAACTAAGCTTGCTAATTTGTTTGTCTCTTTCTCTAGATATGGGAGTTACTGTGGCGTTTCCACAAGATTTTGGGATTGGAAGAGCCTCTTAAACTGGAGGAACTTGAAGAGGAAATTATCAGCCCATGGTCTGGTTGGTCAACTGGTGGTAATAACTTAAAGAAGATTCATGGAAGTCAAGTCCCAGATATTCTAGGAGTTGATAGGGTGAATGGACAAATCCAATCTTTTGATGATCCACATGCTTTTATACCGGTGGTAGAGACAAAAATTGCAACTGATGCAGCTGACAATGAACCTACCTCTGTAAACCCCTGTAGATGCATCGGTGCTGCATTAACTGCAGGTCATAGTGCTCTTTTAGGTGTTTTAATAAGTGAGCTACAATCCAAAGTTGCTGTACTTGTAGATCCGACTTTGGATTCTGGGGACATCAAATTGAAAAGGGGAAGACGCAAAGATTCAGATAGTGCAATTTCTGGGAGAAGAACTAAAATAACTATGCTTCCTATCAATGAACTGACATGGCCAGAATTATCACGGAGATTTATCTTGGCAGTCTTGTCCGTGGATGGCAGCCTTGAATCTGCTGAGATTTTAGCTCGCGAAAGTAGTAAAGTGTTTCGCTGTTTGCTAGGAGATGGTGGAGTGCTTTGTGGTGCACTTACTGGAGTTGCAGGGATGGAAGCAGATGCACTGGTGAGATAATTTTTTGGCTCACCATTTCTTTACTGTACTATTATTTGAAAACATTTTACTAGGTTTTTATTCCACGTTTGGATGGTATTTTCGTTATGGTGTGCCCAACTTATTTGTTCTCTACACAGCTTGTATTTATGGATTTACCAATATTTCTTCTCCATTACTTATTTTGCCCTCAGCCTTTCTTTACTCTGCACATGAAAATATCTTATGGTAGATGATGTTGGTCCAATGGTTTGAACCCATGTTTGGTGAATGTTTTCATATTGCCTAGGCTACTTGAGGTTTCTTGTGTATATACAAGTTATCGGTGCAGCATGTATATATTGCTAGATTGTAACTTGTACTAAGGATTATAGAAACTGAGACTAATGCTTTAATTTGATCTGCAGTTACTTGCAGAGGCTATGAAGAAAATTTATGGAACTTTGAGTTGTGAAATGGATGTTATTACCATTGAAGAAGAGGTTACAGATGCAAGTGGGGGCAGTGAAAGCAATGAACCATGTGATGTGACCATGCCTGAATGGGCGCAGGTGCTGGAGCCTGTTCGGAAACTGCCCACTAATGTTGGTACCAGAATCAGGAAGTGTGTGAATGATGCTATTGAAAAATGCCCACCAGAGGTGGCTGCGGCAAGATTGAGACATTCAATCAGTAAAGAAATCTACAAGGGAAATGCGTCAGGGCCAACAAAGGTAGAAATACTCGAGTATATTCTCTTTTCTAGTGCTTATTGCGAATATCAGGAAAAGAGCTACATTCTGAGAGCAACAGTGTTTGGCACCCATCTGCGCTTAGAGATGATGAGTTCAGACTCAAACCAACTATAAAATGATAATGTTGTTGACATCTCAGAGACGTTTAAGTGTTGCTGTAGTAGTCTTATGTTGTACTCATCTCATAGCTCCTGAATTTAAGACTAGCTATTAGTGTCTGCCAAAGTTGCGAGAAACTGTAATACTGTATCCTGAATGCAGGCTGGTTTCTGCTTGGTAGCCACCCCTGCATCCAGGAAGCTAAGGCTTCAATATTCTAACACTTGAACTAGCAAACAGGAGAAAAGCAGTAATTTTGTCTACAATTTAGTTGTTTTGTGAGAATTTCTCTGATTCGTTAACTTGTCTTGTATCTGGAGAACAGTGTGGTAATATAGTTGCCATCTTTCAAAAGAGAGGGACATGTCCATTCCAATTCTCTTCCATTGTCATGAATGCTCTCTGATGGATTTTATTAAATCTATGAACGAAGTTTATCGGATTCTTGTTTACTCAAGTTTGATTGAGACATTTATGATATGATACATTGATTGCTAACTTTCAACAGTAGCACCATCATGTGTTTCTGGGTTAGTTAATATGTGGCTGGTCTGTTCACTCATTCTTTCTTGCCATTAGAATCTATGCTTTGGCTGTACTTATACTTTGAACTGATTTACCTTAGTGATCCATGCCCCGCCCTTACTAAACTCATTTTTTAAATGCAGAAAGCAGTTCTTGCAGTGCTAGCTGAAGTACAGAGTGAGATATTGTTGAAGAATTCTGAAAAGAAAAACAAGAGAAAGATTACCGTAAAAATATCTGACATTGTAATGAAGCAATGTCGCATTGTCTTACGTCGGGTGGCTGCTGCTGATGATGGCAAAGTGTTTTGCACCTTGCTGGGAAGAAATCTACTAAATTCAAGTGATAACGATGATGAGGGGCTCCTTGGATCTCCAGCGATGGTTTCCCGTCCTCTCGATTTCCGAACTATAGATTTGAGATTAGCTCTTGGAGTTTATGGGACTTGCCACGCCTCTTTTCTTGAAGATGTGCGGGAGGTCTGTTATCTGTTATCTTGCGAATACTTGTTTTAGCTGAAAATGTCCGCTGGTCACTCTTTTTATGGGTTTGTATGTATGTGGTGTTGTTTGAATGTCCTGACAACCTCAGTCTCTATTTCTTGATAATGTGGTCATTTTTCAATTTTCTGTAGCACCTCTTTTTATGTTCTGTTAGCCAATTTCTTATCAGACTCTCTCGCAACAATCTAGCAGTTGTAGGAGAGGCTGAATCCATAGTCAGTTGTTGTGTGTTTCTCCTTGTTATGGTTGTGGTTGTGGCATTAATCTACCACATGATAGTTATGGCATTAATATTTGTGGTGAATATGATCATAACGTAGGATCTCAACCTAGTTGGGCGCTACGTTCTCACATTGGTAGTAATCTAGTGACTTTTAGTTCATGGATTGACTTGATGATTTGTTTGAGCATAAAAGTATTTTATAGAGTATTTTTTTCGAGAAAATTTTTATAGATTATGTTTCACTGTTGTTTCATGCTACTAACTCCAATGATAGGCCTGATGATTCTTTGAAAAGATTGATCACATTCTACCTTTCTGCTGCAGTTGTGGGAAAATGTGCGCACTATCTTCCGTGATCAGTCTGATCTGTGTGAGTTGGTTCAGACGCTTTCCCAAAATTTTGAATCTATGTACGAAAAAGAGGTAGGAGCATCTCTGTATTAATTCTCTGTAGCTTATTCATGTAGTTCTTTTTCTATGAATATCTGACAATTGGTATAAATTGCTTTTATCTGTGGCTTAGTAAATTAAACTGAATTCACCTAAAAAGTAAATGTTCTGACATCCTTAGTGATGTTAATTCTGATGATATAACAGCTTCCTACTAAAGCCAAAAAAAACAGCTTCCTACTCTTTATCCATGCTCTTGGTCAGCTTCTTTGCTTGAAATGCTAAAGTGTGGCATCCTGGTGTATGATTTCATGTTCTCTTGCTTTCTTACATTTTGAACATTAAATTAGTGTCTACGTGATTGCGAAAGGTCGCTACTGATATTTTGGGTTCTAATAGGAATTTATTCTGTATAAAGGATGGGTGTCTATAGTTGAAAAGTGGGAAAAAGTGTGAAAGATTAATATGCACATTGGTCATTGTCCTAATCTTTTTGACAGCATGCATAACTCGTAATTGATGCCAGGTCCTCGAACTCATTCAGAAGTTGGAGGGATACGCTAAAATGGACCAGATAATAGGGGAAACTAGAAAGGACTTGGATAACATCCTTGCCTCAATTAAAGAGATTCCAAAGGCTCCCTGGGATGAAGGGGTCTGCAAAGTCTGTGGTGTGGATAAAGATGACGACAGTGTCCTATTATGTGATACTTGTGATGCAGAGTATCATACTTATTGCTTGAATCCACCACTCGCTAGGATTCCCGAGGGAAACTGGTATTGCCCATCTTGTGTCAGTGGTGTTTGTGTCATTCAGCAGGCGTCGCGAGACAGTCAAGTTTCTGGGAAAAGTCGACTCAAGAAGTGCCGGGGTGAGGTGACCAGTGTCCACTTGGACAAACTTGGACGCTTATCTGCTGCTTTAAGAGAAAAAGAGTATTGGGAGATCACCGTCGATGAGGTTTGTCTATCAATTAATTGTGCTTCACCGAGTTTTGTTTACTCATTGCAACCTATGACTTAGCTGCTTTAATTTACAATTGAGGAGATTTTATTTTGTAAATCATTTGACTGCTTAAATCCATACAATTGTTATATAGTTAACGGACTGCGTATTGCTCAATGAGATCATAAGGTAGAGGATCCTAAACTAGATTAAAAGCTTTAGCCCGTCCGTTTATTTCTGCCCTAGTTTTCATTATCATCTAATTCATGATGGATTTTATTGTCTCCTTTTTCTAAGTTCTTTTCTCCTGGGTACAGAGAATCTTCTTGTTCAAGTTCTTGTGTGATGAATTGCTTGGATCAGCTCTTATTCGTCAACATCTTGAGCAGTGTGTTGAAACCTCTACTGAATTGCAACAGAAATTGCGAGCATTTATTATTGAGTGGAAAAATATGAAGTCTAAGGAAGAGTTCATGGCTCTAAGAGCTACAAAAATGGATTCTAATTCAGTTGTTGAAAAAGTTGTTAAGGATGGTGCTATTTCTGTAGTTATGAATCAGTGTACCAATGTGGCACCACTAGCTAATTCTAGCGATGAGCCTACACGTTGTAGTCAGACACTGGCAACGAACAGTGCCTTCAATAGCTGTAGCGATCACAATCTAAAGGACTCCGAAAGCAATCAGAATTGTAGCGACCAAACTGTGAACCTGTCAAATAAAAGCAGCCGAGTTAAAGGTCTGCATACTTCGAGTAATGGTAAGAATAGGACTTGTCAAGAGAATAGTAATTCATGTGAACTCAATCAGTTAAGTCTTGCAGCTCAGCTGGTACAGGAGGGTGATGCTGTCCCTGAAAGTGAATCATGGAATTCACAAGGACTCTTGCCTACTGCTGATATGAATGAGTCGCAACAGTTTGATGTTGAGCTCTGTACCCTCAAGAATGACATTCTGAAGTTGAAGAACTCCATATTGAGCATAGAGTTGCAGCTGTTTAGGTTGTCTATCAGAAGGGATTATTTTGGTAGTGATTCTAGCGGTCGTATTTACTGGGCTTCAGCTTTGCCTGGAAAGCATTCTTGTGTGATTGTGGATGGAACTTGTTCACTGGAGCAAAGAGAAGCATCAGTATATAGAGACACATTATATTATACTTCAGATAGGAACAAGTTGGGGACTGCCAAAGCTTGTTTTCCCTTTGCAGGACTGAAGGATGCTTCAGGCATACATTCATACTGGACTGTGTATGAATCTGATTCAGAAATTGAGGAACTCATTGGTTGCTTGAAGAATGATGACACCAAAGAAAAAGAATTGAAAGATTCTTTAATGCAACTGCTAAGGCTGAGATCTCTTGAGAATCAGCAAACTTGTAATCCAGTTGAGGCTGAACACCAACCAGGCCCATCACTGGATGTAGACAAGGAGAAAGTTCCATGTAGTGATGTTGTTACAAAAGCTGCTCTATTCTTGGTGAAGAAATATGGTAATCTTGTCCAGTTGGAGTACTGTGACCTGTCAAACAAGACGTGGGAACAGTTAAGAATGACTGATGAAGATAGGACGTATCGGTGCCAGTGTTTGGAGCCAATTTGGCGTTCTAGACTCCATTGTTTCTGTTGCCACAGAACTTTCAGTGACGATGCTGGATTTAAGGCCCATGGTGATGGCAAGTGCAATCAAACTCAGCTATTTTACAAATATGAAGAGAGTAATTGTTCTGCAAGGATGAGGAACAATATGACTCCTGGGGGTGATGTGAATGATTGTTCAAGCCAAAAGGAGATTGCTGAAACTTCAAAAAGCAGTTCTGATGCCAGAGCTAGGCTGGTTAAATTTCAAAATGAAGTGACAGCAAGTCCCTATAATTTTGAAGATATTAGCACTCGGTTTGTTACAAAAGATTCTGTCATGGAATTGGTGCAGGAAATAGGTCTAATTGGTTCAAAGGGGGTCCCATCGTTTCTTGCCTCTCTTTCTCCCTATGTCAGTGATTCCACTGTGATGTTGATTTCTGCAAACGATGGAGCTGGACTTGTTGATGAAATGAATTTTGACGCGAGCCAAGCTGATCAACCGGTGTCTGATAATGTTTCAGGAAAATCAGCTGCTGCTGAAATAAATGAGCTTGCAAGGACTAAACGGTCTTCCTCGGGATGCATGGAAAGACGGGATACCAAACCCCAGTTAGAAAAACGGAGTCCTGAAATCAGACTTGGACATTTATGTGTAGTTCCCGCTTCTGCATTGCGACCATTGATAGGCAATGCTGCTCCTATTCTAAGGCAATTGAAGATCAATTTGCTTGACATGGAGGCTGTGCTGCCTGAAGATGCCCTAAGGGCTTCAAAATCTGGAATGGAAAGAAGGTGGGCCTGGCGTTCCTTTGTTAAATCAGCCAAGACAATTTACGAGGTTAGTTTCTTCACATTGTTTTCATTTGGGTGCTAGTTTAATTGTGAATTTTACTTCTGTTCTGTATCTTTAAGTGGTTTGAAACATCTTATGACAATGGAGTGCGCAAATCAAGAACATAAAATCAACTGTAATGGATAGTAATAAGGGCAATAATTGTCTTGGAATCATCTTTGTGCACATAGAATTTCACCAGATGTATATATTTTCTTGGTTAGTAGATGGGTACTGAATGCGCCTTTTTGTTTTTTCGTGAATGATAGGCCTGTTGTGGCAAAATAATAGCAGACCAGTAATTTTGGACTTCAAAAGTTGTTCTCTGCTGTTTGTATCTCGTGGATTCACTGCTATTGTTGTTGGTTACACTAATGTGTAATCAAGTTGGGAAAATAAGTTGAAACCCCAACCATATTGCCTCCTGGGGTAGTCGGACATATTTTACCCTTAGCACCAACTTGCTAACCATCTTTCTTTAGCTTCTCTTCTCTTCTTGCTTTGATTCTTCTTACAGTGATGTTGGTTCTCATTTTACAACTCTGTTATGGTATATGGCAAACGAGTGTTGGTCTTGTTTGAGCACTAATTGTTTGGACAATATCGTTCTGGTTCCGTTCTTCATCATATAACTTTGAAGTGAGCTGTAAGGAATTTTCCTTGTTATTTCAGATGATCCAAGCGACAATTGTATTGGAGGACATGATTAAAAGAGATTACCTGCGGAATGAGTGGTGGTATTGGTCATCTCTTTCAGCTGCCGCCAAAACTTCTACAGTTTCTTCCCTGGCACTGCGAATATGCTCCCTTGACTCTGCCATTGTTTATGAGAGAATTTATTGTGATTCGGATCCCTCAGATAAGCTGAAGCCCAGCTGTATACCAGAAGATAAAACAGTGCATCTAGATTCAGTTGACAAATTCAAGGTAGGAGGAGGTCTAATAAGAAAAGGAAGGAACCAGAAGGTTGAGACATGGATTATGGAACTGTCTGGAAATGCCGAGAGGAATTCCTACCTATATGGAGTTGACCTGACCTGGGGGCCAATCCGGAGGCAGCCAGCCAGCCAGCCAGCCGCAGGGATTATTGTGAGCAGAATGCAAATTTATATTGTTTCTGCTGCAGCAGCTATGCCAAGGCTAGTTAACAACTGTACATAAAAAAAAAACAAGTACTGACGCTAACTTAAATGATGGATTGCAGAGTGGAGAGACCTCTGTTTCAAAGCAATTCAGAGCAAGTACCCCTGTACAAAAATGAGAGCATAACCAGAAATGAGGTGATTTCTGCTGCAGCCAGCAATAAGGTCGATAAGTGAGAGATGAGTTTGTAACAAAGAAGATCCGACCCATATTATGAAGAGGTGATGTAAAGAAAAGGTAAAGAAAAAAAAAGAAGAAATGCAAAAAGGAAATAAAAGGAAAATTAATATTTGGAAGAAGTATTGGGTTCCATGTATCTTTCACCGGCTGTCACCTTTGTGATAGTGAAAGTTGCAGATTCATTGATTATTCTAGTGGGATGTGTATATATAGATAGATAGGCTTCTAAGTTCTAACTAACGTTTGACTTAATTAAGTAAGAACTAATTTAGTTGCATTACATGGCATCAGAAATTTAGGTCTGATGATGATAAGCAACTGGAGAACTGGTCGTCTTCCAGAGTTTTCACACCTGGAGGTAGAGTAACAAGGCACAATTATAAAAAGTTGCAGAGGCAGCTTCTTGGTATGCTAAGACCAGGTACTCTTCCTCATGTTCCCGTAGTTTTTGCACACACACTCCAGGGAGACTCTCCTTCAAATTTTATTATTTATTTATCAAGTAGGAAGATAGAATGATCACAAAGCATTAGGATCCAGTCTTGTCTTGTTCTGGTGTGGTGTGCATACTTGTGTGAGCTGAATGAATCTTATTTATTGGGTTGTCAAGTGAGAAAATGCCTATAAATTGTGATACTGGTCCTCGAAATATGTAGTAGAGAAATGATCACTGATCAGGAAAACCAAATGAAAATGAATTAAATAAGTAATTCAAAAAATTAGTTGGAACTGATAGGTACACTAGTGTTTGGTGAGGATGCAAGTGACGTGAGCCTATCTACTCTCAGTTATTAATATTAATATATCCTGTAGTTGTTTTCAAATAATTTCCAATTTCTACTTTCTATATAAAAATTTCCATGACTTCATATACATCAGCTTACATGGAAAATCATTAAACACAAAGCTTATGTTGTTTGTTTTCCCCCAAATACAGAATTCCATTCCATACATGAAACACTTAGAATATGATAATACAACATATTGCAGCTGTGAACCAACTGAAGAAGATCGTTTATTTATTTTATTTATGAGCTATTTCTGTTCCCAACTCCAGAAATATCCACTCTCCATAGATAATGGGCTGATACGTATCATGGCATAAGAAAGAGGGTACATCCTTCAGGACCAAACCCACCATCCCAGAGCCTCCTCCCCTTGATCCTCCTCCTGCTGATTATCCACAAATACGTTGGCTAAGTATCCATCACCGTCCTCACTCCTATCTTCCTCTTCACCTGGAACAATTCCACCATGGTAATCGTAATCGTAATCGTCACGTGGGAAATATGAATCCCCACTGTCCACCAGTTGGCGACTGTCCTCATCCACCACTACACTTACAGCACTCCCTGTGCTTACCCAGTCCTCTGCCTTGACGTTCACCTCTTGGGACAATAGGTTTGTGGCTTCTCCCACAAGTCTGCACTGGTCCTCTGTAGGTGCCGTGGTCAGCTCTTTGGCTTCTAGTTTTTCTGTCAAACTAACCACCTGCAAGGATATGAAGTCAGTTGGGAGTGAATAAAGGGGAATCGTTGAAAGGGTATATTCCACTACCTTGTCTCAGTCAGCCTTCCTTCGGGGTAAGTTAATCTATACAAGGTGGGTTGTGGGGTTTGCAGAAGCGGATGCCACTACGTGTTATGTTTTAACTGTTAAGTGTGGAATCTTATTGGAAGATATACGATAACCACTACTACTAGCATAAGTCTTAATCACCCTACTAAGTCCATAACACAAAGCTACTCCATACAGAATATGGAGCCCCCTGCCTGGTGCAAAATTCCAAAATAAACACTATTCCCAAATGCATAAAAGCATTTCATCACATCAAAGCAGCAGATCGATCGGCTGCAACTCCATCTTTAACTTTTCTAATTAGCTAGTGGGGAACTTAATTTCCAACCATTGCTTTAAATCAAATGGAAAAGGAGTTAACAGCTGCAAGAGAGTCCAGTTGACAGCATCACAGCACTGAGCACTGAACAAACAAACAAAATGCTGGAAGAAGAAGTTGAATTGGTTACCTGAGATTTGAGACTGTCCTTCTCCTTGACAGCAGCGTCATAGTTGTTACGAAGGGAATCGTATGAAGCCTTGAGAAGATCATAGTCTCTCTCCAGCTGCTTTGTCTTGCAACGGGCCCTCCTGTTCTGGAACCAAACTGCCACCTGCCTAGGCTGCAACCCCAGCTTCTTAGCCAGCTCTGTCTTCCTCTCTGGCTCCAGCTTGTTCTCTGCCTCAAAGCTCTTCTCCAACAGATTCACCTTCAGTTCAAAACCAAACCCACAAAATCCATGCTTAATATCCAGTCATCCATACATATATATATACATCTCTTCTAGACTTATATATCTGAGCTAAGAAAAGCTCAACCGGAGCTTTTGAAAGACAGCTAAACTGAAAAATGTAAAAAACTTTCACGTGTGAAAATGGTAAAGTCAGATAGCATAACTCTCAAATCCAAAAAGAGGAATTCGATACTGATACGGTTAGAATATGGACTGCTGAGGTTTATACCTAAACGCATCAACCCAACTGGGTAAAGTAATGATGAAATACCTGCTCGGGTGTAAGCCTGCGCTTCTTCTCTGGCAACTGCTCATCGTAGTATTCCTCGTCGTACAAGTCAGCCGACGTGCTGAAGAATGGTCTCTTCTTTGAGGTGTCTTCCATGCTCAGCAAGCTTCTTTGAAAAAAGCAAGTATCGCTCCCGAGAAACAGCGAATTTCCATGGCATGCAGAAGGATCAAAGAAAAGACGGCCTGACTGTTGAGGATGATGATGATCCATGTTTCTGTCCTCTTGTGCAACTATTAATTTGTTTTATGTTTTCAAGTTTCCGTTCGTTCTCACACGAGCTAGTAATCACTAGTAACAAGTATAATATCCGGAAAGCTTTTCTTTAGTGTCTGGCGAAGGCGCACACAGAAGAAAGAGGAAACGTATGGGAGCGTTTGGTAATATGTTAATTATGAAAGAAGAAGAAGAAGAAAACAGAGTAAGAAGAAGAAGAAGAAGAAGAAGAAGAAGAAGAAGAAAACAGAGTAAGAAGAGCGTGGGATTGATTAGAATAGCATGAGCTTGTGGCGGAAGAAGCTGGTACTCCATAGCAGCCTGGCCGGAGTCTCCAGAGGACAGATGCAAAACCCCATCACTTCCAAAACAGACTGTATTCCCTCCAGTAAAGCCTGGTGAAAACCAAAAAGAGAAACAACCTAACAGATATTCAACGCTCCATGTTATGGCTACTAGGTAGTAGCAAAAAAGGTCAACGGAGCAGAACGGAAAAAGAAATTTGGTTGCCGGGGAGGACAAGGATCAAGGATGGCAATAATATTCTCTCTCTCTCTCTCTCTCTTTCTCTTTCTCCTGTGTGGAAGGAAACGGAAAAGAGGGAAGGGAGGGGGAGAAGGGATTGAGGCGCTAAATGGTGGACCAATTATATAGTGGTCGGACCGGAATGAAATTACTTCTTCCAATATTCTCACTCATGGGGCTCAGTTAGTGTCTTCATTATGTTATGTTTTGTGAGAAATTGATGAAATTTTTATCGCTATAGTACCATTTATCGTTAAATTGTATCATTTATTTATTTCATGAATAATATAATTTAGCAAACCAATGGTACCATATACAATAACATTGTGATCATACCACCTATAGAATATGCAAAGACTATAATTTTCAATAATCAAAATAAAAACACAATCCTTATTAATGCATGATGAACATGATGTATACTCTGTAATTGTATCATTTGATGTTAAATTATATTATTCATAAAAATACATGAATGGTACAATTTCACAATGAATGGTACCATCACATAATATACAGTAGTGCAATATATGAACAAATGGTACAAGTACGTGATGAATGGTACCATTACTTGAATAATTTTAATAAATAAAATACAAATAAATAAATAACGTAGAACATGAACGTGGAGTGAGAGGTAGTAGTATTTTTCATATATACATTTACTAATATACCATTGATACATTTAGTACCATTGAATTAAAATAAAATGTAATGTTCCATATCGATTTAAATAAGAACTTCTGTAATTTCTCACTTTAAAATCCTCGATTGTGAACAGTAGGTTAGTGTTTTGGATTTCACTATAGTATTGTAGATATAATTTTGGTTGACTAATGTGGAGCCAATAGATATTAAGGTTAAACTTTAGAGTCCTATTGATTTGAGAAATGAAGCACAATTGATCGAATGATCCATCTTTTCCGTCGTCATTGTCGGTATCCAAACATAGGGTTTTTTTCTTATTTGTTGTTGGTTGGAACAGGGAGAATAAGCTAATTAAGTAATATTGAATGAGAATATGAGAATAGTTCTTAGCTAATTGCTTTCGTGTTTTCACCTAACGATGTTACTTTCAGTTCTGAACCAAAAGCTTATACTACTTGAAATAACTTCTGCAACTTATTATGCCTACTCTTATCTTCACTAAATTTATTGCTCTTTTTTTTTTTTTTTTCTCTCTTCTTTAGTTTCTTCACAATTCTCTTCCTCAGTCACTTTACAATGAGTTTCGAGAATTCGGGCATCGAACTAATCACAGGCGAGAAGGTTCAATAATTTCCAGATTCCACCGATCATATGTACAAAGCTCTATCAAAAACTCGGTCCTATTATATAAAACACAAAATTATCACGATATAGTCAAATAACTCACTAATTCTTATCATTCAAACAAATTCTATTTTATACCATAAAAACATTTCAAGTTTATAATTAATAATAAGATCAAATACACAGATCTAGCTAAATCTTTTTTAGTTTATGTCAAATTTGTCCACTTCTATTTTAGTGACACTAAATAGGACAAACATTTAATTTTCTTATCAAATCTATCCAGTTGACCTATTTGACCACTAACGAAGGCGTTATATTTGACGGTGCCGTTACCGTTGTGAGCTGGAATGTTGTGTCATCATGTGTAGCACGCATTTTCAGCCACGTCATTTTAATTACCGCATTAATTAAAAAATATGACGTCGTCGTTTTATCAAACCGACACAAAAATTTATCTCACCATCCAACTTTCCTACTCCCATTCCTTCTATTCCAGAAGGTTCATCCCCCATCGAGTGTTCCCTTCTTACCTCCGATTCGAAACACAGCCCCCGCACCGTTGATATCTGACCACATGTTGACATGCAGGGCCAGCCATTGTTGAAATTTCCTTGACACCATCCCACGTGGTAACCATTTTCAATCCATAAAATTCCATCAAGGCATTAATCCTCACAGCCATCATGTTTCAAACAGACCCACAGCTTTAAAACTAATCCACCAACCATGGCGATATAACTTCATTGCTCCTCCTCTTTCTCTTAGCCGCCGACTCAACTTCCATCACCACGCCACCACCACTCTGCCCCTTCAACCTAACCTACGTTCGCACAATCCCATTGGACACCTCCCTCTGCGAGCATCGGAATCAGAATCGGAGTCGCTCAACACCTCCCTCTTCCAGCTCCATTCCTCTCAGATCCCCACATCCTGCCTCTCCGACTTCCAATCTCCACTACGATCCATCTCAATCGACGCGTCCTTACTCCTTAGTCCCGCTCTGCTTCAACAACTCCACCGATTTCGTCTCTAATCCTTCCGGCTGCGTTAAAATCATCACCACCTTCGGTTGGATCTCCCGCATCGGTCGGCTAACTCCACTCACGCCTCCTGCCGATTAGGGTTCCCGTCACTTCATAGAAGGAAAATGAGAAATCATAATATGCGATGTGGGGGAAGGGAAAGTCACGGTAATTTTAATTTTTTAATTTTTTTTCAAGCTTGGGTTTATCAATAAACCACGTGGACTGTTGTTACCGACTAGGCAAGGGCCACGTCAAGCCATGTCAGCACTATACATCCTTTCGTCAAAATATTTTAACGGAAGGAAAAAAAATGTGGACGAAAGTTATGAAACTAGCGGAAATGGATTTTCTGATAGAAGTTGACAGATTTGACATAAACTGAAAAGGTTTGACTAAATTTGTGTATTTGACCTTAATAATACTATAACACAATGTTTCGATAACACAATGTTTGAAATTGAAATCTTAAAACATACTATAGTAAATCTCTAAGTTTTTTTTTGCCACATAAGCTAAAGTTCTAACCACAATTTTTCACCTCATTAACATATTTTATATAAAAAATACATTCTTTATCATCCTAATAAATGCACTCACTTAATGTATTATGAGTTATGAAATTGGTCGAATACTTAAGTGGTCACTTAAGTATGATTATTTTGTCATTGTAGTCACTTAAGTTTAAATTGGGTCAAATCAGTAACTTAAGTTTATAGATTAGGTCAACTCAATCACTTTGACCAATTTGTTGATAATTTATGTTAAAAATGACACGGCAAGGTGTCATGTCATCATAAAATATTATTTATATTCTAATTTCAACCAAATCAAGTTCTAAGTGTTGGTGGACGAACGCCAAAAAGAAGATAAAAGAGTTTTTTTTAAAAAATATTTATTTATTGTGTTAATAAATAGCCTTATACTTTATAACAAATATAAGTTTCTAATATGATTAAGGTTTCGATATAGCCGTATACTTTATATTTCATAATGGATCAAATACATTTGTGGTCACTCAAGCTTGCTTCATTGCAGTCACTTAAGTTTAAGTTGGATCAGCTCAGTAACTTAAGTGTGAAGATCGGGTCAGCTTAGTCACTTTAATCGATTTTTTGATAATTTTTGTTAAAATGGCATGTTAAGGTGTCATGTTATAAAAAAATATTATTTAACATTCTAATTTCAACCGGACCACTTATTCGAGTTCTTATTAAAAATTAATTGGACTATGTTAACCCAAAATCAATTTACCTCTAACTGTTTCATAAATATGACATTTTTATTATAAAAATTTTCCATTCTATATACTATTTTATGTTATTAAATTTTTTAATTAATTATAACTAGCTCTATAATCACATATAAGATACACATTAGATGAGAATATTTTTGACAACATGTCAACGGGCGGGTTAGACTTTTTTTTTAACATAAGGCGGGTTAGACTACCTTCATAAATTTTTGAATAATTTGGATATAATTATGTCAAAAATATAATAATATGCATATCATCGAGTCAATAGATCAAAATGACTCATGTATATTAGGTCACACGCTAATTGTGTCAAATGTATTAAGTATAATATGGGGTTCATCACATCATGAGCTACACATGTCATATGTCATTTAATTTTAGTTTAACAATAAACATTGGGTAAATTAGGTTAGAAGGAGAAGTCAACTTTTACAATCTTAATTTTTTATGTATGTTCCTAATTCAGATCCAATATTGTGAATAACTAATAGGTGATCTTTTAGTTATCCTTAATTAACATTTTAGAAAATTAATTTCTCAAATTTATTTATATATATGATATACGAGATATTTATGCTGATAAAATCATAAAGTAAATTTTTTAAATGAAGTATATTAAGTGATTATAATCTAGAAATCATGAAGCCTACTTTCTTTGTTATTTTACACTTAACTTAGTTAAACTTCAAATAAGCCATACAAATGAATAAAAAAACAATGATTTTACAAATTTAGAACTCATATTCTTATTGTTACTATTTAAATTAAGACAAACAACATAAAAAAATTACATATATCTGGCCAACCGGTCGGATAAAAAAAATCTTGTACACTAATATTACATAAACACAATACAAGTTGCAATCCAATTCACAAAAACCTCTGGGAACTTCATAACATAACTATCATTGTGTGCAAAATAAAGGACCATTCAATAGAGTTGAAGGCCTTCATAAGATCAATTTGAATAACACAACGGGGGACACCCTTAGTCTTGTACGCACACTTAAAAGCTCATGAGCCAATCGAATTCCACCCCCTATGTATCTCCCTCTCACAAAAGCAGTTTGATTGGGGCTAATACACTACAAGAAACTGTCCATTTAACGGCGGAAGCTTAGCAGCGGCCACTACACGGCCGCTGTTATATTAATATAACAGCGGAAATTTAACAGCGGCTTCTTAGCCGTTGTTAAATTGAACAGTTTAACAGCGGTCGGGGTAATTTAACAGCGGCCAAGTGGCCGCTGTTAAAATAATGCAATCTGATTGGCTGGTTTTATCTCACACGGATTGTCGAACCCTAATTCATCATTCTCCTCTTCCTTCTTTTCGTCAATCTTCTTCTTCTTCCTTCTTCTATTTCTCGTCGATCTTCTTCTTCTTTTTCCTCTTCCTCTTCCTTCTTCTTCTTTCCGCCGATCTTCTTCTTCTTCCTTCTTCCTTTTCCTCTTCCTCTTCCTTCTTTCCGCTGATCTTCTTCTTCATCATTCTTCATTTTCCTCTTCCTCTTCATTCTTCTTCTGTTCCGGAGATGGGTACAACGACGACAACAACTTCAATCGCCTCTTCTTATCCAAGGATATGCCTCGATTGCAGTCCTAATGCAAGTGTAAGTTTCTTCTCACTTCATGTTAGTCGTTTATTTGTGAAGTTAAGTTAGGATTATGTGGATGAACGAGCTGAATCTGTTTGGCTGGTTCAGGAAACGAGGAGCAATTCGATTGAAGCGATTGCGAAGGCAAGGCGATCGATTGTTGAGCAATTGGATTAGAATCCTAGAGGATGAACTGAGAAGAGTATTTGATTTCTGCAAAGAGTGTGTCGCCGGACTTAGAGTAGTCGGGGTTGTTCCACGGGGATGATGGGTGCCGCCGGAGTTCTGGCTAGGCCGGAGCTCCTGCTAAATTTTTTTCCAGAAAAAATAATTTAACAGCGGCCAAATGGCCGCTGTTAACTTGAAATAATTTAACAGCGGTCATTCGGCCGCTGTTAAACTGAAATAAATTAACAGCGGCCGTATTGTTTAATTGCGGCCACTTTTGGCCGCTGTTAAATTTGTTTAGCATTGGCCAATTTAGCAGCGGCGTGTGGCCGCTGTTAAAATAATTTAACAGCGGCCATGGCCGCTGTTAACTTTAATTTCTGCCGCTGTTAACTGCACAGTTTCTTGTAGTGATAAGTGAGGGCAAAACTTCAGCCAATCTATTAGTAATGACCTTAGTACCAATCTTATAGACTACATTACAACATGATATAGGTCTAAAATACCTAATATCATCTGCATTCTTCATCTTAGGGATCAATATCAAAGCAACTGAGTTAACAAACAGAGGCATATAAGACTTAGGGGTCGTTTACTTGAGAGATTTGGGGTGATTTGGGGCTCAAATCTCTGCTCTAGAGATTTGGACGAAATCTCATGTTTACTTCACAATTGGAGATAGAGATTTGGGCAGGATTAGAGATTTCGAGGTGGGCCCCTAGGGATTTGGGGAGCTTTCTGAAATCTCTCTAAATACCAGAGATTTGAGGGGGGTTTGAGAGATTTGGGGCTCACTTTACGAAAATAACCTCAACTAACTTGTCTAATATCAAAAAGGAAATGATGAATGAGGCCATTTTGGTCTTTCATAATATATATATTTATTATTTTTTTATATTTTTAGAATTCTCTACACCAAATCACCCAAGTGAACATAGCTTTTTGAAATAGCTAGAGAATCTCAACTTGTGCATTACCCTCTCACCAAATCACCAAGAATCAGCAGTTCACTACGCTTTCCTCGTACACGAACAAGTCCTCCTCCGGCTTCTTCAACTTGTGCATTACCCTCTCAGCATCTGTCACTCCACAACAACAGTAATTAGTACAAATCATCCCCAAGACTAATTCGCGAAAAGCATAAATAAGATGAGGTTAACACCACAAAAATTTCACTTACTCTTAGCATTGTGACTGGCAGAGCCACGAGTGAAGAACGACATATTCCGAGCTTGGTAGATGACGGTTGGCTGCTTGAAATTCTAAGTTAAGGGTTTGAGAGTTGTGGTGGAAAACTGCATCTTGAAGGGGTATTTATACTAAAAAGTTAGGGTTTTTTCAGTACCAGCCAGCTATGTGCTACCCAGACAGCTATGTGCTACCCAGCCAGCGCATAGCTGGCTGGCTGGCACATAGCTGACTGGCTGGCTGGCACATAGCTGACTGGCTGGCACATAGCTGACTGGCTGGCAGATTGTGCTAGATTTGGACATACTTACGCATTTGGCTACTGACGGAACATATTTTTGTAAAATATGCTAGAAAATTTCAATTCCCGCTAAGTTTACTATCAAGAAGCTCTTTATAGGAATCCACAACAACAACAGCACTGGTAGGGATCCCATCAACCATATTACCATCTTTTTTTTGACATCTTCATAAGAGATATCGTAGATCGTGAACCAACCTAGGAGCTAAAAAAAAGAAGAAAAAAAAAACAAAAAACAAAAAATGAAAGAGGAAGGGGGAACGGGAAGAGGGAAAGGGAAATGGGAACGGCGGAAGATAAGCCAATGCTACTTAGCAAGACAATGTGCAATGTTATTTTGAGTCATTGGAATAGTCCTATATTCTACATAGACTAACTCATTAATCAGCTGTCTGATTTCATGAACAATTGCTCCTCTCGATGATTGTAGGGCTTTACCATGTGCTATTTTATTTTTAACCTGTTCTGCATCCTCTTCTAACACTGCACTTGTTAGGTTTGTTTCCAAACACCAAAAAAGAGCTTCTCTAATAGCGAGGCATTCAATGGTAAAGGGGTCTGTGATTCCATTGAAACACCGACCCCCTAAAAAAATGTGCAACCCATTTAGACTTCTAATAATGAAACCAATTGTCCCACCTAAATTCTGAACAGTAGCACCATTCACCTGAACCCAAATAGCATTAACACCCATCACACCCTTACACATAGGCCTATTAGTGTGTTCTAAAGCTATGATTTTATCCACCTGTGTGTTATTAGATCGAGGGAAATTATCTAGTTTCCTTCAACATAAAAAAGAACTGATTGGACATTTTTTCTCGGAAATCCTGGGTAAGTTTGAACACCACCAAATTTCTTGATTTCCATACCCTCCACCAGATGATTATGAATGACACTCTTAAGCTCATATGTTCCTTAGAAATTTCCCTCCATGCATATACAAAAGAAGGACCTTTAAAACTATGAATTGACAAATTACATAAATTAGCCACCTTGATCGCAAGAATATAGTAAAAAAACAAGTGCTCAATTATTTCTTCCTCATCCCAACAAACCGGACAAAAGGTTGGTATTTCAAGCCCACAATAATTAAGTTCTGCTCTTACAGGAAGAGACCTTTGTAATATTTTCCAGAGGAAAAAATAAAATTTATGTTGAATTTCAATTTTCCAAATTTCTTTCCAAACTTTTGAATCTACAACATCGAAAGGTTCATATTGAGGGGGTTATGCGTTAATTTTTTTTTCAATCTCATACCTAGATTGGACGGAATATTTCCAAGAGGCCGCAAACTACCAGATTATTTTATCCAATACTTGTCTCCTAGGAATCAGGATAGAGAATTTGATTAATCGAATCCTCTCTGAAGATATTTCTAATTTTATTTTCATCCCAACAACCATTAGAAAAGAGGCCAGCCACCGAGAAGGGGATATCAATAATGGAATCCCTCAAGTTTAAAACAGGGCAGAAGGTGAATTGGAGGGGATCCAACGGTCGAGAAAAGGATTAATAAGGACTCCATCTCCAACCTGCCACCTATATCCAACTTTAATAATATCTCTTCCCTTAGGAATGCCTCTCCAACCACAGGACGGGTTCGCGCCCTTTCCAACTTGCATTAAGGACAAATTCGGATAATACTTTGCTTTATAAATTTTAGCTAATAACAATTCAGGATCTTGCAAGAGTTTCCATGTTTGTTTAGCCAGCAATGCATGATTAAAAGTTTCTAAATCCTTAAATCCTAATCATCATTTCTCTTTTGGAAGACACAATTTCTCCCAAGAGACCCAATGCATTTTTTTATTGTTATCCACCTTACCCCACAAAAAATCTCTAATAATTTGATTTAGTTTGTTGATGTTTTGCTTGTGGATTAGGAAAGAATCCATTGCATACATTGGGAGAGCAATGAGGACTGAAGAGATTAGTATTTCCATAGCCGTTGGTGATAACCATCCCCTTCTAGGAATTTATTCTTTTAATTAAGATATCTTCTAGAAATCTGAAAGTTTCAGTTTTGGATCAGTTTAGCACAGAGGGGAGTCCAAGGTAAATGTCTTGGTTATTTGAAATTGTTATACCTAACATATTACTCCATCGGGATCAAGAACTATCGGGTGTACAACCCTTGCTAAACGTGACAGCTGATTTAACTAAGTTTATCTTTTAGCCACTATAAAGCTGACACCTCGAACATATCCATGAGATTGGTTATATAATCATCTGATACCGCGAGGAAAAAATAAGTATCATCAGGGAACATAAGGTGGGTGAGTGTTGTATTAATCTGCCTTATCGTATTAATCGCATGTCTGGCTTTCACATATTTAAATTAATTTTTTTTATGAATAATTAAATTTCATTCATCAAACTGAACCAAGGAGGAGTAAAAATCCCATCGACAGTGAAGCTCTACAGTCCAAAAAACAACTGAAAACTCTAAGCCCTGTGTGCCTGATCAGCCGACAGTAGCGCGTCGGCGGTTCCTAGCAGCTGCAGGCAGAATATTCACAAATTAAGAAAAGCAGTGCGGAATGTTCACAAATTAAGATAAGCACGGCGAAATCTTACCCTGGCTCCAACAGCCATCTGCTCCATCGCCAAGCGGCGGACACCATCCTCTAATCGAGGGTGGTTGATATCCCAATCGGCCGCCAGCTGAAGGGCGGCCGGAGTGAGAATCTCGTTGCCACTAAGCGTTGGCTGCATGGCTGGGAGGCGGGCGGCGCTGTACTCCCCTGAAGACGCATGGGGCTTAGACCCGCCCTCGGTCCTCCTCTTCTTCCCGGAATCTTTCTTCGGGGTGAGCTTCCGACGCTTTTGGCACTCCACGTTTTGGAGCGGAGGACTCACGGCCTGGTCAGACCGTCTCTTCTCTGGGCGTTCTTTGTCCGCCTGCTCTTTCTCAAGGCATGCTTGGCGCGCGTCCTTTATCTTCTGGAACTGATCAGCTCCAGAATCTTTGTGTTGCGGCTGGGTGTCAGCAGACGCGCCCCGCATCTTGGCGTTCAGCAACGCAGCAAAGATGGCGCTCTCTGCAACAAGACAACAGCAAACCAAAGCAGACAGTTTAAAACACACGGCAAAACAAAGGATATATACGTAAAGGCGCACAACAGAGCAGGATCATTGTCCTCGGTAATCGTCCGCTCACCCCCGCCGCCTAGCCAGGCCTTCAGGGCGATCCGACCTCGTCTCTTCAAGTTATAGTTCCATGTGTTCACCCAGTCCACGATGGCGGCATCATTACCCTGAGGGTGGCTGGGTTTGTTAAATTCTTCAATTGCCCCATACGACCACGTAGGTCGAAGGCGCTCAGCCCAGAACGCGTCCTCCGGAGCATTGGTCTTTATGAAGAAGAAGCTATGCCACCACAGAGAGTCAGCCTTGATGGCATCGTATACTCCGCTCCCCGAGTATGACCTCCTCTTTGAGAAAGTGATGCCGCTCTGACCAATCTTGGCAATATATAGATGGCGAAATATGCGGGCGTTAGGGGCGACGTGCCTCTTCACACATGATACCTTGAAGGCAGTCATGATCGCCCAGGCATGAGGTTGGAGCGCTCCTAGGGATGCACCTAAGAGATCCAGCAAGTCCAGCTCCCATGGATCTAACGGGAAGCACATACCATACATTGACGCCTCTACCCACACTCCTACCCAGCCACGGGGGCAGTTGCCAATCGAGCAGAGACGAGCGGGAGCAGCGTACGCAAACCGCTGAGGCATGTCACACTCGTTTAACAACCTCACCAGGGCGTTGATCTTTACATAGGGGAAGTACCTTGGACCATATACCTGTCGGCAGTCAGCAGGTGCGCCCTCCCACATCTGCTCCCAGGACAGGATTTTGAAGCCATACTTCTCAACAGCTTTGACCTGGAGCTCGAAGCCCCAAGACTCCTTGGTAAAATTGAGTTGCCACGCTGCGAACCGCCGATCGTTGTTCGGAGGGGCATCCGCCTTCTTGGATCCCCTATTGAACCTGGCCTTGGCTTGGTGCTGGAGTTGATCCGCCGAGGGAGTGGGCAGCGTTTCGGCGTCCTCAGAAAAGACGTACTCCACATCATAATCCGTAAACGGATTGAAGGCCAAATCCTCATCTTCCGGATAAGGCATGGCAGCAGCTTTGCCTTTCTGTTTAGGATCTGCTGCATCCGACCCCTCGTCATCATCAAAATCTTCTCCCTTGGATGGCTCGGTGGTCAAGGGTGGACTTGGGCGACGCGATGGCGGCGATGACAAAGAAGCAGAGGAAGACGCCTCCGACAAATCATCCGCATCCGAGCCTCTCCTCCACTCATCATAGCCTCCTACAACAGAAGAGTAAGGGGCACAAATCAGAAGGAGAGGAGGAATGAATGTCACAGGAACGTTGTTCGCCCCCGCATCAGGAGGATAGGGGCGGGCGGCCGATCGCCTACGCCCCCGTGTACGCCCTAATACTTTTTCTAAGTGATCATAATCTAAGGAAGATGACGATCCGCTCGAAGACATCTCACTTGAACGACGGGAAAGGAAATAGAAAAGATAGAAGACAAGCAGGGAACAAAAAAGAGCAGTGGACGGAAAAATTGAACGCATGAAAGTTTCAAGAACACATACTTGCTTTGGTGGAAAAGGACAACTCAGCATCAGAAGGCATCGTCAATGTTTTATGAAAGGATGGCGGACAGGGTCAAAAAGGAGCAAGGTGAAGAAAAGAAGCAAGAGAAGGGAGGACGCTCTCAAAGAAGGTGGTAGCAAACAAGAAAGGGCGGAAACTCTACAAAATTGCCGAAAGAAGGAAGCGAAGACCCTTATTTATACTGGTGACATGGGTAGACAAAACGTCGCCAAGTACAAATCAGCCACATGTCCCCTAGCCAATGGGCGAATAGGCTCGTAGCCCACACACGCCGGGAGTGTGCAGCCAATAGCCCACCAAGAAGTAAAAGCCCACGAAAGGGAGGATAAGCGTGCAAATCCACCTAAAAAGAAGAGCCCCGCCCGTTTGATCACCGGTGACGGCGACGACAACGATGGAGCGTCGGCAATGGCGACGACTGTAACGACTCAGGGAACTGCATCGAGGCCACAAGGAAGGCAACATTCGGCCGGGCGGAGTATCAACATCCGTCCTATACCCAGAGGGCGACTCATCCATAGTATCGCCTCGAGACACCTACGCTCTCGAGGCCATACTACTGGGGGCAACCTGTTGGGCCCTAGAATTAGAGCCACCTCCAGACTCGAGCAGTTGGTCCATAGTATCACCTCGGGACCCTTGAGCTCTCGAGACCATACTAGGGGGCAATTGATGGGCCCTGGAGTTGTATCCGCCCTCAAGACTCCCTAGCAACCTGTTGGGTCCTAGGGTCAGAGCCGCCTCCAAACTCAGGCAGTTGGTCCATAGTATTGTCTCGGGACCCTTGCGCTCTCGAGACCATACTAGGGGGCAATTGATGGGCCCTGGAGTTGTATCCCCCCTCAAGACTCCCATAGCGGTCCACCCCTGGGGAGCGAACATCGGACCGCCCTCAATGAGAGAAAGTCACCTGTCCCACTGACAGGACAGGAAAGCGCCCACCGCCATTTACTTTTGATGGTGACCCATTGCGGCCCACTTGGAGCACGATACGTGGATCCTGCCACACCCGTTGGACCTATAAATAAAGGGGTCCCCCATTCAGAAGAGGACAACACACACACCCGGGACCATACGCCTGATACTACAAGCTGTTACGTTGTACGCTATGGGCTATCGGTTCCGCCCTCATCAAAGGGCTCTCGCCCGATACTTCTCTGTAATAACCCACTCTCCCATACCACCAACATACACATACCATCTCATATATACTAACCTCCTTGCATATCCGCCCTGTAAGGTACTACTCATCAGGGGTCAGAGGCACACCGAGGATGAGATTGTTACACAACCTCCAGAGAACCACAGTATTGATCCACCGGTCCAATTGGGCGGATCAGAAAGTATTCAACATTTAATAAAAGGAAAAAGAAATAAATATATTTGATTTAAAAAATGAATGATGATAGTGAAAATTTATGAGAAGGGTTCTAATCTATCTGTCAAACCTAAATATACCAAACCATCATTAAGATTAGGCCTAATACCATTGTACAACATAAACTATTAGCTTATTACGAATCTATACATAACCTTTTAGTAATTCCAATTATGTCACGACCTTATAGACCTGTATACGAAAATGTCATGCCGTTAGGGTCCGTCTGGATCCGTTAAGACGACGTGGAGCATTCGACGAGTTGGCAGATTACGCGCTGATGTGGCATTACTTGTATGGCCACAGTGGCGGAGTCCACGTCGGAGTGCCGATCCACTTTCCCCATCTGACCTGCACACTTCCCCAAATACCCATTATTCTCCCTCTTACTTTCCCCAAATCCCGCTTCCCAAAAAAAGTACTGTTCGTCTTCTTCTTTGAGAATCAACATTTCCTCACGCCGCCCATTTCCTCACGCCGCCCATTTCCTCACGCCGCCCATCTCCTTCATACCAAGCTCCATCCTCACCATACCAAGCTTTTCGAAACATTGATAAGCTTCAGAAAAAAGGCCATTCTTCCATTTATATCCCCAACAAACCGACAAGGAAGCCACATTTCATAGACAAAAAGGTTTGTTACCCGCTTTCTTCTTTCTTTGTTGTTTTTGGCGTATATGATATGTGGTCCTCCTTCTGGAAAGGGGTTTTTTGTTCCTTTCTGTCATCCCGTAAAGGAACACATATCTTTGTTGTTACCTAAACCTACATCTATTATTGTCTGTGCAGGTAGAAGTTGGCTTCCGCCGGAGATATGTCAGTGCAGGTGGAACTGTTAGTCCACCATGGTGGCCGCATGCGATTCAACGGAAGAGCTGCCCATTACGCTGGCGGAGAAGTGGTGGATGTTACTTTCGACGCAGACTTCCTCTGTTACTTCCTGTTGATCAAGCTTGGGACAGAGGACCTGCAATATGACTCCGTAGATAGAATATGGTATGTGGCACCAGGGAAGACGTTGTCAAACGGGTTATTCCAAGTCCTGTCCGACGTCGATGCGTTGAAGCTGTGCGAAGCCGGGAAGAAAGGAGTGGTTGAAGTGTACCTAGATACCAGTGCTGTAGAAAGTGGATACGGCGACAACGAAGAGCTGGAATCTGAATGGCATAACAGGGTCAGTGGAAGCGATCCAGAAGCGGAGGTTTCCGCGATGGCAGCCAATGTCGGTGTCGTCCATCTGCTCGATGATTCGGACCGTACGACAGACCCCGAGTTTTTGGAGGCCATGGAGAACCTTGGCGTAGCTCGGTTTAGGAGAAGGGTTAGGCAAGTTCTATCTGAGAATGGTGAAGAAGTTGAAAAGCTAACAGAGGCCAATCGACATCATCAGCCACCCAGGGCTCGGGAAGAAATTGCCGTGGAACCAAATGTGATGGTAGAGCTTGCAACCATGGCCGGCAACGACGGTATGCTTTACTCAGCTTCTGATGGTGATGACGAAGGGTATTCCGAAGACTCTTCCGAAGACTCAGACTTTGAAGCCCCATCCGACGACGTGCCATCTGAAGAATTCTCACCCGACGCCGTAAATACCGAAGACGAAATCATGTCACCTGTTTCCAGTTACAGGAATTCATCGGAGTCTGACCACGATGTAAATGATAAGGTGATGGAGAGGGGAATGACGATCTGTTAGCCGTTCAACCATGGTACGACCCAAGTTGTGATCATAGAAAACTAGAGCTGAAGCCGAAATTGAGGTTCACATGTCCAACTCAGTTTAAGGAGGCAGTTCAAACGTACTCAGTTTCGGTGGGAGCTAATATCAAGTGGCCTCGCAGCAGCCAACAGAATAAGAAAGCTGTTTGTGCTCAACAGGGTTGTCGGTGGAGGGTGTACGCTAGTTGGTTTGGCCAGGATGAAGCATTCGTAATTAAGTCAGTTGGAGAGCCACATACCTGCCCACAACCAATAACCAACCGAAGCGCTTCTTCCAAGTGGATTGCAAGAAGGTTCTTAAGCAGGTTCAATATTGACCCAGAATACAACACGAAACATCTTGCCAGAGAGATGTATGAGACGTATGGTGTCCAGGTTACTAGTAGAGTCTGTGTACTAGCGAAGATAGAGGCCAAGCGACTGCTTGAAGGATCATTGAATGATGCATATGCCAAGCTCAGGTCATATGTATTACAACTTATGAAGTCAGACCCGGAAGGAAGATTCGTACTGGAGGTGGACCCAGTGATTGGGGAGGAGTATGTGACGTTCAAGAGACTGTATGTAGGGTTCAGTTGTTTAAGAAAAGGTTTTCTGAAAGGGTGTAGGAAAATATTTGCTGTTGATGGCTGTTTTCTCAAGGGTGAGGTCAAAGGCATGATATTGACTGCCGTCGGGAAAGACGACAATAACCAGATGTTCTCAATCGCGTGGGCTGTCGTCGAGGGAGAAAATCGAGATTCATGGGGGTGGTTCATGAACATCATTCAGGAAGAGCTCAACCTTGGAGATGGTACAGGATGGTCGATCATCTCTGACCAACAGAAGGTAGTCAAATTCTTGTATTTTTTTGTTTCTCAATATAACTGCCCAAGGATTAATGGCCTGCTGTTGTCACAGGGTTTAGTGGAAACATTGAAGACTGTACTGCCTGTAGCTGAACATCATAAATGTGCAAGACATGTGGCAGCTAACTGGAAAATAAAGCATAAGGCAAGAGCATCGAGGTCTGAATTTTGGGCCGCTGTGTACTCATCCAATGAACACGAGTACAACCTGCATTTGACAGAGCTACAACGACTAGATGAATCAGGTGTGGATCCTAACTGTTATGTTGATTTCTTAGCACAAGACCCGACCACTTTCTGTAGGGCTTTTGTGTCTAGGGTGCCTAAGTGTGACTCCATTGAATCGAATATCTGTGAGCCTTTAACGGTTGTATCGTTAAGTGGAGGAGTCTAAGAATAATAAACATGTTAGAAGGTATTAGAGGATACCTCATGCAAATGATTCTGGATAAGGTTCATATGTTTGAAAAGAACAAGGATAACTCTATATGTCCGAGGATAGCTACAAAGATTGAAAAATGGAAAATAGTGGGCAGACATGCTACCATTAGACAGACCTTAGAACTTGTCTGTGAGTGTGTTCTGGGGGACTTTGGTTATGTTGTGGATTTGGATCGAAATACGTGTACATTGGGTATTGGGAGTTAAGCGCAATACCTTGTGTTCATGCCGTTGCCTGTGCATCCTTCTTAAGGAAGGACATATACTACTGGGTTGATCAAGTGTACATGCAGAGATATGCCATGCAGGCTTATGGTTACGGGGGAATCCCTGCCATGCCAGGGCAACAAGCATGGGAAGAAGCCCCTGGTAATGTGATACATCCACCTGTACAAAGGGTTATGCCAGGAAGGCCAAAGAAAAACAGGAGGAAAGAGCAGCAGGAGTTAGAGGTTAGGCCTGGAAAGAATGGGGTAGGGTCTGTCCTTAGCAAGAAGGGTATAGTCATGCATTGTAGGACATGTAAGGGTAAGGGGCACAACTCCAGGAAATGCCCAAACAAGGATACTGTACCAGCAAATGTACCAGCTGCAGATGAACGTCCCAGAGTTAGTACCAGACGACCAAGACGTCCCCCAGTACAGAGACCTTCTACACCTGTGCAAAGGAGGAGGAAACCCCCAACCTGTGGATCCTGTGGGGAGGTAGGCCACAATGCACGGAGCTGTCTCCGTAATCGTGGTGTCCAAGTAAGTGTTCTAACTTAGCTTTGACAATGTAATTGGTGTTCATACCCTAAGTAAATCCGGTACTTTCGTAGGGCGTTGTGGATCCTAATACCAGTCGCACTCAGCTAAACAATGAGCTTAGGACTGCTATGCAGGGTGTGGGAGTGTACACGAATCCAACAACTGGGAATATGTATTACCGGGTGAGTATGTTTTCGTTCACAGCCTTCCTGTCTTAAGCGTGGTATTATGTGTCTTGCTTATTTCATTGTTTGTTAATTGTTAGGTGCCACCTGGTGGGTTAGATGCAAGAGCAGTGGATGATGTTCATGGAGGATCTCAGCCTCCACCAACCCAGCCAACACAGTCACCATGAGAGGAAGCAGGAATATGGAACTGCTAGTAATGTTAGTGATGTTATTTTGGGATTAGGCAGTATTTTGGGTGTAAAGTCCTCTATGCAAGGAACTTGAAACTAGTTGTGGTCCTCGTGGTTTGTAACCATGATGTGGGTGCTTTTGTTCAGTATTGGTATGTAGGATTTTATGGAGTCGAATTCGAATCTGATATGGTTCTGGATATTTAGGGTTCAGTTTGTACCCAAAATACTTCATAAGAATGTTATGCTATGGTATCGAATGTACGAAGAATTTGAACTCTTAATCCATTTTGTTCAACCCTAATCCAAGGAATACAATCAGTGCACACATACATAAATCACATAACCAATCCTAGTTTCCAATACAGCAACACTTTGTTTGATAACCCTATTTTCTTCTAACATTATCTCGCTGGCCGTAACTCTGTCATCTTCCTTCCTCTGCAAATCCTCTGCAATGTCGATAGTCTCCTCTAGGTGAATTTGGCTGTTTTGCAGATTCACAAATATCTCATCTTCATTGTTACTAGTCTCTCCAGTTGACTTCCTTCCTGTTACCTTCTGCATCTCATCAGCCCATCTGAAGAACCCACAGTCTACTCTCCGATCTCTCCAGTATGGACACCGATAGAAGAAACGACCGGAGTTTTTGGGTGTTCCGACGACGTTAATGATGGCCTCACAATGATGTTTGCACCTCGTTCCATGACCACTGTTCGATGCTCCAGTGGAATTCGAGCTTCTAGCATTCGACACCATTGTTTCCAAGCTTGGGCTTTTTGACTATGGTCAGCAGCTAGGGGAAGATGAAGTTTCAGGAAGAAGGGGAATGGAATGGAAGAAGAAGGATGGAAAGTGGAACAAGAAGGATAGGATAAGAAAGAGTATAGGGGTGGGGAAGTGTGTTGTTTTCACTTTTTGGAAAGCGTGAAAATAATTGGAAAGCGTGCTGCTTTTAAATTTTCATAAAAAATTACAGTACTCAAAAAGCATCGTCAGCGTATGACGTGGCGGACGTGTCAACGCCACATGGGCAGTAAGCCCTGTCAGCAGACAGCGTTAGGTCATTTTCCACGAAAACAGACGACATAACATTCTCGTGACATAATTGGAATTACGAAAAGGTTATATATAGATTCGTAATAAGCCAATAGTTTATGCTGTACAATGGTATTAGGCCTTAAGATTATTAAGATTTTAGTTTTTCCGTGGACTTTGACCCAACTTTGTATCTTTAAGTTTTAATGAAAATAGTTTTGTAAAGAAAAAAAATTAGAAAATATTGCCCACACGTCACTCTTCTTATCTAAATCGTGAGGAGAGGGTGGGTTGCGGCTGATACTTTGGTCCCAAAATCTCCCACTAACCTCTCTTATCAACTACTCTTTCCTGTATCCAACAGATCCATCCGCCTTCATCACCTCCAGAATCTTTCTTCGTTTCTTACTTTGTCCATTCTAGTATTCGTACTTGGTACACATTGCTCACCTCTGTCACTTCCCATGGCGGCAGCAGGAGCTTCCATCCGGTCCCATTATTGCTCCTCTTTGTCCAGCTCCCACCTCATTATAACCCCCAACTCTCCTAGAGCTCACATTCGGCTTCCTAACTCTGCCACTTCCTTTTCTTGGTACGGTAAACGCCCGGCTCCAACTGCTTGTTTGCTCAATACTTCTCATGAGACCCATCTCGGCAATGAGCAGGTGAGTCTGAGTTGGAAATGCTGTTCTCGAATTCATAGCCAAGGGTTCGATGGGTATTGCTCGTTTTATCTAGTTGACATTGTTTTTGTGTCGGGGGTTGGATTTACTTTCAGCGGAGGAGGAAGTCGTTTTCCTTAAAGGAATGTGCGATTTCGGTTGCTTTGGCTGTTGGGTTGATAACTGGAGTGCCTACAGTAGAGGATTGGTGTCCCAATGCGAATGCTGCTACAAATCCGGCAATCCCTGATGTTTCTGTGTTGATATCTGGACCTCCAATCAAAGACCCCGGAGCTTTGCTAAGATATGGCCTCCCCATTGACAACAAAGCTATAAGGGAAGTCCAAAAACCACTTGAAGATATAACTGATAGTCTCAAGATTTCTGGACTCAAAGCTCTTGATTCTGTCGAGAGAGTAAGCCGGCTCAAGCTTTTCTGCTTCTTTTTACTTTGGCTGCTCTTCTTAATGTCTTAATTTTTGTTGTTGTTGGAATGTAGAATGTGAGGCAAGCATCTCGAGCTCTCAAGCAGGGGAAAACTTTGATTCTCGCTGGCTTGGATGAGCAAAAGAGGGTGCTTGGAGTGGAAGTACTTGACAAGCTGGAAACTGGTCTTGATGAGCTTCAGCAGATTGTGGAAAGCAGAAATAGAGATGCTGTGGCACCTAAACAGAAGGAGCTGCTTGATTATGTTGGAAGGTGAGATTTGTGTTTTAATCATTGATCATCAGCTGTTGACGATTCATGTTTTTTTTTTAATGTTTGTGTGGTAGTTGTGGATTAACAAACATAGACCAAGGTTCTATGGTATAAGTTCATGGTAAAATTGGCTACTAGTCAACGTTATGTTGTCAGCATGGATCATCATCAACAGCAAAGTGGTTGGATCAGCTAACTGAGCCTAAATACCTCCATCAATCAATTTTTCTCCCAAACAGTAGGGTACAAACGTTCAGAAAATGTGTCACCATGGATGAGCATGCGGCAGTTGTTAACAAGACCAAATATTTGACAGTTTGCAATCTTTGGAGTCTAGTCGAACTGACATCCTATTCAATATACAATAATTTGATTGCATAACTAGTTGCTTTCAGCAGAAAATGAAATACGGTGTCAAGATTAGGCGATAGTGACGTGTTCTTGCCATTGGTCTTATTTGTCTAGATTTATGATGGGATTTTAGTGACCATACTATAATCATTCAAGATAAAATTTGAGGAAAGACATAGAACTCCTTCTAAGAACTCATAGATACCCTTGTCATTGACTGCAGCTGAGATCTTCCTGGGGCGTTGGGTTTCTGCAGTGTCGAAGAGGACATGGTGAATGGGTTCCCCTATGAAGTGCCTGAAGAATACAAAAACATGCCTCTTTTGAAGGGTAGAGCAACTGTGGATATGAAGGTCAAAGTTAAAGACAATCCTAACCTGGATGAATGCGTGTTCCGCATTGTCCTTGATGGTTATAATGCTCCTGTAACAGCTGGGAATTTTGTCGACTTAGTTGAGCGCCACTTCTATGATGGCATGCAAATTCAAAGGGGTAAATACATTATTCATCCATCACTGTCTTTCCATTGTCAGAAATGAGCCGCAATAAATATTGACTGCTAATAACTTTTGTAACTTGTTGTCATGGTTCCGAAGAGTTCAAACTAGTATGGAAAATGAACCGAATCATCTTCAGTTGTAAAGTCATATTTGTTGAGATAACTAATGATGCATTCTAGTATATCAATCCCAGCGGATGGCTTTGTTGTTCAAACTGGAGATCCTGAAGGTCCTGCTGAGGGTTTCATAGATCCAAGTACAGAGAAGACTCGAACAATTCCACTAGAAATCATGGTGGATGGAGAGAAAGCACCTTTCTATGGTGCAACTTTGGAAGTAAGTTTCTTGTTCACCTTTCCTCATTGTTTCTCGGCAGGCTACTCTCTGCCTGAATTTAAAAAAGCTTCAAGCTGAACTTTTGTTTATAGATTAATTCAGTACCCTATTATGCAGGAGCTCGGTTTATACAAGGCTCAATCGAGGCTTCCGTTCAATGCATTTGGGACAATGGCAATGGCCAGAGATGTGAGGAACTCTGAACTTTAATCAGTGAAACTAAGGGCTTCCTTGTCATTGTTTGTTTGGCTTTAAATGATATTTTAACTGTGACAGGAGTTTGAAGACAACTCAGCCTCCAGCCAAGTCTTTTGGCTGCTGAAAGAAAGTGAACTCACTCCTAGCAATGCAAACATATTGGATGGGCGGTACACTGTTTTTGGTTACATAACCAAGAATGAAGACCTTTTAGCCGATTTAAAGGTTGGCGACGTAATAGAATCGATGCAAGTGGTTGCTGGCCTTGAAAATCTAGCTAATCCAAGCTACAAGATTGCAGGGTAGAGCTAGACATCCGTTTTCCTCCAGCAACCGCGTTTTAGAAACACAGCTTCAAGACTCACTATCCTGCAAATTATTGTCCAAGGTAAAATCATCATTTTACGTTTGATGAGATCTTCCATAGTCTGGTTACTTCTGTGGATGCAAGTGTAGCATAATTTATTGTGATTCAAATGTGAGCACCATATTCTTTCGGAGCATTATGTCATATAATCCCTTGTCTCCTTGCATGTTGTAACCCTGTACCTGAGACTCTATTTAGCTTCAATTAAAAGTTAATGACTAGTTCTAAGATGTGTCGGGGTGGAAGATTTCGTGTTCTACTGGTAAAACTGCTACATCTCGAGAAAAGGAGTTCATGAGTTGAAATCGACACCCTATCGATTTGTCCGGGGAACGCAGAACACAGTCAAACTGTGCTGGTGTACAGAGGATCTCAGTTATACAGAATGGTCATAAGATTAATCAACATACAAGAGTTGTGGTGAAATAGAGTGAACAGGGGACTAAAGAAGAACCAGAAGAGGGGGCTTTACAGTATAATCTAAGTGCTGAATGAGATTTGCTTTCATGGTCCTCGATGCCTACGGAAGCAAAAGCAGCCCTGAGGATGATCGCCAGGTATCATACCGCCACCTTTGGAAGTGTCGATTGCTTCCAACATGGAAACAACCTCCTCCATTTCAGGCCTCCTGTCAGGATTTGCGTCCCAGCATCGTTTCATTACGTTGGCAAGGGAGCTTGGACAGCATCGTGGTATCTCTGGCCTCAAATTCTAGTTGTTTTAGATTCACAAGAAAGTAAGCAAGTTGATGTTAATGGATATTAAAAGTGGTTGGTCTGGGAGGATATATATAGTAACTGGGAGAAAGAGAAGTGAGTCACCTGTCGAACAACAGCAGAAGTCATTTCTGAGAAACTGAGGTCAGGATATGGCATGTCACAGCAGTATATCTCCCAGAGACAGATGCCGAAGCTGTAAACATCACACTTTCTGTTGTATGGATTTCCATTCAAAACCTGAATAGGGGTTTCAGATTTCAGCAACTGTGCAAGCATCATTCATTGGTTTCAAGTTTGAAAGTAATATTACCTCAGGTGCCATGTAGCCTAGCGTTCCAGTCTCGCCAGTCATGTCATTGGGATTGGAAGCTTCAAGACGAGCAACACCAAAATCAGCAATCTTGACAGTTCTAGACTTGTCTAGAAGCATGTTCTCAGTTTTGACATCTCTGTGAACAATCTTCATAGTGTGGAGATAGCTCATCCCTCTGGCAAGGTCAAGGGCGAGTTGCATAACAACTTTAAAAGCAAGCTTCCTTCTCCTGTTCTTGATGAGATAAGATTTGAGTGCCCCTCCTGGGCAGTACTCAACGACCACACAGCATATGTTACTTGGCATCCCAATGTGTCCATTCTCTGTCTGTAACTGTAGATTTGCAGATCCGATTGTCGCCCCGATGAACTGTTCCCCTCATATAAAAGAAAGAAAGAAAGAAAGAAACATTTATTATTGATGCAGAGTGAAGGAGGAAGGGAGGTTGAGTTGTTTTGGGAGTGTACCTTGGTGACATTAGGGTGATCAAGTTTGTGCCAGACGGCAACTTCTTGAGTAAAAGCAGACCTTAAGGAAGCTATCTCTGCATCTGATCTGTGTCCCTCTTCCCCCCAGTCCAGCAGCTTCACTGAAAACCCCAACCCAAAATTTCATTTTTAACTCTCTAAATAAGCTTAAACAAATCCATAATGAGTTTAGAATAAGTTGATGTTAATTAGAGGAAAATAACATTTATTTACCAATGGAAGAAGCTGAAAGTCTTAATAATTTCTTTAAAAAAGTTAAAGAAAGGAGGGACGATAAAGTTAGGAAACCCGTCAGTGATCTCGTGAAAATATTATGTATTATTATTATTATATGTATGTAAAATAAAAGGGGGAGAAATCACGGATGCAGGAGGAGCATTGACAGGATTCATGCTGGATAATGCTCAGGGAAAGGTGTGCCTCTGCCTTGTTCCGTTGGTCATAGCAAAATATTAAAGTTTAAATAATAAAAAAGTTTGAATACCAGAATTATCATTAGTCACGGAAAATAAAATAAAATTATTTAGCATATACAGAAAATAAAATTGATAGACGAGATTAATAACTTAAATAGAAAATTAAGGCAGCTTATGGTAAGGTTACCACTTACCAGCAACGTCAAGGCCGTCGTAAATGCCGCGGTGAACGGTGCCAAAGGTGCCACGAGCAATGACGGACTTGATGATGAGCTTGGATGGGTCAATCTCCCATTCCTGCCTCCGCCCACCACCACCACTTCCTGTAACGGCGGCGGATGAATGTGCTGAAGTAGCAGAGAGAGACAGAGGAGGAGGAACAGGGGATATAGTGGTGCTGCTGTTCTTGTTCCTGGTGCTGTTACTGTTACTGTTACTGTTACTGTTGCTGCTGATGTTGCAGTGGTGGTCGTTGTTGTCATCAGAATTAGCACGGCGACGAGAGAGATGTCGGTGGAGTTGCTCATCAAGGCTCTTCAGATCTATCTGATCGGCTCTTACATACCCTGCACCTCCTCCTCCTCCTCCATCACTCTCACTGCTCCTCTCCTTCATTTTTTTTCAGAGTTGCTCTGTTCTGTTCTTCCCAGTTTGTATGTTGATCTGTTATGTAACCTTGTATAGTCTATATCTCTATCTCTCTCCCGGTATCCACGCAGCTTCTCATTTCTTTCTTCTTCCTTTTTCAACATTAATGTAATCTATATGTACGTTGTTGGATGATGAACTAATGGACTTTTTTTTTATTTCTTTTTTTATTAATGGGAAAATAGCATTTGTCTCCCTTGCCAACTTAACAAATTGTCCTATACACTATAAATCGCTCTTTTTACCGTTCCTATTTTAACTATTTGGTTGTTTGGATTCTTCCATTTTCATTTTCGTCTTCTTAACGTTAAATTTTGTCACATCCACACACCGACAAAGAGAGATCAGAGATAGGAGGTGAAGAGTTGGTCAGTGAGGCAAATTGGGGAGGTATCACAAAGAGTATGTTGAGATACGAAGGGTTTAAAAACCACAAATTTTATTCATTGATTTCATCCTATCTAATTATATATACTTACATTCCCAATTAAAAAAAATACATAGTAAGCTAATACATGACTATTGGAGCTAACATGGTGCACTGAATGCACATCAATTAACGTCACAAGACGGAATTTGAAACGAAAGGACCCAAACGACAAAGTGGTTAAAGTAGGAGGAGTAACAAAAGCAATTTATAGTGTAGGAGACTATTTGTTAAATTGGAAAAGTAGAGTGGGCCAAAGTGCTATTTTTCCTCCCGTCAGAGATTTCCGTCTGCCGGCGCTTTTTGGAGTTGGATCTTGGTGCAGGGACGGCATCTAGTGCGAGGACTGGCTTTGGATCCCACCAGAGCTTTCCGTCCACCGGCGCTTTTTCTCTGACGGTTCTCGTAGGCTTGAAGTTCTGTATTCTAGAGGTTGGGACTTGTCCCAACCTGAGTTTCTAAGCCCGTCAGCTTGACAGTGCTTGAAGGGATCTTAATCCCAGATTGTTAAGGGATCTTAATCCCAGATTGAAAGGGATCCTTTTCCCTGTTCGAAAGGGATCTTAATCCCAGATTGAAAACCAGAGGAAGCTTTGTTTCTTCCTGAGAATTATTAGAGAGTTTGTGAATTACGATACTGTGGAACTGGGCTCGGTTTTTACGTTGCCGAATATAATGAATTTCATCCTTGATACATATTCGAGAAATTTGACTCCTGTGTATTTCTGGAATTCTTAAAGATAGAAATTAAAGCAATATAACCCACTGACTATCGACAACAATGTTGTTTTGAGGTTGTTAACTCAGCTGTCTCCCTACGCTTCTATACTTGATCTTTCACACTTTCCCTGTATACCTCTCTACTCATTGGTTACCGAAAAAATCAGATCGATTCCGTATTTGGTAGACGACATAAGTGGGAGCAATCAGAGGATTTGGAATTGAAATTGAAATTTTAGTATTCAGCGAGATTGGACAAAAAATTAACAACTAATTTTTCTAGAGAAATCTTCATTCAGTATGACACCCATTATATACAACTATTTCCGTTGGAGTAGAACAGCTACAACATTCGCAATTCTCTCTTTACTACTTTGCACTTTTCTCTATCCAATCATGACCTCTCAAAACAACTCAAAGAACAATGATCAAGAAGAGATCTTTAGGTTTGGCAATGAAGTCATCCAAGATGGCCTTGAAAAAGCTGAGAGGAGTGTGTTGATTCGAATTTTTTGGGATCAACCAAGAAGTCGAATGTTCGTGCAGAACTCATTGAATCAGCTATGGCACTATGACGGGTCTATCCAAGTGATTGAAGTGGGGTTTGGCTTACTCTAAGTGGTGTTCCCCTCGGTGGATGCGGTGAATTGGGTACTTGAACGGAGGCCATGGTCAATAAGCATGAACGTCATGAACATGGTACCCTTCTCCCCTCCCTCGGTGGAAATTTTTAATGAGTTACAATTCATGGCGGTCTGGATTAAACTCTCTCGAGTTCCTTCCCATTGCATCAGTACCCGCTTCGGGAGGGAGTTTCTTCCGTTTTTTGGTGAATTACTTGATATCTCTCTTTTTGGCTCAAAAGGGCGAGATGCCATTTTCATCAAAGGGCTGTCAAAATCGATCTGTTGGCCTCCTTTTTGGGACGAAGGCAAGCATGTGGGCCGGATAACATTCCATTTTGGGTCAGACTCCACTATGAGAACATCTCGTCAATTTGCTATCAGTGTGGCTTTCTGGGTCAATCATCTTTAAGGTGTCTACATACTGAAATTCTGTTGGACCATGAAGCGAGGTGTTCATGGATGAGCATTGGCCTTGTGGGGTTCAGAATAATGGAGAATAGCCTCCAAAAATACATGCAAAATCAAATCAAAGCAAAAAGGATGGAGTCAGAGAACTCCGATTTCGGACAGTTCAGCTTTGTTACAAAGGAAAAAAGATTTGGCTACATGGTTCAACCACTTGATGAAGAACCCAGGTTGGATGACAATGATGTTGAAACCGATTCCTTTGCTGCTTCATCAAAGCAGCCGGTCATACCCCCTGCAAACATAAGGTTTTCTAAAGTTGGAGCAAAGCCATCTAATGGGAGAGGACCATCCTTCTGAAGGCTTTATTGCTCAAAGAAAACATGCTCAACTCCCACAGAATTCTACTCCTGCTGCCTTGATTAACAAAGATGAAATGATGAAGGCTAATTCCCTAAAAGGAACAGGTGGTCTTTATATCCATCATGGAAGGAGAAGGTTGGAAGGGAATGCAGCTTTCAGCTGTTCCAAAGGTGTTGGTGCGGTTGAACGATGAACATGAGGGTGGCCCTAGACCTTGTGACATGATCACCCCTTTGCTTTTACTATTATAGGTGGGGTGGTCGGTAAGGCTAGTAGTTCACCATAATAAGTGTGGAATTATGATATGGGATTGTGATGCGGAATCGTGATGCGGAATTGTGATGCAGAATTGTGCTGTGGAATGGTGATGTGGAATTGGGAAGTGGAGTTGTAAAGTGGAACTGATTGAATGGAATTGGTTAAATGAAATTGTTTTGGTTGATGTGTGTAATTGTTGTGATGTGTTAATTGGAATTAAAATGATAGAACCAGAAGGAGCCAACGTTACCCCATGAAAGTGTGTTTCACCCAACGACGGACTGGTGGTTAGGGCCTATCAACGGACCAGTGGATTAGTCTCCCAACAGGAGTGGAACTGTGGAAATGTGGAAATTGTGATGTGTTCCCCATGCGGTAGGGGAGCACGAGGACCTTTCATGCTGTAGGGAGGTGTGTCTGGCCGGCGGGGTAGTGGGGGAACAACTCTTTATGTCGCCTAATTAAACTCACCTAGTTAATTGAAATGTGAAATGGCGTGTGTGTGTTGTGCTGGATGTGATTGTGAGCTGATATGTGATGTGTTGTTGGGTTGTGTTTATGTTGGTTTTATTTATGATGACTTTGATTTTGTGGATGTTCAATTGTGTATGATTATTGGATGATATTATTGGCGTGATGCATGATGAGAATAGAGGTAGAGGGAATTGATTGATCACTTAGAACTACTATACTAGGATGTTAAAATGGAATATAAGTATGGGTCCCATTGTTGTATTCCAATGTGGGAGTCTGGGATGCTCCCTAGGTAGTTCGACGCATAGTTAAGCCTAGTGGGTTCACTCAGTTTCATTAGGAAACCGATCTCCTCATAGTCTCACTTTTTAGTTAGAAGTAGTTGGTGAGCTGAGCGTGGAGCAGTAGTTGTTGGTAGTGGAGCTTGGAGTTGAGCTAGAAGACTGAAGGATGGTGACAGAGGACGAGGATGTTATTTTGTGTATTTCATTTCAGTTGACAGTTTGGGGAGTTTTAAAAGTTATTTTATTGTTGAGAATGTTTAAGAGGTTTTTGGCTGTTGTGGTTTAAAAATGCATTTAAGTGGGATCCCCGTCTTTTATTTTTAATGATCATATTTTATCGGTCTCTTTTCCACTGAGTTCGTTTTGGTTATTTCGGTTTAATTAGTTACTAGTGATGCTCATAACCGATTCGACCACGAATTTACCCGTGTTGATTTGGGATGGGTGTTACCAAATCAATTTGAATAATTAATTATCTCAGTCATTAATCGCGAACAACTCATAACACTTTAATCACCCAAAATTTGGCTAACTCACAAAAATTAGTCAGTGGTATTTGGGGATGTGTGGTGGGGTAAGTGGACTAATTGATTAAGTTTTTTAGATTGGTTAATGAATTGGTTAAGACTCGATCCAATTGATTAAAAGTTTGTCAATCTTGGATTTACTTTTGGTAAAACTCAAGAGCAATAGTCTGAACCAACTCATCAATGGAAAAAGAGAAGAATATTCTTTGAATTACAGTATTAGGAGTTCAATTTATTGCGTCACAACCTCGATCTGATGCATATTGAACAAAAATTGTGTGACAACAATTTGTACACATTGTTGAATGATAAAAACAAAACAAAATCATTTGAAAACTCGACTAGATTTGAAAGCCATAAAGATAAGGAAATGACTTTGGCTGTTAGATGAGAAAAGGTGCCATGCCGCTATCTTCACTTTGGACTGTAAATTTTTTGATCTTGTGTTCAAATTGTTGAAAGGAATGTCGTTTCCAAATGGATATGTGATGTAAACCAGTGCTATTTATTAACCAAGATTCAACTCCATTTGATGATGAAGAGATTGAAAACAAACTCAATGAACTAGATGTAAAAGGACTCGTACCCTTATAAGTAAAGAGCTATGAACCCAAAGTATAAAAGTCAAATAGTGCTACGATTCTAGGGTGATAACCTAAACACGATAAACCACAATATCTAAAACCTTACAACAACACACCATGCTGACAAGAAGAAATCAAAGAAGTAATAAATTCTTAAAGTGATCTAATTTGATTGAGTCAATGTTGAGTGTTACAAGTTATGGGTCCACCTTATTGTAAGCGAGGGGTCGGCCAAAAGGCCTCTACAATCCTATGCGAAATCCAATAAGGAAAATAATAATCTAAGGTGTCCAACATGGACTTGGAATTAAACCTGGACTAAAAATGAATAAAAAATAATGAAAGAGTATCAAAATAATTCAAGGAGACAAGGGAAACACGGTTGGGACATCCTAAGGGGAGGAAAACCTAATCTGGGTTGAATTAGGGTTTCTCGGTTGTCCGAGTCCAAGGAGTCCAAGCCCGACAAGGATTCATGTGACATTCTTGATCCTTTAGTCTTTTGGAATTGGAGAAGTGTGCCGGAGGTGCCCAAGGCTTCGAGATACCTTATGGGAGTGATGGGGCCTCACAGATCAATGATCAGAAATTTAGGGTTTTAGTTCGGCCCTCGGTCACAGTGATGTCGCGACCCAACATTAATGATCCTCCCGAGCGAAATCAATGTGGTCGAGGCTCAACATCATTGTCCCTCCTGACCTGACATTAGTACCGTGACTCAAAATTCTTGGCACTCTGGTCGCGACATTAGTGTTGTCGCAGATCAGCATCAGTGGTCCGATACGACTCGACATCAACAGTAAGGCCTAGACTCTTAGAGCTTCTTGACGGTTTGACTTTGAATGCTCTGGGTCTTCTCCAATATGTGTCTTATGGTCTCCTAAGGCCTTGACACTTCCATAGTCGGTCGGTCGTGATCACCCGACTTCCATGGTTGATTGCCGCCACCATTTCTTCATGTGTGGCCCGACCTATAACCTCCATGTAGGTCACCAAATATTACTCATCCCCCAACACATGATTATTCATGGTCACTTCTTTCTCACCGCTAAGTTTCTTAAGGATGACCTCATCAATATGCAAGCAACATATCCTTCTGTGTGGACTTGAAGAATCACATAATGTTTGGACTCAAGAGTAACGACTCACATATTTTGTTGCATGATCTTCTACCACTAGCGATTCAGAATGTACTCCATATTGGCATGAAAAGAGTTTTGGTGGAACTTGGATCATGTTTCAAGGGGTTTTGTTCTCCCATATTTAATATCGATGGGCTTGAGAAATCACAAAAGTGAATTGTTCTTGCATTATGTCACATGGAGATGATCTTTCCACCATCTTTCTTCACGATTATGATGCATCTTATTCTCCACCTCATTGACGAAGTACAAATGGGTGGAACTTTGAAATATCGTCAGATGTATCTTTGAGAGAGGAACTTTTCACATCTTAAGCCACCAATTTTGTAGTTGAAAGCTACACATTCTAAACTGCAAATTTATTCTTGTAGATTTTTAGGAAAAGTCTTTTGTAGGCAACAAGACACGCTCAAAGGGTTCAATAGCGGAATGCTAGATTTCTTAGAAGCTTTTCAATTTCTTATCATTGTACTTTAATGACGATGTTGAAACAAGATATAATCGGACAAAGTATGTTGCTTTTGAGCATGGGGGTGATGAATTAGGGAAATGAGTGCCTATTAGGAGTGAAAAAACATTTAAATTATTGCATATGGAGTGGAAGCAAGCTCATCATTATGTCCTGATTAATTCTCCGGTAGATGAGCCTTTCATTAGACAGTGTGAAGTTAAGCCGAGAAGGCGTATGAGCGAGCCACGTGCAAATGAAATAGTTGTTCACAAGATATTTGTTGATTGGTTCTATAATCAGGTAAGTATTTTTACGGGTTGGTTACCTAAATAGTCACCGAACTTTGGCCAAATAACTCGGAAGTCACTAAACAAAAAAAATTGCTATTGACATTACCAAAATTTGAGCTATTTTTCGAAGAGGTCACTGTTAGCTACGGACATCCATTTTTCCGTCCATCCGCCTATGTGGACTTGCCAACTCTACTGCCACGTCATTTAAAGTGCCACGTCAGATCCTATCTACCCAAAATTAACCCAAGCACCCAACCAATTATTAACCCGACCCAATTACCTAATCTAACCGAAAAACCAAATAAAAAACCAGATCTGGTCAGAAAACCAGATCTGAAACTCTCCTCCCTCCTCCTCCTTCTCCGAAATCGTATAACCCTCGCCTCCGCCGGGGAAGCTCCGTCGGCCGTCGTGTCTCACCGTGGCAGGGAATCGTCTCCTCTTGAATCGTCCCCCTCATCTCTTCCTCGTAAATCGCGACCTCGATCCCTAACGTCCGCCGCGTAAATCGCGGCCTCGGATCTGAGCGATTGGGAGGAGAGTGCCGAGGAGGAGGCTGAGGAAGACGTAGATGCGGAAGTGCTTGCCCTTGGCGACGATGGAGTTGAGCTGGTAGAAGGTTAAGAGTTAGGTTTGGGGTTTTGATTTTGATTTAGGTTTGGGATCTTCGATTGCTTCTTCTTCTTCTTTGATTGAGAGGCAGCGGCGGGGGGTGGGTGGGAGATGCAGCGGTGGGGGTTGGGTGGGAGATGCAGCGGCGGGGGGTGGGTGGGAGATGCAGCGGCGAGGGGTGGGTGGGAGATGCAGCGGCGGGGGAGGCATCCCGCCTGGGGTTCTGTAGACACGGCGGCCGGAGTCGATTTTGGGCTATTGGGATCTGGAAGAGAGGGAGCTGGGTTTGGAGAGCAGAGGAGGAAGATGAAGAGAGGGAGCTGGGTTTGGAGAGCAGAGGAGGAAGGGTGGGAGAAGAGTGGCGGCGGCGACGTGGCGGTGGTGGCGCGGTGGCAGTGGTGGCGGCGGTGATGGTGGGAAGGAGGCAGGAGGCGAGGAGTGTGGTGTGGTGTTGAGGATGGAGGAGGGAGAGAGAGAGGAAGAAGGATCTAAGTTTTTGGTTAGATTTGATTGGGTTGGGGTTAATCAGATTGAGTTCTTTGGTTAGATGACTAGGCATGTTAGGAAAAATTAATATGACATGGCACTTTAAATGACGTGGCAGTAGAGTTGGCATGTCCACATAGGCGGATGGACGGAAAAATGGATGTCCGTAGCTAATAGTGACCTCTTCGAAAAATGGCTCAAAGTTTGTTAATGTCAATAGCAATTTTTTTGTTTAGTGACTTCCGGGTTATTTGGCCAAAGTTCGGTAACTATTTAGGTAACCAACCCGTATTTTTACCCATTACAATTCTCGATTTTGAATGATCGATTCGTTAAACTTACTCACATGTGGTTTTTTCATTCAGATTTTAAATGATCGATTGACTACTCATAGTGATGAGCTTATGCTACTAGCGAGAGGGCTAAGAGAACGTGATATGAGATACATTGCATATGATGTTAGCGACTATCATTTTTGAACTCTAGAGCGTGAGATGATGATTAAGACTCAAAATAGTGGAGTTGGAGAAACATTTGGCACAAATAGTGTGGCAATCTCTTATGACAATAATCCAAGTTGTAGTGACATTTGGTTCTATGGAAATCTAGTGGATGTTGTTGATTTGGATTACTATGCTCGTCCGTTCACATTGTTCAATCGCAAATGGATTGATACAATTAGCCATGCATGGAAAAGGACGGATGCATTAGGCATAAAAATGGTGAATTTTAATCACTTGAGGGATGTTGGTGACAAAGAAGAAGATGAGCCATACCTTAGTGCCACCGACACACAAATGGTCTTCTATGTGGCTGACATAAGTGATCCAGAGTTGTGTATTCCAATTCATTACAAGCCTAGAGATAATTATTAAATGAGTGAAGAGGAAAAAATCTCTCGAGAATATTGTTTAGTGTTATCTTACCAAAATTTTCATGTAGCTTAAAATATTTTTTAGTTGCAAATTGTTGATAATCTCAATTTAAATGGTTTTCCCTTGAGATTGATAAGTGAACTCATCCACTAATTACTATAAACACAATGGAGTCATTATTATTACCTTGGACGCAATGATCGAAACAACTTCGAATATTAGTATCGAAAGATGGGACACAATGACTCGATCTCTCTCCTTGCAGAGATCTGAATTGCCAAAGTTTGATTTGACATAGATTTTGATGGTTGGAGAGAAGAGAATGATAAGCTTATTGCTTCGCGTATTAAGCTCAAGAAGGAGATGGAGCCTACTAAAGATGAAGATTACATATGAAGAAGATAGAGGAAAGGAAATCTTCACTCATGCTAAAATGGGTTTGGTAGGATCAAAATAGGTTGGATCTAATGATTCAGTGTTTGATGACATGCAATTTTAAAATTATTACTTTAGCTCATGTGGTTGCCTAACATAAGATTTTGGAAAGGATGAACATGAGAGAAAAAAATATAGATAATTTGATGTGTTAAAAATAGAGCTGGCAAAATGCTGGCCCAACCAGATAAACCTAGCCCGACCATTGGTCGACTGACCAAAAAGTCAACTACTCGTAACCCGCCCAACCCATAACCCGATGAACCCGCAACCCGATAAACCCACAACTGACTAACCCGCAACCCGAATAACGCGATTGAACGCATTAAATACTGACGTGCAAATAACCAACCTAAAAGGTAAGTCACTCACACACTCAATGTCGTATTCCTCGAGGGCTCTCTCAAAGACTAACACTCACATACTTTGTAGACGGTCTAAACATTTAGAAAGAGTTTGGTTTGATCAAATAGTTCAAAAACATACGCAATAAACTAAGCAAGAAAGACAATAACTAAACAAGACAACAAAACGGTTCAAAACACCCCTTTGCCCTTCCACTCTAAGTAAACTTCATTGAAGGGACCCTCACTTTTCGTCCCCGATCAAATTTTGGTTTCGTTGTCAGAACTCTTCTTTGAAGTTTGAAAGGATTGGAAGCACTGCTATCTTTCTACCTCGCTTTAAGTTTTTACTCCCCTTGTTTGTGTGTTTGATTTTGATTTCGTTATTTTTTGGATGTTTCTTTTTGTATATTCTTTTTATGCCTTTATTCATTGCTCTTTTTGAGCAGTGCCTACACTACAAAAATCAGGGAATATTGCGTCGGCTGAAACGAAAGTATTTTGCGTCGGTCGGTCAAAGACCGACGCAAAATACGATGTGCGTGTTGACCCGCGTAAATGGCGTCGATTGATTAACGACCGACGCTAAATGTGGTAACCTAGACCGAAGCGAAAATGACATTCTGACCAGATTTGCTGGTCGAACCAATGGTTAAGTTTGCGTCTGTTTTGAGAAAGTAAATGGCGTCGGTCATTGACCGACGCCATTTACACGGGTGAATAGCGTCGGTCAAGGACCGACGCAAAATACAGTTCATATAAAACATCCTAATCGACGAAACCAACTCATTTGTGACTAAACCCTTGCCGATCTCTCTCTCTCCGAAAATGAAACCCTCCGCCTCTGCTCCTTTGCCGCTCGTCTCACCGCCGGTCAGACGCCGCCGCTCGCATGCCGCTGGTCAGACGCCACCGCTCGCACGCCGCCGCTCTCCTCTCCGATTTCTCTCTCCGCAGAAGGCTAAAATCACCGTCACTCTCCTCGACGCCACTCCCTCACCGCCGCTCTCCTCGCCGCCGTTCCCTCGCCACCGCTCCCTCGTCGCCGCTCATCTATAGCTTCAACGTGGGGTTTGTGTCGATTTTGCTCATTTTTCATATTCAATTTAAAATTCTGCCTAGGTTTTTGTGGTTTGTCTAGTCAGATGGTTTGTCGAATTAATGAAATTGTGGTTTGTCTGGTCAGATGTTGTACAATCTCCATTACTAGGATTTCCGACTCAAGCATCAGCTCTCGTACTTAGAAGTCTACAGGTCAGTGATCTGAATGAATTTATGATTGAACTCTGTCCGACTCGATGCTCTGATTGAATCTGATTGAATTTCTGATGTTCTGATTGAATTTATGTTTAACTGTTGTTTGGTAATGAATTTTTTATGTTCTGATTGAAGGTAGACACACAATCAGAAGCTTTGAAAGCCTACTGCTCTCTTCTTCTTCTTCTGACAAGGTATGTTGCCTTTCGGGCTATAATTGGTGTTTAATTGTGTGTTCAATGAGATTTTCTAATTGGTGTATAATTGGTGTTCATATCCATGGATCTAATATTTTCTTATAACCGGTTAAGATTAGTTTCTTATAACCTGTTAAGATTAATTTCTACTAATGTTAGTTTGTTAGTAGTTCCTCATTAGATGTAATTATGATTAGTGTGATTCAAACTGTTAAGATTAGTTTATAAATTTTGAGTAATTTTAATTATAGCTAATCATATATAGCTAATTTGTAGGAAAATGTATGCTTGCCTCTGCCTATGCCTCTTATAATTGATAATTTCTTATAACATGTATGCCTATGACTCTTATAAAATGTAAGCACATATAGTGATCATTTCTTACAAAGACTAGTTAATAGTGTATTCTTAGCTTAGCTACTTATTAGGTACTTTATAGTATATCCTACAACATATTATCTTTTTGATTACGTTAATTAATGTAGATTAGGATTTCCAACGCTGAAAACTTCTGCTCTAAACTAAATCAGGTAGATCCCAATGGACAAATCTTGGATATACAAACCGAGATTGTCACCGGAGTATATGGCTGGCTTAGAAAGCTTCTTGAATTTTGCTTTCTCCAATAACAATGGAGGGGAACAAATTCTCTGTCCCTGTCCAAAATGTGGATTTAAGAAATGGCTATGTAGGGATGATGTTTACGAACATTTACTTCGAAAGCCATTTCCTCAAGGCTATACTATTTGGGATCGATATGGAGAACGTAATTTCGCATCGTCTTCTGGGATTAATCCACCTACAAGGGTTCATAACTATGATCCTACAGGATCCCTCCATGCAATGATTAATGATGCTTTTGGTGTCGTTACTGAGGAGGTACCCGAGACTACTGATGCTTTTGGTGTCGTTACTGAAGGTATAAACGAGGATGATCAAATGAATGAAGATAATGGTCCCATGCTCGAATACAGTAACATGAACATCCCTAATGACATGGAGGAGCCAGTTGATGAGCCAGTTGATGAGCCGGTAGAGGAGAATATTAATTTGAGGGATTTGCTAAAAGATGGGGAAACAACATTATACGAAGGATGTACAAAGTTCTCAAAACTATCCTTCATTTTACGGCTTTATCATATCAAGGGGATGCATAACATCAGTGACAAAGCAATGTCGATGATTATTGAGTTGTTGCACGAAGCTTTGATAATGCCACTGTTGTACCCTAACCAGGCCTGGAACTGCAGAGTTTGATGATTAATTAGGGTTCGTTAATTACATTTTTTTCAAAGTTATTGAACTCTAAATAATGATTGCATGTTTGACCTAATTCGGTTGGTTTTTGTTATGCAGACATGGCTTCTGCACATAGAGATAAGTGGGAGGTTGAGCTAGTTGATCCTGCTGGAGTTAAGACTGTAGATGAGGTCTCCGGGAGCCAGTTGTTGAGCCGCCTTCGCGATGGTAAGAAGGTTGTCATCCCTTTTAGCCGCCTAGGACCTGAGGGTATTGGTCCAGCTTCGTTGTTGGGCGGGTTCTTAGGCGCGCTGGCTAAGGATCACAACTACATTCCGATTACCTACGAGTCGTGGGAGAAAGTAACAGATCAAGAGAAGAATGATTTGATGGAGATCGTATGGGTAAGTGATAAACTCTAAAATTGTTAACTTTTAGTCAATTAGTTTGAGTTGAATACTATTAATGAATTGATACTGAATTTGATGCAGCGATGTATCATGATTGAGCCGCCAGAGATGAAATCATGGGCCAGTTCTTACATCTTGATAGATTTAAACAAGAAGTGGCGGGACTTCAAAACCAAATTGTGGACCGGACATGCGGTTAACACGCTTAAGGCAAAGATGAAGAAGGATGCTGAAGCCGCTGGCGAGGAGTTCGACAGGAGCGAGTTTGTGGTGCCTACGAGGGCGTGGGCACTAGAGCACAAGCCGTCTAGGATCCCTCCTCCTTTGTGGGCACAGTTCGTGGATCTGAGACTGCGGCCGGATATGGTGGTAAGTAGAGTTGAAATTGGAAATAATTTAAACCATATATTATGACTTTGATTGCGTTGCAATACTGATATGGATTGATTGTTCAAATTGCAGGAGTTGGCTCGCAAGAACTCTACCGCTAAGAGGAACCATAAGTCACCCCACACTGGAGGTTCGAAGAAGCTGCGGGTTAGAGGGTTTGAGTTGGTAGTAATCCAGATTTAATTGCTAGTTATTTATGTCTTTATGTTTATAGAAAGTTACTAAACATGTTTACTTCGTGCACAAGTAGGCAAAAGAACGGGGGAGGGTGCCATCTAGAGGTGAGCTGTATGCTATCACTCACACGAGGAAGGACAACACTTACACCGATCCTAAAGTGGTAAGTCCTGTTTCATTTATCTGAAGTGGTGTGTATCTAATCAGATTAGGGGTTTTTAATTTTTTTTCTTTTCATTTCAATGTGTAGCCTGAAATTCTAGAGTACACCCGTGTAGAGCCTTCAGTGAACGATGCACTAGGCCTCGTCTATCCGAAAAAGCATAGTGGTCGGGTTCGCGGGCTCGGATCTGGTGTCACCCCCTCTATGGTATGTATTGTGGTATATACTTGGAAATTGTTTTAAACAAACATTAAAATAGTAATTTTCTGATTATCTGTACTTTCCATGTAGGTTAATATGAGTAGGAAGCGTGGTGGAGCCAGTCAGAGTAGTAGTTCAGCTACTACTACTCATGTCTTCGGTCTTTGTCCTACTGAGGATCGTATGAGGATGATGGAGGCTGAGGTTCAGCGACTGAGCGGGCTGGAGGCTGAGGTTCTGCGCCTCAGCCAGTTGGTTGCAGATAGAGGTTCATCATCCACGAGGACGGGGAAGGGGAAGGAGAAGATGAGACCAGCTGATTATGCAGACGAGGATGAGGGGTTGTATGAGACCGATGATGATGAGGATGCGACCGATGATGAGGAGGATGACACCGATGATGAGTAGATAGGACTAAACACTTAGATTTAGTTGTGTTGCTTATTTAGTTTTGGATGGATGTTATTTACACATGTTGGATGTTTTATTGGTATATTAGTTGTTTTAGTAAAATTTAGTTTTAGATTTCCCGTTTGTGATGGGTTGTCGTGAAATGTGATAGCGAAAAATGTGCTTTGTATGCAGGTTTTGGCACTAGAAGAGTATGAGAATGATAAGAAAGCAGGAAAATTGGGGAACTGTAATCTGTAAATGGCGTCGGTCAGTTACATTTAGCGTCGGTCAGAACCGACGCTAAAAGGACCCATAATTTAGCGACGGTCATTAACATTTACATGTGGCGTTGCGTCGGTCGATAGTATATTGCGTCGGACAGGACCGACGCAAAAAACCCTAGACCCACCCGACCAGTTAACCGATCCGTGGGTTGCTGGGTCTAAATGGCGTCGGTCGGTTGGTATTTTGCGTCGGTTGTGGTTTCGACCGACGCTAACATTTAGCGTCACCGTTATTCGCGTCGGTTTGATCGACCGACGTAGCATGTATTTAGCGTCGGATATGACCGACGCTAAAAACCCGGTCTAACCGACGCCATATGTATATTTTTTTGTAGTGCTACTTTGATAGTTCCTACTTGGTTTACAATGTAGGACTATGGAACTAGCAATCATTGGTGGAGTCATGATGAATATGAGGCATCACCCTCTTGGGATAAGGAGCCTCATCCCACACCATCCTATCACTCAATTACATGCATTCCTCAAGAGCTAGTGGAGTTCACACACGAAGAGATCGAGCTCATCACAATGGTGAACAAACTAAAGGTTCTCCTAGCTCAAGAGGCGGAAGAAGAAGAGTTGAGCCAATAATTCCCCATCAACCAACCAAATGGACTCCTCAAGAATTGACAGAGCCTATCTCTGAAGACATCGAGTTGATCATGATGTTGAATGACTTTGAAGCTTTGTTCACTCAAGAGGCTGCTTATGAAGACAAGGTTAATCTGATACCCTCCACAATTGAGCAAGATAGACCTCTCAAGAGTGGGAAGATGCAACGAACTACGCCAACTTGTGACGAAACCCGATACCAAATGTTTAGTAATTCAAAAAATGAAATAAAAAACAAATGTGACATCCTAGGCAAATCTCACATCGCCAAAGCACGAGGGAGATCCATGGGCTATGTGAAATAGTTCAACCTTAACTGACATGACGCGTTTTGGGGCGTAGTGGTAGGGGTTTGATCTTGAGAGGAGGAGGTCATGGGTTCGACTCCCACCAACGCCCAAAAAAACAAATCCGTGAGGGATGGGACCCAAAGCGGATAATATCTTGTCAGAAAAAGGTTGGGATGTTACAAGTGGTATCAGAGCCTCTCCCCGTCCCTCTTGAACGATGGTGGGGCAAACCTCAACGAGGGCGTTGAGTCCCTAAGGGGGGGTGTATGTGACATCCTAGGAAAATCCCACATCGCCAAAGCACGGGGGAGATCCATGGGCTATGTGAAATAGTTCAACCCTAACTGACATTACGCGTTTTGGGGCGTAGTGGTAGGGGTATGATCTTGAGAGGAGGAGGTCATGGGTTCGAATCCCACCAACACCCAAAAAACAAATCCGTGAGGGATGGGCCCAAAGCGGATAATATCTTGTCAGAAAAGGTTGGGATGTTACAACAAAGACAAGATGGAATTCGGAATAGGACCTGTTAGCTATAGAGGAGCTAAGTGTAACATCCTATTCCCGGACTTTCTGTTTCAGGTTGAATTGAATGAGACATGGAAATACAAGTGTTATCCATTCTTCTGCAGACCTGTGGTGTGTAACGGCCGTTGTTACCTGAAGGTAACAGGCATTACAATATATCTTTAACGGCCGTTGTCAGCTTTGTGTAACAGGCGTTACACGGATCTGATATAAAATAGTGAATCTACAACTGCCTAAAACATTCTAATTATTTTCTCTTCAAAATCCTTTGACGAACAATGGGTATTCGAAGTGGGGATTTGGAGCTTGGAGCTTTGGATCAGCAAGAGAGCATAAAGGAAGGTGCTAGGGTCGATCTATGTCAATTGCTCGGACTCTGATTCAGGTAAACCCTTCTTGTTCAAGCAATTAAGCTCTGCCAGTTAGGGTTTTGCAATTTGGGGATTTTGGCATTATTCTCTTCTCTAATTATTTCTAATGATCAAGGTGGTTTGGAATTTTGTATAGGAAGCTTATGGTGTAGTGCTCGGGGTTGGAGGCTATCTCTTTCTTTCTGGATTTTAGGAATCGACCAAGGAAACTGTGAGGGGGTTTTCACTAAATTGCTACTTTGAACTGCTATGATCGATACCATACTTTTAGTGCTTTTGTATGTTGTTATTGAATTACATCTATGTATGTATTTCAAGTTGGGTTTTTATTATACCTTGATTCATATCGGTAGGGATTACATGCATAATTAGACTTATCTCATAAGTTGAAATTAGGTGTAAGCGCGAGTGATCCAATTATAGATTGCGCAATCCCCTAGGTTATAAAGGGGGGGTCTTAATGACCGGGAATAGGGTCTATGTGGCATCAGGATGCTCAGTAGACCTTACAGGCTTTATTGATCCTTTTCAAATGATAAGGATAGGGATTGCTCGGGCTATCAACCTCTAACTGTTGTGATCTTTCTTATTTTACTTGGCTTACTGGTTTACTGCTTTATAGCATGTGGGATTTTAGTCACTGGTTCACTTAGTGCATGTCACTGACCCCTCTTCCTTTAGTTTCTTTGTCGGTTCGTTTTGGGGTATGGTGAGCAGGTCACTGTGCCTCCTAGGAGAGCTCAGAGGAGAGGTGCTGCCAGGCATGCCGACGAGTCATTTAATGTTAGGTACTATGGGATGTTTGACATGCCAATAACCAACCAAGAAGGTACGATTACTAACACTCAAGGTTGTATTCCTCGAGAGCTCTCTCAAAGACTAATAATCACACTCCTTGTAGACGGTCTAGACATGTAGAAAGAGTTTTGGTTTGATAAAGCGATTCAAAAGCATAAACAAGAACTAAACAAGAGAACAAAACAGTTCAAAGCAAAGACAAAGGGAGGTCACTTGGAGGATAGTTTCATCATGCTCAAGAGGACTAAATGAACGAATTGTAACATCCCAACCTTTCCTGACAAGATATTGTCCGCTTTGGGCCCAGCCGTCACGGATTTGTTTTTGGGCGTTGGGGGGATTCGAACCCATGACCTCCTCCTCTAAAGATCAAACCCCCACCACTACACCACCCCAAAACCCGTCATGTCAGTTAAGGTTGAACTATTCCACATAGCCCATGGATCTCTCCCGTGCTTTGTGGATGTGGGATTTGCTTAGGATGTCACACAAACACACCAATCAAGATTGAGTTTGCATTCGGATGACCACACACTTCACTTCTATAGACTTGATACACTCTCGTAGCATCAAATCCCTATCCTAATACCACTCAACTTAGACTCTCGCTCTCAAACTAAGTGCTAAAGGATGCATTCTAGGTGTTTGATGAAATGCCAAAACTCAGAACCCTCTCTTAGAACTCTATGACCACAATGCTAGGCACAACGCTATCATATCAATGCCCTAACACTAAGAGATTCACCAAATAGCCTTTCGATACTCAAATGAATGAAAATCCACATGCACACCAAGTGCTCAATAAAATGCCCAAGAGAGAAATCATGTGAATATGGTTGAAATAAGATGATCTAATCTCTTAGAACACACTCACTTCAATCCCTAGACCTACAATCCATGCAATCCAAGCACTCTCATGCATCAAATCACATTGAATAGACCAAGGGGTAATTTTCCGTGCAGTAATTGGGTCAGGAATTCTGCCAAATTCCTGCTTGGTCCAATTCCCGCTTGGTCCAATTCCCTTGTTTTCCGAGTAAAACATGGTACGCAAAATCGCGAATTTCAAATATGGGCATGATTTCAAATGAGCTCCGGCTGGGTTTTCAAAACCCTTTGAAAAGGGAAGGAGATGACAGGTTTTATATTTCCCCCTTTATTTTTCAACAGTACCCCTTTATGTTCTATTTTCTAACGTGAGAGAAACTTTTTTATTCATCTTTTTTTTATAAGAAAAATTTTATAATATTTTAATAGGTGAGATGAATTAACATTGAGCCACCATTGTTCACGAGATGCAGCTCATAGAATTTTGTATGAAGCTAAGGTTCCATATTATTCCACTTTCTTTGAATGTTTGAATAATTTTGATTATTTGAATATTCATGTTTGGTCGATATTTTTTTTAAATAATGGTGAGCTCAAATTTTATGAGTATTTTGTGTAAAAAACAGCATAAATGAGATGCAGAAAGAAAGTAGGAGTTGTTCGGATTGATAAAAAGGGTAGTTCAGTCATGTTAGGTGCTCCTTTGTTTGAAATCCATATAGTAATGGTACAGTGGAAAACAAGGAATTAAAATCCAGAAGGAATTAGGGTCTTCCCCAGCAATCGAATCCCTTCCGATTTTTAATTCCACCGCAATTCATTTCCATATGGAAAACGACCCCCAAATCAAGCAAACATGGCATAAAATGGTGATAAGAACAAGTCTAGAAATCATCCTCATACAACCAAGATCAATCATGGCAAGTCTATACAATCATGCCTCTATCATAGCATAACTACTCTACCTATCCAAGATGAACCCTAGGAACTTAGCCACACATAGCCAAGGGAGTAAAGAGAAGAGAAAAAAGATTGGTCACCAAGAGCACCATTGATGGATCCTTGTGATGATCTTCAATTTTCTACTTGTAAGCACTTCTCCCAAGGTTTGTTGGCTTCAACACTACAACAGACGGACGATTTAGTGGCAGGCCGCGTCGTGCTTTGTGGCAGACAGCCTGCCAGTAAACACAGTGCTTACTCGCAGGCGGGGCCTGCCACTAAGCACGACGCGGCCTGCGAGTAAAGCAGCTGCGAGGAAGCCCAACACGTGGCAGGCCCCGCCTGCGAGTAAGCTACTCGCAGGCAGGTGGTTAGTGGCAGGCGCCTGCCACTAAGCTTAGTGGCAGGCAGGTGGTTAGTGGCAGGCGCCTGCCACTAAGCTTAGTGGCAGTCCATTGGTTAGTGGCAGGCGCCTGCCACTAAGCTTAGTGGCAGGCGCGTGGTTAGTGGCAGGCCGCCTGCCACTAATATTAGTCACTTAAGTTTATGATTATTACTGTCTAGTCACTAAATTTCTGTTTTTTCATGTGTCATTCCCGTTGTTTCTAGGCAGTCACTTAACTTTCTGATTATTGTTATCTGGTCACTAAATTTCTGATCTTTTCTGTTTCATCCCTTTTCGTTTATAGGTAGTCACTCAACTTTTTTATCATTGCTATATGGTCACTAAATTTCTAGTTATCCCAATCGTTTCATCCCCATCTTGAAACCCTATGTCAATGGTGGTTTCAGATACATGAACTAAGTCGCCTTCCTGAAAAAGCTCCTCACATGTCAAATTTTGGCCTTAACAATCCATCTTTATAGTCTATGAACTTCTTCACCTGTGCAGAGAGATTGTGTGTTGTGGGCTTAGATTTGGAAGAAATGGGTTTCAATTGGGAGAGATCAGATGGTTTATTGGATTTAACGAGGGCTCTTGAGAAGGAGGAGGAAGAAGAAGATGCGGAAGAGCGGGAAGAATGGTAGGAATTGTAGCGGGACGCCATTAATGATGTGAAGAAGAAAATAAAGATGAGAGTTTTGATTGAAGATACTTAAAAGGCTCTGTGGTGGCGAGGATTGGCGAGGGAGAAGGAGTCGGCCGCTCTGCTACCGCCGCCGATTGGCTGTCTCCGAAGCGGAGAATCAGAGGAGAGAAACAGAAGGAAGAGCTAGGAGGAGGAAGCTTCAAGGTAGAAGACCTAGCTGAGTAGAGTAGGAACGATCTGGCATAGTGGCGGTGTGGATGAATGAATCCCGAAAGAAAGAAAGAAAGAACGGGGAAGAGGGAAAAAGGGTGAAAAAGCAGAGAGGAACGTTGGAGCAGACAGGTCGTGCTTAGTGGCAGGCCACCTGCCACAAGCTAGTGGCAGGCCGTGCTTAGTGGCAGGCCACCTGCCACAAGCTAGTGGCAGGCCGGGCTTAGTGGCAGGCCGCCTGCCACAAGCTAGTGGCAGGCCGTGCTTAGTGGCAGGCCGCCTGCCACAAGCTAGTGGCAGGCCGTGCTTAGTGGCAGGCCGCCTGCCACAGTATGGCAGGCGTGCTTAGTGGCAGGCCGCCTGCCACAAGCTAGTGGCAGGCCGTGCTTAGTGGCAGGCCGCCTGCCACAAGCTAGTGGCAGACAGATGGTGTCTGCGAGTAAGCTCAGGCGCCTGCCACTAAGCTACTCGCAGACGGCCCCGTCGCCTGCCACAAAATCATCTTTTTCTTGTAGTGCAATCCAAGCTCCAATCAGTGAGGAGCCAGAAAACTGGTTAAGGGGGTGCTTTATTCGTAACATAAAAAAATTCAACCCCAATGAAACTAAAGTAAATAACATAATACTTAAATTTTGTTTAATATCTGAATAATAATTCAATGCACATTGCTCACAATAAACCATGATAAGATTTTATATTTTGGAAGCATTGTAGAACATACAAACTTATTTAATATATGTCGTCAACACATCATTCAACCACTCATTATTTGTCTCGTTTTAAAATTGATTCTTGATATATTTTATGGATAAAATGATCACTCTTGTTAGAGATCATTAGGTTATTTGTAAAGAGTCATTCTTATTTAGATTCTTAAATTAGGTTTTCCCTAATCTTTAAATATAAATGAGGGTACATAATTAACATTAAGTATCTGAACCTGCACTGGATGGTCAATAATAGAGTGTGATTCACAATTGAAAAGTCAAGTGTTTAAAATAGGGAAAATACCACTTTAACTTCTATACTACAAATCAATCTTTTTTTTTTGTAAACTACAAATCGCTCTACTCCTACATACTTCGGTCACTTTGTCGTTTGGGTTCTTTCATTCCAACTTTTGTCTTCATAGCCGTGCATTTCCTTACTAGCATTTTTTTAATTTGGAATACAAATATATATAATTATATAGGATGAAAACGACAAATAAAACGTGTCGTTTTAAAACCCATTGTATTTTACCATATTCTTTTGCGAGTCGTGATACCTTCCTAATTTACCTATCTGACCAACTTTCATCTCCAACCTCCGATATATATCTTTCGTTGGTGTGCGGAAATATCTAGATTTAATGTTAAGAGGACGATAGTTGGAACGAAAGGACCCAAAAGGTAAAGTGGCCAAATTATGAGTAAAAAAGAGCGATTTATAGTATAGGGATCTATCTGGGAAGTTGAAAAAATAGAGTGGGTGAAATACTATTTTGAAATATGTAATATGAAAATAAAAATTGAAAATCAACAAGGGGGCTGCAACGCACCCCCTGTTATTAACGTGGCTCTGCCACTGGCTCCAATGACTTCAATTTGTTCCAAAAATGTCTTCTAGGGTTGATGGGTAGTGGTTGATCAAGAATAGAATTCGTAGGTGATGAAAATCCAAGCCCCCCTCCATCAACGAGTCGCGGCTACTTATGAAGGATTCTGCAGCCGGAAAAGAGCCAAGTTATCGCCGAGAACCTCTTTGTAAAGTGACTGAATATTGGGGACGAGAATTGCATTCATTTGTTCATATATTCTCGGCGAGAACTACTTTGAAAAATTCAGCACAATTGGCGACGAGACTTTTAATTCAACTGTGAATACATTCTCGGTGAGAACTTCAATGTTCTCGCCGAGAAGCCTTGTGCTGGGCAGCCCGCAGAAATCTCGAACTTGCAATGGCCCTATCTCCCTCGTCTGAACTCCAATTAAGCTCCCGTTTGATCTTATAGACTCCTTGTAACCTCTACTATCATTACATGTCCTGAAAAGTACACAAACACAACTCCAATAGATATAAAATTGGTCCACAAGTGACCCCCGAGCAACAAAAGTGCAAATTGTGTAAATGACTCTAAAAGCATATAAACCATGGCACAACGAGATCAAATACGAGAATTTCTTAGGTCAATCGTAGGCTCATAATGCATTAAATAATATCACATCAAACTCCCCTACGACTACTCGAAGCTTGTCCTCAAGCAAGCAAATACTTACACTAACGCACTAACCATTTAAAACAAGCCAAAAGATCTCTAAGTTCGATACACCACGTTTTGATAGCTTGAGGTTTAACAAGGTAAAGGATCCCAAAATCTCACCAAAGAACCCTTAAAACATTTTTTACAACAAAAACCAAACTAGTTCTTACTAGACATAAGGCCAAACAACTTGACAGAAAGTATCGGTTACTGGACGGTGCACTTATTCCCAGAGTCACCTAGACATAAACGGAGGGAAAGAGAGGGCCCGGTCGACATTACTCAACCTGTGTCGAGGGGTAGTACACTCATTCCTCACCTTTTGAGATTTGCGGCTTTTGCGAAAAGACTCTAGGCTATTTCAAATTCTACCCCCTCTTTTTCTTCCCACATCTCACTTTTTCTTCGCTTTTGGTGTTTCTATTATAATAGCGACTTCAAAAATGTTTTTACTAGACTATTTTGTCTTACCAATAGGAGCACTGGCCGAGACCCCTGCAGGTATGGAGCAGCCAGCCCCATTGGGGACCGCGTTATCCTAAACCCTGCCCACGCCGGGAGGGGTTCAGAAGGAGAATGCCACACTGAGACTTCCCCTTTGGGGGCTAAGCAATGGGCGAGCAAAGCATTTCCAGCTCGTGGTGGATCTCAAAACCAAGCGGCTCCTACGCACGTCTATCACTCAGGTGGACTCAAAGGTCATCTTACTCACACATTGGACACCCCGCTTTTCTACCCTATGTCCTAGACTCCAAGAAACTTCCACTGACATTGAACACTACACAATACTGGCACCTATCAAAGATAAGAACACTCTCTCAAGTGACCAGACCTCATACTTAACGAAAACTAGTTTCAGTCTTGTTGTAAAAAGGTTTAAAAGGCATTTGGAATAAAACCAGTTCACACTTTACATTGAAAACCCCGGCTATCACGTATGTTCTCACCATGCAATCAATTGGCTAGTCAAACAAATAAAATTTAAGCAAGTTAAGTATTCAACAAGCAAAAGAGGTGATAGTGGAGCATGCAAAATGATAAGAACATGCTAAGGTAGATGAAAAGTGAGACACGATTAAGCATGCTACCTAGCGCAAGACATCCACTAACATAGAACAAGATTATACATGTACCGACAAACAATCATACCAAACCTCAAATTCAACTCCCCTACGACTGGAACAAGCATTGCCCTCAATGGATGTGTGAGAGAGAGAGAGAGTAAGGTGGAACGACAATGTCGCGCGGTGAAGAACAACATAAGAGGCAAGAGCGGTACGAGAGCCACATGAAGACCATTGGTGAAGAGTGATTCTCAAGTGCTTGCCAAGCATTATTAAAAAACTAAAAGAACACAAAAACCCCAAAGTTAAAAAAACAAATAAAAGTGAAAAAGTAAAGATAGCATGGGGTGCCTCCCATGAAGCGCTTCTTTAACGTCTCTAGCTAGACGAAGCAAGAGGGCAAACTAAGTGAAACCATCCCAACTCATTACCTCTTTGAAGTCGATTTCATTACCTTCGTATGGAAAATGGAACTTGACTTGAATCTTACCAACTTCGGGAGGTGTGAGCTCGGTTTTAACGGATGATGGAGCGTGAGCAATGGAGAAGGGGCCAAACCACTTGTAGTGGCTCCTTTCATCGGGTGGTTTCTTAGACTTGCTCATCTCACCAATCGGTGTGGCTTCCTTGTTCTTCTCGGGTGACTTCTTCACGCCTTTCTTCTTAGCCTTAGGTAGCGTCTTTAGAAACACGAGAGTTGGAACCTCCTTCACTTCATCAATTTTCTCCCGCACATCATTAAGCGCAAACAACTCCGCAAGACTATGACGAACAAGGTTAGCTCCATTAGTAGCCGAAGCAAACTCACTTGGATTCTTAGGATCATGGTGACTAGCATACGACAAAGTGAACTCCATGCCATTGGAACGGTAAAAAATCATGCATTCATTATCTACTCTAAGTGTAAGTCTACCACCATAGACATCAATCAAAGCACGAGAGGTCGCTAAGAAAGGTCATCCTAGAATCAAAGGCACATTCGTATCTCCAATTGAATCTAGAATCACAAAATCCACAGAAATTCAAAAGCACCGACCTTAACCAACACATCTTCAACAATACCACGAGGAGGTTTCATGGATTTATCTGCTAATTGAACATTCATTTGGGTTGGTTCTAGTTTCCCTAGGCTAGCTTCTTAAACATGCAACATGGCATAACATTGAGACTAGCACCCAAATCGGCTAAGCCTCTACCTATGCATGTTCACCAATAGTGCAAGGAATAGTAAAGCTACCTGGATCCTTAAGCTTTTTGGTGGTCTCTTAGAGAGAATGGCGAAGCATTGTTCATTGAGTCTTGATGAGGTTACATCCGCTAGCTAGCTTGCTTTTATTGGTGAAGACCTCTTTCATGAACTTGGGCTTATTAAGGCATCTTGGTGATTGCCTCCCCAAAAGGCAGCGTGAATGTGCACTTTGTCAAGAAGCTCAACAAATCGTTTGAAATCCTTCTCCATGGAATCCGGCTTCAAATGAGAAGGGTAAGGCGGCTTAGGCTTGTACGGAGGCACAACCGGTGCGGGAGGAGGGACCGAAGTAGCACTCGTCGTAGCCTCGTGAGATCCAACCTTGTTGGTAGTCTTAGAAGCTTCTTTAGTCTTGGCTCCTTTATCTATCACTTCAACATTGTCCATGTCATCATCGGAGTCAACATCTTCAACAACAACAAAGTCATCACCTTGAGCTCTTACCACTTTAGGTGTGGCATCCTGATTTGCTTACCACTCCTCAATGTTACCATCATAAGTTCCTCGGGACCCTTGGGATTAATCTTGGTGTTAGCGGGTAGACTACCTTTATGTCTCTCTGAGAGTGCCTTGGCAAGATGACCCACTTGAGTCTCTAGATTGGAGATAGAAGCTTGTTGATTCTTGAAGAGTTGAAGAATAGCCGCATTTGTGTCTTCTTGAGAGGTTGAAGATCCACCCTCTTTGTTTTGAGGAGGCTTGTTAAAACCGGGTGGTCCACTACCCTTGTGGTTATACATTCCCAGTGGATTATAACCTTGGCCACCACTTTGATTTCCACCTTGGTTACCTTGGTTTTGGTTTCCTCCTTGATTCCATTGACTACCACCTTGGTTGTACCCTTGAGTATACCTCGTGTAGCCTTGGTATCCTCCTTGATTACCTTGGTTATAGCCCTTGTTACCTTGACCTTGGTAACCTTGATTAGGCTTGTTATAACCACCACCTTGGTTCCAAGAGCGGTAGTAGTTACCCCTTGATAATTTCCTTGAGGGTTGATGTTACCATGGAGCCTTTGACATTGGGCAAAGTTTACTTTCTCAATGTATTCACCTTGATTAGGCTCAGAAGTAGCGGAAGGGCAAGCATTAACATCATGGACTTGAACTCCACAACACTCACAACAAAACACCGAGGCAACCGGTGGATTATCCAAAGGAGGAGTGGGAGCCTTTGATGATGAAGTCTTAGAAGGAGGCTTGGGCATGGTAAGGTTGTTTACTTGTGAGGCCATAGTATCAATCTTCGACATGAGGAGAGCAATCATGGGATCCTCCTCATCACGGTGTTCCGGTATCTTCGGCTTCTTCCCATAGCTAGAAGACTACTTTGGGGCATCCACACTTACGACCCTGGAATCATAGTGAGTGTCGCTTCCATATTTGGACATGGGGGCTGTTGTCTAGCCTAACTCCTTGTCTTGTAGGCCATCTCCGCGAAGAGATCAAGAGCATCTTCAGGAGTGAGCATGCTCAAGTCACCACCCTCTTGATTGATCATCCTTGTATTCTCATAATTAAGGGATCTAGCAAAGATGTCTGCCAAAGTCCACTCGGCGGTGTTGTGGTGAGGGCAAGACTGCATCCGTCATATAAGGAGGGAAGAATTATTCTAGAAAAGCTTCGGCTAGACCCTCCCATATGGTGAAGGTCCTACTCGGTTCGTTATCCAACCATGTCTTAGCCTTACCCTTTAGTGAGAAAGGGAAAAAGTCGGAGTCTGACATAATTCGGGTGTACTTGGTCATTCTTCACCGTGTCACATATCTCCAAAAAGTCCTTGAGATGCCTAGATGGACATTCACCATCAATGCCATTGAAAACCACCCCATTTTGAACCATTTGGACCATGTTGGGCTTGAGCTCAAAGTTTCTAGCATTGACGGGTCATCAAATAATGTTAGAGGTGGCCTCTTCAAGAGTAGGGCGAGCATAGTCCGCCAAGGTACGTCTTGCACCCCTTTGTGAGTGGTCATCATCGTTGGCATGTTGAGAGTGCTCTGAATGATTGTCTTCATCCTCATGTTGAGACATGTTGTTGTGTGTGGTGCTATGAACTAAATGAGAAGGAGAAAGGGTTGGTGGCTCAATAACTTGCTCAAGGCCTTGAAGTCGTGCTTGGAGGCGAGTGAGTCGCCTCATGCACTACCACAAGGTACCTACACACAAGCACAACAAGCACACCAAAGTAACACAACAATGTGGAATAACAAAATCAAGCAAACAAGTAACAAGGAAGCAAAACTAAATTGGAAGGAAGTGAATAGGACGGTCCACTACTAAAAGCTTTCTTAGGATTGAGAAAGTCCCCAGCAACGGCGCCAAAAACTTGACGTGCAAATAACCAACCTAAAAGGTAGGTGACTCCCACGCTCAAGGTCGTATTCCTCGAGGGCTCTCTCAAAGACTAATACTCACACACTTTGTAGACGGTCTAAACATTTAGAAAAAGTTTGGTTTGATCAAATAGTTCAAAAACATACGCAATAAACTAAGCAAGAAAGACAATAACTAAACAAGACAACAAAACGGTTCAAAGCAAAGACAAAGGGGGTTCACTTGGTGGATAGTTTCATCATGCTCAAGAGGACTAAATAAACAAACACACCAATCAAGATCGAGTTTGCATTCGGATGACCACGTACTTCACTTCTATAGACTTGATACACTCTCGTAGCACCAAATCCCTATCCTAATACCCCTCAACTTAGGCTCTCGCTCTCAAGCTGAGTGCAAAAGGATGCATTCTAGGCGTTTGATTAAATTCCAAAACACAAAACCCTCTCTTAGAACTCTATGACCACAAGGCTAGGCACAACACTATCATATCAATACCCAAACACTAGGACATTCACCAAATAGCCTTTTGATACTCAAATGAATAAAAATCCACATGCACACCAAGTGTTCGATAAAAAGCCCAAGAGAGAAATCATGTGAATATGGTTGAAATAAGATGATATAATCTCTAGAACACACTCACTTCAATCCCTAGACCTATAATCCATACAATCCAAGCACTCTCATGCATCAAATCACATTGAATAGACCAAATCAAGCAAACATGGCATAAATGGCAATAAAAACAAGTCTAGAAATTATCCTCATACAACCAAGATCAATCATGGCAAGTCTATACAATCATGCCTCTATCATAGCATAACTACTCTACACATTCAAGAAGAACCCTAGGAACTTAGCCACACATGGCCAAGGGAGTAAAGAGAAGAGAAAGAAGATTGGTCACCAAGAGCACCATTGATGGATCCTTGTGATGATCTTCAATTCTCTATTTGTAAGCACTTCTCCCAAGGTTTGTTGGCTTCAATCCAAGCTCCAATGACTTCAATTTCAAAAATATCTTCTAGGGTTGATGGGTAGTGGTTGATCCAGAATAGAATTCGTAGGTGATGAAAATCCAAGTCCCACTCCATCAACGAGAACCAAGTTCTTGGCGAGAACTTTGAAGTTCTCACTGAGAACCTCTTTGCAAAGTGACTGAATAATGGCGACGAGAATTGCATTCATTTGTTCATATATTCTCGGCGAGAACTTGGAAGTTGAGTTTTCTATTTTGGCACCCAAACCCGAAATGAGACAAACTCGAAAACTTAAAAAAATTATTAGGTGGGTTAGGGTCGACTCATTGACCTGAAAGATCTTATTACTACTTGTAAATATTACTATTTTTAATCTCACTTATATTTTTTTAAAAATATTTAGTCTTACTTATGATTTATGTTTTTTTATTTCATTTTATAACATTTCTCATTTTGTTTCTTTTATTGTGTACGTAAGAAATAATTCATAAATATCACATATTACAAATATTATACTCAATATACGCCATATCTAATGTGACTAAAAATCATTGATGTCGTTACTAACAATATTTTGGTTGTAAAATTTTCACAAAACCATAATATGGTGCATATTTGGGGAGTTTTCACCATAATAAATAAAAAAATGAAACTATGTACCAAAAATAAATACCATTTGAAACTATGTACAAATCTATCTATTTCCACCCTGGGTATAGGCGATTTCGCGCATGGCACAGACGAATTCGCCCAGCACCCACGCAAATTTCATTCATTTTGGTCCAACCAACTGAGTTAAATGTGGCGCCTGGATCACAGGCGAATTCACCCTTGACATGGGTGAATTTGCCCGACAGTTGGACGAATTCGCCCAGCCCTTCCTATAAAAACCCATCAGCCCCCCATTTCCCCCCTCCACCCCTCATCTTGCAACTTCCCCTTCCAAGGTAAGTTCCCCTTCCTCTCTTGTTAATTTTTTGTTTTAGTAGAGTAGAGAATTAATTAGTTTAAGATTCAGGTTAGAGAATTAGTTTAGGAATGTTAGGTTAGAGAATTAGTTTAGGAATGTTAGGTTAGAGAATTAGTTTAGGAATGTTAGTTTAGAGAATTAGTTTAAGAATGTTAGGTTAGAGAATAAAATTTGAGAATGGTAGGGGTTATTTATTGACACCATTCTATTAACGTTGTAGGTTTTAAAGCAACACACATTCGTGTCTCGCAGAGGATATTCATTCCAGACCTTTACACCAGGTAAGTAGTGTATACATTATTTATATTCTAATTTGAGTGTGAACTATGAAGATGTAGCTAGCTTATTTATATAGGTTGCTTATCGATTATAAGTTGTTTGGCTGTTGTACTACATTGTTAGTCTAGCTAGCTTATTTATATAGGTTTTTTATGGATTAGGACTACAAAATCTGACCTTGCATGCTAGTGTGAATTAGGGTAGTTTAATTTTACCTATAGAAAAAGAATCATATTACCTTGTATATTAACATAGTAATTTACTATACAATAGATGGCTTACTACGGATGGGATGAGTCATTAGTTGATCAAACCCCCGAGGGAAGCATCCCTCAACCTAGGGATGCTTCTCTTCTTTGGGGGGGAGAACAAGCATAGGGCCTGTTTAGTTTGGCATAGCCCTGCTGAGTGCAAGACCTTGAAGTTGCGCCAGCTTAGCTCTTCGCTGACATGGAGTGCACAGTACGAGCCATTCTTGAGGGTGTGCCAGCTCGGCGAGGTCTGTCGTATACTCAGTTACACACCGTGTAAGGAGCTCATCACGACTCTTCTTGAGAGGTGGCGGCCGGAGACGAACACCTTCCACCTGATTCAGGGCGATGCAACTATCACTTCAGAGGGCGTGGAGGTTCTTATGGGCTTCCTACTACGGGACTTCCTATTATTGCAGCTCTAGACAGGCGCAGTACGAGTGACATATGCCAGCAGTGATTGGGCGTCGCACCTCCAGCCAGAGCCATTAGTGGCATGGCAGTCAAAGTTTCGTGGGTTAAGGGGTTGTTCGACCATCTGCCAGATGAGGCACCACCAGAGGTTGTTACGTTCCACGCACGGGCATTCACATGGGTTCTTGTAGGCGACATTCTACTAGCTAACCGGAGTGGGGACCACATTTTGGTGCACCTCCTACCACTTATTGGGGAGCCACACGTTGCATCCACCTTGCAATAAAGACAGAAGGAAAAAAAGCTGAAAGACTGGATTAATATTTCCCTAGAGTATCCCAATCAGTGTAATATCCAGGTGGTTTGCCAGTAAGCCACCTCTTAGCAGCGCCTTTCAGAGAGAACGGGAAAGCTCTCAAACAAAGAGTATTATTGTCGAGGTTTTCGTTCTTGAAAGTGCTGCAGAGATCAAGGAAGTCTGCAAGATGAGTGCACGGATTGTCTAGGGGCCTGCCTTCGAACTGTAGATCCCTAGAGATCATAGTCAAGAATGGAATCTTGATCTCATAGTCAGGATCTCCTTCAATGCGCGGTATGGCAATGGCAGATCGAACGCTAGTCGCGCTCGGCTTGTTGTAATCAGCTAGACTCTTCTGTGCAGGCAGCGGTGATGGATTTCCGCCTGGTGGTGGTGGTGGTAATTGATCAGTCATGGTAGGAGATGGAGGAGGTGAAAGTGACTCGGTGTATGAAATGGATGTAGGTGACGGTAACGGTGAAGATGGAGATGAGGAACTCTCATTCAGTTCCTGGATCTTAATCGAAGTGATGGATGGAGGTGTATTGGTTCTGCTTCTCCTTGGAATCTGTGATTGTCGAGGTGGAGCAGAACTGTTTGGTCTCTCTATACTCTTAGCCTTGTCGGTTTGAGAGCGAGTCCAAGGGCGGCGATGCATACACCTGTGAACAATCTACAAATAACAAAAACAACAAAACCAGTGTAAAATCGAAGTGGGTGGAAAATGAAAGATGAAAAATAGAAGAATAAATTGCCAGTTCCTCTTTCAAACAATCAAAAGAAGTCCCCGGCAACGGCGCCAATTCGGTGAACGCTGCAGTAGAGCAGGTTTAGCAAATAACTACCAAGCTGTGAAAGCTAGGGTAGATCGTATTCCACGGGTCTTCTAATGATTGACTACTCAAATAAGCTAGGAAATTACTCAGGTTTAAACACTTCGTGCGTGGTGTGAGTTCCACAACTTCTAATTCTAAGAAATGCAGAAAAAATTAAAAATTGAAACTAAGAACAGAATGGAAATTGGTTGGTTAAAACAGAGATGACAGACGAACTTAGACTTTGAATCCCCCTTCGTTCCCCAGAGCATTGGCAATCAACAGATTAGCGGATTTTGATTCCCATTCAATCAATTCTAAGACACCACCATAACTCCTTACCCTTAGGTTTAAGACTGGCGAACGTTCGCTCTATCCGTTCTAGCTACCAAGATTAATTAGTCGCCTGGGTACGGTCGCCTCTCGCAATGACTTACGAAAGGCACGCTCCAATTATAAGGTTAATTGTTCAATTTGATGTTTTAAAGTAAGGCGAGCGTTCGCTTCTATCCTTAGCTTAACAAGAATCTAATCTAGGTGATCAATCCAGACAAGAAACATGAACAATGACGAACAAATCAAACATGAAAGAGAAACTGATTGATCTTCGAATCTAATCACTGCCGATCCGTGACCGCTTTAAAGCCCTGGGTCACTTAGGGTTCATCTTGTCTAAGCTCTAAGAGTTTAGCTACACATATTCATCACAAAAGAATCAAAGACAAAGAAAGAGTTCATCATACAAAGGAAGAACAAAAAAGTATCTGAAAAACCTAATTAATACGACTCCGGCAGAACTTCGATCTTCCGGTCGACTGCAATCCTAGCTCCGAGTCCTTGAGATGGAAGGGATGGCGTCACGATCTCTTTCCGGCTCTTCGAACTCTAAACTCTCTGCTTCAGAACTCTTGAGAATCCTTGGAATTATGATTATGAAAAGTATTATCAGGTCTTATGAGGTCTCCCTTATTTTGGGCCGCCGGTTAAGTATTTATACTTAACCCTAATTCAGCCGGATTTTGCCTGATATTTTTGCCAAAAATACTAGGGTATTTTCACCGAAAATCTTGGTGTAAATGGGGAGCCCGCCGGTTGATTTCTTCTGTAATTTTCGGTCCAATAGTTTTTGGCGAAAACTTAGGGTTTTTGCCGAAAACTTCCTTCAGTTGACATCAATGATTTTGTGCATGTATTTTCGCCGAAAATGCTAGAGTATTTTCGGCGAAAACTCCTTTGTAAACCGGGGCAGATGGTGAACCTAAGATCATTGTTCGGGTTCAACCAAATAACTACTAATGCTAAGAAAAAGCTATAGCAGATCGTATTCCAAGGGTCTCTTCTGATGGGTTACTTCAGAACTAGCAAAGTACTCGAAGGCAAACACGTTGTGCGTGGTGTGAGTTCCACGACTTCTAATTCTAAGGAAAACAGGGAAATTAAAACAAATTAAACTAAAACAGATTGGAAATTAGGGTTTGAAAACAAAGATGACAGAGGAACTTAGACTTTGAATCCCCCTTCGTTCCCCAGAGCATTGGCAATCAACAGATCAGCGGATTTTGATTCTCATTCAATCAATTACTAAGACACCACCATAACTCCTTACCCTTAGGTTTAAGACCGGCGAACGTTCGCTCTATCCGTTCTAACTACCAAGATTAACTAGCCGCCCGGGTACGGTCGCCTCTCGCAATGACTTAATTAATTGGTGCAATTACTAATGATTTATGAGTTACTCTTGCAGTGAATTAACCCTAACCGGTTCCTACGAAAGGCACACTCCAATTATAAGGTTAATTGTTCAATTTGATGTTCTAAAGTAAGGCGAGCGTTCGCTTCTATCCTTAGCTTAACAAGAATCTAATCTAGGCGATCAATCCAGACAAGAAACGTGAACAATGAAGAACAAATCAAACATGAATGAGAAACTGATTGAATTTCGAATCTAATCACCGCCGATCCGTGACCGCTTTAAAGCCCTGGGTCACTTAGGGTTGATCTAGTCTAAGCTCTAACGAGTTTAGCTACTCATGATCATCACAGAAGAAACAAAGACAAAGAAAGAGTTCATCATTCAGAGGAAGAACATAAAAGAATCTGAAAAACCTAATTCAGACGACTCTGACAGACTCCGATCTTCGGTAATCTACACTCCTAGCTCCGGTTCTCCGAGATGGAAAGGATGGCGTCACGATCTCTATCCGGCTCTTCGAATCCGAACTCTTCGCTCCAGAACTTGAGAGGATTCTGATCTCCAAAAGTTGTGTTTTTCAAATTATGATTGTATATCTCCTTGTTTGGCCCGCCGGGTTAAGTATTATACTTAACCCTAACTTGACCCGGAATAGTGTATTATTTTCACCGAAAATTCCTTAAGAATTTCGGCAAAAATTCCTTTGTGTTCGGGAGTGCTTTCTCTGCCTTGTATTTTCGGTCCGAAGAGTACAATGTTTTCGCCGAAGATGTCCTTTGACTCGGCACCAATTGAATGCACTAATATTTTCGCCGAATATGCAAGCTCAATTTCGGCGAAAATCTCTTTGTACTCGGGCAGGATTTTGTTTGACTTTGACTGGCTCCTTGGATCGATTCCGGTTTGATTCCTCGAGGTTCCTACGCCTTAGACACGTCCATGGCTACTTTATTTGACGGCAAAAACCTGTGCTAACACAAAAACACTAGAAAACCATCAAATAGACCCGAAACGAGCCATGGTAACACAAATGGCACGAGATAGGGCAATCGATTGAATATTCCTTATTCTACCCTAAAAACCATGTCTTAAGCAAAGAAATGTTGCTTAAATGAGGCTGATAATCACGTCAAATCGAGTGTCATCAAATACCCCACACTTAAGCTTTTGCTTGTCCTCAAGCAAACTGAATAGAAACGCTCATATTCACAAATGATAAGATCGATTAAATTGGAGCTCAATCAAACACAATGAATTATTAGACAGCTCGATCCTAGATCAAGAAACCTAACATGCATACGGATCAGCCAAACTATCTGGTCTCACTAATAAACTGCACACGACAAGTAATTAGCAATCAATCATGCACGAATTTGACCTGACCGACCAGACTCCTCACACAGGATAAATTTAGTACAATGGGAACTCTCACTCTCTGTGTTTAAGGACGTGTTTCTGCTCTCGATCATTTTCTGTTACTGAATTTTGTCATAGGTTTGCATTTCGACCACATCTCCACCACTGTGACAACACGAGTATCTAGTCAAGAAGGACTTCCCTGCTAGGACCGTAATGAAATCTACACTACTCGGGTTTATAATGAGATGGATGATGGGGATGAATGATGATGGCTTTGGTGCGGTGTAGCTTTCGACTAACTTCCCTCGAATCTAATCTATGGCTTCCTACCGTCTAACCAAACACGGGTGGAATAATGAACGCTCGTCCTATGATACCCTCAAGCAACCTAGCACTTATTCTTTTTCTTTTTGCACAATTTTTTTTTTACTTTCTTTTGAACTTTTCTTTTGACTTCGTTCTTCCATTTGTAGGGAGAAGAACGTTTTATTGAACTACACTTTGAACTTTTTCTGATTTCCTTTTCTTCATTTTTTTTTCGAATTTTTTTCTCTTTTTCTTTCTTTACTTACTTTTTTTTTTCTTTTCTTTTGTGCCGATTTTTCTTTTAGTTGCTAGAGGGGTTTACACGTCTGGACATATTAGCTAAGACCACCTGTTTAATGGCTATAGGCAGGTTACCACAAACCGACTTCCGGTAGGTCAATCTAGAACTACAACCACAGGGGATCAACGGGGAATGAAAGAAATGGGAAATGGCTGTAATGTATTATCGAACCGAAAGAACAGGCCAAGCTCAAGGGTTTAAACCTAGTGGATTTATCGTTAAGGTAGGCTATCTGGCTTAGTAGCTGAATCTAGGTGCCCCTATCCTTCTAGAACTCGTGTTATCGTGTGGTCTCGAGTAGGTCTCATGCAAATTCTAACTCATTCAAGTAAACAGAAAACCACTCAGAAAGAATTAAAATTGCAAGTTACGTGCAATGGATCAAAAGCTCACAGTTGGTTTGCTAGTCGGATTCGGTCATTTTCATGCAATCAAGGCTACAAACTACAAATGTGATTTTAAAAATTCTGTTCTGACCAGGCAATTTAGCATCAAAGCATACAAGTTGGTTCTCAAGTTCTAGGTTAAGCAGTCTAAGCATCATTATGAAAGTTTGAACAACAACTTAACATCAAAAATCAAGAACTGAGCCATTCTAATGCTAGAGAGACTGGAATGGAATCACGAGGCACACATAAAACACAATCAAGGGCAATCAAGTTCATGCAAAGTTCTCTAGCATCCTACCCCACACTTAAATCGGACTGTGTCCTCACATGACTAATTTAGAGTTCAGAGTGGAATGTAAGAACCTGGATGAGGACGGTTGATTTCAGAGGGTGAGCACGGATCCTTGGAGCAGAGGAAAGTGTAGTCTAACCCGAAGCAAAGGGAATCTCCCAATTGCCTACAAAACAAAAACAAATGAAACATAAAAAGAAAACCGGGACAAGTGCCCCGGATCCACACAGAAAAAAGTTGGACCGAAGTCCGAAAAGAATAAATAAAAAGAAAGGATAAGGAAAAAGGACACCACCTGATCATCACTGGTCAGAGGTGTCGGGGTGGGGGAAGTGGAAGTAGTCGCCGAGCTGTCGCTGCCACTCCAGCTGTCGCTCATATCGCCTCTCGGCGCGGCGCATGTGTTGTTGCATAATAGTCCGCCTAGCCTCTTGAGTGGCGTTGTCGGTGATGCGCCACTCCTGCAGTCGCTCGTACAACTCACCAATGTCCGCGGGGTGCGGTCGGGGCTGATGAGTAGGCGCCGGATGTGGATCGGGAATGCGCGGCGGCGACTGGTGGATGTAGCCTACCTGATGGTGTGGCGAGGGTATATAATCATGAAACTCAGGCGGCGGCTGCGGCTGCTGCTCCTCAGCATCATCTTCGTCCTCCAATTCGTCCACAGGATGGAGTGGAGGATCTGCTGCTACATGGGGACTGAGGTCCAGCTCCAAGTTGTATGCGACTGCCAAATCTCCTCCAACGGTCCTAACTTGGTGTCGTGGGATGTGCGGGCCATACTCATGGTTGATGCCGAAGGAGATGAAGAGCTGACCTATGAAGTTGCCCCCCAGGAGTTTGCGAGGTAGCGTCTTCCTCTTGGTCTTCTGGCTGAAGATGCGAGCAAGCACCCAGCCGGGGTGAAGCGGATAGCTCTCTCGGATGGCTCGAAGAAGCTTGAGCTCCTCCTTGAGGATGTGGTGGCGATCCTTGTCTCGAACATATAAAAGTGACCTCCGCCAAACCATATGAATAAATTTATAGAGCGGGTGAGAGAGAGACTTAACTGAGTTGCTCGTCTCGAGGCGATCGCCAAGTATGCCTGTCATGTGGCTCCAGAGCGCGTTGTACTCCTCGTCGTCATCGTCGCCACCCCAGCCTAGATGGTGATCGTGGTAGTGCTCGTGGGGAATGCCCAGATGAGCAGCAAACTCATCGTAGGTCAGCTTCCTGTAGACTCCACCCAGGTAGAAGGTGACGACCTTCTGGCACTGCTTCCTCTTGTTCTCATCCAGGTCAAAGGTTGCCCAGAATTCCTGGAGGGCAATGACTGGGAAATCGGCAGCTATGGTGGTCAGCTCTAGGAGTCCGACCGGTGCTAGGGCGTCATGCACGTTCCGGTAGTAGTCCTCGTTATAATCATGGAGCGACTCCATGGACAGAGGGCGCACGTCAGCTGCTTTAATGTGCTCGATCTTCTGGAAGCACTCGAAATAAAAATCTGGGAGGCGCGCTATAGTGCGATGGTATCCAACATGGCGAGGTAGTGCAGGTGGAGGACCCAGAACGGCGGGTGTGACGGGAGCGGTAGCTCCTGAGCTCGAGGCGCCATCAAGTCGCGCCTTAGTCCTGCGCTCAAAGGTGTTCCTAAACAAGAATGAAACCAGATTAGTCAACCAAAACCTTACCCCACACTTAGTAGAAAAACTCAATTTCACAAAGAAATGAGGGAAAACTAAGTGGGGTAAGCAAAGCGGAGTAACCGGTAATCATAGACAGTAAAATACATACTTAGGAACAGCCAGAATCGGATAAGCACAATCAGAGTTCAAAGAAGTCAAACCGACATTCAGAAAGTCAACATTATAGCATATTGAACCCTAATCATGGCAAGACTATCATAATTCGGAGAATGACGGTAAAATATGTGACCTCAGATGGCTGCACGATAATATGAACGAGAATGAACACTTATGACAGCAAAACGATCAAATACAGTTCATGGTCAAGCCGACATTTCTCACAAAAGTCAACAAAACAAGGAATCAATCCTATGCATAGCAACACATGATCAAATGATATGGAAATTAAGCACGGAACTCCCTAAGCATCCTAGAACAGTTCTATAAGTTCAGTTAATCCTAGTTCACACGAAACAGTTGGCACGCAAAATGAGGCAAACCGAAAAGTCAACCGAAAGTCAACCCGACGAAATTCAGCAATCCATATGTCAAAAGATTCGTATTGAAAAGCTCTACAACTTACCTTGAAGCCATGGATGCAAAAAGTGAACGAGTTGAGAGGAATCGGTGAAAAACATTGAAAACGAGGGTTTCGGAGAACTGGAGCTGCAAAGCTCCGATTCGAACGTTCTAGGGCTCGTTGGGATCGGACAAGGGAGGGGGAACGAGCGGCGGCGGTCGGCGAGTGAAACGGCGGTGGCGGCGGTTGTGAAAGTAGGGTGGTCGGCGGCGTTTTGAAAACAAAGGGGAGGGGGTTTTCGGGTGTTTGAACGAAAATGAAAGAAGGGATGAGAGAGGATAAGTCTGAAAATCGGGATTTTAAATGAGAAGGTTGGGTGATCTTCAAAAAGTTTTCTGCGAAATTGAAAGGAAATTTTCGCCGAAAATTTTAGTTCAGATAAACTGTCAAACTTTCAAGAGAGTTTCGCCGAAAATATCCATCTGTTTTCGCCGAAAATTTTAATTTAAATGGCTGTTGGTTTTCAAAAAATTTTTTTTTTTCGCCGAAAACAAACAACTCTTCGAATCGAAAGGTTGGAACAGGAGGCCGGGTTCGAAAACCAAAAGAAATTTTTCGCCGAAAAAATGGGTGGTTTCGCCGAAAATTTTGAACAACTCGGGTTGAAAAATATTTTTGCAAGTCCGGCTAACTTTAGAAAATCACAGTTAAATCCACAAAAATCGGAACGACCTCAATCAGCTTGCAACTGACTCTATGACATGCAGACTCTGCACAAAAAATAATAAATCAAACAAACTGACACTTTTGGCTCCCCCGAACCGACTCTAAAACACTAAGGTTGAAACAAAACAAAAACTAACTCCAGCCGTGGGTTGCCTCCCACGAAGCGCTCTTTTATTAACGTCCTTGAGCTGGACGATACCTGGACGGTATTAGGAGACATCCCAACTCAGATTCTCCTTCACGCTCGCGTCGGAGTTCATGAAGTACAGCTTCGGGACTTCTCCGGTAAACGTGAATTTCTTCCCGTTCGCATGCAAAAGCTTGGTACGTCCGTCGGGAAGATGATCAACGAACTTGAACGGTCCAAACAGCTCTCTAGAGAGGTCATCCTTCTTGAGTGTGACGATGGAAGGAATGAGGACTGTCGGTTTCTCCTTTTCTTTATTCTTCGGCTTGGTATCACCAGGATCGGTGATCGTTAGTACTTCCTTAGGAGAGACTTTAGGCTTCTCCCTCCATACTTGTTCCGGCGCCGGTTTCTCAGAACGAATTGGTGGTGCAGCTGGCTCGGTGGAAGACGGTGGAGCTTTTGGTCTCCAGACCATTTGGGTCTTCGTTTTCTTGTTCTTTCCTCGAGGTCTGCTTGGTTTAGCGCTCGGTGGCTTAGAAGAGGCTTGCAGTTCCTTCTTCTTCTTGGGCAGCTTCTGAACCGAAGTTTCTGGCTTCTTCTTAGTAACTTGTTCAATGCCTGTAGCAACAACTGATCTAGAGACACTGGAAAAAGCGTTAGTAACGGAGTTGACCGGAGTCAACCCCACAGTTTCAATAGCTAGGCAGTGAGATTCTTCATTCCTAGAGTCATATTTCATACCATCTTTAAGACGGAAAGTTTTCGTTTCTTTACCGACTCTAAGAGTTAATGAACCATTTGGAACGTTAATATTCATTCCAGTAGTAGCCATGAAAGGTCGACCTATGAGAATGGTAGCATCATCTTTACTAGTATCCATAATCACATAGTCAGCTAGGAACGTGAACGGACCACATTTAGTGACAACGTCTTTAATCTCTCCCTTAGGGGTTTTAAGTGATCTGTCAGCAAAGACAAGTTGCATGCTAGGCGGTTCAAGTTCTTCTAGGTTTAACTTTTCATATAGACTCACAGGCATAACATTAACAGATGCTCCTAGATCAACTAAGCAACGTTCAATCTCAACATCATTAATGACCAAAGGCAAAGTAAAAGAACCAGGATCGGATAACTTAGCTGGATATGGAGAAACAGGTTTCTTAGCACGAATGTCAGGATATCCTTCCTTGTTCCCCTTCATGCCAGTCTCGATCCTTGCGTTTGGCAGCAATGCTCTAGGAAAAGGAGGCTTTACGACGTATGGTGCAAGAGGAGGATCAACCTCCTTCGGCGCCGGTTCCTGTTCTTCTTCTTCCTCTGGAGTCTCAGCGATCCTGCGTAAAATAGAAAAAGCATCAGCAATTAAGTTTGGAAGTTTTCGAGCAGTTACCATTTTAGCCTATTCTTTTCTTGGGTTTGGCTCTATCTGGCTTGGAAGCTGGCCAAATGGTCGACCAGATGCTAGCATGCTCGAGATGTTGTTCACGGCTTGCTCAATTCTTTGTCCAGATGCTATTTGTTCTTGATTGAGAAGAGCTTGAGCCTTGAACTGACTGTCATGATCATCGAGTCTTGTGATGATCTGGCTGAGCTTCTTATCCAGGTCACTGACATTATTATCTCTTTGATGCTGCTGACCTGGATAGGTATTGTTAAGATATTGATTCTGGCGATTGCCAGGAGCAGTTCCATAATTACCCGGATTGCGATGCGGCGGCTGGTAGACACCTGCCGACGGATGGTTAGGTTTCTGATCCTGAGCTGGACCAGCCGGGCGGTTATTCTGGTTCTGGTTATGATTGGCGCCAGCATTGTAGGGGGGTCTGTCTTGATAGTTCCCTTGCTGTCTGAAGTTACGGTAACCAGCATAACCATTCTGATTATTGACGAAGCCTTGTTGTATGAAATTTACCTCTTCGGCAGACCAAACTTCTGCCTTACCAAAGTTCTGACAACGGCCTCCGTTATGTGCGCAAGCTCCACACCACTCGCAATCGGCAACATAGACAGAAGCTGCCGGTGGCTTGATCGGTGTGGTAGACTTCTTCAAATGCTTCTCTACCTCTGCCTTGATAGCTGCTTCGAGATCTAGCTTGCTCCTTGATCCTTCAGATTGTCGCTCCCAGTTCCTTGACTTGGAGGCACAGTTTGCGAAGTGAAGAAGAGCAGCTTCAGGAGTGAGTGTAGTGCAATCCCCTTTAGCTAGAGAATTGACCCACTTGGCGGATTCTTCTCGAAGTCCACGAGCAAAGATCTCAGCTAACTGCCTCTGCTCGAATCCATGGTGAGGGCAGGTGTAGAGAAGTTCTTGGAATCGATTCCAAGTATCATACAAGCTTTCTCCTTCTTTTTGGGAGAATCTGGCGATGCTGTCCTTGATGGCAGTTGTTCTGGCCGGAGGGAAGTATTCTTCAACAAAGTCCTGAGCCAGAGTATCCCAGTTAGTGTAGTAGCCAGGTGGTTTGCCAGTAAGCTACCTCTTAGCAGCGCCTTTTAGAGAGAACGGAAAAGCTCTCAGACAAAGAGTGTTCTTGTCGAGGTTTCCGCTCTTGAAAGTACTGCAGAGATCAAGGAAGTCTGCAAGATGAGTGCACGGATTGTCTAGGGGCCTGCCTTCAAACTGTAAATCCCTAGAGATCATAGTCAAGAATGGAATCTTGATCTCATAGTCAGGATCTCCTTTTATGCGTGGAACGGCAATGGCAGATCGAACACTAGTCGCGCTCGGCTTGTTATAGTCTACTAGACTCTTCTGTGCAGGTGGTGGTGGCGGCGGTGGTTGATCGCCGTTTGGTGGTGGTATGTGTACTCGATCATCCATGGTAGGAGATGGAGGTGGTGAAAATGATGCGGTGTATGAAGCGGATGAAGAGTGCGGTGAAGACAGAGATGAGGAACTCTCCTTCGGTTCCTCGATCTTGATCGGAGTGAGGAATGGATTGGATCTGCCTTCCTTCAGAATCTGTGATCGTAGAGGTGTAGTAGAACTGCCTGGATTCCTTGCAATCTTAGCCTGTTCAGTTTGAGAGCGAGTCCAAGGACGGTGAGGCATACACCTGTAAACCTACAGATAACAAAGACAAACAAAACCAGTGTAAAATCGAAGTGGATGGAAAGGTGAAGGATGGAAGATAGAAGAATAAATTGCCAGTTCTTCTTTCAACAATCAAAAGAAGGTCCCCGGCAACGGCGCCAATTTGGTGAACCTAAGATCGTTGTTCGGGTTCAACCAAATAACTACTAATGCTAAGAAAAAGCTATAGCAGATCGTATTCCAAGGGTCTCTTCTGATGGGTTACTTCAGAACTAGCAAAGTACTCGAAGGCAAACACGTTGTGCGTGGTGTGAGTTCCACGACTTCTAATTCTAAGGAAAACAGGGAAATTAAAACAAATTAAACTAAAACAGATTGGAAATTAGGGTTTGAAAACAAAGATGACAGACGAACTTAGACTTTGAATCCCCCTTCGTTCCCCAGAGCATTGGCAATCAACAGATCAGCGGATTTCGATTCTCATTCAATCAATTACTAAGACACCACCATAACTCCTTACCCTTAGGTTTAAGACCGGCGAACGTTCGCTCTATCCGTTCTAACTACCAAGATTAACTAGCCGCCCGGGTACGGTCGCCTCTCGCAACGACTTAATTAATTGGTGCAATTACTAATGATTTATGAGTTACTCTTGCAGTGAATTAACCCTAACCGGTTCCTACGAAAGGCACACTCCAATTATAAGGTTAATTGTTCAATTTGATGTTCTAAAGTAAGGTGAGCGTTCGCTTCTATCCTTAGCTTAACAAGAATCTAATCTAGGCGATCAATCCAGACAAGAAACGTGAACAATGAAGAACAAATCAAACATGAATGAGAAACTGATTGAATTTCGAATCTAATCACCGCCGATCCGTGACCGCTTTAAAGCCCTGGGTCACTTAGGGTTCATCTAGTCTAAGCTCTAACGAGTTTAGCTACTCATGATCATCACAGAAGAAACAAAGACAAAGAAAGAGTTCATCATTCAGAGGAAGAACAGAAAAGAATCTAAAAAACCTAATTCAGACGACTCTGACAGACTCCGATCTTCGGTAATCTACACTCCTAGCTCCGGTTCTCCGAGATGGAAAGGATGGCGTCACGATCTCTATCCGGCTCTTCGAATCCGAACTCTTCGCTCCAGAACTTGAGAGGATTCTGATCTCCAAAAGTTGTGTTTTTCAAATTATGATTGTATATCTCTTTGTTTGGCCCGCCGGGTTAAGTATTTATACTTAACCCTAACTTGACCCGGAATAGTGTATTATTTTCGCCGAAAATTCCTTAAGAATTTCGGCAAAAATTCCTTTGTGTTCGGGAGTGCTTTCTCTGCCTTGTATTTTCGGTCCGAAGAGTACAATGTTTTCGCCGAAGATGTCCTTTGACTCGGCACCAATTGAATGCACTAATATTTTCGCCGAATATGCAAGCTCAATTTCGGCGAAAATCTCTTTGCACTCGGGCAGGATTTTGTTTGACTTTGACTGGCTCCTTGGATCGATTCCGGTTTGATTCCTCGAGGTTCCTACGCCTTAGACACGTCCATGGCTACTTTATTTGACGGTAAAAACCTATGCTAACACAAAAACACTAGAAAACCATCAAATAGACGCGAAACGGGCCAAGGTAACACAAATGGCACGAGATAGGGCAATCGATTGAATATTCGTTATTCTACCCTAAAAACCATGTCTTAAGCAAAGAAATGTCGCTTAAATGAGGCTGATAATCACGTCAAATCGAGTGTCATCAGCAGACTTTGGTTCGACTCGATTGACTCCTTGGATCGATTCCGGTGCAATTCCTCGAGGTTCCAATGCCTTAGACACGTCCTTGGCTACTTTATTTGACGGCAAAAACCTGTGCTAACATAAAAACACTATAAAACCATCAAATAGACCCAAACGGGCCAAGGTAACACAAATGGCACGAGATAGGGCAATTGATTGAATATTCGTTATTCTACCCTAAAAACCATGTCTTAAGCAAGGAAATGTCGCTTAGATGAGGCTGATAATCACGTCAATTCGAGTGTCATCAGGTCCTGAATGATTTTTTCCTTCTCCTTATTCGCTTCAATAAGTTGTTTGTTCTTCTGCTAAATGATTTTGTCCTTCTCTCTATACGCAGCATCCACGGCCTCTCGCACCTCCAATTTTTTAAAATAACCACACCCCTTGTCCTATAGAACAGGAAAAACAAAATTAGAGGGTTTTGAAATCTAGGAAAATGCACGAATTATAATCAAGGGACTTGTTGTACCTCCTTCTCAAGAGGGTAGCCGAAATAACATTATAGATCCCTTAGGCGAACGGATTTGAATCCAAGAATGAACCTAGAAACTGGGCCTAGTGTGAATCATGCTCTGATACCAACTGATGTGAACCGCCGCAACCGTGGGCAGGCGACCCTAACCACCACAAGTTAGCCTCTTAGCAATGAGCTGAATCTATGGAACCGAGATGGAAATCAGACTTTGACCCACTAGCTATAGAGAGCTAGGAACCAGAAGTATCAAATCGAAGGCGCCACTCCAAGAGATGAATGCTCTTGACGATAAGCCGAACCTTAAGCAACGCAACTAGCAAATACTCGAAGGGTTTAGAACAAAGTTATGGAAAAGGGGGTTTATTATTTGTAAAAGTCTGAAGAACAATGAAGGCCGATGACCGTAATTTATGGGGAGGAGTTAGGGAACAAGCTCTCCTAATCCTCCTAAATAACTACTTCCTAATCTATTAATAAAATAAACTAAAGTCTAACTAGGACATTTAAAAGACTAAATTAATCCTACTAATTCGAAACTAGAAAGGAAACACGAATCAAAATCCTAAAGAGTTTTGGAAAACAAGAAAGACTCCTAAATAGTAAAATTGGCAAAACCGGAGAAACCCTAGGCTGGGAAGGAATCCCTGTCCAGCTCGGATTTGTCTTGGCTGTGTGTGTAGTCTGGATTCTAGCTCGGATTATGTTCCTTTGCGTGTCCCAGTCCTAGGAGGACTTGGAAACACAGTCTTCATTCTGTGGCATCAGGGCTTCCTTGTCTGCAGAGGAATCCTGAACACGGTCGGATTGCATGCTTGGGCCCAGATCGTGTATGAGTTTTGCATCACGTGGCTTCTCCGTCAATTATCCTCCAAATTCAGCTCCGTTTGTTGGAGGTGGATTATGGGGCTTCAAAGTATCCATGGCCCTTGGAATTTCCCAAAAGGCTTGAGCCAATTGTTTGCTCGGCCTAGGTCGATTCAGCATCGTGCCCGTATTCGGGTCCATCGCTCGGCGCAGGCCCGACTCTCGGCCTTTGGAAAATCTGGTCAAGTCTTTGAGTTTCTATCTCGGCCAGCTCTTTAGTGAGGCTTCCAGGGGGTCTTCAAGCGTTGGTGCAGTCCTGGGGCTCGGGGGATCTGACCGGCGGCCTAGTCCTGGTGCTAGGCCTTGTCTGGGGCTTGGGTCCGGGCTCATGTTCTTTCTGGCCAAGCCTTCAGCTTTCTTCCTCCGGCGTTCCTGTAGAAATGCTTCAAGGGGATCCCAGGGCTTGTCCCTGCCCTCACGTCTTATGCCCTTTGGTCTAGGGCCTAATGGTGGCCTTAGGCTCGACCCTCGGCTCGGCCCAGGGCCTGGATTTGGAACCTTTTCCAGCATCAGTGCCTGGCGTGGCCTTACCGATATTTTTGCTTGCCTATCTGCTGGGGAAGACCTTTGCTTGAATTTAGTCACGTACCTTGGCTTGAGGAACCTTTGTAGGGCCCGGTTGTGAGCATGCCTAGGCTCCAAGCGTTTCTTGTATGGCCCTAAGCTTCTACCCCTAGTTGGTGAGCCTGGTGGGGTGTAGGAGTACATGTTGGCACCGGGGAAATTAGGTAGGATCACATCATCCCCCTCTTCTTGCTTTGGATTCATCCTCTAATCCAGTTCTTGCTCACGTTGTGCACCCAACAATCCTCTCTAGATCTCTGTTACTTGTGTGGTCATGTCTGGGGGACACTCGACATGGTCTCCTAGACTTGGGACGTCATTAGAGTCGGTGTAGGACCAAGGTTCAGGGCCTTCTAAGCTCTGACTATCGGTGTCCATGCTATCCTCTTCGAATGGGCTGTCCACGAGGATATCTAGGCTTGGGGAGGACATGTGTGAGAAGGTTTCCTCCATCCCCAAGTCAGTCGCTTCCTCTCCTTTGGTCTAGGCGCCCTCTCATTCATTTAGAGCCATGTTCTCTTCTCTTTCTATTGGTGCAACCCTCAATATGTGATGGGGAGCAACCTCATGTTGTATCCCGACTTGTACTCCGGCGTTTCAATGTGGGCCGGGGCTGGCCCAAGCTTCGGGGCTGGCCTTGGCGTCGCGGTTGGGCAGGGCACCGACTCTGGAGCTTGGCAGAGCACCGATTTCGAGGCTGGGCAGGGCTCCGGCTCCGGGGCTGGGTAGGGTACCGACTCCAGGGCTGGACAGACATCCGGCTCCGGGGATGGGTAGACTCCTTTGTTCCGGAATCAGGGCACGTAAGAACATGCCTGAAAACTTTTCTAGCCCAACTTATTGTACCTCCTCTCCCTTCTCAGACTCAGCCTCTTCTTCCTCCCTCTTTTCTTCCTTCTCATCATTCGTCTTGATTTCTCCTTCTCTAAGCACCATGGTCCTTTGATTGGGGCAGTCCCTAGAGACGTGTCCTCTTCCTTGACACTTAATGCACACAATTCCATTAGGACGTAGGTTAGAATTCTGAAAAGTAGGAGTATTTTGAGTAGGTGTTACTCGAGGTGTCGTATCTTTAGGGCTAGGGCCCGTTCGGGGCCCGGTGCTCCGGGGCTATCTGGGTTCCATGGGGGGTTGCCAGCATTCAAACTCCCTCTCCACGTGTTGTTGGCATGGGGTTAGGTCTCCTTCCATAGCCCCGCTTCATCTCTCCCTCTATTCGGATGACCAAAGCTATTAAGTCTTCATAGTCAACATAGTTGAGTATGTTGATTTGGTCCATGATGTTCGGGTGTAGGCCTCCGGTGAACCTAGCTATTCGGGCCTCGTCCTCCTCCTTCAAGTCAATTTTTGTCATCAGCATCTCAATTTCTTTGTTGTACTCCTCCACCGACATGGCACCTTGCTTCAAGGTTTGAAGCATGGTATGCAAGTCTCGTGTGTAGGCAGCTAGTACAAACCGCTTCCTCATCCTTCTCTTGAGATCTCTTCATGTAACAATGGGATCCTCCTCATCTCTATGAACCTTCCTTCTAATCTGACTCCACCATAGAGCAACATAGTTAGTAAACTCAATAGTAGTCACGGTTACCTTCTTTCTCTTCGAATAGTTGTGGCATTCTAGGAAGTCCTTCATGCTCTTCTCCCAATCTAGGTATTCGACGGCATAGGCCTTGCTGGCAAACTTTGGAACTGTGAGCTTGAGGCTGCTCACATCATCATCGATCTCCTGGACTAGCCTTCTAGCCCTTCGATTGAGCTCATCATTGGGGCCTTCTTCATACTCCTCATGGTTGTCTCTTCTTTGAAGCCAGGTCAGGGCTTCTTGTATTCTGTCTAGGACACCGCCGAGGTTGTTTATCTGGCCTTCCAAGTTGTTGATTCTCTCGTCTGCCATGGTTAGTTACAAAGCAAGCGAAAGCTATTTTCTATCCCCTCTTCTTAAATACACTCTTACAACGAAAAGAAAGAACTTGGCAAGGGTGGCCTTGCTTGATTTTCTGTTTCTTAACTTCTTTGATATTTTCTTGATGGATTGGATGACCACCTAGCTTTGTCTACCTCATAACGGAAACTTGAATTCAAGAAACTGAAATAGATGGGGATTTTTGAATCAATTTTCTAAGACAAGAAAAGTAAAGATATGAATCCAAGAATGAACCTGGAAACTAGGATAGAGTTGGTCCTAGTGTGAACCGTGCTCTCATACCAACTGATGTGAACCGCCGCAACCGTGGGCAGACGACCCTAACCACCACAAGTTACCCTCCTAGCAACAAGATGAATCTATGGAACCGGGATGGAAATCAGACTTTCACCCACTAGCTATAGAGAGCTAGGAAGCAGAAGTATCAAGTCGAAGGCGCCACTCCAAGAGCATGCTCTTGACGATAAGCTGAACTTAAGCAATGCAACTGGCAAATACTCAAAGGGTTTAGAACAAAGTTCTGAAAGAGGGGGTTTATTATTGATAAAATTATGAAGAACAATGAAGGCCAGCGGCCTTAATTTATAGAGAGGAGTAAGGGAATAAGCTCTCCTAATCCTCCTAAATAACTACTTCCTAATCGATTAACAAAATAAACTAAAGTCTAACTAGGATATTTAAAAGACTAAATTAGTCGTGCTTATTTGAAACTAGAAAGGAAGTACAAATCAAAATCCTAATAGAGTCTTGGAAAACAAGAAAAACCCCTAAATAGTAAAACCGACAAAACCGGAGAAACCCTAGGCCAGGCAGGAATTTGTGTTCAGCTCGGATTTGTCTTGGATGTGTGTCTAGTCCAGATTCTAGCTCGGATTATGTTCCTTCGCATGTCCCAGTCCTAGGAGACTTGGAGACACGGTCTTCAGTCCGTGGCATCAGGGCTTCCTTGTCCGGAGAGGAATCCTGAACACGGTCGGATTGCATGCTTGGGCCCGTATCGTGTATCAGTTTTGCATCACGTGGCTCGTCCTTCAATTCTCCTCCAAATTCAGCTACGTTTGTTGGAGGTGGATCCTGGGGCTTCAAAGTATCCAGGGCCCTTGGAATTTCCCAAAAGGGGTGAGCCAATTGTTGGCTCGGCCCAAGTCGATCCGACATCGTGCCCAGATTCGGGCCTAGCTGTCGGGGCAGGCCCGACTCTCGGCCTTTGGCAAATCTGGTCAAGCCTTTGAGTTTCTGTCTCGGCCAGCTCTTTAGGAAGGCTTCCAGGGGTTCTTCAAGCGTTGGTGCAGTCCTGGGTTCAGGGGATCTGACCGGGGGCTTAGTCCTGGTGCTAAGCCTAGTCCGGGGCCTGTGTTGGGGCTTGGCTCCGGACTCCTTTTCTTTCTGGCCAAGCCTTCAGGTTTCTTCCTCTGTCGCTCCTCCAGAGATGATTCAAGGGGATCCCAGGACTTGTCCCTTCCCTCACGGCTCGTGCCCTTTGATCTAGGGCCTGGATTTGGATCCTTGGCCAACATCATTTCCTAGCGTGGCCTGACTGATATTCTTACTTGCCTAGCTGTTGGGGAGGACCTGTGCTTGAATTTAGTCACGTACCTTGGCTTTAGGAACCTTTGTAGGGCCGGTTGTGAGCATGCCTAGGCTAGCATTTCTTGTATGGCCCTAAGCTTCTACCCTTGGTTGGTGACCCTGGTGGGGTGTATGGATAAATGTTGGCACTGGGGCAGGTAGGTAGGATCACATCAGCAAGGGCGAATTTGCCCAAGTATGGGGTCAATTATGTCAAGTGCGACCGCATGTCTTGCACTTACTTGGTCAACCCACCTCACGCCAATCCATCTCGTTCCTGATTTGAGTGTGTCGTGGACGACCCTTTCCACGGCGAAGATGAGGTTGCGGGATCACTGGTTGGCCAGTGTGTGTGATCCAAGCTTTAGGACCCAGTATTGGTTGGAAGGACACGGCGTACACTAGTTGAACCTTGTAGACCAGGTAGAAGGGGCTGAGATAGTGGCGCCAGTTTGCACCCGCGAACGTGCAACAAGCTACGGCGTGGGAGCATGGTATCTTGTAGCAATGAAACTTCCCGTACGTGCAAGTCCCCTTACGATTTGAACGGACATCAAACTGAATGACATAGCTGTTACTACCGCTACGGTTCTGATTGTTGGGAGTAGATTTCACCTCGTACATTCCGTTAGCCGCATCGTATGGCAGCACGTAGTGTGTGACAGAACGTGACATCCACTTGGAGGTGAATTTTTGACAGTACTCTGTCAACTCATTCCCCTCTGCCAACATCGCTTGATATTCTCTGTGTCGGTTGTGCCAATACTTAACCATATGGTGGAATGTGTGCTTGATCACAGAAGACATCAGCAAACGTCGCACACCCTTCAATACTTAACGACCGAGCGCCGCCGCGCTCAATGTTATCATCGGCCATGCTCCATAACATTATATCTTCGTTCACCCATTTGGGGTCCCGCAGATTTTGTTCATCATGGATCTCCAAACATTCCGCCTTCTTCGCCTCAAACTTCCTCACATTCTCTTCCAAGCTTGCGGGTAGCCGTGTATGAATAACCCATGTACTTGCTAAATGAAATTAGGTAAGTTGACATAAACACGGTAATGAATTCACCAAATACCTAAGTTTCAAAGGCGACCCTTGAGCAATGATTTGCGGTGCTTCGTGTTGAAGTTGCTGACAAAATGGCGCATGCACCACCGCCAAATCCACCCTCGACCAATCTTACGCATTGCCATTCTTATGTCGATCACTGATGATTGTGATGTTGGCCCGATTGGTCATATGTTTTTGTAGCATCTCCATGAACCACTCCCAATTAACGTTGTCCTCTTGATCAACTATGGCGTATGCCAATTGCATGATCTGATGTTGTCCATCAAACGTAATGGCCATCAGCAAAACTTGCATGCACTTGCCCGTGAGGAAGGTGTTGTCAATAATCATGACCCCAGCATAGTGTTTGAAGGCTTCTATGCACGGACCAAATGCCCAAAACACACTTTTGAACATCCTTCTACCGCCCGACGGATTGGTTTTAAGCTCGTACCGTGTACCGGGGTTAGTGAGTTGAATAGCATTCAAGATTGTCTCAATGTTGTTGTACGACGCCACCCAGTCTCCGTACAACTTCTGGACAGCACGTTACTTACTAAACCAGGCCTTCCTATACGAAATGTTCCGATTGTACTTCTTCAGAATGCAATCTACCACTGCCTCCACCTTCATGCCCGGCTCCCTGTGGACAGTGTAAAAAACTGAATCTGAGATGAGCGTCACATCAAGTTGCGGGTGGGGACCTAGTATCGTTGATCGGTCACAAATGTGGACGTTGTTGAGCTGTCTTATATTCCAGAAGCCATATTTCTTGGTAAGAGTAGAACGCATCCTCCACGGACACGTTGGTTCGATGCAATTCATGGCCCATTCCTTCGGGTTGGAGGTGGTGACCTTGTACTTATAGTTGCGGAGGACTGCTTGGCTCTTCGTTAGGGACACTAGTTGGCCTTTCTTAGAGAAGGTCTGGCCCAAGTAGAATTCCATCTCCACCGACTAGTATGACTTCTTTGGGAACTGGAATCGCCTGTCAATGGACAAAAGGTGTTGGAGATTGGCATGATGTCATCACAGTCGTCACCCACGTTTGTGGCATGATCTAGTGGCACATAAGAGTCCACGCTCTCTCCAGTGGATCCCCCACCTTCGTCGTCGTCTTCCTCGTCGGTCTGGCTGATGTCATCGTCCACATTAGGATTCCCTTCCTCCTCCGTGCAATAGCTCCTTTCGTCCTCTGAGCCATCGGAGGTGACATATTCATCTCGCACCAATCCCACTTGATCAACCTCCTCCTCCTCCTCCGGATCAACACGACTGGTAGCCATGTATGATTCATCATATGTTTGGCTCTGCTTTTCGATCTAAGTTGGCATGACCTCCGGCACCTGGGAGAAGTGGGATGGCTCATCTTCCATCAAGGCGTACAACTGGGAAACTTCGAAAATTAGGTGATGCCGAACTACGTCGTAGATGACTTCCACACCGGTATCATTTGATATCTTCCGAGGAACGTAATGAGACAGAGTACCCTGGATTTATATCGGCATTCTCCAGACAAATGATTGGATTATCTGATCCGGTCCAAACCCCATTTTCCTCCCGAACACGGTGACCAGACTCTCATAGTTGGCTCGCTTGGTCATCTTGAGACAGACGTTATCTCCCCCATCGTATGCTAAGCCGCTCCAATCCTGGACGATTCGACTCCCCAGTACACTTGGATCTGGAATTCTCGTAAACTATTATGGTCAGCCATCTTTCGATGTTGAAAAACTCTTTTGTAATAACAATATGTTTTGGTTTGGTGATATATAACCAGAAATTAACAAGGTATTTTTAACGGTTTAAATTAATTTTGTACATGCGATTTTGCCAATGGCATAAGCGAAATTGCCTATTGGGTTTTAGATTTCCCAATTATTACTCTGAACCGGTCAGGAATCTGGTCAGGGAATCGTTTCAGAGTCACAGGTCATTTCCGCCTCAACCATAGGCAAAATTGCCTATACCCAGGGCGGAAATAGCTAGATTTGTACATAGTTTCAAAGGGTATTTATTTTGGTACATAGTTTCATTTTTAATTTATTACGGTGAAAACTCCCATATTTGGGTATGAAATTATGTTCCATAACTACTTTTGACATTCTCGTACATGATTATTTTGGTACATGTTTTTATGGTATAAACCATCATTCTATACACATTTCTACGTCTTACATTCTTCATTTATTAGTTTAACTTGATTTTGTCTAATTTGAGTCTAGTTGGTTTAATAATTTTGTGATAATGACATATATATTTTGTTTATGACTCAAAGAGCTTGTAACCCGGAAAGGATCCGCAATTCGACACGAAAATTTAGGGTTAAGGTCAATTTAAAAAAAAAAAAACTCGTGACCCGAAATAACTCGCAATCTTCCCAAATCAACCTGACCCCCCGAATTTGCCAGGTCTACGTAAACCCTAAGCTCTATGTAATTTTATTCAAATTTATTTTAAATGTTATAACTATATGTAATTTTTAAAAAATAGTCTTTTTTTTAATTGAATGCTTTCATCCAAATCTCCAATTAGTCTATTGATAATACGAGACTACTATAAAGTTATTACCTTAATCATTACTTTAAGTATTGTTAAATTTAATTTTCTATAAATTTAAAACTCATTTCAACTTTTGATTTCCATTTTTCGTATATCTATAAGAATTGTGAGTATATTATCACATATATAAATTCCATATTTTACTAAATAAAAAATTATTATATAATTCTTTATTTTTTTGCGAATAACTTGTGACCCAGTGGGCAACCCGAGCCAGCCCGCGACCCGTGACCCACCTAGCTCACCTGTTTGACAACTCTAGTTAAAAATGAAAACTAATTGATTAATATGTTATCTAACCTTAATTTCATTGACACAATTGTTGTTAACTCAATCATCAATTAGTTTTTAACGTGAGCATTTATTAAGAGTTGATACAAATTTTATTTTTGATTTAAAATTTGTGATTGAGATAAAAATTTTGAGAGAATGGCTGTGAAAAAAGAGTTTGATGATCACGTAGTCTATTCCTAAGATGTTTATTAAATCACAAAAATAATTGATGTCTCGTTTGAAGTGAGGAATTGAAGAAACAGTGCTAACTGTACACTACCATTCACCCCAAAGTAACCCCCACATAATACAAAGATTCAAAGAAGAGAGCAGCTGAAAAAGTTCCCCGACGAGCCCAATCTCAAGCTCGCCGTTTCTTTCTGTCAGGTGTTGAGTGTACTTGCGTCTTTATCCCGTATGTTTTCAACTGGAAGTTCTCGAATGCCTCCGACACTGCTCCCACCTGTTCGTTATTTCCAACACACCACAACTTTCAGGCTTCCTGGTTTTACCAACACTGATTCGAATGGCAAACTTTTAATTCAAGTAATTATGCAGTTTACCAGTTCAGGCCTTTTGGCGTACACCCTAACGATCATATCTTGGCAAGATGCTGGTAGCAAGTGACTCACGCGGTCGTCTGGTATCACAAATTTGTCATTGCTTTCATAATCCTGTAAGAAGAAGACAGCATAAACATTGGTCACTCGCTCAATCCAAACTTCTACATCTAACATATATGACAGATTTTGGGTGATTCCTGTTGGGTTACCTTGAAGAACTTGATACTGGACAAGGGTTATGTGCAGTTTCAGACAAGGACAAGGAGACGCCACACAGGTGAGAAAGAAGAGAAAGCGGGTAAACACAATAGTCAGCACACTCCATTCTGGGGACACATAATAGAAATATGATAGATGCTGAATCAAGAGTACCTTTCAAGAGGATTCTGCATTCCGCGAGTTAAGTCAATCCTCACATTGCTCACTGCAATGTCTTCTTCTTTCAGAAGTACACCGTCTTTCTGCCGTTTTAATGTTGATGTGTTAGCTTCAGCTATGAGCATGCAATTAACATGTTCACTAAGCACAATTCATACATAGTACCTGGGAACAAGCAATGTCACGGGCAGTGACATCTTTGAAGTGTTCCAACTGGTCTTTAGGCACGGAATACTCATTGCAGAACTGAAAGATGTTAAGAAAACATTGAGTTATTAAAGCCCATATCATATTCAACGTACGCATGGAATATGCCACAAACAAAAGAATCTTCGGTACCTTGTATAAGTTTCTTCTACGTACTCGTATAATCAAATCCTTAGCTTCTCTTAATTCTTGGTCAGGAGCGGTCTCAATGGTTTTGAGTATTGTGTCATCCAACTGCATTTCCAATATATAAATAAAGCTCGAATTGCAACCATAAGCAAACTACTAATAATATTAAAGAAAAAGGCCTAGTACGAGATATATTTGGACCTTCCAATACTCTGACGGATCTTGAATGTAAGCTGAAAGTTGCAAATAATCATTTGATAGCAACAAGGCATCGACTATCATAAGCTCTATTGCCTGCAACAACCGCATTATTGAATTAACGAGGAGCAATACTAATTTCGACAAAATAGAAAATACAAGATTGAAACTAAAAGCGAGTTGACATCATCACAAATGTAGGGAACACTTCAGAATCTAGATGGAGAAGCTGGTGGAAACCATGAAAAGTGGCACTTGTTTATACCTTTACTTTTGGATGTGTGTACACCGTGCGGTAAAGGTCAGCCCGAGAGGTGAACAACTTATGGACGGTGAGATCTGAAAAGCATTAATAATTACTGAAGAAGATGATGAAGACTATCTATCAAGGACCAGCAAATTGGACAGGAGATACTAACAGTCTTTAGCACGATAGCAGATCTCGTCATCAATAACCCGCATGGTCTCCATCAATCTATACATTTTGTTGATTGAATCAATTTCATGCATTACTAATACAACTTAATAGCCATTCATAAAATGCTGGTTTAAGTGGGCCACCAATACCAGTCAAGTCTGACCAGGAAACACAAACAAATACCTCTGATGTTCGAAGTTGCAAACTATACCACAAGCTCTGCTGTCACGAGTAATATAATCAAACCTGTCAAAAGTTGAAGTCTTTAACTAAATTAGAAAATACGAATCAAAATGTGTAAGCAAAGGAAAATTCGTAATAGAATCAGTAAACCTCACTTGTCTACATCAATTCCATTGCGACCGTTTGCAACAATATCATAGAGGAACCGCTTCTCCAATTTCTACATATTGGGTGAGAAAGACATAAAATTGTATGTTTGGTCCGTATACCACATTATAACAAAAGAAATATTTTACTAGATCAAGCATTGCAAACTGCGAAAACGATCTTACTTTTTTCTGTACAGATTCTGACGTTGCTAGTATCATATCCTGTCCATATATTCAAAACACAATCTCAAATATAGGCAAAAACAAAAGAATTAATTACTAGAGAAGATACATTTATCCTTAGTAGTAAATCTCCAGCAAGCAGGTAGCAGCTGTGGAGATTATGCAACATCTACCTACGCAACTAGTCCAAAAGCTTGAACAGCTAATAGCAGATAGGCTTCAACAGAAGAAAAAATTACTATTATTTGTATCTTAAATATTTTAGTAATGATCACGGGGACAGTGATTACCAGTATTAGAACACCAACCTCATTAGTATTAGCCAATGATTAAAGACAAAAAAAATTAGAGTAACATCAGCTACCTTCACTCTTTTCATAATCTGACTGTCAACATCAATGTTGTGCTCATCCACAATATGGTCAATCATTTTTACAGACATTTGCTCATGACACCTAACAGAGAAAACCAGGTCACTTAGAAATCTAGAAAATGCTAAAGAATAATAAAGAGAAGGGCTTATACAGCTGTAGCAACATAACAAAGCCTTCTTGTCGAATAGGAATATCATCATGTTAGAAGGATCCATAACAGGCGGCACATTCATGTTCAGAGACAACATTAAACTGCTCTTGAACCAAAACATCTTTTCACCAAACTATGTATCCTCTTCAATTATGTTTGCTGACAAAGCTTGAGCCCAAGCTATGATGGACGTTTTCATCACATGTCAGCATTACAGCAACCCTTATGGATTTTACATTTGGACAATATAATATTTTGCAGAAGACCATAAAAACTGGAGTGGATTCATTGTAACTAAGATGCAAGACGTACCACTTCACACCACCCATCACTTGTGGGAGGAACTCGCGTTCGAAAAAATGACTAAATGGACCATGACCAACATCATGCAGAAGTCCTGCAAAAAATGTTGGATTCAAACCATCATGAAACAGAAGCAGCTTCACCCCAGTAACACACAAGCTGGTTGGTTGCTTACCTGCAAGCTTAACCGCCTGAATATCGAAATAGTCAATTCCCAGCTCCAAACCCTGCATTCCCCAAAAAGAAACGTTAAAACCCTGCAAACACGAACAAGGGAATGGAAAACACGAAAAGCAAGAATTAGATTGACCTGGTAATTTTTGAGGTCGTGAACAGCTTGACCAGCCAGCCAATGCACTCCAAGAGAATGTTCAAACCTAGAATGGACAGCTCCTGGATAAACCATATTCGTCACACCTGAAAATAGCCCACACCTCAGAGTCATACACAAACTGCAGTCATGAATATGAAAACCGTATCATCTTCTCAAGAAGGAGGCTCACCTAGTTGTTTAAGTTCTCGAAGCCTGGAAACAATGCATACAATTGAAAAGGTCTAAATTAGAGAAACGCGCAACTTTAACAATATTGGGGGCAGATAGAGATTTCGAAAGAAGAAGAAAAAAGTGCAACACTTGCCTCTGAAACTGCTCGGTATCAACAAATTTCAAGCAGAGCTGTAATCCATATACATGGAAAAAAGACGAGGCAAAGATTCAGCAGATGAAAGGCACGAGTTGAAATTGAAAGGGGAGAAGTAGTAGTAGTAGTAGTAAAAGTATAGAGGGTGTTGGTACCGGGTCAAGATAGATATTGCCGTGGATGTTATCGTGGACATGCTTGGAGAAACGGCGGTCGCGGGCGATGGCATAGTCGTCGATCGGAGATAAAGAGAGTTGCTCGTTGCGATAAGCCCCCATCTTAGCCGACAACCGGACCTCCGAGGAACTAGGATATCAAAGACCTACAACTGAATTTTCTCTCAACTCGGAAGACGGAAGTGATATATAGAGAGCAATATTACCAGAATATTTGGATGGGAACAATAAAATAAAATAACAGAAAATAATTTGTAAGTGTTTTCTTTTATGTAAAGTGCCGCCAAAATGCGTATCCAACCTAGCGCACATTTATTCTTCGTTTCGTTAAAAAAAAAAAAAAGATAGTAAAATTCTAATCCTGTACTCTAATATCGAATATTCTTCGGATTTTGTTTTTAAAATATTTGGTATGTTGAGATTTTTTTTAAGATGATAAATGCTATATAAAAATATTTAATATTGTATTATGTTTCACTAAATCTCAAATTTTAGTTGAAATTCTTCTCACAAATCTTGTGATTTTGAATCAAATGATTCTTCCTAATCATATCTCTCCAATATTTTTCAACCCTAGTTTCCCATGGTCGACACATCCCCCCAAAACTGACACTGGCATCAATATTCAAACAGTCTTGATCTCTTCTGCTTCTTCCTCCTATTCCAAGAGTCATTTATCGAGGTGAAGGGGTGAGGGTCCCCTCAATGAAGTCTACTTAGAGGCTGAAGGTGCGCTATCAAAGGGGTAGAACAATAGAACAACAACTCAAAAACAAAGAAACAAAAGTCGACTTTAAGGGACAAGTCAATGGGGCTCAAAGAGCATGAAAGATAAGAGAACAACACAAAGTGCAACATCTCTTTCTGACCGCACCGGAAATATCGATTAATTTGAATTAGTATCAATTACGATATATGATATGATACTAATTCAAATTAATCGATATTTCCGGTGCGGTCAGAAATATAGTAAATATCGACACCTTGCCGTCCGACTCGCCTACGTATGATCTTTTTGGATAAGCTTCACATTGTAATAAAAAAATATATGGAAGCTTATCTTGAGAAAGTTAAAGTAGATGGTAAAGTTAAGTGTGGATGGTAAACTGAAATGAACTTTGAGAGAGTTATAATGACCAAACAGTTATGTACATTAAATTTAAGACCAAACCTGCATATTTTTTGGATTAATTAGGTGGACCAATCATAAAAGGCCATGTGGCAATGGGTACCGATACCATGAGGGACTTCATGAGTGGCATTTCAGATCTGGACTTGATCGTTATATATGGATCATCGGAATGATATAAGCTTATTATCACCTGATTGTGACTATTCTGTGCTTGATGGATAACAATAGATATGTGTTTTTCAGCTTTTCACGATCTAAGCTTACCATCTACGAAAATCTCAGGTCGAGAAATGGATGGAGAAACTGGAAGAATCTGATGTTAAGAAGAAACTCTCCATCACGACAGCGATCGTGACAGTTATTGTATTCGTGAGTTTCATGACCTTATGAACATCCTACCATTGTAATCTTTTATCAGTTCTTTGTCAATTACCCGATTCTGTTAATCATGATTATGGTTTTCCAGGTTGGATATATGTGGTACGAGTATATCTATAAAATGGACAAGGTAACCTACAACAAGTACCACCCCTACACTTCATGGATTCCCATCACGTATGTTTTTTGATCAATAATCTCTTGTCTTAGTAAACTGGATGGTCGAAATAAATGATTCTGGTATGTCGTTTTCTTTCGAGTACCTCACTGATGCATCTTTGTATTGTTGCCAATGCAAGTGCATATATTAGCTTGCGGAATTTCACTCACCAGCTATGGGGTTGCTCGTTGACTCTTTTCGCGTAAGTTGTTCTTCATCATCCATACATCGGGTCAAATACTTAATTCTTCCTGGAACTATATGCCAGGTTACAAACTAGTTCAGGAAAATACTTAATTCTTCCTGGAACTAGGGCGGGTTCATTTGTGTGAAACTACAACTATTCATGCAAATTCAACTGCAATATAGGTTGTAGTTTGATAATGTGGACTTAAATGATTGTAAGTGGAATGTAGAGATGATTATGGCAGATGGGGATTATAATGTGACAAATCTGAAACTTTATTTCGTCTTGGAATTGGATCATGTACATTGTCATTTTGCTGAACATGGTTCCTTCTTGATTGCTTTCTGCAAGTAAAGGAAGAAAGTATGCTAGAGCATTGACAAGGAGAGCAAGAAGAGAGGGTCTGAATTCCTAAATAGTGAAGTAAAGTATGTGATCGGGGGGAGGTTGAGGGATAATGATTTAGTGTTTGTTCACTTTTTGTTCCTGGAAATTTCTAAACCAAGCCATTTGTCTTGGGGTGATTTACTGTAGATAACTGTATCATGGTATGGTAGATAGAGTTTTTGAATGTTTGTCATCTTCTTGGGTTTATGTATGAAAAAGGAACTCATAAACTGAAATGAAACAAAGTGATAAGCTGATTTAACTAATCATCATAGTGATCAAAACTCAGAATAGTAAATTTAGTTCAATACTCGGAAAAAATAGCTACTAAATTACAAGTCCCATTTATCTACTCATGCACCCTAACTCCACCCGCCAATAGCTTGCAGCTTCGTATGCTCCATTAATCAACCTCAATTGCCCTTCAATTCATAATAAACAACCATCAACAAAGAAGAATTAATATGAAATAAGGAACTAGTGATGATGCACATGCATAATACCATGATAAAATGTTACATTTTTACCTGATTGTTTGAAGCTTTATTAAGCTCACATTTTCCATGGTTTGAATAGTGTCCAACCACACCACACTTGCTACACTTTCTCATTTTGATTGTTTTTTCCCGTTCTTTCCTGCACATCCCTTAAACTTGACATTTTTGGGGTCTTTTATTCCTTGAAGTTCCTCTGGTACTTTCACTGTCGAAGCAGATGTAGGAGTGTGTTATATTGTCCGCAACTTGTCATTCACTTCGTCAATGCCGGTTTGAGCAACCTTATATGCCTTTGCCGATGATGCCCCCAACCTCAAAAATTCTCTGGTGGAAGACAACAGATTTCCATGTCTTAGTCTAGTCTGATAGGCCTCGTCGGTATAGTTTGATTGAACCCTCGATTGTTTTTTATTTTTTGGCTTCTTTGTAAACCTCCGAATCACGAAGCTGTCTGGAATCTCAAATATTGCTTCTTCTTTCAAGATAGCTATCATATGTTGGCATGGTATTCCCAAACTATTGAAGGCTTTGCAAGTGCACTCGGCTGACTTTTTTTCAACACCATATATAACTTTCTCTCTTGTGCTGTTGTTAGGATCATACTTCTTCAGTATGTATATGTGATAATCGCCAATTGTCTCTTCGCTCTCCTTACTCCAAATCGAAGATTTTTCTAGCTCAAGTTTGAATTTATCAAATGCTTTCAATGTGTAAACATCAGATGCACTTTTTTCCACTAACCTCATTGTCTTTGATGTGAGTTCTAGCGCCCGGTGAATAGACTCGTAGTCTAATCTTTGCTCCTCCTCCCTCATATCTTCCATCCAACGACCGAAGTTTACACAAAATTCAAGTAGACTGTATTTATGTCTGACGTATTTGCCCAGTTTTGAATTCAATCCCTCACATCTCGATGTCGTTTTCATCCCAGCAAAAAAAACACCACGAAAATAAGTTTGAGCCCATTCATGTCGTTTGTCGAATAAGTGCTTCTTCACCCAATTGTTTGTTTGTAGGGAGCACTTCTCCACAAACTCGTTCCATTTGACACTAAACTCCTTATCTTCGTACTCTGCATCCACAAACTTCGACCACCCTGATTTAAATTGAGTATCCTTCACGTGTTGTGCCACGTTCTTGTCCAGATGCCACGAGCACAGACAATGAGTTACTTTCGGGAATACCTTCGTTATTGCAATTGACATAGCATGGTCTCCATCGGTGATCACTACGGTGGGCTTTTCCCTCCCATGGATTTTGTTAGTGTGTCCAATGCCCAAGTATAGTCATCTTACTTCTCGTGCTGCAGTAATGCGCATCCAAAAATAGAAGTACTGTAGTGATGGTTCACACCTGTGATATAACACAAGAAATATTATAATGAAGGAAAATAAGTTGAAGCACGTACCAGAAAAAATAACAAAAGGAAGGTTATATTTATTTTTCTTGTAGGTAGTGTCAAACATCAAAACGTCGCCAAAAGCTTCGAAATCTGCAATGCTCGAGCTGTCAGTCCAAAACACCTTTTCTAGCATTCTGTCTTCGTCCACCGTGTACTCCATGAAAAAATCCATATCAGCGTTGGTTTTAGACTTCAAGTAGGCAAGTGTTGTTGCAGCATCACCTTCGGAAAGTTTCTCAATGTCGTCTCTGTGGTAATGGTTGAAAGCATCTCTTTTTGTGTAACCCACGTTTGCATGTCCTCCCGAGTGATGGACTTCGAGATCATATGCCTCACTGGGTCTTAAGCCGGTTTCTCTATAATGCCTCAGTGTGTCTTTTTCTGCCACTCCAACATTTCAATTTGCTGGCATATGATGTGATAGATGTGCTTACGTGTACTCATGGTTAGGTGTGCTTATTAACTTTGTGATTTTATACCTTGAGGAGGATTTCTCGAGTTTAAACTTACAAGATGCTTTGCAACCAAATCTTGATATACGTCTAGGGGTTTTTTGTCTCTTAAGAGCTGATGGCGTTCTTTCTCCTTGCGCGTTGCACACCATATTCCGCTCTGTAATTACATCATTTTTGTCCCTCTTCACATCGTCTTTTCGAACAGAAAATCCCCAAGCTTTGCCATACTTGATGTACCATTCAACCCCTTCGCCATGACTTTTGAATCGAAGCTTTTTCATATCATCTTCGGTTAGTTCACGCAGACGTGCATACTCTCTTTGTAAGTCATCGTAAACGTCATCACATGCAGCCATTACTTTAGAATGCTTCTCTGTTCCTGTCAATAGCATGAAAAATGTACAAATATTAAAAAAGGAACAAAAACATCCTTAGAAAGTTAACCATAATCCATAGAATCAAATTGTAAGCCCCAAATTAATCTCAATGATGGTTTGACCAGAATTGGTCTAACCAGTTTTGGTAAAAAAAACTGGTCAGACCAACTCTGGTCAAACTACAATTCAACAATTTGGATTCAGCTGCATATTCATTACTCTAGATAAATTCAGCAACAACAATTAGGATTCAATCCAAGGATTAGGATTAGGATTCAACTCATAATTCAGCAACAACAATTATGATTCAGCAACATCAACATGGATTAAGATTCAGCTGCATATTCATTACTCTAGAAAAATTCAGCAACATCAATTAGGATTCAATCCAAGGATTAGGATTAGGATTCAGCTCATAATTCAGCAACAACAATTACGATTCAGCAACATCAACATGGATTAGGATTCAGCTGCATATTCATTACTCTAGGCAAATTCAGCAACAACAATTAGGATTCAATCCAAGGATTAGGATTAGGATTCAACTCATAATTCAGCAACATCAATTATGATTCAGCAACAACAACATGAATGAGGATTCAGCTGCATATTCATTACTCTAGACAAATTCAGCAACATCAATTAGGATTCAATCCAAGGATTAGGATTAGGATTAGGATTCAGCTCATAATTCAGCAACAACAATTACGATTCAGCAACAACAACATGGATTAGGATTCAGCTGCATATTCATAGGGTTAACTAAAAGCTCGTCGGTGGTGGTATTGCAATTAACTTCAACAATTCATAGGATTCAGCTGCTCTTGGATTGAGTTGCTACAGATTGCTGATGCTGAAGAATTAACTTCGACAATTAGGATTAAGAAACATTGACTGTTTGAGGATGAATAGAAGATTGAGAGTAGTTACCTTACTCAGCTTCCTCTTCTCTTTGGACTTCCCGCGAAACAGCAATAGAAGTTCCCTCTTCTCATTGAATGCAATAGGATTTCCCGCAAGATAATTATTCAAAGAATATATAGCTCTCCGGCCGCTGCTTCTGTCATCGTCTTGCTGCTCCAAGAAACCTTAATATGGATTAGGGTTTCGGCTTGAGCTCTGAAAATTGAAGAAGATTTCGGCGAGATAATTGGGAAGATATCAACGAGATAATTGGGAAGATTTCGGCGAGATTATTGAGTTGTTTTTGGCGAGATAATTGAGATGTTTTTGGCGAGATATTTTAATAGGATAAGAAATCGAGAAATCGGGAAATACCACTGCATAATTTTTTGAATGATGTGCAAATATCATCCATAGTGATGTGACGTTATTTAGTGCATTTTAAGCCTTCGATTAGCCTAAGGATTTCCCATGTTTGATCTCATTTTGCTATGATTAATATGCTTTTATTGAAGTTTTGTGCAAAGTGTCCTTTTGTTGCCCGGTTGCCACTTTGAGGCCAATTCCATGTCTATTGGAGCTGTTTTCTGTGTATTTTCAGGTCTTGGCATTGTAGTACTGGTGACAAGGAGCACGTAGGATCAAACGGGAGGTCAATCGGAGCTAGGACGGAGGAGATATGGATGTTGCAAAATTGGAGAAAATATGACTTTCAGCTGAAGACCTTTTCGGCGAAAATATCATAGGATTTTCGCCGAAAAGGAAGCTTTCGGCGAAATTGTCAAGTTCTCGGATCGAAAACTGGAAGCAGACAGAAGGCCTTCGGTCATTGAGGATATTTTCGGCGAAAACATTCAAAGTTTTCGCCGAAAACTTTAGAAGAAATGCAGCAGCGGTCGATGATTTTCAAGTATATTTTCGGCGAAATCTTCACACATTTTTGCCAAAAATATCAGCCTTTCCCGGCGTGCTATATAAAGAAGGAGGGGCGAAAATTGAAGGGGGGATTTCCATTATTATTTTTACAATCGCCGACTCTCTCTCTCAACTCATCCTCATCATCGTCAGTCACCCTTTCTTCTCATCAACCAATCCTCATAACTCTAGAGCAAGGTGCAAATTGGAGTAAGGAGCTTGGATTGAAGCCCACAGCCTTGGGGAGAGGAGCTTGCAAGAAGAGGATTGCCATGGAACCCTTGGTGACCATCTCTCTTTCTTTCTCTTGTGTACCCTTGGCCATGTGTGGCTGATTTCCTAGGTTTCCTTGGATTGATAGATTAGTTGTGCTAGGATAGAGGTTGATTGTACAAATATGCTATGATTGTTCTTGGATTGTATGAGGATGGTCTCTATGACTTGTTGTTAATTCCATTGATGGCTATGGCTTGATTGGTCTATTATTTGTAATGTAATGCATGAGAGTGCTTGGATTACATGGATTGTAGGTCTAGGGATTGAAGGGAGTGTGTTCTAAGAGATTAGATCATCTCAATTCAACCATGGTTGCATGATTTCTCACTTGTGCATTTTATCGAACACTTGGCGTGCATTAGGTTTTTCATTCAATTGAACTTTGATTAGTCTTTTGATGATTCTCTTAGTGTTAGGACATTGACATGAGAGTGTGGTGTCTAGCCTAGTGGTCATAGAGTCATAGGAGAGGGTTTTATAGCTTGGCATTTCATCAAACACCTTTAATGCATCCTTAGTCACTTAGCTTGAGAGCGAGAGCCTAGGTTGAGTGGTTCTAGGATAGGGATTTGGTGCGACGAGAGTGCATTGAGTATATAGTAGGGATTTGCGTGGTCATTCGATTGCATCCTCGATCATGTTTGGCTTGTTTGTGCATTTATACCTCTTGAGCATGATGAAGCTATCTTTCCAAGTTAACCTCCTTTACCTTTGATTTGCACCCTTTTCATTTGCTTTCTTGTTAGTTTCTTTTATGTTTTTAATTGCTCCCATTTCAAACCAAAACTCTTTTTAAATGAATAGACCGTCCATGAACCGTGTGAGTACGAGCTTTTGAGAGAGCCCTCGTGGAATACGACCTTGATAGTTGTGAGTTAAATCTCGCGTATCAAGTTTTTGGCGCCGTTGCCGGGGAACTTTCTCAATCCTTTGAAAGCATTTAGTAGTGGACCGTTCTATTCACTTCCTTCCGTTTTAGTTTTGCTTCTTTGTTATTTCTTGTTGTATTTGTTTTTGTGGTTTTGTTATCCCGCATTGTTGTACTACTTGGTTGTGTTTGTTGAGCGTGTTTGTAGGTCCCTTATCCACCTATCTAATTCATGGGAGCAAGGTTGGAAGTAAGATGAACTCGTGGCATGGAAATCAAGGTTATGGTACCTATCAAGGGTGGAACCCATCTCCTAACCCATACTATGGTCATCCTACTCCATCCAACTACTACCAAGAAACTTATGAGGGAGATAGCCAATGGTGGGGTCAAGAACAACAAGCTTCAACACCCATGTGGAATGAGCAATGTCCCTATCCATATCCACCCCACCATCAAGTGTTCCCGGAGTACTATCAAGAGGAATTCACAAGTCATGAACAACATTCTCCACCGCCTTCCATGCTAGAGGAGCTCTTTAAGATGGTTAGAGAAAGCGAGCGCCCTCAAGAGGATTTCACAAGCTATGAGCAACCCTCTCAACCTTCTTCTATGTTAGAGGAGCTCTTGAAAATGGTAAAGGAAAGTGAGCGTCCTCGAGAGGAGCTCGTAAGCTATGAGGAACCTCCTCCACCTCTTCCCACACTTGAGGAAGCTTTGAAGCTTGCGGAAGACAATGCGAATCAACTTAATCGCTTAGCTCAAAGCATGGCGCACATCAATGGGATGCTTGAAAATGAACATCAACCCCATAAGGTGGAGCAACACTCTCCCTCTCCATCCATGCTAGATGAGTTCTTGAAGATTGCGGACGACAATGCGGTTCGGCTCAATCACTTGGCTCAAAGTATGAATCTCGTCATGGAAGCTCTAGAGAATGAGAATCAGCCCAAGGGGGTGGAGTACGCTTACGATGATGAAGATAACACTTGTGAATCCGAGGAGCTTGACACGGAAGAAGAATTGGTAGTGGAGGGAATTGAAGAGCATGTTTTTCCCATGGAAATGCCGAGTAACGATGATGTGTGGATAGAAGAATCGAGGAGATTTGAGAATGATTACCCTTTAGAGGACGTGAGAGATGATTTGAAGATGCTTCAAGAAGAGGTGGCACCGAGAATGGAGCACGAAAGTGAACAACACCACCCTATTGAGGTCCCACCAAAGGTTGTGAGTATTCTTCAATCCTCTTGCTTGGTCATGAAATACTTGTGTCAAGAGACGGACACAAGCTTCATAACTTCCCCTAAGGTGATAATGGAAGAGGAGCCGCCCATGTTTGAACCGGAAGACTCCTTGAGTGGCATCACCAACTTGGAGATGATGGAGCTCAATGGTGGCTCCCTACCATACTTTCTTCCTCAAGTTCCAAATTTCAAAGGCAGCAAGCCACCCAAGGTCTTAAGTGCTATACAAGCATCAATGTGCATTGGCTAGTCTACCATTCCTCCAAGATGCTACTTGGAGCTCAATCTTCATCATGGAAGAAGCTACTTGACATCAAGGAGGTACTAAGTTGGACACCATAACGCAGGTATCGTCGAGCTTAAGACGGTAACCAAGCGCTTCTTGGGAGGCACCCCATGTTATCTTTAATTTCTCGCTTTTAACTTTTGTTTGAGGTTTTTGTGTTGTTTTAGCTTTTTGAATAAGGTTTGACAAGCGTTTTGGGTTCACTCTTCACCAAGGATCATCAAGGAACTTTTTCACCTCTATTACCTCCTATGCTCCTCTATACCAACGCGGTAACTTCGTTCCACCTTACCCTCCCTCTCTTGATCATTGAGGACAATGCTCATGTTAGTCGTAGGGGAGTTTGAGGTTTGGTGTGATTATTTGTGGTAGAGATATAATCCTATGCTTTGCTTGATTTACATGATCTTAATTGTTTCCAAATTCCTCTATTGTAGAATCGTTCGGTTCTTGACTTTTGGTGTTTAATTGACTTCAAGATTTCATAATGACGTTTAGGTTGTTCCACTTAGAACCTATAACCAGCATGTTTAGCACTAATATCAAATGAGTCTAGGCCAGAACAGAGATTTTATCACTCTTGTATGTTGGTTGATTGGTTTGATACGTGTTTTTGTACCACTCGATAACACCGGTCTAAGATGATGAAGGCAGTCAGTATTTTCACCCCTTTTCCATGTTTTTCTCCAACGTGATTGTGGCTTGAGACTAGATGGAATCCAATTCGAAATTTTGTGTTGAAGTTGTAAGGGGCTAAGGATCAAGTGGCTAATTTGGAAAGAAAATGTTCAAAAGAAAAGAAAAGAAAAGCTAAGCTAGGCAAGCTCGGCACCTAAGTGAAGTGTCGGGTTGAGCACTAGCAAAGGCAAAAGCTGTGAGCTAGGCAGGTTCAACACCTAAGTGAAGTGTTGGATCGAGCACTAGTATGCAGTAAGAGAAAAAAAGAAAAAAAAGGAAAAAAAAAGAAAAACATTCTCGAATGTAGCCCTTGATCCTACGCCCGAGTTTGTAAAGAGCGGATCTAGAAGCGGATGAAGTCGAGTCGATAGCCACATCATGATCACTCATCACTCTCCTATCCCCGCCTTTTCCGTTCCATTTCCTGAGTTCAAGTCCTTTTAATTAGAGTCGGTGTTGTCGTGGTCGGTTTTTCTGTATCCCAATTAACCACTACTTTAGGTGTGCAGAAGATAGTGAGGTTTAGACTTATTTGGTTGATGTTCTTGCATGTGTAGGTTAAGTTTGTTCGTTAGAACAGTTTAAGCCGAATTGTTATTGCTTGAATCTCAATGGGGCCGAACTTGTCATTTGTGAGCTTGGATGTTTTCTAGTTCATTTGCTTGAGGACAAGCAAAGCTTAGTCGTAGGGGAATTTGATGTGACATTATTTAGTGCATTTTAAGCCTTCGATTAGCCTAAGGATTTCCCATGTTTGATCTCATTTTGCTATGATTAATATGCTTTTATTGAAGTTTTGTGCAAAGTGTCCTTTTGTTGCCCGGTTGCCACTTTGAGGCCAATTCCATGTCTATTGGAGCTGTTTTCTGTGTATTTTCAGGTCTTGGCATTGTAGTACTGGTGACAAGGAGCACGTAGGATCAAACGAGAGGTCAATCGGAGCTAGGACGGAGGAGATATGGACGTTGCAAAATTGGAGAAAATACGACTTTCAGCTGAAGACCTTTTCGGCGAAAATATCATAGGATTTTTGCCGAAAAGGAAGCTTTCGGCGAAATTGTCAAGTTCTCGGATCGAAAACTGGAAGCAGACAGAAGGCCTTCGGTCATTGAGGATATTTTCGGCGAAAACATTCAAAGTTTTCGCCGAAAACTTTAGAAGAAATGCAGCAGCGGTCAGTGATTTTCAAGTATATTTTCGGCGAAATCTTCACACATTTTCGCCGAAAATATCAGCCTTTCCCGGCGTGCTATATAAAGAAGGAGGGGCGAAAATTGAAGGGGGGATTTCCATTATTATTTTTACAATCGCCGACTCTCTCTCTCAACTCATCCTCATCATCGCCAATCACCCTTTCTCCTCATCAACCAATCCTCACAACCCTAGAGCAAGGTGCAAATTGGAGTAAGGAGCTTGGATTGAAGCCCACAACCTTGGGGAGAGGAGCTTGCAAGAAGAGGATTGCCATGGAACCTTTGGTGACCATCTCTCTTTCTTTCTCTTGTGTACCCTTGGCCATGTGTGGCTGATTTCCTAGGTTTCCTTGGATTGATAGATTAGTTGTGCTAGGATAGAGGTTGATTGTACAAATATGCTATGATTGTTCTTGGATTGTATGAGGATGGTCTCTATGACTTGTTGTTAATTCCATTGATGGCTATGGCTTGATTGGTCTATTATTTGTAATGTAATGCATGAGAGTGCTTGGATTACATGGATCGTAGGTCTAGGGATTGAAGGGAGTGTGTTCTAAGAGATTAGATCATCTCAATTCAACCATGGTTGCATGATTTCTCACTTGTGCATTTTATCGAACACTTGGCGTGCATTAGGTTTTTCATTCAATTGAACTTTGATTAGTCTTTTGATGATTCTCTTAGTGTTAGGACATTGACATGAGAGTGTGGTGTCTAGCCTAGTGGTCATAGAGTCATAGGAGAGGGTTTTGTAGCTTGGCATTTCATCAAACACCTTTAATGCATCCTTAGTCACTTAGCTTGAGAGCGAGAGCCTAGGTTGAGTGGTTCTAGGATAGGGATTTGGTGCGACGAGAGTGCATTGAGTCTATAGTAGGGATTTGCGTGGTCATTCGATTGCATCATCGATCATGTTTGGCTTGTTTGTGCATTTATACCTCTTGAGCATGACGAAGATATCTTTCCAAGTTAACCTCCTTTACCTTTGATTTGCACCCTTTTCATTTGCTTTCTTGTTAGTTTCTTTTATGTTTTTAATTGCTCCTATTTCAAACCAAAACTCTTTTTAAATGAATAGACCGTCCATGAACCGTGTGAGTACGAGCTTTTGAGAGAGCCCTCGTGGAATACGACCTTGATAGTTGTGAGTTAAATCTCGCGTATCAAGTTTTTGGCGCCGTTGCCGGGGAACTTTCTCAATCCTTTGAAAGCATTTAGTAGTGGACCGTTCTATTCACTTCCTTCCGTTTTAGTTTTTCTTCTTTGTTATTTCTTGTTGTATTTGTTTTTGTGGTTTTGTTATCCCGCATTGTTGTACTACTTGGTTGTGTTTGTTGTGCGTGTTTGTAGGTCCCTTATCCACCTATCTAATTCATGGGAGCAAGGTTGCAAGTAAGATGAACTCGTGGCATGGAAATCAAGGTTATGGTACCTATCAAGGGTGGAACCCATCTCCTAACCCATACTATGGTCATCCTACTCCATCCAACTACTACCAAGAAACTTATGAGGGAGATAGCCAATGGTGGGGTCAAGAACAACAAGCTTCAACACCCATGTGGAATGAGCAATGTCCCTATCCATCTCCACCCTACCATCAAGTGTTCCCGGAGTACTATCAAGAGGAATTCACAAGTCATGAACAACATTCTCCACCGCCTTCCATGCTAGAGGAGCTCTTTAAGATGGTTAGAGAAAGCGAGCGCCCTCAAGAGGATTTCACAAGCTATGAGCAACCCTCTCAACCTTCTTCTATGTTAGAGGAGCTCTTGAAAATGGTAAAGGAAAGTGAGCGTCCTCGAGAGGAGCTCGTAAGCTATGAGGAACCTCCTCCACCTCTTCCCACACTTGAGGAAGCTTTGAAGCTTGCGGAAGACAATGCGAATCAACTTAATCGCTTAGCTCAAAGCATGGCGCACATCAATGGGATGCTTGAAAATGAACATCAACCCCATAAGGTGGAGCAACACTCTCCCTCTCCATCCATGCTAGATGAGTTCTTGAAGATTGCGGACGACAATGCGGTTCGGCTCAATCACTTGGCTCAAAGTATGAATCTCGTCATGGAAGCTCTAGAGAATGAGAATCAGCCCAAGGGGGTGGAGTACGCTTACGATGATGAAGATAAAACTTGTGAATCCGAGGAGCTTGACACGGAAGAAGAATTGGTAGTGGAGGGAATTGAAGAGCATGTTTTTCCCATGGAAATGCCGAGTAACGATGATGTGTGGATAGAAGAATCGAGGAGATTTGAGGATGATTACCCTTTAGAGGACGTGAGAGATGATTTGAAGATGCTTCAAGAAGAGGTGGCACCGAGAATGGAGCACGAAAGTGAACAACACCACCCTATTGAGGTCCCACCAAAGGTTGTGAGTACTCTTCAATCCTCTTGCTTGGTCATGAAATACTTGAGTCAAGAGACGGACACAAGCTTCATAACTTCCCCTAAGGTGATAATGGAAGAGGAGCCGCCCATGTTTGAACCGGAAGACTCCTTGAGTGGCATCACCAACTTGGAGATGATGGAGCTCAATGGTGGCTCCCTACCATACTTTCTTCCTCAAGTTCCAAATTTCAAAGGCAGCAAGCCACCCCAAGGTCTCAAGTGCTATACAAGCATCAATGTGCATTGGCTAGTCTACCATTCCTCCAAGATGCTACTTGGAGCTCAATCTTCATCATGGAAGAAGCTACTTGACATCAAGGAGGTACTAAGTTAGACACCATAACGCAGGTATCGTCGAGCTTAAGACGGTAACCAAGCGCTTCTTGGGAGGCACCCCATGTTATCTTTAATTTCTCGCTTTTAACTTTTGTTTGAGGTTTTTGTGTTGTTTTAGCTTTTTGAATAAGGTTTGACAAGCGTTTTGGGTTCACTCTTCACCAAGGATCATCAAGGAACTTTTTCACCTCTATTACCTCCTATGCTCCTCTCTACCAACGCGGTAACTTCGTTCCACCTTACCCTCCCTCTCTTGATCATTGAGGACAATGCTCATGTTAGTCGTAGGGGAGTTTGAGGTTTGGTGTGATTATTTGTGGTAGAGATATAATCCTATGCTTTGCTTGATTTACATGATCTTAATTGTTTCCAAATTCCTCTATTGTAGAATCGTTCGGTTCTTGACTTTTGGTGTTTAATTGACTTCAAGATTTCATAATGACGTTTAGGTTGTTCCACTTAGAACCTATAACCAGCATGTTTAGCACTAATATCAAATGAGTCTAGGCCAGAACAGAGATTTTATCACTCTTGTATGTTGGTTGATTGGTTTGATACGTGTTTTTGTACCACTCGATAACACCGGTCTAAGATGATGAAGGCAGTCAGTATTTTCACCCCTTTTCCATGTTTTTCTTCAACGTGATTGTGGCTTAAGATTAGATGGAATCCAATTCGAAATTTTGTGTTGAAGTTGTAAGGGGCTAAGGATCAAGTGGCTAATTTGGAAAGAAAATGTTCAAAAGAAAAGAAAAGAAAAGCTAAGCTAGGCAAGCTCGGCACCTAAGTGAAGTGTCGGGTTGAGCACTAGCAAAGGCAAAAGCTGTGAGCTAGGCAGGTTCAACACCTAAGTGAAGTGTTGGATCGAGCACTAGTATGCAGTAAGAGAAAAAAAGAAAAAAAGGAAAAAAAAGAAAAACATTCTCGAATGTAGCCCTTGATCCTACGCCCGAGTTTGTAAAGAGCGGATCTAGAAGCGGATGAAGTCGAGTCGATAGCCACATCATGATCACTCATCACTCTCCTATCCCCGCCTTTTCCGTTCCATTTCCTGAGTTCAAGTCCTTTTAATTAGAGTCGGTGTTGTCGTGGTCAGTTTTTCTGTATCCCAATTAACCACTACTTTAGGTGTGCAGAAGATAGTGAGGTTTAGACTTATTTGGTTGATGTTCTTGCATGTGTAGGTTAAGTTTGTTCGTAGAACAGTTTAAGCCGAATTGTTATTGCTTGAATCTCAATGGGGCCGAACTTGTCATTTGTGAGCTTGGATGTTTTCTAGTTCATTTGCTTGAGGACAAGCAAAGCTTAGTCGTAGGGGAATTTGATGTGACATTATTTAGTGCATTTTAAGCCTTCGATTAGCCTAAGTATTTCCCATGGTTGATCTCATTTTGCTATGATTAATATGCTTTTATTGAAGTTTTGTGCAAAGTGTCCTTTTGTTGCCCGGTTGCCACTTTGAGGCCAATTCCATGTCTATTGGAGCTGTTTTCTGTGTATTTTCAGGTCTTGGCATTGTAGTACTGGTGACAAGGAGCACGTAGGATCAAACGGGAGGTCAATCGGAGCTAGGACGGAGGAGATATGGACGTTGCAAAATTGGAGAAAATACGACTTTCAGCTGAAGACCTTTTCGGCGAAAATATCATAGGATTTTCGCCGAAAAGGAAGCTTTTGGCGAAATTGTCAAGTTCTCGGATCGAAAACTGGAAGCAGACAGAAGGCCTTCGGTCATTGAGGATATTTTCGGCGAAAACATTCAAAGTTTTCGCCGAAAACTTTAGAAGAAATGCAGCAGCGGTCGGTGATTTTCAAGTATATTTTCGGCGAAATCTTCACACATTTTCGCCGAAAATATCAGCCTTTCCCGGCGTGCTATATAAAGAAGGAGGGGCGAAAATTGAAGGGGGGATTTCCATTATTATTTTTACAATCGCCGACTCTCTCTCTCAACTCATCCTCATCATCGCCAATCACCCTTTCTCCTCATCAACCAATCCTCACAACCCTAGAGCAAGGTGCAAATTGGAGTAATGAGCTTGGATTGAAGCCCACAACCTTGGGGAGAGGAGCTTGCAAGAAGAGGATTGCCATGGAACCCTTGGTGACCATCTCTCTTTCTTTCTCTTGTGTACCCTTGGCCATGTGTGGCTGATTTCCTAGGTTTCCTTGGATTGATAGATTAGTTGTGCTAGGATAGAGGTTGATTGTACAAATATGCTATGATTGTTCTTGGATTGTATGAGGATGGTCTCTATGACTTGTTGTTAATTCCATTGATGGCTATGGCTTGATTGGTCTATTATTTGTAATGTAATGCATGAGAGTGCTTGGATTACATGGATCGTAGGTCTAGGGATTGAAGGGAGTGTGTTCTAAGAGATTAGATCATCTCAATTCAACCATGGTTGCATGATTTCTCACTTGTGCATTTTATCGAACACTTGGCGTGCATTAGGTTTTTCATTCAATTGAACTTTGATTAGTCTTTTGATGATTCTCTTAGTGTTAGGACATTGACATGAGAGTGTGGTGTCTAGCCTAGTGGTCATAGAGTCATAGGAGAGGGTTTTGTAGCTTGGCATTTCATCAAACACCTTTAATGCATCCTTAGTCACTTAGCTTGAGAGCGAGAGCCTAGGTTGAGTGGTTCTAGGATAGGGATTTGGTGCGACGAGAGTGCATTGAGTCTATAGTAGGGATTTGCGTGGTCATTCGATTGCATCATCGATCATGTTTGGCTTGTTTGTGCATTTATACCTCTTGAGCATGACGAAGATATCTTTCCAAGTTAACCTCCTTTACCTTTGATTTGCACCCTTTTCATTTGCTTTCTTGTTAGTTTCTTTTATGTTTTTAATTGCTCCTATTTCAAACCAAAACTCTTTTTAAATGAATAGACCGTCCATGAACCGTGTGAGTACGAGCTTTTGAGAGAGCCCTCGTGGAATACGACCTTGATAGTTGTGAGTTAAATCTCGCGTATCAAGTTTTTGGCGCCGTTGCCGGGGAACTTTCTCAATCCTTTGAAAGCATTTAGTAGTGGACCGTTCTATTCACTTCCTTCCGTTTTAGTTTTGCTTCTTTGTTATTTCTTGTTGTATTTGTTTTTGTGGTTTTGTTATCCCGCATTGTTGTACTACTTGGTTGTGTTTGTTGTGCGTGTTTGTAGGTCCCTTATCCACCTATCTAATTCATGGGAGCAAGGTTGCAAGTAAGATGAACTCGTGGCATGGAAATCAAGGTTATGGTACCTATCAAGGGTGGAACCCATCTCCTAACCCATACTATGGTCATCCTACTCCATCCAACTACTACCAAGAAACTTATGAGGGAGATAGCCAATGGTGGGGTCAAGAACAACAAGCTTCAACACCCATGTGGAATGAGCAATGTCCCTATCCATCTCCACCCTACCATCAAGTGTTCCCGGAGTACTATCAAGAGGAATTCACAAGTCATGAACAACATTCTCCACCGCCTTCCATGCTAGAGGAGCTCTTTAAGATGGTTAGAGAAAGCGAGCGCCCTCAAGAGGATTTCACAAGCTATGAGCAACCCTCTCAACCTTCTTCTATGTTAGAGGAGCTCTTGAAAATGGTAAAGGAAAGTGAGCGTCCTCGAGAGGAGCCTGTAAGCTATGAGGAACCTCCTCCACCTCTTCCCACACTTGAGGAAGCTTTGAAGCTTGTGGAAGACAATGCGAATCAACTTAATCGCTTAGCTCAAAGCATGGCGCACATCAATGGGATGCTTGAAAATGAACATCAACCCCATAAGGTGGAGCAACACGCTCCCTCTCCATCCATGCTAGATGAGTTCTTGAAGATTGCGGACGACAATGCGGTTCGGCTCAATCACTTGGCTCAAAGTATGAATCTCGTCATGAAAGCTCTAGAGAATGAGAATCAGCCCAAGGGGGTGGAGTACGCTTATGATGATGAAGATAACACTTGTGAATCCGAGGAGCTTGACACGGAAGAAAAATTAGTAGTGGAGGGAATTGAAGAGCATGTTTTTCCCATGGAAATGCCGAGTAACGATGATGTGTGGATAGAAGAATCGAGGAGATTTGAGGATGATTACCCTTTAGAGGACGTGAGAGATGATTTGAAGATGCTTCAAGAAGAGGTGGCACCGAGAATGGAGCACGAAAGTGAACAACACCACCCTATTGAGGTCCCACCAAAGGTTGTGAGTACTCTTCAATCCTCTTGCTTGGTCATGAAATACTTGTGTCAAGAGACGGACACAAGCTTCATAACTTCCCCTATGGTGATAATGGAAGAGGAGCCGCCCATGTTTGAACCGGAAGACTCCTTGAGTGGCATCACCAACTTGGAGATGATGGAGCTCAATGGTGGCTCCCTACCATACTTTCTTCCTCAAGTTCCAAATTTCAAAGGCAGCAAGCCACCCCAAGGTCTCAAGTGCTATACAAGCATCAATGTGCATTGGCTAGTCTACCATTCCTCCAAGATGCTACTTGGAGCTCAATCTTCATCATGGAAGAAGCTACTTGACATCAAGGAGGTACTATGTTGGACACCATAACGCAGGTATCGTCGAGCTTAAGACGGTAACCAAGCGCTTCTTGGGAGGCACCCCATGTTATCTTTAATTTCTCGCTTTTAACTTTTGTTTGAGGTTTTTGTGTTGTTTTAGCTTTTTGAATAAGGTTTGACAAGCGTTTTGGGTTCACTCTTCACCAAGGATCATCAAGGAACTTTTTCACCTCTATTACCTCCTATGCTCCTCTCTACCAACGCGGTAACTTCGTTCCACCTTACCCTCCCTCTCTTGATCATTGAGGACAATGCTCATGTTAGTCGTAGGGGAGTTTGAGGTTTGGTGTGATTATTTGTGGTAGAGATATAATCCTATGCTTTGCTTGATTTACATGATCTTAATTGTTTCCAAATTCCTCTATTGTAGAATCGTTCGGTTCTTGACTTTTGGTGTTTAATTGACTTCAAGATTTCATAATGACGTTTAGGCTGTTCCACTTAGAACCTATAACCAGCATGTTTAGCACTAATATCAAATGAGTCTAGGCCAGAACAGAGATTTTATCACTCTTGTATGTTGGTTGATTGGTTTGATACGTGTTTTTGTACCACTCGATAACACCGGTCTAAGATGATGAAGGCAGTCAGTATTTTCACCCCTTTTCCATGTTTTTCTTCAACGTGATTGTGGCTTGAGATTAGATGGAATCCAATTCGAAATTTTGTGTTGAAGTTGTAAGGGGCTAAGGATCAAGTGGCTAATTTGGAAAGAAAATGTTCAAAAGAAAAGAAAAGAAAAGCTAAGCTAGGCAAGCTCGGCACCTAAGTGAAGTTTTGGGTTGAGCACTAGCAAAGGCAAAAGCTGTGAGCTAGGCAGGTTCAACACCTAAGTGAAGTGTTGGATCGAGCACTAGTATGCAGTAAGAGAAAAAAAGAAAAAAAGGAAAAAAAAGAAAAACATTCTCGAATGTAGCCCTTGATCCTACGCCCGAGTTTGTAAAGAGCGGATCTAGAAGCGGATGAAGTCGAGTCGATAGCCACATCATGATCACTCATCACTCTCCTATCCCGCCTTTTCCGTTCCATTTCCTGAGTTCAAGTCCTTTTAATTAGAGTCGGTGTTGTCGTGGTCGGTTTTTCTGTATCCCAATTAAGCACTACTTGAGGTGTGCAGAAGATAGTGAGGTTTAGACTTATTTGGTTGATGTTCTTGCATGTGTAGGTTAAGTTTGTTCGTAGAACAGTTTAAGCCGAATTGTTATTGCTTGAATCTCAATGGGGCCGAACTTGTCATTTGTGAGCTTGGATGTTTTCTAGTTCATTTGCTTGAGGACAAGCAAAGCTTAGTCGTAAGGGAATTTGATGTGACATTATTTAGTGCATTTTAAGCCTTCGATTAGCCTAAGGATTTCCCATGTTTGATCTCATTTTGCTATGATTAATATGCTTTTATTGAAGTTTTGTGCAAAGTGTCCTTTTGTTGCCCGGTTGCCACTTTGAGGCCAATTCCATGTCTATTGGAGCTGTTTTCTGTGTATTTTCAGGTCTTGGCATTGTAGTACTGGTGACAAGGAGCACGTAGGATCAAACGGGAGGTCAATCGGAGCTAGGACGGAGGAGATATGGACGTTGCAAAATTGGAGAAAATACGACTTTCAGCTGAAGACCTTTTCGGCGAAAATATCATAGGATTTTCGCCGAAAAGGATGCTTTCGGCGAAATTGTCAAGTTCTCGGATCGAAAACTGGAAGCAGACAGAAGGCCTTCGGTCATTGAGGATATTTTCGGCGAAAACATTCAAAGTTTTCGCCGAAAACTTTAGAAGAAATGCAGCAGCGGTCGGTGATTTTCAAGTATATTTTCGGCGAAATCTTCACACATTTTCGCCGAAAATATCAGCCTTTCCCGGCGTGCTATATAAAGAAGGAGGGGCGAAAATTGAAGGGGGGATTTCCATTATTATTTTTACAATCGCCGACTCTCTCTCTCAACTCATCCTCATCATCGCCAATCACCCTTTCTCCTCATCAACCAATCCTCACAACCCTAGAGCAAGGTGCAAATTGGAGTAAGGAGCTTGGATTGAAGCCCACAACCGTGGGGAGAGGAGCTTGCAAGAAGAGGATTGCCATGGAACCCTTGGTGACCATCTCTCTTTCTTTCTCTTGTGTACCCTTGGCCATGTGTGGCTGATTTCCTAGGTTTCCTTGGATTGATAGATTAGTTGTGCTAGGATAGAGGTTGATTGTACAAATATGCTATGATTGTTCTTGGATTGTATGAGGATGGTCTCTATGACTTGTTGTTAATTCCATTGATGGCTATGGCTTGATTGGTCTATTATTTGTAATGTAATGCATGAGAGTGCTTGGATTACATGGATCGTAGGTCTAGGGATTGAAGGGAGTGTGTTCTAAGAGATTAGATCATCTCAATTCAACCATGGTTGCATGATTTCTCACTTGTGCATTTTATCGAACACTTGGCGTGCATTAGGTTTTTCATTCAATTGAACTTTGATTAGTCTTTTGATGATTCTCTTAGTGTTAGGACATTGACATGAGAGTGTGGTGTCTAGCCTAGTGGTCATAGAGTCATAGGAGAGGGTTTTGTAGCTTGGCATTTCATCAAACACCTTTAATGCATCCTTAGTCACTTTGCTTGAGAGCGAGAGCCTAGGTTGAGTGGTTCTAGGATAGGGATTTGGTGTGACGAGAGTGCATTGAGTCTATAGTAGGGATTTGCGTGGTCATTCGATTACATCCTCGATCATGTTTGGCTTGTTTGTGCATTTATACCTCTTGAGCATGACGAAGCTATCTTTCCAAGTTAACCTCCTTTACCTTTGATTTGCACCCTTTTCATTTGCTTTCTTGTTAGTTTCTTTTATGTTTTTAATTGCTCCTATTTCAAACCAAAACTCTTTTTAAATGAATAGACCGTCCATGAACCATGTGAGTACGAGCTTTTGAGAGAGCCCTCGTGGAATACGACCTTGATAGTTGTGAGTTAAATCTCGCGTATCACATAGACAAACCCACATCCCACAATCATACCTAGTTACATTAGTGTCATCGTTAAATAACTACGATTATAAATAAGAATTGAAAACAATGTCATGAATGTACTCACAAGTTTTTTTGGTTAGGAACACCTTTAGGAATGACGATTTCCCAATCCATGACTCTTGGAGCCCTTGTAGTATCTCCCATATCTTTTGATATTTGAAAGGTATAGGAATCTCAACTGAATTGAAAGGTCGAAAGAAAGATGTATTAGTATGACATATGAAAAAATTTGAAGCATTGATAAAGTGGCAACATACCATTTCTCAAATGTCTTCTTCCCTTTTTGTAGTATTATTAATATCGAGCAATGAATCAACCATGTGTACAATCTTCTCATCAATCAGAACAACAGCCAAGTACCAGTGCTCACTAGCTTGATTCATTGGAACATAAATCTGCATGACAAAGTAAAAAGATTAACATGATACTAGCAAAATACTAATAAATATTGCATAGTTCGTATAGAACGCCATAGCACCTTCTTCGGTCTTGGAGAGACGGACATAAAAGTGTTTATGTAGTTGTCCACAGCTTGTCGTTGCGTCATCTTATTGGTCCTACTATAATACTGTGTGCGGATATAGATTATGTCAGTTCATGTTACGGACAAAGTATATTTTAATTATTCTAATCGTAGTTACTAACATACTAACCTGAAATTCCACAGGAAGGAACCAAATAACATCTTTTCTATTTTTTTCATGCATGCATGTTTGTTGGGCAGCTACAACATTAATGATCTGCGTATGAACCACATGAATAAATTGAATAAATTAGTTGATGTACAAAGGAATATTGGCACTTAGATTGATAGGAAATATGAGAAATACTAACATTGGCGCAAATCCAAGTCTTTGGACGTAGACTATGTAGATCGTTACGAGTACAAGTAATACCATAAACGATTATTAATTTTTCTTCGGTAGAATAGCATTCAGAAAAGACATAATAACAAACAGTAGCTTCTTAACCCGTAATTCTTAGTTCTAGTGGAATTGAGAATGTCAATTTTCGAACCTGGTAGGAAAATAATAGAGAAGCAAATCACGCACATATGATTGTAATTTTGTTCTTGAGGAAGTAAAAACTTTAGAAAACCATTCATGTCTTACCTCATCTGGATAACTGAGCGTGGTACGCTTTACAGTGTTTTGACAATTTGTTTCATCATCAGATTCAAGGTTAACGACATGTGTACCAGTGAGATTCGGAATTCGTGGTAGAGTGCGTGATCTTTTAGTACCACGAACAGATGGAAGGGTGGTTTTCACATCTTGATCGATCTTATCTTCAGATGTTTGCTTCAATGACACTATCGCATCCTTTAATTAAGCAAACGTGTCACTCTGATTGGACATAATAATTCGAATTTGTTGATGAACCTTCAATATCACGCAAAATTATAAATTTTATTATAATTACATAAAATAGCAATTTGACGACAATCTCAAAGATCAAACGGAGAAATAAAACACACGAAGCATTAAAGAAAATTACACAAACCCTTGTAACAAAACTAGATATAATTATTACTTGTTCATGCTGATAAAAACTGTAGAGGAGTTTTGAGAAATCTGACCACAAAAAATAGTGCTGGGATATTGTGGAATTGTATTCTGTTTTTTAGTGATTGGAATTGTGGACAGAGACTATGATTTTCGGTGATAGGAAACTGTGCAGAGAAAGGTTATTTATTGACCGAAAAGTCACAATAAGACAAACAGTGCAGGGATAGGAAAACAGAATAAAATAGGTTATTTATTCTGTAAAGGAAAATAGAAAAACTATGCAGTGAAAGGAAATATGTGAAGGGAAAGGAAATCAGAAAAACTGTGCAGGGAACGTCCTAATTATAAGTACAAAATAAAGTACAAATTAATCTTTACAATAATAAGGCGGATATTCAGAAGTTCCTCCTATTTTGAATATCACAATGTTGTTCATGATGTAGGGATTTTAAAGACTTGGATTGTGATTGGCCTTTTATGATTGGTCCACCTTGTTGGATAGCGACTAACATGCCCAACTGCAGTAACCTGTTGTTACACATAACATCAGCACGACCTTATTGCTTATTTGGGCCAGATTTCTAGATGTTATGCCATAAACATGCCTAAACTAACAGACTAAGTCTGCCTGCTCCTAACAACATGTTGTCACCTGCACATCAATCGGGACTTCGAAGATCTATATTAAGGAAAGATTGAACAAGTAACTTTTATGTTATAGCGGAAGAGCATGCAGAAGGAATCAAGCCATATGTCAACATTGCATTTGTGAGCAATTCTGAACAACTAACGAGTGCTTTCAGAGATGAACATACCAAATACCAACAGAAAGTTGATTTTTTCTCAGTAACACCAAAATTGGTTTAAAGAAAAGATTATAAGAGGTAAAGGGGACTCAGACAGTACCTCAACCATTATTTGTGAACAAGAGGGTTCCATAATAGTTTTGATTCCTACATATTGATCCTCCAACAAGATATCTTCATCCAAGTTACAAAGTTTAGAATCAAAGTGCTTTGTACATCTCAAAGAAGGAACCTGGAAAGAGTAATAAAAAAATGAGATACAAACTTTAAAGTGTCAATGAAGGAACCCATAATCTCCTCACATTACTTCAAAATTATGTCAGCATGCATCCAAGTCAGTTTATCAAACAACCAGAAATGGTAATTTGCTTAAGGAAGTTCAATGATAGGAATAACTGGATGACTTGTTTTTCAAGCTTATTAGTAATGGGTTTCAGTGAGTAAATTCCTGATTATTGCAAGTTAATGCATTTTTCTGTTTTGAAGGATTGCTGAGTAGTAAGCTTGTACTGATATCACTGGGCATCTTTGCCAATGAGAACAATATGCATAGAGTACGAGGTGGAGCATAATTTTAATAAACCAAAATAAACAAGCATGTGTTGTTACTGAATAAACAGAACTTAAAACCTACAGTAATCCGCTAGACATGATTACTCATATATGTTAATTGAAGTCAGAATTTGCTGCTGTGACAACAGAATTACATGCTTTAAGGATAATCTTATATGATATTGTTGATGGTGAGAGAAAACAAATCCCTAATGCAGTTGCAAAACACTTCATAATTTTCCTGAATAGTCTAAACTATTTGATCTTGCTTTTATTAAATCATTAAATGTAAGTTACGAATTAAAGTTTTGTATATTCTGTAAATGGAGAACCATAATGAGGTTAAGATTCCATTTTTCAGAATTTGTTCAGATAACATGAAACTTTAGCACACAACTGAACACAAAACTAATATGGTGAAATTTTAGCCCACAACGTCCTCTAGATCAGATCAAACTCCCATTCAAGGTCTTTAACATAAGAAAATGGCAAAATGATTTTTTCAAACTAAGAAAGTGGTATACCTGATGGGGGAGCCATGATGAAGTAGATAATTCCACTGCACGTTTCTGAATAGCATTTTCCAATATCACGTGCAATTCAACCTCTACTTGCAACTGTTGCTGTAATATTTGGACCTATTATGAAGTCGAATACATAATTTGGAGTAAAGAGAACTTGCCAGCATATTCCTGTTCAATCTTGGAACTATCAGTCTAAGGTGTTCGCTTGTATTTGATTAGAAGTCTTCAGATCAAGTAAAATGACAAATTATTCTACGAGAGGAGAATTAAAAATAAAAATGGTGTGATGTTGCATACCCAAGTGATTGTTTCATGCCTCTAAGTAAATTAATCATATTGACTGAACATGAGTAAGTGGTTCTTTCAAAAACATACTAAGCCTGAATGTTACTTCACCATCATCATTGAAAACATCATTATCATTTTGCTGTTATACAAATCCACAAAATGGATAAAACAAGCAGATCAAATTTTGAGACATCTGGAATGACGTTAACTTACATTTTCTCAACTTGGATCCTGTAATGATATAATGTTTTGCATTCAACGCTTGAATGAGAGCTACTAGTACCATTCGTAATATTGCTAACCTAAAAATTTTCAACTATAATAACATGTGCGAGGCTTCTTACTTTTGTTTTGTACTCATGCAAATAATTATTTTCATATTTCACAAGAAACACGAGAATATTATTGAGAAGTTCTTAAGAAAGGCTTGGAGCTCAAGCCTTTAGAGTATGAAATGCTACAAGCATTTTCCAATCAACATGATAAGGAAATACATACCTACAGCCAAAATAGAACTTCTTAGCATGGCTGTAGAACAAGAGCTGGTTTTTACTGGAACTCGAATAACCAACCTATTGTGCCACCGGATAACTTCCTGCTGGTTTTTACCATCAACTTTGAGACTCCTAGAGGTGGCCCCCACTTGAGTTTTGGAGCTTCTATCACTGCGTGACTCACTCCCAAACTGATCAAGATTCAAGTATACTATATACTTTACCATACCTTAGCATAATCCAGAAGAACCCATTGGTTAGATAGATCTAAATACATAGGAGAACATCAAAAGGAAACAAAGGGTAACTAACAATCAACTTACTTCTACTTATCAATGTCAGGAACATCACTCCTCTCAGCCTTTTCGACAATGACCTGGATCCACAGTCATCATAAGCAAACATACTAAATAAGGGAATAATTGAGGCAATTAGGCAAGGAAAACAAAGTTGTGAAGTAGACAGTACTCACTTGCGTGAGAAAGAACTAAAAGCTCGTCGGTGGTGGTCGATCTGTGGAGGAGCCGCATCATCGGTGGTGGTAGATCGGCGGAGGAGCGGCATCAGTGGTGGGCTCTGCGAAGGAGAGTGCTAAGGAGGGAGAGGGATTGGCCTTTAGAGGATTAAGGTCAAAGAGTGAAGAGGGATTGGCGTTTTCTGATTCACCATTTTGGATACTGTCATATTTTCAGGGAAATGACACGGATTGCCATTTTCAGCCGTCAGATTAAAATCAATCTAACGGCTGATAATGTCAATCCGTGTCATTCTAAATGAGCCAATAAACAACCTTCATTCATACACATCTTCTAAACAAGTCACCAATTTTATTCTGTTAGAAACTTGATTTTACAAGTTTATAATTTTACAAATAAGGACTAATGGCATTAACTAATCTGAAATTGGACTAGATTTGGGGGCGTAATTCTTTCTTTTAAATTATAATACGTTGAAGTTAGGAAATTTTATAATCCACTCTCAAGTTCATAAATGAATTGGGGTTTTGATGGGAATTCAATGATAGTATAATCCTAAATAGATATAAGGAAATCAGGTAGAACCTAAAAAGACTATACAAGCTAATGTGTGTCTCATATCGTGAGTGTTTATGAATGTAGGTTAATGATATATGGTTCGGTTAGGGTTCTACTTGTGCGATTTGAATTTAGGATATTGGTAAGATTTCATCGGAAAGATTAGGGGTATGGTAAACGTGAGTTATGTTTAAGGTGTGGGATGGTTGAACATTATGTATCATGAGACCACCGAGTTAAAACTACTCACCTTGATTTGTGGATACGACGACGAGAATGCTTATGACCATACTTATATGTCATCTTAATCACTCAACGAAGATGATACTTATACGACAACACTGATCACCCAACGAAGATGATACTTATACGACAACACTGATCACTCAACGAAATGACATAATTTATGGTGTTAGTGTTTTAGGGGACTACATGTCCATTCATATTATTATTTTCATGTTTCAAAGGAAGGGTAATGAATAGGTTTTGTGGCATGGGTTCTAATAGGTTCTACGACAGATATTGAGATTTTGAGATTTTGGTTGATCGTTATGTAGGATAAAACCACACATTGAAACTACTCACTTTGATTAGTAAATAACACTGCATGAATGTTTGTGACCATACTTATATTTCATCGTTTATCACTCAATGTCGATGATACTAATATGACATCATTGATCACTGAACGAGAATGACATAATTTATGGTGTTAGTGTTGTCATATGGTTCAATGTGTAGGTTAGTGTTTTAGGGTTAGGGTAACGACGAATTGGGTTATGTTTAAGGGGTTGGTTGATCAATAGGTAGCAATGAAACCACACACTACAGGGTAATGGATTAAGGTTGGCATGGGGAATAAAAATCCGTAATCATGAGCAGATTAGGATTACATCGTAGGACCACTAACGTGTGACTCATGTCATGGTTATGTCAAACACTTATGTTAATGGTATATGTAGGGTTCTAGGTGTGAAAGTAAGGTTCCATGTTTATGAATGAGTTAATCTCACATCTCTATGAACCGGGACAAGATCCCCCTATTTCACATGCAAAGTTGAATGTAAAGGTTGTAAACATCAAATGCACTCCTTTTATGATTGTGCCCACTATTAACTAATCAAATAATTACTACGACAAATCTAGCGCATTTTTTTGACAAATTTAGCCTTATTTATTTTGACAAACCTAGTCCAAAATTTTGACAAATCTAGTCCATATTTATTTGTGACAAATTTAGCCTAGTTTTTTTTTTTGCAAACGTAGCCCTATTCTTTTGACAAATCTAGCCCATTTTTTGTGACAACTCTAGCTCAGTTTTTTTGACAAATCTAGCCTAATTTTTAGAAATTGACAAATCTAGCTTAATTTATTGAAAATTGACAAATCTAGCTTAATTTATTGAAAATTGACAAATCTAGCCCAATTTTAAAGAATTAACTCTAGTACCGTTTTTAAGAAATTGGCAAATCTAGCCTACTTTTTAATGAGTTGATAAATCTAGCCAATTTTTAATTAATTGACAAATCTATCTCAGTGTTTATGAAATTGACAAATCTAGCCCAGTCTTTAGGGAATTGACCAATCTAGTCCAACTTTAGGAAATTGACAAATCTAGCCTAATTTTAGGGAGTTTACCAATTTAGCCCAATTTCAGGACTTAAGCTTCAGATTGAAGAGCAATCAAGAACCATGTAAATACATCAATACCATGCAAAGACTCACTTCAAAACAATAGTGGGTTACAGCAGCATGCTTCTTACATTGAGTGTGAGAATGGAGCTTGTTAACAGCTGAACTAAAACTCCATTCAAATGAACATAGTAGAACAAAGAAAGGGTTTGTGTCCATTACACAAACTTAGCAACAGAGTGGCCTTGGTAGCTTCATCAGAGAACCCAAAATGGTGAAATTGTAGTAGAATGAAGGTTTACATAGAGTTTCCTTCGCTTCACATTCATTTTACTATTCATTTTGGTTTTGGCTCGAACTGGGAATTCTCCTTAGAAGAGAATCATGTTCAACCTACGTACACGGTCTTGACGTGTTAGGACAAGGATTTTTGTGTAGCTTTTCGTTCTGCAATATGCAGGCTAACAGCAGAAGTTTTTTCACTTTCATGGAAACTCCTAGTAATGTAGACTATCACCTGGCATCACAAAGTTCCAGAGTTTTCTCCCCATATGATCCAGAAAACCAAAACAGAACTTTATCCATTTTGTGCCGACTACTAGTGGACATACTATGCCCCATAATCAGAATCCGAACCCAAACATTACGCTGACGGAGTACCAAATGAAATCATGGTCTGCCTTCCCTTCACCAAAACCAGGCACCGAGTTCATTCTGCAGCAAGACACATTCAGTGGAGGGCCTCGAAGTCCCTTGTTGCCACAACCTCAATTATTCAACTAGCTCATGAGAATTCTAACACACGAGCAATAAGTATATTCAAATTAGGTACCAAAAAGGCCATTCAAATCAAGTTTCGTTGAGCTCGGGGAGCTTCAGTATCGAAGCATCACCTTTCACGATCGAACTATCATCAACTGACCTCTCGATTGTGATCGATGAGAGCTTCCATCGGGGTCGAAACATTAATTCGTTAGCTAAACGGGGGCACACCAAATTTTTGGTAGGGTTCTTCTCAGGATACTCTGCTCTGCCATTCAGGACCTGCACATTTATGAATATTAAAAGTAAGAACATAGTACCAAAACTTAATTTCGACATTGTACCGAGCCAGAAACTGTTCCAAGACAAAATAGAGGGGCACGATGCATTCAATTGCTAGAAAGAAACGTGGTTTCGTGATACTGGATACCATCCGGTTCGGGAATGACTATTTGAGTAATCGAAGATGCTAAGTAACCGGGAAAAAACACGAGTTCAAGCGACTTACATGGGATGGATTTCTTCAGCTTCTTCCTCCTAGGGTTAACTTCAGTACCTTCTGCAACACCAGCTGAGCAGTTAACTTCATGCAGTGGGTGATATTTCATTGATTCCAGCTCCTTTTCTGCTGCTTCAAGCCCGAGTTTCTCATCTTTCTGCAATTGCGAAACATAGATTCAGCAATGAATAAGCTAAATCATTTCCATTACTAGTTTTTTAGCATTGCAACCTATCACGAAAACACAGAACTTACATGGGTCTTTTTAAGCCCGGAAATCTGCTGCTAGCAGAGCTTCATCTCCATTTCAAGAGAATAAAGCTGAGATTCGACAGGTACGGAACACTGCTCCACTACTTGCTTCTGTCTTCCCCTCACAGCCTGTGGCTGCCATACATTCAGAGCCACTGAAGCTTGCCTGCATTTTACGAGATAGAGGTGACACTGGTCGGACTTACAAGATTTGATATGATTGAAAATATTAACTATAATGACATTTACTCGTTGTCAAACCCTAACGGCATTTACTCGTTGTCAAACCCTAACGGCATTAGAGGCATTCCAAGCTATTGATCTAATTTCGAAGATGATGATACTTGGAACGAATCCTCAACGAGCTAATAAGCAAAACTGACTTGATTGAGTTGAAACAGAGATTCAATTCACTCATCTAAGACCGAGGTAACTTCTACACTCAAGATATGCACTCTCAATTGGATTCTCATAACGAAAAACATATTCGGATTGGAGGATACTGCATATGCATCAATGATTTAAATAAGCCATCCAATTCAAAGTAAGCCAATCGCATTCCTGATTAGCAGTTAATGCTAATAGATTCATAAGAACTAACTCAAGCTTGATTTCAAGTTCTGCAAATTTTTTATTTCCATAACTTCAAGATTTTGATTCATTTCTACATTTGAAGAAGTCTCAATGCAGAATATCAATATGAACATAGAGAGATCTCATTTTTTTAACCATACAGGAAAGGGGACACATTAACCTTTGAGGTAAGATGGAATGCCACAAACTAAATATAGCATACTAAATTTGCACGGAAAACTCGCTATCATTCTCATATCAAGGATTGCTTTACTCAAGATTATAAACCTCAAATGAGATAATGTATGCACTTGTAAAGACAAAATGAAATGGAAAGCAGCAGGCATTAAGTCCAACCTCTGTTTTTATGCCCAGAGCCAAGGAAGCAACTGCAGCTACTATCAATATGATTAGAGTTAGATCTTGCCATGCATCCCAAAGAAACATCTACAACATAGCAGTGAAAAGTAGAATTTAATTTAAGTGGTTAGAGAAATGTAAAGAGAAAATAGTCAAAATCCAAAACAATTACCCACAAGCTCCTTCCTTTTCTCTGAGGATATGTGTTAGACCCAAATGCATTCTTTCACTTCATTACATCTGTATCATCTCCAACAATACCCTTCTCTGGATTTGTTTTCAGCGCCTCGGTGAGCCCTTTAACCAGGTAAAAACACACAATAGAATGTAAGATGCCACAATCGAACACAGATATGAAACATAGAATGAATCCCCACCCTTTTCGCAGATGGGGTTTCAAACAAGAGTAGCTTCAGGTTGGGATAAACTTACATCAGCTGTCAAGGGTCCCACCAAGCCTAAGCGATCGCTACTGCTTGTTTTATCTTGCAACCAAGAAATCTGTAGTAATTGGAAATTAGGGTTTTGACGTGGATTGAGATAGGAGGAGAAAGGTCGAAAGTATACTTACCACCCACCGTGGAAGCTCTCTAGTTTCGACGCCACCGTAGTTGGCCTGTGTAAGGGATGGTGTCGAAGTTAGGAGATCAAATTGTTAAGAGTGAAGGAGATAGGTTGATGATGAAATAGTGAAATGGAAACCCTAGAAGATGTTGTCCAAGCAGAACAAATGCCGAAAATGTGAAGTTTTAGATTAAGATGAAAATAGGAGAGCAGACGAAGCTGCGAGAGAGTAATAATGGGGATTGTAGGGTTTTCGGGAAGCTGCTTAATCGAGCTCAGCTCTCTTTTCATTTGGTATATATACCACTGATAATTACAGAATAAATGGAATATAGGAAAGATAAAAGAATCTCTACCCTAAGTCCAAGGACATCGTATCTCTTCTATATACATATCTGACTCATGAATTAAAAGAGACGCAGCGTTTTTGTATTTGTGCTGCAAAGTCCTTTGAAGCAGAGACATCCAAAGCTTCATCACCTTGGTGGAACTGGTGCTATCATCTATTACCTCCCCACCCCACAAGCTGGCGTGTATAACTGATGAACACCCAGCTTGCGAAGTAGAAAGAGGAAGCGAGAAATGGTGAGACATTTGGTGAACATGTCAGCCAGTTGAAGTTCAGCCCGGAGGTGAGCAAAAGTGATGAGTCCAGACTGAAATCTCTCACGAACGACATGGCAATCCACTTCAATATGCTTGGTGCATTCATGAAAGATAGGATTTTCAGCAATATGTAGAGCGGAAAGATTGTCACAGTGAAGAACGACAGGCTGAGGATGAGAAACACCAAAATCGATGAGGAGCTGTTTCAACCATTGAACCTCGCAACTTAATTGAGCAAGAGCGTGATATTCAGCCTCAGAAGACGAACGAGAAACAATAGATTTCTTTTTGCTTTTCCATGTTAAGAGAGAGGTACCAAAGAATGTGCAATACCCGGTTACGGAGCGACGGGTGTCGGGGCAGGTCGCCCAATCAGAGTCACTAAAACCATGGAGTCGAAGATCAGAGCTAGAAGAGTAAAACAGACCTTGGCTAGGATTTCCCTTGAGATAACGAAGAATGCGATGGAGAGCTTGGAGATGAACTGTAGTGGGTTGTGAATGGAATTGAGCAAGCTGTTGAATAGCGTAGCAAATGTCAGGACATGTACTGGTCAGATACTGTAACTGACCAAGGAGATGTCGGAAGTGAGTGCCGTCAGGTAACAAGTCACCACTAGAAGCCGTCAAGACACATTTGGCACTCTAAGGTGTCTTGGCAGGCTTACATTCAAGAAACTAAGCATCAATTAGAAGTTTGAGATAGTTACGTTGAGAAACTGCAATACCAGCTGCTGTCCGTAAGAATTCCAGTCCCAAAAAATATTTGAAAATGCCTAAATCTTTGATTTTGAAGCCTTCCTGTAGCCACTGCTTCACACAAGTTAAAGCAGTCATATTTGCACTTTCTATGATATGATCATCAACATAGATAACAACAATGACCAGAGAGGATTGAAGGGTGATGGTGTAGATATAATAGTCTGCTGTAGATTGCTGAAAACCCTTTGACACCAAGTATGAAGTAAGTTTGATATACCATTGACGACTTGCTTGCTTGAGGCCATATAATGACTTTTTGAGTTTGCAGACCTTGTCAATGGCATTGGGAGGATTGTAACCAGGAGGGAGATTCATATAAACTTCTTCCTCCAAATCACCATGAAGGAAGGCATTGCTGACATCCATCTGATGCAGATGCCATCCATGTACTGCAGCAACAACCAATAAGACCTTAACAGAATTAAGTTTAGCAATAGGAGAAAAAGTGTCCATAAAGTCCACACCGTATACTTGTGTATAACCCTTGGCCACTAACCAGGCTTTGTACTTGTCTACTGTACCATCAGGATTGAACTTGGTACGGTAAACCATTTACATCCAATAAGAACCTTTGCTGTAGGCAGTTCCACCAAGTCCCAAGTCTCATTCCCAAGTAGAGCAGACAGTTCTTCTCTCATTGCTACTTGCCACACAGTATCCTTGACGGCTTGGTTATAAGTTTGAGGGTCATGATGCATGGATATGTTGAGTATGTAATGACAGAAAGGCAAAGGAAGATGATCATAAGTAATGCAAGAAGAAATGGGATGAGACAAAGATGAAGAAATATAATCAGGTTATGCATGAGATGCAGAAACAAAGCCCTTTTGAACCAACAAGTTTAAGTGATAGTCACGTAAGTACTGAGGTTTTCTAGACTCCCTTGTGGATCTCCTAGGTGCTATTGGTTGAGGAGAATCATCATTAGTAGTGTGATCTGTCAAACTAGAGGATGGGGAAGGAGTGTCATTTATGGGAGTGGAGGAAAGGTCTGTAGGTATGGGATTGGATTGTGGCTGGACAAAATTATTAGGAGAATGGAGATTAGGATCAGATGTATATGTGCTGTCTTGGAGGTTATCAACAGGGAAAGGCATGAAATCATAAGAGGAAGAAGAAGTATATTGATGAGATTTGTTGGGAAACACAGTTTCATGAAACAAAACATCTCTAGATATGAGGATTTTGTGATTGTCTAAATCACACAGCCTAAAGCCTTTAACACCAAACACATAACCAATGAACACACATTTGTATGATCGGGGAGCAAACTTTGGTTTATTTTAATTGATGACACTCGATTTGATGTGATTTTCAGCCCCATTTAAGCGACATTTATTTGCTCAAGACATAGTTTTTAGGGCAAAATAGCGAATATTCACTCAACTGCTCTATCTCGTGCCATTTTGGTTACTTTGGCCCGTTTCGGGTCTATTTGATGGTTTTCTAGTGTTTTGTGATAGCACAGGTTTTTGCCATCAAATAATGTAACCAAGGACATGTCTAAGGCATTGGAGCCTCGAGGAATCGCACCGGGACCGACCTAAGGAGTCAATCAAATCAACACAATTCCTACCCAACTTGTCAAATAAGATTTCAGTGAAAAATCCTTGAGGTTTTCGGTAAAAATCCAAGAAGAAACCGTCAGAGCGTAGAAGGAGAAGTTTTCGGCGAGAAGTCTAAGTCTTCGTCGAAAACTCTCGATCAAATTAACACAGGAGAAACAGCCGACCAGTGCCAACTTTTTCAAGGAAGTTTTCAGCGAAAAGTCCTAAAGTTTTAACCAAAAACCTTAATCTAATCCGGCTAGGAAAAGGGTTAAGTATAAATATAAACCGGTGGCTCATTAAAAGGGACGTCTCATAATTTTTCAAGAGATACACTTTTTCCAAGGATTAATTTCCAGACCTAAGAAGTTCGAGAGAGATTTTTTGGAGAGTTCGAAGAGCTAGGAAGAGATTGTGACACCATCTTTCCACCTCGAAGACTCGGAGCTAGGAGTGAAGATTACCGGAGATCAGAGCTTTACCGGAGTCGTCTTAATTAGGTTTTACAGTTTCCACCTGTTCTTCCTTTTCATGATGAACTCTGTTTCTGTCTTTGTTTCTGCTGTCATGAACATAAATAGCTAAACTCGTAGAGCTTAGACTAGATGAACCCTAAGTGACCTAGGGCTTTAAAGCGGTCACGGATTGGCGGTGATTAGATTCGAAGTTCAACCAGTTTCTCTTGCATGTTTGATTTGTTCTTCGTTGTTTGCGTTTCTTTTCTAGCCTGATCATCTAGATTAGATTCTTGTTAAGTTGATGATAGTAGTGAACGTTCGCCTCACTTTAAAACACCAAATCAACAATTAACATATTCATTGGAGTTTGCCTTTCATATGAACTAGTTAGGGTTAATCCGCTTCAAGAGTAACTCACAAATCACTAGCAATTACACTAGTTAGTTCTTCCGTCGCAAGAAGTGAAAGCTCGGGCGGTTAATTAATCTTGGTAGTTAGATCGGATAGAGCGAACGTTCGCCAGTCTTAATCCTAAGGGTAAGGAGTTATGGTGATGTCTAAGAATTGATTGCACAAGAATTAAAAACTGCTGGTCTGATGATTGTCAATGCTCTGGCGATCTAAGGGGGATTCGAAGTCTAAGCTTTTATGTCGCCTTTGTTAAGTCAACCAACCTTTCGTTCTATTTTCTAATTTAGCTTTAAATTTCCTGCTTTTTAGTATAGAAGTCATGGAACTCACACCACACACAACGTGTTTAAACTTGAATATTCTGCCTTTACATTTGAGTAGACGATTATTAGAAGGCCCATGGAATATGATCTGCTTAGCTTTTAGCTTAGTAGTATTTGATCACTGTTTTACAGCTTATCAAATTGGCGCCATTGTCGGGGACTTCTTTTAATTGTTTGAAAGAAGAACTGACATTTTATTCTTCTACTTTCCATCTTTCATATTTCCATCCACTTCGATTTTACACTGGTTGTGCTTGTTTTTGTCATTTGTAGGTTGTTTACAGGTTTATGCATCACCGTCCTCTCACACTCTCCTTAACCAAGACTGACAAGGCTAAGAGTGTAGAGAGACCGGGTAGCTCTACTCCGCCAAAGCGACCGCAAATTCTAAAGCAAGGCAGAATCGACCCACCTCCATCCTTCACGCCAATTAAGATCGAGGAACCGAAGGAGAGTTCCCCATTTTCATCTTCATCTGATTCATCAACCGCATCACTCTCGCCCCACCATCTCCTAAGATGGGTGACCAATTACCACCACCACCGGTTGCACCGAAGAGTCAAGCTGATTACAACAAGCCGAGCGCGACTAGCGTTCGATCTTCTATCGTTGTGCCACGCATTGACGGAGATCCTGACTATGAGATCAAGATCCCTTTCTTGACCATGATCTTTAGGGATCTACAATTTGAAGGCATGCCACTAGACAATCTGTGCACTCACTTAGCGGATTTTATTGATATTTGTGGGACTTTCAAGAATGGGAATCTCGACAAGAACATCCTATGCTTGAGAGCCTTCCCGATCTCTCTTAAAGGCGCAGCTAAGAGGTGGCTCACTGCCAAGCCACCCAGTTACTACACAGATTGGGATACTCTTGCTCAAGACTTCGTGGAAGAGTACTTTCCTCCCTCAAGAACAACCGCCTACAAGGACAACATCTCTAGATTTGCCCAGAAGGAAGGTGCGAGCTTATATGACACTTGGAATGATTTCTAAGAACTTCTCTATAATTGCCCTCACCATGGCTTCGAGCATAGGCAATTAGCTGAAATCTTTACTCGAGGTCTACGTGAAGAATCTGCTAAATGGGTCAATTCCCTAGCTGAAGGGGATTGTACTACCCTCACACCTGAAGCTGCCCTTCTCCATTTTGCAAACTGTGCTTCCAAGTCAAGGAATTGGGAACGACAATCAGAAGGATCAAGAAGCAAGCTCGATATTGAAGCAACCATTAAAGCAGAAGTTGAAAAGCATTTGAAGAAGTCTACTACACCTATTAAGCCTCCATCAGCCTCCGTTCTTGTAGCTGATTGCGAGTGGTGTGGAGCTTGTGCTTATAACGGAGGAAGATGCCAAAACTTTGGCAAGGAAGAAGTCTGGTCTGTTGAAGAAGTCAACTTCATCTCCCAAGGCTTCAACAACAATCAACAAGGTTATGTTTGCTACCGCAACTACAGACAACAGGGAAATTTCCAAGAGTGACCTCCCTATAATGCCGGTGCCAACCAGAACCAAGGTCAGAATCATAATAACCGACCAGCTGGTTAATTCCATGATTAGAAGCCTAACAATCCAACTAGAGGCATCTACCAGCCGCCTCACAGAAATCAAGGCAACTATGGAACAGCTCCTGGCAATCGCCAGAATCAATACTTGAACAACAATTACCCAGGAAAACAATATCAGAAAGACAACAAGGATAATGATCTAGACAAGAAGCTCCACCAGATCATCACCAGACTTGATGATCATGATAGTCAGTTCAAGGCTCAAGCTCTCCTCAACCAAGAACAAATCACTTCCGGACAACGAATAGAGCATGCGGTGAACCAGATCTCCAGCATGCTAGAAAATGGCCGCCCCTCTGGCCAGCTTCCGAGCCAGACCGAGCCAAATCCAAGGAAGAAACAGGTCAAGATGATCTCTACCCAAAGTCTGAAAAGCTCACCTATTCATATCCCCTATGCTCCAGACATGGCCATTAACGTACCGGAGAAGAAGGAAGAAGAAGAAAACACGCCAAAAGACTATGATCCTCCTCTTGCTCCATATTATGAGAAGGTTCCCTTCCCCAATGCTTTGCTACTAAACGCAAGGATCGAGACCGTCATGTGGGGGAGAAAAGAAGAACGCTCTGCCGTCCGTAGCAAGAAGTCTTCCTTGCCATACCCAGCTAAGTGCCCATATCCTGGTTCTTTCACTTTACCTCTTATCATTAATAATATTAAAGTAGAGCGTAGCTTAGTTGATCTAGGTGCTTCCATAAATGTCATGCCTATGAATTTATTCGAAAAATTGAATCTAGGAGAACTTAAACCAACTAGCATGCAACTTGTTTTTGCTGATAGATCATTAAAAACACCTAGGGGAGAAATTAAAGATGTTGTCACTCGATGTGGTCCTTTTACATTTCTAGCTGATTTCGTGGTAATGGATACTCGAGAGGAGGATACTACTATCCTCATAGGTCGATCCTTCATGGCAACGTCCGGGATGCAAATCAATGTCCCGAATGGTTCCTTGACATTAACGGTTGGTAAGGATACGATAACATTCCGCCTCAAGGACGATATGAAATACACCCCTAAGGAAGAAGAAGCTCACTGTCTTTCTATTGAAACCGTGGAGTTGACCTCGGTCAACTCCGTTGCTAATGTCTCTTCTAGTGTTTCTCCAAAGACTGTTATCACAGGTGCTGAACAGGTCATCAAGCAGGCGATCGGATCTACGACACAGAAACCACAGAAGAAGAAGGAACTGAAAGCCTCCCCTTCTAAATCGTCACCAAGCAAGGATCCTGGCAGGCTAAGAAAGAAGAATCAAAAGAAAGCTAAAATGGTCTCGATGCTAGTTGCTCCGCCATCTTCTTCCGAGCCAATTGCTCCACCGATTCCTATCAAGCTACCGGCATAAAAGCCAGTAGAGAAGGAGAAGCCAAGAGCATCTCCCAAAGAAGCACAGAAGATCACAGATCCCGGTGAAATGAAGCACAAAACCAAGGAAAAGACGAAGACGACTTTGAAGCCAACTGCTTTAATTCCTTCTACCATCACACTTGCGAAGGATGATCCCTCACGAGAACTGTTCGGGCCATTCGAGATTGCTGGCCATCTTCCCGATGGACGTACCAAGCTCATTCATGCTAACGGGAAGATATTCGGATTTTTCCCAAAAAGGGGTATTTCAAAAATGAAATTCCCAATATAGGGCTGTGTTTGAATCAATTCCAAAAGAAGGGCCATTTCTGCCACACCAACAATAAATCGCCGGTCAGGTTGGCGATTTATATGCGAGTGCACAGTAATATTTTGTTTGGTCAGTTGTCTTTTTGTTTTCTTTTGAGAAAATAGCATTTTGACCCCTCTACTTTTTCAACTTAACAAATAGCTTCCTATAAGCTCATTTTACCCCCTCCTACTTCGACTACTTTCCATTTTGGTCATAAACCCGATCCTAGCCCACCCAAAAAAATCCGGATTGCCAGATTCATTTTATTTTGGTTTCGGGTGCCAAACGTAACCCTTCAATTTTGGACGGTTTCAAATTGGGTCAATAAGTTAGGTCCACTATAGTTTTAGACCACATACATATGCATACTTTTAAATAGTAGTTTTATAAATATTTTAATGTTTTCACGATCGTATCAACTCGTTGAACTAATGAGTTTAACAATATATTGTTCAATCGCTAAAATCATTATAAACTATAGTGGACCTAACTTATTGACCCGATTTGAAATCGTCCAAAATTGTAGGGTTACATTTGCATCCACCGAAATAAAATGAACCTGGCAACAAGAATTTTTTTGGGTGGGCTAGGGTCGGGTTTAGGACCAAAATTGAAAGTAGTCGAAGTATGAGGGGTAAAATGAGCGTATAGGAAGCTATTTGTTAAGTTGGAAAAGTAGAGGAGTCAAAATGCTATTTTCCCAAAAGAAAACATAAAGACAACTAACCAAACAAATATTACTGTGCACACACATATAAATCGCCAAACTAACCAGCGATTTTATTGCTGATGTGGCAGAAATGGCCCTTCTTTTGGAATTGATTCAAACACAACCCTATATTGGGAATTTCATTTTTGAAATACCCCTTTTTGGGAAAAAATCCAAGATATTCACACTCGTCAGAGGTACCCTGAAGCTTTATTTCAAGAATTCCGACGCGAGCATAAGAGAGATCCTGAGTTGGAATGTCTCCTAACACCGTCCAGGTATCTTCCAACTCAAGAACGTTAATCAAGAGCGCTTCGCGGGAGGCAACCCAAGACTAGAGTCAGTTTTAATTCGTGTGTCTACTTTCGTGTTTTAGAGTCGGTTCGGGGGAGCCAAAAGTGTCCTTTGTTTGATCTTTCATTTTTCTTGTGTGAATTGTGTGTCATCGGTTCAATTCCAGGTTGTTTGAGGTTGTTCCGATTTTTTTTTTATTTAGTTATGATTTTCCAAAGTTTTCCGGAATTACGAAAAATGTTTTAAAACTGCAGGTCAAAGTTTTCCCCCGAAAACTTGCACCTATTTCGGCGAAAACTACCTTTTAAAAACCCCTGTAAATTTGACCAGTTTTTGACAACATTTTTCGGCGAAAAGTTTCATACTTTTCGGCGAAAAAACTCATTTTGAAATCCGGTAGACAGTTTTATAGTTTATTTTCGGCGAAAACTTGCACTACTTTTCGTCGAAAACTTTCAGAAAAATCCAAAAAATTTCCCCCTTATCCTTTCTTTTTTCCGGGCCAGTCTCTCCCTCCTCCCTCACTTTTCGAACGAAAACGCAACCCCCCCTATTTCAAAAAATCGCTGCGTTTGAAGTCAAGGACCCTTTGGATTAAAGAAGGTGATAGTAATAGCAGATTCTTTGCTAGCTATGTTAAGGAGAGAAATGCTATGAACACCATTAGGCAATTGCAGGATGAGACTGGAGTTCTGACTGATAATGTGGACAAGATGGTGAAGATTGCAGTAGGGTTTTATAAAACTCTCTTGGGTACTCCTTCTAGTAGAGATACAGATATTTCAGGTCTGGTGCTGAGGAAGCTTTCAAATGAGCAGTAAGAGGAGCTGGATGCTAATGTGACAAGAAAGGAAATGAAAGATGCAATGTTTAGCCTAGCTCCGGAAAAGGCCCCTGGCCCTGATGGCTACACTGCTGGTTTCTATAAAAACTGCTGGGAAACAGTTCAGGAGGATGTCTATGCAGCTATGGAAGATTTTTTTAGTACTGGGAGTTTGCACCCAGCAGTAAACTCTACCATTATAACTTTGATTCCTAAGAAGGTCAATGCTACCAGTATGAAAGACTATAGGTCAATCTCCTGTTGCAACACCATTTATAAAGCTATTTCTAAGGTGTTGGCTAACAGGTTATGTGGAGTGCTATCTTCCTTGGTCAGCAATTATCAGTCTGCCTTCATCAAAGGTAGAGTTATCTCTGATAATGTCATTCTTGCTCACGAATTATTAGCCAAGTATAATAGAAAATTGGTTTCTCCAAGATGTGCTCTTAAGGTGGATCTGATGAAGGCGTTCGATTCAGTAGATTGGCTATTTGTTCAGAATCTGCTCAAAGAAATGAATTTTCCTTCTAGATATATTCAGTGGATCATGGCATGCTTTAATTCAGTCAGATACTCTGTGAATTTTAATGGTTCTCTGTTTGGATTCTTTAAAGGAGGGAAAGGATTAAGGCAAGGAGATCCCATTTCTCCCTACCTATTTGTCCTGGCTATGCAAGTGCTGGATTACTTGTTTGTTGAGGCAGCTTCCAAGGGATTGTTTCAGTATCATCCTCAGTGCAAGCAGGTGCAACTAACAACCCTTTGCTTTGCTGATGACCTGATGGTCTTTACTAAGGGGTCTGAAGAAGCAATACTTCAAGTGAGGACTATCATGGATAAGTTCTATGCTATTTCTGGTCTGAAGTTGAATCCTGAGAAAAGTGATCTCTACACTGCAGGCGTTAGTGATGTAGTGAGAGATAGGATGGTGATGATTGCTGGCTTTAGAGGAGGAGTTCTTCCCATGAGGTATCTTGGTATGCCCATATCAGCTGGAAAGCTTTCTAAAGCTGATTGCAGAGGACTGATTGACAAGATTACAGAGAGGGTCAAGAACTGGAAAGCAAAATACTTAACATATGCTGGGAAGTTGCAACTGATAAAGTCAGTGGTTAATGGCATTCTGCAATATTGGCTTTCCATGTTCATCATTCATAAGGCTGTTTTGAAAGAGATAGAAGTGTTGTGGGCCAGGTTCTTATGGGGAAAAATGAAAGTCAAAGGGTTAAAGTGGCTTGGTATCACATGGCATTCCCTTATGAAGAAGGAGGATTAGGTCTTAAGGATCTTAGCAGCTGGAATTCAGCAAACATTATGAGGCATTTGTGGAATATTCTGATTAGAAGTGGATCTCTTTGGGTGGCGTGGATCCTAAAATATAGATTGAAGAATAAGGATATCTGGACGTTTAGAAGTGAAGCTGGATCTTGGCATTGGAGAAAAGTGCTGAAGTTGAGAGCTTTGGCTCGTAGTCACATATCCTGGGATGCAGATGGTGATATCCTTTGGGATGGTGCAGCTATGATAAAGTTCCAAGCTAAGAAAGTCTGGGAAGTTATCAGGCCAAAGCAAGAGAATGTTATATGGGGGAGGATGCCTTGGGAAGGTTATAGAATTCTTAAAAATAGTATGTTAATATGGCTGATCATGAAGAATAGAATTGCCACTTTGGATAAAGTTAGTCAATGGAATGTTGAGACAGGTACAATTTGCTGCCTTTGTGAGCTGGAACCAGAAGACAGGAATCATCTGTTTGCTAAGTGCAGCTATGCTCGTGATTGTGTGCAGAGGATGTTCCCAGGAAGTAGGATGTTTGATAATTGGGATAGAATAGTTCAGTATGCAGTAAATGTTTGGAGTGGCTGTTCGGTAAGGCAGAAGTTTAGGAGATTGTGTTGGTGTGCCATTGTAAGTGAAATATGGAGAGAAAGATGTCGAAGAACGTTTACAGGAGTTAAGTTGGATGCAGGAGCTGTTTGTGCAAAGACTTTGGAGATGATTTCACTGTTTGCTAGAGGCCATGTCCATGAAAGTATAATGCTAGGTTGTATGCCTAACTAGAACTGTATAGAGTTTTTGAGTTGTTTGGTTCCTCTTTTCTTTTTCGGATTAGAGGTGTATTGGTTGGCTAGCTTGGCCATTGTAAGGACTTCATTGTTTTTTGATGATATAAAATCCCTAATTATTCATAAAAAAAAATCACTGCCGCCTTCACTCAACTCCGCCACCGAAACCCGTCACCACCACTGCCGCCGACCGCCGCCTCTCCATTCCTCTCCCTTCCCTGATTGTTTTGACGTATAGATTGTCCGAATCGGAGCTCTAGAGCTTCAGTTCTTCTCGAAACCAAATTTTTTGAGTTTTTCCCGTTTCGTCGATTTTTGTTCATTTTCAGCCACCATGTCTTCAAGGTAAGTTGTTGGGTAATCCATTACGAGTCTTTTGACATACAGATTGTTGAATTTTGTCGATGTTGACTTTGGTTGACTTTTTGGTTTACCTCGATTTGCGTGCCTACTATTTCATTGATAATTTTGATGAACTGATTGCTCTGAGTTGATCTAGCATGCTTAGGGAGACTTGTGCTTTGATTTGATGACGATTGAACATGAATTGCTATGTTAATGGTTAAATCTTTTGCAGTGTTGAATTTTGCACAATATCGGTTTGACCATGACCTTTTAATGCTCATTTGGCTGATGTGATCTCTTGTTTAAGCACTTATGACTGTATTTATGTGCTGAGCTTATGTTATACGACGATTCAATGAATTCTGCTCGTAATTTGCCTTGTGTATTGATGAAATTATTAAAGTGTTGAGCCTTGTGAAATGTCGGATTGATTCTTGAATTCATAGCGTGATTTTGCTGCCCTAGCCGTTCCTATTACTGCACTATGATACATTGTGGTTACCGATTATTAGATTGGCCTTTCCCCAACTCGATTTTCCTCGTTTCTTTGTGAAATTGAGTTTTTCGACTAAGTGTGGGGTAGGTGCTTGGTTTGACTAATCTGGTTCCATTCTTTGATATCTTATAGGAACTCCGATAGAGAGAGAAGGACGAAGGCCAGATTGGACACTCCCGGTGCCGGATCCAGCTTCCGAGCTCCCGCTCCAGTCCCTCCCGCCGCCTACGATCCTCCTCCATCATTTCCAGATCGCCACGGGCACCACTCCACCATTGCCCACCTGCCGGAGCATTATTTTCAGTGCTACTAGAGGGTCCAGCACACCCCCATAGCTGACGTGCGACCGCTCTCTCTGGAGTCCATCCTCGAGCATGATGAGGATTGGCACAAGAACGTCCACGACTCTCTGGCAGCTGCAGGTCTTCTGGAGCTGACCACCATTGCAGATGACTTTTCCTACCTCGCGCTTCGGGAATTCTAGGCTACCTTCGAAATTGACGACCACAAGAGGAGGCAGCACAAGAAGGTCATCTCCTTCTACCTCGGTGGGGTGCATAGAGACTTCACATATGATGAGTTTGCCGACCACCTCGGCATTCCACCTGAGCACTACCGAGACCACCATCACGGTTGGGAGGACAACACGGGTAGAGGCTCGAATTATGACGCACTCTGGAGCAACATCACCGAAGTACCAGTTGCTCAGACCACGGCCCATAACTCCATCAGGTCACTCTCTCACCCTCTCTTCCGTTTTGTTCATATCAGTAGAGAGGAGGTCATCCTACTCCGAGCCATCCGCGAGGGCTACCCACTTCATCCAGGATGGGTGCTAGCTCGCATTCTCCACAAGAGGGCCAAATCAACTAAGGCACCCCCTCTCTCCTTGGCGGTAACTTTGTTGGGCGCCTCGTCACCAACCTTGGCCTCAGCTAGTCATGGGGACTTGAGGTCCCGCGCCACGTAGTACAAACCGTTGGTGGCGACTTGGGCATCGAGTATGACCTCCAATTGGACTACAGTTCACAAGATGCGGCAGTTCCACCTCTGTACCAAGGGGTCGAGTCGGAGAAAGAAGATGATTCTGAGGAGCAGCAGCCCTAGCCAGAGCAGGTTTTTCATCACCAGATGCCCCCACAGGATCCACCAGCGGGGTATGCACACCAGCAACACCCTTTGCACCAAGATCCCCTGCAGATGCCTCATCCCCATTCCCGACCGCCTCCAGGAGACTTTGGAGAGATGCTCGATCGACTCCAGGAGTGGCGGGTAGAGGACAACGCCAACCAGGACGTCCATGGCTAATTACTTAGAGGCACATGCGAGTGCAAGAAGAGAGGTACGCGGCACAGCTGGCATGGCAGCAGCGAGTCGAGACCTTCTTCCATTTTCCACCCCCCGATGTACCTGACCAGCAGTGATCAGGTTGTATCCTCTTCTTTGTCCTTATTTTTATTTCTTTTTTTCAGATCTCGGTCCATTTTTGTTTTGTGTGGATCCGGGACATTTGTCCCGGTTTCCTTTTGATCTTTTGTCTATTTTTGTTTTGTAGGCAGAGTTTTGGTAGGTTCCCTTTCCGCTCCGAAGTTTCGTGCTCATCCATCATCTCGGTCCAGGTTCTTCTATTTACTCTCTACTCTATATTTTGTCCTATGAGGACACAGAACGGTTTCAGTGTGGGGTAGGATGCTAGAGAACCTTGCATGAACTTGATTGCCCTTAATTGTGTTTTTGTGTGCTTCGTGGTGCCTTTCCAATTTCTCTAGCATTAGAATTGCTCGGTTCTTGATTTGTGATGTTAAGTTGTTGTTCAAATTGTCATAATGATGCTTAGACTGCTTAACCTAGAACTTGCAAACCAACTTGTTTACTTTGATGCTAAATTGCCCGGTCAGAACAGAATTTTACAATCACGCTTGTAGTTTGTCTCTCTGATTGCATGAAAATGACCGAATCCGACTAGCAAGCCAACTGTGAGCTTTTGATCCATTGCACATAACTTGCAATTTCAATTCATTTCTGAGTGGTTTTCTGTTTTCTTGAATGAGTTAGAATTTGCATGAGACCTATTCGAGACCACACGATGACACGAGTTCTAGGAGGATAGGGGCACCTAGAATTAAACTACTAAGCTAGATAGCCTCCCTAACGTTAAATCCTTTAGGTTTAGACCCTTGATCTTGGCCTTTCTTTCGGTTCGCTATACATTATAGCCAATCTCCATTATTTTTTGTGATATCGTTTGTCTTTATTCTGGTTTTATGTTTTGAGTCAAACCATAGCACTGGTTCCTGATCTAACCATGGGTTCAACCAAGGTGGTTTGGAATGGGCGTTACAGATGGTATCAGAGCCTAGTTGCCTCTATTGTATAGGTGAATTGTTCTTTCTTCTAGGGTATTATCTACCCTCTTAATGGAGAGGACAAAACATCGATCTTTCGACCAAACTATTCAAAACCACCACGCATGCCAAGTGCTCGATGAAATTCCTAGGTGAGAAAACACCTAAGTAGGGCCAACAACATGCAACTCTTTTCGATCATTACATGTAGTTTGGAAATCACACCTCAAACTCGAATCCTAACAAGCATCTATGCGAAATTAACCAACATATTCTCACCTTCAAAACCTTTTGCACAAGTCATGATCAATTTTGAGTAAGAAAGTGTGGATAATCATAAGAATGTTTACTAGTATGACATCCACACAACTGAAACCACAAGAACACCCAATCACCCATGGATTCTCCCCAACCCAAACCTCTAGGAAGAAAGAACAACTACAAATCTACACAAAAGAGTGGCGAAGAGAGACATCCTTAGCTTCATATGGACTTGGAGTGGATGGATGGTGGTGTTGAGCATTGGGGAGTGGCTGGAACTAAGGTGGAGACACCCTTCCTTTGTCAAAATCGCATTGGAGGACACCAGAAATGAGCTCCCTTCAAAATAACCACGAAATGGGTATTTATGGTGGGGGCCGCAGTCGCAGGATAGGGTGGGCGCGGCTGGTAGGTGAGCGCGGGCGCGGTGGGGGTGGCAGTGGGCTAAACCCTCTCTAACTCTATTTTCACCAAATGGTTCAGTCTCAAACACACATAATTTTAGCATGACCGCGGTAAGTGCCCTAGCGCACTCTGTAACAGCTTGCAGACCCCAACTTCAAGAGATCACATCGGGATTCACAAACCTCCGACCGGGGCACCGTTCAAACCATGTGAAACCTTGTTCAACATTGTTCAATGCCATAACCTGAAATAAAAATAAAAACACTAGAAAGCAAGTGAAAATGGACTATGAAAGTCCCTTGTCACCACAAACGGTCAAAGTGTAAAATCAAGCTAAAACTCCATCACATTAAGTGCTTAAGTGAAGGTGGAAAAGTTATATAATTTCCTTCCATCAAGCTGCCTCACTAACTTATGTCGTTGATGCGTCTCATTAATGGCGTATTCATCTTCACATTAGACGACATTTTTAGTGATTTATATGTCCAATTTGCATGGTTTTGAGTGAGTTCCGTACCTCTTAGGGTTCATTTCAGGTGATCCATGACGATTAGGGATGAATCGGGAGGCTGCAAAATGCTGGAGTTGGAACTGAAGCAATACACGGCGTGTATTACAATACACGCCATGTACCGAGAACACGTCGTGTACTAAAGAAACACGCAGTTTATTATGATACACGGCCGTGTGCCATCATCTGACAGGATTTTTAATCCTATTCATTCCTGGGAGAAAAAACATAACGTAGAATTCATTCTTCTTTCTTCCCCGACGAACCAGACACTCTCGGAGGGAGAACTCGGATCTTTGAAGTGACGATTGAGCGAGAGGAAGCGAGGATTAACTCAGGAGATTCTAGGATTCATCAAGATTAGGTTTTCTCGGAGTATGATGTCTTCTTCTCCGGTTTTCTTCTATGTTGTTTCTTTGATTTCCTCTGTAGTGATGTCGAGCTAAACTCTTAGGGTTGTTTATATTAGATGAAGCGTTAGCTAGGATTATGTATGGATGATTTCGGGTTTCAAACCGTTTATGTTAATCGATGTTTTAGATGCGATTTCTCCTAAACCCTAATTTAAACGTTTTGATCCTGACAACTTGATCAATTGTTAGTTTCTGAGTTTATCTTTAATTTGCGGGTCTGACCATGAACGCATTTCATTCTAGAGTTTAGGAGGTCGTTAGGTTCCCCAATAGCTTGACCATAGGATTGGAAGAACCTAATCTCTTTGCATGATTGTGTGGCATTTCATCGTTCTTGTTCGTTCTTGATTACTTGCAAGTTAGCTTGACCATATGAGCTTGTAGGTTTGATAGAATAGAATCTCTACGGCCTTTCCATGGAGTAGAGATTACAAAAGGAAATGTCGAGGCATCTTGTCTGGTAAACTGAGACTGCATTACATTATCCATATTTAACCGAACTAGCGTGGATTCGAGTCTGAGCAACCGCCTTAGTCTATCTTTGAATCCCCAACTTGTTAATTGCTTTGTTTGATTTCATTTGCATTATTAGTTGATTAGTTCATTCACAACCAATTCTCAAACCAAACGAAACCTCGATTAGCTTTAACACACTGTTCTGAGTAATAGAGAAATGAAGACTCTTGGGAAGTAACGATCTCGCTAGAGCGATCTAGTGAGTAAAACTTAGTGCGCATTAATTTTCGCACCAGTCGTGCATTCAAGTCTATGACTATACTTAGGAAATCATGCCAGGATAGTCAAATTCGAGTAAAGGTACTCAAGAGAAAAGGCGGGATTCGTCATTTTGACCATTTTACTAGTTTTTTAGATTTTACGTTTTTATGGAGATGTACTCCTATAATGGCATCCGTGGATGTTTTAATATAATTATTATTTTTCTACCAGTTTTAATTTTGATTCGGGTAGTAACATTTACATACCACCTATTCTAAGATTGTCGCATTTTATATATTAGTTAGTATTAAACTTTATGGATTGGGCTTTAACACTTATATTTTTGTCCTTATATCATAATACCAGGGCTGAACCAATGATATCACTAATTTCACGTAATAGAATGTCTAATTTCGCGTAGAAGAATATCTAATTTCTTGTAAGCCTCCCTTAGTGTCGCCGCATGGGTTGAACTAGTGATACAACCGAAGTCCATCAAGGATAGGATGTTAGAAGTGGTATTGGAGTCTGGTTGTTCTATACTTTATAGGTAAACTAGCTTTCATGAACGGTCATGAAAGTAAAAAGAAAGGAAGGTATTTTGTACCTATATTGGTTTTCAATTTCCAATGTGACATTGTCAATGGGTATAACTAATTTCATAGTCTATCATCATAACCTGTACATACCGAGTCGACAAGATTAGGTAGATGGGATAGTTTGGCTGAGATCATGTTACATGACTTTTCTAAGTAGTTGAGATTACCGCCTTAAACCCTTGTGTTCATGTGAGATGAAGTGGCTACACATGGAGTTGTTACTTTGGATGTTAATATTGGAGATGAAGAACTGAAGACGATAAAGTTCCATGTATGTCATTCCAGATTCAATATCATGCTAGGAAAACTAGTGCTAACAAACTTCAAAGCCATCTCCTCACTTGTCCATCGTTCGATGAAGTTTTCTTTAGAAAGATGAATCGATGTAGTGAAGTCAGTTATACCCACTGTTTTCAATGCCGGACCGGACCGGCCGGTCCGACCGCGAGCCGGCGTCTCCACCGAAATCGGCCGAGCGAGTTGCTGACTGGGAAGGAAGCCGGGCGCCTGACCGGTTCAACCCAGAAATCGGCCGGTCCGATCCGGCGAAAAATCAACCGGTCGATCCCTAAAACCAAACGAGGCGTTTTGAGTTTCACGGAAAAAAAAACCCTATCTGATTTCTGAATCGCATCCGACAGCGGGATAGGGGCATCGCATCGCATCTGCTGCTATCCTCCTCACTCTTCTTCCTTCGAAAAAGACGATTCGACGGCGCCTCCTTCTTCAACCGATCGACGCCGTCGCCTTCCAACTTTCCAGGTTTCGTCTTCGTCGTTCGTCTAGAGGTCTACCCCTCTCCGTCCAACCCACACTCCGCCGTCGGCTGCCGACGGCCGCAAGCCACTTCCAATCACTGGGCGCTAAACACTTTCAATCGACGGTCGCAACTTGTTTCCATCGGCAGGGTCACTACTTCTTCCTCCTTCGATTTTTTATCAACCCAACTTGGCAACGATAATGGAATTGGAATTGCTGCGGCGGGGAAAAGAAAGAGAGAGAGAAGGGAAATTAGAGTTTGGTTGCTGCTGCGGCAGAGAGAAAAAGATTAGAATGATTAGGGTTTTCATGTTATATATATAGTTATTATTTTACAATTTGGTACCTTAAGTTGTAGAATATAATTTATAGTATACAAATTTTTTCACAAAATGATAATATGTATGGTTTTTAACTCCCTATATCTCCGATTTGATCCGGCTTAATTAAAAACTTGGCCGGTCCGACTTAACTATATTTATTTATTTATTTAATAATTAAAACGGTCTGACCCCGGTATGCAAACGATCCAACCCCGGTTAAACCATTAAACCCTGAACCCTTGACCTTGCCGGCTCAACCTCCGGTCCGATTCTGAAAACCTTGGTTATACCTAATCTAAGGACTAACTAAAAAATGAAGAATGTACACCCTACCTTACCAGACTCTGGTTGAACCACTAGTTTGACTCGTGCATCACTACTCGGGGTGTTACTATGCAAGACTCCGCAAATTTAACAATCATAAAATTCAATCTTGGTTAACTATTCATCAACAACATGGATATATGTATCAATAAATCAACTAATCGAACCTAAAAGTGATACGATCAACTGGATTAATCCCAATATCAAAGATGTCTCTCGGACCCTTCTACAATTGTAAGTCCAACTCCTTTGGCTCTCCTAGGCAACATACTTTCCTGAACATTTAGCGTTAAATTTCGTGGCATTTATGCCTATGGTCAAAAGCATATGGATGTGGCCACAACCATGTTGGTCACCATGTCCTACGGTTGTGGTCATGGTCCTTATCCAGTTCTAGAAAAGTAGTAGTAGTTGTAATAAGCACTTAGCACTTTATTCAATAATTTAAATTTATTGACACTAACTTGATTTAACTAGGACTCAACTATGTGGTGTTACAAAAAAGAACAACACAACGAAAGCAAATCAAATAACCTGAATAGACGATATATAAACTGTTTAGCTTAATCAAAGAGAATGAGTGCCACAGAGGGAGGGATATGGGTACCTTCGATAGACCTTATTCACAAAACAAAAACGTACAAAATGAACAAAACAATGAAGTTTTGAGAAAAGACCAACAATCACAAGTAATTTTTGTTCAAGACTTATAATCAGTAATATTCTCCAAATTTTCTTCATCCCTCCTTATATATGTAGGGGAGGCCTCTACCAATAAGAAAATAATTAAAAACTAAAAGAACAATACATTTTGTCTAATCAGGTAGAATAATTAATTAAGAACAAATAAATAATAAATATCTTGATATTAATTAAATCGTAAAAATGTTCCTAAAAACTAGGTCAAGGCGAGGCCATCAAGCATCTAAGATTGACCGCGAGTCCTTGTGTGCTTCAGCCTAGGATTCAGTGTGCGCTACTGGCCTTTCTCCATGTCCTTGATGGATTTGGTCTTGTAGTTGCTTGACCATCCGTGTACTTGCTGAATTAGGACTCGTGGATACCTTGACCCCTGTGGGGCTTTCGTCTTGTCTATGGTTAGGCCCAACTTGTGTTCAAGTGTTCTTTGTGTCCCGAAAATGGTGTGTGTCTTAGTTGCAACGTGTGTCTTGGATGTGGTCCGTGTCTCACTTATGTTATGTTGTCTCGGGTGTGGCCTTGTATGTCTCGACATCAACTCCTTCATCTTAGTAGGGCTTGAGTGTCATTTGGATGTCCATAATTGGGGCTTCTTCGACCCAACATCACCTTCAATGACTTGATAGTGTTTGAATGGTCCATTGTGGCCACTTCTCGATCTGACATCGATTTAGATCGCCTAGTAGGGTTCCGGCATAGGTCTAACATTGATCTAAAACATGTTTGAGTAGGGTTAGTTAAAAAACGGTTGCAATTGAAAATGGGCAGACCAAGGCCCATAGTCTAGCTCACAAAACTCAATATTAAGGAACGGTACCATGACGCGTGGGAAAACCCAATAGCACACGGTCTGCATAAGAACCAGGCTCTTCTGGACTCTGTGGATAACGTATATAAATAGCACACGGTCTGCATAAGAACCAGGCTCTTCTGGACTCTGTGGATAACGTATATGAATAGATAATAGAATCCAATCCCAAATCAAAGAAATTAGAAAAGGAATTACGGAGACCGCTACTCTACATACATATGATTTCACAGCAATGGTGGCTGTGATTACTCCCACATCGCCTCCTTCATCGCTATCTTCCGTCTCGCCATCACTGCATCACTTTGGACCGAAAATTTTCCTCAACTACACATTACCCAGAATCCGCCAGAGCTCAAATGGGTTCTTCTCCGTCAGAGCTTACATGGAGAACCCCAACTCAATATCGGGCTTCGTCAGCAAAGTCATCGGATCCCTCCCTGTAGTCGGCCTCTTAGCCAGAATTGTCAGCGATGAAGGTGGAGTTGGCGGCGATCTCATCGATTTTGCGGAGTTTAGAAGGCGGGTCGGCAAACAATGCACAATCACGGATTCCAGAGCTTTCATTGAGTTCAAGGATAGGCGGGGCAAGGTAAATTATCTATCTGTTGCCTCTTTTGGATTTGTTCTTTTGTTTGCACATCAAGTGTTTGATTATATGCATATAAGAGTTTTGTTAAGTCTTCTTCTTCTTCTTCTTCTTCTTCACTTTTGTGTTGGACTGATGGTGAACTTGAGTAGGCAGGGGAGCCTCTGTACGTTCTGCTGTGCTGTTGGGTGGCCGCTGTTGGGGCAGGTCTTCTGAAATCTGAAGAGATTTTCGAAGGGGTAGCAAGGCTTCGGGTATCCGACGATATCGAATTCGAAGAGCAGAGTTTCATTGCTTTGATGAACGAAGCCAAAGAGGTCTGTCAGTCAATTAGTCAGAACAACAAAACTTCAAAAAAATCTTTTTCCATTCCATAATTTGTCTGAATTTCTGTTTGGCTTGCTTGGAAAAAACTGTAGAGACGATCCAAAATGAAATCGGCAGCACCTTTCGTTCCAATGGAGGTTAGAGCGGAGAAGGCAGTGGATGCAATCTACATATGTTGCTTTGATAAGGATCCCATAGAAGAGGAAGACAAGAAGCTGCTTAGTGTGATGCTGCCGGCAGTTTTCCCATCGGTGAAAAGGGAAGAGATAGATAGGATTGTTGAGGCGAAAGCCATTAGAGTTGGTCAAGGCATGGATGAAATGAATGTTCCAGACGCAAAGAGGCTGAGGAAAGAAGCTGTTCAGTTACAGATGAAAGACCTCCAGTTCCTCCAGCAGAACAAAGATGATTGAAGACTTTTGTTGGTGATGAGTGAGGGGATCTTGAGGGTTTTTGAGCGTCTGGATGTGTTCATTCACTTTCCCTGCCTTGCTGTGAACAGATTTCAGTCTTGTATTGAAAATGGAAAGAGTGCAGTATGGATTGAAGGGCATTTGTAAGGTTGAAATATATGTTGAAAGAAGGTTGGTTGGTTGCTAATGATGGCTGAATGATCTCTTCTCTAATTCAGTTCTTTTGTCAAACTGTACTGTTTTTGGTTGAAGATAAAATTCAGAAAGGTGCTAAATTGACTTCATTTTAAATCGTAACCCACCAGTAAGCAAGAGGATGTTGTTTTCCCTGCTTCAAAATTCTACACACATCTATTCATAGCAAACAAGCCGTACAAAACCCTCATAACATGTGGATTTTGGCAGGGAAGATGTAGACATGTTTACTAACAATTATATATATTAAATTTTATAATTGAAGGAATTTTAAAATTTACTTAATTATAATTTATAATTGAAATTCTGTTTACTTGTTGATTTGTATAATTTGAAATTATATAATTTTAAAATAATAATTGTGTTCATTACTTTGAGTTGAAAAATAATTATCCACACTTCTAGAACCTTCAAAGAGGTTCTCGGCGAGAAGGTTGGGTCTTTTGAATTAAAACCTGCGTCGAGTTTTTTTTGAATTTTTTCTGAAGAGGTTCTCGCCGAGAACCTCAAGGTTTTTTCTTCTCTCTGCCGCCGACCACCACCTCTGAACCACCCCTGCCGCCTCTCCTAGACATCGGCGACTACCCCCGCTCAGTACCCCCAGCGATTTCCGAGTCTCCCAAGCCCTGAATCACCCAAATCGAAGCTCTCTAGCCTCGTTCACCCGAAAACGTTTTTCAAGTTTTTGAAGTTTTCGTGCGTTTCCGTCGACTTTTTGTCTCCATGTCTTCAAGATTAGTCGTTGGATTTTTCAATACGAATCTAGGGGTATATAGTTTGCTTCGTTTCGTTGAGTTTTGTTTCGATTGACTTTTTGACTTTCCTCGTTTTGTGTGCATGTTGATTCGGTGTGAGTTTTGTGATTCCGATTGAACGTACATGCTCTAGACCATGCTATGAGTGTTGTGTTATGATTTTGTGCTGGTTGGATATCATTTACCGAGTCAAATTGTCGTTTATGCCGATTGTGTTGACTTTTGATTACCGAACGATTGACTTTGAAGTTAGGCGATCAATCAGCAGGGTTAGCTGATGGGAATGAAGTTCAAAATATTTTATTGTTGGCTGTTAGGATTTTGTGGAATGAGTTGTTGGAAGTGGGGCTTTAATATTGGGTCACTTTTAAGGAAAAGTTCATAATTCCTAGTCTCCAAATTATACAATCTCAATTTTAAAATTTTGATAAGTAATTTTTTTCTACTTTTTTAATATGTCCGAAATTATTTAGTTATTATTATTTTGAATTTTTTAATTTACAACTAAACACCATTTTAGGTCGTGAAAAACCCTAATCTGACGAACATCTGGATTTGCGTGAAGAGGTAACCATGACCCCAATGGATGAAGCAAATGAGGGGTTGACCAGAAGTAGACTGCCCTATAGATTGATTGGTGAGCTGATCAGTTAGAGTAGGCTGCTGATTATAGTATGTTAGACCTGCATGGGAATAATGTGGTGGACCTGTGTCGCGTTCAAAATTATTGAATGTCATGTGAACTCATCAGTAGAAATATCAATGTCTCCAGACAAAAGCAAATCATGGAGTTCGAGATATGTTATCGGGAAACTCGACCATGCAACAATTGTATGAATGGCAGATATCTAGGTCCAAGGCCACGAATCACAAACTGAACAAAGTCTTCATCCGAGATAGGAACACCAAAAGCAGATAAACGATCATAGATTTTGCACGTTGTAAATAAGCACATATAGTGTGAAATTGTTGGTTATATCAAAGAGTTGGATTTTGAGGGACTTGATTTATGATGGGCGACCAATACCACAAGTCATAGCGATATTATACGAAGTATCATTGGCTATCTTCACACCAACCAGAGTATGGAGAACAGATTTTGAGATTGAGTTGACGATCCATCCAAGCACGAGTTGATCCTGATGATGCCATTGGGCATAGAGAGGATATGACGTGCCATCATCAAGCACAAAAATAGGGGCGACCTTGCTTCCATTTACATGGTCGTGAAGTTCATATCTTGCGAGAAAAGATTCGAATTCGAGCTTCCACAATAAATAGTTGTTAACATCATGTTTCAACGACAAGGAGGTTGGTGGATTGGGTAGATTGGTGTGGATTAGGTTGGCAGGGCTACAACATAAGAGGGGATGGAGACAACGGACATGGTGGTGACAAGTGGGGTATTAGGGTTGGCGAAGACAAGAAGAGGAAGGGTAGGAGACGGATCGTGTAAATGAATTCAATACTTTAATCCGTGAATGAATTCAACGCTTTGATCCGTGGATGAATTCAACACTTTGTTGGGAAATCACGTTAATCTTATGTTCGTGTTTCATTTTGTTGTTGTTCTTATTCTCCTTAGTTTATCAATCGAATGAGTCAATGATATGGAATATTCCGACATTTCCATTGATTAGTGTTAACAATGCACGATACGTTTGTTATTCAATAGTTCCAGAATTGCAGCAACCTGTTAAAATTTGGTGATCCAAACTCTCTAATACAACAGCCCACCCAACCAAGTTGGCGACTACGGAAGCAAAATACACGGTTGTTTGTGAAGCATGCAATGAAGTTTTTTGGTTGAAAGGACTGCATGGTGAGTGTCTTAGAGATAGGTCGTCCATAACTATATTTGGTGATAGCTAGAGTACGATTTGTCTTACAAATGATCAGATGTATCATGAGAGATCGAAGCATATTGATGCTAGGTATCATTGCATTCGATGGGTCATTGCTGAAGGAAAGGTTAAGGTGACCAAAATTAACACTCATGATAGTCCAACTACTGACATGATGGCTAAACCAGTTTTTGCTACTAAGTTTTAGTAGGTATTATTCTCTAGTCCATGATGGACTTCAGCGCACAATGTTGATTTCTTGTCTTGAGAAGAGAATTGAAGTTTGCTATAAGAGGGAATTGGTCTCAAGGTGGAGTGTTGAAGTTTGGTGATCAAAATTCTCTGATATGAAGGCGCAGATAGCCGAGTTGGCCAGAGCAATTTTGTTTATCCTATATATAAATACCTCTTTTTAGCTCATAGTGGATATACTGAAATCTTGTAAATTCCTATGTGTGTATTCACTGATCATAGTGAAACTTTGGTTGCCGCCATGCTCAAGTGAATTTTTTTCTCAAGGGTTTTTCAAGTTAAATCGTTGTGTCATCTCTCTCAGTTTCATTTCTATTTTGGTTATTGCTTGTTGGTTTCTAACACAACCAATGCACAATGATACGTATAGTTGGGCCGATCAATGAGATTAACGACAAAGAATCCGAAGGATATATTATATATCAAATCAAATACTTTTGTGGTCACCGGAATATGTCATTTGTGTAAACTTAATCACTTAACTTTGAACTCAGTCGGGTTGGTAACTTAAATTTAAACTTTGTATCAACTTAGTCAAATGGCTCAATTCCATGATGATTTATGGTAAAAGTGATATGTAGATTTCTCATGTCATCTATTATTTATGTTTTATATTTAAAATTGAACAGAACAACTAGACTGAGATCTTAAAGTATACAACCTGTTTTACTCCCCTAACCTAGAACGCCAAGTTTTAACTTGTTCTTCTATAACTCGGTAGCTTCACGATTCAATACTCTCTTCTACTATCTCTTGGTGGCGGCTCAAATAAAAAACAAACTACATTTTTATAGTGCGTGATGCCACTTCATGCGTAGGTATGGGGTGATGCGAGAATGCTAACCCGTCGAGAAAGTAAAAGAGACTAGGAACGGGAAGCATATCATGATTGCTACACTTGGAAGAGAAAAATAGGGTAGCAATCAAGTTGTCCTACTTATGCAGATGGTTGTTTTTTGGCAATATGTAGAAAGCAAAAGAAATTACAACACCATACTTAATGAATGTTGTTTTACTTGGTCAGATAGTTACATAATAGAGTCTACAGAAGCAAATAGATATGTCAAGAAAAAATGACAACAACATGGCTAATTATCTGCACAGATAAGATGAACAAAAGAGAAATTGATTTGACTAAAACAATGTTGGGGATTAAGGGGACTGTGAACACTAAGCTATCCACCATCTAAAGACTACATTAATGTTCTGATGGAAAATGAAATTGTATTGGTTGAACCTACATAACACAATATGGTAAGCATGCAAGAGTCACTACAACAAAAAACACTTTCAAACATCTTGTATGATGTAACCAATCAGATGTCAGGGAATGTTGCAACCATCTTGAAGAAGCAAGCATCATTAGTTTTGACCGAGTTATCTTCTACAAATCTAGCCCAACTGAGGCCGAGATATTTGTTCTTTGGGAGTAGATCCTTGCTAGCCAAACCATGTTATTTATTTCCAGGAAGACATGCTTCATACTTTTGATGACCGGGTGTTTCTTCGCAAATCTCTTAGGCACATGGTGTAGAGGAAAAATCAATGGACAATTGACAGTCATACAACGGTGTAGGTGGTAGTTTTCTTAGTACGGTTTCAATAGATTCACCACTGTATGGCTAGTTGACAAATGACACTTGGCAAAGCTAATATTGAAAAAGGGATGCACGGGGTCTGAATCCTTTCTCACGCACGCCTCCAACTTGGTTAGCTTTATCCAACTGTAAAGCGACTTCCCCTTCTTTCAAATTTCATGTCCAACCAGTCTGTTGCTATTAGGTAGAGTACAAGAAACCAACCACAGGAAATGAGGAGAATTGGTTTCATACCATGGGATACATGAATGCAAAACCAATTGATCGAACCTGGACAATGATTTGACCCAACATCATCTACCAGAGGAGATTTTTCTTTCTCCTATGGTCTCTCTACAACAATCAAGATCTCGACATGTGTCCAACATGGTAGGAACGACTCCAATACCTCATTGATGACACTCGATTTGACGTAATTTTCAACCCCATTTAAGCGACATTTCTTTGCTTAAGACATGGTTTTTAGGACAAAATATTGAATATTCACTCAACTGCTTTATCTTGTGCCATTTTGGTTACTTTGGCCCGTTTCGGGTCTATTTGATGGTTTTCTAGTGTTTTTCTGATAGCATAGGTTTTGCCGTCAAATGATGTAACCAAGGATGTAAGGCATTGGAACCCTGAGGAATCGCACCAGAATCGATCCAAGAAGTCAATCAAGTCAGCACATTTTCTGCCCAACTTTACAAAGAAGATTTCGGCGAAAAATCCCTGAGGATATCGGCGAAAAATACAGAAGAAACCGTCAGAGCTTAAAGGAGAAGTTTTCGGCGAAAACTCCTAAGTCCTCGCCGAAATCATTCAACAAGTCCATCACAGGAGAAACAGCCGACCGATGCCAGCTTTTCCAAGGAAGTTTTCGGCGAAAAGTTCCTAAGTTTTTGGCGAAAACTTAAACTTAATCCAGCCGGATTAGGTTATGGTATAAATACGACCGGTAGCCAGAATTAACACACACACTTTTCGAAGGATTAATTTCCAGACCTAAGAAGTTCGAGAGAGAGTTTTGAGAGTTCGAAGAGCCAAGAACAGATCGTGACGCCATCTTTCCACCTCGGAGACTCGGAGCTAGGAGTGAAGATTACCGGAGAGCGGAGCTTTGCCAGACTCGTCTTAATTAGGTTTTACAGTTTCTACCTGTTCTGCCTTTTCATGATGAACTCTGTTTCTATCTTTGTTTCTTCTGTTATGAACATGAGTAGCTAAATTCGTAGAGCTTAGACTAGATGAACCCTAAGTGACCCAGGGCTTTAAAGCGGTCACGGATCGGCGGTGATTAGATTCAAAGTTCAATCAGTTTCTCTTGCATGTTTGGTTTGTTCTTCGTTATTTGTGTTTCTTTTCTAGCTTGATCACCTAGATCAGATTCTTGTTAAGCTGAGGATAGTAGAGAACGTTCACCTCACTTTATAACACCAAATCAACAATTAACCTATTTATTGGAGTGTGCCTTTCGTAGGAACCAATTAGGGTTAATCCGCTTCAAGAGTAACTCACGAATCACTAGTAATTACACCAGTTAGTCCTTCCGTCGCAAGAAGCAAAAGCTCGGGCGGTTAATTAAACTTGGTAGTTAGATCGGATAGAGCGAACGTTCGCCAGTCGTAAACCTAAGGGTCAGGAGTTATGGTGGTGTCCAGGAATTGATTGAACCAGAATTGAAAACCGCTGGTCTGATGATTGTCAATGCTCTGGCGATGCAAGGGGGATTCGAAGTCTAAGCTTGTATGTCATCTTTGTTAAGTCAACCAACCTTCCGTTCTGTTTTCTAATTTAGTTATAAATTACCTGCTTTTTAGTATAGAAGTCGTGGAACTCGCACCACGTACAACGTGTTTAAACTTGAATATTTTGCCTTCACGTTTGAGTAGACGATTATTAGAAGACCCATGGAATACGATCTATCTTGCTTTGTGCTTGATAGTTATTTGACTACACGCGCGTGAAAACGCGTCCACCACTCATCCTCAAGTTGTTGCTGCTACTACCACGCTAATCCCACAACAGATTCTACTCGAAGTGATCTGAAGGGGGGGGGGGATAATTGAGGGTTCAGTTTCCTATTGCAGCCGAGTGAACTCACTAGGCCTAACTATGTGTCGAATCTACCTACCAAATTCAACATATCAATCCACATACACACACACACATTCACACAATCAAATTCAACCTTTCATGACTAGGTAATTCAATTAGGAGTCATAAGTAGTTGTACCCCCACTACCCCACCAACCACCGCTGCCCTCTCATCTATGGAGAGTGCGAAGCGAAGATGCGCTTCTCTTACCAGAAATCCCCCGTTAAGCATGAACAACGACTGTTGTCCCCGAGAAGTACAAAGCCTGTTCCCATGACAAAATTTTCATTGTCTGGAAATTCGCAATGGCCGTTGCACAATGTGCAACACCTGTTGTCCTACTGTAGACAGTCATTTAAGCAAATTTCTATTAGTTTTTTCAAACATGATTCAATTTGTTTATCATCAATTCTTCCCAGTAACGACAACTGGATATGGGTCAATACAGATGAGCTCGCATAATATTATTAGTGATTCCAGTTTGTGATTCGCCACACTGGAAGACGCTGTAACATCCCGTCTCCGGCTAACTGGTTGATTTTGAAAATTTCTCTGTTTTTCTTTAAATTGATTAATTTTCTAAATTGTCTTAAGAAAATTAATTGAAGGATAACAACCAACATACAAGAGTGATAAAATCTCTGTTCTGGCCTAGAATCATTTGATATTAGTGCTAGCATGCTGGTTATAGGTTCTAAGTGGAACAGTCTAAACGTCATTGTAAAAGATTGAAGTCAATTGAACACCAAAAGTCAAGAACCGAATGATTCTACAATAGAGGAATTCAACATTCAATTAAGATCATGCAACTCATCAAAGCATAGCCTTAGACTTCTACCGACAAATAATCACACCAAACCTCAAACTCCCCTACGACTAACATGAGCATTGTCCTCAATGATCAAGAGAGAGAGGGTAAGGTGGAACGAAGTTACCGCGTTGGTAGAGAGGAGCATAGGACGTGATAGCGGTGAAAGAGTTCCATGATGATCCTCGGTGAAGAGTGATCCAATATGCTTGTCAAACCTTATTCAAAAACTAAAACAACACAAAAACCTCAAAGAACAATTAAAAGCGAAAAATTAAAGATAACATGGGGTGCCTCCCAAGAAGCGCTTGGTTACCGTCTTAAGCTCGACGATACCTGTGTTATGGCGTCCAACTTAGTACCTCCTTGATGTCAAGTAGCTTCTTCCACGATGAAAGTTGAGCTCCAAGAAACATCTTGGGAGAATGGTAGACTAGCCAATGCACATTGATGCTTGTATAACACTTGAGACCTTGGGGTGGCTTGCTACCTTTGAAATTTGGAACTTGAGGAAGAAAGTATGGTAAGGGGCCACCATTGAGCTCCATCGTCTCCAAGTTGGTGATGCCACTCGAAGAGTCTTCCGGTTCAAACATGGGCGACTCCTCTTCCATTATCACCTTAGGGGGGGTAGAGATGCATGTCTCCTTGGGTTCTTGGCACAAATACTTCATGATCAAGCAAGAAGATTGAAGAGTACTCGCAATCCTTGGTGGGACCACAATAGAGTGGTGTTGTTCACTTTCGTGCTCCACTCTCGGCGTCACCTCTTCTTGAAGCATCTCCAAATCATCTCTCACCTCCTCCAAAGGGTCATCATCCTCAAGTCTCCTTGATTCTTCTATCCTCACATCATTGTTACTTGGTGTGTCCATGGGAAAAACATGCACTTCAATCTCCTCCACTACCAAATCTTCCTCCGTGTCAAGCTCTTCGGATTCACAAATGTCATCTTCATCATCATAAACTTGCTCCACATGATTGAGATGGCGTTCATTCTCAAGAATCTTCGTGACGAGCTCTATGCTTTGGGCTAAACGGTTAACTCGGTTTGCATTGTCCTCCGCAATTTGCAAGATCTCTAGCATGAAAGGAGGTGGAAGAGGTTTCTCATGGCTCATGAACTCTTCTTGGGGAGACTCACTTTCTTCCTCTTCCATGACAAGCACTTCCGGTTCAAAGGTGTCGGTGATGAGCTTCACACTTTGAGTTAAACGATCCAACCGGGCCGCATTATCTTCCGCAATTTGCAACATCTCCTCAATTGTGGGGGAAGGTGGAGAGTGTTGTTTATCCTCTAGAGCTTCCTTGATGAGCGTTACACCTTGAGCTAAGCGATTAAGTTGGTTCGCATTATCTTCTGCAATCTTCAAAGCTTCCTCAAGCGTGGGAAGAGATGGAGGAGGTTCCTCATAGCTTACGAACTCCTCTCGAGGACGCTCGCTTTCCTTCACCATTTTCAAGAGCTCCTCTAGCATAGAAGAAGGTTGAGAGGGTTGCTCATAGCTTGTGAACTCCTCTTGAGGACGCTTGCTTTCTTCAACCATCTTAAGGAGCTCCTCTAGCATGGAAGGCGGTGGAGAATGTTTTTCATGACTTGTGAATTCCTCTTGATAATACTCCGGCAAGACTTGATGGTAGGATGGAGATGGATAGGGACATTGCTCATTCCACATGGGTGTTGAAGCTTGTTGTTCTTGACCCCACCATTGGCTATCTCCCTCACAAGTTCCTTGGTAGTAGTTGGATGGAGTAGGATGACCATAGTATGGGTTAGGAGATGGATTCCACCCTTGATAGGTACCATAACCATTACCTCCATTCCACGAGTTCATCTTACTTGCAACCTTGCTCCCATGAATTAGATAGGTGGATAAGGGACCTACAAACACGCACAATAAACACAACCAAGTAGTACAACAATGCGGGATAACAAAACCACAAAAACAAATAACAAAGAAGCAAAACTAAAACAGAAGGAAGTGAATAGAACGGTCCACTACTAAATGCTTTCAAAGGATTGAAAAAGGTCCCCGACAACGGCGCCAAAAACTTGATGTGTGAGCTTTAACTTCACAACAATCAAGGTCGTATTCCACGAGGGCTCTCTCAATAGCTAATACTCACACGGTTCATGGACGGTCTATTCTTTGAAATTGGTTTTAGTTTGAAAATGAAATAAAACATAAAGGAAAACTAAGCAAGAAAGCAAAACAAAACGGTGCAAAACAAAGATAAAGGAGGTTAACTTGGAAAGATAGCTTCATCATGCTCAAGAGGAAAAAATGCACAAACAAGCCAAACATGATCAAGGATGCAATCGAATGACTACACAAATCCCTTCTATAGACTCAATGCACTCTCGTCGCACTAAATCCCTATCCTAGAACCACTCAACCTAGGCTCTCGCTCTCAAGCTAAGTGACTAAGGATGCATTAAAGGTGTTTGATGAAATGCCAAGCTACAAAACCCTCTCCTATGACTCTATAACCACTAGGCTAGACACCACACTCTCATGTCAATGTCCTAACACTAAGAGAATCATCAAAAGACTAATCAAAGTTCAATTGAATGAAAAACCTAATGCACACCAAGTGTTCGATAAAATGCACAAGTGAGAAATCATGTAACTATGGTTGAATTGAGATGATCTAATCTCTTAGAACACACTCCCTTCAATCCCAAGACCTACAATCCATGTAATCTAAGCACTCTCATGCATTACATCACAAATAATAGACCAATCAAGCCATAGCCATCAATGGAATTAACAACAAGTCTAGAGACCATCTTCTTACAATCCAAGATCAATCATGGCATATTTGTACAATCAACCTCTATCCTAGCACAATTAATCTATCAATCCAAGGAAACCTAAGAAATCAGCCACACATGGCCAAGGAAATGAAGGAAAGAGAAAGAAAGATGATCAACAAGAACACCATGACAATCCTCCTCTTGCAAGCTCCTCTTCCAAGGCTGTGGACTTCAATCCAAGCTCCTCTACTTTGATTTGCACCTTGCTCTAGGGTTGTGGATTGGAGATGAGGAGGGAAGTATTTGAGAAGTTGAGAGAAAAGGGTTTTGATGAAGTGTGAAATCTGAAATTAATGAATTGTTCTCTTAATTTTCGCCCTCTTCCTCCTTATATACTGCACCGGAAAACCCTTACATTTTCGGCGAAAACTGTGTAACATTTTTGCCGAAAATGCCTTTGTAAACCCGACCGGCTGATGCATTCCTTCATAGATTTTCGGCAAAAACTCTAGGAAATTTTCGCCGAAAATTTCTTCATAAATCGAACCTCAACCTCCTGTTTAGAGTTTTCGGCCGAGAACTTAGAGTTTTCGGCCGAAAACTTCTTCAGCTTTAAGGTGCATTTTTCCCAAACTTGCATCAGCCATATCTCCTCCGTCCTAGCTCCGATTGACCTCCCTTTTGATCCTACGTTCTCCTTGTCACCAGTAATTTAATGCCAAAACCTGAAAATGCAAAGAAAAGAGCTCCAATAGACATGGAATTGGCCTCAAAGTGGCAACCGGACAACAAAATAGCACTTTGCATAAAACTTCAATAAAAGCATATAAATCATAGCAAAATGAGATCAAACATGGGAAATCCTTAGGCTAATCAAAGGCTTATATCAAAGAGGTTTGTGAAACTGAGATTCTAGGATCGGGGGTCGGTTACGTGCGGGGAAGGGTTAGCACCCCCGCTCCGCCCAACTCAAAGTTGGTACTACTAAACTATGATAAATTTTCCTTCATTGTGAGTGTGTGTTATTTGGTAGAATGATTATTTTAAGATGAGGAAATGTTTATAGGAAGGTTGGACTCGGGTAAAAAATTTGACTGCCTACGTACATAGTTCGATTTAAAAGTTGGTTTGACTTGCAATCCATTTTTACCATGGTGCTTGAGTTATGGAAGTTTTAATTTAACTTGGTTTTATGTGTGTCGTTTCTATTGTCAACGACTAACACACAATGGGTTCGTTAAGAAAGTGAGGAATTTAATGTATTATTTTAATTAAGAGATAATATGAGAAAATTATTGGCGCATTCACGCAATTGCGAGGAAACTAATGTCATATATTCGAAGATTTGGACGCATCCTAGCATCTGCTCATGTACTAGAGTCTACCATTTTTAAGTTAAACGAGATATAGATTATGTTAAGGAATATTAAACGCGTCGCCACAATTGTCAATGTACTAACATCTATTAATTTTAAATATTATATAAGAACCTATATTTGACGCGTCGCTACAATTGTTAGCGCACTAACGTCTATTATTATAAGTTATAAAAGAGGTATACATTATATAGGAAATGCTAAATGCGTCGTCACAAATAGGGCTGGCAGTCGGTTGCCGGTTTTTCGGTTAAAACCGAGAACCGGACCGAAAATTGGGTGACTGAACCAAAAACGAACCGACTCGGTCCGATCATCGGTTGAATGATTTAGGAATTTTTGGTTTTGGCCGGTTTTCGGTCAAAACCGATAATAAGCCAAAAACCGAGCTAGAAACCAAATTTGTTAATTCTCTCTCACTCAGTCAGCTCTCTCACGTGACTCTTTCAGAAACTAAGAATTCAGACCTAATTCTCTCTCACTCAACACGCTCCCCTCTCTGACCCTAACTCTCTCTCGTCTGAAATGGAAGCTTCGAAGCTTCGAGCCGCACCTGCTCCCCTCTCTTGCTCTCTCATCTCATTCTCTCTATGAAATTGGCGGCAGGAATCAAAGGTGCGACGCCGGCGACGCTAGCAACGCCTCGACGGCATACCGTCGGTATTGGGATAGAGCTAGAGACCAGAGTCAGGTAACCCCTCAATCGATACTCTCTTCTCCATTCAATCTATCTATCGCCTCTAAGTCCCTAACCCTTAATCTTTCTATCTACTCTTTTCCAGTCTTCATCACTTTAGGCCTTCTTCACCTCGTCAGCCTAGGCCTGAGCAGCAGTTAGCAGCAGCACTCAGCAGCAGCAGCACACAGGCGGCAGGCCTCTCACTCAGCAGCACTCAGCACTGCAGTCAGCAGCACACACTGTGACAGCATCGGCAGCACACAGCATCATCAGGTAAATCATTGATGCTTGTTGAGTTGTTGTTGTGGTAATTGTTTTGTATTAGATGAGAATGGAATCGAATAATCGATGGTTGTTTGTTTACTATTCGAAGCTTGCTTAATTAATTTAATGGTTGCTTGTTCAATTCATATTTAGGTTTTGAATCTCATCCTTTCCCGCTGCTCATTCTAAGACTCGAAGTAGCTCATACGAAATGTAAGTCTTCTTTCATAAATTATTTATATGATTTAAGAAATTGAATTCTCTCTAGGGTTTGAAGTCATGAGCTTTTGTTATTCGTCAAGTATTATCGATGTCATCGTCCCCATCCGAGTAGTAGTAGCAAACACATTATCAGTTGACATATCACATCCACCATTTGTTGAAACCGATCCCTCTCTGACGACGCTCAATTGGTCTTTCTCTTTCACTCTAAGAACTCCGATCGTCGAATGGAAGAAAGTGTTTCAGAAAGAAGATTAATGATCTCAATCTTATCCCTGTTTGTGAAGCTACGTTTTGGGCTCAAGTGTCCAAGCCCAAACGTTGAGTGAAGCCCAAGTATACAGACTGTGCAGTAAAGCAAAGTCTTGCTGTGAGCTCGTAACAGAATGAATAGGAAATCGAAACGAACAAGACGACACCAATTTTAACGTGGTTCCACCGAGCTTAAAGCTTCGATGTACATCCATGCTCGAAGGTTTTCCTTCGAGATAGTCACTCTTATTAAAAATGCACCACACCCAATTACAACGAGAATTAAGAACTTCTTTCAATATACTCCCCGTATATTGAAAACAAACTCAGCTCCCCCCTACACTCAACTCTCTCAACGAACAGGCTCCCCGCATAGATTCGTTTTGACTGCAATGGTATGGGATTTAACAAGTGTACCGGAGCCTTGTCATTGTCTTGGTTTATATAGTTCCCATCAGCGCTCCACTTTCCAAGTTAGTGAGCTGTGAGGATCCAAACCTGCCAAAGTTGGACATAGACAAGAACAAACATATCCCAATGCCAGCCAATATAATCTTTGAATGGACTTTGTTAGCATAAGAAATCTCAATCAAATACTTGATTGATCTTAAGAGTAGGTAATAAAAGAAGAGCTTCAAGGCTTTCCACATTTGGATTCTTATAATCCAACAAACTCCCCCTAAGCCTGTGAATGGCTCCTTCTTTTCTTTCTTGAGAGGAAACTGTTCATATCCTGTTAAGACAATCAGAAAACCACAAAGGAACCAGGTACAAGCCACAAGACAGAGAAAAATCGCCAAGCATCTCAGAAAATTCCAAATAAAAACCAAGAAGTCGAAAACACTCAACAACCAAGACAGAAAGACAGAAATCAAAGCAGACCGAAAGACAAAAATCAAAGCAGTTCAAGGTTTAATTCTTTGAAAAACAAAACAACAGACATAACAGCTCTAAAAAATGGTAGTCGGGACTCTCCACAAAGTCAGATGCGTCATCGTGATCACACCACACAGTGAGTCGTGCTCTTGCGTCACTCTCGGCTCTGTTGACAACATCAGCATCCATTCAAGAACAGTTGTAACGAATCTCTCCCCTTGAGACATTGACAGGTAAAGGAACACACTTGGACCACCCCACACGGCGAAGAACGTGTTGTGCTCGGAGGTACTCCACCGAAGTGGCTTCAGAGAACTTGTATTTGAGGGGGATTCCCAGCTTAGCAATGAGAGTGCAGATCTGAGGCCCGAAAGGGAGACTCCCTTCATAGTCAGGAATGCCGTAATTAGCCATGGTGGCGAACACGAGGCAGCAAAAGTTCACCAGAATACCCATCGTAGCACAGTGTATAAGCCATGTATCGAGGGGAGTCACCAGATCCCGACCCAAGGAACGAGGTAGAAGAACTCGAGTAAGAAAGAAGTGAAACACTTTGAGATGATCAGGAAGAGAAAGGGCGTCAGTAACAACATGATCGGTAAAGGTTTTGCCAGTCCAGCGACTCAGAGCAGCACAAGGATCGAAGTTGAAGTAGTGAAAGTCATCACAAGAGAAAAGTTTGTTACCAGTATTGGGAAGCCCTGGAACCTGAGCCAAAAGTAGAGGAGTAACAAAGATGATGTGACCATCAACATATGTACTGAAACGCCCCTCATAGAGAGGTCCAGCAAGCTTCAGATTAGCATAGAACTGGTAAACAATATCCGGATACACCTGAGGAGGAGGAGAACAGAGAACTGCACTCCAACCCAGATTTGCAATCAAAGGTGCATGATTCAGATTATAGCGACTAAAGGAAGTGGAATCGAGCACAACCTGATGGAGGATATCCCTATCATAGTAGAACTGATTATATATCGCTCGATGGGAGGAATCACGCATGTGATCATTCGTATAGACCACATGCTTCATGGTAAGGGCAGCAACAGCAGGATTGAAGAAATCCATGGAGAAGTTCATGGAGCAGCAAAGGAGAGGAGAAGACGAGAAAGCAAAGAATAGGAAGAGTCGGGAAAGAAGGGAGAATATAAGGAGAGGAGGGCAGACACAGAAGAGGAAGAGAATTATTACTTACTATAAATAAAATAACCAGGAAAGGAAAGCAGAATCACATAGTTTTAGGAGGAATTAAGAGCATTAAAAGCATCAGTCAAAGAGATTATTCCTAAACAGGTTCGAAGACAAATAAATCTGTCGGTTGGCAGCGATTTTGTAAAAATATCTGCTAACTGATTTTCCGTATCGATGAATTCAAGAGCAATAACCTTATTTTGAACTAACTCACGAATAAAATGATGTTTAACAGAAATATGCTTAGTTCTGGAATGAAAAACAGGATTTTTGGTAATGTTAATCGCACTAGTATTATCACACAGTAATGACACAGTGTTATTTTCAAAACCAAAATCTTTAAGCTGTGATTTTAACCACACAATCTGAGTACTAGAACTACCAGCAGCAACGTACTCAGCTTCAGCAGTAGATTATGCCACACAGTTCTGTTTCTTACTAAACCATGAAATAAGAGAAGTACCTAGAAATTGACACGCACCTGATGTACTATGCCGATCTGAAATGCTGCCGGCAAAGTCAGAATCGGAGTAAGTAACAAGTTCAAGAGGTGCAGAAGCAGAATACCAAAGACCTAAGTCACTGGTACCTTTAAGATACCTAAAGATTCTTTTAACAGCAGCTAAATGACTCACTTTTGGGCAAGATTGAAAACGAGCACAAACCCCAACAGAGAAAGCAATATCAGGTCTACTGGCAGTAAGATAAAGTAGCGAACCTATCATTCCTCTATAAAGCTTATCACTCACATTTTTACAGTCAGCATCCTTACCTAATTTGACAGAAGTGGACATAGGAGTAGAACAGATTTTAACATTGGTCATGCCAAATTTTGAAAGCATGTTAAGACAATACTTAGTTTGACACAGAAAGATCCCTGTACTAGACTGTTAATTTGTAACCCAAGAAAAAAAGACAACTCCCCCATCATACTCATTTCAAACTGATTTTTCATTTTAGTTTCGAATTCCTGACATAATGAGAGAGTTGTAGCACCAAAAACAATGTAGTCAACATAAATTTGAACGAGAAGAATATGTTGACCAGACTTATACATAAACAAAGTGTTATCAACAGTCCCCCTATCAAAACCTTGACTAATTAGAAAAGAACTAAGTTTTTCATACCAGGCTCTTGGAGCCTGCTTTAAACCATAAAGGGCTTTTTAAGCCTATAAACATGCTCAGGAAAAAGATGATTTTCAAAACCTGGAGGCTGAGCAACAAACACTTCTTCTTTTAAGGTACCATTTAGAAACACACTTTTAACATCCATTTGAAAAAGTTTAAACTTATTAAGACTAGCAAAAGCACACAGAAGACGAATCGCTTCAATACGAGCAACAGGAGCAAACGTTTCATCGAAATCAATTCCCTCTTCCTAACAGTACCCTTGAGCAACAAGCCTAGCCTTATTTCTAGTAACAACACCTTCTTCATGAGATTTATTCCTAAAGACCCACTTAGTTCCTATGATTTGTCTATCCTTAGGTCTTTCAACTAATTCCCATACATCAGCTCTTTCAAACTGAACTAATTCTTCATTCATTGCATTTATCCAACACTCATCAAGTAAAGCAGCTTTTATATTTTTTGGTTCAGTAGTTGAAATAAATGCAGAGTATACCTTTTTGGATCGTGTGGTCAAACCTGTGTCAAGTGTCCCAATAACTTGATCAGCCGGGTGCCGTTTAGTAATATGCTGTGGAGGATTCGGCTGTACCACATTAGGAATCTCATCAGTTAAGGTTTTACTCTCAGAATGTTCCTGTGGCTGGACAGCTTCACTAAATTGTGTGAGACCAAAGTCCTCCTCATCAATTTCCTATAAATCTGCATCTACACACACACTTTCATCAAAGATAACATGAATAGACTCTTCAACCTTTGAGGAACATTTGTTAAAGACTCGATATGCTCTACTGTGATTTGAGTAGCCAAGAAAGACTCCTTCATCTGATTTTGCATCGAATTTACCAAGAAGATCTTTAGTGTTTAAGATAAAGCACTTGCACCCGAAAGGTCTAAAGTAACTAATGTTAGGCTTTCTGCCCTTCCAGATTTCATAGGGAGTCTTATTCAATTTTTTTGCGAATAAGAGCTCTATTAGTAATATAACATGCAGTGTTCAGTGCTTCTCCCCGGAAAACCTTTGGTAGCCCAAAGTCATTTAACATTGTCCTAGCAATTTCAACTAAGGTACGGTTTTTCCTTTCAACGACCCCATTTTGTTGAGGAGTCCTAGGCACTGAGAAATTATGTTTGATTCCAAGACTTTCACAGAAAAAATCAAACTCATGACTAATAAACTCTCCACCATGATCACTTCTTATACAGGCAATATTCAAATTCTTTTCATTTTGAACCGTCCTAATGAATGAGCAGAAATTTTTAAAGGTTTCATCCTTGTGACGTAGGAGATAAATCCAGGTAAATCGAGAGAAATCATCAACAATAACAAGAGCAAAGTACTTACCTCCGAGAGACATTGTGTTTGTAGGCCCAAACAAATCAAAATGCAATAACTCAAGACAGTGATTAGTAGAAATGTCATTTTTAGTTTTAAAGGATGCCTTAGTTTGCTTACCTTTAGCACAAGCATCACAAAAGAAATCCTTAGTATAATCGAGTTTAGGCAGACCTCTTACAAGACTCAGATTGCCAAGTTTTGACAAAATACCAATGCTAACGTGTCCTAGTTTTCTATGCCAAGCAAGTTTTTCTTCTGTTTTAACAGATACAAGACAGAATTTATCAAAGTCATCAATCTGACAAACATTAACAATATAGATGTCTCCCTTTTTATAACCAGTAAAAATGACTTCATTATCTGCATTTCTCTTAACATAGCAAGCATTGGCTTCAAAGATGACATAATTACCATTACCACAGATCTGACTAATTGAGAGCAGATTATGTTTAAGACCGTCCACGAGAAGAACATCATTTAAAAGAACTTTTCCTTTTGTACCAATTTGACCATTTCCAATAATTTGACACGAACGGTTATCACCAAAACTAACCTTACCTTTTTCAGTTTTATTAAGAGACAGAAAGAGATCTTTATTACCCGTCATATTGTGCGAGCATCCGCTATCAAGCACCCACTCATGTTGTTCGAAGGCAACTGCTTGAAGACAGACCTGCACACAAAGTAGTCACGTTTTTCTTGGCATCCAGACTGCCTTGGATGCCTCTTGTCTTTGAAACTTAACACATTTAAAACATGGACTACCGAACCCATAACATGTGTTGCATTCTTGTGTGATAGTTTGAAATTTATTCTGGTTAAAGATACTCTTTAGACTATTAAATCTTGGTAAATAATACTGATTTGGGTAAGCAGACCAGTTCCTTAGTTCACATTTTAAAACTTTATTTTGTATCAACAATCTCCTTTGATTTATTTTAACATTTTGACACGACTTTAATAAGACAGAAACTTCATTCTCAAGTTGCCTAGATCTTTCCTCTTCAAGTTTCAGTTTACTCTTAAACTCCCTATACTTAGCCTCAACCTTTTCACATTCACTTTGAATTTCACTAATAATAGTATGAAGATCACATTCAGTTCCAGCATCAGTATCATATTCAGTAGACTCATAATCAGAGAGGGGAGACTCAGTAGATACCTGTGAGTGAATCTCAGGCATATCATCTCTTGAGTCGATGCTGTAGCCATCAAGGCTTGTTCAGTCTGATCCGAATCGCTTTCACTTTCATCACTGTCACTCCACGTAGCTTGGAAGGCTCTTTCCCTCTTCGTCAGGGACATTCAGCTTTGATATGTCCTGACCTGCCACACTTAAAGTAGCCAACCGTTCCTCTGCTACTACTACTTCCAGTTTCCTTTTTATTTTTATTATTTGTCTTAATTCCGTTACCAAATGAAGACTTATCACCAAGATGCCTAGAATTTTCACCCTCCTTTCCTCTTGAATTGAATCCTGACTTAGTTCTATCTCTTCTAAGCCTCAGAAGTTTACTAACATGCTTAGATAACAAAACAAGCTCATCATCATCATAATTATCAATTTCATCGTTTGCAGCTTCTACATTACTCTTAAAAGCAATAGATTTCTTCTGCTTAGACTCTTCACCATCATCTTCTCTTTTTAATAACTCTTCATGAGTTGATAGTGAACCAAACAGCTCATCTAAATTGATATCAGCAAAGTTTTTCGATTCTTCAATAGCAGTTATCTTAGGTCTCCACTGTTTTGGCAGTGACCACAAAAATTTCCTAACCAAGTCTTCATTTTCATAAGTTTTTCCTAGGGCATTTAGTTTGTTAACAATATCCTGAAACCGTTCAGACATATCTTTAATTGACTCTTCAGGACTCATTTTAAATAGTTCAAACTCGTGTTTCAACATATTAATCCTAGACGACTTAACTAAATTAGTTCCTTCATAGTTAATGCATAGTTTGTCCCAAATTTCCTTAGCGGATCTACAACTAGAAATTCGACTATATTCTTCCTTACCTAGTGCGTAGTACATCAGGTTCATGGCTTGGGCATTCTTCTGCACACTCTTCATGTCATCCTCAGTCCATTTGCCAGCTGCGGTTTTGACCTCAATCGGCCCTTCGCTCATGATTTTCCATAGCGCAGTATTCGTGGAGAGAATGAAAAGCTCCATGCGGTTCTTCCAATATCCGTAGTGAGCCCCTTCGAATTTAGGCGGCCGATTTTGTGAGAACCCATCTGCAAGAAACACAGGCAAAGTCGGAGTAACCGGGTTCGAGGAAGATTCCATAGCAACCAGAACTAAACAGAGAGAGAGAAATGAGGTTACCGGATCTCGCTTGTCGGCAAGAAAGCTCAGTCAGCGTTCAGACGCTCTGATACCAATTGTTGAAACCGATCCCTCTCTGACGACACTCAGTTGGTCTTTCTCTTTCACTCTAAGAACTCCGATCATCGAATGGAAGAAAGTGTTTCAGAAAGAAGATTAATGATCTCAATCTTATCCCCGTTTATGAAGCTACGTTTTGGGCTCAAGTGTCCAAGCCCAAACGTTGAGTGAAGCCCAATTATACAGACTGTGCAGTAAAGCAAAGTCTTGCTGTCAGCTCGTAACAGAACGAATAGGAAATCGAAACGAACAAGACGACACCGATTTTAACGTGGTTTCACCGAGCTGAAAGCTTCGATGTACATCCACGCTCGAAGGTTTTCCTTCGAGATAGTCACTCTTATTAAAAATACACCACACCCAATTACAACGAGAATTAAGAACTTCTTTCAATATACTCCCCGTATATTGAAAACAAACTCAGCTCCCCGCTACACTAAACTCTCTCAACGAACAGGCTCCCCGCATAGATTCGTTTTGACTGCAATGGTATGGGATTTAACAAGTGTACCAGAGCCTTGTCATTGTCTTGGTTTATATAGTTCCCATCAACGCTCCACTTTCCAAGTTAGTGAGCTGTGAGGATCCAAACCTGCCAAAGTTGGAGAAAGACAAGAACAAACATATCCCAATGCCAGCCAATATAATCTTTGAATGGACTTTGTTAGCATAAGAAATCTCAATCAAATACTTGATTGATCTTAAGAGTAGGTAATAAAAGAAGAGCTTCATGGCTTTCCACATTTGGATTCTTATAATCCAACACCATTTGGCTGTGAGTTTATATTATTGGAGAAGAAGCATGAGACCAAGCCATGGCCATGTACTCTAGGTGTTTGGGGCTTCAACTCCATGCCATGGCCATGTACCAACTTCATCTCTCTCTCATCTGATCTAGACTTGATTCTTAATAAATCAATTATGTATGTGGAATGAGACGAGTACTACTACTATATATATATATAAGCAGCCCCACCCATGTAATGTTTGTGGGTTGCAAACGCGTGTTGAGCAACTTCAGGAGCTCATTGACTCCTGCTATTGTGGAAGCTCTGATTTGTGCTGAGGATTGGTTGTGGTCAACATCTCCGGATATATTTGATCCCGAGGAGGATGAAAATGAGAATGAACAACTAGAGTTCGAGAAAGGTAAACTTTGGCTTTTATACTCTTTATCTTCCATATCTAGTAGTAGACAAGTAGTGTATATTCATACTTGATAGTTGATAGCATTTATACTCATTACAAGTCTTGTCTTGTTTAGGTTTCGAAGATACGGTTTTGAGGTTTGATGCTACTCCATCATCAATTGGTTATGATCCTCTTGGGCAACCCGTTCTACAATCATTCATCAAGAAGAATGGCAATGACAATGACAATGCTATTGGTAGTGATGATGACAATGACTACAATGAAGACGATGCACTTGAAAATGAAATGTTTGGTATGGCGGGCGCGTCAGATGATGATTAGCTTTTAGATGTTGCGAATTGGGATGTTGAATTTGTTTATGTTGTTAATGTTGAACTTGTGTGGTGTTTGAATTTGGAATTATGGTTATGACTTGAGTTATGACTTGTGATGGATGGTTGATTGTGGATTTGTGGTATGAGATCTTTTGTTTTCGTTTCAGGTATATTATTATGAAGAACTGAATAGATGAAATTGTAGGGTTATGCTGCCGAAATTTTCGTAGGAAGCTTATGGAGTAGCTATATGAAAAGATAACAAGGGTTGGCCAAGTTGATTTTTTTTGTTGCTGTGATCTGATTTTTGAGATTCTCTGTCAGTATACATGAATGGATGGATATCAACAAATCCAGGAGTTTTTACACACTGCAAACTTGTGGTCAATCTCTTTCATGTAGGATAGATTTGGTTGGTGGATTCTGTTGTTGACTACTGTAAATGGAAACAACACTACAGAAATCATCAAATCAAAAGTATCCAACTTAGAATATTATTAGCTCAGAGTCAAAATTGGATTCTGTTGTTGACTACTGTAATTTAAACATTCGGGGTTTTTGTACAAAGTTCGGTTATTCTGTTCAAATCTCGGTCTATACTTGGTTTCTAGTTCGGTTTCGGCTTGGTTCTAGGTCGGTTCATGGTGGGTTTCGGTCAAATCACGCCTAGATCGGTTCTCGGTCATGGTTCGGCTCCGGATCGAAACCGGCCAGCTCGGGTCGGCTAAAAAACCGAGTAAAATCAGTTTGGTCGCCGGTCCCATGTTTGACAGAATTTCGGTCTCGGTCAACCGAAAATTCGGTCTGGTTTTTGACCGAACCGGGCCGACTGCCAGCCCTAGTCACAAATGCTAACGTAGTAACGTTTAGTTATTTTTAAAAAGTAAGGGAGATTATGTTAGGGCATACTATTCGGGTCGCCGCAATTGCTGACTTTCTAACGATTTGTTGGCTGCTGCTGATTTAATATGCATAAGAGTGTTGAGAAATTATATTTCACTTTTCCAAACCCTCATTAAGTTAATTTATATTGTTTAAATCTATAATTAAAAGTTAAATGCCGATACCAAGTTTTGAAAGTTAAACCTCTCAGTTTTGTAAGCTTAAGCCTTTACTCACTAGACTAGTCCAATTTTACTGATCTAGACCTGTCAAGACTTTATTTAACTTAAAGGCTAAACTTGTTCAAATTAAACGAGCCTAACGAATTGGTCTGTTCTGTGAAATCGGTCGGCTCGAAAGACAAGTTGAAACTTAAATCGAAACATCGTAATCTGCCGGTATTGAGAAGGGGAAGGGTTATTTTCCTCTCATCGAGCCGTCATACATTCTAATAGTTCTGGAACCCTTCTAACCCCTACAATGCTTCTCAATACCGGCGGCCGTCCCAAATCGTCACTCGACCTTTGCTGTTGCATTTCTCGTCCTCCGTTACTTCCTCACCGATGGTGTTACCCTCTCCACTCATCGACGATTATACTATGATCCAGACTGCCGATAGCGAAGGTTCGTACTCATTCTCTGATCTATTTTTGTTGCACTACTCACTCTATTTTAAGGTTAAGATAACATATTTTTCCCAATTCGTGCCTACATGTACGACCTAGCGTTGGAGGTGAAAGGGAGCAAGAACAGGGCTCGGTTTGGGATTTTGAGGAATCGACTCGAAAAATGACAAAGGGAATTGAGTGAACATCCTAGAAAGGAACCCTCGTAAATCAGGTTTTCTTGCTATTAATCTATTGTGCTAGACTGCCTCTTTCCAAAAATGACGTGTCGATGGTGCTTTATTGGTCGGTGCATGAGTAGATGTTAGTAAAATTTCTAATTTATTTTGGTTGTATTTTTGTAAGGTAGGATGAGTAACTTGGTTCAATGGTTAGTTGTCAATTTGTATGACTGTCTGTTGGGTTCGTTTGGTAGATTTGTACGACATGTTTTTGGTAGGCTCGATTGGGGTTTGGAAGGCTTATTTGAGAGTTCGTTCTATGATTCGTATAGTTGGCTTGCGAAGTCTGTTTGGTGGGTTTAATATGGCTGTGTATGTGGTCTCTTCAGTGGGGTTGTCATGGTTGATTTTGGTGCTTTTTGGATCGTTAAATAGGGCTGATTTCTGGGTGGTTTAAGTGGTTGATATGGATAGTATGCTGGCTTATTTGGGGTGTTTAATAAGGCTAATTTTTTAGTCATTTAGGTGGTTAATATGACTGATTTTTGAGTTCTTTAAGGGGGTGGTTAATAGGGTTGATTTCTGAGTTTTCTAAAGCGGTTAATAGGGGTGGTATGCTGGGTTGTTTTAGGGGTTGACATGACTGGTCGGTTGGTGACAGAGGGTTGGTTATAGAGCTGATTTTTAGGTGGTTAACGGGGCTAGTATGTTGGGTTTTTAAGGTTATCAACATGGCATGGTTGCGAGATTAATAGTGCTGGTATGTTCGGTCGTTTCAGGGGTTTGACATGGCTAGTTGCTGGTTATTTGGGGATAAATACTGCTGGTCAGTTTGTGATTAGAGGGCTGGTTATAAGGTTCGTTTCTGGGTTTGATCAAGTGTTAATACGACTGGCCGGTTTGTGATTAGAGAGCTGGTTATAGTGCTGACTTCTGGGTTGTTTAAGTGTTTAATGGGGATGATATGTTGGCTGTTTGGAGGGTTTATTGTGGCTTTTTGGGTGGTTAAGTATGGTCATTTTGGGTGAGTTTGACATGGTTGTTTGGTTGGTTAAGTATGGCTGTTTGGGTGGTTAAGTGTGGTCATTTTGGGTGGGTTTGACATGGTTGTTTGGTTGGTTAAGTATGGCTGTTTCTGGCTAGTTTTGATGGTTACTGGGCTGATTTCTTGGCTGGTATGGAGTGATTAATATGGATGATTTTTGGGTGTTTGTGTTGCTGAGTTCGAGTGTTTGCGGTTGACTCACGTATTTTAGTCCTTGTTACTTTCCCTTTGTCAATCATTAATTGGTTTTGTCAACACAATTTGATTTAAATGAAATTGTACTTGTATTTGTCAAACGTTTCGGTCTATTGTTTGGCCTAAGCATTGCACATGTTTAGCTGTAAGTGAAAGTGGACAACAATCTTTTTTCTGCTCATGTTTGTCATCATACTCGACTTAAGTGAGGATTTTAATATTTTTATGCTTTTTCAAAATTGTTTAACGGGGGCCAAGCGCCGCACATCCTTTTCTTTGCATTTTCTGTTCCATTGCTTTTCTACGTCCAACGACCGTCACCATGACGGACTCCTCGGTCTCTAAGAGAGTCTCTAGGCTTCGATTGTTGTTGACTCAAAGTTGGAGATTCGATTTGTGAAGGAATCGAAGGAAGCAGTGTCTACAGGGGTTCTAAAAATACCATCATCGGTGTTAAATGTTGGGATCTCGAAGCTTAAATTGGCTATTGTCGCTCAGCTCCTTGGATCTGTGCCGCCGGTGCGAGTTATCAAGAGTATGATCAATAGATTGTGGGGGTATGAAGGGGAAGTTACTCTCTCGACTATCTCAGAGGGGTTCTTCTTGATCGAGTTTAATTATGAGGCTCTTTGTAACTAGGTTCAAGCCAGATCCTGGCATATCAATCACTCTGCGATGGTGTTGAGGAAGTGGAAACGAGGAATCACCCCTGTGGACTTCACTCCAAAGGAGATTCCAGTCTGGATTTTGTTAATGGGAGTACTGCCCAAGCTCATCACGCCTGACGGTGTTAGTAGGATTGCAAATCAAATAGGCACCCCTATCAATAAGTTTGTACGAGATGGCCTGGACATCAAAGTGTGTGTGGTGAAGGATGTCTTAGAGGACATGTGAAGTGATCCGGGCCACCAGCCCTGACTAGAATACCTATTCCTATACCCCACCGGGGTCACCAACTAGGGGTAGAAGCCTAGGGCCGTACAAGAAGCGCTTGGAGCCAAGGCGTGCTTACAGCCGGGCATTACAAAGTTTCATCAAGCCTAGGTATGTGACTAAATTCAAGTACATGCCTTCTCCATCAGCAAGGCAAGCAAGGATGAGGGTCAGGCCTCACCGAGAACTGGCACTGGCCAAGGCCCAAAACCCAGGCCTAGACCGAGCCTAGGGCCGAGCCTAATGCCACAACTAGGCCCTAGACCAATTCCCTTGAGCCCTGAAGACAAGGGCCAACCCTGGGACCCTCTTGAAGCCTTTCTTGAAGAACGCCGAAGAAAGAGGACAAAAGGCTTGCCCAGGAAAGACAGAAGCCCAAAGCCAAGCCCCGCCACGAGCCCTAGACTAGGCCCAGGCCAGCTCCCATGAGCCCCAGACAGGAGCCAGCACTTGAAGACCCCTTGGAAGCCTTCTTGAAGACTTAGCCGAGGCAGAAGTCCAAATGCCTGGCCATATTTGAAGAAGGCCAAGAATGGAGCCAACCACAGGCGCCGGGCCCTGGCACGGATGCCACAGAGAGGCACTTTGGGCCGAGTTATCAAATGGCTCGAGGCTTTAGGAATTTTCCCAAGGCCTTAGCAACCCTATGGCCCATAGGTGAACCTCCAACAAGTCCCATCAAAGTCGGAGCTGAATTGAGGAAGGACATGAAGACCTTGTCTGTGGCGGACAAGGAATCCGGACACGAAGCAGACACGTCATCGGCACCCGGCGCGGACACAGCATCCGCATCCGATACGGATTCAGCATCTACATCTGAAACGGATTCAGAATTCGCATACTACTCAGACTCAGTTTCCACATCCGGCGCGGACAGAAGCCCGGTCACCAAATCCGGCTCAGACACGGATTATGGTTTCTCCCAGTTTTTGCCGGATTAGGGTTTCCGAGACTATTTTGATGTTTCCTTTCCTTTTAGTATTTGTTTTGGATTTCTCTTCTAGACTCGGTTATTTAGGAATATTTTAGTCCTTTTAGTCATCTAATTAGGACTCTAGTTTTATTTCTTTAATATTTTAGAGTTGGAGTCTAAAGAGGATTCGATGAGCCTGTTCACAAATCCTCTCCTATAAATCAAAGGCCTCGGCCTTCATTGTAGGACAAATTCCCTTTGATTAAATTAAACACCAAACTTTGTTCTTTTTTCTTCAAATGTTTGCTCGTTGTTGCATAGCTTAAGGTTTGGATTATTGTCAAAAGCAACCATCTTCTGGAGTGGCGCCTTTGACCGGAAACTAAGGTTCCTAGACTTCGTGTGCTAGTGGGTCTTAGTACTCAACCGCCAGGTTTCATAGATTCAACTTGAGTGCTTGCTATCAGCAGAAGGTGTTCGGGTCGTGGAGCATTTTAGTCGTGGTTCCCATCAAGAGGTGGAAGGGTCTCAGATCTGAACTGCGTGGTTCAGATCAGATTTGGTATCAGTGCATTCAGTTCAACACTAGGACCGCAATCTATCCTAGCTTCCAAGTTTATTCTTGGATTCATATCCTTTACTTTTTGTTCTTAAAAAAGCTTTCGAAAATCTTCATTTATTTTAAAGTTCTTGTATTCAATTTCGATTGTAAAGCAAAAAAAGCTGGTGACCATTAAAAAATCATCAAGAAGAAAAATATCAAAAGAAATCAGAAAACAGAAAAATAAAGCAAGGCCACCTTGCCCAAAAGTTTTTCCCTTGTAAGTTCTTTTCAAGAAGAGGGGTAGAGAAATAGAAAACTTGTTAGCTTTCGTTGCACTTGTTAATAACCATGGCAGACGAAAGAATTCATAATATGGAGACCAATGCAAACACCATAGCTCAAACCCTAGCTGGTCTACATGCCGCCTTGGCTAGAATGGAGAGAAGGGTTGAAGAAAGAGAGGCAGAAAGAGCAGGACCATATGAAGACCAAGATCGAAGGGCCATAAGAGTGATTCAGGAGATTGATGATGACGTGAGCAACCTCAAGCTCATAGTGCTTAAGTTTGCTGGAAAGGCCAATGCTGACGAGTACCTTGATTCAGAAAGGAGCATAGAAAACTTCCTTGAATGCCACCACTAATCTGAAAGAAAGAAGGTTGTAACATCCCCGCCCAACTAGATGGATTAGAATTCGAGTTCGGGTGACTAGGGTGCTAAATTCAGTGCTTCTGAGGTCCCCTTGAGGTCTGGGACGTTCGTGTGCGAGCTAGGTTGAAGTTACAAAGGGGCTAACAGTGCAGTGTAGAACACACGGCCGTGTAGTGTGATACAGGCCGTGTATCACAATACACACCGTGTATTCATAATACACGGCCGTGCCCACTAACCTTGGAAATTCGTCAAAAGTGGTAGAAGACAGTACACGGCCGTGTATTGTAGATACACGTCGTGTATCATGGTACACGTCGTGTATCATGGTACACGCCGTGTATCATGGTACACGCCGTGTATCATGGTACACGCCGTGTATCATGATACACGCTGTGTATCGTGACTTGTATATAAAAGACAAATTTTTGACAGAAATTCATAACTTTCAACTCCTTTCTCTCTCCACGAAAAGCCATTGACCAACTTGTGCCAAGCTTTAAAAGGTGATTCCGGGAGTTGTAGAGGTCAGAATTGAGTTCCGTTTGTTGCTACACGTTCCCAGCGACGAGGATAAGAGATCACTAACTTCAATTTCTGGTTTCTCGGTGTAGGTCGCAGTCAGTGAGAAGGGGTTAGGCTACGAATTTGGAGTTGGGGAAATCAAGTTTCTGAGGAACTAGAAGACGGTTAGAGCTTCGTCTTCTATTCTAGGTGAGGGCTTAGCGTTGTTAGGTAGTTTGGGACAGCGTGAGGAGTTCTAATTTTAACCTAGATGAAAGCTAGGATTTGCTTGTAAAAGGGGTAAATCGTGCTGTGAAATGTAGGGGTGGGAAATCGGTTAAGGTTAATGGTTAAAACCGATTAACCGACCAAAATCGCTTACCATTGGTTAACCGATTATTTGGTCGGTCAAGTGGGCGGTTAACCTTTTTTAGCAAGTCGGTTAACTGTTAAAATGCGGTTAACCGACTTTGACCGAAACAATAATGGAATAATGAGTTCTAGTGCAAAAGTTTATGTACATGGTGTCTAATTTATGATATTTTTCAAATTATATGAAATTTTAAGGTTAAAATTAGATTAAATCGGTCAATTATCGGTTAACCAAATTTTGGTCGATTTTTGACCGATTTTATTTCGGTCAATTATTGGTTAAAACTTCTTGGAGGTCGGTTAACCGATGGTTAAACAATTTTAATCGGTTAATGACCAAATTAACCGATTCCCACCCCTAGTGAAATGTGTTCTGTTTGATTGATTGACGATTGTTGTGATTGGGGGAATTGGTATGAAATGAATTGATGAATGGGTTGGCTTAGATATGAGTGTTAGGGTGGAATTGGGGAGAAATGGATGAAAATGATACAACACTCTGGATTGTCAATTGTGGTTGTAGAAGAATGGCCCTGCCAATGTGGGGTCATTCTGAGAAAGAGGATCAGGTGGGTGGTCCCTAGACTCGTGACATGGCTACCCCTGTACTTGTAGGTGGGGTGGTCGGTGAGCTAGCCGAGCACCCTTTTGAGTTTTTGTATGGTTGTGATGCTGGAGTGTGAATTGTTGTTGTAAGGTGGCATGTTGAGGAGGGTTGGTGAACTTGTGATTGAAAAGTTGTGTGATGGAATCGTGTGTGATGTGATGGAATTGATTGTGTGATGTCTTGCATGTGAAAGTAGAACTAGAAGGAGCCCACACTACCCCATCCGAGATAATGGACGACTGAGTCTGATCCACTGGGGTGGATGCCCTTGACATGGGTGTCAAGGGAGTTGTTGGATTACTTGATGAGTGATTGTGATGCTGATGATGTTGATAACGCGTTCCCCATGCGGCAGGGGAGCGCGAGGACCTCCCATGCAGTAGGGGGGTGCGTCGGCCGGCCGGTGGTGGTGTGGATAACTCCTTGGCGCATAATAACTCACCTAGAAAGATCATGTGTGTTTGGATATGTGATGACACTCGATTTGACATGATTATCAGCTTCATTTAAGCGACATTTCTTGGCTTAAGACATGGTTTTTAGGGTAGAATAGCGAATATTCACTCAACTGCTCTATCTCGTGCCATTTGTGTTACTTTGGCCCGTTTCGGGTCTATTTGATGGTTTTCTAGTGTTTTCGTGATAGCAGAGGTTTTTGCCGTTAAATAATTTAGCCAAGGACGTGTCTAAGGCATTGGAACCTCGAGGAACCGCACCGGAATCGATCCAAGGAGTCAAAGAAGTCAACACATTTCCTACCCCATTTTACACATAAGTTTTTGGTGAAAAGACCTGAGGTTTTCGCCAAAAACTCCAGAAGAAATCGGCAGAGCTTACAAGAAGTTTTCGGCGAGACTTCTCACCGAAAACTCTAAGTGGAAAACTCATAGGAGATCAGTCGACGGAAGCCAGCATTTTTCGAAGAAGTTTTCGGCGAAAACTCCTGAAGTTTTCGCCGAAAAATCCTGACCAAATCCGGCGCTGAGGGTTAAGTATAAATACGTAACCGGCGGCTCAAAACAGATATACTTTTCATAATAGAACTTTCACAAGTTCCAGACCTAAGGAGTTCGACAGAGCCGAGTTTGAGAGTTCGAAGAGCCAGGAAGAGATCGTGACACCATCCCTTCACCTCAGAGACTCAGAGCTAGGATTGAAGATTATCGGAGAGCGAAGCTTTGCCAGAGTCGTCTTAATTAGGTTTTACAGTTTCTATCTGTTCTTCCTTTTCATGATGAACTCTGTTTCTGTTTTTGATTCTGTCGTTATGAACATGAGTAGCTAAACTCGTAGTGCTTAGACTAGATGAACCCTAAGTGACCCGAGGCTTTAAAGCCGTCACGGATCGGCGGTGATTAGATTCAAAGTTTAATCAGTTTCTCTTTCATGTTTGGTTTGTTCTTCGTTGTTTATGTTTCTTGTCCGGCTTGATCACCTAGATTAGATTCTTGTTAAGCTGAGGATAGAAGCGAACGCTCGCCTCACTTTAAAACATCAAATCAACAATTAAACTATTCATTGGAGCGTGCCTTTCGTAGGAACCAATTAGGGTTAATCCACTTCAAGAGTAACTCATAAATCGTTAGTAATTCCACCAGTTAGTTCAGTCATCGCAAGAAGCGATCGTACTCGGGCGGCTAATTAATCTTGGTAGCTAGATCAGATAGAGCAAACATTCACCAGTCTTAAACCTAAGGGTAAGGAGTTATGGCGGTGTCTGTAAACTGAACAAATTAGAATTGAAATCCGCTGGTCTTGTGATCGCCAATGCTCTGGTGAACTAAGGGGGATTCGAAGTCTAAGCTTGTCTGTCGTCTTTGTTAAGTCAACCAATCTTTCAATCTGTCTTTCAATTTAGTTTTTAATTTGCTTGCAATTTCTAAAATAGAAGTCGTGGAACTCACACCACGCGCAACGTGTTAAACCTGAGTATTTCGCCTTTACATTTGAGTAGACAATTTTTAGAAGACTCGTGGAATACGATCTGCTTAGCTTTTAGCTTAGTAGTTATTTGATATGTCCTACAACGTTCATCAAATTGGCGCCGTTGCCGGGGACTTCTTTTAATTGTTTGAAAGCAGAACTATCATTTTATTCTTCTACTTCCACCTTTCATTTTCCCATCCACTTCAATTTTACACTGGTTGTGCTTGTTTTTGTTATTTGTAGGTTGCCTACAGGTTTATGCAGCACCGTCCTCTCACGCGCTCCTTAACCAAGACTGACAGAGCTAAGAGTGTAGAGAAACCGGGTAGCTCTGCTCCACCAAAGTGACCACAGATTCTGAAGCAAGGCAGAACCAATCCTCCTCCATCTTTCACTCCAATTAAGATCGAGGAACTGAAGGAGAGTTCCTCATCTTCATCTTCATCCGCTTCATCTACCGCATCACTTTCACCTCCTCCATCTCCCAGGATGGAAGATCAAGTACCACCACCACTACCACTGGTTGCACCGAAGAGTCTAGCTGACTACATCAAGCCGAGCGCAATTAGCGTTCGATCTTCTATCGCCGTGCCATGCATCGAAGGAGATCCTGACTATGAGATCAAGATTCCTTTCTTGACCATGATCTCTAGGGATTTACAATTTGAAGGCAGGCCATTTGACAATCCATGCACGCATCTGGTGGATTTCATCGATCTTTGCGGCACTTTCAAGAATGGGAATCTCGACAAGAACACTCTATGCTTGAGAGCTTTCCCGTTCTCTCTTAAAGGCGCAGCTAAGAGGTGGCTCACTGGAAAACCACCTGGTTACTACACAAATTGGGATACTCTTGCTCAAGACTTCGTCGAAGAGTACTTCCCTCCTTCCAGGACAACAACCTTCAAGGATAGTATCGCCAGATTCTCTCAGAAGGAAGGTGCAAGCTTATACGACACTTGGAATGAATTCCAAGAACTTCTCTACAACTGTCCTCACCATGGTTTCGAGTAGAGACAGTTAGCTGAAGTCTTTGCTTGAGGTCTTTGTGAAGAATCTGCTAAATGGGTCAATTCCCTAGCTGAAGGGGATTGCACTACCCTCACACCTGAAGCTGCTCTTCTCCATTTCGTGAACTGTGCTTCCAAGTCAAGGAACTGGGAACGACAATCAGAAGGATCAAGAAGCAAGCTTGATCTTGAAGCAACCATTAAAGCAGAAGTTGAGAAGCATCTGAAGAAGTCTACTACACCTATCAAGCTGTGATGTGATCATATTTAGTGCATTTTAAGTCCTCGATTAGCCTAGGGATCTCCCATGTTTGATCTCATTTTGCTATGATTTATAGGCCTTTATTGAAGTTTTATGCAAAGTGCTATTTTGTTGTTCGGTTGCCACTTTGAGGCCAATTCTATGTCTATTGGAGTTGTTTTCTTTGCATTTTCAGGTATTGGCATTGAAGTACTGGTGACAAGGAGCACGTAGGATCAAACGGGAGGTCAATCGGAGCTAGGACAGAGGAGATATGGACGTTGCAAAATCGAATAAAATACAACTTTCCTGAAGAAGTTTTCGGCGAGAACTTAGAGTTCTCGCCGAAAACTCTAAGCTTTTCGTGGACAGAAGAAACAGGAGACGGACTTTCGATTTATGAAGGAATTTTCGGCAAAAACCCTAGAGAGTTTTCGCCGAAAATATATGAAGGAATGTGCAGCTGCTCGGTGTTTTTCAAAGAAATTTTCGGCAAAAATCTTGTAGAATTTTCGTCGAAAATACCAGGCAATTCCAGTGCAGTATATAAAGAAGGCAGCGGACGAAAATTGGGGAGGAATTAATATAATTTACAACACTATCGCCGATCACTCTCTCTCTCAATTTCTCCCAATCGACAATCACCATCCCCTCTTAGCCAAACATCCTCCTCCCTCAATTGTTGATCAACTTGAAGATCAAGGAGCTAAGTGAAGTCCTCCACACCTTGGATTGAAGCTTGAAGAGCCAAGTGGCAAGATCCTCCATGGAAGCAAGGATGGTCTCCTCTCCTCAATTTCAGGTTTCTTCCATGGTTAAGCTAGGCTAAGCTTAGGTTTAGTTTAGTGGGGGATGGATCAAGCGAGGATAGATGATTGATTGTATGGATTGAGTTTCTCTTAGCCATTTGTGTAAGATGATGATCCTAGACCTTGTGCTTTGTGGCCATTAGAACTTGACTTGTTATTGTGGTTTTGTTTATGTCTTTCAATACATGAGAATGATTGATTGATGTTGATCTAAGGTCTTGGGATTGTAATTGGATGATGATGACACTCGATTTGACGTGATTATCAGCCCCATTTAAGCAACATTTCATACCCTTTGATGCCATTTTGATGAGTATTTGGTGCATTTGTCATAACTTTGTGATTATCGGCTCCTAGTGCGTACATTGACCATTTCTCGGTTATTTTTACCCTTTTTGTGAGCTTTTATGTTGAGCCCCAGGTTACCACATTATAGAGGACTCTCTCACGAGTCCATCGCTTCAAACGGAGACCAAATCGGAGTTCAAACGGAGCAGGAATGATCGAAACAAGTTGGAGTTCTGCACAGCTCAAAACGCTACGTTTTGGAGCTTACACGCCGTGTAAGCTAAATACACTGTGAGCTTACACGCCGTGTAAGCTCCCCAGACGGGAAATTCTCAACTTTTCCAACAAGGAAAGGGTTTTCGGGGGTATTAATAGACTTTTCGAAGCCAGATTTGTTAACATACAACCTAGAGAGATCAGCCACGACTTGAGGAGAGTTGAGAGAGTATTCCGGAGCTATCGGAGAGATCGTGACGCCGTCAATCCATCCCGGAAGACACTCGGAGCTAGGAATTGAAGATTCTCAAGATCGGAGCTTCACGGATCATCCGAAATTAGGTTTTTCAGATCCTTTTCTGTTCTTCCTTTGTATAAGATGAATCCTTCTGTCGTCTTTGATTCTTGTTTGTCAGATATGAGTAGCTAAACTTGTAGAACTTAGATTAGATGAACCCTAAGTGATCCAGGGCTTTAAAGCGGTCACGGATCGACGGTAATTAGATTCGAATTTCAATCAGTTTCTCTTTGCATGGTTGTTTTGTTCGTCATTGTTTATGTTTCTTTTCTGATTGATCGCCTAGATTAGGTTTGTGTTGAATTAGGGTTTGTCGCCAGACAGCTTTTCTGCTTTAAACATTAAAACTTGTCTTTCCTGATCACCTAGCTTAGATTCTTGTTAAGCTGAGGATAGAAGCGAACGCTCGCCTCACTTTGGAACATCAATTCAACCAGTTAACCTTATAATTGGAGTGTGCCTTTCGTAGGAACCGATTAGGGTTAATCCGCTTCAAGAGTAACTCATAAATCATTAGTAATTGCACCAGTTAAGTTAAGTCGTTGCGAGAGGCGACCGTACCCAGGCGACTAATTAATCTTGGTAGTTAGAATGGATAGAGCGAACGCTCGCCGGTCTTAAACCTAAGGGTCAGGAGTTATGGTGGTGTATAGAAATTGATTGAACAAGAACTGAAATCCGCTGATCTGTTGATTGCTGTTGCCTTGGTGATCTAAGGGGAATTCGAAATCTAAGCTTGTCTGTCGTCTGTCTAAACCAACAATTCATTCTATCTTTTAATTTCATTTTAATTTTCTTGCATCTTAGTCTAGAAGTCGTGGAACTCACACCACGCACAACTTGTTCAAACCTGAATTATTTGCCAGCTTCTTTGAGTAGTCAATTAGAAGAAACCCTGTGGAATACGATCTGCTTAGCTTTCCAGCTTGGTAGTATTTGATGTCGCTAAAACTGTAGCATCAAATTGGCGCCGTTGCCGGGGACTCTTCTAATTGTTTGAAAGAAGAGTTGGCATTTTATTCTTCTACTTTCCATCTTTCATTTTCCATCACACTTCGATTTTACACCGGTTGTGTTTCTTTTTGTCTCTTGCAGATCATAGCTGATACAGAATCAAACTACTTCTGTTCCATCCTTCCTTTCCGCAATGGCTGCTCCAAAGAGTATTGCGGACTACAATAAGCCGCGCGCATCTAACATTCGGTCTTCCTTCACCGTGCCTTCTAATGACGATGATCCTGACTATGAGATCACAATCCCCTTCCTGGAAATGATCTCTAGGGATGTTCAGTTCGAAGGGAAGCCGCAAGATAACCCATGCACACATTTGGTGAACTTCCTAGCCATGTGCGAGACGTTCAAGAGGGGGAACCTCGGTAAGAACACATTATGCTTATGAGTCTTCCCATTCTCCCTTAGAGGCGCTGCCAAGAGATGGCTCAGTTTGAAACCACCTGGCCACTACACCGATTGGGATAGTCTAGCTCAAGACTTCGTAGAGGAGTACTTTCCTCCTTCAAGAAGTACAGCTTGGAAGGACAGCATTGCCAGATTTGTTCAGAAGAGAGGAGTAAGCTTATATGACGCTTGGAACGAATTCCAAGAGCTTCTCTACGACTGCCCTCATCATGGATTCGAGCAGAGACAGCTAGCTGAGATCTTCGCCCGAGGGATGAACGAAGAATCAGCTAAATGGGTTAACTTCTTAGCTGATGGAGATTACACCGCACTGGCACCGAAAGCTGCTCTTCTTCACTTTGCAAACTGCGCATCTAAGTTGAGAAGCTGGGAGAGACAGTTTGGAATAACTAAGAGCCGACCAAGCCGTGAAGATCAGATCAAGATTGAAGTGCAGAAAGAAATGAAGAAGATTTTTGGTAACTGGTCTTCAGAGGAAGTGAACTTTATTGATCAAGGCTTCACCAGCAATCAAAGAGGCTACCCCGATTATCGTCAGTTCATACAACCTCCTCAACAACAAGGAAGTTTCCAAGAGCGCCCTCCTTACAACTTCGGTTTCAACCAGAGTCAGAATCAGTACTTGAGCGATAGTTATCAAGATCAACCTCAGAGATCTACATCAGGGAACACAAGGGATATCGAGGTAGACAAGAAGCTCAACCTGATCATGGCAAGGCTCGATAACTATGAGGAGAAATTCAAGCTTCAAGCCGTCTTAAATCAAGAACGTGAAGCTCGAGGTCAACGAATGGAGAGCATGATAAATAACATGGTTAGCTTGATAACTAGTAGCCCCCTCCTTAATCAATCCTCGGTTCAAGTCGACTCTACCATTAGGAAGGAGCACGTCAAGGCTGTCGCCACAAGAAGCGACAAGCAATCAGCTGACCCTGCAGCTCCTGAACCGGCCATAAATCCTGATGCTATAGCCATTGACAAGCCAGAGATCGAGGAGGAGGATAGAGAAGAAAAAGAGGAGGTGACTGCCCCGCCTTCCCTGACAAAGACAGCACCTGCGCCACCTCCCCCTCCATATCAGCCTCGGATTCCGTTTCCTAAGGCCGCGCAATCAAAGGAGAAAGATCATGATACCCGGTACAGAAAGTGGCATGGTACTTGAAGAACACGAATATGAATACACCAGTTACTGATGCTATCCAAGTGATACCGGAGGCTGACAAAATCGCAAAGGATCCTGCGAAAAACAAGAAGAAGGGAGAGTTATCCTCCGTATCCCTTGAGGAAAAATGCTCTGCTATCCAGGGCCATGCGACACCCATACCACCCCCAGCTAAGTGTCGAGATCCCGGTGCTTTTACTTTGCCTTGCATTATTAATGATGTGAAGATTGATCGTAGTGTAATTGATCTAGGTGCTTCTATCAATGTTATGCCTACATGCCTGTTTGAGAAATTGAACCTAGGAGAGTTGAAACCAATTAACATGCATTTAGTGTTTGCCGACAGATCTGTTAAACTGCCTAGGGGATTGATAGAAGACGTGGTTGTCCGTTGTGGTCCTTTTACTATTCTGACTGACTTTGTTGTCATGGATACTCGAGAGGAAGATGTCACTCTTCTCCTAGGCCGACCGTTCATGGCAACAGCCGGCATTAACATTAATGTCCCGAATGGCTCGTTGACATTAAGGGTCGGCAAGGACACCATGACATTCCACCTCAAGGACGGTATGCAAGTCCCAGTCAAAGAAGAGATGCATTGTTTATCTGTTGAAGCTGTGGAGTTAGCTTCGGTCAACTCTAGTTCTAATGAAAAATCTAGAGTTTCTGCAGAAATCGTCTTGTCAGGTGTTGGATAGGTCCCTAATCTGAAGAATGAGCTGCCGGCACAAAGGCCGAGAAAGAAGGGGGATCCGACGACGTCCCCTCATGAATCACCAAACGTTAAAGATCCTGGCGAGATAAATGAGGAGAATAAAGAGAAGACGAAGGCGGTTTGGAAGCCGATTGCTCAGCCCCCGTCTACCGAGCCACCAGAACGAACCAAGATAATTCACGCAAATGGGAAGAAGTTCACACTTGCCGGAGGATCCCCAAGGCCATATTTCATGAACTCCGACTCGGGCCTAAGAGAAATCCTGAGTTGGGATGTCTCCTAACACCGTCCAGGTATCGTCTGGCTCAAGGACGTTAAGCAAGAGCGCTTCGGGGGAGGCAACCCACGGCTGGAGTCATTTTAAATTTACCGAGTCAGTTTTTATTTATTTTGAGTCACTTTTTTAGAATTTTGTGTCGAGTCGGTTGAGTTCGGATGATAGAAAATAATCGAAAAAATATATATAGGGTGTTATTTGGGTTGAATATTTTGTTTGCAGGAAGAGGAGTGACCAATTTGCAAGAAATTGGCCAAAATCCGGAATAGAGAACCCAAGGGGAGCTCAAAAACACAGTGGGTTTACACAGCTGTGTAAAGACCCGTGTAAGAGCTTACACGCCGTGTAAGCTATTGCACTAAGGAGCTTACACGCCGTGTAACCCCCAATTTTCACGGGTAAGTCATTTTTTCCCCTCATTTCGCGATTTCCACTCTCTCTCCTCTCCTATTCTCTCCCGAAATTCCCCTCCCCTCCCTCAAACTCCATCGGCGACCACCCCCCCTTAAAACCAGCCGACCGAAGCTGCCCCACCCACCGCCGTTCGCCGCGACCTCGCCGCCGTCCAGAAGCCGCTCGAGGCACCAGCCCGACGTCCCAGTAGCAGCGTCGACGCCTCCTGCAGCAGCCACTCGAGTTTTCTTCAGCTCGAACCAACCAACCCCCATTCTCATTCGTTTCTCTTCGATTTTCTGAGTTAATTCGACATTCAACTATGTAAATCACCTTCCCTACCCTCCATGATGCTTTGATCAAGGTATTTGCCATGAAAATCGACTTTGCATGTGCTGAAACGGATTTGTGTTCTTAATCTCAAGAACCCTTATTTTTCAATGTTAGGGTTTTGTAAAATTGACTTGATATACATGAAATTGGTGATATAATATGCTTGTAGTTTGAATCGGGGGTCATTTTGATATCGTTTGCCTATCCAATTGTGAAATTTTATAGACTTTCCATACCGATTTTTATCGAAATTGGGGATTTTTGCTTATGGACGAAATTGGATGAATTTTTACTGTGTGATTGATCTTGTGATGATTATAAACATGTATGGATGCTTGTCCTCGAATATCTATACCTTAATTAGCTCGTATGACAGATTAAGGTACACTTTTTGCATACCGATTTCATGAGTTGTGATCTTGGCTTGTGTGACTTATATGGCTGATTTGGACTTGCTTATTACTTGATTATGACTTCAGTTTGAATTGCAATTGGCTATTTGCTTCCATGATGATCTTTGCCATGTTTGCTAAAATGCCTAAATGTTGATCTTGCTAAGTGTTTTGGAGCTAAAAATGTGCCTAGGTGATTGTGCCTTCACTTGTTGACATATTCACTTGCAATCTTTGAACTTAGCTTCTTTTTATGGTTGTGTGGTTGTCATTGTTCAATAATCCAGTCTTTGCTCGAGTTGATTCATAAGATTATGTTCAATTGTTAGACCACTAAACTTGGCATTATTTGTTGTTATTTCATTTTCAGGATGGGGAAATCCAAAGGAAAATGAGTAGCTTCCTCTTCCTCCGCCCCACCTCCGGCGAAGAAACAGAAAGGAACCGCTAGGCGCGACACCCTCCAAGTGGCTTCCCCGCCGGATAACGTCTCCACCACTATCTTCAACTTCCCGAGGGAGGATGATCGGGCAACATGGATGGTCATACAACGGAAAGCAATTGGTGCCATGAGTCAGGTTGATTGGGAGGCCATGGAGGCGGAAGATTGGGCTGATGGTCTCCGTGCGATACTTAACCGAGCCGGTTTGCTTCCGCTGTTCCACGTCACCAAGCCGGCGTACGAGTGGCCAACCAAGGAGCTCCTCTCCACCTTCCGTATGGAGAGGGTGAATGAGAGGATTAATTCTGTCACCACAACCAAGTGCATCTACTTCCGCCTAGGAGGGATCGAGAGGTCTCTCACTCTTGATGAGTTTGCCATCGACCTCGGTTTCTACAGTGCGGAAGAGCTAGTTTCAGCTCCACCGACTGCCATCTTCCGCAACACCGAGAGTCCTGCAGAGTGTGAGATTTTCTGGCGCACCTTAGCTCCTTCGGACCCGAACAAGTATGACTCTAGTGCGTCCAAAGCTAGTATGATGGAGAGGCCAATCTACCGATTCTTGCAGTTGGTCTTCTAGGAGTCTATTACTCACAGGTTGAACTCTGGCAGTGTTTGTAACGGTGCATCGAGGAGGGACGGAAGGTCCATCTTGGCTCTTTGGTGGCCAAGTTATTTCAGCTTCAGCGCGAGCGCGCCACGAGACTTCTGTTGGGTGGCTCCTATGTCACCCGTCTGGTTCATAGGTACAACGTGCTCGTTTCATATGGCGCCAGCCGCCTCCAGCATCGTATCCCTCAACTCTGGATCACCGGCGATCTTCCTCGGTCCAAGAAGGTCCCTGACATCCTTGCTCCTCACTGCGATCCTTACATTGAGAAACGGCCGACAACAGCACCAGAGCCAGAGCCTGAAGCGGCCCCAGCATATGACTTCAGTGGACTGGAGCGTGAGCTTAGGGAGATGAGAGCAGATTCCGACGCGCGTTGGGAGGCCACTTAGAAGTGGCAACAGGAGTACGACGAGCATTTCACCAGCCTCCAGGAGTTGCAGCAGTAGATGTACCAGTCGCAGCTTCAGTTCTTTCGACAGTTCCAGCCGCCAGATGATAGTCAGCACCCTCCACCCCAGTGATTTCAGGATTTTTCTTCATTCTTCTTATCATCCGGAACTCTGTACTTTTTTGTTTTTGTTCGTGTCGGTTTATGTTGTTTTAGGTCATTGATGAACCTTTGTGGTCGGTCGGGTCTTTTGTATTCCAACTGCTCTAATCATGTGATGGATCATCTCTTATCAGGTTTTCAGGTTGTGAACTCGGAATTGTCTATAAATTCTATTCAGAATCATGTCTTTGGTATCTCGCCTGCGCCACCTCCGGCGCCCTCATGCTCGTATTGCGGTACCCCTATACACTTTTCTTCTCTTTGTGTGGTCCATTGAGGACAATGTCTGATTTAAGTGTGGGGTGGGATTATATTTATGAGGGTTGCTATTCTTGTTTTTGTGGGATTTCTCTAGCATAGAATTGCTCAATTCTTGACTCGTGATGTTAAGTTAGTTTTCAATTTTTCACAATGATGCTTAGACTGCTTAACCTAGAACCTGTAATCAACCTGCTTGCATCGATGCTAGATTTCCTGGTTAGAACAGAAAAGGATATCACTCTTGTAGTTTTTCACTTTAATTGCATGATAATGACTGAATCCGACTAGCAAACCAACTGTGAGCTTTTGATCCATTGCACATAACTTGCAATTTTAATTCTTTTTGAGTGGTTTTCTGTCTTCTTGAATGAGTTAGAATTTGCATGAGACCTACTCGAGACCACACGATGACACGAGTTCTAGAATGATAAGGGCACCTAGATTCAGCTACTTAGCCAGATAGCCTACCAAATGATAAATCCATTAGGTTTAAACCCTTGAGCTTGGCCTGTTCTTTCGGTTCGATAATACATTACAGCCATTTCCCATTCCTTCATTCCCCGTTGATCCCCTGTGGTTGTAGTTCTAGACTGACCTACCGGAAGTCGGTTTGTGGTAACCTGCCTATAGCCATTAAACAGTTGGTCTTAGCTATTATGTCCAGACGTGTAAACCCCTCTAACAACTAAAAGAAAGAATCGGCACAAAGAAAAAAAGTGAAAAAAAAGAAGAAAGAAAAAGAAAGAAAATTCAAAAAAACAGAAAAAATTCAAAGTTTCAAAGTTTATAGTATAATTAAATAACGTTCTTCTCCCTACATATGGAAGAACGAAGTCAAAAGAAAATGTAAAGAGAAGAAAAAGAAAATATGCAAAACAAAGTGCTAGGTTGCTTGAGGGTATCATAGGACGAGCGTACACTATTCTGCCCGTGTTTGGTTAGACAGTAGGAAGCCATAGGCTAGATTCGAGGGAAGTTAGTCGAAAGCGCTACACCGCACCAAAGCCATCATCATACATTCCCATCATCCATCTCATTATAAACCCTTGTAGTGTAGAATTCGTTACAGTCCTAGCAGGGAAGTTCTTATTGACTAGTTACTCGTGTTGTCACAGTGGTGGAGATGTGGTCGAATTGCAAACCTATGATAGAATTCAGTGACAGAAAATGATTGAGAGCATAAACACGTCCCTAAACACAGAGTGCGAGAGTTCCCGTGTACCAAATATTACATGTGTGAGAAGTCTGGTCGGTTAGGTCAGAGTCGTGCATGATTTGTGTTTGCTACTTGTTGTGTGCAGATAATTAGTGAAACCAGGTTGTTTGGTTGACGTGTAAGCATGTTAGGTCACTTGTTCTAGAAGTAGCAGTTTAATAATTCCTTGTGATTGCTTGAACCTTAACTTGATCAATCGTGTCATTTGTGAATCTGAGTACGTTCTAGTTCAGTTTGCTTGAGGACAAGCAAAAGCTTAAGTGTGGGGTATTTTGATGACACTCGATTTGACGTGATTATCATCCCCATTTAAGCAACATTTCATACCCTTTGATGCCATTTTGATGAGTATTTGGTGCATTTGTCATAACTTTGTGATTATCGGCTCCTAGTGCCTACATTGTCCATTTCTCGGTTATTTTTACCCTTTTTGTGAGCTTTTATGTTGAGCCCCAGGTTACCACATTATAGAGGACTCTCTCACGAGTCCAGCGCTTCAAACGGAGCCAAATCGGAGTTCAAACGGAGCGGGAATGATCGAAACAAGTTGAAGTTCTGCACAGCTTAAAACGCTGCGTTTTGGAGCTTACACACTGTGAGCTTACACGTCGTGTAAGCTCCCCAGACGGGAAATTCTCAACTTTTCCAACAAGGAAAGGGTTTTCGGGGTATTAATAGACTTTTCGAAGCCAGATTTGTTAACATACAACCTAGAGAGATCAGCCACGACTTGAGGAGAGTTGAGAGAGTATTCCGGAGCTATCGGAGAGATCGTGACGCCGTCAATCCATCCCGGAAGACACTCGGAGCTAGGAATTGAAGATTCTCAAGATCGGAGCTTCACGGATCATCCGGAATTAGGTTTCTCAGATCCTTTTCTGTTCTTCCTTTGTATAAGATGAATCCTTCTGTCGTCTTTGATTCTTGTTTGTCAGATATGAGTAGCTAAACTTGTAGAGCTTAGATTAGATGAACCCTAAGTGACCCAGGGCTTTAAAGCGGTCACGGATCGGCGGTAATTAGATTCAAAGTTCAATCAGTTTCTCTTTGCATGGTTGTTTTGTTCGTCATTGTTTATGTCTCTTTTCTGATTGATCGCCTAGATTAGGTTTGTGTTGAATTAAGGTTTGTCGCCAGACAGCTTCTCTGCTTTAAACATTAAAACTTGTCTTTCCTAATCACCTAGCTTAGATTCTTGTTAAGCTGAGGATAGAAGCGAACGCTCACCTCACTTTGGAACATCAATTCAACCAATTAACCTTATAATTGGAGTGTGCCTTTCGTAGGAACCGATTAGGGTTAATCCGCTTCAAGAGTAACTCATAAATCATTAGTAATTGCACCAGTTAAGTTAAGTCGTTGCGAGAGGCGACCGTACCTGGGCGACTAATTAATCTTGGTAGTTAGAACGGATAGAGCGAACGTTCGCCGGTCTTAAACCTAAGGGTCAGGAGTTATGGTGGTGTATAGAAATTGATTGAACGAGAACTGAAATCCGCTGATCTGTTGATTGCTGTTGCCTTGGTGATCTAAGGGGAATTCGAAATCTAAGCTTGTCTGTCGTCTGTCTAAACCAGCAATTCATTCTGTCTTTTAATTTCATTTTAATTTTCTTGCATCTTAGTCTAGAAGTCGTGGAACTCACACCACGCACAACTTGTTCAAACCTGAATAATTTGCCAGCTTCTTTGAGTAGTCAATTAGAAGAAACCCTGTGGAATACGATCGGCTTAGCTTTCCAGCTTGGTAGTATTTGATACCGCTAAAACTGCAGCATCAGATGATTTAAGAGATTGGATTATGCAATTACAACCATTTTGAGCTTGGTTTTCCTAGTTGTCATTTTATCAAACACTTGGTGTGCATTTAGTTTTCTCTCATTTGAAGGTTGAAAGACCCTTTTGATTGCTAGACTAGTGTTATATGATTGACATGAGAGTGTCTTGCATCATTTACCTTGTGTTAGATGATTGTTGGCATAGAATTCAAGTTTCAAGCATTTCATTGAGCTAGTTAAAGCACTCCATTCCCTTTGTTCACATAGCGAGAGCATGGTGCATTTGGTCTAGGAGTAGAGAGTCAATTGTGCGAGAGTTCGTTGATTCTACTTGAGTGAATTGCATGGTCATTAGTTTACACATCGTTGCTTGAGATTCAATCCAGCTTTCATGAACCTTGAGCTTGAAGAAACCCCTTGCTAAGCTAAACTCCTTTCTCTCTTGTTTGATCCTCAATTTCACTTGTTAGTTTTCCCTTGCTTGTTTATGCTTTTGATTTGTTCTCTTTCAAAACCAAACCTCAATTTAAATGTTTAGACCATTCATGAACTTTGTGAGTATTAGCTTATGAGAGGACCTCGTGGAATACGACCTTGGTAATTAAAATTCTTATCAAGCCGCCAGCAGCCTCTGTGTACGTTGCTGATTGCGAGTGGTGTGGAGCTTGTGCTCATAACGGAGGCCGATGCCAGAACTTTGGCAAAGTAGAAGTCTGGTCTACTGAAGAAGTGATGAGCCTAAGATCGTTGTGCTGGTTCAATCAAATAACTAACAAAGCTAACAAAAGCTAGGGTAGATCGTATTCCAGGGGTCTTCTAAGATTGACTACTCCAAAAACTGCCAAAAATACTCGATTGTAAACAAGTTGTGCGTGGTATGAGTTCCACGGCTTCTAATTCTAAGAAATGCAGAGAAATTTAAAATTTAAACTAAAGCAGATTGTAAATTAGGGTTGAAAACAAAGACGACAGACGAACTTAGACTTTGAATCCCCCTTCGTTCCCCAGAGCTTTGGCAATCAACAGATCAGCGGATTTCGATTCTCATTCAATCAATTACTAACACACCACCATAACTCCTTACCCTTAGGTTTAAGACCGGCGAACGTTCGCTCTATCCGTTCTAAATACCAAGATTAATTAGTCGCCCGGGTACGGTCGCCTCTCGCAACGACTTAACTTAATTGGTGAAATTACTAACGATTTATGAGTTACTCTTGCAGTGGATTAACCCTAACCGGTTCCTACGAAAGGCACGCTCCAATTAGAAGGTTAATTGTTCAATTTGATGTTCTAAAGTAAGGCGAGCGTTCGCTTCTATCCTTAGCTTAACAAGAATCTAATCTAGGTGATCAATCCAGACAAGAAACATGAACAATGAAGAACAAATCAAACATGAAAGAGAAACTGATTGAACTTTGAATCTAATTACCGCCGATCCATGACCGCTTTAAAGCCCTGGGTCACTTAGGGTTCATCTAGTCTAAGCTCTAAGAGTTTAGCAACTCATGTTTGTCACAAAAGAATCAAAGACAAAGAAAGAGTTCATCATCCAGAGGAAGAACAGAAAAGAATCTGAAAAACCTAATTAAGACGACTCTGACAGACTTCAATCTTCGGTAAACTGCAATCCTAGCTCCAAGTCTTCGAGATGGAAGGGATGGCGTCACGATCTCTTTCCGGCTCTTCGAACTCTAACTCTTCGCCCTAGAACTCGAGAGAATCCTTGGAATTGCGATTATGAAAAGTATTATGAGGTATCTCCTGATTTGGGCCGCCGGTTAAGTATTTATACTTAACCCTAATTCAGCTGGATTTCTTCTGATATTTTCGCCGAAAATATTGAGGAATTTTCGGCAAAAATTCCTTTGTAATTGGTTGGTGCGCCGGCTGATATCTCCTGTGATTTTCGGTCCATAGTTTTCGGTCGAAAACTTAACATTTTCGCCGAAAACTTCCTTCAGTCGGCATCTGTGATTTGTGAACATATTTTCGCCGAAAATCCTAGTGTATTTTCGGCGAAAATTCCTTTGTAAACCGGGCAGGAATTTGTTTGACTTGGTTGGCTCCTTTGATCGATTCCGGTGCAATTCCTCGAGGTTCCAACGCCTTAGACACGTCCTTGGCTACTTTATTTGACGGCAAAAACCCGTGCTAACATAAAAACACTAGAAAACAATCAAATAGACCCGAAAAGGGCCAATGTAACACAAATGGCACGAGATAGGGCAATCGATTGAATATTCGTTATTCTACCCTAAAAACCATGTCTTAAGCAAGGAAATGTCGCTTAAATG